>OZ021732.1:58008713-59503088 GCA_963978545.1 Linyphia triangularis
AAACTAAATAACGTGCAGTTAAATATTTCAACTCACATTTTGTATTTCATATTAAATAAGTAATTCTATATTGTAATACATGTTGGAATTTCTTCCGAATTAGTATTAATTTTGATCTAGTATACAATTTAATTTGTAGTTGTACTTATATTAATAAAGATATTTAAGATGATTTAAAAGTATATATAAGCAAAATAGTACCTCTAATCTACTTTTATTTTCATTATCACACATCACCCTGAGTCAAGAGTATGTTTCATTCACATAACATGAAGTACCCTAATATATAATATATAAGAAATTATCATTACCTTTTGGAAATAATAAATGCAATTCATCGTATCTATAATTAAAGAATAGTGTCATATAGTCTCATATAATCAACAAAACCTAAATTTTTTTAGAAATAAATTTTGTTTTAAAAATAAATTGAATAATGTATATTTTAACACAAAACAATAACGATATCAAGTAATAAATTAATTTTAATTGTCAAATTAGTTATTTAATATTCGTTGCGATAACCCTTCATGTAGGATTCGATTGAAGTTTTGTTTGGAATCTGAGTTACGTTTTTGATATTGTCATAGGAATTGCTTTTAAGCGTAGAAAAACATCCCAACAAAAGTAGCGAATCACATTAAATCTCAATAAACTTGACATTGTATTTTATAAAAAGGCAGTAACTTTGAAAATGGCACAATTCTCAGGAATATGTCAGGTAAAACAAATTAACTAGCAGTACATTACATATACAAGTACAATGGTTAATATAAATATTTTGTTTTTAATATTATCAATTAAATTTACTACCTTTGATAAAGCTTCAGAATGCAAATCGTATGTTAATCATTATTCCTTAGCACTTCAATTAAATACTCATATCTCAGTTTTTTATTGTTGCATAACCCGAGGTATAAAATCGATTCCTTAAACCCCAAATAAAACAATTCAATCCTCAAGGGCATTTCAATGAATCATTAAATAAGACTTAAGGTTATCAATCGTATGTTAATGATTATTTCTTAGGTTCAGTACCACTTTGTATTTGGTTCTTTGTTAGATATCACAAGGTATAAGTTAAAATTCTGTAAACCTTAAATCCCAAATGAAACAATTCGTTCCTCGAGGGTCTTCCAATGAAATGAACAAATTGGATCTTTCTTTCTTAGCCACCATTTTATTGTTGCCTGCCTTTCTAATACAACACATCTTCAAGGGAGAGCCTATTGCACAAGCAATCAATGTTAGATGCAAAAGTATTCCAAGGTATCGCCAAAATAAAAAAATTAATTGAACAACTAAACCTAACCACTATGGTATTGAAGCCCAAATCCCTCTATGGCCTCTTATTACTTCCAGACGAATTGAAGCATGCGGGTGAGTGTGTATTTGTTCACTGTCACTCAACTACGCTTTCTTGATAACAAAGATAAAACAGAAAGAAAGAAAACCACCGGAGGAATTCAAGTGTTTTCATCAAATAGGAGGTGGAGGTAAGACGGGATTGGAAACGGGATACTGAGCGAAATTACATTCGATTGTTCTTTATCCTCTTGAAAGACGAAGATGAGAGAAGATTCGATGATAATGCTGGGAGGTGTCGGTTTCAAACCATTGGGGGGAGTTCGAGCTGTCCGAGGTTTTTAGATTACCTCGTAAGGTATTTTGCTCTAAAGGAGAAATAAGTTCTTTAATCATCATGGTACCCTGCCACGAATCAGTGTAGCACCCTGCTAGATGTGATATCTTTTTCACTGAATTACGTTTAAATATCACTTGGAAATGAGATTGGTTCTTGTCTTTATTTCGTAGCAGGTAATTAATGTGATGTTTAAGAATTGAATCTAAAGAGGCTTGGTATGGTTGAAATCATTTTTATTTTACCGCCCGTATCATCGTACTTATACAAATTATCAATGGATACCATACATAAAATAAAAGTTAGTTGTTACATTTAAACTATATTTTAGCTCTTGGTAAAACAGTTATCCCGCATCAGCAGCTTCAAAAGCTATTCCGTTGCGACAACCTCACTCCTTTAGGAAGAGAGCTGTGATATTGGTTTTTGAGTCACAGGGGGAGGGGAGGGGGGGGGGTACAAAAGACAGAAATTAAGCACAATGTATTTAAATGCATTTTATTACTGACTATCACAAAGACTAGGCTTACATTTCTTTCAGTATGAAACCATTCTAAAGTATTTGCTACCAACTTTCATTATCATTAAACAAAATAACTTAAGGCTATTTTTCAGTTATTGTTTACATAAATTTAATGAGTTTTAGTTATTGGATAGTTAAATACACTATAACAAATTTCATTATTTTTATTTTGAAAATAAATAAACATTTAAAAAAAGTACTTAAATGTGGCATTTAAGCAAACTGTTAATTTAAAACAAAAGATTTTTTTTTAGTAAACTTTTATCTTATGCTTTGAATGAGAAGTATTACTTAGTATTGTGAATGTAGTTCCCATAATCAAACCATTATTGACACATAATTTGGTCAAAATTAAAACAATAATATGAATTCAAATGGGCTCAATTAAGACACTTTATTCATTCTATGTGCTTCCTTAGGCTCATTTGTCCCAAAACAATTACCATCAAACCTATACTATCAATTTCAATTTGACTAATAGATAGCTTGATAGTACATAAAACTAGTGAATTGTAATGGTGTCTTTAATAATCTTTACCAACTTCCTTAATTAAAACTATTTTTACATCTCAATTATTTATGGATATAGCTGAATAAAAAAATTAGTTAAAAATTAAGGGGGGGGGGGGATCAGCGTTGCTGATTTAATTTAACTGTTGTTAATCAAAATTCTTAAACAAAATAGAAACACTCATTTTCATCAACAACATTCATGCGGTATAAATTCTTGAACCAGAAACCTTCATTCTAATTGTTGCCAAGTTTGATGCATCTTTTATAACCCTTTTATGTCCAGTGAACAATTGCACGCATTTTACGAGGCCGTTTCACAAAGGCTGTTATAGTAATTTTGACGAATGATTATTTGTGTACTTTCCCGGAGAAATTGTTACGCACATTTCAACTATTATACACGCAGAACATTTCTGACGTTCCGATTTCAGGAATGTAGACAACACTGTGGGTCCTACCAGCCATTTGAGGAATTTCAAACTGACGTCACGCCATGAAGGGTATGCGCACCAATTAGAGACCCGCTTTAAGTCACGTGATACGTAATCCCGCTAACTATTCGGGCTGTGACGAAAATCGTTCCGTGTTTAATAAATGGAAATTTAAGTTATATCCGAATATGTTCTCGGTTATATTGGGGAACACTTAAGTAGGGATTTTCCTATGGGAGTTGAAACTTCCATCAAACTTTAATGGGACTTCATATTGAATTTGTAAAATGGAGTTTAAAATGAAAGGAAATTTGACTGCATCTGAAAGTTTTGGATCGTTAACGCGGTGATTCTTAAAATAGTTCACTCTTACGTGAGAGCTTCTTCTTTTGTTGTAAGGATAGATTTTGATGGATTTAATGGAGGAATAATTTTGACTAAGTATAAGTCACTACTTTAAACTCCGAGAATATTTTACATTTTATCTTTTTCGTTCGTCATTAAAATTATGAAAATATCTGTATTTTTAAATAGTGTTTATAATGCCAAAAATGTCCTGTGTGAAATTATTTAAGTTTACTTTATATGTAGTTGTAGATATATAAATAAATTATCCTCTAGTTAAAGACAACTTTTAGTCACATTTAGGCTACCTGATAGATTTAATATCACAAGATATATAAGACAATTAAGTTTTAGTATTAATTATTTCATACATAAGATTTTAATATTTTATTACTCATAAATATATTTAAAAGCTTATTACTTTCTTAATAATAGTACTGAACACTAATGTATGCGAAAATACTTGCACTTATACATAATCTTTTAAATAAAAAATTTTCCACATTAGTTTGTTTCAATGTCATAAGTTTAACTTTAATTAAATGACAAATTTAAGCAAATGCTTAGTAGAGCAATTAAATATATAATTACTATTTAACACTAGCAATTGAAGTTCATTTCATAACAAGTATAATGTTTATAAAAGTAACTAAGAAAACATGTATTGTCAATTAAGGAACAGATAAGCAAGTAATGCATAGAAGCTTAAAAATATCGCTGGGTATTTTTTTTATTAATTAAGTGAATTATTTTCCTGCTCAATTTCTGTTTCAATCTTCAAAATTTTTATTTGGATAACCCAATCAATACTTCACAAACTTAATTTATTACAGTTTTAATTTATAATTTCATAGCTTGCAATGAAATATATTGTCATGGATTTATTTTGTAAAAGTTTATGAAATATTTCACCAATAATGCACTTTTTAAATGGAATATATTTTCTAAATGTTAAATTTTAATCATTAATCGACAAAAAATGTGTCCACGTACTTTTTAAATTTTTTAAGAATGCTTATTAATACTCATTGTAATATTAAAGATTTATTTAATTTATAATTACATTTATAAATTAACTAATTATGATAATACTTTAAAGAGAAAATGTGTGAAGTAGTCATTAAATACTACTAAGTTGAAATACATACATTTAACAAAAATCAAATTTTTTATGCTAAAAGAAATTTCTTATATTATGCAATATAATTTAATAACACATCTAAAACTAGTGTAAATATTCAATATCAATCATTGTCAAGCCTTAAAAATGGCTTTAACAACATGAAAATTCCTTTTCTAGATATTTATGCATACGATATTGAAATGAGAGTGGAAGAAAAACACTTGTAATATAAACTATTTTAATATATACTCAAGTTTGTAATAGATTTATCTCACTTCATTTCATTGTCACTATTTACGTAAGCTATATAAACGGCGTTCTCATAGTAATTATCAATAAAATTTAAAACTGCCTTTCTTAAATGCATTGGTGAATCGTAATTAGGAAAGGTGAAACTTGTACCCGTTAAGAGTGAACGTCAGCTTGTCGCTGTCCCATTGACCTAATGATTCATTTTATCAGCCACAACTTTTGTCAGAGTATTCCTTTGCAGCATATTACATATTATAGCATTTACAACATAAATAATAAAAGAACATTAAAAATGTGAACAACAAATAACTAGTGCTTTTTATTTTTAGCTTCTTAAGAAATTATAATCTAGGTTATACAGCTTTTTTTAGTGTGATAATAAAAAAAAAAAAATTTTAAAAATTAAAAAAAATTCAAGTTATTTCCCCCTCACATTTTTTTAATAAACTTTTATTACTGATACTTTGCCGGTTGCGAAATGTTATCTGCTTCAAATCAATAAACATTACCCCGGCAAAAATTATGACTAAAATTATAAAACATTAGGTCTAAAGGGAAATACAGACTGGCGCTCCCTCTTAAACAATCCCATTTGTGAAGAGATGATAATGGCGGATGTAAATACTCATTAATCATCCAAATTCACCTTGTTATTGGCATCTTTCAACAAAAATGCCAACGTTTGGAATTATAATATTATTACGATAAAATTAGATCGCACACTAAATAAACTGGCTATTTTTTAAAATTTAATATATAACTCTGGTTAAGCTAGATAGATAGCATTTAATTTTAAGGTAACTGATCATACAAAAAAAAGTGCCATCTCCATTCCATTCTCATTACATACATCTAGAATACTCCTGAACCAACATTGTTTTTCTTAAATGAAACATAATACAAAAATACAAAGCCCTCACGTATAAACAAACCCATTTGTGAATACAGATAAAGACTGGTGTAAATACTCATTAACTCTCGTTATTAAGCCTTGGATGTGACGTCTGAGTAACAAACAAAACACCGATTTGGGATTTGCGCTCCACTGACTTTTTAACGGAAGAGCCTCAAAACCGCGATTCCCAAAAGCCGGCATCCATCTTTTCCATTGTGAAAGATGCCGTAATGGCGCCTAACATTCTGAGCGGAATGTGACTTGATTTCTTTTCCGCATGTCGGAATGATACTCGGGGTTAGTTTTATTAAGAGTGGCTCACCGTGAAACGTTTGAGCTTATGGTATAATTAAGTGTGTTAGTTTTAATTGTGGTGGATTTATCTCTTTTAACAAAGTCAGACACTCATTGTGGAGAGCGTAAGCTTGTAAAGTGTTTGGGTTTTGAATTGTTCTTAGATAAAGAGCCGGATTCAAAGATTTATTACATATGTTTATCAATTACGAATAGTTAAACTTTTGTGGTTGTTAGTTTGGATTGTAAGTTGCATAATGACATGAAATTTCAATTGCTGCACGGTATGTACTTATGTTAAAAACAACCAATACTTGGCATAAATTTTGAAATTACGTAGTTTGAATTTATAAAAAATCACTTTCATTAAAAAAAAAATTATCTTAATGATTGCTAGGGATTTATAAAACAATTTGACTTACAAAAAATAATTTTGTAAAGTCCTAATTTTGATTCCAAAGTTTTGATATCATTCTGGAAATTTTTTTTCAAATTTCTGGCGAGTGAAACAACATCGTATATTTTTAATAAAGTCTTAACATTGAGAATTCGGCTTTATATAAAAACTAATATTTTAAGAGCAAATAATATTTGTAAAAGTTTAGTATTCATAAAACAGATAAAATTTATTAAATTTGTATTTCTTTACAAATTGCTTACTATTTTTAAATTTTAAGATATACTCTAAGAACTATTAGCCTAAAATCAAGTCATATGGGTCATTAATGTATCTGCTAAAGTTACTATAAAACTACGAAAAATAAAGGCAGAGTATTTGGATCAGTGTTTAAACACTTTAGTTAAACTTGTATTTGTTCTTATGTATGATTAGTTTTGTAAATCCTGGTAGTCTGCTGGAATCCCACACCAACGAAAACAACACTACAGATGGTAATTGAATTAAAGTATAATTGTAAGAAATTAAATTCAAACAAGCTACCATTATAACATTACAATTTATTTACATTTTTATGTATGGCTTCAACTTATTAAAAGAACATTAATTAATTACTGCAATTTGTTTATATATTAGCACATTATAATTTTAGGACTATCTGGTTTGAGCATGTTTCTGTTTAAAAAAAACAGCCCCTTAATGTCCTATGATAATTTTAATGTCCCATGATTATTGCAAGAATTTTAAAACAAAAAGTCTTAAAAAAATGCTAAGGGAAAAAACCCAAATTGGATTGTATAATTGGTGCTAAATTCAAAAAGAAAACACTCTTTGAAAATGTCTTAAAAATTAAGGAATATATTGTGTACATTTATTATAAGAGAAATTCAGCTTTATCATTTTAAAATATCGTCTTCCTAGTTATGTGTGAATTTAGTACTCTAAAGTATCCTTTCCGTATAATTTTCGGGAATTGCAACGAAAAAGCAATTTTGCACTGTATTAAAATTCTGAAAAGTACTTTACTAGATAATATATCTCGACAAAAGCACATACATTTATAATCTCCCCATTAGAGATAATCACACCCAATCGCCTATCAAAAGCATCAAACATCATGGTCTTAAACTGGATGACGTTGGCTTCACTCCAAATGTCACTCCAATTGGAAACATGAAACAAAAACTCAGATACAGTTCAACGCTTTTATGAGTACTCTTGCAATATGATCCGAATAGAAAGCGACAAATCATCAATTTGAGGTAAATTGGACATTGACCCGCTGAGATATACAACCTCAATTTCGTTTCCGTATACATAAATTAGAGTATGATGTAATGCACTATTTCCAAAAGGCTATCTATAGATCGAAAAACGAATCTTTATTATTTTAGATTACTAGTCAAATAGGCTAGGTTAGTCATTTGGTTCCTTGTTATATAAGTATCTAATGTTTAGCTGGTCCATTTTATTCAAAACGAATCTTGTGAAATATACATAACGAAAAACACGCATTATACTATTTACTTTCAGACTGAGGCAAATGTTACTTTAGGAATGATTAATGATACTTTAATCAAATATACAATACTAAATGAGATGTTTTTTAAAAGTAAATCATATTATACTATCATTTTATAGTAGATATACGATTGCATAGAAATCGAAATTAAAGAATTAATTATAGCACTAATTTAAGAAATAAGTTATAGAATTTTTTAGTTAATAACAGTACAAAATGTTTGCACTTCAGATTCTATAACCAAATGTAAATTTTTGAATGATTTCAGGAAATTTATTTTACAAAGCATTAATGTTATAATTTTTAATAAATAGTGTTAGAGATACATTTTTTCGTGTTCTTTTATTATTCAAATCAATAATAATTGCTTTCAAAATTTGAGGTTTATACTCTATAAAAATATTTATAAAATGTTAACAGTGCTTAAAAGTGAAGGTTTATTTATTTAGAAAAGTAATCATGTGAAAGAGAGCATGTGTTTAAAATTTTATTGATTAGTAGTAAAAGTAGATGCTGTAATTAGCTATAAATCAGAGTTATGCTCTTATAATGACATTGTTTTTAATTATACATTCCAAATAAAATGAATACTTCTATCAGGAAATATTCAATGTCAGAAAACATAACAAATTTATATAAGGACAATAGTTTTGTTACTACACATATGTATACCACCCTTTTTTGAAACTCTTTTAAGTAATCATACTGCAAATATTATCTAAATAACTATACCAAATAGCACAAAAGATTAAACAATGTTAGCACTACCTCCCTCATCTTATAAATGAATGCGTATATCAAGTTTCGGGTCAATAACTGAACAAACTGGATTTCCTTTAACTTGATCTCTAAATCCCTCTACCTGGCAAACAACGAATAGATCTCAGGAGCCTGATATTAATCTCACCTAAGCTCTCTTCTCTTGCCAGAAAATTGCACTGATTCTGTATCTCTTGAATCCCAATAAGCTGCTATTGTCTCCATCCTAAAGTGGTACTCCTTTATATTTACTGCTGCCTTATTGTTGTAGATATTGGGATGATAATGAATTTTTCTTGCAAAGAATACTTTGTGAATATGAAAGAGCTTATTTTGTGCAAATAAAATTAACATTTGGCTTTTATTAAATGCAAAGTTATAGTTCATCAGCTGACAACAATATAATTGTAAATGTGTTGAGTGAAACAAATCACATGCAAAATTTGGTCCCAGATCAGTGATGTATCAAACAAAAGATTAATTAAAAGTAATATGCGTAATTGTCTTCAAAATTGCGCTAGTCCTATATTTCCTAGATTCTAGTTAAAATATATTGTTTTCACTTAGAAGAGATACAATTCTTAATGAATACAGCTTTATTTGATTAAGTTTTGAGCGTACTAAATATTCTTCTTTTAATTAAAAGCTTATCCCTAAAATTGAAAGTGTAAATTTTATTTAGAAGAACATGTAGTAATTAATGTGATAAATTGTCATATAAATGGATTTTAATTTTTACTTTCGTTAAACTTGATGAGGAATTTGTAAGATGGAAAGCTATACTAATGAGTAATGATACTTCGTTCTTTACTTCTGAATTTTAAAATGAATTAATATATTTTAATTTTTGCTCTTAGAGAATTATTTTTAAAATATGCATTTTTATAAAAATTAATTAAGACATATATTTAATTGTTGATTAATAAATGCTGATAAATATAACAATTCATTATTTCTTCAAAACTAGCAAACGAAAAATAGTAAAATTACTTAAAAACTCAATAGAGGAATACTTATCTTCCAAACTAGTTTATAAAAGAATATTGAATTCTAATACAGAAACATTATTGCACACAAAGACATTATAAACGTAAACTATTCTTAAAAACTGAATATTTACAACTCCAATAGACAGCGCATAATTATTCCCGATTTTGATCTTTGAATGGGAAATGCATTGTTACTTGACATTCGATGTTTTTTTCACTCCATCCAAAATCGACTAAACAAGTTTAGTCAATTATTGAAAGTGGAATTAAATTATACTTTGAATAAGGAACCTCAGTCCTCATAAAAGGTGGTCATTTTTTATACTCAATGCATTAAAAACCATTAAACCATTAGCCATAAGTTATGCGCTCTTATCTTTTCCTTTCATTCACATACAAGGAGCAGCATTGTCCTCTGAATTATACTTAAAATTATGCTCTCTAAATGCGACTCTTTCCTTTGTGGCGCATTGTTCCGCTTTCTGTGCTATTTTGGTTTCGTTAGTGAATTTCCATTGTTAAAAGTGGGAATTTTTGAGAGGTATGATAAAATTAGTATAATGCATCCTTTATATCGAATAATTTTTTTTTATTATATATAAGCTCGTAAGAAACTAGTTCATATTATAGTAAAAATGTGGTTTGTGTGTGTGTGTCTGTGTTAGGGCTATGTTTACCAGAATTCACAAATAACTTTGAAGACTTTGAAGTAGCATTATCACTTTCATAACCTATTGTAATTAAACCAGAATTACCCTTTTTTCAGTATCTAGATAATTTATAAATGCTTTCTAAGGTAATAATTAGTTTTGAAATCAATGCTAGCAACTATAAAAGATTATGCTATATGCCCATATTTAAACTTCTGTAATATTGCAAATTTGTTATTATATTGCTATAATGAATGCGTTTGTTTGCGATTAAAATATCAAGGGATTTATGTTTAACATATTAAAAAACTTGCATTATGAAAATATATCGGTGTTGCGTAATACGAATGGTATGAAACAGATAAATAATGGTATTTTAGTTACATGTTTGTCTTTAATTATGCTTGTCATGAATAAAAACTTTGAACTATTTTAATGAACAATTTACATGAAATAAATAGAAAACAAAATACTATGAATGAAATATTTATAAAAAAGCATTAATTGTTTTTTGAAGGATAAATATAAATTTATTTTAAATTAATTTATTATTTTGAATTATAAATTTATTTATTTATTTTAAACTTATTTCATAAATTTTTTATTCAAAATTTAATTATAAATTCAAATTCATTTTAATTATTATAAATTAATTAAAAATAAATTTATAAATTTATTTTTAGTACTTAAATACTAAATTCTAAAAAAGTTCAGTACTTATATGCCTCATTTAAATAGAATGTATCATACCGTTTTGTAATTTATAAAAGTATCGACAAATCCTGATTCTTTAAACAAAAACACTGAGAAAATATTCTTTCATTATGATAATACACTTATAACAAAAAGAAATAAACCATCACTAGCTCACACTCTTCACTATTGAATTCATGAAAAATAATCCAATAATACAATATACAATGTATGGTATTCCTGTGAAAGAAACATATTTGAATGGTTCTACGCTTTCTTTTCAAATAAAACAATCGAATATCCCCAACATGCGATTTCTCTCACACCTGCCATCATTGCCAGAAATACATTAAAAGTGGCATTTAGAAGCTCTTTTTCCTCCGCTCATTTTCAATTAAATAGAAAGCACACTTCCATACAATTCCACCTTAATGGTAAAAACCTTCCATGTTATCACAGAGTGACAACGTTGGGAATAAGTCTATTCTTGGAAAATGACACAATTCCAACAAAGCTTGCATAAAGACGCAAAAGGCACTTTTCTAAATGTGTTTTTATAAGAATTTAGTTAATGGTGTTTATTACTCTAATTTCATTGAGACTGGATGACTCATACATCATATATGAAACCAACTAAATTGGAATGGGCTGGGCAAATGAGTACCTAAAAATCAAGGAATTTATTTCGACAAAGTGTTTTATTGAAACATTTTTGATTTTTGCTTTTCTTTTAATGTCAAATTTATGCTATTTTTAAACTCATAAAATACTAAAGTAGTATGTGATTAATCAGAATGTTCATAGTTTTTTTTTTTCCTTTTAATCAGTTTTTACTTCCAAACATCGTAAATCAAAATTGATTAAATTCTCATTGTATTTTCACCCTTATTTGTTTTTAGTAGGTTTATTTAAGAAGTTAATACAGGCAGAAGTAATGGGTATTATTGAATTTATAAAACTTCCCATAGTAAAATAAATTTTAATTTTCAACTTCTTTTGAAAATAGATTTCTCGAAATTATTGCATTGGAAAAATAATTTTCTGATGCGAAAAAACAATGCAAATAATAATAGTAAAAATATCCCATTGTTAAAAAAACAACAAATTTTTCATTATTAATAAGTATAATGTATGATTATACTGTTATTGTAGTCATTTACTATACTAACTGTACATTATAGTAAATGACTATACTGTTTTGATAAATATATTATTAAAATAGCAATGTCGAATTATTTGTAGGCACAAATACTGTCAACAAGTAACTACACATTATGTAATTTAAATTATGTTTGTTTTCATAACACAAATGGGTTTCATAATGCAAATGATACTTGTAATGTTTAAAAATGTAAGTACTTTTCATCATCAGTTGTATGATAAAATGATTTAGTCTCTCATTTGAAATAACAAAGAATAATTGGTGAGCAATAATATCCATATAAGTATTAAATTTATTGAACTATTAAATTATGTTACGCTAATTTTAATATTTTGAAATAATTATATTACATTTCTTTTAAATAATTAACTGCAAAAAAAAAACATGTTATATTTTTTGCCATTTTTTCAAATCAGTTCTGAGTTAAAAAAAAAATAAGAGATGATGTTTGTTTTATAAAATATTAAAAAAATACAATACAACTATTTAGATATCATTAGGATATCTATATATTTTGTAGATGTAATATATTGAAAACTCACAAGCAGATTATAAAGTTTTTTAAAGGAATAATTTATAGCAAATCCTCAAACTGTAATAGATACGGCGTTTAAGTTTATATTAAGTATCAATACGAGTTGGAATATATAATGCATCTAAAGATCTTTAAATAATTCATTCATTTTCTCTTTAGGTTTACATACAATTTAACTTGAAAACTCGTTAAATAAAGGTAATTAAACTAAATGCATTTATACGTTGTTGTATGAAAATAAAATAAACTGTTTCAAATTGTGAAAAAAATTATATTTTTATTTAATGGAAAATTTACTATATTTTAAAATAATTATTTATTAACAAAGTACCATTCAAATAAAATATCGATATTATTTTCCACAATTACCTCCGCTTAAATTAGGGAAGCAGTAATGAAAAACTATTTTCTAATGTCGCATTGATAAATTGCGATGCAGTGAAGAGCTAAAAGTATTAATTTGATGGATGAATTTTCTTAATTAATCGAAAATAGGATAATTTTATTATTGAAAGCATTGTGATATATTTTTTTCTAAATTATTGCAATAAAACTGTAAGTTTAAGGAACTATTTGAAATTTTAGCTAATTTCTTGACGAAACTCTAGGCTATGTTGTGTAAAAGTTGTAATACTTTAATTTTAGCGAGGAGGTTGTTTGTTTGGATTCGGTAGTTAATATTCGGTTAAATGTTAATTTTACTAAGATAATTGGCTTTTCTATTTAAACAGTCAAACACTTTGGTAATGATTATTTTAAATTTACAAATTTCATATACAGAATCACATAAATTTTGAATGCTTTTATTTTTATTTTTTCCTAAGTATAAAAATTATAATAGAGCCTATAATTTTTACAACACTACATGTACAAATTGTAATACGTAATTTTAATATATATAATAATTACAATTCACAGATATAAAACACAGTCTCATTACGATACGGGCATTAAGAAAGAAGAGCACTCATGTTATTGAACAATGGACAAAGTTTTCATTAGCTCAGTACAAGATCATACACATATTAATTTAAAATCATACATCATATTAATTTAAAATACTCGGAATTTTTCTTCTAAAAGAAATAGTTCTTAAGATCTTTCAGACGTAACATAAACCACCGCACGCATTTGCGGAAAAAAAGGCTTTTTAGCATTTTTTTTCTTTTTTTTTCTGTTTTACTTTATATTTTTATTAGTAGCCATTATATCACCTTGAAACAAAGAGTTGGGTCCAAGAAGGATCCAAAACAAATCCCCCTCTACCACTAATAGCAATCCCCGGCGTTAACATTGACTTTTCTAGCACGTTTTTCATTTTCTCCTACAAGACAGACCATTTAACATTCTGGCTTACTTGCACTTTGTTTCGCTTTCTTTCTGCTCGGCGAGATGATTCCTCAGTGTCAACTCGTAGGACTAACAGCCCTCCTGTGTATTTTGCAGAGCCTAATTTGATAGGTTTGTTTTGGCGAGAAAAGTTATCTATTACTAGAGACCGTGTCGTTACGCATTTTAAACATTTACTGCACCATCTAGAATTTAAAAGTTTCTTGAACGCAATCATGCTTGTTTTTGAACTAGGAATATAGCATTTGACTCGGATCAATTTCTAAAAAATAAAGAACTATAGGCCGTTTTTCTAAGGAACAATCAAAACACATGTACTTTGTAAGGAAATGTAACTTGCTTTCAATTTATAGTATTGACTAGTTATAGTTTCTGGTGTTATACCTAAGAAATTAATGAATTGAATACTTGTAAAATAGATATTTTGTTAAATTTAATTATATTTTAACTTTATAATTAAATATAATGTTTAATAATTAATAGAGATTTAATAAAAATTTTAACAATTAATATAGATTTAATAAATATATTTTGTAATGATTAATAGGAAACGTCTTGTGAATTAACAGTTCTACCTGTTGTAGATTGAAAATAAAAAATTGAAGCTAGCCGAGGGCTTAACATTAAATCTATGCATGTTTAAATTCATTTTTTTATTCTTTATAATTTTCAGTAGTTTCAATACCTTTAGTATAATTTTCGTAAGCTAAATTTGTTTGAAAACAATAAAAAAATTCATTTACCATGGTTTAAAAATTAGTTAAGACTAGATTTTTGAAAAATATGCCAACTACTCATAAAATTTCATAAAAAATGGAAATTTATAAGGAATTAAAAAAATGAACTTAAACATTAATGTTTAGTCCTCGGCTAGCTTCAACTTTTTTCTAAATTGCAGGAAACAAGTAGAGGTTACTTTACATATCCTGATGAAAAAGTTTTTACAAAATATGTCTTATATATAATTTATAAGTATAGGTTTTACAAAAATATCTGCATATTAGATACATGATTCGAGACTGAAGTGATTTAAACCAAAATAAGTATTTAATTTCAACAATTAAACATTGAAGATTTGGCTTGGTTTGTACGCTCAACGTCACGTTTTTTTGGCACAGTAACGGCTAATCAGACCTGGGACCTACAACTTAACGTGGATTCCGAACCACAATGGACATCCATGCCTATTTTCAGGACTCAAAGCCGGCACCTTTGGCATGCGAGGCCAGAGCGCTTACCCCACAACCATCTAGTTGGTCATTGAATGTTTGAATTCCAATTATAATAAATATACATCAAACGAACTATTTTAAAACACAAGCGAATAATACTAACAATTATTCAACTATACAGAGCCTCTTTATTATTCGAATATCAAGCATTTGAATGTATGGAGAGCTTCATCCAATAGTCCATGATTATGCAAGTGTATATAGATATAAATACCCTATCGCTTTGTGCATTTAAATCACACATCCATGAAGTGTGCACTTATCTGATTTACCGTAACTATAACTGCCCATAAGACAAACCGTTCAGTTGAACAGTCCACAGATAAATCACAAACAAAGGACTCGCTATTCGACTGAATGCCCGCTTTAGCACAGTCTGAGCGAATGCATTATGCGATAAATACAGCGAGAGCAACTGCAGTGAGTAGGAGGGGAGTTTCAATGGATTTAATCAAGGAGGTTAGAAGAGAGAGGAGGTCCGAGCAAGCTTGGCGCGAAGAAGCAGACTTTGGCAACCCTACTCTCACTTGAACTAAGCCTATACAAACCGACTTTTTAGTACGCTCTTCTACGGGAAAAAACGTGGGTAGGGTTTGAAATTCTGCCAAATTTTTAATATAGTTTCTAAAAAAGCAATTTCTGTGGTTGTAGGCTATAGTTCAAGACCTGAACTATCAAATGGTATGCGTATTACTCTTCACAGCTAATAATTAAGCAATATTCAGAGGTTTTTAAATCCCTCTCACTAACTTCGATTTTGTATGATTAAGTGCAAATCGATGGAGGGCTAATTACACATTTGCCGTCATCCAATCGAGAAAAAACTTATCAGATTGATTCGATGTTGATGACAATGCACTCAGTTAAGTTTTGGGGGCTATTACTATCACTAAAAGACTGCTTTTACACACGCTACTATTGGACTAATTAGCCCACTTGCCATCCACTCATCAAGCTGAAACTTGGCAGATGGATTCGATTTGGATGACAATGCATTCCATCAAATTTTTAGGCGAGTCACTACCACTAAAAGGCCACTTTTACGTATGCTTTTTATTGACGCTTTGGTTTACTTATAAACCCTTTTCCTATCATGAGATTAAACATTTAAACTTAGCGGACGCACTCGTTGTCTATGAGAATGCTTTCTATTAAGTTTTGGGACTGTCACACAACGGCAGTTTTTACATGCATTTCTATTGCCTTACGTTAGAATTATCAGTAGCCTTTACTCACGTACTATTATCCAGATACAAACCTTAATTCAAACATGTTAAATTTTAGCAATATTTAATGACTGAAATCTTCTACTATTAAAGTTACCGAGGAAAAATATTCAAAGGGCTAATTAACCCACTTGCCGTCATCTAATTGAACTGAGACTTGGCAGATGGACTCGTTGTGGATGAAAATTTAAAAAATGGATTCAATATTTTAAAGCCGACCAAACGGTATAGTGGTTAGCGTGCTAGCTTCTAGACCACGAGGTTGCGGGTTCGAGTCCCGTGTTGGCATGGGTGTTTGTAAATGTATGTTGGCTTGTCTAATGACGAATGTTTCGGCGCATTTTATAGCCCTCGTGTTGCTGACGGCGCCAGATAATCTGAATACAACCAACCAACCAATATTTTAAAAAAATGGATACCAATATTTTCTTTACCTTTGCACACTATGTAATGTAATCGTTTCGTAATCTATTGGAAATATTTTACACTAGCTGCATGGTTCCTCGTTGCGGATATCCATCATTGGTGTATAGGTCTCGTCTCAGCTTTTGGGGCTTTACTCGAAAAAAGGTTCATTGCCACGCAAATCCAAGCTCGCTTCGCCTGCTGGAAGTTTAATTGTAACATAAAAGCAGCTCGCTTCACTGGCTAAAAAGTTTATTGACACATAAGCACTGGCTCGCTTCACTCGTTCAAAGGTTAGTTGCTACGCAAACACAACTCTCTTCGCTCGCTGAAAAATTCTTTGCTACGCCCTCACAGGCTTGCTTTGCTCGCTGGAAGGTTAATTTTATTGCGCAAGCATATGTTCACTTCGCTCACTGAAACTCGTACCCTACGCTTATTTGAAGTCACTTTATAAAGAAAAACTTAAAAAAAATTTAAATAAAAAAAATTTAAATGTTAACATTTTGTTTAAGAAAATCAAAATTAGAAGGCAAGATCTACTAATGTCGAAAATTTCAGAGCTCTACGCTTATTTAAAATCACTTTATAAAAAAAGCTTAAAAAATTAATTAAAAAATATTAATTAAAGTTTTTGGTTGTTTACTTCGATTGATTATTTCGTTTTCCGTGCGTCAAATTCCTAATGTCCGCTGAAATCTAAATCGTAGCTTTTACAATGGCTTACTTTTGAAGACTTCTCGGTGCTAATTTGTAAAGGGCAATTGAGGGTCCACTGTGGGTGGGCCTGAAACGAGATGCGAGAGCCGGTTTCCCCCCCCCCCCTGGTGGCGGGTGACAACCGCCCCTCTTTGTTAATTTGTAACGGACGATGGGTACAAGGGTCCGAAAACAAGTCCATTATCACTCCGTGGCCTGAGGGAAGAATAGGAACAGAGAAAAGCCCCCTGCTATTGGGATTTCTAAGCAGAAGTTTTACGACTTGTCGATGAACAAGGCGGCTTCTTTTCTTAGTTCTTAAGGTATTTGGATTTCGAACTTTATGTTTGAAAAGAAAAGGAATAATGGAAAAAACTTGGCTTTCTATTGAAAACTTTGGATGCTCTTTTTCGATTCGAATTTTGTTATAATAGTTTTACAAAACATTATTATTGTAATATCATGGGTCATCAGATATCTACGTTGCTTTGGTTTAATTTATATTATTACTTATGAAGCTCTTATGTGTTTTTGGAATATTTTGCGTGATTGAAATACTTTTGTGAGAATTTTGTTTGAATTCAGTAATTAATTAAGAATAATTTCAATACTGTAATTCGCCAGAAATCAATATTAAAGTCGTATATTGTAAGAAAAAATTGATAAAAGAAGAGTAATGAAAAAAAAAAATCCTGCCAATTTCTTTACTGCAAGATCTGTCCACATTTGTTGCGGCATTGTCGGATGCCACTTTAAACTTTTTCCAATGTTCATGTATCTTTTGTTATAAAATTTCTTCTATTCATAAATTAGACTCATAATAAAATTCTCAATTCAGTAATGAATAACTTTTTTCATGCATAACACTATCCTTTAAAATATAATGCACTGTACTAAATAATAACTAAAAAATATTATAATTTTTATTTATTTACCAATTAGAAGAGAAAATTCTTCAACGCAAATAAAAAAAAAAAAGCTTTTAAAAAGCACTGAAACGGTTAACAATAATTATTATCATCAGTTTATATTGACATTATTATATAAACCTACATAATAAAACTCAGAATTAAAAATTAACAGATTTATCTAAACTTTTACAAACTACAGAGAAATTACGGCGCCAGATTAGAGGAACCACCTTGAGTTATTTAATAATGTAAACTTATTAAAGGGTAAATATCTGAAGTACCGAAAGAAAACTGTTCGATGATTTAATTGTTTATCTCATTAACATCTTAAATTCAAGAAGTCTTTTTACTATTATAACTCATAAAAACAAAGTTTCTAATATAAATCCTTTATATATATGTTTTATGTGTTAAGTCACTGAACTCAGATCAAGTTTTGATAATGTTTGATCACTAAGGGGAAAAAACAACATCTATTCCGAAATATTTACTAGTTTCAAAACTTGCTTGAATACATTTTCATCTACAGCGAGTCTATCTGGCAAGTTTCAGTCCAATTGGATGAAGTGTGATGTCATCAGAGGGCGACGATAGTAGCTTGTGTAAAAGCATTCTTTTATAATAGTGTCAGTCCCCAAAACTTGATATAATACATTCTTAGTGACAATGAATCTGTCTATCAAATTTCAGCGCGATTGGATGACGGTAAGTGGATTTATTAGCATTCAGAAACGATAATAGAAGCCTGTGTTAAAGCGATCTTTTTGAGTGTCTGTGGCAGCCCCCAAAACTTGATACAATGTATTGGAATCTATATCAAATCAATCTGCAAAGTTTCATTTCGACTGGATGACAGATGTTAATAAAAAAAATCATTAGAAGTGACAATGTAGTGTCTGCAATAGCGGTCTTTAAGTGACAGCCCCCAAAACTTAATAAAATGCATTGTCATCGATATCGAATCTATGTGACCAATTTCACCCGATTGGTTGGTTGGTTCGCTCAAAGACCTATTTTTATGCACAATAACGGCTAATCAGGCCAGGATTTACAGCTTAACGTGGATTCTGAACCACAACGAACATCCATGGCAAAACCCGGATTCAAACCCGGCCTTTGGCATGCGTGGCAAGAGCGCTAACCACACCGCCATCAGGTTGGTCAGCCTGATTGGATGACGGTAAGAGGGTTAATTAGCCATTCGCATATTTGTAGGTCACACACACACAAAATCGAAATTTATATAAACAATTTTTTAAAAAAGGTAATAATTTGTAAGTAACTGTCAGAACGAATGAAATACAATCATTTGATATAAGTTGAAACATATTGTGACTTACCATAATTTCCAAATTTGCACCTGCATATTACATCTTATTATTTGTTTTTCAACCTTCTCGTATATTATACTTGTATGGTCAAATCGCTATTCTCAGAAAAAAAAATTTAATGATTTTTAGAAGAATTTTGTTTATCGATACAAAAGTATCATCCTTTATGGTCCCCTGAGCAGACATCACCCCCCTTTCCGCATTGGGGTCAAGTCAATAACGCCACTGCTTATAAAGCAATGTTAAACAGTAAACAAGTCCATTTTATAATTGCTTTAGAATAATAAAAGCTACAAAAATAATACTAACTCAACACAGATTCTCCCCCCAAACAACTTCCCAAACAAATTGGGAGAAGGGAGAAGGGGGGGGGGGGACAGAAGAAGTTCTCTTTGACAAAGAGAAAAATGATATTGTATAAAACAGCGGTTTCTAACCTTTTTAGTTGTTCGGATCAACTATCTATATTATGAAAAAAATATAATGTACACGAAAAATTAAATTATATTTTTTTATAAATTTTATAAAGTGAGGAACTTGATTGCACTTGGCTGTTACGACAATTAGAAAACTAAAAAACAAGTGACCAAAGTTTAAAAAAAAAATCATCGGAATTTTTGACATTGTTTATCCCCCGTCAATGAGAGAGTCAATATCTAGATTAAAACTTAGCCATGCTGTTTAATTCACGCATTATTCACTATCGATGTTATTCACTCGTTACAACATCGAAAAATACAATCGAGTGACTAGATTGTTTCCATCTTAAACCCTGAAGCTCCGATAATATTTATCTCGGCGATTCTCTACCAGAGTCCACGGCCCAGTACCGCGCTACTCGCGGTCCGTGGGGTAGGAACCGCTGGTAGAGAAAATCAACTAAGCTTGGCGCAGTTGGGAGTTTGGCGTCGAAAAGGGCTTAGTTGCTTGGCGAAAACGGCGATAAACCTGCTTCATAGGTACAACCGGTTTCGAATGGTTTTCCAGTTTGCTCACACCTCCTTCTCTTCTAACCTCCTTGGGATTTAATGAAGCATGCTGCTGCCACCGAATTCCGCTCTTGCCCCCCTCCCTATGCAACAAATCTCCACGTGCCTAATTGCTCGAGTGGACATGCTTCCTATATAGTATTCAATAGCCATGAAGATAGTGTTTTCCCCCCTCCTATCTGAATTAAAAAAATATGTATACGTATTATATATTTGGTTTTGTATGCGATGGAGTTTTGAAATGGAATTTTCTTGTAGAGTTGTAGAGTTTTGGATGGGCATGCTTAGATTTGGTAGCACATGGATGGTAAAAAAAGAAATCCTTTCGATTTAGCATTGAATAGGATATTACTGCGTTGTATTATAAGTGGTTCATTTGCACGTGTTTTGGCACACTCTGAAGTATAAAGAGTAATTAAATTGTACTAATCAACAGAAGTCGAGATTGTTTAGTATTTCAAGTAACAGTGTTCCTCTTAATACAAGGAGCAAAAACGTTATAAGACAAGGGTGTTTATTTTTTTTTTTTTTTTTTTTAATTTATTATTATTATTATTATTATTATTATTATTATTATTATTATTATTATTATTATTATTATTATTATTATTATTATTATTATTATTATTATTATTATTATTATTATTATTATTATTATTATTATTATTATTATTATTATTATTATTTAGTTTAGACAACCATTCTATTACCTTGATCTTTAATTGCCGCCAACATATTTTTTAATCAAGTTTTTCAAGCTTTATGCATGAAGTACAATAACTATCTGTACAATAACTATAACTGAAGTACAATACAATATCTGTCAACATGCGATGGTTATCCCCCAAAGTAACTTGAAAATAAATCCAACATATTTGTAATTATTTACTGTAGTTGAGACTTTTTTGATGAGCAAGTGATTTTGAAAAACTCAAAGAAATTATGGTAAATACTTATGGATGACACTTCGAAAATGTTGAGAAATGATGATGCTTCGAAATATTTTTTTCTTTTAACTGTTAATTTCGTACGTTTCTAAGTTACGTATTTATGAGAATCTAGACCTAAGGTAGTTTTATATTAAGCTTGGATTAATTAATCAGTTATCATCTAACTAAAGAATTAGTTTGATACTTGCTTTGAAAGAAAATACGTTTGCTTACTTACGTTTTTTATCAAGGTTACTTGCAGAATCCATTTAGTCTTGAAGTAAATTTTAAAAACAACTTATTACATAGGAGTACTTTTTATATTTGCTTTCCTTGAAAAAAAGTAAGTGAATATTTCCAAACGATACTTTTCAACAGAACCGATGCATGAATAAGACTAATTGCTTCGCATCTACATTTACATACAGTTACCCATAATATACAAATACATCTGCATTGTCTGCCTACATGATTGTAACGTTTAAAATACACTCAGATTCCATATAGCAAATTAGAATCATTTCATTAGAAAATATAAAAATACATCTATTTCAGCAATAAAATTGAAATATTATTCAACAAAGCGTCTGATAGATAAAATAAGTCTATTTTACTAAACTGCTACTCAAAGGATGCAATAAGTAAAACGTATAGTTTCCAAAAGATACAAATAGTAATAGCCTTCCTAAAATGATCATTGCTATCTTTATTAGATTTCAACATATTTATTATATTTTGTAGAACATACAAAAAGTAATGCATTCTTATATATTACACAGGGTATTTGGTAAATATTCTTTGAAATACTCCTTGTGAATCATTCATGCTTTTTCTTTTATTCTTTAACAGATAAACTTACTTTCGAGGCACCATTTCTTTATGAGATAACGCCTTGATACATCTTTCTTATTGGTGACTAGGACTTTTGTTAGCATCTAAGGATTTGAATTATGTATGCCGTTTATTGTTGTTCTTTGTAGCGTAACTGATTGAAATTGACGTATGGGACCCTTTGATTTCGCGCTTTTCTATTTTATGACTTATGAAGATCGAGGAAACCATCCTTACATTGAGCCATCAGCACTTGGAATAAGCCGTTAGATTAAGGTCGGTTCTTTTTTGAAATGTCTGTTCTATTTCTATGATAGTCAGCTTCATTTTGTACAATAATTTAATTTAAAAATTCTGCGTTATTGCTTCTGTATTACGTTACTGTTTTCATTCGCTTTTATCGTTTACAAGGTTATTCAATCTTTAGAATGGCCCTTTTTATGTATATGAAATTTACATTTACTTCAGTTTTTTAAAGATATATATTTATATTTTAGCTTTGGATTTCCGCTGTTTTGAATACTTATTTCAGATTTATAACTAGGATATAAAAATGATTGTTTTAAATTTAAAACCCAAACTCTTAATTTAAATTTATAGATATTGCATGAAATCATACAGAAAATGTAAACTAAGCATTATTATGGTAAAGGTTAAAACCACCAATTTCTGCTTATTCCCTTCTACCAGCAAAATATTAAGTATTATCTTTAATATAATAATAAAATTGAAAGTAATGTATATTAAATGTGGTAATCAAGTATAAATTCCGAAATAATTGAATGTGGTAACAGTTTATGAGTATATGGCACATAAAGCAGACAATTACGAAGAAAGATTTTTAGTTAATAGATCAGTTTTCATTTCTAAGAATCACATAATAGTTGTTAAGGAGTTTCAAATATGCTTAGCTTTTAATACCAATAATAAACAGTTTCGTCTTGCACACATTTCACAGCTATATGTACCAAGCAAAGATGGAAAACTTGGTACAAGAACCAGGTATGATTTATATATTATAAGTGGAGTGCATACAAACTTTATAAAGGCGACCTTTTTTTTTTTTTTATTATAGAACCGCCAGCAAAAAATAAGCTGATTCCCAGAAAAATCTCTCTCTTTTCTCAGCAATGGTCATATAGGTACTTTAATAAAAGGTATGGATAGTCGAGTTAAGAATAAAACTACCTCAATAATTAATTGCATTTAGCGATATGCAGTCTGCATTAAATGAAAATGATATATAACCAAATGGACAAGCTTGAGGATAGTTTTTCACATATAATTGGTAAAAATACTTTAATTTTGTTCAGAAGAAACTGTCATAATTTTATCATTACCTCAGTGAAAAGTTAAAACTAAGCAAATCCATTTAAGATTAATTAAGACAAAATTCACAGTAATTGAAACGACACTATTTAAATATTTACTTTCGGAAACATTTTTGTATTTTTTTCAAAATTTTATGTAGTGAAAGTTCATACACGTAATTATTTAAAATTTTATTAAATTTTTTACGACATTTTGTGATAAAAATAATTATCGAATTAAAAAACTCCCAACTGCTCAGCTTTGTATAATCTGAACAGTGAATGCTCAATTTTCGTTATATTTTTTTATTTCTTTACAAAACAAAATATGTAACCCCCCCCCCCCCCAAAAAAAAACAAAAAAACATGGATTTATATGAAAGAATGGGTAAAACATGTGGATCATTGATTATTAGTGTATATTTCTAAGGAAAAATTACTAAAAGAAGAAATCGATACACTTTCTGAAATGTACTCAAAAGCTTATTGGAAATTATTCACTTTTAAATAGCTATTATACCCAGCACAAATAAGGATACTTTTGTATTCATTTTTAAGAAGAGCATCATTTATGAATACGCTTTAGCGGAAATATAAATATACTTATGAATATTTACTGTTGCAGTGAGTGGTGAAAATAAATATTAAAGCTATCCTAACTTTAAAAATGTAAATAATAACATACATTGCAAATATAGTAAGTATAATAAGAGTTTCTTTTTAGTAATACTCATAAAAAAGACAAATTTTAGAAAAACGTTTTATTCAAGTTACCTTCAAAGTGTATTTAATTAGAATAAATGTTTAATAATATTTTAGTCAGAGCTAAACTGATTTTTCGAGTTATATGTATTGTCCCGAATAGAATAGAGGTGTTGACCAATGTCGAAAACAGGGATTCTCGGAAGATGGTCAGTTCATACTGAATATCCAGCATAGTTCTAAAATGCACGATTTTTTTTTTTTAAATAAATGTATCAAAACCACCACAAAACATATCTTTTACCCTTCAGTTCTTTATTATAATACTCTATTTCAATTTTAATATTCTGCTTCAACATTTAAAAATTTCCAGTATATTTTATCCAACACTGGGTGAGATTGTTCAAGATCCGTAGCAACGGCCAATCTACAACGGCTCACATCGGAATAGGCCAGTATCGAGCTGATTTGTTCTATTAGGGGAAGCACAATGATACTGAAAATGAATTGTAAATATTTTCTAAGATATACTTTAATATAAATTTAGACGCCTGTCATTAGATGCTTTAATTTATTTTAATAGTTGGCTAAGCTACTAGACACTTTCACGAACTAGAATGATTTGTTCTAAAAGCCTCCCTAAAATCTTCCCTAGAAATTTTTTAAGTGTACTTAAAATTGTTTCAGTATTTTCAGACACCTGGCATGCATCATTTTTAAACTGACAGGTAGCTGGATACATACTTAAGATCAGATTTCTAGGGTTGGCTTTTTTTATTAAATATACACTAAAATATCGATGGATATTTTTGGACAATTTTCATTACATTTGATGGATGAAAAAACTAAACAATTAATATTACTGATTAGTTAAAGCTGTTACCGGCCAGCATCACAGTTTTCATCTACACCTCAAGATACAATTGCAACTCCCTCCTCATTCATACCCATATCATATTCATAGCAATCAAGACTGCACAACAATCACAATCGGTCAACTAGTGACCGGACCTGATGGGTACAACCTTAACTGGGCACGTCTAAACTTCCTAATTGCCATTCCTCTTATTATCGACCAACGAGAACGTTGCAAAGGAATTGAACTGAGAGGAATAAACTAGACTTCGCAACGGGTCGTGGTACCACGTTCCTCTAACTTTGAATAGCAGTCAATGGATTCGAGCCCTTTCCATGTATACATGTCACAAGATCCAGCAGAGGAAGACGAAGCGATGCCTGTAATTAAACTCCTGCTAGTAGTTTGACAGGGTGTTGTCGCCGGATGGTGTGTCACTGACATTGCCAAGGAAAGTCGATATTGAAAATATTCTTTTTCAAGGCTTGACAGGATTTGTTTATTATGCAAGGGATTGAAAGTATATTATCCCTTCTTCATTATACAGTGGGGGTTTCTTATTTTCGTGTTTTGCTTAGAGTGGTTGTTTTTAAATAATTTGAAGGTAATTTTTAGGAAATGGGTCTGACGGTAATTTCAATATGCAGTTAGGCAATTTTTTTTGTTGTCGAGTATTTTCAAATGTATGAAGAAGTGATTATGTTGTGGAGCATGCTATTTAAAAAGATTTTTAGTGGACTGTGTTATGAAAGAATGCAATTTTGATACCAATAATTTCTAAATATATCTTCATAAAGAATGATAAAATGAAATTTATCCTATATGAGTAACATTTTTATTCATAATAGTTAAATTTGATATTAAACCCAAACTACCCTTCTTTTATTAAATCATGATATATCAATATTTGTTTAAGGAATTTGTAGAGCCAAAAATAAATACATATTAAAATGAACTTCAATTTGAAATACCATGACAATTATTCACAAATAACGAAATATTTTAGTTTACTTCAGGTAAGTTACAAACATTTTTACATAACGCTCATATGCTGTCTTAACAAATAATCATTAATGTTTACATTTGTATTTTCGTACGATTACTAAAACCACTTTAAATTTGCTGCAATTGTATAACTGTTATATTGAGTATATTAATGAGCTAATATCATAGAAATGTTTGAAAAGCTTGATAAAAAACGTTCTTCACAAAATCTTCTTGAAAAACACTTCATACATTAGTAAAAAATGAGTTCTTGAATAAAAAAATACCATTAACTCAGCTCCTTGAAATAATAAAAAGGCATTTTTTCATAACCTATTCTTTTCATTCAGATCATTAGCCAGTTCCAAATATAAAAACAAGACTCGTTGGAAATATTTCCTCTTACAACCACTCCCCCCTCTCCGAATCAATAAAAAAACAAGTACACAACAAAAAACTCATAAAACGCCATTGTCAACACAGAAGTGATACCAAAATCAAAATTATGGACCTAGAAATATGAATGGAGTGCATTGTATGTAATACAACATATCCTGCTCATTTTTTATAAAAAGTTCCCAGCGGGTTTTCTCATGTAATTTTCTCCTTAGAAATATTTGTTGCCCCTTTTCATCCGTTCCTTTCCTTTTCTTCCCATTTTTCCCGTTTTCCCCCATTGACTGCGGCACTTCCTTCCGTTTTGCAGTGTAGACACCCTCTCTAATGAGGACATGCAAACTCAGATCTCTAATGCGTTTACTTAGTGAACGATGTTGAAAGCTGAGTTTTTTTTTTCTTTCCTACCCCACTTAGTTGTTCTCTCTTTACAGATGTTATTCAAGATGTCCCGTTTCAAAGGATGCTCTTCTCTACCTTTTCGCGTCAGCCTTAGCTTGCTTTAATATTTAAAGCCAAAGTGGGATGTGTTATATTCAAGAGTTACACTGTAGAAAGACGAATATGTATATTGATTTCAAGAAGTCTCTTCAATGCTGCGTCGCATATGCACTTATTTTGTTGATTTAAGTTTGCTATTCCATTACTTCAGCTGTAATTTTCTTGTAGTCAGGGTTCTAACATATTCTCTAGGCATTTTGTGGTGATGGAACTCTGATGAGAATAATATTGCATATGCAGTTCTAAATAATATTAAATTTAAAAGATGTTTAAGATGTGTTTTCTTTTCAACCAACCACAGTTTTGATTGAAATAGAAAATATGGGGCTAACGAGTAATGCAATCCAGTTAAAAATATATATTGTTATTGGCATCTTCACCAAAAAAGATAGTATTTTTTTGTTCAACTAAAAATAGAAATAAGTTTGAAAGTTTATAATTTATTTTGTAATAAGTACTTAAAGAATTGGAATACTGAATGAACCGGTGAAATAAAAATTGCTAATTTGGTGCCCAAAAAGCGTAAGATGTAATTTGAATGTGCTGTAAGTCATAAGTACCTGCATATATTGTGGAACATGAAATACAAAGAACGCCCAAGAAATTTCGAAGGAACACGTGTTAACAATATGGCTTTTTTGAAGTTTACAATTATAATTCTGGGGCTCTAACAGAATGGTTAAATATGTTTTACTTTTCAAGATTGCAGGAAGAATGAGTGAAGAATTAAATATTGTTTTAAAAATGTCTACTTCGTTGCCCAAAATACATAGAAATACGAACATACTTTTATTTAAAATGTGTTTCAACTTTGAGGGGGAAAGTTGTGAGCTGTGGTAGATCACATGTGTAAAATTTTGGAAAAATAGTATATCGCCTGATTATAATATTGTCACAATCCTCATCACATGTTTGTTTTAGAGAAATGATAATTTCAAAAATGTGTCTACCATTTTTAAAAAATTGGCTTTAAATTTATGTAAATTAAAAATCAATTTTCGAACTACATCCACTGATTTATTTCAGTATTTATAGCCGTTAAATACTGTATGAAAATATTTTGAGGTATATTCATGCAGATGTAGATGGAATTCCAGAAAAATAGCTTTTCTATATACACCACTTTGAATATCATCAGATCGAGCCCGCTTCACTTCCATTTTTCTAATTTTCGTTTCAGTAGTATTTTTGCTGTTGTGCTTTATTTGAATTGGATACTTGCCAGATCGGAACTAGTGTGGTCGCTTGAAGCTGACCCATTATTCCAACTATAAAGCTGTGTGTGAAGTATATTCCTTATATTCAGTTAATTAGAAAACACGAAAGATTTTTGATGTAATGTTGCATATGCATATAGAAATCTAGAGTATTAATTAACAAAAACTTTTATAGCTAATAGTGTATAATAATAAACTACCATTATTCAATTTTACGAGTTGGTAACACAAGTATTATTATTATTATTAGAGTTTTAATATTAACTTGAAAGTTATTTTATTTTGATGTAATACTACTATTCCAAATTATTTAAATAATTAATATAAATTCACAATTTACGTTTATATTTTCTATTAAGGCCATGATCACTCTTATAAAGGGCTCATACGGGTATGTTTTTTTCCAAAGTCGTAAGAATCTCTCATAGTAGCATATTCTGTACGAATTCTAGCATCCATCTGCGTAATTGAAGGGTTATTAAGTAATAATCATTTTAATTTAACGAACAAACATTTCAATATTACAAGATTAAAGAGATAGCACGTTTAAAATTGCTATAATTAAGATTTAAATATATAAATTGTTAATACAAAGCATTTTTCCAAATGTAAGTAAGTGAATGCAAAGTGTTTTCAATTCCTCCCAAATCAGATTACTATAACTCCTTTAATGGATATACATCAACTGAATCTTTCATGTGCTTTTACCATAAAGCGGTTCACATACATCTAAATATATGTATATATTTTAAAAATATTATGACAATTGATATTTTATACTCTCTCCTTTACTTCTGCAAATGAAACAAGCAGTTTGGCTCGTTTTTCATAACCAAATATTATGCGATGCACTTCCAATTCAGTTTTACTTCAAAATACTCAATATTTGAAACAGTCCTTCTAAATTCTACAACTACTTACATTTTTTAATATTTCTAATTAAATTGCATTAATAATGCAGATATAGGTAAATAGAATTGATCTATATTCTGCCCTATAGAAGAAATTTACTCCCACCAAAATATTGAATATATATGGAAAAGTGTTAAGAATTTGGAAACTTGCGTGCATACATGAAATGCACGATACAATCAGCTACCCGGTGTTTCTGACACATAAGATATACGTGACTCTCTTTGAGCAATATGAATCCATCATTTTATAACCTAAGTAAATAAACGTATAGACACGCCATTTGTTATAGCAACTTGTCAGTTATCTTTTGTATTGATATGATTTATTTTTTCACATCAGTCAGGTTCATATATATGCATGACTTCTAAGTGAAATAGAACTTACAATGTTGTGAATTCTACTTAACATATGTGCAGTGTATTTGTTGAAATTTTTTTTAATAAAGTTAAAGTTTTATCATCTTGTAATCGTTTCTTATTCATTCTTTAAAGCTGAAATATGCCAAGTCTATTGTATTTGAATTTATCCAATTATAGTCTTTTTTCTGCACTTGGGGAAAACTGTAAATTAAAATTTTGTTTGGTATTCCACAGAGTTTATTGTTTATCACTAATAAATATATTTATTATTTGGAAGTTGTATGTGTGTATATATAGTAATAATTGAATTTTTTATTGTAATTTTGTAAAACAAATCCTTAGACAATACAGTTTTTATATAAAATGATTTATGCATTATGTGTAAATAATGAAATATTGTAACGGATTTGTCCACCAGCTGTTAATATGACTTTTATAACTGTTTCTATTACTGCACGTAGTTTTCTCAAATCATCTACACAAAGTGCGTCAATGTTTCAGAAGAAAACTCCCAAATGATAGAGGTGCGACATCACGTCCAACCTACGTTATTTTTTGCTTCAACACCCAAAGATCCATCGCGAGATATATATGATTTTTTCTTCGGCACGTGATGAGATTGCGGGATTAAACCATAGTGCTGAAGTCGGCATTTCGGCTTAGTGGAATATTTATTGTGTGGCGCAGCGTGATTTTTTTATTTTCCATTTTTGCTGTATTTCTTGTCCTCCTGAAAGGTTTGATCACGGAAAGGCTTTTATGAAAGTTTATTTTAGAGGATAAAATTCTTGTTCAGTATGCGCAAGATGCTGTACATTTCTCTTTTACGTTTGTTTTCACGGACCTACAGGTTTATCGAAAAAAAAAATGTGCTCTTGTTGGGTTCAAAGTCGTGAAATTTGCTGTTCTTAGGAAAGAAATTCATCAATATTTTATTTACTAAGTATATAAAACGCACCTTTTGTAAATCTACAAAAATGCATGTAACTAAATATTTTAAGTTAATACGTAGAAAAAGTTACAACACACAATCCAGCTGGGTAGTTGCCTCTGTCAAGCCTAGCCAAAAGGAAGAAAACACGTAGAAACCGATAAAAAAAATCTTCTAATAGATTGCAACTTCGTATATACAGGAGGATATATATACAGGATAATTTTTTGTTTTACTAAATTTAACATGCGACACGTCCATGTCAGTTTTAGTAAAAAAAAGACTATAAAACAAAAAGGTTACAGATTAAAACAAATAATTAAAAAGTACAAGTACTGTCTTAACTTGAAATCTAATACATCATAAAAATGCACTTTCTAAGATCAACTACATGGTCACTTAATTTTAAATATACATATTTTTGGTTTATATATTATTTTTATTACACAATTTATATTGTTTCATTGTATTATTATATTATTACACAATTTATATAATTTCATTGTATTATTATATTATTACACTATTTATATTATTTCATTACATTATTATATGATTACACAATTGATAACACAATTTATATTATTATTGGACTTACAGTACAAAATGATAAATGGATTTAAATGTTCAATTTAAAATCATATATGCACTAAAGTGATTTAGGGTCTTTTGCTAATATCAGTAGCTAACAATTTTTTTTTTTTTAATTATTTGCAAATAACTCTGTCAAAGAAAGTATGCCAGCAACAAAAGTTGCCAACTAGCTATAAAATTGACAAATTCGTAACATATCACTAGCGCCTCATCTATTAAAAAAATATAGAGGTAGAAATATCTATTCCTGGCTAACAATAGATATCTGTACTTTATAAGAAGTTTGGATGGTTTAATAATTCCAAATTATTTTTATATATAAAATATTTTATGAATAAATATATCTTTATATATGAATTAAATTTTTATGAATAAAATTATCTTTGAGTGTGTGTGGATGCGTGTGTACAGACCCAGTTAAGCTGTTCATGTTATTCCAATTTTATTACCTATGGCATGGAACATCGCCTATCGCTGTACAATCTCTCATTTTAAATAGTGTAGGCACAGCAGAAATTGCGACATATAGTCAGTTGAAATATTGTCTAGTAAGAATTCTCCTGAATTTTTTCTTCTATTTGAGTTACAACTAAGTTGAGCTGGTTTCCCTTGAATAACTTCCTACAAGTCATTCACCTCTTACTAAACCGACAACATTCAGTATTCAATGATAAAATTGGAAACTTAATTGGTTTGTGATTTACATATTTGATTCTTAGAAAAAGATAGAGGTTGATACGTTTCAATTCAATTGCAACTAATAGTTACTGCATATTCTGACTATTACAAACCATCAAACACACTGTCCCATTCCAAGAGGGAGATGGTTTCATTCTGAAAAACTAAAAACCAATGGGAACCAATAGAAACTAACTATTTATAGTTAATAAAGCGTAGTGTATGATAGTTCTTCCATACTAGAAGGGTACATTTCAACTATTTCATCTAAAATTGATATTTTAATTATTATAAATTGTTTATGTACCAATAAATAGAAATTATACAGCACTGCAAGTGTTACTTAAAATTAAAATAATTAAAACATGACCTTTGTTTAAGTAATACTTAGATATAACATATAAATTTGAAATAAATCAGAAATTAATACATTAACGAAATCATATAAAGTAGAGTAAAATTCTACTTTTCGTAACGAAAAAAACACTGTTGTATGGAATTTTATTTTATATATTTTTTTTTTACTTATTTAAATCGTTGAAATAAAAATGAAAATTTTTTGTTAGCTTCAACGTATTTTTATGATTTGCAATACCTCATTAATAAAATATATAATTGAAATAAAATATTTTTACTCTGAAATTTATTTACTGAGAAATAAAATATTTTTTACAAGTGTGCACTGTTAAAACAACAAAATATTTCGATTTAAATTTTATTGAAAGAAGAATTAGATGACTAAAATGTATCAAAATTATTAACAGTATTGGGCTTATATTTAAATTAAAATGCTAAATTGGATTACATTTCCTTAGAAATAAATACCCATTCAACAATAATAGTTTTAAAGGTGATAATTACAAGAAACATTATTTTATAAGAAAAATAATTTAGAAGACAGAACTCATTATTCGACAAAAGAAGCAGTTGCATATTTATGAGAAGTATTTTTTTTCTAATTAGACCTTCCGTTATTTCTTTCTTATCTTTACCACAAATAAATTGAGTTTCTAAAAAACAGATTTTTCATTATGAATACGTACGCAGTAACAATTTTTTTTTTTTCCATTTAAGACTATACTGTTGAATTTACTATTTGTTTGGATTGGTAAAAAAATAATTGTTTCTATATTGTGGTGTATTACTCCAAAAATTTTATTTATTTATATTTTATTCATTCAGTTTGTTCATATTAAATCAACAATTATTACGTTAAAAAACACTCATTTCGGTTACATTTATTATTCAAATAACAAAACCTTAATAATAATTTATTATTTATAGCTGTACTGTTTAAAATTATATTAAAAAAAACCTAACATTTACATTTACATTGATTATTTAGAAATCCAAGTACTAAGATGAAGTAAATTAGCTAAAGAACTAAATATTGAACAGTATAACTTTAAAAAAAGGAATCATTTAATTATTTTTTCATTTATTTTAAATATTTATGAGAAGAAAAAAAAACATGTTTCGTACTTGTGCCAGATAATAATAAATTTTAAAGTTAAAAACATTAATCATTTCAGTCTTTTCAAAATCATGAAAAAAAATAAAATTTTATTGAATTATGGATCAATGCTTGGTGACTGAAACATAAATAAATAAAACATTCATGTCTAGCTGATGATATTTTTTATCACTTACATATAAATATAAAATACTATCCGTCCCTCTATCTTATGTCAATCAGCGTGTGGTAGTTCCCAAAGGACGAGAATTCTGTAAGAAACGTGAAGTAGACAACATTATATTACCTTCTTTAAAATATGCTTAATTTCCTGAAGGGAATTTTGCTCTTCGAACCAAGCAGATCAGATAACCGAAAACCGATTTTGATTAAAATGAGCTGTTACTATCATTATCGATATCTCGTTAAATGGAGTTAGACCCCAGAATCCTCTCCAAACTGGAAAATAGATAAGGTCCTAAATGGATTACTTTTGTGTTATTTAGAAGGATTTCGTATTTTTTTTTCTTAAATCTTTAAAGTTCTGAGATGCTTTAAATGAAGCATTAAATAAGTAAGTGACATGAATAGTACTGTATCTAGCTGTTCTCTAAAATGATAATAAGAGGTAATGGAGGTTTCGTGAGAGAAATTTAATCAGTAAATATAAAAATAAATTGAGGTGCAGTGTACCTGAAAGAAATTGAAAATAAAAAAATTGTTGCATTTTAGGGTGCAGAGTTAATTACATTTTGGGCTTATTGGCTAGATTAACATTGATAAAACTTGCATAAAAAAACATTTTAATTGTAAGAAATTAAATGTTTGTTATTCTTCATAAAATCACAAAGTTGAGAATTTGAATCAGTAAAATGGATTTAATTATGCGTTTGATTTCAAAACTTTGGTAAAAATACCTGATTTCTAAACTAATATTATAATAATGATTTTTATGAATAATACAGTTCACTTATATTTTTATACTATTTTTTAAAAGTAATTGTATGTAATATTTAGTTATAAAGTTTATGTTTCGATTTAAAATCAAATAAAAATAGTATATGTAACTAAGCATGCATTTAGAAATAACTCAACTTCAACGTACTTGCGTAAATAAAATTGTAATTTGGAGATATATGATATCTTTCAAATTAATATTTGAATGACGTGCTTTAATTTTTACTATATTATATGCTAGAGATGATAACTTATTTTTTAAGCATTTTAGTCACTCAGATGTGAAGTTTTCAAAAGTAATTACTAAGTTATACTGGAAAGAGTATAGAAAATAGTTGCACAAAACATACTCTAAGTGCATTTGAAAAGTAAATTTAAGGGAACTGAATCCCTTAAGAAATAATGTAAATATATGGATGTGTTTTCTTCTTTATTACACTCAAAACGTAACTTAGCGATTATGTAACAATTTTTAATATATTCTTATAACCTAAGAGGAAGAGTAACATTGTGTTTTTTTATATCATTAGTTATTACAATGAAAATCCTCTTTTGATAGAATACTCTTCCGTTAACTGTAAAATAATAAAAAAATATATGTATTACATTTTCCCAATATATATAGCAGAATTTATGTGTGTATAAAGAAAACGTTAAACATTTATTAAATTAAGTCCGTTAGTAAGTATATTTGAATGTAGAGTCTGCTAATAAAGATTTATTTAAAAAACATTTTTACTGTATTTTTTATCATTCCTCCTTACAGCAGTCAATTTCTGGCATTTTTTTTATCTGAAAAGTTTAGCAACTGCAAATTGAATAATTATTTGTAATGTATTTTTATTTGAATTGAAAGAAGTGACATAAAATAATGTTGAGTTTTTCAGCTACCAACACACAGCCATTTTTTATACCAAAAATCGCACAGAAAAAGCATAAAAGATTGGAATGTTTGGAAAGAAATGAGTTTATAAACAAAAAGAAGTCGACTTCATAAGAGACTCAACTCAATTTCTGAAAATGAAGGAATTATGGAAATGAGAGATAGAAATGAAGAAATTTGTCACGTTTACAAAAATAACAAATGGTTTGAGAGTATTAGGGGAAGTTTTTTTGAGATATATTAAAAAATAATCCTTTCGAATGTCTAAGTAAAGGGAACATTTATAAGTCACAAAGCTAGTAATATCAAGCATTTATTTTTCGTGTTCGTTTGAAGTATATTTCTTTGTCCCTTGTTGAATTTTTTATTTTTTTAATGATTAAGAGATAAAAATGTTTGATCACTGAATTTTATGAAAAAAGGCATGTGTCATTTTTAAAGTATTTTTTACATTATTCAATTGTAATGCTAATACAATGAAAACTAACATATTTTACAGAATAAAAAAATGAATTTATATAATAAAAGTGTTTTTTTTTTTTTTTTTTTTTTTTTTTTTTTTTTTTTTTTTACATGCCGCATTGTTTTTGATATATGTATTTTTTTTATGACTTCCAACGCTTTTCTATGTATAAATTTATTGACGTTACAATTAACTTAAAATGAATATATTTGTTTTCAAAATTAAATGAAGAAAACTTCTGCTTAGTAACTTACTTTGTTAGTTGTGGAATTATTTCTTGAAAATTCAGTGTAATAATCAAATGAAAATGATTTTTTACTTGCTATTAATTAATAATATATTTTTATTGTTCTAAAAATCAAAAATTTACTATCCACACATAAAATTACATTTTGAGGTAATAATGTAATAATGTAACAAATTCTCGGCCTAAAATGTTGCGACTTTAGTTATAAAAAAGCCAAATTACATCTTACTCATTTAAATTATTATTATCTTACTTTGTTTTCAATTTTTCTTGGATGCGTCTTGCTTAGCATATTGAAACTGTGTATGTAAATAGTATGTCAAAAAGGGAGTTGATTAGAATTAATTTTTAATGTTGTGGAAAAACTGGTTATTTGCGTGCTAATAAATTCCTATTTTCTTTAAAAAAAAATCCCATGTTTCATATTTAGTTAGCACAAAGTGCCCACATTTTTTATATGAATTACTAAAATCAACTAATATTGCATTAATGACACAAATTTTTATATTTTACTCTGCCCTTGCAAGTTCGTTAATTCACATAGTCATTTTCGCTGAAATAAAACAAGCCACATGTGGTTAGAATTCAAACCCTACACAACCACATAACTATTAAGGCAGTTAAAAATTAGGTTGGTTTACAAAAATCCATTTAAAGTGTTTAAAAGATCTGTAACAAGGATTTTTAGTCAAATTTTGTCATTGAGATCTCGGATGTATGTCGGCTATGTATGTTACCACTATTTTATCAGTGTAGTACTTCAGTAGTCTCGCAAAAATTTAAAGCATTTTTTTATTGATTGGGTATGGCAAGAAAAGTTTAAAAATTTTATTCAAAGACAGTTTTATTTCGTAGGAATTAATAAATGCTGTCTGCTTTCATGCTTTCAATCATTGAAGAGACGACAGTTTAAATTTTATCCACTCGAACATCTCACAAAAATCCGTGTGGCACTAACATTTATTGCGGGAGGAATAAAACATCTAATATATTTTCTTTTAGGCTGTTTATTTTAGAATTATAATATATGCTATCACAGCCAACAAGATGTTCTTAGGAAGGATGGCGCAAGAACGTGCTAGTTTTAATCACAGGATCAAGAATTTTTTAAGTAGCAATGCTCTCATCTAGTTTAACTGCATTATATGTTAGGTTGTACAAACTACAAGACGTTGAAAAATCCTTGAAATGCTATCCAAGGAAAGAAAAAAAAATATTATAATTAGTTTACAAGATAATAATCAAAATACGAAAACAAAATTTAATATGTAAGTTATGATGTCTTACTAAATAAATTTGTAGTTGCGAAATACAGTGAGATGATCGAGCTTAAGAAAATTATGTAGTAACTCTTTGCAATAAATTAACAATTAAAAACAGAGATTATTTATTCATTTCTGCACAAAAAAGGAAAAAAAATGCGTGAGCTCTTGCCATTAAAGTTTATTTTCTATATCTAAGCAGTAGAAAGTAATTTAAAATGTGAAAAAATGTCGCTGAAAAATTTGTAGGTAAGGTAATTGAGGTATCTGTATATAAATTAGAGCAAGATTCTATCCAAGATTTTGGATGCAAAATTGCTTTAAGGAAAATATACAATTACAAGATATTTCGTCATTAGCTAAGATTGATCAATCAATGTATGTCTTAACTAGGTGGAAACACATTTATTTATATTGTGAATTTTTTATCGCTACCTATATTTGGGTAAATATACAGCACTTAAAATAGCGCGTCATAAATTAAATCAAGAGGTAAACATTAAAAGTGTTGAAAATGAGTAAGGAGTAAGGTTTAATTTTGCTGATTACACAAGAATTTGTTAAGTAACCATTTAGTGAGAACTGTTTTACCTTTATATGGAGTTCTTTTTCTTTTGTACAATTCGTTTATTTTTAGTAAACTTCCTAAATTGAAATAAGTATGCAAAATATTTTCTAATATCTTGTATATTTTTTAAATGTTTAATGAAGTTGAAAAGTTAACTACAAAAATTTTGCATTCTGCAGTACGTTATCTCAAAAATTGTGTTGACTTTTGAATAAAATTAATATGTTTTAAAAATTGACATTTATTCATTCTGTTATGTTGTTGGCAAGCTACGCTGTAAAGTAAGATTGTTTTGCTTATATTATGGCACTCTTCAAAATGATACTATATAAATAAATTGACATTGAAAGTGAAAATTTTCAGATAGAACACTAATAAAAACCACATTATGCAAGATGGTAAAAACTGTATAAACTTACAAATATTTTCTTTTTATGCAATTAGTAGGCAAAACATAAACTTCTCAGTCACAAAATTGGCAATTATTTTTCTTGTGTATGATTTATTACACATTTATTCTATATTAAAAACTCTTTTGCAATTCCATAATTTATTTACTCAAAAGATAACTAATTTCGTAACTGGCATATTCACATTGCCTTACGTAAATTTATATCAAGTTTTCAATGAACAATTTTCTAATTTCTCACCTTTTATGGATGACAAATACATTAATTGTATGACTAATAGAGCTATAAAATTATAGTATCGTTCCATTTCCATTACACTTTCATTTCTGTATCTATAGCATTTCCGCAGAGACATTTCGCGCCAATCTATACCAAAACGACACTCCATCGAAAACATACCCGCAATAAACAAGTTCGCATTCCGGAAAAATCACATTTTCCCGCTTTTCCTTTTTTTCCCCTTCTCTTTCTCATAGCACCCAAACCGTAATTCTGGCAACGCGGAAGGGAAGTACTTTAGATAAGAGCACCCCACCATTAAACTCAGCCTGCGATGCCCCCTCGAACACTGGCGGCCAGAAATAGCTACCGCAAAATCTTCCATGTATATCAAACAGCCAGAAAGAACAATGACAAGAGATAACTCCTAGAGGGAAAACCCGAAATGTGGCCGAATACCAATCAGGGTCTTCTGTGGCCAAGTGCTTGGTATGCATCGGGTGAAAATCCTGAAAAGCAAAGCAAAAGTGGTATCAGATAGTCGAGGACTTATCAGTGGACTTCTGATTTTGTGTACGGACTGCTTATGCTGGAAGTAATCAGGACTGCATTGCGCTTACGACTTGGCTATTAGGAATCAGACTAAGTCTTTGAGCCCAATATATCTGAGATATATGTTTTGTATGAGATGTCATATCCTGAAGCAGTTTCCTATTATTTGAATATGCGTTTGGATGTATGCTAAGAATTATATTGACAATTATTTCTTGTTAAATAAAACTGAATTTGGCAGATATGCTATATTTAAGTCCATCTTCTTGTAAAATTTGGGATAAAAAAGGACCATTTTATAAAAACATATTTTTTATTTTAGTAATTTTGTTCCATATAAGGCTGTTTGTTTTAAATGTTTGATGAGAAATTAAACTACTTTTATTTGTTAATAATGATCATGTTGGCTTGACGTACGTGGCTCTGTATGTTTAGTCTAAGTTAGTGGTTTGCAAACCTATTAGTCAAAAGAGACAGAGATCATTCGTACAATTATTAAGATTTCTTTTGAGAGCCATGTTTTGCTTAAAAAGTATTTTTTTGGAATCGGTTTAAACTAGATACTAATTTTAAATCAAACTAGATAGTACATTAATAATGATCTTATTAATTGACAAATTTGGCCGCACCCAAATAATTGATGAGAAGCATGTGGCTCTCCAGCAACTGTTAGCCTATCAGTCGTATGTTAAAGAAGATTTGTGTGCAGACAAAAAATATAATTTTTAAATGTATCAGCTGAGTCTAATTAAAAAAAATTATGATTTTTTACCACAACTAATGATATTTTACTACAATCTACAAAATATTCAAATGAAATGATTTATTTAAGAAATAAATTGATATGAATAGTTTACTAAAGAAGATTATGCTTAAAAATACGAATAAGAAAATAAATAAAAGGCCTTCAATTTAGAAAAAAAAAAAAAAACCTAGTTGTTTTACACAAGTAATTTTGTTTACCAATATCGAATTGCCAAAGTCTAACAACGTTAAGTAAAATGGATTTTAAAAATTTTATTTCCAGATAATACATTACATTTTTAATTCAAGCATTAAAATGTATTGAAAGAAAATATTAAAGTTCCGGAAAGAAATCCTGTTCGATAACTTTTATAACATGTAGTAATTTAATTAACTATAGTTTAACACATTGGTAATTAAGATTAAAATTAAATAATTATATATTTAAAATTTATAAAATACTTTTGTGCAGAGAAATTACAGTGTTCTTCTGTGGTTTATTTTTTAGTTATTCTCAGTGAATAAAATAGTTTACAATTGAAAATAAATTGTGTGACATTATGACTTTTCAAGATGATTTTATGACTGGAGAGTAAAAGTTGATTTTCCTTCAAATTTCTAATTTTCTATTTTCTTTCTTTCAGGTGAGTGTTTATCTTTATCCCTTCATATTGTTCCTACTGGTAAGGTTTTAAATGTCAACTATTATTTTATTTTTTTATTTTTTTTCTTTACATAAATATTTAAAATTTATTGCAATTGCATTTTCTAAAAATTTCAGAAATTGTTTGATAGCTTGGAGGTAAGTATTCATGAACATTTGACATATTATAATCGTCAAAGTGCCGCAATATATTATGAAATAATATTATGTGTTTCATTTGCTCATGATTTTTTTATTATTTGCAAGTATTCATTTCTACCTTGCTAGATTAAATATATTTTGTTAGCTGTATTAGTTTCCTAATATAGCATCTAATCAAACATAAGTAACTGGTAAAACGATAAGCCTTATAACAGAGCAAATTTAATTAAAAAAAATATAAAACATCATATTGTTATAATTGAATGCAAAATTGTGTGGAAATTATAATGTCAATTATTTAAAGTATGGGGAAATGTAATTAATAACCCAAAATTCAGTATAATTTCTACATCATTTTAATAGTTAGTTTTCTATGTTCTACTTTTAAATAAGTTTTAGTATAAACCTATAAATGTAAATGTATTATGCTTATAATTAAAACTTTAAAAGTTAACATTTTGTTTGAAATGTCAAGATGTATAGTTATTATTGGTATAATTCATGAATACGTTTTACGTATAAATATATTTTAGTAAATTTTATTGCTCAATTATTTGTTTTGTATATTGCATTTTGTACTATTTTTAGTACAAAACGTAATACAGCGACATCAGAGTTGTAAAATTATATTGATTATTAGGTCTTTAAAATGTAGTTTTAAACATAATAAATTTTATATGTGAATATTAAAACACCATTTTGTTAAAAATAACTTAAAAATTAACTTTATAAAAAAAATAAAAAATATCTCTATAAAATAAAATGTTTCAGTATCAAAATCAACAAGGTTTATTTATCTGCATGATGAATTTGAGGTAGTTCATGAAACTTTGTTGTGCTCAAACCGAAAATCCTTCTACTATAGATTTGATGATATTCACAAATAGTCCGATGTCACAAAATGATATGTTTATTCTTCCTCGAAATGAATTACCGCAGGCAAGAGCTCTATTCATCTACGCAAGTTAACGCTGCAATATTGCTCTTCAGCCATAAACTCTATTGTTCAAGGATAACCACAAAATCTCATTTCTAACCTTAAAGCCCCTTTAATTTAATTTTCACGGTTTGTAAATCTGTCCAGAAAACCGGAATTCTCCCTTCTCTCCCACTCTCTCAGCCTTCTCTTTATTTAGTTTTTCCAGTTTTCAGGGTGACTTTAAGTGCTCCGTAACGTCCCGATTCATGGAAAAATGGCGCCACTATTTTCTTGTTTAGAGGTCTGCTTCGCGACTTTTGTAATGCCGTTATTCTTCAGATTTGTGGGTTTCTGTAAAGAGCGGCCATACTACCATGCGTAGATTCCGGATTTTATTCCTTGACTGGTTTAACACATTCAAAACTTTTACTCCAGAAATGGATTCTCACACTCGCCTTATTCCCTTCCGTTTTATGGAGGTGGTAGAATTTCAAAATTTAGGAAAGGAGGTGGTAATGGTTTCGGAAATGGTCAGCGAAGCATTGCCTCGTAAGTTTAAATCTGGATGATATAACGCGCTACTGAGTTTAAAGCTTACTTTTGCAAATTCTATGCACTCAGACTGCATACTTCGATACTATTTTCTTACGCAGAAGTAAGTTTATTTGTACTTTGCTTTGGAACATTCTTATGGTTATTATAACAGGATTTATATATAAGTGTTGTTACATATTACAAAGAATTTGTTTACAGAGCATAAGAGAGTTTAATTTCTTTAATATATGAGTTAAAATTGAATGTTACAAAATATTATAGTCACTTTAATCATAATTTTCACCAAAGCAACAACAAAAAATAATCAATTAAACATTTTTATTGTATTTTTTTAGATACTAAACGACTTTAAACTATTTTGATATTATTATATAGTTGATTATTGTAGAAATTCACACTCTGTACATAAAACTACATATTCTCAATCGTCAAATTTTAGTGTTTACGTTAATATAAAAGCAATTTAATTTAAATTTATTTATCAAATTGGTGAAGTATCTCAAAATGTATGCTGAAAAATAAAGGGTAATGTTATTAGTTACCTGATGTTCAAATTTGTAACATAAATTAATCTTGTATAATATTTCTCTAGAGCTGTGTTTTTGTGCTGACATACTTTTTTTAGAATTTTTTATTGATCAACTACAAGAAAATGGTTTTCGGATAACACAATTTGAATCACTGTTTAGGAAAAAACTTATAATATATTTGATTTATTTCTTGATTCAATATATAAGTTATACAGGGTATACACAAAATATATGAAAGAAATAATATTTATCTGATCTATTTTGAAAATAATCAAAGAAGTTAAATTAAGTGCAGAAAATAAGTAGCTATATTATATTATTAAACAAATCTTATTAATTATTTTACCCACTTAAAATACTCCAAAAGGTTTTGTATATGATAAATCCATAGTTCTTAACTTTCCATCTATAAATGTAACTATTATAATTAGCATATTGAAGAATTCAACAATTCTTACACCGTCATTCTATTAAGACTAATGTGAGGGTGTATCCTCCCCTATTAACAATAATGTTAGTTCATTAATTTGAATATCCTCGCATAGTAAACTAAAGTATTAATAAAACTAAATGTTCTATAGTTAAATAAAAAGCTATTTATTGAAAAATTTGAATAGTTACAGAATGCATTCTTTTTAACCATGAATAGGGTCTACTTGAGAAAGTTTTCTTAATAGCATCATCCATATTGGATATTAAAGTTTCCAAACAGAGTAAACCCACAACTGCGTTATACACAGTGCTGAATGACATCGATAAGACTGTTTAATCTTTCTTGTAGTATGCCACTTCAGCTTTAAAACTGCATAAATTGCAGTTCTTCATAGTGTTGTGCAATGTAGTTTTCGGAGAAATCGATGTGCAATTATCAATTCTTTCCTTAGCAAGTTTTTTTTTTTTTCCCTCAGAATAAAATCAATTGATGAACTATATTGAAGATATGTTTTTTAAAATGGCAAATTCATGATTTAAAACTGTGAGTGGTTTTTTTAGAGGTTTTCTATAAAGATTTTGGTTGTTAACTTTTTTTAAGGCAGCTTTTTTTTTTTACAATTTGCGTAACTCTTTTGAAGTAAAATTATATCTGTTTCAGATTGAGCAATAACAATAACTTGATTTCTAGATAATTTCTCTCAATTAAATAGCATATAAATTTGATAGTACTTTAATGAAATTCTTTCTTCAAATTAATATCAGAAGTGTAATATGCCTCTTTTCTCTCCCTTTCTTTCTTTGCTTTGAAATTCGGACAGGTTTGCTAAATATCTTTGGTTTTAAGCATTGATCATTCTTTCATTTTGATATCGAATTATTTGCTTGCTTTTTTTTTTTCAAAAACTGCTTTATATTTTTTTGATGTACAAGACATTTATTAATTTATTTGGGAAACAGAAATTTAATTTATTCTCTAAATTCTTTGATTTACTTCCAGCAATTATGCATCTGTGTGAATTCATTTCCAATTATGCATAAATATTGTCCATATGTTTATAGGTAGAATTTAAAATTTGGTTAATTCCTTTTTTTTCTTCATTGGTGACCTAACTGTTTCTTCTCCGTAGTTTTTTTTTTTTTTTTTTTTCCCGTTTTTTTTTATATTTGCATTTTCCTTCTTTCTTCCTTATCCACAGTAAAATGTAAAGCCCCACTTATTAGTGTCAGGTATATAAAGTTCTCCAATCAAAGAAATAGTGTGTAGGAGGAAAATTAGAGTATTTCCTAAAATTAATCTTTTTGTCAATTTTAAACATTTATTAGCAATAAGGCAAATAATATTTACTAAGATTTTTTTTTTTAATTCAAATTTAACCCTAAAAATCTAAAAAGATATACACAATATTACAATGTAATAAAAAGGCATAATTGTGGGCCTTTTTCTTTCTCAGCTATTAAAATGAAGCTGTAGATTTGTAATAACAAACGTAAAAGAATGACGAGTGGGACAGGGTAGGGGGAAATCACTATTTTTCCCGGAAAAAGCTGCTTTTTATTAATTTAAAAAGATGTATTAAACTTATAATAAATGGTTATCTGGTATTGTAGTTATAAGGGTTTTAACAAATACTAAAGTTGTAAGAAAAGTCAATTGGATGACATTCAGTAATCGAAAAACGCCTGGTCAGTGGGAAAACATAGACCAAATGATAATACGTACCGAAAAGCTTTTGATGGTCACCACAGACTCGTAAATGTTTTTCTTTGGTTTATGATTAGTTAAATGAGGGGCACTTAACAGGTCTTAAATAAAAACATTAAGATTAATTAAAGTATCCTCTTGAGATTGCTTCCGATGAACCAGCAAAAATATAATGTTTTGGAAAAACGGATTTTGACTTGCTAATAAATTTCTTGCCTATAGATACGTAGTATAAACGTGTACTAAATATATCGTTCTAGCTCATTCTAGTGGTTATTTCTTACGTTCTGTAATCGGTGTCACGACAGAAAATTCGGTGACACTCATAAAACAGTAAAATAAAAATATTTTTACCAGACAATTTTACAAAAATATTAAAAAAACAACATTTTTAATAAGCATATCGATTTTAAATACGAATTGATCTTCTATGATTTAGATGGTATCAATCTATCTAGAAAAGTAGCTAAAAATTTTCTTTTCCGTACGAAGACACGTCACACAATTAAGATTTAACTGCTTCCGCATCTAAAATCGAAATTAAAACAAATATTTTTTTTTGTTATTTGTTACAAAATTGTGAAAGAAAATACGGCATTTTAGATAATTATGAAATAATATTTTCACGAAATATGATTTTAGTATGAGTAAAGTGCCTGAGACATCTTTTTGACCACTTAAAAAATTCCAAACATAATGCATACATTTTGTATAAATCTATTTAACATATCCGCTATAGAAAATTTAATCCATATAGTTGTAGTCCATATGAAAGACGTATGTAGCATCTTTAAATAAACATCGTTGATCATATACTTTAGTCTCCAAAATTATGTTAAAACCAGAATCTGTACATTCTAGTGCATTTAATGCATTGTGTGCTTCTACGTATCATACCTAAATTGAACCTCTATTTTTAGTATTTTAATTAAATGTATATTTTTTACATTTGAATTTATCAATATATGCACCGGATTTTATTTTAAAATACAACATTTAAATACAAAATAATGTTTAATTTTAAATGTTATCTTATTTGTCAATAAGTTAGAACTTCCGATACTAATGATATTTTCGACTAAATACTCGCTATATTCTTTACTTCGAATAAACCTTTATTTGAAGTGACACATACCGAAAAGCCGTAAGTAATTTCAATAGACATAAAAGAAAGTCATTCTTCACCAACATATATATAAACGACCAACTGATAATAGAAATTTCAGTATCCAGATAAATTATTGAGCATAATTTTACAACTGAATTGTTCAATATCGGTCCCTTTCTCTCAAGTGATATTCTGATGCATGTATCCCATTATCTATCCAAACAGTAACTGCAACAACAATTGTTTCCAAATAAATTGCTGCACCCATCCGCGTGCACAGAGTTCCATCAGCTCCGGTTTCCCCTAACGACCACCAATTCTTCTTTTGTCCTTCCGAACAAATCGAAACAGCTTGTAACGAAATTCCTCGAGTGTTCATTGCCTTCTCAGAACAATGGAATGCGCATCACGTTTCGTCTGCCTTAGTTGATGTTTCTCTAAAAATCCGGAAGATGGCACCCACGGTGGTTTTGAGTGGCTGCAAGGAGGAACTTCCAGCACTATCAATGTCTTGAAATATAAATAAGACTTGCATAAAGATTCATTTTCTATGTCCACTTCTTTCCCTAATTGATCATTAGGTTTTGGTCTGTAAAAAGAATAAATAATAAGTTTACTGATACTCTATTTGATTTGTGATGTGTTTAACAATTGGATATTTGTATAAATATTAATCTTACATCATACACATAATTAGTAAATCTAAAAAACAAATTGAGACTTTACTTAAACATATTCAGGCTCCAAGACAACTTCAACAACTTTGAACTAATTTCCATGAAATCGAGCAATTAGTATATGTCTATCTATAGAGTTAATAATAATGTTTTTCAAGGCATTTATCATTTTCTAAGAAAAATAACCTTAGTCCACATAAAAGACTCACAAAAAAAGAAAAACATATATTTTATGAGCAAAACAAACTTTCATTTGCATTTTTTGTGGCTACCTACTACTTCTCTCCTGGAATCTTCATATGTGTACTAATATATTTATTTTTAAAAAGACAATACTCTAACTTTAACTTTTGTAAATTTTATTTTAAAACTAAAATTATTACAAATAAAAATAAAATAATTTAACATAAAGAACAATCTATCGCATAAAAATCTTAATAAAATTGAAACCAACATCAAGTGCCTAAAAAAGTCATAATGCATACACATTCGTAATATTTAGGTAGTGTCTTTTAAACAATGCTACTTCACTGTATATTTCTCGTGTAGCTCTTGCGCAAAAAATATTAAAAAGTGTTCGTTAACATATGTCATTACCATAACCTTCTTTTTCTTACTAACTATCATAATGTAATAATTTTGAACAATTATCAGTTAAAAGTTCAAGGATTTTCATGCCATACTAATCATCAAATAAATTCTTTGAAGGCTACAGTTTGTTACTTTAAGCTTAAACGGTAGGATGGAGCATTCAGGGTAAATATAAAATGAATGTATTATGGTACTCAGAAATCTGAGACATTCATTAGAAAATCATTAGCCTCTAAATTACTTCATTTTTATATTCTTGCACTGGAACTAAAATATAACCTGAATTATTTTAAATATTTTATTATGTAATGTATAAAATTAAATAATCGATTACCAAGAAACATAAAAAGAACCTAAGAGCTAAACCTGCCATCGAGCAATTTTAGTGAGAATTGCATGCTCTCCTATGGGAATAAGGCTGCCTCAAGTACTGTCGGAGGAGTTTGTAAGGACCTAGTATATTTTTGCACAATTCCTCCCGTAGGATATTTCAGCCATTGATTTCACTTACGGGCAACCAATGAAAGGGTCTACATCATCAATTATTGCTACATCAACAGGAGTTACAGTGAAGGGCCTTTGCTGTCTGAACGCTGAATTGTTATTCTCTTGATAGCTGTAGTAAGGTGACGGTAATTGTTATTTATTAAGTTAGCAGCTCTGGATGAGGTAAACTTTCATCATAAGCTACCCAGTCGTTATAGAATACTTTAGAGGATTATTATCATCTTGTGATAATAATCCTGTACACTGAGTGTCAGGTTTACGTAAACAATACTATCAGAAATTGAATATTATTAGCCAAATTTGAAATTAAACTACATCATTATAAATTATCACAAATCGTTTTAAATGAATGTAATATTAATAAAATACCTACTTATATTTATTAATTCAAATTATAAATTTAACAATGTGTTAAATATTTATGTAGAAAAACATTTCAATTTGGCATCATAACATTCCATTTACTAGAAAACGTACGATTCTTTGTTAATAAAAAAAGAATGAAACATAGGAAAATTATGTTCATTGTGCGATTGTATCCACGCCCATAAATATATTGTCATCATAATTTCTTTACACGCTGTAACAAAATATTATTCCTAATTAAAAAAAAAAAAAAAAAAAAAATTACGCATGAGAGGTTAATAACTGGAAATAAGTAAAGAAATTTCAATCATCATTAGTTATTTTACTTAAACTTTTAATACATCTCGATGTAAATTTTTAAAGACACAGAGTATGGAAAGACTGACATTTAGAAGGCCGAGATTTAAATAAAACCCAAAAAGCAGTAGAAAAATTTCAATTTTCAAGTAATTTAATTTGTTTGTGTAAGTAATTTCTAAAATATTATATTTTTAAAAGTAAAATTATGACTCTTCACTATAATATAATAAGTGTTTGGCAATAGGAATAAAGCAATAAGTGTTTGTGTGTTTATTAAAAATTTCTTTAAAAAATTGTTTTTTTAGATATATTACTTATTATGCTTATTACTTATACTTATTACTACTTTTTTTTTTATATCTATGCCTTCTAAATGTCAGTCTTTCAGTGAAAATGTGTTTACATGCACTGTGTCTTAAAATATTAGCATACATACTAAAATATTAGAAAACATCAATTTTCAATGGGCAACTATCACAACATGACGCTGTTAAAAAATATATTAATACGAAGAAGTATTCAGCTATATTCACATACATACATTAAATTACTTTTGATCTTCAAAGGAAATAAAATCTCTAATAACATTTAAATTTATCCCAATGACGATTAGTATAATTTAATTTCCTTTTGGATAAATGCATGTTTTGCTAGAAGAAAGATAAATTTTCCCTTCCTCTTGAAAATCATATTTTAAAGTCTTAATTTTTACATATTTAAAGAAAACTACTGGTTTCTTGATACAAAATGAGCTCTGAGAATTAATTTATTATTTCAAATAAAACTTTGAATATTTATGAAGATGATAGGTTCGCTTTTCGTTATGAATGAAAAATATTTCTATGTGTTTTTACAAGTGAGGAATTACATATTTTCGGCTCTAATTTGTGAAAGAAAGTATCAAATGAATTCTAAGCACATTTGTGCCTGACTTATAAATATTATAAATGTCACATGTTTGTTTAAAAATAACTATTAGAATATTATTATTTTTTTTCAAAAAATACTTAATAATAATGCGTATACTAAATTTAATTTGTTTGTTCCCTACATTAAGATTAAAACTTTTCATTTAGTTTCAATAACACGTACAGTTCTAGTTTTGAGAATTGGGAGGAGGGCTCTTTTATTTCTACAAATTAATACTAATGATCATGATAAATTACTGGTAAAATCAATAGTTAGTAACTTTTGTGTATTACAAAAAGAGCTTTCAAACTATGTAAGCATTTAATTTTGAAATATAGTTAATTAGTGATTTTTTATTTAAATTTACTGGTTTACTTAAACATAGATAAAATTGCATTTAGTTGTAACAAACATATATTTGTATAAAACTATAATAATAACAACAACTATTTATTATCCTTGAAAACAATGTTATAAAATTGAAAATTTTTTGTATTATGTAACATATTTATAATTGTATGGAAATAATAATATTCTCTATCAGTTAAAATAAAAATTCGAAAATACAAGGTAATTACATTGACTTTATCACGTATATTTATTTTACAATTCACATTAATATTTCTCTTATTACAAATTTTATCATATTTACTAACATGTGAAATAACCATAAAATGCGAATCAAACATATAATAATTATCATAAAAATGCAAAAAACCCATAAAAGTAAATTTTTAATTCGTTTGTTTATACATGTAAGAAACATAAATTAGTTTGTAAATTTTAATACTCAACTTTCAGTTATTATTCACGCTCTTTTCACAAGTACGTCACAATCCTCCTTTTCCCCCCTTAATTATGCTCATATACTTACACTTGATTCAGTCAATAAAATAGTCTTATTTTCAAGACACATCATTAACACGGAGAAATTTATAACTCATAGAAAAACATTCAGAAAACACGATCCTAAAAATCAAAATGTCAGAAATTGAATTTGAGTTAATGAGAATCCAAGATTTTCCAGTGTTCACTTACAAAAAAGAAAACCATAGTTTTTTTTCTTTTTTCCCCAACCTGCCATAATCAGAAGAGCAAAGAACTGCCGGAAATTTTTAATTAAAAATTTTTAATTTAAATCCTGTCATCAAATACTTGTGCACTTCATGTTTCAACAATGTCATTACTGAGAACCGGGGTTATAATTAATAGGATATCTCCCGATGTAAAATGGATATCCGTAAAATGAAGAGAAGAGAAAACTTTTTCCTTTTAATTTCAGAATGAAGGTAAAAAAGGTTTGTGATTTCTCCCATTTTTTATTTTTATTGGTTCTTCATTTTAAAAAGAAATATGATGAGTTCTTTTAACTGTGAAGTTTATTGGTATGAATCTGGAAAGAAAGATTAGAGTTTATCCGATTTTAATTATATTTTCTGCTTTCGTATGTTTGACAAGGTGAAGTTAATCGTATCATTCTTTCAGAGAGGTAACGTTCATCTTTGTTTGTTCTTTTTTTTTCTAAACATAGATCAAAGAGATGTTAGCCTTATTAATTGGTATTCGTAGTTGTATAATATTATTTCTATATATGAAGTATTTTGTTAAATATGTAGTTTAAAAATGAATTTGTTTGGTGTTTATGCTGTTTGAAAACTAATGCAATTATTTCCTAAACTTATGCAGTTGAAATGAAAATGGAATATTAATTAGCAAACTAAAATATTTGTTTTTAAAGCACATAGTGTTTGTTGAAAAGGGAAAACAAATCTTACTTGTGATATTTATCGTACTTTAAATTAAGCGATTTAGCGTAGGGAACTGGTCCACTGTTTCATTTCATAGTTCAATATTAATTTTCTTATTTTATCAGTTGATTATAGAACCAGTTAATAAATGTTCCTGCTATATTTTCTGTATTTATCATATTTTGAAACTGTTATTTTGCGACATTGAAAAATAGTATTGATTTATTGCATTATGCAATACCAGATCACCTTTTACATTATTAGTTATATAAGTATAAAGGGAAAAAAATGCACTTTCCTCATTTATGAAATTATAAATATAAATTAAATTCTAATATATAAATAACATCTTTTTGGTATATTGAAAATGGAAAATACAATTGCTTTAAAATATAATATTTGTAATGCTAAAAATGACACTCATAAATAATACTCATAAAATATGTACTAAAAAATATATACTCAAATAATACTCATAAACTATGTACTACAATATATATACTCAAATAATACTCATAAAATATACCTTCTGGCTTCTAGAATGTTTGGCTATTTGTAAAATTTTTGAACAGATATTTGAAATTGTTTTTAAGTAATTACCCTTTAAAATATTGAGATTGTATAACAATATATGTATACAAAATCATTTGAAATGTTACTTGTTTTAAAATAATATTTTATTAAACAAAAGCTAAAAATGGAAACATTATTTTTAAATGTTTTGCAAAATTTAATAATCTTTAGAATATAAAGTTAAATATTGATTAAACAGCAATTTATAGCTCTGAGAAATTCGAATAACAATGCAACACCTATGGGAAAATTACAGCTTGGAATTTGGCAATCATCCAATTTGAGCTTAAAAGAAAGCAATCTCTCTAAGAAAGTGAGAAACATTCTTTCAGAAAGCAATTTTCGTCTCTGATATCCAAATTCATTTACAGCCGTTTTAATTATCAACTTGGGATTATTAAAGTAAAAAAGAAAATTAATAATTATGGTTAAATCATAATATCTTCCTGTTTCTTGTTATAAATATATAACAATCTTGCAATTTTAGACAAAATGCTAGTTTAGTAAATGTCAACAATATTTTACAATAGAATAACTTTCCGAAAAACTAATTCCATATCTTTTAGTCCTAATATATTAATAAATTAAAATTATATTTTAAGTACTAAGAAATAAATCTAAATTTTATCAAATTCCATATTTTATAATTTTACCTTTATAAGTTACTAAATTAACAGATATCTAACTGTATTATAATTAACGGAAGTTATAACTACCAGTATTGATTTGAATAAAGGTAAATCTCCATATCAAAAGTCACTATCAGTACAAGTCCTTGTATCATTTCGTAAGGAAAGAAATATAAATTTGCATTTGAACACTACACTTTGAAAAAGTTACAAAATATAACTATAAAACCACAATTTCACATCTTAAATATCCCCAACAATAATTTTCAGACACTTCAGTTTAAAAAAAAAAAACTTATATATAATTGTTAAGTTTCGTTATGCTTAGTGAGAATATGTATTAAGGACTATATTGGGTTCCATAAAGTCATGAAAGAAACTGAAGATTAAAATCTTGAGCTTTAAAAGAAAGCATTTTTAGTATGGTTATTATAATTGCATACACGCAAACATATTTTTTTTATCCAAATGAAGATAACAAAATCTTACTCTTTTCTATTCAACTGCGCTGCCTTTTGAGCTGACATGGAAAACGTCTTTTGCAAAAGGGATTTGTAAAGCCACGAGCATTAAGAGCATTTTGTGATACAAGCAGACGTAAAACTGAAAGAGAAATTCGTAGGGTGAATTTTTAGGCAGTCAGCAATTTATTTTTGTCTAAATCTTTTCAAAGAGAAGAAGCTTTTTATTGCAGTGCTTTGCTTGAGCTTTAGAAGCACATTGGATTCAAATATTTCCACCTGCATTACTTTGTCTTTCCGATTTTAAAGTTGGCATACAATCGCTTATGCTTGGAAAAATGTTACGTTTCCTTAAACATGTTTGAATACCTAACAAATACTTTGAAGTTGAAATTTCACTGTAAAAGTTATTACTCAAGCATTTTAAAATGGAAACTAAGAAAAATGTTTGATGTCTTTGATATTAAAATACTTAGAAATGATTTTGTTTGCCCCAAATAAAGTTTTTATAACCTTGTTCTTAAAACTGAAGTATAGTATACGAGAATTTTAAGGTATGCTATAAATGCTTTGAGAAACTTTTAAATTTTCAAGAACAAAAATTTTATATTATTCTACTATTATTTCTATTTTTAGTATTTAATTTATTAGTCATTTGTGCTGTCTTAATATCAATAACTACAAGAAATATGACATGTGTAATTTTGCATTTGACAATATGTATTGTAATCGACTTGATATTTTAATTACAAAAAAATTAGGCACTAAAATGTATTGTGAATATATTTAATGTTGAAAAATCTATAAAATAAAGTTATAATACAATATTGATCTTATTAATTGCATTAAACTATTCGAAAACGTGCAATTAAAAAAATGATAGAAATACGTATATTTATTACCTAAAAAGTAAATTTGGAAGCAATTAAAATTTTTACATTACCTATTCCTTACAAAAATAAACATTATATTTTGTAAAAAACATATATATATATATATATATTCTCATAAGTCAAAATATGAAATATTATCATCAACATAGCTCATATAAATAATCATTAAGTAAAGTAACAAAACATCAGAAATATAAGAAAAACTTTTCAATTCACGTTAGAAAATATACGCATTTCACAACCTACGAGCAACAGCAAAAACGAAGATGCGAAAAAAGTTAGATAATAATGATAATTCCTGTCAGACCCCTGCGGTCAGAGTAGGAAAAATAAATTTAAAAGGCCTAATAAAAATCACATAAAAAGTACAACTTTCATACAAAAGCAAACCGTAAAAAAATAAAAATAATAATAAAAAACATATAATCAAAATGAAAAGTTGGTATTTTTCAATGGAGGCCGTCCCAATTCCCTTTGAAATTCTTCTACATCACTTTCATTATTTTTAGTTTATTTATTTTTCAAACTTTTAACACTGTCTAGGAGAAAAAAAAAAAAGAAAAAAAAAATTGAGAGGATGGACTTATAGCCACGCTGACAGATGCTACACACACACACACGAAAGAATTTATAAAATAAATATAAGAGGGCAACGCCAAAACAAAATTCCGCGTTCGACAGACAGACAATACTTATTCTTCTCACATACCCAATCCAAAAATATTTCTTTCTACCCCAGCTAAAGCTACCCTGCTAAATTTCGAAACGATATAGAGAACCGGCATTTTGAGGGTGGTCGAAGGAAAAAAATGGGCGTTTTCTCCCTAAAAATATAAAAAGAAAAAAAGTACGGGCGAGTGAATGTCATATCTTTCACGATGTTCGTTTTAGAAGACGTCAAAATCGAAAAAAAATTGGTCTCTTTTTATTTTTGCTTTACTGTAATCTCTGGATGTTTTCATAAAAGATTCCCTTGGCTCTAGATCTGAAATTGAAGGTCTTTCTTCCACTCAGTACTGGAAATTTTCCGTTATAGTGGATTTTATTCTGTTTTTTTTTTAAGCAATGTGTGTATATATCTCAGTTATTTGACGAATTATTAATATATTTATAGTAATAAGGCATGTAAAGTAAGTATACAAAACCGAGAATATTTGTAAACATATTTTTTTACGTGATATGTAAGTTATAGATTCATGTGAATCCTTTTTTTCATTTGAAAGGTTTGCCTAGTACTTAAGACGTGAACGAAAATATATAATTTACACTATGTTGCAATTAAATAAAAAATTACTATTGTGTTCAATACATTAATATGCTGCAAGCAATATATTCCTAAAGTCTTCGCAAATTTAATTACTCAAAACAAACTTATTGTGATGTGTTTATTAGTTATTTAAAATTATACTTTTGTTCGCTGTTTCTTTAAAGTTAGTTTTAATTTTGGATTTACATATTCTCATTTTCTTAACTCATTGTTTTATATTCAAGTTCACATCTAAGTAATAAAGTTAGCTTTTAATAACGCAATAATTTTAAAATAAATTTTAGTATAATAGTGCACCATTAGGTAATATGCGAAATACATAGCATGAGTTCTACTTAAAAAACTGAAATGCATTTTTTTAATGTTTCTAAAGTTAGTAAAAATATTTTAATTATTAGCAAAAATCTCATCATTCAGATATTAGACACATATTTACATTATATTAAAAACTTATTATTTTCATAGCAATCTTAAATAATAACAGCAACTGAACAAACAAAAGTTGTAGTTAGAATTTCCTTTAAAAAATATATAAACATGACCAAACTTAAAAGTAAATCTTGAACTAAAACGAAGAATAAAGAAACAATCAATTTTTCATTCTTCCACATCCAAAGAGCTCTTGTAAATTACAAGTCTCCATTCTTTTCTTGTGCCTCAAAGAATAATCACCAAAAAGAAATTTCCAGAATCTCCATAATAGTTCCAATAAACTGGCGTGTTCCAGATAATGATAATCGATTAGTAACAAGTTACATTAATCGATATCGGAGAGACTTTACAAGAATGACGTAAGCCAAAAATGACATTTTTCCGATTGCGATAAGAGGTCTTTTCAACTATTCCTTACTATTCTCTCACAAATCATCTTCAGATGATATTTTGCACCCATTTTTTATTATTTCGAATTATTAATAAGTACAGTCTATCTTCAAACTGTTTATATTCGAAATATTGAAGTAATGTTTTCATATAGGTTGAAGGGTTAAATTAAAAAGTAGAGTTGTGGATTTTATTTATAAATGGAAATAGGCAATGTGGTAAAAAATATTTTTTTGAAAGTAAATAATAAAAATAAACCAACACAATTATAATTTTGTGGTATTTTAGGATGTTTTCAAATTAATTTCACGTAATTGCAAATTTCCTGTGAAGGAATAATTAATACATGAGCTGAAAACATGAAATTTAAAACATGAAGTGTACAAAAATAAGTTAATTTCTTTGAAAGCCATATTCAAGTTCTTTTGCATTTGTATTCTATAGATTCTCAATAAAAAAGTAAAAAAGTATACTTTATACTCTCACTAAAAATAGTAAAGAAAATAGAACTCATTAAAAAGAGTAAAGAGTGTTTCACTATATTCTATTAATCAGAAGCTTTGATATGTAGAGGGTCAATGGGGTACGCAAGATGACGACTTTAACTGATCTTACTGGTTTTAACACTTGCTACGAAGCCATGTGTTGCAAAAACCAATCATTGTAAAAGGTATAAGATTGTGACGCTTTGCTCACTAGAAGGATCTTTGGTAGGCAAACCAAAGTTGGCTTCTCTCCCTAAAAATGTAATTGCTACTTAGGCTCAGTTCACTCAGTGAATAGTACATTTATGTGCAAGCACAGGCTCATCTACCTCTTGAAAAGCTTCATTGCTACATCATTATTAGAAGCCCTCCTGTCAATAAACAAAAACCAAAAAAAAAAAAAAAAAGTATCTACCTTACAGAATAATTACTTCCCTCACCCCATAGAATTTTTTTAGCCCCTCGCCCTCTTTCCTCTGAATTTTTTTTGTCTTACTTTTTCCCGATAATAGAGCCATATTCAATAATACAACACTCTTCCCCTTCTACCCCATCGGAGAAAATCCTAATAAATTTCCGATGAAACTAATTTTAATATTCAGTTTGTGAAAAAATCAGGCCAACTTATGCTTAAAATGTCAGGACTAAACGATTTGAAAATCACTTCGAACAAAAGCTACTTAAAGAAAAAAAAAAAAAAAAAAAACTAAATAAATTTGTAACTATTACGCTTGCCAAAATTAAAATAAGAAGGCAAAAACTACCTATGATTCAAATTTCAGAGTTGCGCGTTTGATAAAAGTCGCTTTGTAAAAAGAAACTTGAACAAATTAGAAAATAAAAATAATTAAAATGGCTAAATAAAATTTAAACAATATGAACTTGAAAAGTAAAACTAGAGGGCCAAAAACCACTTACGTTTAAAATTCTACGATTAATGGATACCACTTTGTAGAGATTGAGTAAACATAGGGTTCCTGATCAGACCGGCACTGTACAGGCCATGCGAAGGAGATGCTGCTAAACAACGCATTCCTCTGTATAGGCAGTCCTGGATAAGACTATGTCTTGCTCCTTACGATTTTAACAGTTAACTTGTAAATAATTTCTGTAAATACGTTTTATTAAATAGTTGTTAATTTTAACTTTGCAGTGTAATCTTTAACCGAGTAGATTTGGTAGAAATCAAATCTCAGAAATCAAAGATTATGCCTAAAGTTTGCGTCAAGAAAAAAGAACACAACTTTTTGGCGGTGACAAAAAAAAGTAACCTATCCGAACCAGTAAAAGTACCTTAAGAGTGTAATGTAATAAATAACTAAAGTAATAACAGGAACAAGAATGTATGAATAAAAAACAAACAGAAAAAGTAAAATGTGAAAAAGAAATTGAAGTGAAAACTTAAAATTTACGTTATACGATAGATATACTTAATACGGTAATTAATAACTCAAAAACAAAATACATTGGTAAATGACACTTAACACGGATTTCTTTTTTTAAAGACACAAATGAACCCAAGGAAGAAAATAGCAAGAATTCGAATTTAAATAATCATTAAACTTACGTTATGCAATGATGCATGTTGATTGTTGGTGTGGCTTTTTGCTTGTTCTTCCCCCTTTACACTTTCGCTTAGTTGGAAGTGACGTCAACACCCTACACCAACGCTCTTCCTTTACCATCCTACTTTTACGAAGGCAAAAAACATGCTCAATTTACTGAGCCATAATGAACCATAGTTAAGCGTTTCACTAAAACAACTGTAGCAAATTCATTTTTTATGTCATTCCAAAGAGATGAATTCAAAGATTATAACCATATTTTTTTCGATGCAAGAAAAGTAAATATTTCAAGTATTTATTCAGATAGAGCAGTAGGGCAAATCTTTTTCCCATAGGTCGGCCATTCAGACTAAATTTTAAAATGTAAATTAAAAAACTAATTAAAAAATTCCAATTTTTTAAATTAGATTACGATTACACACATCCTTTCTTTTTTATATATAAAATAGAGAGAAAATGTGTAACACATGTATAGTTAATAGAATTATTTTCAATATCAAATTCAATTTATTTAAGAGGCACTAATGATAATACTCGTAAACAAATGATAAACCTTTAATACATACACTTTGTTATGATATAAAAACTTTTAGTTTCTTTTCATAATCATATTGTTGAAATAAATTATATGTTCTTTCTATAACCATATTCTATTTTAATTTAAAATGACAAAAGAATAAAGAAAAATATATTCGTTGATTTTTAGATCATAATCTCGTTAAAAAACTTTCTCTCTTTTTCAATCAGATTTCATTTAAATATTCCTATTAAATAACGTCGGGGAATTTCAAACTTTTTAGTATCAAGATAAGTCGTATAACCAAGCTATTATTTTCTTTTGACAGAAATCATGAAATTTTATTTTGTGAATTATCTAAAACTTTGCGTAATAAATTGAAACGGAAAATGTAAAATATTTTTTTAGTTTATTTTTTTGAAGTTTTTAGTTTTAAGTTTTCGAATTAAAACATTAAATGAAAAAATTTTAATGCTTACAATACTGAGACATTAATTAATGTTAGCCAATGTTATAGATATAAAATTTGAAAGCCTACATATGGTAAACACTAATCTAAAAATTTTCATCCTAATCTAAATACACATATTTTTTTTTATAATGAAACTAATATTTGAAAGACCAGTTTTTTGTAAATCTCACAGCCAATTATTTAAAAGTAAACGGTAGTTGAATGTTATGTTAGTTTTGAATAACAATTAACTGATTGCATTTACTTATTAGTTTTAAATGAATAGTTGCGTTAGGCATATAAACATTACACTGCTTTAATTAGATATATTAGATAAGTGTTTTAATTTCGGTGTTAACATTAAAACAAGGACTAATAGCCTTTAAGCTGCACTAAACCTATGAGGATGGCATGCTAAACTGCTGGGCTCATGTACTACTAAAATAGAAATAAGTCAAATAACCAAGCACCCACATTCAATTAAATAATATTTGACAGAAGTTCATTCAGAAAACAAGCAAAATCTATTGCATATTGAATGTTTGTAGATATCGTGTAAGCATAGTCATAGGACAGTAAATGTAACAGTATCTCATATGATTGAATTAATTTATTGAGGTTATATTGGTAATATTTAGAATGCTTTCAATTACTAAATAGTGAATATATATTTTTTACTAGAATTAAGTTTATTTTTTAAAAAAATGCCTTTCAATTTCACACTATTGATATTCTGATTAGACTATTTTTCATTTTATTTCCATTAACGTCCAAACTCCTTATTTTCCCCAATGGAAGGCTCAACTTTTCTTTATCTTCTAGAAGTAGCTCCAATTTTCATAATTTAGCACACGACCCTGTTCCGAAAAGTTTAGTTGTTTTTTGTTCACCGGTTACATTCTTTGGAAAACTATCTCTCCGAACCGTGGAAACGACAGCGACTCTCGAAATTCGATTATGCTAATGCCCGGTGCACAGACACAGAAACGAAATGCTTAAATAAAAATAGCACGGAAAGGGGAGGGTGAAAAAAAAAAAGAAGAAAAAAAAGACGAATGGAAGCAAAGAGGTACATCTTCAAGAAGAACGAGACATCTTTGTTCGGTTCTTATCGTTTGCAAGGAGTGGAGAAGCAACAGCACTAACAAAAAGAAGCTTTTCGAAATAACAGTAAAGAACAAAATGGCCGACGAAAAACTACACAAAAACAAGACGGCGAGAGAAAGAAAATTTAAATTTTTCCTTATCACATCTGTTGTTTTTCCTCAGGTCTCTTCAGCATTCTTCATTGTAAAATTTGTGTTTTTTATGCTTTGGAATTTAGAAGGTAGGAAGCAATTTCTAGGCAGATAATGATAAGAAGCAGGAAGATGTAGTGAAGAGATAGTTATCAAGGAGGACGTTCCCTAAAGTTTGGCCGCTTAGCTTTGTGAAGCGTGGGATCTGTGTAACGTCTTCAGGCAAAAGAATATAAATTGAATTTTGAATTTCCTTGTGTTTTATAGACTTTTGAATGAGATTTGTATCCTTAAATTCAATAAGTAGCTATGTGACGTGCGGAACAAATTTTTCCCTTGATAAGAATTTGGAACAAGTGCTTTGTATCTTTTCAGAAGTAGTGAAAATAAAATGTAATGTGGTATAAACTTGTTACATTAACATTTACTTTTGGTAGGATTATGGGATTTAGTTGTATGTTTCAACGAGTTTATTCTTTTTCATTGAACTTCATTAAAAAACAGTTCAGTGGGTGATTAATTCCAAATTTATCACTTACTAAATGGTATTAAGCTTAACTAACAAAAGGGCTAAATGAAAAAAAAAAAAATCTTACAACTATAAAAGCTATAAATCCCCATTAAAAGTTTCCTTTGATATTGGTATTAGGATCAATTGTTTATATCTTTACTATGATGATAAATAAATAGACCTACATATGACATTCCATATTATCCAAAACTTGTTGTGATCGACTTGGATTTCTTAACAATGAGCACATTAAGTCTTTGGTTCTAACATACTTTTAGTGAAATAATAATAAAAAAAATTGTCTACAGAAGAGGGACACAACAATAAATATTATTAAACTAACGAATTAAAATCGCCTGTGAAAATCGGTTCTTCTGTAATAATTTTTACTTTTCTGAGTATTTTTTTCATACACAGATTCAAAAAAATTGCTTTATAACAAAGAATAAATCAGTCATAAATTTGATTTAATGTGAGTGCATTTTAAAACAATTAAAATTTTTGTATACAAGTTATATATATATATATATATATATATATATATATATATATATAAATCAGATAAATTAGTTATTTTCAATCATACATTTTCTAGATCATATGACAAATACAAAATCTAAATGGGGAAGAAAAAAATAAAAAAAAAAAAAAATAAAAAAAAAACACTTCAGAATATTACTAGTTGATAAGATAAGTCATTGTTTAGAAATTGTGCTATGAATCAAAGTTTAAATCAATTAAATAATTAAATTATTGTTATATTTAATTACACTACATAAATTCTAAAGAGTAATAAAATTATTGAATGAGGTACAAAATCAAATTAAGAGTTTTAATTGATATCCACATTTTAGAAGATACAGAGTCCAAAATAGAGTGGTAAAATTAAAAATGTTCAAAGATGTTCTGCATGTGAATAGTTCTGTATTTGAATAGGTTAATCTTTAGAATAAAATATTTAACGATGTACAAATTTAGTGTAAAACGTATAACAAGCCGTGATATGCCTAGAACATTTGTTGTTATCTAATTGTGCATGAATATAAGATTACTTTCAGAAAATATTAGCATTTACAAAGTTTTTTTTTTTTTTTAAATTCAAAAATTGCCTCAACCAATTTTGATAAAAAAAATCAGTGTGGTTATTTGTTTAAACGTCTGTTCAACAGAAACAGTTCTCATAAACTAGAAATTGAAAATTAATTTATTCACCAAGTTCGCATTTGGCAATCTTGGTCAAAATCAAATTCATGAGTTATTCAAATTTTTAATTGCAGGAAAATAAAAAAAAATCTAAAATAATAAATTGTATGAAACTATTTCAAATTTATTATTCATTGATCAGTCAAAATCCCGTACCTGAAAGTTAAGCATAGTTCCACACCCGTAGTTTTCTTAAAAACTAAATTTTAATGGTGTACACGTTTTAGAATTTTCTTTTATTATTTAGGTTATATTAGTTAGTTTGTCTACTACATTTTAATGTACGATTTCAAATACATATTAAAAAGAATAGTATTCTTAGACTTTAAAATGTAATTTTTTGACAGTTAGAATGTAATGGATGTAAAATAAATTAGGTGTAGGATATAAATTAAATAAAATTAAACACACCTGTTACAATTAAAAATAAATACAATTTTTGAAACGTTATTGTCAATAATAAATTAAATGAAAACCAAATCTATAAGCTTTAAAAATTATTTTTTAAAGATTTATTCAGAAACGCATTTAATGCGCATTGCATATATCAATGTTCTTTATTTGCTTGTAACTTCACAATCTAGGCATGCCTATTAATAGAAATGCATAAATAGAAGTGATATTTATTAACGATTTTCTATTTCAGATGCAAAATTCGTTATTAAGTAAATACGTTTAATATCTTAAAATGAGAATATTCTCTAATATAATAAGTTTACTTTGCAATTGATAAAATCCTATGTCGACTATTTATCATAGGAAATATTTTAATTTACGATTCTTCTGACGACTGAAAAAAACGTGATACTTTTACTTTCATTTCAAAAACCAATTGCATAACGTAGTTTATTAAATTCAAATAATATAAGAGGTAATGATATTGGATTTGTTATTTGAAACGAATTCAAAGATTATATATTTCTATGAAATGTAAATGTTTTTTATCTCTTTTCTTTAAAAAAAAAAAAAAAAAAAAAAAATGTTTCAATGCATTTTTTTTCTTGCATTGCTTGACAAATATTTGATAGAAAAATAATAAAGTGAATAATTTTACTTACTTTATGTTATTATACTGCCATAATATATACTTCAAATAAAGTTTTTTATTTAAATTTCTAAACTTCTGAAAATTAGAGAGTAGTTTTATATAATTGTATTTTTATTGCAGAGATCTACAAATAAAATAAATTAGCTGCACCGACAATTTTTTAAGAAAGAAAATGCATCTGTTGATACGTTTTAAACTATTCATTTTAACATCTCTTGTGAATAGTCCAATTATTGCGTGATTGGGTGCTGTGTTCAAACCTTGAACCGTGAATTCAAATCTTTCAATTTATGTAATGATGATACATTGGGTATGGAATAAAGTTATTGGAAAAATGCAGATTCATTTTAAATTAATTTTATAAAACAAGTATATACAATTTAAGTTATAAGATACTTAAAAGCCACTGATACTGCAATTTAAATTGATAGAGATTAAATTGAGAAAGATAAATTGATAATGACTCAATCTCGTACACATTTTTAGCACAGTATAATTGACGTTTCATATAAATATTTAAACATTAAAAAAACTTTTCATATTTAATATTATACATGTAACTTTTAGGGGATTTTTAAATTTTAAATTATACGCTCCTGAATGCGAAAGAGTGCATTTTTAAAAGAAGCAAATTGAGATAAAACACATTATTCAAAGGAAAATAAGTCAGGTATATTATATGCTGAATTTATAAAACCTGATAGATTTTAATAGTAACAATAACTTCAATTCTGTTCCTATTATTTCACAGAATATCTCTGAAAAAACAAAATACTTTACAGCAATGAAGTATTAAAATGAGCATTATTCATTGATTAATCAAATCACTTTAGGCATAAAAAGAAAACAATCAGACTGTACGTATGTTTTATGAGTTTAGAAATTAATCCAACTTAAGTAAATACAGAACTTCAAAGGCAACTTATAATTAACAAAGGCTTTTAGAAGTATTCAATCAATTAACCCAAATGACATATAGGTTTTCTCTACGAAGTTATTCGCCTTTTCATTTCCTATACCAGCCTCTAATCATCAAAATCCTCCTCAACCACCAATCCATTAATCTCCAGTGCAAGTTGTCCAAATAGAACCAAACTTCTCCGTCTCCAATCCCAACTCTTGAGCCACGATGTCTCGTTCTCAACTTATCTCTATTGACCTCCCAAAAGTCATATTCCTCCTCATCCTCCCCATCTTCTGGAAAGATGACTCTTTGGGAAGTTAAGTGATTCCGCACTCCGAAGAAGATGATAGACGAGATTCTGTTCGCGTCTAAAATAGCTTTGTGGTTTTAGCAGAGGATGGAGTGCCAACTTCAAAAGACATGAAGATGTCTTGACGATGGGTGGGGTGGGGGAGTTTTCAGTTTGAGATGTTATTGTAGTGATTTTTGATGTTTTTTGTAGTTATTTCTTCTCAGTGATTCAATTTTTATATTATATTTTTTTCCACATTTTTTATCTGAGTTATGCCAGCGATTAAATCATCAAAATCTACATAGAATTGTGTAGAATATGATGGATGTTTTGTGTGCATTGCTGAAATAACTTGAATAATTAGTGCAAATTACAGGCAACTTATCTGACTTACTTTAAGGTTATATTTACATGTTAAACAGTCACAGGAGTGTTCCTTTCGAATTGATAATTATATCATGTAAAATTGAATAAGTTTTTTAATAATATTTTCTAATCACATAATTCAATCCTCAAATGTTTTTCTTTGACGAACGATAAATTAATTTTATAGCTGGATAAACAGTCAAAAATTAGAATTCCAGTGTAATATGTAAAAATATATTATTATCAATTAAATTTTAATAATAAATTAGAACCAAATAATTCATTCATCAAAAAAATTATTTTTATTAAGAAACATTCAGATTTATAAATGGATCAGTTTGTTAAAATATGGAATTATGAAGATTTCAATTTATTATATGTATATATAGCAATCTATTCATAAAAATAAAAGTTCGTATTGACTGCTTGATCTACATCCCCCACTACTTATTTTCATTCTTACCACAAAGCTAGAGGATTCCTGCAATGTATCTCCTAATGCTTGAAAACGAGTTCTACAGGGCTCATGCTGGAAAATGAGTTTTACAAGGAGAAGGTCATTTAACATTATGGTTAATGGCAATTTCTCCAAATTGGTGATATAGAGCCAAGTTGGCAACGGTTTTGGCGACTAATTTTGGTTGCCAAACTTGGCAACCATTTGACGAAATGTTCGGTCCCCATGTACATGTATAGGGCTTTTCGACTACGATCTGGAAAGTTCTCTAAATTTCTATCTCTAGAAAATTCGCAAATATTCACCTTTCCTATATAAGGCCGGCCAAGAGAGATGGTGAGTTAGTTGAGTGGAGTTACTGAGTTAATTGTGTCTCAGTGATTATTCAGAGTAGTTATAAAAGTGAACTGTATTGCATTGCCTTTTGCGGCAACTTTAGCAGTTGTGGATCAAGTTTTTAACTACTCTTGTGGTCTATTGTCGTGTAAAGAGCTGTATTGAGTCGATTAGAACGAGAAGTTCTGGAGTTGTAAAATAATCTGCGAAGAGTTATATCGGAATAAATTTCTGCAAGTTTTGATCTGCTTTGGCTTTAAGTCTTTCGAACCCATCCAAGCAAAAACTGGTGTCAGAAGTGGGGTTTGAAGTCCAATAACCAGATCAAGGAAGACATTTTACCTCTGCTGTAATGAAAGGACTTTGTGATCTACTTGGCATTGACAAAACACACGACGACGCCTTTACACCCACAGTCGGATGGCATGGTGGAGAGGTTTAATAGAACCATCCTCAATAACCTCTCACTGATGGTTTCCAGAAACCAACAGGACCGGAATCAGAAGTTACTTTTGTTTCTTCTGGTCTATCGCAGCGCTGTCCACGAGACTACCGGTTATTCCCCATCCCAGATGCTCTTCGGTCGTAACCTTCGTTTGCCTTGCGATCTGTTGCTTGGCCGCCCTCCGGATGCACCTGCATCGCCAGAGGAGTACGTCGATGATTTTCAGGCACGGTTTGAAGCTGTGCACAATTTTGCCCGAGAGCGAATCCTCTGGGTGACGGAGAAGATGAAGACCAGATAAGACACGAAGGCTACAGAACATCAATTCCACGAAGGTGACAAGGTTTGGCTTTGGAACCCGAAACGATGACAAAAAGGACTTTATCCCAAACTTCAGTCTCACTGGTATGGTCCTTACTCAGTCCTCAACCGGCTGAATGATGTCGTGGTCCGAATCCGTAAGTAATCTAATTCTAAACCTAGAGTCATCCATTACGACATGTTAGCTTTTCGACTACGATCTGGAAAGTTCTCTAAATTTCTATCTCTAGAAAATTTGCGAAGATTCACCTTTCCTATATAAGGCCTGCCAAGAGAACGGGTTTGTCAGTTGAGTGGAGTTACTGAGCTAGTTGTGTCTCAGTAAGCATTCAGAGTAGTTCTAAAATCGAACTGTATTACATTGTCTTTGCATTTATATCATGTTTGCATATATTGCATTATATTTATAGGTATGGGAGGTACTATATATAATAGGTAGAGATAGTACATTAACAGGTACTGGTTGTCTCTTTTAACAATACAACTATTACTAAATTAATTTTAATATTATGTTTAATTTTTACTTTTTAAACTTAAAATTGAATATACATATAAGAAAAGTTTATTTTCTAAAGTAGTCATCTTTATTTTCTTCTCAATGAAAATAATTTATTTTTTAGTGGTATATTTTGTTTTTCATGTTATTTTTTAATAAAATTACCCTCCTAGTATAAATGACTCAATAATGACTTTGGTATATTTTTTTTAAATTTCTTCACACATTTTTGCCAATATTGAGATTAAGTTTTAATGATAAAGTTTTATCTTAAAATGCACCACTTTTGTTGTCTAATTGGCTATGGTAGCAATTATCCAAATCTGTTGCACATAACATTTACTGTCCCAATTAAAACATTATATTTGGTGAATTTGTTTTCTTCTTAAACTTTCACCACTTTTTTACATTGTTTAAAAATAATTTAAACTGTATAATGTATAATTCATTAGAGTTCCTGTTTTTAAACTATTTATCTGTTAATGTTTCCAATGTATCTGATTTACAATAAAGTAAAAAAAGTAAATTAGTATTGATTTTAAATATTATTTTGATGATAAACTATGTTTTTGGTCATGCATCCCTATAAATAAAAATAAAATCCAATGAGTATCTCTCTAGCAATATCATTATTTGAAAATTCTATTTTTTTTAACAATTTAAAGCAATTACTAAACGTAACTCAGAATGTTACAATGGAAAGTAATTTATTTTAAACAGAAGTGTTGCATGGTGCCATTAAAACATTAAGTTCAATTAGATGAATAATAGTTAGTTTTTCAGTAAATACTTCAAAATTGGATATCGAAATTGAAATCCATACAAAGAGAATAACGACATATTTTGTGACGTTTTAGTGTCGTAATCACCATAGTTAAAAGTTTTTTTGTGTGTTTGCATGTTGCCAATTTAAATCAAATTGAACAAAAAATACAATTAGAATGAACAGGTAATTATAATGACACTGGAGATTATTAATACCTATTATTCATATAAAAATATCATACTTTGACTAGAATATACAATACATTAACAGTTGAAAACAATTACTAATTCCTTGTAGCTTTTTTCAAAATTGTCCTTTATCATAGTGCTAAAGCAAGAGTAAAAAAAAAAAAAAAATAAAAAAAAAAAAAAAAAAAAAAAATAAACCTCACGGTACTCACAAAGCACATTCACTTCCCTCAACTTGACAGGCACAAGTGATTAGCTCCTCCAAATCTCAAAGTGACTTGCTGAGCGAAAAGAGGTTTGCACTTCTTGATGATAAGTGAGAAGCTCTTTAAAGTTGGCACTTCTTGTTTACAACATTTCTCATCTCTGAATATTAGGGAGTATTATTTTTGAAGCCTATTTCTCACTACTTATTTTCTTATATATGCTCGGAATTTTAGTACTTCATATGAGATAATTCAGTAGAGTTTCCATTTACACAATTGATAATTTCTTTATTGCAAGATATTATGATAGCTGTATGCTAAATTCATATGATAATCTATCTGATAATAGATTTGGGCTATTCTTAACACAAAGTTGTTAGAAATTTCTCTAGAACAATATTATTTGATTTTGTATGATGAAACTAAATCTAATATTTTGTATTATTGTCATGCATATGGCAAGTGTACATTTTAATTTGAACAATGCATTCTTTATAAATATACCTAAACATCGTACTATTTGTCCCTATTGTGGTTGTTTCAATGAATTGTACAATCTGTCTCAAATCTATAAACACAAACATACATTGTGACTGTAAAAAATATAATAAATTCAATAATGAAGACATTCTGTCTTCATTCTGTTTTATATTGATATAAGATCTATTGCAAAAAAAATACCATAAAAAGAACATTTACAATATTTAAAACAAAAACAATTTAAATTTTAGTGTATCATAACTAGTCATTTTTATTCACGTTTGGTTAATTATTTATTTACTACCTTATGCAAATTTTAATAGTCATGTTTAAGTCAACATCATTTTGAATTAGCATAACATCTTCCCTTTTTTAGATATTTTTATCTCCTTTAATTTTAAGAATTATTTCCTATTAGTTTTCTTTTTAAATTTTATTTTTTCATAAATATTAATTTTATGTTTATTTGCAATTTAAATTATATGTCTAATCAAATGAAAACATGACAATCCATGCAAGTTTGTTTTTAATAACACTAATTTTAATATTATGATGGTGCACCTAGCGGTGACATTAGAAACTATATATTAGAATGGTCATTTTTCACCTAGACATTCAAAATAAAGTTTATTATTTTGTTTCAGGTTGATTAGGAAGTAAATTTATTTCATGCTTTTATATTATAATATCTTTTTTCTTATGTTTTTTTTTTATGAGTTAAATGTTTATTATCTTCTACTGAACTAACGCAAATTGGGTTGAATAGAAAATTTCGAAGATTTAAGCAACAGTAAGTATCTTTATTAAACACTTAAAGTATGCTGATATCTGAAGTATTTGGCAGTATGTCAACTAGGCACTAATAGTAAAAAAAAGTATTTTTTAGTTTTTTATAGTAGTTAGTATTTGGCACTAATAGTAAAAAAAGTATTTTTTAGTTTTTTATAGTAGTTAGTATTTTTTTTAATTTTTAGCATAAAAATAATTAAGCGCTACTTCTGTTTACCACCCAGATGATACGTGTAGAAATAGTAAATTATTTGTTATGGTGTTAAGTTTATGGTTTCTTCACAGGTGATAATAAGTAGTTATCGCCTTTCTTATATATGTATTTATGATTTCTGAAAAAATACCGAAAATCTTCAAATACCATCAATCATTGGGTAACTTTGATATAAAGGCAAAATTGCAACAATTAATTGGTTTTCCTTGTATCATTGCTTAAACTTTACAAACACGTAGTTTTATATAATTGCAAACCTAAAATTTAAAATTGCATGTTATCACTTGATAAAAAAAAAATTAAACAATCTACAGCTTTTAAATACAAAAAAAAAAAAAAAAAAAAAAAAAAAAAAAACAGTCAGTTTTTTTTAACAGTAAACAAAGAAGAATATCCGCTGAAATCCTTCAGTTCGTTTTAATCAGACTTTACCCTGACTAGATTTTATAACTTCGGGGGTCGTTTCCAGGAAATATTAATCTTTGTACTCATTAAAAAGCACAAAAGGCACACCCTTTATCCGAGAGGGGAAAAAAAAAGAATGATTCAAAATTCATCGACTTGTTTCGGCTCACTTTTCCTTTAAAGTTCTGGTAATAAGTTGAATAGAAAGAAGCTGAATGAAAAATTTCAAAGTTGTTTTATTTATGTTTCCTTGTTCAATGTTAACAATGCTTTTATATTCCGTATAATAACCTGAGACAACATGATGGTAAACAATCTGGTAAACAATCTAATGTAAAACAGAGTTTGGGGAGATTGAAACCTAGCCAAAACTCCATTAACATAATTTACACAAGCCAGTTCACCAGCTTTGACACACCGTTTTTGATTAGAAGAGGAACATTGCAAGATAACCTAAATAAATAAAAAAAGAAGAAACAAAGCCTATTCAGTTTTACAATATCCAATACTGTGTGAATTATTGAGCGTATTTTGCAAACCATTATCAATTTTATAAACAATAGTTTTGATCTTATTATAATTAAACATACTAGGTAATTGGATAATGCAATTCAGGGGTCTTCTTTAGATATGCATAAAATTACTAAGAGCTTTTTAAGATTGTAACGGAACTAATCTTTAAAGAGCACTCACTTGAGATTAGTGTGTAAAAAATTCCTTTCTCTTTACAATACTTAAAAAATAATCGACGATTTTAGTTTTCACTCTTGAATAAAACAATTGCTTTCTTTTAATCAGTCAATTGAACGCTTAAATTATTCACGCTTTTTTCCTTTTAAGAATAGGGCTCTTCTAAGTACAGCTATTTTATTTAGTGTTGCAGATTATATTGGAAAGAGATTTTCTGAGACATGATATTTGTTTAAAAAAGTGCGTTTTTTTTTTAATTGCAGGGAATTTTGTCAACTGTATAGATAATGTGACGCGTTAATAAATATTTAGCAATTATACAAATTGATTTCTGAAGTCCATTTCAATTATTCGCGACTTAAAAACTGGGAGGTCATTAATTTAGAACCGCTTTCTTCGGTCTTTTCACACATACTGTATGAAAAATATAACACGTTTTTCCATTTCAGGCGGCCTCTTTTTTAAATTCTTAACAGTCCATAATTAAGTCCCGAATAATCCGAATATCACCTTCAGTTTTACATATAATTTCATGAAGCTTTTTCCTGTGGTTTTCTCATGTTATTTTAAACATTTTTTTCAAATTGACTTTTACCTATTTCCATTAATTTTTAAGTTATTTTTGTACTTTCATAAATCACTGCTAGGAGGTGCTGTAAGTCGTATCGAAATGCTTAGAACAGTCATTTTGTTATAGGTATACTTTGCTTCCTTGTTTATACGAGACGTTGTTCCAAATTTAAAGGGCGGAAAGGACATTAGTAATCACCATGTGTACAGCTCAAATATACGTCGTTAATTTTATTTTGAATATTCTAAGATTTATTATTATAAGTACATTTGTCTTTGTAGGAAAAACATTACAATTAAATATATGGTATTTAAAGTTACGAACGATTTAACATTAGGTAAATGACCCAAATATGGGCATTGCTGTAAAAAATTTTTAGTTCATCATTTTGAAAGTATATGAGAGTATATATTCGTAAAGCAATGTTAATGAGGTGAAGAAGTTTTAACAGTCGTCCAATTTTACAATACAATATGACGTAGAAAAGCGATATTGTACGTGGCGAAATTGTTATAAAGTTGATTCAGAAGCGTGTCCTTTTTATTTAAAGAGATAATTCTTTGACCTTTAATCCGTATTGAGAGAATTAAGGTGAGTTCTTTATCTTTCAAATAGTCTTAATGTGAACTGTACTTTGAAATTTTGTCCATGACCATCTATTGTCATTAAAGTGAAATAATTTAAAGGATGCTCATATGAAATGTAGATGTTCCATATATGGGCAAAGGTTCCCAACATGGCCACTGTCCATTATTGCAACTATCTGATGTTTCTAACTCAATTCTCATCTTTACCCTGCTATTCCTCTTTTAAGGAGAATACGTCGACTAATTTTCGAATTTGTATCTGCGGAAACAAAAATTAGAGTAATTAAAATACTTAGGGGTGCCCATATGTGGGTCACTTACCTCATAAATTATAAAATTGAATATATTATAAAATAAAATATATAGTAATACAAAACGATCAAACTTATTTTCATGAAAACTCTAACATTCTTGAATACAATGCTGGTTAATTTAATAAACTAGTGTGGTACCAAAAATTAAAATAATTTTTAAATGTTGAATATTTCTAAAAATTTTTGCTAAGCATTATTCTTTGCACTTATAAAAGTTTTATAATAATTATTTATTTATCTTACATGCAATTTAAATTTATCATAGTAAAAAAATTAAGAGATTAAAACATATTTAGTCTTTTCAAAATTATCTCAACACAAACTATAATTATTTTCATGCAACATCTATAAATTAAGTGCTTCAATACTTTTTTTTTCTAGATCGATAGAGAAGAAAAATTCAATCATCAACCAAAATCCACTTTCTAAGACCCAATCTAAAAGTTTTTTAAACAGCGAACAACAGAAAAGCTATAAAAATAATGCGTATAGAAGGTGGTATCCCGTAGAGTCTATCAAGGTTCTTCGACAACATAAAATGTTACCCCAAATATTGAAGAATGGCGCCAATCTGGATGACTGGCGCCAACTGATGGATAAAAATGTCCTGACATTGAATTGAGGGGTATATTTTCTTATTAGGAAGTTTCCTTTGTGCGTACTTTTCGGAGGTTTTCCCAATAACTATTAATTTATTTGAAAAAGATATCTGGAGTCTCTTTCTTTTTATGTCACTTTAAGGTTGTTAGCAAGCATACAGGAAGATTTTACTTATTTAAGAGGAGTCGGTACCCTAAAATACACAAATAATTGATTTTGAGTTTATAATTGTTTATCGAATTTTAAATTCTTCCCTTTGAAAGGATATATCATTTGCAATAATACCTCAACTAGAAGTATTTTTACTAATTTTTGGAAGAAAAAATTGCTAGCTAAAAGTTTTCTTTAAAATGCATTTTTCTCAAAACTACATTTTTCATTATTCATGTACCTTTTTCTCAGATACTGCTCAAGCCATTTTTCTAACATTTTTACCATACGTTACTTTTATGTATCTCTATATACTAAAGTGAGATTTTGTTGTTATTTTTAAAATATTTTTTGTTTTGGCTTATTTCGACAAAAAAAAAAAAAAAGGGGAAAAAAAACTTGTAATATTTAACAAATTTGTGTGACTTTCACGAAATTCATTTAAAAAAAAAAATGAATTAAAATCAAAATCTAACTTCAGTAAAATAACTAGTGTCTGTTAAATGCACAGAAAAATATTAGGCTTCTACGTCAATTACTTTATGAGAATAAGGTACATGATATATGAAAAATTAACATTACCAGTACAGAGGGTACAAACTTCCCTTAAGGATTTATTTCGTAAAAGTGAAATGTAGTGTCTGTTTTAAAAGTTATTTTATACCTATATGTTTCTCAAAAATATTATATAATTCAGTTCAAAGTACACATTATTTTCATTATAGTATCTCGAATAATTTGATTTACGCAAATTTTGGAATCTGAAAATGCCTGATACCTCAAAAGTTTTCTTTTTATGATCCTGAATAGGGAATAAAGAAACCTTTTAGAGTAGAAATGTTCTAAATATTACACCCTCGCTTTAAAATTTCCATTTTTAATTTTTTTTTTGTCAAAAACCAAGGTTTTGTTATTCAAAACAGGTTTTTTTTTTTTTTTTTTTTTTTTTTTTTTTTTTTAATATGAAAATTCCCTATTCATAAAAAATTTCTTTTAGGTCCTCGAATGACAAAATTCTCCCTATTTAAGCAAATTCTATATATCCGACACTCTCTTCGACATTTCCATTTTCTAATATTTTCGACTAGAAACTAGATTTTGTTATTGAAGACAATTTTCTGAATCAAAATTTTCTCAATCCTAAAATTCTGATTTTAAGACCCTGATAATGGAATAAAACAAAAATTTCGATTTTGAGAAGTTTTTGAACTATCGCACTTGATTAGATGTTTAAATTAAGAAATCGAGTTTTATGTGTTCCAAGTACGGTAATATGATTGAAACAAAATTTGTTTCCCCCTATCTTGATTTAATTTTGACTATGAAAAGTGCAGTTTGGCCCTAGTGTTGCCCTTGCGCCAGGAAACAAAATTCAACGACTATGATAAGTACAACTCTCCTCTCTTTGATATAAACTCTTGGTGATTCTTCTGTTACTATTTTCCACTACCCTTTTGACTGCATGAGTGTGAAAGTTAAACTTTAGAATATGAAGTACCAAATCTTCAGATTCTACACATTTGGCAAGTCTCCAATCATCAATAGACGCGCGTTAGATCGTTTCCATGCGCGCGCGATGATTAGTGGCTTTGTTACAGCTAAATTAATCCAGTCAGCAATGTCAATATAATTCTCAACTTTGAAATTAAAGGAAAAGGGGAGAAGGGGGAGGGGGGGGGGTTGAAGCAAGTTTGGATTTTACTTGCCTTGTTTGTTGCTTTTTTTTACATGAAGGATGCTCTTGAATGTTGATATTCTGAGGTGTTTGTGGTCATTATTCATCATGCAGAGTAGTGTGTTTTCTGTACATTGAAAATAACTGCTACTTCGGATCACTTATAATTCTCAATTCTTTCAGTAGATATCTCGTAACTTTTATGAAGGGGAAATTATTTTTGGCTCCAATGGTACAATAGAACATTGTCTTAGTGGTGGTCCATACAACAGAGTGGTTCATTATATAATTGGTGAACATTGTGATATTGCGGTATAGTGGGTATCTCTCTGTGTACCATTCTCAATATACAATACCAAAACCCTATTAAAGCTGTGGTTCACCACTGGGACTAGGCTCTTTCCTGTGATTATTTCCCGTTGATCTCTTTTAACCACATTTGGTGTTTGTCGTAAAGCCTGATCGCTCGTACCCTCAGCCCAAAATACTACTAGATTAGATTAATCAAATACTTGAGTCGTGATCGTTTTCTAATGTTTGCTTTGGGTTTTGTTTCAAATAAGCGCCAAGTCTCACGGACAAGCTAGGGCTAGGCTCTTATAAAAAGGAAGGGTTATCAACAAGGTTTACTACGATGAAAGTTAAATTAGATACCTAACTGAAACATCAATACAATAATAGTTTAACTGAACTTAAGGAAGCCCGGATATCAACTAGAACCTAATCTGTAAAAGTAGCAAGTAACCCGCTCCCAATAATGATTCAATTCCTAAGAAAAACTCCATAATGAGGTTAAATAATATCATTTATTTTCTTGATTACTGAAGATTATTACTAAAGACAAGACAATGATTCAGATAATACATAGTGTAACAATATGGCACGGTGCTTGTGGTTGAGAGAGAGACTCAATAAATTGTCATCTCATAACAACACTAAACCGAAAACTTACTATGACCCAAACTCTGTTTTCAATACAAATTAAGCTAATATATCCAACTAGAAAATTCATTACTTATTAAACACTCTTACATTTTAAATAACGATCGCACTAAACTTAACTTTACTGAGAATGTAAACGTTGCCATTTCTCCCTACGCAAAAACAAATTATTCTACATAAAAAGCTGTCCTCGAAATTATATTAAATTGACACTTAAAATATGTTACACGAATTAAACTCTATCGGATTTAACTGTACTAGCAAGATCAAATGCCAGAAGGTTAGTTGTATTCAGATTATCTGGCGCCGTCAGCAACACGAGGGCTATAATGCGCCGAAATATTCGTCATTAGACAAGCCAACATACATTTACAAACACCCATGCCTAACACGGGTTTCGAACCCGCAACCTCGCGGTATAGAAGCTAGCACGCTAACCACTATACCGTTTGGTCGGCAATGCCAGAAGGACTTACCCGTTCGTACAGGAATGCGGGGAACATCTTAAAGGCTCCACCCTTAGATTTAGACGATCAGAGCTAGAACGTTGCGTCTCCCACGTACTTGTTGGAAGACAAGGTAGCTAGAGCAGAGAGGGTCATGAAGTGTCGTCCTTTTTTAGAGTTGCACCATCTTTTAAAAACTTGGTCAGAATACCATTGGTGTGCTATCTGCTTTCCTTTAGGTCATGCGCCTTTCAGTGGACCGAAACCTACGCCCCTCAAGCAATAAGGGCTGAACCCTTTTGCCCGGAAATGCGACTATTGGTTTCTTTGCGAAATTCACCTTTTTGACCTGCGTCACATAATCACATCCCGCTCGACATTCAGCATTGAAATATATCCGACTTACATCCGCTCTAAGCCAGCCTAGAACCGACAAAAATCCCCTAATACAATTCCTTCTTCCAAAACATCTGGTTTTAACGAGGCAGAGGACAGCAGGGTGTACCGGACCCTTTACTTTTAAACTAAGTCATCAACAACCAGTGCCTACACAATTAAAACTTCACAAAATTAAAACCTCACAAATTAATTAATAATCACCAAAAAGTGGTTGAATTGTCTTGGGTGAGAACAATTATCCAAATGCCACTTCACCACAGTGTACATTGTCTAACGACGACTGATCTGATAAATGTGTTTCAAGTAAAGCTCATTGGTACTCAAAGCCTTTTTGTCGATCGGTTGTACGCAAGTCAATTGCCATGTATCAGGTATAACGTGGCCGTTGTAGGGTTATGATGGTTCTGCCAACATTATCTAATAATATTGCTTTATTACAGTTTTTCTGCACTATTTTCCTACCATTTGTCCATAATCAGTGTTGATTCCTTAGGGTCGTCAAAATAGAGGACTTAGAGTTGAAATATGATTTCTTTGGTGGTCTTCTACATGTATAATAGGGTGGATCGAAAAAAAAAAAAAATTCAGAATTTCAAATCCGACCTATGGGGAAAAAATGTTCTATGGTATATAGATGCATGGAAAAATAATTAAAAAAATTAAATTTTAAGTTCAGTACTGCCACAAGGAGGATGAAGTTTAGTTATTTGAGCTTTTTTATACCAAAAAGTAAAAGTCAATTGAATTTTTTTTTTTTTTTTCAAGAATTTCAAAACCTACCTGTACGGAAAAGATGTTCTGAGGTACATTAATTAAGGCAAAAATAAAATAAAAATAATAAATTTTATGTTAAGCTCTTTGCAAGGGGGGTGAAGTTTTGGTATTTAAGCTTTATAATGGTAAAATGTCAAAGTGATTTTTGTTTAAGTGAAACAGGCCTTTAGTACTTTTAAATGTTAATTGGAATGAGAGGAAATATTCTAAATGATTACAGAAAAAAAAAAAAAAAAAAAGCTTTAGGAACAAATTACAGCTTCTGAAGAATTAAATCAAGAAAAATCAAAAAATCTTTGGAATTACGGTGAACAGTAATCACGTTTGGTGATGAAAACTGGCTTGAGGTTTCGTGATTCCAGACTATTTCTTTTTAACCCATCTCTTCTGTATGATTTGCTTACAGCAGAAAATGCTTCTGTGACCATTCGTTCTGTAGCTTGAGTACGACAGGGATACCCCTTGATAGTAGGTAATACTATAGTATTGCCGTAGAAATTATTGTTGGGTTTACTATTGCTCCTGAAATCATGTCATCACTAAATCGTTCTGTCACATTCTCCCACTTAATTAAGTTCACATATAATCTGTCACACAAGGGTCAAAAGTTGGTATGTTTAAGATACGGATATTAATCGCTAAAAGGGTTTGGGTTGCAGCAGATCGTTTGACTTTGCGCAAATTCAAAATTCTTTGGATGACCGATTCCTTTGTGTTATTGCTGTTGTCAGCTAGCATTGATATCAGGATATTTTCAGGAAAGCCCAAACCCCCGTTTCAAAAATTACTGGATCAATGACTTTCTTCAAATCAATTGAGAAATAACGCGATAGAAAGATTGATTAATGCAAATGCGCCTGTACCATAGATTACCGATTGTTTGGTTTTGATCTTGAATCACATAGGTGCCTAGACTTTTACGATGAACGTAATTAATGTCAATAAAGCTTTGGTTGGACTTCTTCTAAGCCAAATAGAACATGAGAATTCTGTTGGGTGTTGCAAACCACCTTGAGTGGCAAATCTTTCCAGAGTTTCTCTTAAACAGTCCTTCGCTGCTTTGTCCGAAGTGATGGCTTCACAAATTTCCATCAAGCACAGTTGATCAGTACTTAAGTCTTTCTTGTTAGTCAGTTCGCATAGGTTGGGTTTACGTGAATGAAACTACAGGTAGTGTCTCGCATACGGTCACTCTTTGGCTTGTAACTGGCACACAAACCATTGTAGTGGACGCTTCAAAATCAGTTCCATATTTCGTATAACACCTTCTTTGATACCTGTGTTGACAGACTACCTATTATCGCAACCAACATTGTTTTATCTACTACGTCATTGTCGACGCATGACCTAGCCGACCAAACGGTGTAGTGGTTAGTGTGCTAGCTTCTAGACCGCAAAGTTTTGGGCACGAGTCCCGTGTAGCGCATGGGTGTTTGTAAATGTATGTTGGCTTGTCAAATGACGAATGTTTCGGTGCATTATAGCCCTCGTGTTGCTGACAGCACCAGATAATCTGAAAATAACCAAGTCGACGCATGAACAAAACTTACGATGTGCTTTCCCTGAGATAACTTTCAGTTAATTTTCTAGCTTTGAAAGCGCGATATTTGTCGTAGTATGAACTTATTTTTCTCAAAATGCTGCAGTGGTCATTTATTGGTATTAAAACTCGTTTCCAGGTCTCTCCTAACTTTCTTGCAACTTAATGACAAGCGGAGAAAAGTGTATTAAAATACACTGTACTTTTCTTCTCTTTTTGAATGCTAATATACGCACCTTATTACGTTTTTCGTAAGTAGGAAGCATAATCGTGGGCATATTACAGTCTGACGCAAATATAGGACAAATCATGTCTTTTCTTATCAACGGCACAGTACAGTATTAGTCCAAGTACACAAACAAACAAATGTCACATAATAAAATTGTAATTTAATTTACAAGAACAGCGCTCACCGATTAGGCGTCGAGTTCCGTAAGCCCCTGACAGCTGCATTATGGGGTTGTAGGGTTGATTCAAAGGTGATATGGGGGGGGGGGAGGGAGTTGGATAAAAAAAAGTTGAAATGTACATTGAACTACTAATTATTCAATCATCATCAATTTTAGGATTTATATTGCAAAAAACAGTAATTTTTAGTGCAAAATCATTTAACGAAAATTAGGACTTTTTGCATTTTTTTCGAAAATTCAACGCCTTTGTGGCAGTGCAAAATTTTAAAATTAATTTTTTTTATTATTTTTCCCCTAATCTCTATACCATAGGACATCTTTTCCCCATAGGTAGGTTTTGATTAATAATATTTTTTTTTCTCCATAGAAGAACAATCCACCCTAATGTATAATTGCATGCTCTCGATAATTTCGCTGACAAAGGGTTTCTATGACTATTATATGTAAAAACAACAAGCAAAAATAATTATTATACATATATTATACATATTTTTGGTAGTATGTATATAATGTGAATGATCAAATCTTTACTTGAAATTTACAAACACAAATTTTTTAAAAAAATGGAAATTTTGAAATAAGTATGGAATATTTTAAAGTTAAAGGAAATTTAATTATTACATATTAAGGTACCTAAAAGAAAACTTTTCAGGGGTAAAGCGCTTTAAGATTCAAAAATTTGTCTAAATCAAAGATATCAAAACCACCTAATTTCTATGTTTCTCAAAATAAGTCAAAAAGGGTTCATATAATCAGGCTACTGACGCAGAAAATGTTTCATAGTTTAGTAACATAGTATAACTAGATTTATGGGACAGTCAAATAACAGTTTTTAACATGCCCTTATATAAGTTTTTTGAAAATGCCCACACACTAGTGTTAAAAAATTTGTATTGATTGTGTAAAAATGCATCACCATTTATTACTAACCAATAACGTTTAAAAAAATCGATTTGTTTTGCAATTTTGAAATAATATATATGTTTTAGTTGTAGCTACATTATCGTATTTCATTCTGAAATGTTAATTTTTTTTAGTTTTAATACGAATAAATGTTTACCAATAAATGTAGCAATTTGCTAAATAAGTATTATTTCAAGTCGTCAATTAACTTTTTCTTCGCAACTGAAAATAAACAGCAGTCGATATCCAAATCATCAAGCTTAAAATTGATTTTGTTTTCCCATTTAATGACGCAGTTTCAAGTGTAGCGAAATTTTAGATGTATGTAGTAAATTTAGATCTTTTTACAGTTGTATTTTATGCAATTCTAGTTGTTATTATGTGTAGGATTCATTCTTCATCAAACCAAAATTTAAATAAAGCATACTTCAGAATATAATTCCCATACAATTTAAAATCTGATAACATTAATATACAACTAACGATTGAACAAAAGCAATTTTAAAGAACATTTTAGAATTACCTTATTATGAACATTGTATATCGTTGTATTGTTTGCATACTTATTTATTTACCTTTTAGAAGTCAATACAGTGATTGTACACTTTCATACATAGCAAATATTTCTACGTTTATATGATTAAAATTTATATTTCAATTCTATGAACACCAAACCAATAGCCATCTTCACAAACAAATTTTCAGTCAACATAATGATCTAGATCATCCAATTCAATCAGGAATTCTAAGCAGACCGGACCCTCTCCAATGCAATTTCCTTGCATTGCATATTAAATCTGCGCAATGTCCTCTCCTTATGCAATTTGCAGTTCCGGCTTATTGCGGCGGCATGGCTGCAGGTGGTGGAGCTGCGTTTTCATTTCAAGGAATAAGATGTATGCAGTGTTCACAGTATAGAGCCTTGTTATTAATTGGTCGGGTCCTTTCTAGAAATCATGATTAAGTATGGACCTGGATATGCGGAGAGCAGATTAAATGATAGATGCTGTAATGGTGAGCCGTTCGGGCTCTAGTGAGATAAGAGCTTTAGATTTTGATGGGATCTAAATTATGTGCCGCTCCGTTAGTTTTGAAGCAGATGCTAAAAATTGATTTAGAGTGTGTTAAGGAGATGTAGGTGAAATTTGTTAATAATGTTTGCTTGTAATGAAGAGAAGGTTTGGTTTACAATGATATAGCTTCAATTTAAAATATAATAACATAAATGTATCCATTAAAAGCCGTTTTATAATTATATATATGAACTGTTATTTTTATATAAATACATAACTTTAATGAGATATTCCCAACATAATTTATTTCTTTCTCTTCATTTTTTAACGGCGCTCAATCATTAAAAAAAAGATTAATGTTAAGACAGAGACATTAAACTTGTTTATTCTAAATATTACAAACATAAATAAGCCCAGTTAAAACTTTTATATAACTTTTTCAAGTATTTATAAGTATTGTGGAAAACAAACTCAAATAATCATTTCTAATATCATATTGATTAAAATAGGGATTTAAATAGAAAATATATGAAACGCAATAAATAATTTATAGATTGAACATTGGAAAGTTATATTTTTAATCCTTAACATAATTCACATGAAACAATTATATATGTTATTTCTTTATTTTATGTATTGAAGAAAACGATGAAATTACGTGATCAATCAGGTGACTTATATCACTCTAACACTACTCTAACAAACCCATTCCATCTTGCTCATTTCCGTGTTCATCCATCGAAACATGCCCATGTACGATCATTGTGGCTTGTGGGAGTACCCATCCATGGTTTCCCTCAGCTGTTATATTTGAATTATTGATACTATTGGTGGGAGGATGTTCAATGGAAACACACAGAACTGCCAAAGTATATGGCACGCAAAACAGTGAGGGTCATACGGTAATTGTATATAATGCTATACATAGCAGGCGCAATCAATCTGATACTGCACAAGTACTGTGTATCATATACATGCTATTTATTGGAGTGAAGGCTGAGATACATTAAATCTGCTTTTTCTAGGAACATTTAGAAAATAATATGCTGCATGATTTATTTGTGAAACCCTAACAAATGGTTATTAAATGCCGCATTTTGGGTTTATTTTATTGTGGATGGTAACTGCATATTGAAAATAATTGTACATGTGTTGTATATAATTTATTACTACGATGTTTATCAATTACGCTTATTTCGAATTCATAAGTGATATTTTGTGTTTATTCTATTTAAAAGTAATTAATGCATATTTGCTTGCGTCAGATATTGAAACCATACTGATTACTTTTCAACAATCAATTGCTACTTGAAACTAAAAAGAATTAAAAAACAACAAATAAAATAATTGATCCTAAAAATTGTTGATACAATTAGAATACTAATTTGAGAATTTAAATACTAATTTGCTATTAAATTCTAGATATTTGCTATTAAATTCCAGAAATTTGCTATTAAATTCCAGAAATTCGTTATTAAATTTCTGAAATTTGCGACCATATGTCAGAGTAAAATCAAATAAACTTTTTTGAGAAAAATTGTTTCTTTACTAATAGAGTCATTTGATAGGATCATAAGTGTTTTATTAGAGTCCTCGTGAGAAAATGTTGACTGAAACTCTTGGTTTTACTAAGATATCAGCAAGTTCTAGCAGATATAGAGGTTTAACTGAACAATTAATATCAATTAAACAAAGTGGCATTTGCTGAATTTTTAAAATAAGTAATAATTTTTGCAGTTTTAATTTATAAACACGAAATTCAAGAAAATATTACCATTGTATTAATAAAAAGTAAAATACACATTTTGTTCATGTTTCATAAACTAAATAATAAATATAGCACCATTCCTTTATCTCAAACATACAATAAAATAAATAATGTCATTGATGGATTAAACAAGCTTGCAAAAACATAAGAAGAAACATTTTCAGCTTTGTTTTTAAAACGAACTACAATTATGTCATCATTTCAAAGTAAACACTATGTTGTATGTACTTGACCTCTTAAGTGACCACCAAAGTGCCGGTAGAAAACCAACATTAGCTCTAAGATCATCGAACAACAATATATCGTGTCTAAAAGAGATTATCTGAAGGGGTCTATTACACAGAAACTTTTGCGTGACAGAATCCATCTTAAAGGACAGCCCTCTACTCATAGATATGTTCTACCGTTAAATGTGAAATGGGTTTATCCATATATGAGAAGTTTTGCTCTGATTCAGATTGCGTTTCATGCGGCTATCCATAAGAATACAAATCGTTGAAATTTAACCAAATTATATATAATTTAGAATTAAAAAAAGATATTTAGAAGAGCATGTCCTGTAATAATTAGATCAAATATACTGTAAGAAATATGAGATGCAGAATTGTTTTGGAAACGGCATGATTTTAATGTGTATATTATATTTGGGTTGGACCTTTGTTCTCATATATTCGTTTTAATAAATCTTAGACAACAACTTATCTATTATGTGAATGTATTTCATTGTTTCTTAGGTTTAAGCATTTTTAATGAAATGATGGCATTGATTCTGTTCATTAAGACATCACGGAACCAGTGTTTTAAATCTTGCATGATGTTTATAATATTTTCGAAAAAAAATATTATATATAATTTTTAATTATAGTGTGCTTATTTTTTGTTGCCGAATAATTCGAAATTTCTATAGATTCTTTTTTTATATTATTTTAATCTATTCAAGCAAATTGTGACCCAACATTTTAAGCATTAATTTTTATATGTTTGAATGAGGCCAACTTTATTAAAAAAAATTCATGATGAAATGTTCATAATGAATAAATATTCATATATTTTCTTTAAATGAATTAAATACAGAGAAGTTCAAATCATTATGTAGGATTTATTTCGTTATGAACGAGTAAAACTGTATTAGTGGTTGTAGAAAAATATTTGATTATTATATTCTATATATAAATAATTTATGTCATATTTATTTTAGATGATATTTGAATGAAAGGTTGGTTGGTTGTTTTCAGATTACCTGGCGCACTCAGCAACACGAGGGCTATAATGCACCGAAAAATTCGTCATTAGACAAGCCAACATACATTTAAAAACACCCATGCCTAACATGGGACTCGAACCCGCAACCTCGCGGTTTAGAAGCTAGCACGCTAACCCTCTATACCGTTTGGTTGACGATATTTGAATGAAATAAATTTCTTAACTAATAATTATCAAAATATAATATACTTATTAATATATAACTTTTTTTTCTTTCTAGAAAATACTAATTGTAGTACATTTGAATTTCTGCTTATGTAAAATCAGAAATATTTTAATAAAATATATTGAATGGGAATGACATTTTTTTTCAGCCAACAAATTATACGAGTTATATTAAAAATGTTAGGTTATTGATTATTAACTGCTTTGATGTTTCAACGTTTAGTTATATACTAATTTATTTAAACTATATATTTTGATAGAATTAGACGTTCAATTTGTAAAGACATTATTTTAATAGCAACATTTCTTTCTTGTAGATTATGCAAAAAAATTGTCAGCGGATGAATTAGATTTTTTTTTCTTCAAATTTTGATTTTAAAACTGATATGTTTTTAAGGAATCGTTTTCTTGTTTATACTGTTTTAATATGATCAATAATTTTGTTTTATATTTCAATATTGGTTGCTATAGATTCTGTTGTGCTGAGTAAAATATTTTTGCATTTCGGAATTTGTAAATTACAAAAAAATATTAAATTGAAAATCACTACCGATGATTTAAAACATATTGCTAGATAATTGAGGTTTGATATTGTTTAATCATGCTATTTTAATTAAGTTTAATGATATTTTATCTTACAAAAAAAGGTATTCACTTTTTATAAAATTATATTTTTATATTAAAGGCTTATGGATGTGTTTGAATGTGTCAGATTTTTTTTTCATACACCATAAGCTGTTACTTCATATTGTTGTTGGAAACTTGATTAGATCATTAAAAATATGTCAATTTAATGTTTCCGTTTTTATATGCTGAGTTTTATTTGAATTATTGTTATTTATATAACTTGAATGGTATCATTGTTCACGTAATTTTGACTACTTTAGTGTACCTGCAATGAGTTTATTTGGCAATTGTTTAAAGGATTTAACAGTGGTAACTCCTTAATTTTGTTGTAAATCTTAATATTAACATACAATTTATTTGAAAATAAATAATTGACCCAAGTTTTATGAAGTTATTTTTGTCTATGTATCTTCAAATAAATAATAGTAAATTAAGGTCTGGAAAAAGAGTTTTATAATATTTTAAAGACTACATAAATGTAATTACTATTTTATGATTTTAAATTATTTAAATTTAATAATATAAATTTTTTACTTATTTCAATTTTAAACCTGAAATTAATACGTTATAAGTATATTTTACACCAGAATCCTTAATATTATTGCAACAAAAGCTTTGTATTACAAGTCACGCTACGCACATGACAAAACAAAGCAACATTGCTTAGGTATTCTTCACTTTCGCATTTTAACAACATGAACCCCACGAGTTCATTTAAAACAATTAGTCAGAAAACAATGAACATAATGCAAAAGTACTAAGCAACTGCATCATCCTGAAAATTTTCACTGCTTTTAATTGGGCTTAAACTTTCAAGCAGCCCTTGTTTTTCCTTCTCTTCACCCACTTAAACTCTTACATGTTTTCCCATTCTTTTTTTTTTTTTTTTACCACCACGCATTTAAATTTCTGACGTAAATTACCCAGGTAATTTATTATGTTTACAATCCTCTATTTTTCTTTAGTTTAATTTTATTTAGTTGAAGCTTCTTAGAATGCAAACGATCTTGTATTAAACCTGGTGGAAGTTGGTTTTTAGGTAGGAAGTGGCAGATTTTATGTTATTTATATTTTATTTCCGTAATAAAACTAAAAATGTTGTTTTATAGACCTTTAAAGTACTTTAGTAAGTACTATATTTTTTTTTAAGGAAACCACCGGTTTATTCTGAGTCCTTGAATTAGAAATATCCAAGTAAAAACATTAGATATCAATAACAATTTAATGTAAGCATACCATGTCCCTACCAAAATAACTTGAAACATATAATATTAGAGCTGTAAAAAAGTGCCTACCTGTAGGAAAACGATCATTCGTTATTAAATGAGAGTAACTTCAGAAATGCAACTGGAGTGTTTACTATAAAAAGTAAAACATATAGAGGAAAAAGTATTTACTAAAATGTAAAGTGCGCTTTATTTATAATATAAAAGGAATTCTTTCTTGTAAAAATACTAAATTGAAATTACTAAGAAACCCATGCGAATTCATGAAATGCCGAATAATAACTGATAAATTATTAGTAAAAAGAGGTTGCAGCTATAGTTCAGATGCATATTTGCTGCTGATTTTTTTCATGGATGGTGCTGACACATATACTTAATTTACACGTTCGGCATATCAAGCACATTAATAACATTTTCTTTTGAAGAAGTAATTCATTGGATTAACAACTATTGCACAATTCTTGGTTTAATAACAAAAATATTAACATCGTTACCCTTTGAATAACCCCTACCTTTATAGTAATACAATTTTTCAGTATATTTTATATTTCAAAACTTTTTATCTCATACTCATATCTGACATTTATTTTGCAAGTTGTGTCAGTATTCCAAATCATAATCAATTTTTGAATCTACTTTGACACAATACATTGAAGTAACAGAAAATCTGTTTAAGACTTGCTCATGCAAATAAATATATTTTACTACAAATGTACGTAATCACTTGCATTAAACAATGTATGTATAGTGTCATAGGCTTCTAGAACTATTTTTTCAAATAAAAGGGACATTTATAAAGATATAATTCTTATTCGTTGTAAAAGATAATGCTTTAGAGATGTAGCATAAGGTTTCTGGACATTGTAAACATGGAGAATTGTAACAAAAAAATTTCTTGCTTCTAACATTATGACTAAAACAATACATGATAAACCTAAAATGGCCATAATTATTTAAAGCGATAAGAAACCAATACTGAACATATGAATACGATGATGGACCTTCAAAAATATCAACGTATGTCGCTACGTGCACATGTATTTATCTACAATAAATACCACCCTAAAAATCATAAAATTATTTGATGATTGTACTAATTTAAATCGAACTTTTATGTATATCGTAACATATTTTAAAGCAAGTATGTTTCCGATACAAATTACAAGTTCTGAATATAATATTGTCCACGAAACCATCAATGTTTAAATTAACTTAACAAAGTTTAATTAACCCTGATCAAAACGAAGAAATACCCAAATAGATAACAAGCAAAATGTAAATTTTATTCCATCCTACCATTCACAGAATCCTTTTATCTACCAAGGGAAAAAATCAATTCTGTTAATTAAAAAGAACTGGCTTAAGCGAGGAAGGTTTTAGAAGGAATAAATATAGCCCCAGGTGTGACTCGTGTGCAGTCGCTCATGTCTTTGTTTGGCCGCCATCTTTGAAAACAGCTGGCTGATGCATTACGAAAGCAGCCAGTTGGAAACATTAGCTTCTTATGGATTTTCTCTGATGAAGAGGTAAAGAAAATGTCTGCAGTTCAAAACACACAATAGGAGATGTACTTTACTCATATTTTAAAAAGTAGGTGTATATAACGAAAAGATAGATTCAATATATCAGGGTTCGATCCATTAAAAAACGGCTTTATTAAATTGATTCTAATCTAAAAAACAAATATGTAATTTTGCGGTAGTTAATAATATTTTTATTTATGAAATACGGCTAAATTTATGGTTTCTCTTTCACAATTTAATTATTTTGTTAGCTCATTAAATTATACATTCAACCGTAATAATTAAAAAAAACTCTTTAATATAGAAGATATTAATTACGTTCTTAGAAATGTTATTGGCAAAAATTCATTTACTATGAATTGTATCAATTAATTGAATGTTTAGGAAATATTAAAATTAATTGTTCCTACACAGCGAAAAGTATTTTTTTAGTCCAAAGGGTCTCTTAGGTTTCCATTTGTAACGCTAACATTTCAAACTCTTTATAATTTTGTAATCATTTTAAAAATAATATAAAATTAAATTGCCATAATTATGTATCATATTTAAAGGATAGTCACAAATGTACTGAACAGTTTTGAAAAGTATATAGTTTATTATAATGAATATTTCATTATAAAATTTGGTTTAAGTACAATTTAGACCTAGGACAAATAAACTTTCAGATTAATTTAATGTATATATGCACCAGATGTATATAAGTTACTTAAGAAGGGATTGTTAAGTTAACCTTTACAGGATAAAGTACATCAGGAAAGTTGTGATTGAAATTCTAAACCAAAACCAAAACAATATATTAAATATTTAAATAGCTATCATATATCTGTTGCCCTTGAAGTGTTATTTTCGAAACTTTGAACAATGTGTGAAATTGTTATTTTTTTTATTTATTTATTTTTTATTTATCTTTAAACGTTTGTATTTTTTTTTTTTTTACTAACCATGGTTTAAATTGTAAATAAACAGATTTTAATGATGATCCGTTTAATTCTATATATTCCAGAATTCTTTAAATATCCCCAATTTTATGATAACAATCTTGACTACTTTGCAACTTTATCAATGTCCAGTTATCATTGAATTTTCATAATATGCAAACAATTGTCATAATATTCTTACATAAAATAATATGTTTCTTAAAATTAAATATAACATCAAAAACATTTTGGGTCATTCCATTTCAAATCAACACAAAAAAGTAACATTTTCAATCCGACCCCTTCAGATTTTAATACATTTTGCTCACTTGTTGGACTCACAATGAAAAGAAAATATGGCCAATATTTGGTTTGAATATCGTTTGGTTTCTGAAAAATACAGTGCTTGAAAAATGGTTCAAAAGGTCAAAATTTCGCATTTCTTTCCTTACAGATTTGCACATAATTGTTTCCCTAATTATCATAGAACATTGCTTTTGGTTCCAAAAAAAAGCTGAATATTTGGGCTTTCTTATGATGCATCACTTGCAACATTTTTTTAAATTTTAATTTTAAAGTCAAATTGTTTGACCTTTGACCTTCGATTTCTCAAAAAAGGATATTTTTTATTTTTTTTTATTTTTCAAAAAAATATGTTTTCTTCATACATAAATTATCCACAAAAATCTGTTGATTTCATTTTGGGACAGCAATGGGATGAGAAGTTATAAATTTAAATGGAAACTCATATCCTTCACTTCGCACGGTAATCGTCTGTGATGGGTGCGAAGCGAAGATTCTGATATTTGCGATACTTTAAGTAAAAGTTTCTCCTGATGGCTATGGGATTAGATCACTGACCTCGCATGCCAAAGGTGGTGCATTTCGAATCTTGGGTTAAGCATTGATCTTCATTGTGGTTCGGTATTCACGTTAAGCTTCATGTCCTGGTCTGATTAACCGTCATTGTACAGAAAACAGGTCGTTGAGCGTACAAAGCAACTATCCAACCTAATACAAAAATACGTATAGGAAACTGAATGTAAATGATCTAGTTTTTTAAAAGAATTAAATGATGGAAATTTAATTCTTGTTCTTTTTTTAAATGTGTGGGAAGGTTGCTATATTTTATAATTAGGATTTACAAGTTTACTTATATGCGATTAAATAAGTGTCTTTACAGGGGGAAGTGGAACACTTATAGTTTGTGTATGTCATATTCATAAACATGTGAAATTAATGCTGGTATGATGACATTTTCATACGAATTAATGCTCACATTTGTTTGTAGTTTTTCTCAAACTATATGTTACCTATTGAGACTGTAACGATTGTCTGAAATTCAAAGGATTTAGTAAGTGTATGGTAAGTAGATTAATTCCCTACAAAAATTTGTTGGTTTCCATTTGGCCAATGTAATATCAAGTACCTAATTAATTTAAATAGAAAACATTATCCTTAATTTAGCTCAATAATCAATCTCAGCTATGAGATGAAGATTATTATATTCGCAAAGTTCAATACAAAAAATGTACAGGGTATTAAATACGAACTGTCTAGTTTTTTAATGAATTAAATGGTTAGTATGTAAAGTTATAATTTTAAATTGAAACTGTATAGTAGGGTGGTTCGAAATATATATATATATATATATATATATATATATATATATATATATATATATATATATATATATATATATATATATATATATATATATATATATATATATATATATATATATATATATATATATATATATATATATATATATATTTTTGAAGCGCATGAGGTAAAAAAAGTTTTGTTACATATCTAGATAAGAAAAATTGCAAAAAAAAAAAAATTGTAAAAAAAATATCCTCTGATCGCGCATTCACCTCAAAGTTTGGAGAAAATACAAAAATAACTATCTTTCCTAAATTTTTGTTTAATTTCTAAACTTTATATATTTGAAAGGCAAGTGTTTGCAATGTGTAGTGAAAAGGTGGCATAACACAGGAATACACTATTCTATGCATTTTTAAATTTTTTATTAATAACTGAAAATACTCAAAAGTAAAATTGTTTGTGAAAAAATATGATAAATCATTACAATAGGGCTCCAAAGTTTGAAGGGTCAACCTGAAAAAATTATTTATCAGCTTGTAATTTACTCTTTTAACCCTATTTTTATTAAAAAGGTTTTATATGCATTTCCTAAATTTCTCGTAGTTGGGACAATTGTTACAATCCCACATGTAATATAGTGTTTGAACATAACTTCTAACAATTGCAGATATGCAGGTTTAACAGGAATCTAATGGACTTTTCACTTTCTTTACCTAATTCGTTCGAATAACATACTATTAGCATTAATTTCTCATTTTTATGAATATGATAAACACAAAAGGTAAGTGTTCCACTTCCACCTGTAACGGCACTTATTTGGTCGAATATCAGCAAACTTGGAAATCCTAACTATACAATATGGCAACTCTCCCACTCATTTAATAAAAAATCCAATAATTAAATTTTAAATATTTAGTTGGAAATATATATATATATATAAAATTTACATTCAGATCCTTGTACATTCTTTTGTAATACGCATCGCAAATATGGGAATCCGTACTTCACACCCAAAGGCGATTGCCGTGCAAAGGATAAGGGTTTGCATTTAAATTTATAACTTATCATCCCATTGCGGTCCCGAAATGAAACTAACAGATTTTTGTAGAAAATTAATGTGTGATGAAAATGTATTTTTTTGGAAAAAAAAAAAAAAAAAAAAAAAAAAACTTTTTGAGATATCGAAGGTCAAAGGTCAAACTGTTCGACCTTAAAATTTAAATTTTTAAAAATAGGTTAAAATAAATACATCATAAGAAAACCCAAATATTCAATTTTTTTTACACCAAAAGCAATGTTCTATGATAATTAGGGGGGAAGTTATATGCGAATCTGTAAAGCAAGAAATGCGAAATTTTGACCTTTAAGTCCATTTTTTTATAAAAAACTAACGATATTCAAACCTAATATTGGCCATTTTTTCTTTTATCTATAATCCCAACAAGTGAGCAAATTTTATTAAATTTTGAAGGGGTCGGGTTGGGAGACGTGTTGTTTGACATGGAATGGCCCTTTTGATTAATCATGATCTTATTAATCAATGATGAATCCAATTTTTGAACATCATAACTTTAATGTGATAAATTGACTTTGATAAAATATTTTTTTTAAATCATTTAATAACGAATACTAGCCTCATTATTTTACTAAAATAGTAAGAAATAGTTACTTACTGCAATGATGTTAGCAGTTATCAATTTGAATACTTTATCAAATAAATGCGTAACTACACGAACCTAAAATATTAACAAAACATATTTAATTACATTGTCGGTTTCTTAAAAATCTTAAAACTACTTAACGAAGAAATATAAAAATGCTTTATTAAAAAATAGTCTCTTTTAGAAATTAAGACGGTAAGCTTAACACACAAAATTAGATAAATAAAGCGTAGAGTAATTGCTTCTATCTGCTTCAAGTTTTAATGAAACTAGATCCTTTAATTAATTAAGGTTGCCGTTGTTCCTGTCACAGAGAATTAATCACTATTAAAATGTTAATTTACTTTTCTTTAAGATATTATATTATCGAATTAAAGATTTAAGAGAATCATTGTTCAGGGTTAAAATTTTTTGATATTACTTATTTCTACACCTTTGCAATTTTGACCATCGAACAATTTCCTCTCAAAATTAGTACTTCAGAAACAACTCTTAACTCTAAGAATTAAATTAATTGTAAATTATTAATTATATTCAGAATTTTTTAAAGATAAATTCAATTAAACTCTCCTTGGATGATAAAAATAAAGTTAAATATCTTATTGATTACCATTATAAAAGAAGGAAATATATGGCTAATAATTAATTTAATTCACAATTTTAATATAATTCATGTTTATGAATTAACTTTGTTTAAACACAAATTAAAAAATACAAAACATCGTTTAAAAGATGAAACATAGGAGTACTTTTTGTTTTTATTTTATCACGTACTGTCAATTTGTATCGTCACTGTGTGATTTATTTTACCAAATAATATCAATGAAATTTGTTGAGATTTGTTAAATAAGTCATCCGTCTAATAATGCAATATATATATATATATTTTAATTTTCTTGAAGAAGTTAATGAAGCAATATTTTAAAGAATTTTCAGTTCGATTTTCATTTTTATATTTAGGACACTCTCCTTTTTATTTTTAGTTTCACCGATTTTTCTTTTGTGATATATCATTCGCTTATTACAGCTATTATTTAAAAAAAAAATAGTTTAGGAGTCATAGTTATTGCTTTTAAACACAAAAATTAAATGTGTAAAATATAATTGTTGAGTAAATGCTATAACATATTTTATATTTTTTAAGAAATCTTAATACCATCGAACCATATACTTTAATAAACATGTCCATTTTCATAATTCGAGGGTTTCGTATTAAAATGTCTTACGTAACTCAACCCATAAATATAAATTATCTGAGCACTATTGAGTTCTAAAAACTATTTTCAGAAGAAATTCAAGTTTTAAGCATTAAATATTAACGCAGTCACAAAAGACTGTTTACTTCACCAACATGTTTATACAATTTTTTTGAACAAGTTAACTGAAAGCTAAACACAATCATAAAGATGTTAGTGGGTATGTTTATAAGTTTTAAAGTTTTGAACAAACTAACACTTTAAAAAATGGCAATATTTAAATATATGTAATAACTAGAAAGAATGAATTGAATGAAATCAGTTTTATTTCTGTTGTAATATTGTATCCTGCATGAAAAATAAAAGTACTAAACGAAGATACAACGTAATGCAAAACAAATAACTTTAATAATATATATGTCTTTAGTTAAAATGAAACGATAATTATTAGATATGACAGAAAAAACATTTTTTTTTGTTTCAAATTCTAATAGTGCGGAAAAGTTGCGATTTGGCTCCAAATAAACGAAACATTTTTTTTTTTTTTTTTTTTTTTTTTTTTAATCACCTCTTTTGCTAGTGAATCTCAAATAAAATTAGCTATAAGTGATTAAAACTGCGTATTTTTCGAAATTTTTAAACCTAAGTTAAAATGATGATTTCGATTTCTAATAGTGTGAGATTAAAACTATAGATTACCACGTATTCAATTCTACAAAAATAATGTTAAAATGTTGGTGCAAACATTATGCACAATGAGTGCATAAAATATCCTTTTTCAAGAAAAAATGCTAAAATTACGACATTTATAGAAAATCACAATTGATCATTCCAACTTGTTTGACTAAACTCATGACCTATATTATTAATATATTTCCGGGAGTAGGGGTCATAACTTAATATTCACTCGTAAAAGACATCTAGCTTTATTACAACAGAATTAAAAACAATACATTGAGGTCTCATTTATAAATTACATTTGAAGATTAGAAAATTGAGATCACATAAAAAATTACATAGATTGTTCAGAAAGTAATCTGTACTGAGATTTTTTAGTGATACTTGGCGTAATATTTCTCGATTTCAGGAGAGGTCTTATTTTGCCATATCTTAATTCGTTTCTGCAGACACTGGTTGCTGCCTTCATCACCAAGTTGACGCATCATTCAACTAATTAAGTATAGCTCCGAAAAGCATTAAGATTCCATCCAGGATTTTCACCAGAGCTTTATCTGAGATTTTTCTGAAGCTGGGTGAAGATGAAATGTTAACCGAGACTCTGTTAATTTATTCGAAATTTTGATTTGTTTGAAAATTCCGACAGGACTCCACAGAAACTGGTTGCTTCCGTCACCAAACTGAAGCATCTTTCAACTGCTTGAGTGTAGCACTGGAAGGCCTCAAGATTTTATCCAGATTTTTTATTGGTGCGAATAAAAATCCTAATATCTACATCTACGACCCGTCTGAAGATGAAATTTAAACCTAGCTCCTGTCAATCATTTCGAGAACTCATTTGTTGGTTTGGACCATGAACTGACAAATCTTTTGAGAAGCTACTCGTGGTAAATTTCGAGAGTATTAGAAATGAATGTGAATTATACAGAAAAACCCTTAGTAAATATGAGCAGTATCTTCTTGATGCATCATTTGCTATAAGAGATGGCGACTCTTTAAAAGATAAGAAGGGTCATGATAGAGGCCCATTTTTCCATTTATGAAGGTTGACAAGGGTCAACCGAAACCTTCGTCTGTACATTAGCACACAAAATCCTTCATTTCACCTCGTAGAAATCGCACATTTCATCATGAAATTTTATATGTCAGTATGGTATTACATAAAGAAAAACAGTGGATTTACTCAAAGTGCTCACAACTTGTTCAAAGCAATTGTAACTTCTCGTTATATTAGTGATAAGCTAAAAGGTATAATTGACCCTGTCATGGAAAGGGATACTTTTACCTTTTTTGCTTTTGCCGAAAATTTTCTTCTCTCCATGATCGAAGACGATAAATATCATGTATGAGAATTCTTGCTTAGAAGTATTATGAAAGCCAAAAAGAGCAATCACTCATTGAAGACTGCTGTCTTTAAAAGTTTCCTGTCGGAATTTTCAAACAAATCAAAATTTCGAATTAATTAACAGAATCTCAGTTAACATTTCATCTTCACCCAGCTTCAGAAAAATCACAGATAAAGCTCTGGTGAAAATCCAGGATGGAATCTTGATGCTTTTCGGTGCTATACTTAAGTAGTTGAATGATACGTCAACTTGGTGATGAAGGCAGCAACCAGTGGGTCCGGAAACGAATCAAGATATGGCAAAATAAGATCTCTCCTGAAATCGAGAAATATTACCCCAAGATTCAATTAAAAATCTCAGAACAGATTAGTTTCTGAACAACCTATGTAATTGCTAATGTGACACTCAATTTTCGAATCTTCTAATGTAATTTCTAATGCGACCTCAATAGTTTGCTTTTTAATTCTGTAATGTCTTTTACGAGTTGAATATTATATTATGATTCCTACTCCCGAAAATATATTAATTATATAGATCACAAGTTTAGTCAAACAAGTTAGAATAATTGATTCTGATTTACTACAAATTTCGTTATTTTAGAGTGTTTTCTCGAAAAATTGTATTTGTTTTTTAATCTCATTGCGCAAAATATCGACACCAACATTTTGACAATATTTTTACAGACGCGTGATGATTTATACTATTTTTACTACAGTATTAGAACTCGAAATTACCATTTAAACTTAGGTTTAAAAGGTAACTTAATTTTTTAATACATATATTTATAATGTTGGCAAATCCAGTCTATGAATTTCTTCTAAAAATATGCCATTTCAATACCAAGACTGTATAATATTCAATAAAGATTCCATAAATTTGCTCAGTAGTCATACACACAAACAAACAATCAAAATCGATGCTAATATAAAGGATTTAAAAATGGTAAATAACAGATTTCCCAAATTTGATAAAGTTTTATTTTGTATAACTTTAAGTAACCTAAAAATAAATATATAAAAATTTAAGAAATTTATGAATTTTTGTAAAAATGTTTTTTTCTAAACGGCTTGTAATTCTAAACTTTCAGAAAACATGTTATTTTGTTAAAAGTAATTAGTTTGTATTTAGGATTAATTAGTAAGGGCATTATAGGACAGTTTAAAGTAGTGTTTATTGTTTTTAAATTTTTAGATTAATTATTAATTACAAATTTATATTGATTATGATGCATTTGGCTGTAGTTAGAGACAGTATCAAATATCATTAAATTTAAATGTATACATTGTCTAAGTGATTTAATTATCTTACTCTTCGAATTCCATTATTCGAAAAGTCTTCATTGCATAGCATAATTACAGCGTTATGAGACTCTTTAATAGTCTACATCAGACCTGAAACATATAGGAAAATATGACTCCTTCTAATGAAGCCGCCTTTAATGAAGATCATGCATTAGAAGTAGTGAACTCAACTGTAATGATAAGCCTAAGTATTTAGAGAAGATAATTCACTAAACTATCCCTTTTCACGATGAGTTTATGATAAAAGAGCTGAAAGAAAGAAAAGTGAACCAACATTTTAAGTTTAAAGCTTTTATCCAACCTGATTAAATTATGTTATTTTTATTGTAATTCACTGTAACATAAAATTGATGAATTTAATTAAATCAAATAATATTTTAAAACTATGTTTAACACAACTTTTGAATTTGTATGCACACAATATGTACATGATTCATGATTATAAGTTGAAAGTAGTATCTTGGTTATAATTATGTGCAAAAAAGCATTATTAGTTATAATTTCTATGCATAAGCTGTCAGATTTTAAATTTTTATTATCTAAAATAGATTTATAGTGTTAAATTTAACAAATGATTTTAAAGATACCATATGACTGCAAATCTTTGGCTGTGCAATAACTTTAATATTTTTGAAATATTGACCTTGGATGGTTTTGAATGTGTTTAAGTGTTTAAAATATGCATAATTTTTATACGTTTTAAAAATTATACATGCAAAAGTTTTCGAAAGTATATATAATTCAGTACTTCATATTGTATACGACAAAATATGACTTTCTGAAATACCTTAAATATGTTTGAACTGACTACAAATATTCCAATAATAATGAAAAGTTTTAATTAAATTTGAACAAAAATTTAAGTTTTGCATAATTTTTTATTTCTCTAGTTTTTCAGATTTATGTAGGTTATACTATTCCATGTATTATTAAACTTATTTAATTACTCTGTTGCCACATTGCATAGTTGTAAAACCTCTCTAAGAATTTTATAAAATCATATGAAAACTTTAAGTTAAGAAATAGCACATTAACCTAATAGAATTGTTTAAATCGAGAAAACTTTACAAAACTTTATAAGCGATGAAAATTTTTAAGAAATAAAGGTTAACTCATACATCCCAAAATACTTATAAAATCGTAAAATGTTTCAAAATAATATTACTGTTGGATGCCAAAATAAAATAGGAACATTTAGGACAGTTCATGATTATTGGTTAAAGAACGAAAACGTAGACCAAAAGCACGTAGAAAATAACGATAGGCGTAAAAAAAGAAAGCGACGACAGAAAAAGCAATGAATAACCCTTTACTTTACAACGTTTATTATCTAACATCTGATATACGTGGCTGGGAAGTAAAGTGATGTGCCTCTTTTGTTGATGCATTGGCAATGTTTCAAAAATTCCCTTAAGTGAAATTAGATGAGAATATACTCAAAGGCGAATTTGGTTTTACTTTATTTGATGGCACTCTATGATTCACTTGTTTTACTAATACACACGGAGCCTATAATATAGGGTAACTTCCATTTTGAAGATATATTTTTAAGTTTCACGTATATAATGTAATTGTCTTGCACACTTACTTCACTTACATTTTAGTATTACTTATATGTGTTTTTATTTTTATTTGCCAAGTTGTAACTTCTTTTTGGATACTATATGGTGAGTGGAAATAGGTTAGTTATGTATGTAAGATTATGGTCTTTAAACTAAGTTTGGTAACACCTATATTATACACAATTTGTTTTATTTATAGGAAATATAAAATAATTCAAAATAATGTACACCTTTCCTTTTGAATTAGACTTGACAAGATATAGCACAGTAAAAAGGCAGCCTTACTTAATATAATGAAAGTGTAAGTGTAATATTATTTAATTGATATTATTATTTTAATGTGTCTCTAAGATAATAAACGGAGAAATATATTTTCATTTTTAAAAGCTATGAAAATAACACTATGTAATGGTTTTAGTCACATTGTTTTAAGCAACAAATGAAACGTACTTTTTTAACATTGTTTAATTTCTTTTTATTTATAATACGCAATGAAAATGTTCTAAACTATCTTAAGCCATCCGCTTTTTTTTTCTTTTTTTTAAAATTTGTTTTGTGAATAATCAGCTCAAAATTAAAGATTTGAAAGTAAAAATGTACTTAAATAAATTAAATTGACAATTTAAACCAAATAATATAGTAAAAAAGTCAAAGCCTGATTTAACATTCTATATTTTGTTAGCTCTCGTATGTAAACATACTAATTTTAAGTAAATACCCTATATAATTGGACCACCATGTCTCTGCTAAAAATAATTTACTTTTGTAACACCAGTGATTACACATAAATGGATAAATTTCACCTAATGTCTGGAAGATTTTAAAATAGGAAAACACTTTCAATAATTCTTTAATATTGGGATCTTTACTTCGGTTCTAGAGAGCTTAAACTTAAAAATAAAAAATACATATTTATATAATTTTTAAAACTTACATTTTATTTATTTTATTTTATTTCACCTAAACGTAATATTTTTATTTCGAGATTGCGAAAAGCATGTATGTGCATAAATTTCTAATCTAGATAATTACCAATTACTATTTAAAAAGAACGATAATCTAGGAGAAGAATTTTCTTGGTGCAAAGTTTTTTTCGAAAGTTAAATTTAAAATATCTGTGGAAGTACATTAAATAAATTTAAACGCTTACATTAAGCTAAAATAATTCTGTACAAAAGTTAAATCTGCCCACTATGTTTAAATAAAATGCCTATTTGATAGTCAGTAACATAGTTCAATAGTATTAGAAATAAATACTTTTTCTATGGAGAATAAAGTTATCAGAAACAGTAGCTAATTTTCATTACAGGTTGATAAAATTTTATTTTTATAAAAAGCCAAACGAATTAAATGAAAAGGTAAATTAATATATATATATATATATATATATATATATATATATTAATAGTTACAAAAATTAATTGAACATCATGAGAATAAAAACACATGCAAGTGTTATTTAAATAGCACAGCCATGAGAATGCAAAATCTATTGGAGAATTTTGAAGACGATAAGCCCTGTCTTATTATATCCCAAAGAATATGCAAATTCAGATTAAAAAGTTACAAAGATTCACTACGAGTCACCTCCCCATAAACATTCATCCATCATGTTTTTAAACTTGAAGATCCCAAAAGGGATCCAAAAATAAAAGTTTGCGTTGCATCATGTTTTAAACATACGGTGAAGTGTGGCTCGGTCTGATTTGAATGCAATTACAATGGAACAGCGACCTATTCAGCAATGTTACAAACGTGCTGTGAAACCTCAAGTTCTTGCTTATAATAATACTGAAAGCCCAAAGCCCTGCATATACCACCTCCGTTACAATAAATACACCTCCACAAGCGATGCAACAATCCACAATGTTGAAATAAATTGCTGCTCTTGTATTTATTTTTTGATGTGGAACAACATTGTACTATATTCAAGGAGCGTGGAAAGTGCCTCAAAACGCGGTCAACTGGTATGAAAATTTGAATATATTTTCAATTTTTTTTTCCTTTTCTTTCGTCGCATTCTGCTTGGAGAGTGGCATATTTTGATGCTCTCTCTCCTCTTCTCACGTGAAAAGAATTAACAATAATAAAATGTAATGGTGCGTCTGTTATGCCTTGAAATATTTAAGAGCTCGTAAAAAGTGTGTACTTTTTTTTTTCTGGGATGGGGCATTTTTCTTGATGATGCTCAAGAGCTGTTTTTGTGCACAAATACGCTGACTTTTTTTGTGTGTATGTTTTTAAGTAAAATGCAATTAATTTAAGTGCAGAAATAAATTTAAGGCGAAAGATCTTGCTTGATGGGTAATTATCTTACTTGATGCGATAATGTTCAATTAATTTTTCATTAAGAAAATAGAATATTTTGGTGATATAGTTTCATAAATTTATTTTACACCTTAACGCTTATGACAGAAAGTGAAAACAATAAATATTAAATTTCATTCAAATATAAATGGTATGACTGAGAAGTTGTTATAGATGGGACATTATTTTGAATAATAAGAGATTTGACTTTAAGAATATTTTGGGTAGCAATTTCCGTGTCATATTTAAATATTTATGATAGAAATAGTAAACATAATTAATTAATTTATTTATTTATTTATTTATTTATTTATTTATTTATTTATTTATTTATTTATTTATTTATTTATTTATTTATTTATTTATTTATTTATTTATTTATTTATTTATTTATTTATTTATTTATTTATTTATTTATTTATTTATTTATTTATTTATTTACACTGTCATCAGACAAACCAATTTCAGTTACGTGGCGAGATAAGATCACATAGAAACAGGGAAACAAACAAAATAGCACAAAACGATTTAAATATTAATGACTATTACGAAAATAAGGAAATAATATCACGTTTTAGCTTTGAAAAATTATCAAAGGAAATATCAAATTGAGGGGGCAACTTGTTTACTAAGTCAATAAATTGATTAATGGATTGGTTCTTAAGATATTTTTTTTTTACAGAAAGGTTTACTGAAGACAATTTTAATTCGAGTAACATGTTTTAGAACATATAAATTAAGTAGTTATAGTATTGTAGGACAATCAATTCTATTATTTAATAAATTGTAGAATAATTTAAATACAGATATAGATCTAGGACATTCTAATCTACAGTTGGGTAAAATTGATGTATTTAAGTATTATTTAGACTTGAAAGGAATATAACAAACCAACTTGTTTTGGATTTTTTAGATGATTATAGTTAACTATTTGGTAGATGGATTCCATATAACAAAATTATAATCTAAAATAGGACCAACTAAAAAATTTAAAAAGTTAATAAGTTCAGAAATATCTGTAAAATTGAAAGTAGTTCGTTTGAGCATTCCCAGTGTTTTGTTTGCACTTTTTGGAGTATCATGCATGTGTAAATTAAAAATAAAACTAGATTCATAAGTTACTCCAAGGTCCTTTATATAATATTTTCTAAAGATGGAAATATTATTGATAGAGTAATTCTTTAAGATAGGTTTTAGTTTCCGAATAAATGTTAATCAATATTGAGAAAAAGCTTATTATGTCAGCTACAGCTATTTAATTTGTTGAATTCTGATTGCAGAACTTCACAGTCATGCACTTAAAATTTCATATATATCATCAGCAAATAATAAACATAATTGATTTTTTTTAAAGTATTATTAGTGGCGAGATTAAAAAGTATTGGTCCCAAAATCGACTCCTGTGGTACAACGGAAGCATTTAAAAGAGCATTTGAAAAAGCAGATTTGTATTTGACATAAAGAGTTCTCTGAGTTAAATATGAGCGTAACCATATAAGTGGTTTGTGATCAAAACCAGTACATAATTTCGTAAATAGTAATTCAATATTAACAGCATCAAAAGCTTTAGCAAAATCAGTATGTATAACATCTAGTTGTTCATTAATTTTGAAAACGTTAGAAATTTTGTTAATGATTATTTAAACATAGGAGATTGGTTGAAGTAGAGCGTTATTTCATAAAACCATGGTGATCAAGTGAAATAATATGATAAGTTTGGAGAGATAATTTATTACAGATAATACTTTCAAATACTTTAGCAAAGCATGGAAGGATGGCAAAGGGTCTATAATTTTTTATATCCGATTTGCTACCTTTTTTAATAAATGTAATTCTAGCTGTTTTCCAGATATCTGAGAAAACGCCAGTATAAACGATAGGTAAAATAAAAAGAGCAAAGGATAAATAAAACTAGCAAAATTAGATTTAATGACAAGGGGAGGGGGATTAAATCAAGACTGGTAGAACTAGATCCTTTTAGTATTTTAATACTGTTTTATTTGTCAGCATGAGAAATACAATCTATTTTAGCCAAATAAATAGAGTTAATACAAGGATTAGAATTACAGTTGTGACTGGTCTCATTACCTGAATCTACGTAGACACTGGAAAAATAGTTTTTATAAACTTCAGCTACATCATTATCATCCGTAAATTCTATGTAATTCTAAAAATTTTGATTTGTAGTACAGGATTGATTTTTATTTCTATAATAAAACCAAAAAGTTTGGGGATTCCACTTTAAAGATTTCTCTATAAAATTAATACCACTTTTGCGGGTGCTACGAATATCAGATTTAATATTTTGTCTGATAGATTTAAAACGTTCTAGATCCTTATGATTGTTATTTTTCTTAAATTTATTCGAGTAGGATTTTTTTTTTTTATTTATTTATAATGTTCATAATTGTCTTTGTAAACCAATTAGGACATTTCGTTCTAAAAATATTAGTTTTAGGGATAGACAGATTAAGCATATCATTTATAACTGTATAAAAAGGGTTTAAAGCTAAAATAATACAAGAATATTTATTTAAGAAATTCCAATCAACAAGAGATAAAAGATTAAAACGCAACATAAGTTCACTCTTTTAAAATTATAATATTTGATTGAAGACTCTTTAGAACTAGGTTTATTATTTAATACTCTATTAGTTTTAAACAAATTAATCAGAAAAGCAGGATGATAATTGTCTTCAGTAGATATTGGATGAATTGGTTTCGTTACAGCCGTAGTATAATAATCAAGTTCAACTAAAACTAAATCCAAGATTCCATTCATATGATTTTCAGTAAAATTAAGTTGTTTTAGTTTAGGAAAATAAAGAAAACAAATGAAAACATGAGTACATGAAGCATTATCACTTGAAGTATTGTTTTTCCAGTTTATATAAGGTAAATTGAAATCCTCTACAATTATGATATTGGTAGCATTATAAAACTACTCATCAATAATATCGTAACATTCTTGAAAAATAGTAATACTTGTAGACAGCGAGAAGTTAAGCACAACATATTTAAATATAAATAAAGTTATTAACAAAATTTTTAATCCAAATTGCCTCACCGGCGTATTCAAAATAAGACAGTAGCTTGGCAGTCAAGTGTTTTTACTACAAATAAGACTCCTTCACCAAGACACAATATAGCATGCTGGTAGTCACGATCTTTCGAAACACATTATAATGATTATCAAAAATATCAATGTTAAGAAACTCTTCATTGAGCCAGGTTCCAGACAAACAAATTAAATCATTGTTTTCAGTCATATTTGAATCACATATATAATTCAATTAAGATCTCATTTCACGTGCAATTTGATAATACACTGTTAGAGCCACATTATTGTTTTGATCGAAACTTTTAGTAGAAGCATTATTAAGATCATGAATGTGTTCACTTTTAGATAGTCAATCACTTTTAAAACCATCAGAAACCATATCAAGTGGAGGGTTCGATATAATACTAACACCTGTAAAAATTTGATATTGTTTTAATCTGCCGAAAATGTTTGATATAAAACACCTTTCAGGCCACAGGTTTTCGTCAAGTAATACATGAACTTCTCTTTCAAAAGCCTTAATGGGAAATGAATAATATTTAGTTTTAATTTTTGTACAGGTTAGATTGTTCAAATTCAAGAGATACAAAATATTATTTACCTCCCTTACTTCTGTAGATTGGTTTAATCTAAAAATAAATGCTGCTGCTTTCCTAGGAAATCTTGCTGCAGGCCTCAACTTAGAGGTTTTACCCATACCATTTATAATTTCCTTTAAAACCTTTTGGTTACTTAAATACAAATTATTAGCATTCGCATTGGACAGTGAATTTACGGTTGCATGGAGACAACTGGTAGATTTGGAATTGTTGGCTTCTCTGTTTTGCGTAGCTTATTTGCATATTACTTGTTGAAGTTTGTAGATCACTTTCCAAAGTGGACTTCTGATGCGTGATTGTATGTTCAATGTTTTCAAATATTGTACACACTTCCTGTTTCATATGGGGAAATTGCTTATTTAAGTCATTCAGTCTGGTTAAAACTTCTTTCGAAGATAGATCTGCAACATTCTGTTCTGTTAAGTTCTCCTCAGAACGCTTACAGCACTCAATTATATTATGCTTCACCCTTTATAATGCAGATTTATCACCAATTGTGCTAGACTTCTTATCCCACACTTTAAAAAAGATTCCGACAAGATCTTCCAAGCAGATTTCAAAAATTCACTATTAAAACACGGATATAGATATTATAGATCAACTAAAAAAAAAAAAAAAAAAACTATACACTTTTCTTTAATTTTTTCAACTAAAGCATAATATATAATCATAATAAGTACAACTTGTATAAGCTGCAAAGAACAAAAAAGTCAAAATAGCTTTATGTATATGCATTTGCATTTAATCATTTAGAAGCTATTAGTTAAAATTTGCAATGTGCCTCGATTTTCTGTTTTACTTGTAATGTCATTCAAGGCGAAGATATTGAAATTTTATAATTTTGTCTTTAAATAAAATAAATAAAGGAGCGCTACGTATAAATGATAATTAGAATATCTCTTAAAAGTAATGCTATACAGTTGAAACTTGAATTTTCCTCTTCTAAAATCTTAGTCTGTTTCTAAAATACATATTGCGTAATATTCAACAAAATAATCCATAATATTCTCATACATTAATAACTTAAAATATGCTGATTTCTTGATAACAACATAAACTCGACACATATGTTGATTATTCAATCCTTAAAACTATGGACAAATGATGATCATGAATTATATCATTCCCACTATTCAAATTCAAAAACACGTTTCACTTTATTTTTCATTTCTAAACATCCCAAGAAATTCTCTTTCTCTTCACTTTACGTTGCATTCAATAAATCCACAATAACATCAGACAAAAGAACCTTCTAGAAAAATAACAATTCAAGAAATAGCATCGGCAACCGTTTATTCTAGGCTTATCTCAAAGCGCCTTGAGACAACCAAACCCCGCTCTAAGGATCATCACCCCTTATGACACACCCACGATAGGGAGACGTGAGATTATAGCAGCCAATAGCAAGAATAGCATGTCTATAACTGCAAACACATTATTTTCCTTTCGGTATAAGGGGAAGGCTGTAAAAACCGTCTTTATCATCCACAGCATTTGATGGAATTCATGCCTTACTTGGATTCTTATAGCCTAAGATGAAGTATTGGAGCGGACTAAGATCTCTCTGATGATTTTTCATTTGATACGGTTGATGATAATAGTCTCCTCTTGCAAAGAATAAAACATAAGCAATCATTCTGTATTTTTTTCTTGACTGGGTTGTATGGAGTTACCTTTATTCCCTCTGCTATGTGGTTAGATTACCTGAATATTCACAAACGCGAATCGAGGTAAATTATTTCTGGGAATTGGGCTAAGTTATTTTTGTGAATTCTGAAGCTAATTTATTTTGGTAAGTAAGGTTTGTGCAAAGTGTTTCATAAAAATTTTAGAAATTTTCGTTATGTACATGAGTTTTAGAAATGTACTGAGTTTAAACATAAGTTATAAATTTAAATACTTACTATTATTCTAGACGTCCATGTTAAAATGCTAGCTTAAAATTGACATATTGTGTACATTTATGCATTTCTCAGCAGTTTGTTGAAATGGAAAAGATATAATAACTAAATACTCATCGCCCAACTTTAAATAAACTATCCAACAGATTTTCTTTGTACAGTGATAGTGTTTTGGTATTTAGGAAAAAAAAAACAGTTCTAAGTTAATTCACAAAATATAATCTGAGAAAATTAAATGTTACTCTGTTGCGAAAGTTTAATAACTTTACTACAAGTTTATAATAAAATGCTAGAAGGTACATATTCTCACAAGTTCTTAAATAGCATTTAAAAAAAATCATAAAACATATAAAATGTTTCTTATTTACTGTAATATATCAATAATTATTCTTCAAGTTTGTAATTCACAAAAAAAAAATTTTTGATGATAAAGTAATTTCTACTTGTGCCTGTTTTTGTGCACAACACAAAAGACATCTAAACGAATATGAAATATCATTTACACAATATACAGAGGACCCTAATTTGTATATAGACTTATCTTTAGATCTTACCTTAGCAACACCAGACTGGGAGAAACAGTGGCCAATTCCCTGATTCCTAACATAAATTGACTGAAAGAGCAAATAACTTACTCAAGCTATATCTCTTCATATGTGACTTTTAGCCCATGATTCCACAAACGTAAAGCAGCTGCGTCGATACCCAGGATGAAAAAAATTCGATAAAGTAGGGATCAAAGCCTCGGGTAAGATCAAAGAGATGGAAACTCTCCCATAGACCTCCCGTCGGGTATTGAACAAGGGATAGATCCCGGTCTCAGTACGATGCCCCAGGGAATATCATTTACCATGCCTCTTCCTTAGTCTCCAGAGACACATATTTTAGAAAAGTCAAATACGCTGTTCCGTAGGTCGACTTCTAAAAGAAATTTTCACATTGTGGTTGTTCCCAAATTGAGGAATTCTCTTTCCTTCCACTTCCAATGATACATTGTGATGCCCTCGAATGATTCCTTTATGTTTGAGGAGATGGGTATCTCCTTCCATGGTCTGAATAAGAAGCAGCTTGAGAAAATGATTCTACTCCACAGCTTTGAAGATCCAGGAAAGGTAATTTTGGGGTAAATCTGGATGGGTTATTCAGTGCGTGTGCAATACATTTAGATAAAGTCGTAATAAAATTTCAGTTAAGTTATTGAATTGATTATACAGTTTGGGGAAAATTTAGTGTATTAAATCTTTATGGTGCAAATTGAAGATAAATCTTTCATTTTACCATACATTTCATGAATAAAATTTCTTATATATGCTGTTGCATTAATTCCAATAACATAGTTAAACAAGAAACGTCCACATGAAGTCGTAATAAAATTTGCATTTACTAATTTGGATTATTGTATAGTTTGTGTACAATATGATTTATTTATTAAATATAATACGCAACTCCTTAATTTTACTAGCAATTGACAGTACAAACTTTAAATTTTTTTTTTTTGCATTTTAGTTTTAATGTATTTTATGGACTGTCTATATTATGGGGTAAACTTTTAAAGATATTAAGAAAAGAGGACACAAATGCAGCTTAAATTACACAAACATTTACAAAAGTAATCGATATATTTTTCAATATTATTTCAATATGGGAATTGTATTTTATTTCTTCAAAATAAAAGCACATTTAAGGCAGTATTACATACAGGTCATTTAAGGATCCTTTAAAACTTTGCAATTGGAATTAGATGAAAACCAATAATTTTTTTCAGATTGTTAAATCTTATCGTGAATTTATTCATTATCAAATAGTAAAGTACATATCTGAATGTATGCTTTTCTTTAAAAAACACTCTGTTATCTTATTTAGTCAGATGCCTTGCAGTTGATTTTGGTACTTTTGGATTATCTTTTTCTATTTATTAATACTGCGGAATCACCAAAATTACGCATCCCTTATAATAAGTGTACCTTACATACAACTCAGGTCTAGTCTGAGGGGTTCTTAAAGTATTTTAAGTCTAAAAAGAAAAATTATATAATTTTCAATTTATTTATGTTTTTAAATTTTTTTACGAAGGTTGCTATTTATATTTCTGGCCTTGACAGCAGCAAGTGTAGATAAGCAACTGCTGACGTTTGCAAGAAGTAATTTGATACTTTGAACCCTACTTTCCTTAGAACTTTTTGTCATTTCAGTCTTATTTGAGTTGTTTACAATAAGTTGAAAAATTCATCTCTGGCTAAAAATGGAATTGACTCGTGAACATTTTCGTGCTATTATTTTTCATAACTTTCGACGTGGATTATCAAGGCAAGAGTGCTTCAATGAACTTAATTCTTTATACAGCGAAAAGCACCACCCTACAGCACTATAAAATACTGGTATAACGAATTCAATCGTGGTCGACGTTTGATCGAGGATAAATTCTGTGAAGGTTGTCCAAAATCGGTTGATGTGCCAGAAAATATCGATGCTGTGCATTAACTGAAAAAACAAGATCCTCATGTGACATACCGTGAGATTGAGGCATTTTTGAGCATTAGTAGGACAAGCATCAATAAGATATTACAGGAACATTTTGCTGTAAAAAAATATTTGTTCGTGTTGGATCCCTTCATAGTCTGATAAACGATCAAAAAAGGCTCGCGTCGATTGGTGCAAGAAAATGGCAAAAAAAATAAAAAATATGTTCAAGGTACATCAAAGCCTGTGTATAAAATCTACACAGGTGATGAATCGTGGATATGTGCATATTAGCCCGAAACTAAACAGTAATCGACTGTATGGGCTGTGGAAGAAACAGATCGAAGCAAATGGTTGCCTGTGTCTTCAGCATTACTGGTCACATGGCGACAGTTGCCTTACAGCAACACGGGACGATCAATTCTGAATGGCCATTTGTTTGCCAGAAATCATCGAAGAAATTCGAAAAAAACAGAAGAGTCAAATCATTTTCCACCACGACAATGCGAGCTCTCACACATCGGCTCAAACAAAGGATTTTTTGACCACTTAAAACATCGAATTGATGAGTCATTCCCCACACAGCCCTTATTTGGCACCCAATAACTTATTTTTATTCACACACATCAAAAATAAATTACATCGTCAACGATTTTCTACAACCGAAGAAGCGGTTGATGCATTCAAAACGCACGTTTTGGAGGTACCTCGACCGGAATGGGAAAAGTGCTTTGAAAATTGGTTCAAATTCATACAAATGTGCATTGATGATTAACAAATGATTTTTAAAACGTTTTTTTTAACCAATTTTTTAATATAATATTGAGTGGATTTTAAATACATACTATACTGTAAATATACATGTGAAATATTTTTAAATGTCATAGTGCTCTTTTGATGTTAAAATAATGATTCATTAAAGCAGAATATTTACAATATTTGTGTAATTATGAATAAATCTTTGATATGTAAAGAACAAATTTCGTTTTAAATATATGGTAGTTTCATAAACAAAAAGTGTAACCATTCTTTAAGAGTCATTCTTTTTTTTCAAACAATATTATTAGAACATTGTACACGATAAATTTTCGAATATCATTGTACAAATAAATTTTCTATCTTGTTTTCGTTATTGCATCTCTGTTATATAACGTCATAATAATACAATTACACATGTTTCGTGTTTTGAAGTAAATATTTCAATTTAAATGGGAGGAAATAGAGCATTCAGCTTAAAAATATGATACAATAAATTCTCCAGAGTAACATTTCAGGAAAATCCATTAGTTTATTTTACACAAATGAGCGTGTGTACCAATTACCTATTAATGTTTTTTTCCTGATATTTATCTTAACTTAGTTAATTTGTATGTATAATAGAGTAACATGCAAGTTTTATTAAATATATAAGATAGTACTGAATTTTGCTTATTGCATTTATTCTCATGTATGTGGACATAGAATGTTTTTAAGTTAGTGACAGTAGTTGAAAAACCTATATATTAAAATAGTATTTTTTTTTAACTATTTTACATTATTTTACTATAAAATCCATTTAGAGATATCCTTCTTAATTATTATATCAGCATGGAAACGCATTACTAATTATTTTTATCTACATATCTTATTTTTACAAGTGTCATCTTTATTGCAACCGTATCTTTAAAGACCCTATAGCAAATAATTATTCTGCAAACCAGTAATTAATATGTCTACTTATTGCGGCAATTTTACATGCAAATACATAAAATTGCTTATGTCTCATTTTGAATTATTATAACAATTTTACTAATTAAAGGCCATGCAACATTTTTTTTTTTTTATTTTTTTTTTGCTTCTAACGAATATCTGAATCATTAGAGTTATAAAATATATGGTTTTGTCATCGGTTGCTGATAAATATATATATATACATTGAAAAGGAAACAATGCAATACAGAGATCAGTCATTTGTGATGGCCAACAACATAATGCAATCGTTTTTGTATTTATAGTTTCTCAGAACCTGTATATATATATATATATATATATATATATATATATATATATATATATATATATATATATATATATATATATATATATATATATATATATATATATATATATATATATATATATATATATATATATATATATATATATATATATATATATATATATATATATATATATATATATATATATATATATATATATATATATATATATATATATATATATATATATATATATATACACAATTGTTTTTTAATATGCGTTAAACTTTATTCCGTTTGTTAGTAACAAGCGACTGACCTAAAGGTTTTGAGAAACTATAAATACAAAAACGCGTTATGTTGTTGGCCATCACAAACGACTGATCTCAGCATTGCATGGTTTCCCTTACAATTTTAACCTGGTAAGCTATTACATTTGCTGTACTATTTCTTTTTGAACCATTTCATTTTATTTCTAAAGTTTCTATTTTGGATTACTAATAAATTGAGACATTTTCTTAATAATAATTTAATTAATCTTCAAAAGAAAAGAACTTGAATAGCAATTAATAAAAAAACTAACTACACTTTATTGATTTATAAAAATATTTAATCAACATTTCTCATTTTATTTTATTTTAAAATTTCACATAATTTAATACAAAACTAATATAATTATTATTTATTAATAAGATATACAAGCAACATTAATGCCTATAATTTATAACATCCTACATTCGAAGTGCTTTTAGTTGATCATTTGTTTAGAAATGAAATAATTGTAAGAAATTTTATAAAATATAATAACAGGGTTTTTTTTTTTTTTTTTTTTTTTTTTTTTTTAAATATAATCACATATAAAAAAAAAAAAAAACGTGTCTAATTAATAGAGAATCTCCTTTAAGCACGTTTGTGAGATTTACAATTTTAAATGAAAGTAAATACTTATAATAAACATAGTAGGAAACCTGCTGCCAAAATAAATAATATTCTTGAATAACCTAAACTATTTCTAATAAAAGACAGTATATTTAAAATAAGAGGCTTTGGGTGACTTCTACAGAAAAATAAATTTGGCAATAACGAAAACAATTTCGATAAAAATAAACATTTATTCAACAACTACCCTACTCTATTTGTTTGAAATGTCATCGTCATGGGAGGCCTTGTCTTAAACCAGGTGTTTTCTTGACTTCTGAAATGGAATTGAAATCTTAAGTGCATAAAGGTGTCAAGAAAAGTGAAGGAGTTTTGATTCAATCATCTATTTATGTACTTGACATTGTAAAACCTCAAGTAAAATATTTTTCAAAAAATATACTGATGACTAACTTAGTAGGTAGCATTAAAATGTAGCTTATATTGTATGAGTAAGGGTGAAAGCATTTTGATATTAGGAAAAACACTTTTTTGAATTTGAATTTTTGAATTTTGATATCAGGAATGAGTATTGTACTGTTGATAAAAATTAGTATAAATGTGTTATACTTTTTAAATATTCCGGATAGATTTTTTTTTTTTTTTTTAACTTAGGAATTATCATTTATTAAGATTTATTTTATTTATATCATAGTAGTTCTCATTAAGATTAAAATTCGCATTAGTTATGTTTATAAAATCGACTAATTTTAGCAAATGAAATACTTTCTATTTAAAATATAAAACTCTTGTTTTGAAAATGTATTTCTATTGCAATGATTATCATTAAAATGTATCTTCATTGAAATGAATAACTGTCAATATTATTTAATGATTTATACTTTACACATAGATAAATTTATTTAGTAAAAATAGTACTTAATTTTATATCTTAAACATACTTATAATTTAAGTAGAAACTTAAGTATATAATTTAAATAAAAGAATTTGCTGAAAACAACGCAATGCCATTGAATTATTGATAGTATATAATTACTAGATATTTATGTAAGATAAATAATACTGCTAGCACGTGATTTGTTTAAGCATTTGTGTAACTATCAATTTATTTCGATTTTTTCAATGCGCTGTTTAACATTTATATTTATGATATATTCTAGAAAAAATTTAACTTGATTATTCAATTTGTATAATATATTATTTTTCTAATTTCGAAACTAGTTTAGCAATTTTCTCTTCAGTACTTAGTGAATGCATAAAATTCAAAATTTGAGATATTGATTTGATAAAATTCGACTTTATTTTTTCACTAAATTTCAACATAGACTTTGAATAATCCCAATGTACATTGAACTATTTCACTATCATTGTTGGGTGTTATAGCGTACAAAATAAAATATATATTTTACAATTATTTTATGTAAAACAAAACTTGTATACTTTACTCAATAATTTCAAAAAATTATTTGTCAAGCCATCCTTGTATATAAAATGTACTTAAAAATTGGCTGGCTGCTGAGAGAAAAATATGTTTTAAAAACACGTCATCTTTCCACAAAAAAAAAAAAAAAAAAAAAAAAAAAAAATTTGTATAGCATTCTTACACTTTTCTATTCAATAAAAGTTAGATGAGACAAAATGTGCGATTTAACGTTAAAATAAAATCATCGAAGTGATATCAGTTCAACAATGTTCTTTTATTGATAAACGTGAAATAAAAAGTGAAAGAGAATGATACACGAGTAGTTTGGAGGTGGCCGTTAAAAATTTTAATGGCGTGTCACAAATGTAAGAAACACATTAAAATATTAACTAATAGAAATAAAATTATTTACTTGATGATAACAGCAGTATAACAAGTTTTGTAATGAATTTATTATTCTTTATTAATTAAACTTTTATTAGAAAATTTATTTCATGACAAATAACATGCAATAATGATAACTATATTAAATAAATCATAATAATTTAAAAGTTATTTATTCGTTTATAGTATATAATTATAAATCTTATTTGAAATGATAGAACATATATCACACTAATATATTTTCTTTTCTATTTACAATACCATATCAAAAATACATTTATTTTACTATATTATGTTTTTCAGTATATTCAGTTGCTTAAGATACTGTAATAAGTAAATTGCATATCATATAAAATACACAGAAGAAGCGCTTTTGGAGAGAAATAAAAAGCCTGAATTGTCAGAAGTTTCTGTTTCCTTGTCTATTCCAATATACGTATAAAAGTTGAAATTGTGCATACTATATTCGAAAAAAATTTCAAAGATATAAAAAGAGTTGCTCTTCTATTTTAAAAAGAGAAGAATCTAGGAACTTTTTACATTTCTATTATTCCATTTTACATAATATGTACTTATTTTCGCTCACAATCTTTTTTTGTATTGATGCGTAATAGTTTGAAATCAAAATAGAGATTACCTAATGAAAGTAATTAAATATAAAATGTATTTAAATGTATTTATAACTTAATTTTAAATAATGCTTTTAATGCTGTTAGTTTTATAAAGCAGTTTTCACTTTGTTACCTTTCAAAGTGCGTAGTTAGTTTTAGTTAGCTTTAACATAACAATGTGTTATCTAGAGTGCATACATTTTCTACAATAATAAATAAAAAACTTAATTTAAAATAAAAAGTTACATTGTTGTATTCAATTAGTCCAATTTCATTTTAGTCAAATATTATTTTTATTTCTGAAGATATTTTATTTTGCAATATTTAAATGTTCATTTTGATCTTAAAACTTAGATGAAGGAATTCCCCATTTTTATGCTCCTTAAAATAATATGTAGGAGGTAAAGTAATATTCTTCTTTATGCATTGAATTACATATAAAATATAATCTTAGCTAAGTATTTTATTATTCTAGAACTTAACACATACTCTTCGCATAGAATTTTAACTTCATACATAAAATATTTCTATTCAAAGTTCAGTGAACTATAATTGGATTTTAAACGCCAGGTGAAATTAGTTTAAAAACCAATTTAAAAAGATCAGAATACTTATTGATACTTAATTGGTTGTAAACTATCAAATATCAAGAAGTAGTTCTACTCACTATACGATTAGCAGATACATGTTGTGATAATACCTTTATCAAATGTGTGTTCAATCATATATTCCTCTATAATTTCATTAATGTTTTAAGTAGTTAATTAAAAAAAAAATATTTTTGAAGCTGCCTATATTAAAGCTATCATTTATTAGCACTCAAATTGAACTTAATGTAAAAATTAAAAAAACTACCCATAATAACACATTTTAACTGATTTCGTATGTATTTCAAAGAACCTTGTAGCTTCAGTAAATATATTGGGAATTTTATAGACAACATAATTTAAATAATAAAATCTTTCGCTTATCAAAAATAAATTTGTCAAAAACTTATGCATTACCCTTAAGAAGACTTTATCAAGTCACGGCCTAAGCTAAAAAATTCAAACTAAAAATAAATACCTTCATTTTATATATAAGATATTCTAGCACACAGCGAATAACGTAACGTGGCCCTTTTCTCTGAATAAACACTCAAGCGAATAAAGCAGGCAGTCAACTCGTGCATTTCGAATGAGAAGTGATCGATCACCATAGCTGTCAAATACATAGTTATTCCGAAAGCGGTTGCTTTTTATTCCAACTTCTTCCTGCCTCTTTCGGTTTGGATTTCAATTATGGCTTTCAATGTGCGATAGAGTATTTTCTCAGATTTCAGCCTCCGACCGAGTATTTTATAAAGCGATTTTGGAGCTCTCTGAACTTCGTTTTGATTATCTCCCATCTGCTGTTTCTCAGGGTGGAATGGAGTGTTTGTTTGGATGATGAGGTTCGTGTTGAAAAGTGATGAAACTTTGATGGTTGAAAATGAGGATGATTTTGTAGGGATTAAGTGGTCTCTATCTGGATTTTACATTGTCTTGTCCCAAAAAAATAATTTATGATGGATTATTAAGTATTAATATATAGTAATAATAAAATTGATTTTAAGAAGTAGATTTACAAAAGTAGCAAGAAATGGATTAATCCTCAACCAAAAATAAATATAACTTTCTTACATATATTTGCCGTTAAATGTAAAGGATATAAGTAAAAGTAGTACTATTTAAATATAAAAAATATAATAGTATTGGCATTGTTTAGGATTAACAAAATAACATTTTACTTAGGGAAAAACATTCCAGCATTTGTTTTCATAAATAAATTTCATATATGATCATATACTAAATTATGAAACTAAGTTGATTTTCATAAATGTACTTATTTTTTAATGAACTCTATCCATACTAATTTAGGGCATTGCATTTTAAACATTTTGCCTTAATATCTTTCGATGCATTACATAATGTCATAATATTATTTTTAAAACTTATAAGTGATATATTAGTTTATTGTTTTTCAACGTTATAATTCCCAAATTAAGGAGTGCAACAAAGTTTATGAAAATATCCACTATCAAATACTGGATGGTCTTGGGAAAAATGTATGTTTTAAAAAAATAAAGCATTAACTCCTTCACATTGACATGAAATGGGTTAAAAATAAATTTAATGTCAAGAGGAATATGTTAATTTAGCTAGGTTTATCAGAATTCACATCTAGTCCTGCTCATTAATTTTCTTTTCAAAAATATTATTAGAAAAATCAAACAGGTTTAACACAAGTATAAAAAATATAATCTTACAAAAGTGACTTTAGACTTATTACTTTAAACACGGAGATTTTCTTTAGTAAATCAATGTCTTGAAATCCACTACATGAAGATTTAATATATTTATCATAATTCCAACCGCGGCCTTCATCGGAAAATTATTTTCTTCCTTTCGCCGTAGATCACTTTAAGAAGACGCCTTATCCTTTGGCAATAAATTCTAGAATGGAACACGACTTCTGAAAGCTGAAACATTTTAAAATATCTCCTGTCAAAGTGGATTGGACTTTGTGCGAGACACGAAAAATTGGTTCTGGATGCTCTCGTGTCGGAGTCTGCACTCATTTTTGTCATTTTCTGGGATTTTCTGTAATATGCTTCTTTGACATTTTCTGTAGAGTGTATTTCTGCCTTCTACAAAATGAAGATGAGTATGCTGTCAAATATAGTTATTAAGCTACGATATTTGCCGCAGAGATTTTAAAATGTTATTTTTCCAATTATATTCATACACATTTCGAAACTAAAATTTTATATTAGTCTAAATCAGTTAAAAATATCCTAATACACTACGAATCTTAATTGAAGCTGATTTTAAAGACATGAATTTGAAACATTTCATTTCAGTTTCTATCTGAAAATGAAAAATTGTAATTTTTTTGGTCGAACATTTACTATATATCCAAGTTTAGGTGTAATCTGTACACTTTCAATTTTGAGTTGGAACGACTTTTCACTGTAAATTTGAATTTTTGCTTTTTTTTTTAAATACGGATGGATATACTTAGTATAGAAGCAAAAATAAGTGCTAGTTGCATTAACATTTAGCATACCATTTTTATTAATCATCATAATAATAACGTCATTGTTAATTACATAAATAGAATAATAGAAACTCTTGCTTTATAAATAAATATACTTTAATTAAATTGGTTTTTAGAAGTTAATTTGATTATTTGCATTTTACGAAATGTATAAGTAATACAATGCGCTATCATTTATTCTAGACCTATCACTAGCGTTTATTTTAGTTAAAACATCACTCAGATATGAAATATGTTTTGATGCCTTTTAAATGAATATCGAATTTAACTTGTTATTTACAATATGCTTGATAAAAATCCTTGGGTGAATTATTAGTGTGTAACTTTCATTGATGTAGAAAACGTGTATTACTAGATGATTTTCCTAATAATTGTAAGTATAATACAAATGCATAGTATGTATATTAGGGTGATTAAAAAAAGGGGACAAAATTTCAAACTTTGAAATTTCAGTGGGACACCGGTTAATGTTGTTTTCCTACCAAATAAAAATAATAATGCTGAATTTGATGAAAATTTGACAATATTTAGTGATAGCGCAACCAACTTGAATTTTAAGAATTTCATGCAATAGCCTTACTACGATCAAAGTAAAATGCTCGATTCTATATAAATGTTTTTATATTTTGCGTGGAAAACAATCTTTGATGGTGTAAAATATAATATTTGGTCTTATATATTATAATGTAACAGATTGATGGTATTGTCAGTATATCTGTTTACACTGGAAGTTCATCAGTAATCGCTCACATCACTTGCCTAATAAAGTACTTTTTCTGATGTTTGGAAACTTGCTTTCCAAATCTTTCACCACTCAAATGACCTTAACAAAGTTTTCTTCAGTTAGGTACTCTTCGTTTTCTTGCCATTTCTCTGGGTCTGTGAGAAGAAAATATTTTTTTAATGCCCATTATATTACAGAACCTCATTGAGTTTGAAGGGTAAAATTCTTTCGAGCTTTGCTCGGGGATAGTGTTTGCAGTGATAGGTAATATTTTCGTAATGTTCTCTGAATTTGGACTTTCATTATAAAGTGCTGTAGTAATTTTTTTTTTTTTTTTTTTTTTTTTTTTTTTTTACTGTCCGTCCTATAAAAAAAAGAGAAAAATAAATTTCTCTCCGATATACCGAAGTTGAGAAGGAACTTTTTTTATTGAAACACTTAAAATACCTTCAATGATGATCTCATAGTCATAAAGCTTCTTTAAGGTAATCAAGTTGTTATTTGGAGCACTAATTGACACCACAAGAAAACACATCTTCAAGTAGATGCAGGAAAAAAATATAACAAGGGCTGTTAGTAATTTTTCTTCCCTCCCAGTATGTCTGAATTGCTATTTGAATATCCATATCTCGATGACCTGTGTGGCTTTTGCCATCCATCTTACCCAGTGAAGTCCTCCTGGATCCATAAAATATACCGGTACCTCAGGAGAAGAACTACCTAAGAAAATAAATACCAATTCTAAGAGCTCAAAGTACTCGTTGAGAGAGAGGAACATTTCTCTAGCAAACGCAATGATGTCATCTTTTCAGTTTGCTACAAATCGGACAGTGAATGCACTAATTTTAAATGCATTTTATTTGCTTTTGACAATGAATTTCCAAATCAATTTAAAGCTCTTGAAAATAAAAGTATCGGGGCTCAGATGAAATGGCATGTCGTCAATACTGCATCTAAAACAATTTCAAAACACATAACTTTTATATTTTTGGCTGATTCACAATGCGCCAGAGTTTCATGAACTGTAGTTGTTGAAAAACAGGAAGACAATTTTGGCACCTGATCAAGTAAACTTCCGAAGCAACTGTTCTAGGCCTTTTCCCATGAACATAACTATCATTTTGTTAATTATGTCTTATCCAGTTATATTTTGTATAAGGCTTGCCTTCCTAGTGGCAATGTTGAAGAGAGTTGTTGGGAGATGCCTAAAGCTGAATATTTTTGCCGATTGCTTCTAGCCCATCGTATAGAGGTAAAACTTATGTTACATTTAGCTGGCTCAGATTGAGAAAACAACTTCAGTAACTTTTTCAGAACTTCACGAACAATTATACTTCGAATTAGATGAGAGAAAAAAAATGCAGCAACTTCGCATTTCGAGGAAAGTTTACATACAGGAATTTTCTTTGCTAACTATCTAACCAAATACATTAGTATATTTTTGTATCTTAACATTTGTCTTCAAAATCCGATCAAATTTACATTAAACATCAAAAACATACGAACTTTGAAATAACACAGAGCAACTGACCGCTACTGTTCAACAGTTCGAGTGCATATTCTCTTCTTATACGTGGGCGGTACGACAATGGTCTCAATATCTCTCTGACATCGCCGTGTAAGTTAAGGACATCAAAACAAACACCGAATTTTTTTGTTTATATGATGCTGTAATATGGAAAAGATGATTTAGCTTGTAAATTAATGACTTTAGATTTTCTATTAATGTTTTAATAGCGTAATAAACCTTTTAGAATAGATATTTGCTAAATTTTCTAAATTTGACTGCTATACTCCACCTCTAAATGTTAATAAATTTTAATAAAATTGTGCTTGGCATAATATTTTATTACATAGAAACTTTTAAGGAAGGTACCCCGATAAAAAATTTAAACTTCGAAAAATAAATCACCTTAATGTATACGTATAGTGCTTATTACTGATTTGTATAGTGATATAATAAGTTATACTTATTCATATCAATAATTACATTGTTACATATATATACAAAAATGACTAGACTAATTACATATGTAATGCAATATTTTTAAATTGTCAAGCTGAGTCATGCACATATCGGGAATCTCCAATTAATTGGGGACTAATTTTAAAAATAGTATCAACATTATCAAATACTAAGTAAATTGTCTATAGAAATATTTTTTATATAACATGTTACTATGTCCTGTAGAATTTTCCATGCTACACTACTGTTCCCTATTCTAAAAACAAAACAAGCTGTTTTACAAATTAGGAGTGTCATCACTATAATTTCTTGACAATTCACAACATCATATATAACTTAATAACACTTCATCTTCTTTAACACCATCAGTCATAGTCATAGATCATCAGACTCAATTAACTTCAAAAATCAAGGTATACAATTCCAATCACTTAATGCTACACATAACATCATTCACAAAAAAATGAAACAGTGCATTCAACCAAACTATCTACCTCACCCTTTTAAATGAATTATGTATCCTAACTGTCATCCATAGCAGCAATTATCCCATGATTGGTAACAATTCACCCCTTCTCGAATAATTAGACAAAAAAAAATATGTTTTTTAAAAAGCTTTTTATAAGCACGTTTTCCTGTCATATTTACTGAATGATTATGTTCAAACCAAAGGATTGGTTACCACTGATTTCATGTATTTCCGCCATACAATAGATAATGAGAATCCATCAGCTGATGCCAACAACAGAAAGGCATCTGGATTACTTTTATGTTTATTGAGAGAGTAATTTTGCTTAAATGGTAATTCACATTTTACGGGATGTTTTATAGTTTGGTTTTTAATGGATCAGGAAAATGAACGTGTGTGAAGGGATGCAAATGTTATTTGCACTTAATGTGCAATAATTTACTCGCACAAATATTGTGTATTTTAAAAGTTTTATAGTTAAGTGACTTTTTTACTCTATATGTAGTATTAGCAACTACTTTTCAAATACAGTACCGTTTCTCATTTAATTGAACAACTGAAACTAATGCTAAAAGAAAGCATTGAAGAAAAATCTATATCATTGTTTAAAAATACTAATGTATATACTTTATAATATTTTAAGGCATCGTATTAAATATTCACATCTTGATAATAACTTTTATAAACTAGTATAAACAACATGTTAAAAAAAGACAGACACGATTTTATTTTGTTTAATTTTTATAAAAATATAGTTCTGAAGAACAAATTATTAAAAAAATACTTGCAATTTATGTAAATACAAATTAATTTGTATATTTTATATAATAAATGGTTATTATGCATTCTAACCAGATTATTATGTATAATATCTAGTATGTATGTATAATAATGTATTATGATAATATCCAAATTAATCATATTTTACTACTACATACATACATCTAAATAACAAATATAAAGTCATACGATAATAAACTTTAATTTAAATTTAAAATGCTGATTATATACCATTTATTTACTATAGATAAAAAATTTCGTGTTCTTATAAAATCAATATATATTCGAAATTCATTATTTTTCTGAAAATCAGTTATCAAAAGTATTTTTTATTATGTGTAAGTTTAATATCCATATCATACACTATTTGTCATTGACTAATTGTCACTCTATATGTCTTAAAAATAAAGTTTTCGCGAGATTTCTATTGTTCTGAAATATTTTTATACATTAAAATACTATTGGCAAATCTTAGTAACAGTAGCAACTTATAAATAATCTAAGATGTTAGATTTTTTTTTTATATGTATGCTCGTCATAATAATTATTAGAATACTTAAAAATGTATTATAATAATATTTTAAGCTACAGAATTAATACATTACAATAATAACAGTTTTTCCTTATTTCCAACACTCATTCGGGTATCGTCATTTTACAATAGATATAAAATAAAAATGTTAGCAACTAATTTACATAAGAATAGAATTAACCATTGCAATGAAACGAAACCAAAATAACGTCTCCAAGAAACGCAATTCATTAACAAGCATTTTACTACGTCTTACTCACCGCAATAAAATCCCATTACCGTAAAAACTAATAAAACAGCGTAACTGAATCATCTTTAAGTCCACTTCATCGCTAGCCCCATATTTTATCAGAAGCAAAAGGGTTGAAATGATATACAGCGAGAGTGCGACGCCATGGGCCAGACGTCTGCTATCTGAATACAACTCGGATTGCGTGATCGCGTGCGAACTGTTCAGTGTGATGCGAATTAATCACCAAAGGATGAAGGTCACATCAGTGTTTAGTACGTGTTATGTCAAGCAAAGTTTATCGCGTCATCTATAGAGTATAATTTTTGTTGAATAATTAAGAGTGTACTTTTTTTGGGGACCACATGTTTTAGTTTTTATGGTGGGTAAAAATACATTACTAATATAAATAGCATGATGAAAATACATTTGTAAAAACCTTTAGTCGGATAATCAAATCATTAGTCAAGATTTATTTCTTTAATTACAAGGGATGTACTTGAATTGTAAAAAGTATTTCCCTTGTGTGCAATTTGCAGCTGTAGCCAATTAGGAAGACATACTTTAAAGGAAAAATGTAATGCTAATATAAGAACTAACATTTTATATTTGTATTTCTAATACATACGTAGAACCAATACTCTCTAAGAATTATAATAAATAAATAGTGAACAGTTTTAATATTGCTTATTTAAAGCAAAAAAATATTGTCAAACTTATAGTTAAAGTAAATTGTGCACCTGTGCATGAACAATATTTTTATAAAAATTTCCTTCAATTTAACTTCAAAAATAAATAATTTAATATGAATTGTTTCGATAAATACATATGCCCGAGTATCGAAGTAAATAATAACTTTGTATTATATAAATTAAAATAGTTTTATGTCTTGGGAATTGTCTATAATTGTCAAATTAATTAATTACATAAAGACTATTAAAATGAATTTCATTTCCTTTGTAACTAAATTGCAATTAAATGTCAACATTTCATTAATAATGGGAGTTCTATATTAAAAAAGACAATTAAATTATTATCTATTTTATATCTTCAAAACCAAGTTCGTATTAAATGTAAATATAAATTAGAAAATATATATTAAAGGGTTGAATTACAAATGCAAATATTTCATGTCATATCCAATGAATTTGAAGTGAGTAATGAATTGAAAATACATAGCTATGCAAATTTGCATACTCCAAGAATTACTAAGAATCTTTTAAATTATTCGATAAGCGCATTCAACGCGATTATAATTTATAGAGTCCAAATACCGGAATCGAATTATTCCAAGGGGAAATGATAATTTCGATGGCATAGAATTTGAGTGGTTACATGATGGTCATATATATCTTAAATTCATATTCATAGAAATAGTTGACCAAATGTATGTTGATCAACTTTATAGTATTTAAGATATCCGACGTAGTAAATGTTCATAGAATTTGAATTCCTCAAAGCAATAGTCAAATGTTACCTATTCATAAAAAAAACATTATTTTATACTCCCATTTAAAGTTTTAAGTATATATCATTTGTTCTTCTTCAAGTCCCACGATTATCATTACTTGCATGGTATTGCTTGTTAAAACTAATTTAGAATAAAAATTAAGATTAATTATTTTTATCTTTATTGTGTTACTAATTATATTTTTCTATTTTATTTTATCTTTATTGTGTTACTAATTATATTTTTCTATTTAACTTTTCCAAATGCATTTTTTCGGTAAAATATTTTTCCTGACATGGAACAAAATATGTGACTAAAATCAATTTATATTAATCTAGCTATGTAAATATTGCCAGAAATGAGTTCACTAAGCTAAATAAGTTTATGATTCATCGTACAGTTTATTTGATCCCACAGCTGTATAATCGTATATATATCCCCCATAATTATTTTCAATCCTTTATGCACAATACATTATTTCCCCTGATATGAGAAAGGAAGGGAGGAAGGGAATTTTAAATGTAAAAAAAAGTAGGTCAAAGTTGGGGTTCTCCGTAGTTTATTTTCATACGTATAGATAAATCTAGGTTTATCACGTACTAACATGCTTGAAATATATGTACTTTAATGATTTTTGCTGATTAAATTTATGTTTTGTGTTTCATAATACAAGTTGTGTATTAGATAAATCGTGGCTGAGTTGATATATCTTTCCTTGTTATAAAATCCAGAAAATTTAAACGCATGTCTGGTAATATGCAATATAATACATTATTTTATTAAATAAAACACGTTATTCAACTTCAATAAAACGTTGAAAAGTAATTTTTCTGGACAAAATATGCAAACTTTCAAACCAACTTATTTAGTATTATATAATTTAATTCAATTTTTTTTTTTTTTTTTTTTTCAAAATGTGTATTTATTTCCGTGGTTGAGGGTGTTAAAATACCAAAGTTTAGAATGTCGAGTACATCTAATTTAAGTTACTGTCGAATATCACAAATAAAAATATCCTATTGCATACCGAAAAAGTTACATATTCTATTTTTTATGTAGCCAGTTACATGATTATTTTCCCACAAAATAGACTTGTAATAGTAATGATTATGTCACTTAGTAAATAATTGTTATAATTTCTTCAAAAGTACTAATTATCAATAGAATATCATCCGGCATTACAAATCAGCGTATGTTATTTCCAATATTCTTACGCAATTAATCGTGGAAAATACACTTATTTCCTTCAAAGAAAGTACATATTCACAAGTCTGATGCAGACATGGGAATCTACACGCTCCAATGGTCTAAGCAGGGTTGTCGGAATGCATTACTGGCAACTGCCACATAAACGCAATGCTGTGCACTAGGAGTGGAACTGACAGCTTGGAAGAGTGGAGAGATAGTTAAGCATCGGTGAACACATTCATTTTGTATCGCTTGTTGTCACTTCGGCTGATACTCCTGCCTATGTGTTCGAGATGCAGTTGCTGCCTCTGTAGAAAGACTAGTTTTCTGCTTTGTCAAAGATTTGTAAAACTGCTTATTTTTCTATTTTGAAATTTACTATTAAAATGTACTATATTTTAATATTATATACTTGTAGTTTACTTCCTTTAAATACATGATGGATAAATCACAAAAATCATGTTTGTCAAAAATTACTTAACTAAAACATTAAATTATCTGATCAGCTTGTAATGCGTACATATTACAGCACAAATCAGTGCATGAAATTAATATTATTTAGATAAAACAGTATATAAGAATAGATGACTTATACCATCTTAAGACGCAAGTATGTCAACCGAGCCAAAAAATATGCAGTCTTAATGCCAACCAATGAATTTATTATTCAAAGAGACGGATAGAGCGAAGTAGTGACTACTAGACAGGTAAAATAAAAAGCACCAAGCCAAACGCGAATTTCAGCCTTTTATAGGTCGTTAAAATGACGCATATGGAGAAAACATGGCGTGAAATAAGAACTAATTTAAGTTGGTATAGACTGGAAGAATTCAGCCAAATCCAGGGAACATCTCACTAAAAGTCGTATTGCTCCCGGTAACACTAGAACATGTTTGAAGAATAGAAAAATAGATGGATTGTAGGAAATACATTACACAAATTACGAACTGATACTAACAATCTAGTGATAGAAAGTTTAAACAATAAATACAAATAAATTACAAAAACCACTGTGGCATATCTTATATAAATAAAATTTTGTTAATTCTAAGAATTGGTTTCTTAAAAGATGATTCCTTTTGATATTAACTACTCACTAAATCATCTTGATGCTAAGTAAACTTACAACCTTGTCCTTATCAGTTACATAATGTCATTTATTAATATCCGCATATACTCATAAATTATAACAAATTATACAATAAAATAAGTTATTCCAAATGGATGAAAGTGTTAATACATATTAACTGTATAAATCTAGAATTGTAAAGATATATGAAAATTTTTAGCATTATTTTCACAAAGTATTTCTTATTTACAGCTGCAATTACAACGGAAGCTGTGGATAATTTTCATTTGAAGAATAGTCGCCGAATATTGACAACAGACAAGATGAAGGGTTACGCTCCTCCATCGAGAGTGGTCAGTGACTACTGGACTTTACTTAGTCACGTGACACCCTCTTTTGATAACGGTCAACAGAAAAATGTGACTACACAGCTGGGTCAAACCGTATATCTACACTGTGTGGTCAACAATCTAGGCGACAAAACTGTAAGTGCCATTTAAATTTTTTGATATGTAGTTGAAGTAATTAAAAGCGTATTCCTTTTTGTTGTTTGCTTTAAAATTTTAAAACAAATAAAAGTTTATCACTATTATTGCTATACTCATTAATTAATAGAAAAAGAGCTTTCAAAATGTATCAAGTAAAAATTAATTGATGGAACTCAATCCGAGTTAGAGCAAATATTGACTCGGGTAATCTAGATTTTGAACACTCTATGAAGGTTTGCTATAACAGATATAGAAAATTCTCAACTATAAATGATCCTTGCAAGTTTAGATCTATGCAAGTTGAAGATTAACTGCAAGGTTCAAATAATGAAAAAGAAAAGCAAAATGTAAGATTTAGTTTAAAAAAAAATTGTCAAATGATGAATCCTTTAATTTTTGTTATTTATTATTTGGGGACATGGTGATCATATGATAAGTACTTCTATAGGAACAGTGCTATGTTATGCAAGGCTGGCCACGTTAAGAACACGATATGTGATAAATGCAGCTAGCTGTTCTCGGGATGTGTCTTTAATGGGAAAAATTAGTATGATAACGGGCTTTTAACTTTAGCTTAAGTTCTTATCTCAATATAAAGGATTTAAGATAGTTTGATTTGTTTTTAATTAGGTAATTATGTATGAATGAAAACAATTTTTAGATATTTACTTTATATTTTCTTAATAAAATTGATTATGTAGAACTGCAAATTTACATCAATTGATTTATTATAGTTTCGCCAAAAACGCTGCAATTGTGCTGGGTGATATATTTTTAAATTACTAAGATTTAGTACTGCTGGATGATATTTATTATTATGAAACAAAGAGAAATATGTTGAAAAAGTAAAGTATTCTTACGTTCACTGGTAGAATTAATGGATTTACATCAAGTTATTTTGTAGTTCTTAGTTAGCGTAAATAAAAAAGACGTGTTTACTTATTTTACATCACTCCACTTACTGCCATTTTGTAAAGGAAATCTAATAATTTAAAGAACATTCTTTATATAAGTTATCCCATTTTAAAAATGTTCACCTTATTAGCTTATCAAAAAAATTCAAAACATTTTAACTTATTCAACATCAAATAAATAAATATATATATATATTAATTTGCTTGGTCCACACATTTGTAGTTTCTTATATTTCTTTTAAATTGACACATTTTGTATAATTTACAAAATTTGAAATTTTTTGCATCGTATCATTATAATGTTCTGATAATTACGCCCCACTAAAACAATTTCATAATATTATTCATAAACTGACGAATTTAAGATTAATATAACTTTATATTTATTTTTCGGAGAAAATAGGGGGTTTTTTCTTCAAAGATAAAGCAAAACATTCGGTATCATAAACCAAAAATACTATTTTTTTAAATAGAGTAAGAACCCAGTAACGAAATATTTTTCTGTTTTAAATTAACATTTTAGTTTCCTTGCTTTTGGTCCTAAATAACTATTTCACAAATAATCACAAATATTTCTTAAAAAAATCAAAACATTTTAATTATAAAATAGTAAAATGTTAATATGAATGAAACTCCATTGATGTGATACACAATACATATTGAATATTACTTTAAATGTCGTAGACAAAGAAAGTCTTAGGTCTTTCAAGGTGCACTCTCAAGATAATGGAAAAAGGTACCGTAACATAAAAGGGAGAAAGCACTTTTTAAAAAAGAAACTACGCTCTCGACAGAACTCTAGAACAAAAGAAAAGAAAAAGCTATCGCATTGTAATCCTCTAACCGAAGACAACAGGAGAACTTCTTTAAAAAACATCTTCGGTACTGATTATCTCCATTGTACTTCGAAGCACTCTCCGTTCGCGTAACGGAATATTAATCCCAGTACAAAAAGGGAACAAGTTTAACAAAAACCTGCCTCTGCATCAAACTCAGTTCAAGAAGATTAATGGATATTTGACTGAACAAATAATAATGGATAAGCTTGCATTTTTAGCAGCATAAAAGATTCGGGAGGAAGGGATATAAAAGATCATCGTAATCGAAACTGCTTAATACAAGGCTACCTTCAACAGAATTATCGATTGACTTTTTCATAAACAGTATCGATTGCTTGAGGTGCATTATTATTTTTTCCAATGAATAATTGTTTTGCTTATTCTCTGAAAATGCTTCCAGATGTTACAGTTAGATGAGTTCTAGGGTAAAGTTGGCTTCGAGTTTCTTTTCTTTGGAGTATTTTCTGAGCCGTTAAGATTGGAAAGCATCTGCGTATTGTGAATGTGGAATTGGATCGATTGATATATGTGTGTGTGTCAGCGAATGGAAGAATTAATAGGGAAATAAGAATGTGAATTAATTTTTCGTAAAGAGACGAGTGCCTAGGTAATTGCTTTTCCGATTTTCGGTCGAAGTCAGTTTTTCTCCATTTAAATCGTCTCCTATGCAACTTAAAAAATATAAATCAGCACGGCCTTATGTTAATGTGAAAGGCAGAAAAACTTTAGGTTTTCTCAAATTGATAAAATGAAGGTAGAAAGCTAAAAGGGAATGAATTTGTATTCCAAAACATTATTTAAAAATGTCAGTGGTACAGTTCACATCTTCTCATGGAACTGACTAATTGAATAAATGTTTTTCTGAAGTTTAATTGAACTTAAGTATTTGTTTACTAACATGTTTAACCCTCATCAAGGAATTATTGACTGGGTTAGAATATCAGATATGTTTTACTGTTAATAAATGATAAGCGTAAAAAATTAATATAAAAATTGTTACACATAGATAATAGTATTTGCACATTTATACTTAAGACCCATTATTAATTTAGAAAATAATATTTAATAAAAAGAAAAAAGTAAACGTGCTTATGGAATGCTTTTTTTGTTTACATATTTTAAAACAAACTATATTAACTCAGCATTTTGCTTATATAGCTAATTTCCAGTAAATTTAAATGATTTACTTCCTGGAAACTGAAATCGATATTCATTTTACTTTTAGTCTTTGGAATGAGAAATCATTTTTAATATTTCTACTTCTCATGTAGGTTATGCAAAATAATTTGCGGGATATTAAATTGTTTCATAAAACTTTGACTTGTTTTCAAATAATACATGAACAATATATACATACAAACACCCATTTACAACCTACTTTAATCAATAAATAAATTTTTATCTCAATTACAATCCCAGCTTGAGTAGCATAAAAGTAATCCGGAAATAACCCATTACTAAATTACCATAACTTCCAAAATTAATCAGAGTCTTAGTTTTACAGTGGAGCACATTCAAATGACTTCATTTAGCAAAGAGAACATCCCCATAAATCGACCAAAAGCTCCTTTTACTGAACCAAACGCAGTATCTCTGGCAACCTGCCCACTCTATTAGCAGTAACGAGAACCATGTCAAACATACAGTGCATTGTCTACTCCTTAAACGAGATACCTTGCTGAATGCTGCGATGGCCGTAATGGCCGAAATGACCGTAGCAATTACTTCAATTGAGAGGACGCAGGTCACCAACCTAATGTGTAGGAGGAAGGAGAATTTTAGCTTCGTCCAATCATCTTTTAGCGGGTTGGATATTGTGTGAGCGACTAAGCGTACTATTGAAATGCACTTTGGATTGTCCGTGGACTTATGCCTATATCAAGGTTAGTATGCCTGGCAGGTAGATGATAGTCTTGTATGCGAAGGATGAGGTGTCTGCCTTATAATATGGGATAGTTAGTAAGAGGATGAGTTAATACATCAGGGAGGAGGAATGTAATACATGATGAGGCATTCAGAATTGCCTAGTAATTGGATCGCACCCATAGTATTCCTGATTTCAACTAGTATTGTTCTGAAATGGTAACTATTAATTGAGGCGCTGGTTCTTATAAAGTGTAGGCATTACAAACATTGTTTCCATATTAACAATTATGGGACTTATTTTTAAAATAATGTTCTTATGAATGTACAGTATCAAAACTTAATACGTTATGAATAGTGTTAAAGGATATATTTTAGTATATATCCCAAAATCCTATGAATTTCAATTGAATTTTAGTATCGTCATATTATGTGACATTTACTTTGAACTGCAATTTGATTTATAAAAATTTTCAAAAAAAAAAAAATAATAATAATAATTGCCCTCTTGCTAATTTATTTAATTTAAGTTTAAGGACACTTAAAAAAAAAAAAAAAAAAAAAAAAATGACATGAATTAAGTTAATATTCATCTTTGGATCTGCATAAATGTACCCATCTGAAAAATTACAGAAGTCAACAATACCACATAATATAATACTTATAAATTAATAGTTCTGTAAAAGTTACAGAATTCTAATATTAGATAATTAATTAAAGCTCTAAATTTTGTTTTTTTAATCTGGAGCCTGAATAGATTGGAGTGTTCTAAAGATTAGTCGTTATAGAAAACATAGTTAATTATCTATTTCATCAAATGCTCTAAAAGCTTTTTTATAAAGTTTATTTATAAACCATAGGCCAAGATAAGTAAAAACGAAAATAATGTTTTTGGTTAAACTAAACATTACTTTTTTTAACAAATATAATAAATCTTAATGTACAAATATTTAACACATTTCAAAATGCCAAGGAAACATTTTAAAATGGAAAATGTCTTCGGTTTAACTTTTGAGTATAAAAAATGTAAATGCAACTAATTAACTAAAAATTCTTGCTAGAATATCAGGTTTTTTTCGCATTTATATGTTTAGCTATTCTGTCGTTTTAGTATTTGAGACATTTTATGAATTATTAAAGAAATGTAAGTAGTACAGTATATACAATCAGAAGGCAAGCCAAGTTGTTAGTTAAATACGTGTACTTATTTATTCTAGTTAAAACTTATCTTTACCATATATTTTAAAGATTTTTTTTTTTTTTTTTAAATATAATTTATTACATTTAGCTAATTATATCTAAGTCTACATACGTAAATATGTCAAGCTTACAACTTCAATAATTATATAAAGTAAAATAGTTTCTTCTATAATGAAAACCAAATACTATTGATTAATTTTTCAATGCTAATTTTTTTTAAATGCTAATGGGCTATTTAAATAAAAATAAATTTAAATAAATATAAATGGGCCTAAATAAAAATAAAACATACTCAAAATCTTTCTATGCCAACGTACTAATAATGCATGTCAATATTTATCAATTTACAACTTCCTGCTTCACAATACATACAATAACAATTACTTGCATTGTATACATGCAAAATTTATATCGCAAACATTTTTTTGGATGTACTTTTGTAGTTAAAAATTACGTGTAAGTGTGAACAGATAAAAAAAAAAGTATTTTTAAAAATTGTTTATCAGTATTTAATAATTGTATTTCTAATATTAGCATCATAATTACAAAAATCAATCATAAATGTTGTACATGGCATAATATCATAATAAATATTTGCATGTGCACATAGGATTCCATTTTTGTGTACATTAAATTCCAAGGACTACACAAAATTATATTTAGTCACTTTATCTAATAAAATATGTTTTGTGGTAGCATATAATATGAAAGATTTTGAAGAAAAATAATACATTTTTAATATTTTTTAAAGTAACATGACAGCAAATATTGTTTCAAGTTTATATAATTATATGTTTCAAATTTCATTTTAACACCAATAATAAATATTTGAATAATTACTATCTTTCATCAAGTTTTTCTATGTATTTTAATAGTTCACATATATTTCCTAGATAACACCATTTTTCTCGTCAAATTGCATGCAGTTATCCAGTTCTTTCGATCCAACCTTCACCGAGGTAATGCTTCTGGGACATGCATGTCCCAGAAGTAATTACATTTAGCTATAGAGTTAACATTACGTTTTTGGATGCTACAGGACACCATTGTCTAGGAAGATTGGAAAGGCTGAAGGTCTTTACGATTTGAATTCTGTGGTATTATCAGTGGTTCTAAATTACTTTTTGCTCTCTTTGTATTTTGTTGTTGCTGTGGATTTGGAAACCGGGAATGGACTGGAGTTTTGACTAGATGGAATATTGTTAACGTAAATTTAATCTTTGTTGTATTTAGGTGGCATTTAGGAAGGAGTTACTTAAAAATATATTTGAGTAGAATCACTAGTGAATTGAATAAGAGACTGGTAAATAAATTTCTTTCAGCATAACAGATTTCATTTTGATTGCCGTCTGTGATAATTGCATCTGAATTTTTCAATTTCTACAACTTATATATAATATAACCTAACAATTTTACTGGCGCATGTTTAATTTAATAAAAAAGTTTGGAATTTTTAAAATAATAAATGCAATTATTTTTATTATTTAAAGTTTTAATGATGTAATCTTAAAAAAAAAAACCTATACGTTACACAAATTTTGTATTTGACATTATTGCAGTGATTTTTACTTTCCTGATGTAAATAAATTTTGTATATTGCCTCAAAATATACTACTGGATAATTACATTTAAAATAGCACTGAGCATTAATATTTAAAATTACAATAGAAAAATAAAAAAATAAAAAAAAATTATTAAGATATTTGATTTATTTTGCCGTTGTCCTAGATGTAAACAATGATGAAAATAAATGTTTTCAAATTTAAACCTCTGATACGAAGTACCCAAAAGATTTTATATGTTAACACGAGATTATTAAATCTACTTTTATCCTCTTACTAAATCCTGTATTCCATGTCGTTACATTGAAACAAAATTATCACTTCCTAAGACGTGTTGAAATTTCTGATTGGAAATATACTAAAACTGGATAATTTCTGCCAATTATGTTCTTTTTTTTATCAAATTGATATCAGTTACTTGTCTTCCAAAATGCCGATATATATTGAAAACAAATTTATTTCATCCCTTTTTTTTTATTTACTTTTATTTCATGAAACATATATTTAAGTTTCAAGTCTTACTTATCTATGAAACACAACTTTCAAACAATAAACAAGACTGAAAGATTTCCAAGCCAAAAAATATAAACTTGTCTCCCATTTATCTAAAATATATACTGATTCCAATCTTGCAGTCCTCATCCTCTAAAATCTATTTGGGTATTCCACGCTTAGGATTCTCTCCAAGGCTTTTCAATTCATTTCTATCCCCACAGAAGAAATCCTTCAGTCTATCAGACTTCTTTAAATCCGATAACTTTGAGTTTGGGAAGAATTATAGTCGATCCATCTCCAACACTAAACTTCATTCTGGGTAGCTAACTGGGGAGTGTTGAATGGATTGCAAATCCTATTAAGATTTGCTTTCCTCCAACTGAAGTGAAGTAACAGGAAAACTGGTTTTGCAGAATTCAATCATTCGTTATTCTGCTTTGTGCTCTAAAAGCGAAGGATTTTGCCGTGATGGTTGATTTGTGGAGGATCATGAAATGGAATTGATAAAAAGTTAAAATACGATTTTAGCGGTGGAAGAGTATACAAAAATAAATTGATTACAAGACGGTAAACAGTTTTATTTCATTAAACTTCAATATTTTAATCATGACCAATTAAGAATTTTCTTTATATAATCAAGTATTCGATTTTTATTCCTAGTTTTCATCAAGCTACATGGATAATGATTTTCACTTCGAAACACAGAAGGTGCTTTTAAATGTAATGAAAAATACTTTTACTGCCTCAATATTGAAAACATTTTTTGTTTAAGATAAATCCAGTTGTTCTATTAAAATCGGCTCTTGAATACATTAAGTTTTTATAATATTTACAATATGACTCTTTAATAATACATTAGATTTTGAATGACGAATGAGTTAATTGTTTTTCCTTAGTAAAAATAAAAGCCTTTTTACAAAATCTTCTTGATGGTGAGAAATGCTATTTTTTTATTGATTTCGATTTGCTTTTTGTGTATTTCGAATTGAAGTCTACTAATTATAAATACCAAATATGGTTTGTTAAAAAATTAAAATTTTATTCTTAAACTATTTTAATATTCGCATCTATAATTGAAAAGTATTTATATGATCCATAAATTATATGTTTTATTAAATATTTAGATATCCAAATTAATTTAATTAAAACATTTTAATATGTTTAAATATTTTCATACACGGTACTTTTATTTACGGAAAATATTTTAGTTAGTAAAATTAATTTACCAACTACCAAACGTTCAGTACTTTATTAAACTGCATTTTTTTCCAATAAAAAAAAACCCCTGAAAGCTTTATTTACGTTTAATATTTCTGTAAATATTGAACGTTAATACAATGAGCTTAATATTTATCTTTTATGTCAAACAACTTCAATGTGTAACCATAAACTCATATTTTATTGAGTATTTAATGCTGTTTGAAGCTATTAAAATAAACTATAATATATCACAATATAAAATAGCTACAATGTTTATTGGTTATTCTTTATCCAACATACTTATGATACAGATTGCTTATCCAGTCTAGTTCAAGAATATTTTCTTAAAAAATACATTGATGTAAGCAAGTATTTGTTTGAAATAAAAGAAACTGGAAAAGTAATAAATATATTCCGAAATGATGTGATCAAATCGATATCCATTTTTTCTCCATATATTACACAAACAAAAAATAAAGTAAAACATGCATTGTGAATTCGAATTTCTAGAGCTCGCAAACAAATCAAACGTCTGTAAAGAGTAGAAGGTATAAACCAGACATATTTTCATATATCCATACCTCTCTTTATAAATATTTCTCCTGTTTTGTTACTCATATTTCGATTGGAAAAGGGATTGGAAATCATCATCTTTCCTCACTAGCGTCAAACCCAGCAGTTTCCTTTTTCGGATACTTCTTTGCCGTTGTTCTTCTTTTACTTCGTAGTTTTTGATTCTAGATATTATTGATCCCTTGATGTGTGGTGTTTCTTGGATAACAGTTGTCAGCACGCCATGTCGAATGTTCTGCCAAGGAAGAATGTGTGTGTGAAACACACGCCTCCGTATCTGATGTGATATATACCCATTCAGTTTTGCTTTTTGTGACGTGACTTGCAGGAAGTGGAAACTCTACCAGAAGAGACAAAAATGACATGTTGTGATACTCCAATTTTTGTTTGTTGGAAGGATTGGAATGTCCTCTTGCAAAATTGATTGAATGTATAGTTTTACTGATAACTTTACGCTTTTTGATTTAAGTCTATCACTCGATTTCTGAAGCTCTTGTCACGTATAAAACATCCATCATGTTTTACCTTCAAGAGCAAGTGGCATTTATTTGTGATTATTTGTCGATTATCCTTGATCGGAAACTCGAATATTGTCATTTTAGAAATATGATGCCTATAAATTATCCATTTAAGTTTTCTTTTTTAGAAATGAAAAACTAACCTAAATTTTTTTCCGATAAATCTTTTTACTTTGCCCTCTTTTATTCACACTTGCACCTTATTTCAGCGATTTTGGGCTTAGATTGAGTTTCCATAGTGTTTGGCAACTTTGGAGGGAACACTCATTTCTTTCCTAGTATATTTATTTTGCTCTCAAAACTTGAAATAATGCATTGTCATAGCCAATGAGTCAATGTGCTAGATTTAAGCGTCTTTGGATAATGACAAGTGCAGTAAATAACCCTCCGAAGGTTTTAAATCTCACAAACATACACAATTCAATACACGAGATTTTATTCCTTCAATTTAAGAAAGGCTTAGCATCTTTAACTTTTCACTATTCATCACAAAATTATTTTGAAACCAAGTCATCTTGAAAAAAGGCAAATAATGCTTTAATATGTTTAATAATTAAATGAAAATAATGCTTTATTTTTTTTAATAATTAAATGAAAATAACGCTTTGATATTTTTAATAATTAAATGAAAATAATGTTTTAATATTTTTAATAATTAAATGAAAATAATGCTTTTAAATATTTAAAAAAAGATTGATTAAGTTCATAACACTAAATTTTTTTTTATATACTTAAGATATTAACAAAAATGCAGAATATATAATACTAGCTGAATACCCGTGCTGCGCTACGAAATTTTACCATTAGCATTTTAGCGATCAAAAGACATTCATGTATTCTACACTTCAGACGTTTGCTCCCTTTTCGATCCCGACAAATTGATTTATCAAAATAGAAACTTTCCTTTGTTGACATTTTAAACGAAATTTATAATTGTGAATAGTAAACTGGAATAGTTTATTGTGTTTATGTTTGCTCTTAGTTCTAAATTTCAAAGTAGTAGCTGTATTGGAATTAAGTTAATTAGACATTAAGTTAATCCTCGTATAGTTTCAATGTTGCGTCGTCTTTTCATCCCTTAAAAATTCGTTAATCGATATTGGAATGACTTATTTTTTTAACATTTGCAAAAAAATATCAGAAAAATGACTACATTGGAAGAGGAACATTCGGATATCCCTCGTTTGGAACATTTAACCCCTTTTCGACCACTTAAAGTGTGTTAATCGAGATCGGAATAGTTTACTTTTTCTATTTTTACCATTGTTGATATTTGTGCCGATTTTCAGAGTTGTGACTATGTGGGAAGTATGATTTTCGAATGTCCCCCGTTTGGAACGTTTGACCCCTTTTCGACCCCTTAAAGTGTGTTAATCGAGATCGGAATAGTTTACTTTTTCTATTTTTACCATTGTTGATATTTGTGCCGATTTTCAGAGTTGTGACTATGTGGGAAGTAGGATTTTCGAATGTCCCCCGTTTGGAACGTTTGACCCCTTTTCGACCCCTTAAAGTGTGTTAATCGAGATCGGAATAGTTTACTTTTTCTATTTTTACCATTGTTGATATTTGTGCCGATTTTCAGAGTTGTGACTATGTGGGAAGTAGGATTTTCGAATGTCCCCCGTTTGGAACGTTTAACCCCTTTTCGACCCCTTAAAGTGTGTTAATCGAGATCGGAATAGTTTACTTTTTCTATTTTTACCATTGTTGATATTTGTGCCGATTTTCAGAGTTGTGACTATGTGGGAAGTAGGATTTTCGAATGTCCCCCGTTTGGAACGTTTGACCCCTTTTCGACCCCTTAAAGTGTGTTAATCGAGATCGGAATAGTTTACTTTTTCTATTTTTACCATTGTTGATATTTGTGCCGATTTTCAGAGTTGTGACTATGTGGGAAGTAGGATTTTCGAATGTCCCCCGTTTGGAACGTTTGACCCCTTTTCGACCCCTTAAAGTGTGTTAATCGAGATCGGAATAGTTTACTTTTTCTATTTTTACCATTGTTGATATTTGTGCCGATTTTCAGAGTTGTGACTATGTGGGAAGTAGGATTTTCGAATGTCCCCCGTTTGGAACGTTTGACCCCTTTTCGACCCCTTAAAGTGTGTTAATCGAGATCGGAATAGTTTACTTTTTCTATTTTTACCATTGTTGATATTTGTGCCGATTTTCAGAGTTGTGACTATGTGGGAAGTAGGATTTTCGAATGTCCCCCGTTTGGAACGTTTGACCCCTTTTCGACCCCTTAAAGTGTGTTAATCGAGATCGGAATAGTTTACTTTTTCTATTTTTACCATTGTTGATATTTGTGCCGATTTTCAGAGTTGTGACTATGTGGGAAGTAGGATTTTCGAATGTCCCCCGTTTGGAACGTTTAACCCCTTTTCGACCCCTTAAAGTGTGTTAATCGAGATCGGAATAGTTTACTTTTTCTATTTTTACCATTGTTGATATTTGTGCCGATTTTCAGAGTTGTGACTATGTGGGAAGTAGGATTTTCGAATGTCCCCCGTTTGGAACGTTTGACCCCTTTTCGACCCCTTAAAGTGTGTTAATCGAGATCGGAATAGTTTACTTTTTCTATTTTTACCATTGTTGATATTTGTGCCGATTTTCAGAGTTGTGACTATGTGGGAAGTAGGATTTTCGAATGTCCCCCGTTTGGAACGTTTGACCCCTTTTCGACCCCTTAAAGTGTGTTAATCGAGATCGGAATAGTTTACTTTTTCTATTTTTACCATTGTTGATATTTGTGCCGATTTTCAGAGTTGTGACTATGTGGGAAGTAGGATTTTCGAATGTCCCCCGTTTGGAACGTTTGACCCCTTTTCGACCCCTTAAAGTGTGTTAATCGAGATCGGAATAGTTTACTTTTTCTATTTTTACCATTGTTGATATTTGTGCCGATTTTCAGAGTTGTGACTATGTGGGAAGTAGGATTTTCGAATGTCCCCCGTTTGGAACGTTTGACCCCTTTTCGACCCCTTAAAGTGTGTTAATCGAGATCGGAATAGTTTACTTTTTCTATTTTTACCATTGTTGATATTTGTGCCGATTTTCAGAGTTGTGACTATGTGGGAAGTAGGATTTTCGAATGTCCCCCGTTTGGAACGTTTGACCCCTTTTCGACCCCTTAAAGTGTGTTAATCGAGATCGGAATAGTTTACTTTTTCTATTTTTACCATTGTTGATATTTGTGCCGATTTTCAGAGTTGTGACTATGTGGGAAGTAGGATTTTCGAATGTCCCCCGTTTGGAACGTTTAACCCCTTTTCGACCCCTTAAAGTGGGTTAATCGAGATCGGAATAGTTTACTTTTTCTATTTTTACCATTGTTGATATTTGTGCCGATTTTCAGAGTTGTGACTATGTGGGAATTAGGATTTTCGAATGTCCCCCGTTTGGAACGTTTAACCCCTTTTCGACCCCTTAAAGTGGGTTAATCGAGATCGGAATAGTTTACTTTTTCTATTTTTACCATTGTTGATATTTGTGCCGATTTTCAGAGTTGTGACTATGTGGGAAGTAGGATTTTCGAATGTCCCCCGTTTGGAACGTTTGACCCCTTTTCGACCCCTTAAAGTGTGTTAATCGAGATCGGAATAGTTTACTTTTTCTATTTTTACCATTGTTGATATTTGTGCCGATTTTCAGAGTTGTGACTATGTGGGAAGTAGGATTTTCGAATGTCCCCCGTTTGGAACGTTTGACCCCTTTTCGACCCCTTAAAGTGTGTTAATCGAGATCGGAATAGTTTACTTTTTCTATTTTTACCATTGTTGATATTTGTGCCGATTTTCAGAGTTGTGACTATGTGGGAAGTAGGATTTTCGAATGTCCCCCGTTTGGAACGTTTGACCCCTTTTCGACCCCTTAAAGTGTGTTAATCGAGATCGGAATAGTTTACTTTTTCTATTTTTACCATTGTTGATATTTGTGCCGATTTTCAGAGTTGTGACTATGTGGGAAGTAGGATTTTCGAATGTCCCCCGTTTGGAACGTTTGACCCCTTTTCGACCCCTTAAAGTGTGTTAATCGAGATCGGAATAGTTTACTTTTTCTATTTTTACCATTGTTGATATTTGTGCCGATTTTCAGAGTTGTGACTATGTGGGAAGTAGGATTTTCGAATGTCCCCCGTTTGGAACGTTTAACCCCTTTTCGACCCCTTAAAGTGGGTTAATCGAGATCGGAATAGTTTACTTTTTCTATTTTTACCATTGTTGATATTTGTGCCGATTTTCAGAGTTGTGACTATGTGGGAATTAGGATTTTCGAATGTCCCCCGTTTGGAACGTTTAACCCCTTTTCGACCCCTTAAAGTGGGTTAATCGAGATCGGAATAGTTTACTTTTTCTATTTTTACCATTGTTGATATTTGTGCCGATTTTCAGAGTTGTGACTATGTGGGAAGTGGGAGAATTAGTGATGAGTGAGTCAGTGAGTCAGTGAGTGAGTGAGTGAGTGAGTGAGTGAGGGCTTTGCCTTATATATATAGAGATAAAAATGTACCATTTTTACATAGCAATTCATACTCATTGCTCTCTTAATTCCACATTACACATAAAGGAAAAATAATAGCCACCAATTTTGCAAAACACATTTATCATTTTCTTAAACACTTTTTTTCATATTCATAGAACAAGCAATTTCAAATCTGTAACTGCAAAATAAATGTATATTCTGATGTATGTTAATACTGTTACTCATAAGGAAGGAATAAATTAATTAATAGAAACCAGTTGGGAGCTTTCCATAAACACTTGTTGTTAGGATGGATCTTAATTTAAATTAGAAATTATCTCTTACGAACAGCCATTACCAATATAGTATACACAATGATACACATTCTAAATACTCAACAAAACCCGAAGAAACCTTTCAAACAAATAATAAAGTCCAAATGGCATATTTAGAGAATTCTCTTATTTATCCCTACTTGATTACCCAGGTTTATCCCTGTGAGCTACCAGAATATTTAATTATCCCTCTCTAACAGTGCCGTTCATTATCCTGTAACAACAGTCATTTAGTGACTATTCACTGTTAATTCATTAGCGTTCAACCAAATGCAATGTTTCAAACTGTTCATTCAGTTGTGACAGGCAGAAAGGTAATTAGAAATTGTCTATGAGATGAAATAAAATCTGCATATGAATTACAGTTATTTGATATTTTATTGTCCAGTCGTTCAAATTTTCAATTTTGATTTTCATTGATTGAGCGTGCAATTTGTCTTTGTGAGAGATTTAGAGCAATACATATTTTGATTTAGAGTGAATTCTGAAATATTCTTAGCCTTGTTAAGTAATATGAATTCGTAAATATTATGTACGTTTTGACGGTGAACGTTATCAATATGAAGCTAAATAAAATCTCAATACTTGTATAAACCCTTTTAATAAATCCATATTACGCTATAAGATTGTATACATTTTTCGTTTAACTAAAAAGAAATACGTTTGATTAAGAAACGTAATTTTGTTTTCAGTGATTTTTTCATGAAATGTATTGGTAATTTTTTTTTTTTTTTTTTTTTTTTTTTTTGTAATTTAGTGCTATTTAGTTTTTTTTTTTTTTTTTTTTTTTTTTTTTTTTTTAAAAGAACTATTATGTGTCATGGTTTGAATTATAAAAGATTTCATTGACTTCTTTCTATAAGCATCAAATTACTATTTAAAGATCACAACATCCAAATATACAGAAATAACTTTATATTCGAGATGAATTGTTGTAATGCATACATTAAAATATTATTTAGCTTATCTATACAGACACAGGAAAATAATTATTATTGCATTACCTCCTTGTTAGTAAATGGAATTCTTCTAAAATTTTGTAGATCAAATTATGTTATTTAAAATCAACTTCATTTACATACAAAATAGTCAAGGGTATTTATGAGAATTTAAAAAATGATATACACGCTAACGTTGAATAAATCCCAGTAAATAACAAAAAAAAAGTATTTCAGTGTACAGTGTGACTTAAAAGTCATGCTCTATCTCATTGAGTTTGTAACCCAAATTTGCATAAAGCATTATCTCGATGTCGCCAGGAAACCAAGAAACTGCAATAAATCTGCTGAGAGTCCTGATCTTTACAGAATCATCTCTTTCCCCTAAAAAAGAGATAAAACTTTTGCTCGTTAAAACTCCATCTTAAATTAGGTTTTACTATGTTTACTGCTGGAAAAAGCTGGTTTCAAAACTGCACTGTAATCTGTTTAACCAAGAGCCACGGGGGAAAACAGACTGGATAGTGACGTCAATTTAAAAGCGAATTTTTGTTTTCTTCAAACTAATTATATTAACTCCTACTTTTAGTTTTAAAGGGAATTCAAGAAACAACTAAAATGTAATTGAATTATTCAGAAATTCTGTAAATTGTAAATACATTTTCTCTTAATTATCTTCGCCAAGTTGTCTTCAAAGAACAAGGGGAGTGTTCTTTAACTAAAGAAAATATTTATTATCTTTTAAATTTTATTAGCGAATTTCATTTTATGGTATCACTTACGTATTATTTTATGATAACATATTTTACACTAATATCTAGAAACATAAATTATTTTGTTTTTAATTAACTTTATTATTTTGTTAGAAGTTTTTAGCTATATAAATATCAAATCTATTATGTAATTGTAAAAACAGTAACAAGAGTATATTCGCATAACTAGAAGCCGAAAATTTGAAAAGTTTTTTTTAATGATATACATAATAATGCATATAGTTTTATAATAATTAAAACCAAAATATACAAACCAATAATAAGTTTTGTTTATTTAAAAAAAAAATATTTTGATTGATTGCCTAGCTTGTTTAACTTGAATCTTGTGACATTAATGTAATTTATACCTAACGTATACATGCAAAAATTTATGGTGCTATAATCGATAAATATACCTTATCCTACACCATCCTTTCTTTCCTATGAAACGCTTGAAATTGAAAAAAAAAAAAAAAAAAAAAATTACTTATATCATTTACCTTAGAGACATTTAAAATTCCAAAATAAAAATCGTGAAAGCATAAGACGAAGAGCCTCCTAATTAACTGACATCTGGGTTAAAAAGAAATACAGTTTCCAACCTACACTATAATGACATCTACACAGGGAGACAAGGTTTACGCAAACCTACCCAAAGTTAATGACACGTTAAACCAGTAACGTTTAACAAACTCCCGGAGTTGATAAATACTGATTTTCTCGATTTGCCCATCCGCTCGTATGCGTGTAATTATCTTGAAAACCTCTGGTGTTGAAAAGGTAGTAATTGGTAGAGAATCGTTATTTCTCCCAATACACCACTACAAGTAGTACCACTCCAATGTAGGTGATTTTTTTACGTCAAGAAATCTGAGCCCTTCGAAAATTATGATGCCAATTACGCTAATTGGTTGTACTACCATTTTACCATTAAGCAACTATGGCAAAAAAAACTAGGACATTTCAGGTATATACATGTAGAAAAGAGTAGTAAGTTTCAGGGCATTAGTTCTTAGTATGTTTTAATATTTTTGCTTAGGAAGTGTTGAAGTGTTTTATTTAATATACTGATAATGAAGTCTGTTTAACAGTGTATTATGTTTTATTTTTCGAATTTTACCCACAAAAAGTAATAGATATTTTAAAGTTGTTGGGTTGAAAAGGATTAATGAGACTTAAGTTTATAGCTATGACGCATTATAATGAAAGATTCTGCTTAAATAGAAGGCTCGACACAATATTCATTCTATATAAATATAGAATTCATTTTAACATATCATTAGGAACTTTTCACTAAGTTTTATCTTTATTATTATTTTTTAAATTACCATCATGACGGTGACGGATTTTTTCAATTGGAAGTATTATATAATTATGTAATAATAATTGTGAAGTGCGAGATTAATTTTTTCTTTACTGCTTGTCGTTTATAACAGAACAATTTAATATTTAACAGTTTTGTTATTTCAATTCGTTAAGTGAAATATGTTAATAAATACATAGTTCTGTAATATACGTATTTCATTAAATACAAGTTTTTCACTTTTGTACGCATAAGCTCAAATTAAGTTGTGTATCAATAATTTTAAACATATTACACTGTCTTACACGTTATAATTTTAATAACTTTAAGTAAATATCTATTATTTTAATAGCCTATACTTTACAAATATTACTTAAGTGTCCCTCTCAATAAGTGAATGCTTAACTGCAGTTTCTATTCTTTAAAGTACTGTTCTAAAATATAAGTAATCCCCAAATAACATAAATCATACATAATCATTGAATTTAACTTGATGAAAAACACATATATAACGTTGAACCAATTACAAGTAAACTGCATGCGTCCTAATGCTTTATAAAGCAATGAATGACTTCTGTCTAATGACAAATTAATAGATGCAGTTTTAATGTTTAGGTAGACGCGAATTGAATTCAATTATTTACCACTGTTACAGTGAGATCATTTGTCTTGGAAACCATAATTGTGAATCTGGCATTAACTTTTGTAATTAGGTTTTGGAGGGGTTGAAATACGAAATGAATGAAAAGCTGATTAAAAATATTAACAGAGCATACTGGAGATTAATGTTTTAGTGATGGTAGAGATAGATAATGCACACCAAATCAATAATTAAAACATTATAGTAAATAAGTATATATTTGAAATTAAAACTTTATAAAATATCACAAGTCTATAAATAAATAATAATTAGACTAATTTTTTTGTATGTGTAATATTACGAACACAAGGTTTTTTAATTTATTAAAGATAAACTATTATTAGTTATAATAATTTAGTCAATTACTATCAATAATAATTGAAATAGTTTATGTATCGGTGAGCTTGTATACCGGCTATCTGTCCGTCTATAGAAACTAATTTCCACAGTTCGGAAAATTCTGAAATTTTAAACATCATTAGAATACAACTTATAATTTTCTTCTGAGAGCCAGAATTAGTTTTTATTACTTTTTGATACTATTAAAAACTTTTTAAAATTTTTAAATAATCATTACAACTTATCATCAGTTGCGAAACCTCCCACCAGATGGAAGCCCTTCAATTTTGAAAAATAAGAAGTTAGTATTGCATGACAAAAAAATGTGTTTCTCTAGGTTATATTAAAAGGTAAAACAGATTTTTGTTAATGATGTTTCTCGATATGTGAGTGTTATAAATAGGGAACATTTTTTGTGTTCATTGTGTTCGTTTCTCGAAGCAGGACGAATTGTATTAACTAGGGAAAGGTTCAATATTAATACTTGAATGTAAAGTGGAAGCATTTATGTTCTTTTTTTTCCTCGAATTTAGTACTAACGGAAAATATGTTACTGTGTGCACAAACATACACCTTCTTAAATTTTGAAGAACTTAAGTTTTGAAAATCAATGAACCTTTTATTATAGGAAATGAACCTGGGTGAATAAAAATTACTTTTTAGTGAGTATAGTAAGCTTAGCATGGGATGGGTCGAAAGAAAAGATTCGATTAATGGGTCTCCGCAATGATATATGTAACTGCTTTTTGTTGGCTTTGAATGCGTTTTTCACAATGCAAACGTAGTGTAAAAAGTATAGCTTCCATAAAAAAAGATGTTCTATATTTTAATTATTAATAAAATCTTCTTCAAAGTATATAATTTTTTTTTATATAAAAGTTAATTTTTAAAAATTTAATGAAGGTTTAAGGCAATAATTTTTTTAAATTCATGATTTTGGTATTATCACATGGGAAATATAATGGATTATAAATATTTCACTAACTCTGGTAAATAGCATGATGTGTGAAATCTGCAATTAAAAAAATCTGCAAATAATTAACCACTGAAAAACTTGCTATTTTTATTATATTTCTTTTTGAAAAAGCCTCTAAATTAAATATAAGTATATACATATTCAAATTATAAAACTAGGATAAAACTACAGATATTTCACAATCTATTTATTTTAAGAATTAAGACGAGCAAGAACTTTTTTTTTTTTTTTAGAAAATCTATTGTTTAAGTTAGTTAGACAATTTATTATAATTAACGGTGGTTGAAAATAACTGTATCTATTATGTTTATACATAGGTAGATAGCAGCTTCACTTCAAATCGGGGCTAGAAATTGAGTAATATTTTTGAAGTTATACTTACTTCCATTTGATTGTTCCTACCTCATGGATTGATTTTTAACACATAACAAAATTCCATGATTTGTACAATTAAAAATAATTATTGCATAATATTTTTAAATTATTTATGTTAATAAGGAATTTGTGTCAACGCAACTACATTTTTACAGAACAAAATTTTAGTCCTTATAAAATCCAAAATTTCAAATGCAATTTCCATTTATTTTAGATAATGACATTCATAGTTTCAATTTTAAACAAATTTAATTGTAGTTATAAAACTTAAAACAGAAATTTTTGTATGCGTTAAAACAAATGATATTTTAGATGAGAAAAACTATCAAAAGTAATTAAAATCTTAATTTATTTAAATTTTCAAACTGAGAAAACGCATTAGTATACAGTATATAATCACATTCTTCAAACACATATAATGTTATAGTGTGTTGATATTTCTTAGCAAAAAAATAAGTTTCACTTCAAAAAACTTGATACATCTGTCACTGTATGCACAAACATACACCTTCTGTCCTAAAAAAGATATCCAAAAGTACGAACCTCGCTTTTTCAAATGGGTTCAATATTTTATGACCAGTAGGATAAACTCAATTCCTCGTGTGCCATAATTCAATCCATGTCGCCATACATAAATGAGGAACTTGGCCTTTCAATCGTAAGCTTTATTAATATGGATGTCGAAGAAAGCCTTACAAGAAGGACTTTATGGGGTGCAACACCACTTCGACTGTGTATTATTCTTTGAAGAGGTTGGATCTTTGAGCTGCGTATCCGAAATGAAGACACTTTTATTTTTTAAAGTAAATAAATGTTTTTTTTTCTGTTTTTTTTTCTACCTTGGAAGAAGAAGTTTTAAGGTCATATTGATGTAGCGTTTTTCGGAAGTGACATTTGAAGATTTGGGGTAACGCAGCAGAAAATTAGATTATACACGCTTGTGCAAATTCAAAGATTTAGGTTTCTCTCAATAGCATCAGGTTCTTTTGACATCTTATTTATTTGTAGGTGACGTATGTATAAAATTTTGTATTTTATCATTTATGTAACGTTTGAATAACGAAAACTCAATAGAAACAAATACTATGGCAAGATATATATATATAAAAAAAAAAAGACGTAATGAGTCAATGTATTAGATAAAAAGATTTTTATAATAATTGGAAAATTACTAACGGAAATATATATTTATATTGGCATGTTATTAAGATTATCTCAAAAAATAAATATATTTTTGTGAGAGATTCTTACCTCAATTATTAATATTTTAATTACAATCTTACCTGGTTACTTAATTTGCAAGTTTAATTAGTTTATTTAAATTGTATTTAAGGATTCAAGAATTAAATAGTATTTAGGGATTCAATAATTAATTAAATTGTTTTTAAAGATTTAATAATTAATTAAATTGTTTTTAAAGATTTAATAATTAATTAAATTGTATTTAAGAATTTAATAAAAAATTACATTAGGTTTAAGGATTCAAGAATGGACAATTCCAGCATATTTAAATTTTTTTATTCAATTCTAAATGTTTCGAAATGGCCATAAACACAAAAATGTCTGCTCACTTTTGTGCTCACTCAGCTGCACGCTTTTTCTTTTTATCATTTTCAACCTAAGTTCACTTTTAGTTTTTGGAGGTAAAATTATCCATTTGGCTTGAATCGAATGTGACGGCACTTCATCTGAAACAACTTGGCTTGAAATGCAGCAGCCAAGTACGGGATACGCTAACTGACTAATAAGCACGCACCAATCATTTGGCAGAAACCTCATGATAATCATAGAAAACTGAAGGATGTCGTGACGTCACAGCTATAGAGGAGTGTTTCGATCGGACTTTATTCTGGGGCCTCTTCTTCACTTAATATTTAAATAAATATTTTTTAAAGAACTTTTGTTTCAATATTTGGAATCAGATATTTTGTAAGATTTTTTTTTAATCATATATATAATACTAAATTTTTTCAACAATTCTCCAATTAGGGATAATGAGATAAAATTAAAAATCATTAAAATACATTCTATAAAACTCTGATTTTAAAATTTTTAATTGTAAAACGCTTTTTTTATTTTTACACAAACAAATTTCTGAATATAAAGAAAATGAATCGTTATTATCAGATTTTTTCCAAAAGCGCAGTCCTTAACGTTTTGCTAAAATTCACATTTATTTTAAAGTCTTTTTAAAAGTCTCATATATGTATATATATATATATATGAATAAATAAAAAAAAAAAATTAAAAAAAAAAAAAAAACCATCCTACTGTAACCAGCATCTAATATTCTAAGTATAGGATTGTTTTTCTACATTCCTTTTTTCTAATCCTCTCAAGTAACTGAAAAAGAAATAAGGTATGCTCTCTCTTTATATTTCTTTTCCTTCATTGGAAGAGAGCTTGTTAAAACTGACACCGATCAGTCCCTGGGTGCCCTTTTGGCGGTGATTCAACTGTAGCTGATGATTGAATTTCTCCGCTTGGCGATACTTGAAAAGACTGTGGAAAAAAAAGGGACCATTTTTTATTTATTTTAACATGAAAGAAGAGGTTCAGGTAAGACAATTCTCACACTAGGTTAGATTCTTTTGATCCTATGTAGTAGGGAAAATGGAGGGATCGGATAAAAAATTCACGAAATGTTTCTAGAAATTTCCTATTTTGTTTTCTTATGTGGTAGTCTTTATTCAAAGTTATTTTAAATATATAATTTTTCACATGAAAAAAAAAAAAAAAAAATTGAAGTATTTTCTCTTTCAAAGGCCGTGTTATACAAAATATTTTTGTTTATTTATTTTCTCTTTGTGGGATTGTTAGAGTAAACATTGGAGAAATTTGTGTAAAGAAAAGTAATAATTTGTATTTTTTAATCAAATAAAGTATTATTCATAGATACGTTTAAGATTCCTAACAATGTTTTCTATATTTATGAAAAAAAATCCTTAAAAGTGTTTTTGGAATAGATCCACTAGAAAAACATAAGGATTTTATTAAACTTCTATTTAATGCCAATGAATAGCACTAAGCTATTTTTTCATGTTTAGTACTCTTAAGTTGAGTTGCTGATGTCATTTACTAAACACCTATTCTTCGCCACCTGCTCAATAGAAATCCCCCCCACCTCTTGAATAGAAAGTAGAAAACACATACCGAATAGTCTTACCTCTTTTGTCTCCCATTTCCTATAACATAACAGTTTCTAGTTTTTATTAAATAAATTATATAGGAAAAAATTATGATAATTTAGTTTAAAACAGTGTGCGTCATTAGAAAACAATATATAATACACTGTCCGTGCACAAAAATAGGTTACACTAAAACATTAAAAAACAATTTATCAAAAACTAATTACAAAACTTTACTTCCCGTTGAACCATAATACATATTGAATTTTAAAGTACTAACATAATATGCTTAAGACATTAGGTAAACAAAAGAAAGTTAAATAAAACTAAAATGTATTTTAGAAAAATTCAAATATAGTTCGTAGCCTTCGTTGCTATAAATTAATTTAAAAAACTAATCTTTCAGATAGGAAATAGAAGAATTTTTTTCTAACAAAGATAGCTAGAAAAAAGACTGGTTATGAAATGTTACATTATAAATCTCTTTGATAGAGAGTACTAAACTATTTCAATAAAAAAAAATTAATGAATCTTCACCCCAACGAAAAAATAGATAAAAAAAGAATGAATGCTAAACTCAGACGTAAATTCTTCGTCCAAATAGAATGACATCGAAAATTAAATTAGCACTGCACTTTACTTTTCATTGCTACAAATTCAATGAATAAGTTTATGAATGTTTGCATACAGATATAATGAAATAGTTGTTACAAGTAACTGTTTTTTAGAAATTCACTATTTCTTTTTTTTTTCTTTTTTTTTTTTTTCTTTTTTTTTTTTTAATGTCACCTAGTTTCTATAGTGAATCTTTATCAAAAGTACGAAATTTTATTTTAAAATATAAATTTTATATTATGAAGAATATATAAGTTGTTAGAAAAATGTTGAAACAATCCACAATTTATTGTTAAAAGTGTTAGTTTAAAATATCAATTTCTTCTCTAAACAACTTATTCTGTATATAAATATTAAAATTCTGCTTCGTCTTCTATACTAACAAACGATATTGACACGAAAAAAATGTATCAATTTCTAATAATTTTATGGAAATAAATACCATAATTTCGTATCAAAAAGTAGGATAGTAACAATAGGATTCCATTATTTTATTAAGATAACGAATTTCAAAACTAAGGTTTACAAGCAAACCTCTTGTAACATCGGATAAGCCCCTCGAGACTTTTGTCCTACCATATCTCTGGTACTTTTCCAATCAGAGTTCTTTTGTACTTGATCTTTCTACGCGTCGTATTTTTTTAAAAGATTCTTCTTCACAACATTTAGGAAGAAAACTCCATCTTTAGTTGGTTCGTTATTTTGTAGTAATACTACGGACATTCAGACCCTTATACTGTTATTTGAGGATTATTAGCTTCGTTGCTTTTTATTTTAAGGAGCCATTGTTTTACGCTAAATCTAGATTTCCTTTTTTTTTACTAAACAGTATTAATCATAAAGTAGCGATGAAAAAAAAGTATGATATTAAGTATATTTATAATAAATGTGGTATAGAAAAAAGTAGTTACAATTTGCAGAAAATATAATTCTAACTTGCATTTAAAGGAACTTAGTTTGAATAAAATAAATAATTAAATAGAAGCAAACATATTATAATAGAAGAATATACATGCCAAAGAATGCCAAATACTTTTCTTATAACAATATCATTTTAAAAAGAAAACTATTACGTTTTTTTTCTCGATTAGTTTTGCGGGATATTCTCATTCCAATTCATATTACTAGGAAAATATTTACTGTATTCTATACTGTAGACAAATGAATTTATTTTATAAGCATTTGTCATAAATTAATATAGCGAAATACTAATTACTACTACAGCTCGTAGGAGAAAATTAACAGTCTAGATATTCGATCAATCTTCTGTAGTCCAGCAATACTATATCGCAATATTAACAGCAGCATGTCCAAGATAGTTCTATCCATTCCTCTTTTCCGCAATGCTGGATATATACAGTTCTACAGGCTTGCACATGCGCAGGTCCTTAGCATTTTACTACATATACAACGTTTTTTTATCGCAATATTGCATGTGAAATAACTTTTCTTTTTACAAATTAAATAATAAGGTAAGTGGTGATAATATTCCTTGCGGGGGAGTATGCTGCAATGTTCATATCTCAAATACCAGGTTTCAGGAGCATCAACAGGATTTAATAGCTATTTGGCAAAGAAACAGATCTCAAACAAAACTGCCCCATAATATCGTGTCAGATAGTTTTTTAATCAACTACCAAAGTAGCACAGAGGTATTGACCAATGTCAGAAATAGGGGTTCTGGAAAGATTGGTCAATCTATGCAGAATCTCGAACATCATTCCGAAATACATGATCATTTTAAAATAAACATGTCAAAACAATCACAAACTTATTTTTTATTCCTCCATCCTTTCTTATAGTACTATATTTCAATTTTAAACTCTGCTTCAACTTCCAATATATTTTACTCAGCACTAAGCGAGATCAACCAAGAAACGTAGCAACAATTAGCCTACAAAGGTCCTCATCGAAATTGGCCAGTATTTATCCGATATTGGTCAGCGGATTTGAGCTACTTGAGAAATACAGGTATGTATAGAAATACTTATTTCAGAATCGTAAAGATATTGTCACGATAAAGATGCCATACTTATTTACATGTTAAGTACTTTATGGCATGAAACATTATCCACTCTTTCTTTTCTGTTTTTGTAAAAACCGTCATATTTACACCCCAACTAAGTGGCTATGCTTTTAAAATACTTTGTTGTATGGAGTAATGTGGCGTAAATGTTATATAATGGATATATATGAAGGAGATTATTGCTTGAAATGCAATGATTATTGAAGACAAGAACGATCCGAATTGTACTTCGATTCAATGTGTGGTTTGCATGAGTTGGTTACATGAAATTTTTCCACATCTTGATGTTTTTTCTACGAAAAGTGTTTGAAAACATACGGAGAATGGTTTAAGACATTACTTTCATGTTTATCAAATTTTTCTGTGTCATCAGTTTGCTTAACAACAGCATGGTTTTAATTTGTTTGTTTGAAAGAGAAAACTGTATAACATTGTTAAAAACTGTTACATGTAGCCATATTCCCCAGTACTAGAGGAATATTGCATTTTTTTATTTTCCATTTATTGAATATTTGTGGATTCATTTTATTAAAAGGTCTTTCATATGTTATTCACAACTTTCTTTATTAAAAAACTTAAAAAAAAAAAAAAAAAACTGTACTGTTTCTTTATAGTAGTATACATATGCACAATACATGTGTTCAAAAAATATGCTGCCCTATTCCTCAAAATTACTTTAAATAAATTATCTGAAATCATCAAGATAAAAAAGTATATTGTAACAGTAAGATAATGAAACAAAAATCAAAAAAATAGGATATAATATTACAGTACGAAATATGCAAATGCTGTTGGAATCCAAACAATTATTTAAAAGAATAGATTACTCTTATTACTGGTAATTGTTAAAATGAGAAAATGTGTACTTAAGGTTTGCAAATAAACCAAACATTCAATATTTTATAAACCTGAATAAATTTTACTGGAACCTAGCTACATTTCCAATCACAGTTCTTTATACTTGAGACCTCTAGCTTTTTTTTATATATATATAAAATTCTACGTCGCTGCATTTAGGAAGAAAATTTTCTCTTTAGTCGGTTCGTTATTTCGCTGCAGAACAGGATTTCGGACCCATTGACTTCTCCTACTCGAGTGGGATTTGCTTCATTCTTTTCTATTTTTGGCGACGCCATTGTGCCCGAGTAAAACCAATTTTTTCTGCTCTTTTTTTCGGATTCGTTCTTTGGTATATGGTGCCACTCACTCAGAGCATCCACTTATTTGATTTGTAACATTGCGAAATATTTCAGTAGGGTTGGAGCCGGGCTAAAATGATTGGTCATTGCAATGGAGCGTAGCGTTTGGGAGTGTTGTCCAAATAATACTGGTAGCAATAGCTTTTGATATTTTTTGTTGACGCGAAGTTTAATTTGAGGAAGTGATTGACTAAATGTGTTTCTTACCAGCTGTTTCCTAAGTTTAGAAGCTCAATAAAGCTCCACTTTCTGACTCTATTGGAAAGTCGGTGTTCTTTTATTATTTTAACATTCAAAACTACCATAATCCACCGTAACTTAAATTATTTTTTTAAGTATATAAAAGAGAATTGGTTTGAGTATTAGCTATCGAAATAAATATTTTAAATATAATTCAAATCTGAAACACGTTTAAGTTCAAAATGTTCATAAAAAATCTTTCACAATTACGTTTGTTAATTATTTATAGCAAATCGTTGATTGAAAATGCATATGTGTTATTGTACTTAAGAATAAAATATTCTTATAAAAAATAATAAGCAAATAAACAGGTTTCCTATGAAATCATTTGCTGAGCTCTGATTTGATTTGCATTAAAGCAACGTGATAACAGTAGTAGTTATTTGAAAGACATTGATGATAAAAAGGGAAAAATAACTGGCAATTGACCTCAAAAGAGAATTTGTATGTGTGTGTCATATGAAAAAAGCATAAAAATTAACTGTTAAATTGTAACACCTAAAATACCAGGGCAGTTTTCTTGTTAAAAACTTAATACTACTCCATAACAATTGAACATCCTGAAAATTAATTTTAAAAAATTTCAATGCCCGGCATTATAAAATAAAAATGTATTGATTTCAATTAAAAAATAACTGTTATTATGCTATAAATATTATTTGTGCTGATTTAATATGCAATGATGTTCACATTATCATATTTCAGCATTTAACATATCTAACACCCCTTAAAATAATATTTGTACATGCATACTAAGAGTATATACTCTTAACCAATATAAAAGCACTGTGACACACCATTATCTCCTACATACACATCATTCAAATCAAAGGCCTTTTCGCCAACAAAACCAGCTTCTTAAATTCGGCCTGAAATTACACCCACATCAATAAAGTGCGGTCTTCTAATTAAGAAGTTCCTTCTCAAAAATTCGATACTGGATAAAAGAAAAGTAAGTAAAAAATGCGATCCCTCAGAATTGTGTGGGCATAGCTGTATAAGGAATCTGTCACTAGATTTAAATATGCATCAGCTGTTTTGAGTTATTACATGAAATATTCATTGGAAAGGTTAGTCCATTCTTTTTTCTTCTTCCCCGATATTTCTTAGTGGTCGATAGAGTTTGGGATATTTTAAATATTGTATCACTGTTCCTAAAAGAGTTGTAAGTAGAGTATAACGGGGAGTTGCGTGACTTAATTGAATTGAGATTCCTTACGGAGAACTCCTCATTAGTGATGGAATTGTATAGGGACTTGCTAAATGCTTCATTTTCAGCAAGACATTCTGGTAGATTTGGGGATTGCTGTATTGTAATGCTCCTTAAAATAAAACATTCTTATTAAGGATTCTGGAAGCATGTGTTAATACACGTATGGTAATCAATAAAATAAAAATGTATATTCTAAGTTACGTTGTATGTTATGTTTATCTTTACCTTGTTATGTTAACGAAGGACGATCCAAAGTTGTTATAATAAAGGACAATTTTTTTTTATCTAAGATTTAAAGTTACGTGTTGAAAATATGAATATGTTGCAGAGGATTGTTTTTCCCTATAATTAAGTTTTGTTTATTCGATTAAGTTAACAGAAAGACTGCATTTACGTTAATGAAGTGATTTTAAAGAAATGTTTTTTTAAACAAAAGTTATTCCCTTACTTTTCATGTAGTAAATAAAGTACAGTTATTTTATTTATTGCAAGATAAACAATACGCTTGTGGTTTTATATAAGTTCATTTACGTTAATGAAGTGATTTTAAAGAATTTTTTTTTAAACAAAAGTTATTCACTTACTTTTCTTTTAGAAAATAAAGTGCAGTTATTTTATTTAGTGCAAGATTACTGTTTTATATATGCTCATTCATGTACTTTCTAAACATTGTGCTTAAGTTTGAAATAAATTTAACAAATACGTAATTAAATAGTTAGTAAAACTACTTTAGAATAAAAAAAGTCAATTTAAGTAAAACTTCTTTCTTACTAATGAATGTTATATATAATTTAATTTACATGGGAACTACGAAATCTACAGAAATAATAAATATATATATATATAAATAAATACAATAATTATAATCGTTTGCAAGAGGAAGTCGAAAAAAAAAAAAAACATTCTATAATTTTTATGAAGTCAAAGTTAAACAAATACGAAAAATGAAATAATTGTGTTAAATCTCATTAAGATGAAAGGATACTTAAAAATAAAATTACGAAAGCATAAATGCCTCTTTTGCTAAGGAACATGTAAATTTACTAACGTTCTGTGACGATTATAATTCCAAAAACTATCTTCTTTTAAAACACGTTGTGTTTGTTGAGTTCGAGCCGCCCATCAGAAGAGGGAGCCACTTGTTCTTTTTATATTTACGTTTTTAACTTGTGAGGGTGCAGACAATTCGGATGCGGTTGAGTAGATATCTTAAAATAATTGGTGCTTACAAAATCAAAACTCCCTTTTTAGGTATTTCTTATATATATTACAATCGAAATCTAATTCAAATATACTCTGTAAACTCAAATTTATTCAGTAAGTAACATTTAAAGTTTATACTCTTACTAATTCTCATCGTCTTCATTCATTATATGTAATTCTGTATTATTGTTATGTATATTTATTATAATATCTCATTCATATGAATTTTTTCACGTTAATAAATATAATTTTTATACTGTGTATGATGTAATTAAAATTTAAAATTGAATTCAAGTCAAGTCAACCCCAGTGTTTGTCAACGAAATGATCGCTTTCGATCAAAAGGAACAGGCTCAGAAATACTCCAAAGTTTCTCAACGGTGCCTGGAAAATTATTGAAAACTCGTGAAGAAGCGTTAGTAATTGGCATCGATATAGATAAACAACTGGATAGACTGCCTAACGGTGAAGAAACGAGCCTTTTCTCCCGCGGAAGCGAGATGCTTGGATGGAGAAATTGTATTGCCGATGTGGATTTTCTTCGATCTTTATGATATATTCGCGTTACTTTCGATATTTAGCAAGCAAAAAAAAAAATTAAGAATAAAACATATTTGAAGAAAATAGTTAAACCAATAAATATAACTAATCAAAATAATTCTAAGTATAGAATTTGTATATTTAGAACAAACATTTCAGATTAGTTACTGTCGATATCTGTAAACATGTTTGATCTTTATTGAATCGAATTTAATTCTTTAAATTTTAAATTACATAAATCACATGTTTAAAAAATAAATTATTATCTACAAGTTATAAGAATACAATAAACAAATGAAAATAGACTTTTAAACTAGATTTATTTTAGAAGTAGAAATTAAAAATAATTGAAGAAATACTCTAAACCAGTTGAAAATATGTAATAATTAGATTGCAAAATACAAATTCATACATTCAATACACCAATTCAAAGAACAATTTAAGTTTCAAAGGCCAACTATAATATTAAATTTTTATACTCAATATTATTATATAACTTATGATTTTAAATATATAAGTTGTGAAACTTGTTTATTGCAAGTATTTGGTCTTATAATTTTGAAATGAGAAAAATGTAGATAACTTTATCAAAACTAAATAATTTCAGGCATTGTTCATAATTATATTACAGAAAATTGTTTTTGGGATTTCAACTTAAAAATCAAATAAATTATATAGTTTAATAAGCAAAAATTTAAAAGGAGGAAAATTTTTAAAAGTAGTCGGAGAGTTTTTCCCAAGAAAAAAAAAATGGTTTGTGGTTAATCTATATCTAAACATTGTTAAAAAGGACCAACTTATTCAGTTTATGCCTGATGGTAGTTTTGTTTCTTTGATGATCTAGTGTTACTCTTTTGGCATTCGAAAAAAGTCTAATATTGCCATAAGTTCTGGCAATTAGTTTTATTAGTTGCGTTTGGTGGAGATCCTCCACAACAAATTCACCTTCAGTTGAATGCATAAAACCCAATGTATTCAATTTTTTGACAGTGTTACACTGTGACAAATACTTAGAAACAGAATAAACAATGTAATCTAAAGGTTTTTCCATATTTGTTTTTTTTTTTTAATTTGACACATAATGACGAAATAATTTTTTAGTTTGTTGCACAACAAACAATACTCCATCAGAAGCAAATTTTAATCCACCTTTATTTACATTGCATGTAAACGATTTGGCATTTTGATGGTATTGCGTATCATAAGTATGGCTATTGCATTGACCAATTTTTAATTTAGCTTTTGTATACGATTGTAAGAGGAGAGACAATTTATCTCTAAAATTCAAGGGTTATATTTATAAACAGAAATAAAACTGAAATACAAATTGCTTTCCACAGTTTGATTTGACTTCGGATTCCAACAAACAGTTAAAAACGACTTTGTTTTTAAAATAAATACGTAAGTAATAAAGAAACTGATAAACTTTTCCGTTTGCAGTCCGCAGTTTCGATATTAAATAAATTTACATCAGAACAATGCATTTTGAATTATTGTTTCTCATTCCAACCCCCTTTTTTTTATTTTATTAATACAATTACTATATGTTCATGAAAACGTATAAAAACACAGATTAATTAAAACGTATCGAAAACAAATTATCCAGTTATAAATAAACAGTGTAATAATTTTAATTATTAAATGAGTGTAGAATAGAACAATAACAAGTGGAGTTTTAGTTTCGCTTTCATTTTCCATTTCTTTGCCAAATGCCCTTGAAAACGCATAAAAACAAGGATTAAATAAATATAAATCAAGTGTTTTATTCTAGATCCTAATGCTATTTGTTCTGAATTTAAAATAGATTATTTATGATATGAATTGTCATGTAAGAGATCAACCATTAACCACGAGCGATCAATGTTAAAAGGGTCATTTTAGATATTTTTCAATAATAAATAATTAAAAAAATATATATTTACATATTTGAATAACTATTTTTTACTTACCGGTGAAAACTCTTGTTGATATCTTTCCGATTTGCGCTGTTGTTGCAATTATATGCAACACACGAGTTAACCATCATTCAGGAAATCTTCACACCAGTGGCAGGAAAACAAATATTACTGCCGGCGCGTTTTTCGCCTCGCGTTGCCACCGGAGCAGTCTATCCAGTTGTTTATCTATATCGATGGTAATTGGTGGACTGGACAGAAGTGGTACCTAACTAGTTTGCCTGATGCGATGGAAACTAAGTTGTCGGTGTCGATGTGATTAGATTAGGGAAATGCGAGCATTATTCATCTTTACTCACTATTACGAAAGAAAGTAACACCGTTGCGACAAAGGAAATAGAAAGCAACAAGATCGCTATCAAAAGACGTCCAAGTTGCCACTGATGACTACTTGGACAATGCATAATTCCAAACAAAAAGAAGAAAAAAAACTTTACGTAATAAGTTAGGTAGAAGTCTTGATAGAAACGGAGGAGTAAAACGTCACCAGCAAATTAACTGAAACCATTTCTCTGCATAAAAAAATATCGTGTAGAAACAGTTAAATAGAACGGGTATCTAAACAAGAAGCGTTTTTAGCTTAGCAGGATCAGAAAAGCAAGAAATCAAGAGGAATTTAAACATATAATATCCTCCTCTAATAGGAATGTTAAATTTATATGTAACAAAAGGTTAGTTAAAGCCAAACCAAATGAAAAATTTAAAGCTACTGCATGGTCACGAGAAAGTGGCAGAGAGCAATTATTCCTAAAATAAGCATAGTCAGACAATAGTAATTTACAAGTAAGTACTATTTTACGATGCAGACGTCATTGCTATTAATGAAAACTCACATGATTACTCTTACAAAATTCCACTATCTACTTGTAAATAAATTAATTAAATTCACTCTAAAAATTTCAAAAGTAGTAGTTAGGAATTTCAAATACGTCACTCTTTTTTGAGCATTGAAAGTAGAATTAAGAAAAAAAATCAAGATTCAATTTAAATAATCAGAACTCAAAGTTTTCCAAGGTGTCACTAGCACACAGTATAAGTTTAACTGAATCAAATACCCAAACTCTACAGATTATTTGATGAAAACTTAGTCCCGGCACACATTTGTCCAGTAGGAAATTAAGACTACTTTTGTACATTTATTTATAGTTGTGAGATTTATCAAATACAAAATAATAGAAATAACACAAGCGTACAAATTAAAAACGAATGGTGTTATAATACTTACAATAAAGTTAGAATAAGCCCTTTCCTTTCGAAATTTATAAGGAAAGATAATAGTTTTTATAATTAATGAACGCATGAAGTTAAACAATTCATAATGTATAATAGATTACATCCTATGCAATAGGACTTGAAGAGCCAAGTAAAGAAGCTCAGATGAGGACTTGATTGTTGATTGATAACACTTATTGATAAAATTTCTAAATCCCAATTTTACTTTTTTTTACCAGTTAATGAAAAGTTAATGGCATTTTTTGTGGTGATTGATTAATATATATCCCCATAAATGAAGTGGTTGAGAGAGAGAAAACACATCACTAAAATAATAAATTCAAGAAATGTATGAGAAATTATTGACTCGATTCCTAATGCAAACGACTGAAAAACTAAATTTATAAAATTAAACAATATAATTTTATTTCGTTGAACCCACTATCCATAATTATTATTTTTAATTGACATAAAATATATAAATTTGAATATAGTAGTCCTATATAAAAGTGCAGTAATATTGTTACACTAATATATAATCTAGATGTATGAAGTACAAAAATATATACTAACTGAAACGTATCAAGCAATTAAATCATACATTGCTAGTTTTCGCAGTTGACAAACACATCACATCCACTATTTCTGTATTCCATCTGAAGTTGTCTCCGATTTCATTTACTATTCAGTCTGTCGAGAAATCTTGGGACTTTTAGACGATATTCCCTAGCTGACTGACTCCTCTGATTCCATGATCAAAGAGAATAAGATACTAGGAATTGCAGGAGACCCTCCCCCCTTTACCATCTTGAAGGGTATACATGACCCCCCTCTCCCTAGTTGACCTCCACCCTGCAATCTCCGTGCCAATCTCATTTAGCACCCCTGCGCTAGCCAATAACTGGCCATCATTCGTCTCTATTTAGAACGAGATCCAGGAGACTGATCGTCTTACGTCACCCTTTTCCACCTCCTCGTCTTGTGTCCTACATTCTTGACTCTGGATAGCAGAGTCGCCATCTTTGGTCATTCAATAAGTTATTGAAAACAACGGAATAGTTGCAATAGCTAAAGTGTTGTTTCAAATACTTTTAGAACTAGAAAATGAAATTAGATAAAATGAATGGGGATGATGGTGACAATCTGAGTCAACCTTGTTTCAGTTTGGGTACGTATGGTTTGCAATTTGAATTGGTTACCTTTATTTGCTGCTGACATTTTGCATAATTCATCAAGTGTTACATCACATAACATGCAATACATATAGACTGAACATTTTAATACCGATTTAGTTCCTATGTATTGCATGCAACATGATACAATTTCTTTTCAGGAAGTAAATATAAATAGTATTATGTACTTATACCCGAAAATATTTATGCTAATTGATTTGACGCATAAATACTTAACCTTGGTTGTCAATATCTACGTTTATCTTTTTTGTATAATTATTTTTCTAATTCGCGACATGTTTTCTTTTCATCAATAGTTCAAAAGAAAATTATTGCAAATCCAAACAAAATATTAATTATGGACAGACTCATTAAAAAAAAGTGAAATTTATTTTTTGCTAAGTTAACTAAATCCTTACCGCGACAGACACGACATTTATGAAACATAAATATTTACTTTTTCAGTTCACAAAAATACTTCAAGACATACTCTTTCACTATGTCAAACAAACTCATAAGACAAGACAAATTCAAAATCAATTTTCCCTGATACGCCTGAAGGAGGAGTGGCCGAACATGGAAGCGTAGCATCCCACGCAAAGCACGCAACTCATAACCTTGAAGCCAAGCTTCCACCTTAACGTAGTTGCAGAACCTCGACTGTCATCAACCAATCACGTTGACCCTGAGACCGTTGGAGGTAGTAAAGCTGAAGATTGTGCAGGGGGAACCTTTAATCCATATTTAGCCTTCCACCTGTCTATCTGAATCACCGTCAATTAATTTTCATATTTCGTGATAGTCCTCAGTCAAAAGGGGGGTAGTGTTTGATGGACGGTATGCAGGGAATCCTTTATGTACGGTACCTTCTGATTTAAATAGGGATGGAAGTCTACACTATGTTGAAGATAATCTCATTTGTGGACCTTCTAACTAGTCTCTAATGATTTCTCGGTTGCGTTGTACGAATCTATAAGGTTGGCAGATATTGAGTGTAGTTTGTGGAGCATGCACGCCATTCCGGTGGGCTTTTGATGTCACGAGGTTTACAATGCTGCATTATCCTTTTAATGAAATTGAGAAGATTTTCAGTAGATGATGAATAATGTGTGTGTATTATTGAGAAAGTATTCGATTGTCTAATTTAATATTATAGTAATGATAGTGAAGATTGATAGTAAATAAGTTGATCACTTAAAAGAAATATATTTAGCAGAATTGATTAAGTTATAATGACGTATATTAAAGTTTTGTTTATTTTTTGTTTGAATGTTAATACTAATTTCTTTTTGATACGTTTATTTTGTCAGATAACTAATTGTTTCAAACCTTTGAAAAACCTTCTGTTATTCTCAATTTCCCTTGAAACTTATTTGATAAAGACAATATAAAAGTGTATTGTTATAAAACACAAATCAGAAGTATGCATGTACATTTAAAAGTTTTAAAACCGTATTATTAAACTATACCAATTTAATGATGCCATTAAATTTGTAAATTCCAAAGAACATTTGGGTAGACCGGACTTCTGAAGATGTTCAATTATTTTTAATGGTTAAAAGTTTAGAACTAGTTTTAAGAAAGTATAAACTTTAATTCCTTAGCATGAACTAGTTACACTGAAAGTTTTGAGAATTCTTGAATGTTATGTTTTTTTTTTTTTTTTTTTTTTCTTTTTCAATTTAATTAATGAATGAAAACAGAGATTTTTAGTAAAACTATGTAAAAGGGTTTTGTTACATTCCAATTAGGTTAAATTTACTTTTAATCCCTAAACAACTATTCTTTTGCTACCAATCTTAATAAAGATTTTATATAATTACATTTCCAGGCGTTGTTTGGCACTTGGCTATGAATAAATGTTAGATGAAAAAAATGTGTTAAGATATTTATTAAAGTGTACATGTCAGTGTACATGTTTGTGTACGCGTCAAGGTTGCCATTTTTTATACCAATTGGTTTAAACCAAATGATTTTTTTCTCAAAAAAGCAATTAGTTTCTTTAAAGAATAATTTAAAATTTTATTTATTTATTTATTTATTTATTTATTTATTTATTTATTTATTTATTTATTTATTTATTTATTTATTTATTTATTTATTTATTTATTTATTTATTTATTTATTTATTTATTTATTTATTTATTTATTTATTTATTTACAATTAGATTTTTAAAATTATTTGATCTTGCAAATAACTTCTACTTTCAACCAAAAGTTATCCACTTCAAATATATCTTTTTCAAAAGGAATTTATAGAAAATGTAGTTATAGAATGAGGACGAAGGCAAGAAAATGATTAAAAAAAACTTTAATTCTGATGCATTGAATGAAGTTTAAATAATTTTTATTGCAAAAACAGCTACAGCGAATCTAGAGAATATGTTTTTTCTTTTTGTATTGAACAACTGTTGCGTAATAAAGAGGTTTTAGAAAAAGCAGCAAAAGTTGCTTTTTATTCAAAATGTTAAATCCAAAATGTGTTCTAAATGGAATAAAGAAATGAGAATTTAGTTTTGTTTCTATTTTTTTTTAGAAAATAATTCACTAAATGAAATATCTACATTTTTGGTACTATAACATGATTTATTGATGTTTTTGAAATGAAAAATTATACGAATAATATAGATAAATTTTCTATTTTAAATCTATTTTAAATAAATCTTGCATTTAATGACTGTTGTATATAAGTTTTAAATAATGTATTTGATATATTAATATTTTATAATTATTCAAAATTATTAATTAAACTTAAATTATAATCTCCATTTTAAATTTCTTTCTAATTTCTAAAATTATCGTTTTGAATAAATTATCACCATTATTGATGAATCTAAGAACAATATTCCATAGTTCCACGTATTCCATAGTATTACATAGTAAACAATTATCATTATATTATACTGTATACACTAAATTTAAATAAATAGTACCTCTCAATAAAACATTAAAATTATGATTTGAATGTCCACATAAGTAGCAACAATTGTTTATTTAGTTTAAATTAGTTTCGAAAGGAATATTTATAGTTATTTGACTTTAAGTATTCTAGTTAATGTCAATTTTTATTTATAAATATGTATTCAAGTTATTAGTAAGGATTTAAGAAAAAAAAAAACTTATTTAAAGGAAAAAAAAATCCGGTTTATTTGATTTTTTGGGGGGGGACCCCCTCCCCCTTTCTTTTTTTTTTTTTTCTTCTTTTTTTTTTGAAAAAAAAAACAACTTTTTTTTTCAACCCTGATACACGTACATTAAAAAAATATATAAAAATGCATTTTTCTTCATATTCTACATTAATAAAGATACATATACAAAAAATTAGCTTCAAATTGATTCAGAAGATCTCAAGTTTATGAGCATAATCAGGATCTCTTCACCTCGATCACAGAACATCTACACGAAAATTTAGGTTTATCAAGTTATCTATAGAAATAAACTTAGAATAAATTGATTTAATAGATCTATGAGCCTATCATATCCTTCCTACACTTTTCTACACTTCACACCTTTAGCACAAAATCTCGAAATACAAGTTTATTATCGATAGCCTACTTTGATCAAGATATTTATAAAAAGAAAACCAATTCAACTTGTTTAGGAAGATTTTAAGTTAAGAGCATTTCACTTTTTCTTTTTTCTTTTCGCTTTTTTTGCAGATTTCCTCTATCTAACCCATTAAATATATAAATGTAATGATAATTAAATCAAATGAAAGTTTTATTGAAAATTTGCCTATTTGACATCAAAGGATCTATAATGTTCAAACCATAATAAAAAAAATAAAAAAATGTTTTAATGAGAAGTAATTTCCGAACACCTAAAAAAAACCCTCTAAAACAAGCTATCATAAATCAATAAAAAAAAGCTAGTTCTTTTTCCATCATTGTCATTTTATCACTCGCCGCCATTCATTAACCACAAAATCACCCAACCTGTTTTGGAGATATGATTATGTTGCTCGATTACTTTATCCAGCATTACACCCTCCAAAACAACGCAACCACAAACGCTAACAGAATTACATCAACGATAATGCAAATTAAATCCCAGAGCAATTCCCATTAACACAATAATAAGATAGTCTAGGGCTGGGTAATCATGTATCCTAGATGAAACGGATCCCACAGGTCCCGATATCTCGACGAAAAAAGGGATAAAAAATGGGGAAAAAAGAAGGGAAAAAAAGAGACTGGCTGGAAGGAAATACAGTCACATTCCTTCCGCTTCGGGGCCGAACGTTTGTTTTGTCCAACAGGGGCCCTCGAGCCTGGGAAAGGACAGTCTTGATGTAAGGTTTTTTAGGTTGGGAGTAGTAGACTACACATAATAATAAAAAATAAAAAAATCAGGAAATGGCTAGGCCTTTTCGTTTTGGTTTATTTTCTTATTTTTTTGCTAAGAGTGAGTGCATCGCTTGGAAGAATTGTTGGGGGAAGTAAATGGGTACTGAACTTGATTTGAATAGACCACTCAGATTCCCTAAGATATCGTAACATTTATTTAAGTGGTCATAGGGTTAAATAATTACATAAATAAGTTATAAATTGCATCTAAAACTTTTCTAATTTAAGTTTGGTTATCATTATAATTGTTTTGATTTATCACTTGTACTTCTATAATTTGTATCCCAATGATGAATGGCTGCTGATAAAATAAGGACAAATAAATAAATATTTAAAAAATATTCACACGTTTATAGAAAATAGAAAAATTTATATGTTGGACCAAATTAATGTATTTTTCAGAAATTATTTTATATAACACAGTTGCCTTTATTTGTTCATATCACACAATCACGAAATTACCAAACTTACTTCCTTTTAGAACATACATTTTTGCAAACTCATTATGTTAATTCCCTTTCTATATGATAAAGAATTGTATTAACTTAAAAAATATAAGAAATAGTCATAAAATATTAATATCTCCACTTTAACTGTTTTGCTTTCCATAACAACTAGAATAGCTTTCAAACTTTAATATTGCAGAAAAAAGTATTTCAGGTCACAGGCTGAAAAAGCTTCTATATTTACTACAAATAAGTGATTAAGATATCGTTTTGGATTTAGAAAATAATCCTAAATCTCAAAATACTTTTCAAATTATCAAGAATTAATTTTTCAAATGTGTGTAATAACTTATAAATAATGCATGTGTTAATCTACAAATTTTCACATCAACTTTTATTGGATCTATTTTAATTGTAACCTATATTCGGTCCATCTACTGAATTTAATAGAAATATAAAGTGGTTTTTTTTTGTTTTTTTTTTTTTGTTGTTGTTGTTGTTGTTGTTGTTGTTGAAGAAAAAGTATTTTACGTGTTTCTTCCTACTACTGCAGCAGATAAACAGCATAATATAAAATAAAATTCCTCAAATTTTATTAGAACATTTTTATTTTATTCTTGGGACACATCTTAAATTGCAATTTAAATGGTTACTGTAAATATTACTAAGTAATATAATGTATTGTAATTTTGAATCAAATGCATTTTTAAATTTAATGGCAAAGCCAAATACAAAGTATAATATACTCTAAGGCAGCTAATTTTTTAACATGGCATTGTAATATACTACTTTTCAATCTGAAATTGAAATGAGTTTGAAATTATATAACAGTTTTTGTTTTAATCAGATTTATTCTTAAATATTTTAAACTTTCATTTCGTTATTCAAAAAATAATATTAATATTCTCAAATACTATTTTAAACATTTCAAAATTGCACACAAGTGTTCATTATAGTAAATAGCCTTAAAATCACTACACTAAAAACAATGTCAACAAATCATATCCTCTTCAGTAGATTGAAACTCATAATTTCCCAAGATGCAACGGTAAAAATGTTTAATATTTCTGAAAGAAATTCAAGTATTAAGGAAAATGTCCTTCAGAACATTCAGCAATGAATACCAAACTTCATGTGTTTACTAGATATCCATGATATAGTAAAACGTCTGCATTTTTATACTAAGCATACTCATCGAAGAATATTTTTTTAAAAACATGAAAAGAATTTTAGAAAACTATTCTCAACGATGAACATTTTAGTTTGATTAAATATGAGTAAATTCATTCTGTATTTGAAGATAAACATCAAAGATAGCGAGTTGTTACTAATATTTAAAAGAATTGTTTGTGTAGGAAAATATTAATAAGAATGAACCAATTACTCAGATTTCTAAAACTGTTTGCTTGTCGATTATTACTTCCTATTTGGAATTTCAGTTTGGGAAAAATGTTAATAAGTGCAAAATAAATATATGTTTACCTTTTTATTTTAGGCTTTATGCCTTAAAAATAATTTAAGAGCTATGAACTATCCCTTAAGATCATATTTATAGTTTTATCTTCAACTGATTCGAATATACTGAAAGGTTGTATTTTCTATTCAAAGAAAATAAATCACTGAACTCCATCTTATAGTTTTGAAACAGCGTACTCAATTTGTATAAATTATAATGTATGTGTAAGTGAAGGCTAGAATATCCATTCCTGTTATATGATACATTATAAATGCAATAATAGCAGTGCAAATATTTCGTTACTTTTGATTTGCAATTGAAAATTTATTTAAAATATCGTACTATTTCTTTTGAGTAGGTGAGAAAATTCGTTGTTCAGAAATATCTGTTCCTTACTTTAGAAATATAGCGTACGTTCAAAAAAGTGCATTAAATAATCACTTATACAGTGATAAAACACAATATCATAAAATAGTTAATTTATAGCTTTTCTAACAATAATCTTTCCTACAACTATATCATTGTTAAAATTTATTCCAATAAAATACCCGATCTTGTTTCAAGAAGTATGTAGCATAACACAACAATATACATATTTCAAGTATTGGAAACCTAACACAGCCTAAAAAGGGACAGTCTCCACATAAGTTCCACAAAGAAAAGAAAAAATAAATACCATAACATGCCTTCAAGAAGATTCCGCTTCTATTGAGAAGGACATTATGTCCGAAATGAAAGTCTTTCCTCATAACCTCCCAGGCATTAGCCCTGGGTTAAAAAGAAGAAATGGGAAGGTAATGGGAAGTGAATTCCCCGGATACCTGAATGCCGGACAAGTTGATGCATAGGGGACTTCTAGTTTGGACCTCCTGCTCGAGGGAATACGCTAAAAGTTGCTTCTAGGAAAGTAACGGTTTGGTGATAATAACTAGTTACTTATAAGTACGAAGGGTTGGTCGATTTCTATCGCAGGTGTTATTTGAGCATGCAATCATGTGCTTTTATATCGAGCTACGAGTACCTTTTTGCCTATTTTACTTAGAAGCAACATTTATAAATAAAATTGAAAATATATTTAATTGATAGGACTCAAGCAACTGAGTTTTACAATTAATTCTGAATAAATTCCAAACGTTTCATTTGTATTAATTTAATACTTTGAAAAGTACATTTATAAGTATATATAATGGAAAAAAAAATCACATTGATGTGCATCTTTCTAACATAAATTAGAATAATTTTCATCAATACATCAATAGCAAACATCAGATACAAACTGGGAGCGCGGGGGCGCAACCCTACCCCCTCAGGTTGAGTATATATATATTTTTTTACCAAAATAAAAAAAAAATCAAGATTTTTTTAATTTCACGCAACAAAGATATTTTGACTCTCACATGCGTAATATCAAACGCTAACCAGGAGAAAAAAGAATATTGAGAGGTTGACTATTTGGGTCAGGGCTGCCAACTCTAAATAGAGGGAATCGCCAAAAGCCTTTTAAAAAATTTCTAAAAATCGCCAGGTCTCAAAATCAAGAATATCGCCAAATGGGAATATATATATATATATATATATATATATATATATATATATATTCCCATTTGGCGATATTCTTGATTTTGAGACCATATATATATATATATATATATATATATATATATATACAAAAAAAACCAATTTATCTTAGAAAAAAAACGTTTTTATCAATAATATTACTTGTCCAGCTTTGCCAAGTGGAGTGTAATTACTTTTATTATTAATATACATTTATTTGAAAACTTTGATTATTCTAAATAATCGCACGAATGCAGTTTTTTTTTTTCTTTTTTTTTTCTTCTTTCAAATATTTAAAAATATGTCAGTTTGAGAAACTAATCATTATTTTAGCATAGCTATACTAATATTGGAAGTCATTCATTTGAGAAAACTGTTCCAGGTACAGTAGAAACAATTAAGATATGTGGTTCTTATAACACAGAAGAATATATTTTATATTAATTTTATTATACAGTTATTTTCTAAGTTACAGTTATAGAATAAATATAATTCATATTTACTTATATCTATATTTTGCTATAATATTCAATGATAACATTTATTTTACTTTCTTCGTGAATTCATGCGATTATGCTTAAGGAAATAAACAATTTATAGTAGGTACGAGAAAGATGTAAAAAACTTAAATTAGTAAATGTATATTATGTTTAATAAATAGTTAAATGAAATATGTATCAACTCTCTTGATTCATAGTTAAATAAATTCTATGTAAATGTATGATATAAAAAAATATTCAATCAACCGAATGATACAAATATATTGCACGTATTACATGTGCAAAGCATACTAACATGCAATCGTTAAATTTTCTATGCCTAAGTTGTACTAAATTGGATTTTATTAATGTAATAACTTACTATTCAAATTTGTGTTATTGTAATTTACCATGAATACAAGTACGAAATCAAAAAAATTAATAAATATAGTTTAGAACCAAAGTATTCCATTGTTAAACCCTAATATTTACTCATTGTAGTGTTATAATTAAATATTTCTGATAGCATAATTTAACAATGGTACTATCATTTTCTTGGCTGTTTTAGTTTTAAAGGTAATATAATCTATAAAATAATTAATGCAGGAAGATAAAATATCACGTAATTATTTTTATAATAATAGATATAAGTAAAAATATACATTGTATTTGCGTACATTTTACAACATTCTTAAAGTTTCTTCGAAATTACCCCTAAATAATACAATGCGATTTTGTAGCACTGCTGGCAAATAGTATTCTATGTAAAAGTAAAATATTCATACCTTGCAGTTGTCCTTTCTCATATGAAACACCTAGATTGAGTGTTTTTGACCATGAGTAAATGTTATTTTAAAAAGTTTTAACCCCCCCCCCCCCTCTCATGTATTATAAAAAGTCTAAGTTAATTTACCTGTATCCCATAGTTATAAAAGTGTTTTGTAATTTAATTCTTTTAACAAGTAACATTTAACAAATAATATGTAACTATTAAATTGTGATTATTAGTTTAGTACTCAAAAATAAACACCACCTCTTCCCTAAATATATTAAGTTAAATTAACAGATTATATGTTTTGTTCTACTTGTATAAATAAATATATACTCATGATTATTTTAGTATTGCCTTAGGATAATTATTGAAATAATTTAGTGGCAAGGGATAATTTGAATTGATCAATAGATTAATACAAATAAATATATTATTGACAAATCATAACGTTAATAATTTGAAGCATAAATTCAAATGTCTGATATTCCAAAAAATTAACTAAGATCATTAACATATTAATAAAAAAAAGATGAAACAAAAATTGCATTTATACACCATTTAATAAATGTCCATTGAAAACAATCATCAATTATTCTTATCCAGTGTTCAGAAAATACCCTATTAAATTTCCATTACTCATTACGACCAAGTAAACACACTAGAATAAAAGCACGATTACTTACAGAAGGAATACATTATTTATTTTTGCTACAGTATGCTCTAAAATAAACGTATTGGAAAAGGTAAAAGGTACCATAGTAAGGCATATAGTACGTATATTTACATCATTGTTCTACCTTAGAAATGCAAAATACTAATTAATCTGAACAGTTTTCCCACGATCAATTTGGAGCAAGCTTTATGTTTCCGATGCAATTTGAATTACTCACACATTACCGTCAAGACCATTACGAAATTTTCCACCAAATCGCATGTTCTCATCGGTTAGTCTTAACATATGTTCCTGAGTGCGTTCCAAGCTATGATTTAATTATATTGAGTGTAGCCTGAAGCGATTGCTTATAACAGCTTAGGGCTTGCGTAGCATGAAATTTGATTATGCCATATCCGGTACAACCCAAGAAAACTAGCGAACGTAACTAACGTTAGTCGTCTGTATGCACAACGATCAAGAGATCCTTGTGCGGTTCACATTTCAAACTATAATTGGAAGTAGTATATGGTAACAGTTGAAATAATAAGTTGCTGTACGTATTTTCATATTAAGTTACTTGAGTTATTGTATACTAAGTTGTATTGAAAAGATATTTCTTACTAAGGATGAATTAATAATTATTTCAAGATTGAATGTTTATTTTGATCGTTAGGTAACAAATAAAGTTTTTAAACATAGGCATATAAATAATTCAAGTAAGCGTTAAAGATCAAAGTAAAACTTTTAAATATCAATTTTACGTAGCAATCAAACGTAATTGTTATATTTATCGACTACTCACACATTATTATGTTTAAATCACCCTAGGATTTAATTAATTACCTAAAATTTAATGTAAAAAAAAAACTATCCGATAGAATTATTTAGATACAAAATAAGAAATAAAATCATATAATTATTTTAAGTATACAAACATTATTCTATTTGTGAGAAAAAATTACATAATTTTAAAATACTATAAATAAAAACTAGAAATTAAAACTAATTACAATTTCTGAAAATGAAGAAAGAGCAGCTTTTTTTTACTCCGATGCAGGGTGCATGGATCCAAACGAACACATTTGGCACTTAAATCAATATTCTTGTGAAATAATAGCAGGAAAACTTTAGTTGCAAAAGGGAACTCTGTGCCAGCTTAATTATTATCAAAATCCTTAAATTAAAGACTTCTTAAATCACATTCCTAGCTGATTTCTATCATTTTCACCATTCTTCTCTTCTTTGCTGTTTTTCATTTTTCAGCTTTATTCACTTTTGCTTCTTTTTCAGCTATTACAACTTCAAGGTAATTTTGTTATGAACTGTCTGGTAACAACTCTGCAGAGTCGTAAGCAACGGTCAAAATTTGCACGTATCAAATTATTGTTTCGACCCCAATGATACCATTACACGAAAATAGTTATACCTTAATGGGCGTGGTAAATTTAAAACTATTGTTTTAATTTAAGCTTTTAAAATTATAGTTTTACACAGTTGGAGGTATTACTAGGAAAAAACTAAATTTTATTTAAAAAAGTTCACGTACAGCTCTAAATTTTAAAAAATTTACAAATTAAAAAAAAATTAAAAAAAAAAAAAAAAAAAAAACAGAAAATTTCAAATACTATCTTTATTTTCAACATATTTTTTCATATTTGTTTTGAATAATGTTCCTAGTAATATACTCTAAACTTTTAGGCATTGTATTTTGAATAAGTAAGATAGCTTTTGAGATAAATAATAAAACCTATTATACAGGTGTAAAATATTCGCAAAATTAGGATATTTTTCAACATTTAAAATTGTATAAAAAAGTTTGCATTTTATTCAAAGACCCATGGTTATTTTTTATTTCAAATTTATCTTTAGAATGACGCAAAAAAAATGTCAAGTTATTTTATTTATATTTGCTGAAGTTTGAGCAAGATGGGAATTCCAAAAAAAACTCAGAAAAATGCATTCGAAGCATAGAAGGAACAATTGCAGCTATGCTAAATTCTCCATAAAAGTTTAATTTTTAAGCAATTTCCGTTATCTGATCAGCTCAAAAACTTGCCGAAATAAAGAGAAGGTTTCAGAAATTATAATCACGCAAGAAATAGAAATCGATATCTTTGTAATTGTTTGTGACTATAAGAGGTAACAGGCCCCCTTAAAAGCCAATGAAATTAAACCATCACTAAAGACACTGAATAATGCATTTGCAAAACATTTATTTTCAATCGCTTGGCTTTACAACAACGCATTCAAAGACTGAGCACTTACTTTACATGGTAAAAAATTCCAAAACTTATAATAATTTCGAGAGAGGACAAGCTAACTGGAACACTTTTTTTCAAGGTGATTGAGAGCTGAATTTTCTGCTCGATAAAAAGTTCAAAATAAATGATAATAATAATAATAATTTAATATTAGTCGAATTAAAAAAAAAAATTAAAAAAAAAAAAAAAAAAAAAAAAAAAAACACCCAATAACCTTGTTTTACAATATTAATTACCTATATCTAATACCTATGATCAATTTATCCACTTGAGTTTAACTAATACATCTACTAGGTGTTTTGAAAGTATATCCCAAGGCAAAGTATCTACAATAAAGGCTGGGTCCGATTGTTTTTTTACTTTTGTCCAAGAGAAGTTTCGGGATATTAAAATAACCCAGTGCTTTAACTATTTATAAGTTTTCATGCGTATTCCAGATATCAATTAGTTAATTTACTATCAAATATTTTTTTTTTTTTTTTAAATAATGCACACTAAATTAAATTAATACTGTCAATATAATACTTTAGATATGGACTACATACGCATATTTGAAAACAAATTCGTGAAGCACAATGTGTTTTATAATAGTTAAAATAATGGGGTTATTTGTAGATTATTGATAAAAGATATTAAACAAGCAAGATATTTTTTTGTAGCATGTACTCTTTGTAGTAATGAGCAAAAAAAAAAAAAATGTCTCTTTTAACTCAAGATATTAATATAGAGAACTACAAGTATCACTTTATATTAACAAATGATTACTTGTAAATTGAATTTTGAATGAGCTTAATATTCTACAAGATTTTAAAAACATCTCTAAATAAAGACAAAAATTTCGGAAATATCAAGTTCGAATGGAAATGAAATTTCAAACTTAAATGAACTTAATTATTGCACTGTTATTTGAATAAAATATTTATACAAAAAAAATTATAATAATAATTTCATTCAAAAAGTAAGAACAAGAAAATCAATAGAAAATATAACAAAAAGTATTGTAAAGTCGGTTTAAAAGACCCATAAAATCTAGATAAAACCTTTAATTACATTTTAAAGTTGATATAATGTATTTCGCTTCTATGATTCTTAAGAAAACGTTCTTAAAAAAGAAGAGTAATACTTTAATCGAAAAAAAACTCAAATTAGACATAAAAAGAAATAAAAAATATGCAATAAAAACAAAAATTGCATCTCAATACCAGACTTTAGATTAAGTAATACCCAATAGTGAGAATAAAAACAGGATATTCAAAGAGCACGTGACTTGATTCGCAGGAAAATCCTACCCTCTACCACATATACAGTTACTTAAAATCATTGTCTTCTTTTCTTTTTTTTATTCTTTTGATACTTTATCTTCACTTTACTTTATTTCTGACTTTATTTTTTAAATTAGAAATAGGAAATAATAAGAGAAACAGTAATGAAAAACTAAAACACCGTGTAATAGAGAAATCGAAAAAGGGTGAGACCATACCTCTGCGGAGACGTAAAGTTAAAAAGAAATCAAGAAGAACGACCGATAATAATAATAAAAAAAGAACTGAACTGAAGAGGACACTGGCATAAAGTAGTATTGAATTCAGTGGGGGGGAAAACATCTAATGTACCATTAGTGCTAATCAGTTTCTTTATCGTTCTGCTACGAAAATGGCTCTGAAATCGAACCGAATGTAGTGCAAAGCCTTGGCTTAAGTGTGCTAAAGAACTTTTTTCTCTCCTTAAATGAATCAGAGTATCTGTTTTTCTTACATAATATATTGGCTGCAGATACTTTTATTGGGGTACCTGAAAAAAGTAAACACGGTAATGTTGTTTTAGGAGCTTAACTGCGTAAATTGAGTGCCTACGGGAAGTACGAAAAGATCAGATTTTGTTGCAGTTGTAATGCGTTTTATTTTCACTTAGTTCCTTGATTGGAACCTGTGTTACCGTGATGTACACTAATGAACATTTAATTTTTGCACATGCCCTCTTCTTAGTAATTAAACTTGTAAGTATCGTTTTTGTGATCGTAAAAAAGTGTATATATTATAATGGATTAAAAGTTAAATAAAAATCACCTAGCTTTAAAAAAATAATTTAAAAGAAGTTAATGTATGGACGATACATCCAAATTTTGTAAGTTATAAGTACAAATATTGTTTTTTAAATCGGCATAAAAACTATTTTGTCTCTATGTAAATAAATTATCCCTTGTTTGTGAAGTAAAATACGAAGATTTTTTTCTTGTAATGGAGGACATTTAAGATCAAAATAATTATTTTAAGTATATGTTTTTAATCCATTCATTTTTATATATAAGAATTCTTGCTATTTGAAAAGAGATTTAAATTTTTATGGATATTAAAAATCTATTTAAATAAAAATGCCTAGTAAAAATATTGTAATTATGAATGTTACTTTTGTTATACAAACAAATAATAAAGTTAAAATTTGAAGTACAATAGCACTTCATAAGTACGCAAATGCATTAAAATGTCCTTTTTTGGCCGATTTCTAAACTCCAATTTTTTACGAAATTTATACAAATTAATTTTCGATGAACTACTCCATTGAGTATTACTAAATAGAATTGTCATTGAACATTTAATTCATGCAGTTTCTCTTTCAGTTCAGCATTATAATCGTATGTTTAGATTTTCAAATCCAGACATGTATAAAATAAGTGTAATAACATTATTACGATACTAATTGGATAACTTTAAGCTATAAACATAATTCTTTCAAATTCTGCATTTTTTTATTTCATTGTTCTCTCTCTCATAAGAGTTAATAAGTCTAAATTCTAGAAATCATTAATTTCTCCTTCCTCCACTGAGAGTTTAATATAGCGTAAGATAATTTTTTTTTCGTAACAAGTATAATCAGAGTTTTAATATGACAAATATGTTACATTTAAGGAATTATCATTTTATTTTAGGTACACTTTATTAAATACCACACTATAATTGAGTAAAATTTTTTACACACATAAATGAATTAAAAATGTCTTCTATAAATACACGCATTTTCGATGGTAACTTATTTACAACAATAAATTCGTCGTAAAAACAAACTATCGAGTTATTTATGACTTAGGAAAAAACATGAATCAGTATGTTTCGTGAAATACCATGAGATATATCGTAACCGTAGCAGAAATCATCAACCGCCATTCACAGTATATTTCATTTTATTAGTCGCCACGGCATTTCCAATCAATAAAAAAAATTCGCCAATGCAACCGAGTAACATTACCATTCATCACTTACTTTATTGGGCTTGGCGTCAGTATTCTTCTGGCGTCCCGAAATTTTTATGAGGCTTCGGTAATTTGGGATGCCTGTGTACACTACAACAACGTTTAGGGTTAAAAGTTGGGACGAAAGGCCATAAGGGAAAATTATAGTACCTTCCAGGGCAATAAATTTCCGTTATGAAGCATTAAGCGGAAAGTAATTCTCCTTTAACACCGTCATCTTTTGACAGAATTTGCTGTTGTCGGCCTTGGTTTTAATGCGCATCGCATGTTACTGTTGTAATTCATACCAGGGAGAGATATGTAGCACCCGCATTTTACAACGTGGTTGTCTTGTAGCAAGAAGGGGCGCGGGTTGGAGTTTTATAGGAACGATGGTTTATCTGGTCACTAAAGTATTTTGATATGGTATATTGATGCTAGATAGCTGTTGGTGAATATTGAAAATCCTTTGAAAACAATAAAGAGTTTTCGTTGGATGACTTTCGAAGATGATTTACAAATGCATCGTGGGTGGAATATTTAAGAGTAAAATTGTAATAATGATTTGTAGTTAAATGATGCGATAACATTATTACTTTCTTGAAATATAAGTTAGCCTTAATTATAAATTGTAATTTTTATGAGATTGTATATTTAGATAGTATTAATATCTTATGAAATAAAATGTATCAATATGAGCGTAGTATCAAATTGTATTCATTGTGTTGATTACGATTAAAAAATAAGCCTCCTATATCAGATCCTAATATGTTGAAAGAATGGCATCTAAGCCAAATGCAATTGAAAGAAAGATAAAATACTGGGCGCAAAATGATTAGGAACGAAATAGTTGCCCGACAACTGAAACGTATTATGTGCAGAAAAAGAGGAGGTATATAACTACAAATTGCAACTTAAAACTAATAAATCTTTTCCAAGCGTATCATTGTGTCTACATGGCGGATTTTAAAATAATTTGCTTTCATTATCAGAGAGTAACAAAAGTTTCTTTTCTTTAGCTGCAAAACTGAATTAAGTGATTTTTCTGGAATAAAAAAAGGCTGGGGGACAAAAACGGAAAGCAGTGAAAATAACTGATTAAACAATAGGAGACACCGCTATCCAATCTAATGGGTTGAAGAACTGGTTTATTAGCAATAGTTAATACTTCTCCTCGATGGTTTTAACAAATTATATAATCCATTTCTTGAAGAATTTCTGCTATCATAAAATCCACATGAAGTTCACCACGATATCCAAACATAGCTGATACGGGGGGGGGGGAGGGGGTAGTTTATTGACCACTTATGTTAGAAACAATTTTTTAAACAAAAAAATATTAATGACACATGTTAAGTGGGGTTAGGCATCCCTACCAGAATTTTTTTTTCTCTGGAAATAATTAACATATGACCCTGAAAAGCCTTGCAAATTTCTATGATATTTGGTATTCGAATTGTATTCTCTTTAACGTCATTATAATAAAGACTTATTGAAGTACTTACTCATCAGTTCAAACAAAATGTATCAAGGTCAATTAAAGTTTGATTGAATCTATACAACTATTACAATTGAATATAAATGAATCCAAAACATATCAATGAAATAAAAAAAAAACTATACATCGCCCTCCACCCCCCCCCCCCCCCAATAAATCTCTGAAAATTTGACTCCATTGAAAACTTTTGTGGAATGTTAACACGACACGAAGCTAAGCCAAAACGCATTTAATGCCGTCATTCTACGAGTCCCCTGTGGCGTTATACTAGCTGATGCCATCCGCTTCAAGCAAAGTTGGGTCGCAACTAAAAGCTTCGTGTCAGGGGACAGAACTTCACAACGTCGATCGGTGGTATAAACTTGGTCGTTTTTGTTGTATTTTACCCCTCTCTGCCAATGCCCTAATCTGATTGGATCGTTGTGTAAAAGGAAAAGTGGAAGGGGATGGTTGAGACTAAGAAGATTATTTGGCAAGGCAGACCTCACCTGAGGGATTGGTTAGGAAAAGGATGACGACTTTTTGGCAGTGGGTAAACCCTCTTGGGCTAATTCCCTATCTCAAAGTATGATAGCCTTCTTTCTTTACAAAGCTGCATGTTTGAAAAAAGAAAAGTGTTCAGGCTATGAATATAAGTTTTCACATTTTTAATTTGTTACATTGTTTCAGGCATATGAGGCATATAGTTTGAATCGTAGATAATAAGAATGTGTTAACAATAATCGGGTTGATGTTAATAAAGCGCAAAGTTTTCCAGCTATACCCATTATTTTTAAAATTATAAATAAAATATTTATTTAAATATTTTTATTAAGATGATAGCTAATAACTTATCCAAAACAAAATAAATAAAATAACAATTTAAAAATATATACATATTTAAATTAGAAATATAATTTAAAAATTATTTCACGGAAAACAACTCTAAAATTTCGCCCATTCCCTGGACCATCAGAGGGTTAAAAAATTTCCACCCATAATTTTCCTTTAGATAAATTTATAATAAAAATAGTTGTTTTTTTATTTTTCAACCAATAAATTATACTCCAAAAACTGTTATTTAACATTTGTTGAAGAGCGATAAATTAGTTTAAATAACTCGAGTTACGACTAAAAGAAACAGGTTCCAATTTGCTCAAAGCTCTCATTCTAATATATAAGTAGCTTCCAATGTGAATGCGTCATAATTTTATTTATTTATCGTTTTAAGCCACAAATTTTCAATTGCGTATTAAAAAATTCCACTGTCTTTTATAACATTTTGTAAACCAAAATAGTAAATGTTTAAACAAATAATTTCTTAAAATGTAAATCCTTTTATGGTCATGATAAAACTGAGCAAGTTTTTCTATCCAAACTCAAGTAAACATAATACAAATTTTCAATCTTGAGTGATATACATTACCTATAAGCGCATAAAATCTTCAAGCTAATTAAATATTCAAAGCAACATCACCAACGTCACAATTTTGCACATTGTCCCCGCATTTACGGAAAACTCTGTAACAGATACCTAGTTACCTCTATCAAAAATTCAAGCTTACTTCGCGGTGGAAATAAATGACTTACTGCGATGTGCTGAGACCATTAAAGATTCTTCTCAGAGCCTGAAAGTGACATGGCACGTAAAATTAATCTGCGAATAACTCTGGTGACAGGAGGTCCTTGGTGTCCGACTAGCCTAAGGACCGTGAATGATTTATTTGAAGAACTGCAATGCCTTGAACAGCGTCTTCATAGTGCATTTTCAGTATTTAAGTTTTATGCTCGTACATGTCGTAATAAAAGTTCATTTGGTGTGCCGACATTTTCAAATTATAAAATATCTTTGTATTATGGAAACATGTGCCATGAATTGTACCTCTTGAGTTTATTAATTAAGCGTTTAACTTATATTAGTGTACTGATAGTTAAAAGAAATGCTTATCTTTAATTATGTTCCTTTATAATAAAGCGCGACCTAAAAGTTCATAGACTAGTGTTTTGCATCGATAAGTAATGTGAGACTTCAAGTGGTTTGTTCGATCGTAAACAAAACACAAATTTGCATTTGGAAATGACATTAAGTCAAATTTTCAGAATAATATCAAACAATTTTATTTTTCTTAAATGTGGCAAAATAGCAATTCACAATATTTAATACATGATATTAGTAAAATGTAAGTACACCTGATGGCATAAACAGAGATCTAGGAATCAAAAACTGCAAAAAAGTTTCCCGGTGATATCGAAAATACACTATGTAGTAGACTCTCAGTTATTCAGTTCGTTTGAATAGGGTTACCTGATAAAAGTGAACATCAATGAAAATATGTTAAATAAATACTTCACATCTTGTTGCTAATCAGACATGCGTTAATCACTTTTATTTGCAGTGAACTTAATTAAATACAAATTTCGATCCCTCAAATAGTAATGTACAGCAATACAATTTTATCCATGAAAATAATTTTTAGAACTAGAATATTTAAACTAAAAGTAACGTCATAAATTACTTTTTTAAACATATGATGTTTAAAAAACTTAATTATTCTTACACTTTGCCTATTTTAATGCCTATTGATATATTATTTGGTTTGATTAATTTTTTTTTTTTTTTTTTTTTTTTTTTTTTTTTTTTTAGTTTGTAGGAAAAAATATATATTATATATATATAAAAAAAAAATGTTTTTCTTACTGAGTAAACAATTTAAGCTTACAACTATTTAATTATTTAATATAATCCTCCCAAATTCCCTGTCTCCATATGCATTTAAAATAGACGGTGTTAATAACAATTGCAAATGCAACTCATCTTGCTCCGATAAACATTCTAAGCGGAATGCGCTTTCTTGCATGCTTGAAGGAACATTCTTGCAAGGCTCTATGAATCACACAGCCACTTGCCCAATATCGCTGTCGTTATATCAGCAGTTTAGGAAAGCCATTCTTACGTTGCATCGGACGAATGTGAAGTAAGTCCTGAATTATGAAAATACTGTGGGCGGGTGTCTATTGACGATTCTGAATGGTTTACTTCTTTATTCCATTAAAGTACAATCTTGTGTTTGTTATCCACTTTGCTTTGAAAAGGGATATTAATAATTAAAGTGAATTTTATTTTAGGAAGTGGAGGAAATTACTTTTAGTTAACTTTGGAGCCAGCGAGTATTTTTGTAAAGTCGTATAGTTAATGTGGAAATGGTCAATAAAACCACGATCATTTGGTAACGTATCATTAATTTTAATACACAAAATCGTAATTCTTATCCGTTACATTACTCGTCAGATTATTTTTTCTTCTTTCCTCTTTTGCTTTCCCGTTGAATCTCTTTCAGTTTTTCGTCTTTTCTCTCTAGAGAGGTAGTGCTAAAAGTGCCACTATATATATATATATATATATATATATATATATATATATATATATATATATATATATATATATATATATATAAACTATACAGAAACAAAATATTTATAACAATATAATCAAACATGAAATATGAATTTCACTTGAAAAAAATAAGGGTATGTTCATAGATTATATTTTACAGCTAATAACATTTTCGATAGTATTTTTTCTCAAAATATACTGTTTATGTGTATAAATGTTTATACATAATTTATTTCTATGTATAAATTTAACTTTTGTAGAATATTTGAATTTTTAAGGCCATCAATTAATAATATGCATATCAAATTGAGTGTAAAGGTAATATCGATATTATAGATATTATTTGAAATTCTGGTATGGCTAACCTGAAAATAAGAACGTAACAAAAACAATATTTAAATATCACTCACATCGCCCATTATATTTTGAATTTTTTAAAATAAGAAATTATTTTGGAAATTTATGACGATATATCTTATTGACTATACAATAACATACAATGCTTTATTATTTTATACTTAAAAAAGTTTTTAACGATAAACGATTCTAAATTAAAAGTCATTTTTATATATAATTTCATCATAGTCAAATATAGGCATTTTTCATAAACTATAAAATAAGCCTACCTTTGGAGGGCAGTATACTTTATACTGTAAAAATATTAATGTATTTCATTTTCAGACTTTTTTTTTTTTTAACCAATTATTACATTAATATTAAATTGTTTGAAATATTACTTATTTTTATAATTATTTTTGTGAGTATTACTTTAGTTTTGTATACAAAGTATTTTTTTCTTACGAAATACAGCTAATACTTCAAAAAATGAGATGTCACACAAATATATTTATATGTATATCGAAATTCAGCTTGTAAACTCTACTTTTAAACTCACCGAGTCACCAAGTCACCAATTTACCACGCAGTAATTTCTACTATCTCCTCTGAATTCAATCTCCTAAAAAATTGTCATTCTCCTGTCAAACAACAATCTTTCTGCAAAAACTCTTATCAATCTTATTCTAAAAAATTTAAAGCCAAATATAAAACTAAAAATTTAAAGGTTTGGAAAAAGTTACAAATGTAAAACAATAATAAACAACACAAAATAAATCCAAATAGCGAATTAAAGCGGAAGGGGAATCGGGGTAAAACATTCCGGAATTCGGTACTTGCAAATCGTCCCCGTACTTGTAACTTTGCCCCGCATAACAGTCACGTGACTTGTTGCGCTATCGTAGTTGGTCGAAAGGTAGGGAGTGCTTGTGGTCGATAGGAACAGCGGTTTCCATGGAAACGAAGAGCTAGGGTAGATGGACTATCTAGAACCGATACCCCTTTCCTGCCCCCTTTTCTTTTCGTCACATAATACTCTACTTTACATTTTAGTAGTTTTCGGGACGTTGCGGGTACGATCGCTTTATATGTTTCAGGTTACGATTTTTTACAGAGAGAAATAGTAATGTATGGTTAAGAATTAACGAAATGTTTTTAAAAATTCCTAGCATTTTTATTCTCGTTACACTTTTTTTTTTTTTTTTTTTTTTTTTTTTTTTGCATTTGAAAAAAATAAATATATTTAGTTAAATAATTTTGTTTAAAGTATGTGTATATAAATTAAACACGTTAAATAAATTAAAGCATATTTACATCGAACATTTTATTAAGTTAAACTTAAAAACACATTTCAAAATTCATTTTTAAATGAAAATACATTTTACTGCTGAATTCTAGAATATTTTTTTATTCGCAATTCACTTCACAATCATAAGTTTAAAATTAAAATGTGTTCCGCAAAAATTTACGTTACTTCAAATTTAAAGTAATCAGAACTGCATATCATTCAAGTGTTAGTATTTGTGACCCTTTCATTTAGGGACTGTTAATTCCAAATAAAATCACGAAAATTGGCTAATAATTTATAATTGGATTGAACGTGAAATAACTAACAGTATTTGACTCTAGCTTTTTTTTTTTCCTATTTTCTTCACGTTTAAAAAATTATTATTTCTTATACAATAGGCATGGATAAAAATATTACTTTATACTATTGTAGTAGGAATAGTGATATGTTACCTAAGTCGATACATAATCATTTGAATGTTTAGCTACATATTGTATTATGCTTTACCTACCTCTTTTCTAAAATATACTTCTGATTGTTATTAACAAAAAAAATCTATAAATATCTACACTGCGAACAAAACTATTAGATGCAACGATATATCATGCTAATATATAAAATTCTATTAATAAAATTCATTGTGACTTCCATTCCATTCTTTGAATGAAACTTCTTATAAATGAAATATTTATAAGGGACGAGCGACTAAAATCATTAGTTCAGAAAAAAAGAAAAAAAAAAAACATTTCTACCAAGAAAAACTGTAAAGAGGGCAAACACAAATGATCAAGTTTATATCCCCTAATAACTTTATCCCACACACGAATTCTTAATTAAAAATTTTGCATTTCATTAGCATTCCAAATTAAATTAACTTCAATATTTGAATTGAACGTGTAACACATTCATTTATGGGAACATTTAAAACAAATAACGTTTGAATTTCCCGCTTCTATATCTAAGTTCTAGCTGTAATTTTTTTTCTGACGACATTTTTGAAGATTAAATTGTTGACATTTTAAAGCTATATAAATGATTCACATTAACAAAAAAAAAAAAAAAAAAAAAAAAAAAACCTCAAGACATTTCCGGTGTTATTACAGTATCCAACGCGATGCCATACGTTTCCACTAAGGAAAAAAAACAACAAAAAAAAAACCTTCAATATCACCATAACTCACTGCAGAAAGAAACAGAAGAAAACCGATAATGGCTTCTCTCAAACCTCTCTGTGCTCATCCTCCCACTGAGATTGAAAACAACTGACTCAACAGACGACTAAAAACGAATAGAAAAAACCACCGAACAGCATAGTATGTTCAGTGAGCAGAAACACGTCATCCAAGAAGCAGAACTTTAAAATGTTCAAACAAAAAGCTCGCTGGAATGTGTCCCTACAACTTTATGTCACGCTCGGTCTCTAAGATAAAAGTTTCGCACTTCCTAAAAACTGCACTTTCTGCTGTTCATTGTCTTTCCAAACGTCCTTTGGAAACATTTTCTTTTCGAGATAGTTTCTTCTTCCAGTTCTATTTTTTTACTGTTCGATTCATCTGAGTTCTGTTGGGGAAAGGGGATGAATGTCACTGGTACCATGAGACTGGCCTTTTTTGCTCTGTTCTCCAAGCAAAAGAAGACTAAGTCGTGCTCTGAGGAAAACAACACTCTCAAGGCGGTTCCCCGCATTAAATATTGCTTTGGAGACTTCTTTTGGAAACTTGTGGCGCAGATGGATACTTTTGTTTGTTTGCTTTAGAAGTCGGTCTATCTATATTTTATGAATGATGTCATGATGTGGGGATATTTTTTAAATTTTGTTTTGTTTTGTTTTGAACGAATATATTCTGATATGTGTTATTATAAACTATGAGAGTTTCAAACTTTAATTTAATTCTTTGTTTCTATTCGGGAATTTTATTTCTGGAGGAAAGCGACTAAAGTAAAATCGATTTAATAATAAAAATGTATTTGCTGTTAAATTAATTGTGGGGAAAATTATTTTTCATAAAAAATAGTAAACAACTATGCCATATAGTTTTTTTTCAAATGTCAAACTATTTTCTGCATCGTGGAAAAAAAATGTAAATATACTGAACATAAATATAAAATGCATCCACACGTATTGCAATATAAAGTTGAATATCATGTAATATTTAGGAAAAATATATTCTCAACACCTATTGACATTTATAAATTACACTCTTAATTTTTTTTTTTTGTTCTATTTTTAGTAATATATTATATTAACTTATATCAATTATATTAACTTAGCAATATATTATTCATACACATTATGATACACCATAAATGCCAAATATATTCAATTTGGTGATTCAAATAATACTCTTATACATTATCTCATTTGATGTCTTGTTACCATTTGCATCACAGGTCGTTTAAGTAATAGTTAAACTAATATTAGATACTTACCAACATTCGATACTTACTTCAGTTTCTTTTCTTGGAAGTCTGGTACATCAATCATATTAAAGTAAGACCATTAGACAGATGATCATAAACATTTTGTGTATTTTAACACTTTGAAAATAAATTTATTATTTCAGTGAAAAAAAAAACTGTTTAATAGTTTATCTTTATGTTTAAAGTAGTTATACATTGTTAAACATAAAAAAATTAAACATTGAATAAATCCATCAATAAAATTATTTAGACGCAATTAACTCGTTACAATTATTTTCAAAAAAGATGTTATGTTTCCCTTGATGACTATTCCAGGAGAAATAATTACAAAAATGTATAAAGCCCAATAATTTATCTGGGTTTTTTATGCTCGAAAATAACAATTTCCTTCGATAATTTGTGGGGCTAAAAATAAATTTGGTCGCGGCATCATCAATAAGAGAAGTTAAAGGACAAAATGGCTTGAACAGAAGAAGGGACTGCCATGACCACGTTTCACATTTTTTTTTTCCGACATCACTTATGGTGGTTGAAGCATGCTCCTAATTGATGTTTCCAACTTTTTCAATCTAAATGTCGCCAAATCGTTTAATCACCCTGACTATAAACATCGAGCTTCTTTAATCACTATCTCCTGGGATTACACCTCGGAGACTTCTCTTTAACTGTGGCGTTGATTAAGTCTGTGTTCTTTCGATTCTAATGTGGCTGTTGACAAGATTGGTGGTAAAATTTGAGCCATAAACAAAAAGATCTTTCACAAAGTAGAAATTTTAACATTATCTTCCAATACATAATATGTAACTATTGTCAGTAAACTTTAATGTTTAAATATATAGGCATTTGAATTGATGCATGTTATAATATAATAAAATATTACAGTGAGAATCGGGTGCACCAATGGAAATGTTACTATTGGAGAAAAAAAAAGGAAAAAAAAAGGAAAAAAAAAACCCCACTTATTTTTTAACTGTGAAACATTTTATGGTTTTCCCAGAATCATACAAAAATTACAATTATTCTTGTTGGACTTTACAACAAAGCATTGGAAATCGATCACTATAAAATAAAAATAACTAATGTTTATGACTATTAGAGAACATGTATAACACTAGTGCACCTTTTGAAAATAATTGAAATTTTCACACACACCTTTTAAAAAGACTACTCATTGCTTGGTATCTAATATAATTGGAAAAAAAACTACTGAAAAGCAAGTTATTTTTAAATTATGAGGTAACCTGCCGTTTTAAGCTTTATTTACAGATCATAAAATTGAATATGACAAAAAGTGTGATTTTTCCTAACGATACTTTTTACCAATAAATATGAAAAATATACAATAAAAAAAGATTTTTAACAATTTAATTCATATGTCAGACATCCAAAGTTGTAAATTAACACTTTTATCCCTTGGGGATTTTTAAGAATTATTTTCACCCGATAAGTCCTTGATAGAACGCTTCATATGTCTCTTACCCTATCAGATTACCATACAAACCACTTGATTATGAGTCCTCCAAAATTCATAAGAATACCATGCCCAATTTCAAACTGAGCCATAACTCCATTATCCTTTTTCCGATGCCTTCAAAACGACGAAAGACAGTAATAAACAAGTTGGGAAAAGGACAAGTTATTTGCGTTAAGGAGGCGGGTGGTGAGGAAATTGAATTTATTAGCTGTTAATGGAAATCAAGGAAAAAGGGCAGGTCTCTATCGATCTCGACCACGTCTTCTCAGGGTTAACAAGATTTCTACTTCCTAAAGTGGGTGAGTTTAGGCTAATCGCCAATTTCCGTGCAGAAAACTTAAGTGGAAGACCATCAAAGTAAAGAAAAAAAGGTCGATTGCTCCGAGGACGAAAGGACCCGGAAATTGGAAGTATGCGTGAGCGCGCTGTGCACGATCTCGAAACTCAAGACGGAATTTTGAAGGGAGTACTATTCAAAAATTGCGATGTCTTCTGATGGCATTTTATAAATTGGGTCTCGATCGTCCATGTTCCAGACCGTTTCAAGATTTGGATCTCATTCTCTAGGGGTTGCTGTTGGAGGTATTTTTAATACTTACTGAGCTATTTTTTTCTCACAAAAGTTGAAAGGTATATCGTGGTATTCTTACATTAACAAGAAAAATATTGTTATTTTATGGATAGATACAATTTTGCGATACTATTAATAAGCAATAAATGAAAACATTCTACAAAATAGACAAAGTCCAAATTGTTTTGTAAAAAATATGTACAGTAAAATTTAGAATTCGATGCTTGATAGTGTTTTCAAGTATATATTTAATGTAAGCTACCTATTTCTACAGACTAGTGGTCAACATGTATTTTTTAAAATAAATACAAACTCTCTTTGTATTGTGATAAATTTAAAATATATAACAAAATAATTAAAATAGCAGAATTTCAACATAGCTATAATGATTCAATCAAAATGCCAAAAGAAACATTTAAAATATCCATTTGGAAAATACATCTAGTAACATATCTAGAAACTAAATTGTTTCAGCTGATTCATAAATGGTTCAATCTAATTTATAAATATCCAAACAAAAATTCAAAAAGGCTGGTGAAAGAGGTCCCCACCAAAATGCTTAGACAGAAAAGTCTGAAAATACGAAAGATGCAACACCAAATTACATCTGACACATTTTCGCCACTATACATCTTCGTTTCTTATTTTTCTTGGTAAACATTTTTAAGCTGCATGTACGCTGAAAACAGTATTGGTAAGTTATTATTCTCTATTATTCGAACTAGAGACATGCGAAGAAATTTATTTTTTATAGTTTTATATATTCACCAAAATGAGAGAGCTACGAACAAAGAATTTTTCATTGAAACGTAATACCTAAAACAGCACACCGCAAAGAAAATTGGAAGCAAAAGTGCATTGTTTTGAAAATGGGAAATATGTATTTTGATCGGGCCCATTTCTGATTTCCTATTCTTTTGAGCTGGTAATTGGTAAACGACTTTTTCTTAACATTCTTAACACATTAGTTGCTTGTTTAGAATTCTAATTTTAGGTAGATTTGGTTGTTATTATTATTATTATTATTATTATTATTATATTTTTTTTTTTTTTTTTTTTTTTTTATTATTATTTCGAATAAAAATTCATATAAGAAATATTTCTTAATAATTTCACCAATATTTCAGATATATTGAAACTGGTTACCATCGGGAATTGGATTAGTGTTTTTCAAGGTTAAAAATTTATTGTCTTAACTACTTTCCAACTTTGAAGCCCAGAAGTAATATCTTGATAAAGAAAGAAGATTTTAAATTTGACTAAATTCACTTTTTTTTATATATATAAAAAAATGAAATTTTTCTATAACTTTATAAATTTTTATAACAGCAATAAATGCAAACTACAAGAGCCTAGTCTTAAGAGATTTGTTGTAAATGTTTAGCCTAAGCAAAGAAAAAAAAAACATACATTGAAAAGTTTAAAAATAAAAAAAAATAAAAACTTTTCCAATCACATTTTTCTGTACTTTAACAACACTGAAGTTAGAGATTTATTGCTATCTTCTTAATTTTAAACAATATTTACAATGAATATTTATAATAAAAAAATAAACAAACAAACTAATTAAATAAATAAATAAATAAATAAATAAATAAATAAATAAATAAATAAATAAATAAATAAATAAATAAATAAATAAATAAATAAATAAATAAATAAATAAATAAATAAATAAATAAATAAATAAATAAATAAATAAATAAATAAATAAATAAATAAATAAATAAATAAATAAATAAATAAATAAATAAATAAATATATTGTTATTTTGGAATATTTTCCTATCTGGTAATATTTGGAAATGGCAGCATAAATGTGCAATCTAATCCCACTGTCCAACAGCAACGACCACCAAAATAACAGTACTCTACTTCTAAATCCTAGTTATGCAACACGATATCCGGAAATAACCGAACAATAAAAGCAAGGCACATGCATTCAGCTTTTGTTGTATGGAGACGTCAGCTGCCGGCGACACAGCATCACTTCTTGCATCGATGAGCACAAGGAGGGGTGTCATTTTTTGGACGCTACATTGTGACGTTTCCTTTGTTCCTGCCACGCTTTGTTATACGATAGCTATCCCTTGTAACACTGGATAAAGTAATAAAAGTTCAAAGTTACATTTAGGAGTAAATAGTGAATTTTGTTAGTGTTTTAGGGGTAACTTGTTGGTCTGAAAAATGTGCGTCTTGGTATATACAGGTAAAGTCATGGTAATTATGTCTACAGAGTTTTATACTGTTTTAAACCTATTAAAAATTTATATTTTTAAAAATTTAATTATATTTTCAAACTTAAGTTTTTAAAATTTCAAATATTAAAAATTAAATTAAAAAGTGTCATCAAAATTTAAAACTTTATTTTATGAGTTTTGTAATGTTTTATGCATTTAATTTACTTGGAGAAACATAAAAGAAATTCTACATCAACAGAAAAACTGACTATTACATAACAACATTTAACTTTACCTCTCAATGAAATGCCGTCGTTTAATACAATTCAACACCAAATACAGTTATCACACGGTATAGTTTATGAGATATCTGTTTAACTTATTTTATAACTTCGTGAGTAGAACATATCATAAACGGTACAATTAATTACAAACCAGAACATATCATATAAATATGTGAACGGAATCTATGATTCTCAATTGAAATATGTTCTAGTAAATCAAATTAAAGCATACAAATATTTTATTTTTGATGATCAGCAATTCAAAGAAATTATGATCTTAATTATAAAAAATTAACTCTTACCGAATTATAATAAAAACTTTATCATTTATTTAAATTTGTTTAAAATTTATTGTGAACAGTATTAAATAGTAAAAAATGTGTCAAAAAAAGTATGTAAATATTGCCTAAAAAAGTTGATTTGCGAAGCTTAATTATGATTCCTAAACAATGTGGCGCCTTTTTGCATGCGGGAATGAAAATTGTCATTATTTGTCTATTGTAATTCATTTAAATTCATCAGTATGAAAGGAAATTAAATTATATTAAAGCATTATTGAAAACAAACACCTTAATGATATTTAATTTAATTTAATTTAAAGTAGTTATTAATCACTAAATATATAACAATTATAAAAATGTAGAATTTAGAAATTTTTCTTAACCAATTGACGGTCAAGCACGCATATATACGTCATAGGATCCCCAGTTTTTCCAGCAATACACACAAATTTTTAATTAATAAATAAAATTGAAAATAAAAATGTTTTAGATATTTTTGTTAGGATGATAGCCTATAACCTATCTAAGACAAAATAAATAAAAAATAATTTAAAAAAATTATGTATTTGAATTAGAAATATAATTTAAAAATTAATGCATTAAAAACAACTAGAGAATTTCGCCCATTCCCATGACCGTCAGTGGATAAAGTTAAGAAATTGCCTTTTATAAAAGTAAACTTTAGAAAAAAAAGTATAAGTTATTCCCTTAGTTTATTTCAAGAAGTTTCGACTGAAATGAATATTGACGTTATATACGAGAAACGAAATAAAGATTTCATAACAGGAAAAGTTCACAATACATTTTGTTTCCTTAAAAACTCAGTTAGTTCAAGTAGTTCCTTTATTGTACATACAAAATTTATTTTAGAACACTATAGATCTTTTATAAGAGTTTAAGCAAATAAAATAATTCCTTCCAAAGAACTCTCCTCTACTTAAATCAAAAAAAGAATTTCTAGTTTTAAGTTTTACTTAATTCCCTAAAGAGGAAGAACTTAAAAATCTTGGGACTTATCCCTGACAAACAAAATGTTCACAATGCTAGATCAAGGCTTGTATTTTAAAGATTTTAAAAGTTGAGCTACTAAGCATTGATCTTGAATGACCGGATACACACAATTTTCGTTACTAAAAAAGATAGGCAGGATTTGAAATAAAATAAGAAAATAAATTTTCCTATAACTATTCAGAATGTATTTGATAGAGAAGGAAAACTATGAACTTTCCTTCCAAAATGGCTTTCATTTCTCACTTTGCGAATGTAAATTGTTCCTGGAAGGCAACTTATTTTCCATCCAACTCGAATTCTTTTTTTTGTAATGCACAAATTGTGTACATCTTTTTTCAATATCTGTGGCGCAGATTCGGTGCAGGTGATTTCATCAAAAATGGTAGATGGAATTGCAAGATTTTCATCACAGTTTTTATGTCAAAAAATAGTGATTTGGTTTTCATGTCTCTTATTTCGTAGAAAAGAACTTAATGTTGAAAATATTATTATTATTTTTTTTAATTTTAATTTAATTTCATCTCGAAGTGTAGTAACTATTATACCTTTTCTTTCTTTTTTTTCTTTCTTAAATACACATCTATAGGGAGTTGTAACTCATGAAATTATACTTTATACGAGTAAACTATTCTTAACCCATTAACCCCCAAAACTCGAAATCCTTAAAAATCATGGTCAATATTTATAACATTTGTGATTGTAGAGTCAGATATAACATATTTAAGGAAAAAGTTGGAATATTTTAATTACCTTTAGAGAAAATGACTGTTGCGTTGGCACAACGTCAGCATAAAACCGAGTAAAAATCGGCGGTTTTCAAGAATTTCATATTCCGTTAATGTTGAATACATAACGACTGTAATTAACCCTAGGCGATATTTTAAAGCTTTTTTTCAAAAATATAAACTTTAGGTACTATGTAAGTACATACATTTATTTAATATGTCTTATTTTGTATGAAAATATTGACTACATTCTTGGTGTAAAGCCACTTTACAACCATTTCAGCAATGTATAGTTCATTGTGACAATGTTTACTGCGAAGTTTTTTACTATCAATTGATCGTACTAGAACATGTCCTTTTTGATTTTGTTCTGCCAAAGAAAGACTTAGTTTGCTTGGTCTACCAGTAGATGATCTAACAAAATCCATCATCACAAAAACCATCATGTGAGGCAAGCTTTATAATTGAATTTTACAGGTTTTCTCTGTAGGAATATTTTTACAGAATGTTTTACTCTACAAGGAATCATTTGTTCGTCTATACTTAGGTCGTGTGCAAATATTTGAAACTATTTAAATTTCTTATTCAACAAATTTCTCGGTTGTACTCTCACTTTGTATAATTTGTCATTTTTGTCAATATTGATGTTATCTGCCATTTACAAATTTTGTTTTATATTCCTGTACTGAATACGTGACATTGACTCCCTAACAAACGGGACAGATACATCTTTATATAATTACCAATACATTTCTTCTTGTGGCAATGTATGGTATCCAGTAAGAAGAAGCAAACCAATAAACCTTTTTAGGTAACTCTCAGAAGCAAAAAAAAACAGTCCTATTATTTTTCTGAGCATATATACTAGTTTGATTAATCAGCAATGCATACATTTCAGAGTCAAAGAACTTATCAAAAATTTCCTCACTACTTAAATTTTCTAACTATCTTTTCATTTTTTTAACTTGGCGATATTTCTTCAGTTTTTGGTATCTATGTATAAATAGGATCTATTTTCTTCTATTTCAAAGGCTCAATCTCTTTTCTTTGTCTTTGTATTATCCACATCATTTTGTTCCTTATTTTTCCTATTTGAATGTAATTCAACCTCACCAGAAATGTCATTTAGTAAAACGTTCGAGTCACTTATCACTGTATCGTTCCATTCTTCATTGTCAGCAACTTCGCCATCTTCTGGTGAAATAACAACAATGTCCATTTCATTGTCATCTGAATCAATAGTGTAAAAAGTATCCAGAGTTTCACTAAGCGTAAGATAGTGTTTTTGAGATATTTCAAATCAAAATGAAGCAGTTGCAATCACAAGCGGGTGAGAAAAAAAGTTCAGAAAATGTTGACCCGCATTTTCCGCTGTCGATGAGCGAGCGCAACACTAGTATTTCCAACATCGTAGCTTGAAGTTGAATTCATCAAAACATTTTTTATTTGTGTGTGACCTTCAAGTGAACTATGGAGATATGAAATGTTATGACTAATACAAATAATTTCCCTTTCTTTATTTTTTCGGAATCGATTTAGCAATGTTAGTGCAACTTAACAGATTTCGGAAATGTTTAAGTTATTACTACCAGAAAACAATAAGGTTTAGAATAATTTTTATTATTCGAAATTAGAGTGTGTAACCTTACCAATGAACATAAACCTCCAAATATTAGTTTAAAATTGATTAAAGATTTATTCTAGTTATGTTTTCTAAGCGTTGCGTGAACGCAACGCCAGCGGTTAATGGGTTTTAATCTTAGTCATGCATAATAGATTTTCCTAATACATTAATTTTGCTTGTAGAACTAATTGTATTAAAGAAATATAAATTACATAAAATCTTTCACGTAATTTTTAATTAGAACTATAGAGCAATAAGTTTAAAACATTTTATTTGACAGCAGTTTTATTAAAGCACATTATCACACAATAGCTATTATTTCTGGATGTTGGTTTGGTAAGGATCTCATTTTCTCTTTTTATACAAAACCAAAATTAATATATGATTATTTTTTTTAATAATTAATTTTGTTTTAATTAAGATTATATACAACTGAGCAATGTCTTATTTATTTGAAAATCGAAATGAGAAAAAATCAGAAAGTGTTCAAATATTTTGTAAAGCTGTGTTAGTATACAGTATATGGAAGCACTATAGAAAAGAGAAAATTACAATTTAAGCACGTTCATGAAATATAAGGAATTATCTCTTATTTATATACTACAATAAATAACTGTGATGAAATTCCAGAAAAACATTCTTATAAAAAATCTTAAATGCGCAGACTACACACAAGCTCAGTTAATTGTATGTGTATTAAATTAAATTTAAGATAAATTAAAACTTGAGTTGGTAATACTTACACAAATATTTTTTTTAATTATCTCAGATTAAATTAATTTTTTAACTTTTTAAAATTTAAAATATCTTTTTTTAATCAAGCATTTAATATGTCAATCTAAAAAAAAAAAAAAAAAAAAAAAAAAAAAAAAAACGTGTTTGTTCCTCTAAGTCAATTTTTTTAGATTAAAACATACATTTTAGATTAATAATTATCAGCCTGTTCTATTAATATCCAAGATATTTTTAGAAAAATTTTATATACATTAATATATTGCTTACAATAAAATTATAAAAATTTTGATAAAAACTTTTGCTTATAGTATTATTAAAAATATTGAATATGGCAGTGAGAAACAAAATTCCTTAAAGCCTGATAAAAAAAAAACTCGTTTTAAATATACAATACATAAGCCTTTTCTGAAGAGAATCTCTAACAAGTACACATGAGTAAATAATATACACCTCTTGATTATTCCTTAACGCATCTTTAAATGAATTAAAAATATAAAATTCAATTAGGAAGAACATCACAGGACCTCCAAAGACTTCTTGCGCTTAATACAAAAGCTAATTACCAAGGATTAGAGGACTAAGCTAAAATTTTCAGAAGATAAAATTTGATTACAGAGCAGAATTTCTCACAGGATAAGCGAATTATTTAGCTAAGAAACATTGACGCTTTTATATAAGAATAAGGTTTAAATTTCATCTCATGTTTTATGCAAGGGTCTATAATCTTAAGTTCCTCTATATTTTTTGCTGATGTTGACACTGAGGCTGACACTTTTTTAACATTGTCACTGAGTGTCTTCAAAACCCGTTGGAGATAAATTGATGTTAGATTTTTGAAGTATATTTGTTTCCAAAGGAAATGTCAGATACTGCTGAATGGAGTTATGTTTTTGGTAACATGAAGATTTATTAAAGAGCCATCTATTGTAGGAATGTAACAACGTTTATCAAGCATAAATAGATTTATGATAAAATTAAGACTTTATTTGACAAAACAATTTTTTATTTAAACATTTCAATGAGAATATATTATAGTAATAGTAAATTCTTCTCCAGAAATTAAACTTTACATTTTCTATTGAAATTTCACATTTCTAGACTATTTATGAGAAATGAGTTTGAAAATGTTTTATACGAGTTATCTTTTATCAAGTCCAGAATACCCATAATAGAATACATATTGAAAGTTAAAAAATTGCGTCTAAGTAAAACAGTTAAGAGAATAAATATAAAGGTGTAATGAATGCTGATTGTATGCGACAATATGCTCATTCCGAGGTCCAATTTATCTAAAGACGTACATGGGAAAGAAAGAAATAGTGTATTTCATATTTGTAAGATGTTGATCTTTCAATATCACAATGATTGGCAAGTATTTCTCGCTAAATACTCGTTGTTAATGTATAGATTTCCTTAATGTATTTGGTATCTTCCATAAAAGTTTCTTATTAAATGTAACGAATTAATCGTATAGGCATTGATAGATATTTGCACATTTTGTGTCTTACTTTAATTAAAGGCTAAATAGAAATCTACGATTAAAAGTTGTTATAATGTTAATTGTAAAAGGTGAGCAATTTAGTTCATGAATATCTTTCTAAAGTATATTTGTTACTAATTTCTAATACCGTTATTTATAAATGTATCACATTTTTCTTTATATAATTTGTGTGTCTATGAAGAAAAATACACCAAATAACAATGTTTTTTAAATACAATGATATTTTTATAAATAGGGATTTTTTTTTAATTAACATACATATTAAGTTACTAAATTTTTTAAATTCTAATATTTGAAAATTATTTCCCAGAGTACTAAACTAAAATTTATCGACAACCAATATTAGGGATGTATATTAGATAATCCTATTATCTTAGTTGAATATACACATTGAATAATACACATCTTATTATGTTTTAAAAATGTGCGACAATCTAGTACAATTAAACTCGCTTATTTAAAAATACTTTCCTACCTTGTTATGTTTAGATATTTAATTTATTTAGTCACTTTCATTTATTGTACGTACCAAATTCATAGTAAAACAATTAAATATCTCAATTTTTACAAGCTTTCAATATAAAAAAAGACTTAAATTATATAAATGAATATACATTTTTACTATCCATTCCACAACAACACACCAGAAAAAAATCTCTTAATTTTAAATATTTATATTAATAAAAGCAACTAAATTTTTATCAATTATTTTTATTTTTGCTTTATCCTATCTTTCTGAAAATCAAAATACTTTATTTTATTCCTACATGCCCAACTTCTCAATATCCGGAGTTTCTTTAAACTCACCCTGTCCACTTTTTTTTGTGCTTCCTTTGCAATGCATAATTGTGACAACAATTTATTTTCACTTTCTAACAGTCACGTGGCCATGACGTCAGGATAAGTCATTACCGAATCGAATTCGGATATAGATAGACTCGGATGCGGAAGGTTTATTATCAAAGCGGCAAGATGAAACGAGTTGCCGACGTGTTGAAAATGGTCTTCACGATAATGAAACGAGATAAGAAGTTTCATTTTTTAAAACTTTCTTTTTACTCATCCACAATAATTATGCATTTTAATAAGAAGAATGTTGGCCCATGTACATATTATATACTGTAAAATTGAAGTCTATGCTTTTATTCAACTTTGCATTTCTTGCAAGTTTTTCTAATGTAGTATTTAGAGAACTGTGTGGTAATTACTGTCCGTCTTTTAATCTATTTTAATTTTAGAAATATAATTTAGATATTTATGTAGACTCAATGTTAAAATTTATTAGTTATTAATAACTAAAAGAACTTACATAATAACTGTTTTTACTTACAATAAATGTTATTTTAAAATGACATTGAGTACCTTAATTATTTCAAAATCTTTTTTATCAAAATAGTAATATCATAATTGTTCATTGTACAATGTTAGCTAATAAAGCAAATTACTGACTACAATAATACCATTGAAATATTTTAAAGTAAATAACTTAAAAATTAGTTTGTGAGAAATATTGACGTTTTCTTATAATTTTGTTGACTTTAAATTATATTTAAATGTATACTTTATAAATTACATACATTCGATAAATTGAATTGTACACATTTTTATAAACGAAAATTTTAACAAAACATTTTTAAATCAATAGATTTTCTGCTTAGGGTACGTAAATATATTATGCTTTGTTAGATACACTAAAATACACAAAACTAGAAATGAAAATACGTTGCTCCTACATTTTAAGCATTTACTTTATTTTTGACATTTTATGAATTTATACATAATAGTATTTACAACGTATGAAATACATTTTTCTTAACTTTCGATACTGAAAATTTTCTCCTACTTATTTCTATCAAAAGCTCCTTTAAATAAAGTTTATTTTGGGCAAAATATAGTTGATTCAAACCCAGTGAATTGGGTTTCTTTGGCACCTGATTTGTTTGGTATCTCCATCTCACGAAAATAAATTTGCAAAAAGAGAAATCTACTTCAAACAGCCTTAAACCAGAATATATTTATCTCACTCTTATGCACCAGTGAAGGTCTATTCTATTATCACAAGGCAAGTTGTTGAAGAACTGCTTGTGGCTTTTTCAAGTTTTATCAGTCTTTTGAAAAACAAATTATCCTATGAAATCGATAACACGATTGACTTTCATTTTTGTGAGAATAAATACATATATAAGATTTATCTGAAACTGAAGATGATAGAGATTTGTAAGTTTATGTACTAGTAAAATTTTCTGTTGCACATATGCATACGACATCTTAGCCCAAAGGCTATAACATTTTTTGTTACATATTCGTATGTTATAAAGAGAATAAAACAAGACTTTTCATTTCTAAAAAAATGGCTATATATCTTGATGAATAAGAGAAAGTGAGGAATATTCTGGGCAATATTGAAAATAATAGTTTATTGAAAATCTTTGTATTTTAAAAATCTGGTATAAAACAGTATACTATATGACAGTCGTAAAAATTACACAAATATGAAATTGTCGAAATATGTTCCTTAAACTTATTACAATGTGTGTAGAATAGTTTAGAAGTGTTCAAATTTCACTTATTCAAACGATATTTTGTAACAAGTATTATTCCAACAAATTAATTTTTTTCCTTACGCCGATATATATTATATAAATAATGATATAAATTGAATAGAACAACATAAATTTCATTAAACAAAATTTAATTTAAATACACAATAATCAAAATATATGTTTTCAATTTTATTTCTCAATTCTAGGGATACCTGATAAGTAATACAAATATTTATGTTCCCTTATGAGCTGCTGTTTTCCAATATATCAATAATTCGAAATAAAATTTCAAATTAGAAACTTCTTCTCTTACCTACTCAATATAAATTTCCATCCTACGAAAACATATTTATTCAATACATGATTTACTACTTATTTATAAATACTGTCTATGAAACCGAAACGATACAAACCTCGATAAATCATCACTTAATTCTGAGATTAAAATTCATTCATCATCGCTTAATTAGCACGCATATTTCACTATCGGAAAACTCGGAAAGCTTGACATTGAAGCTGCAGCAGAATAAATTTCATTCAAAACAATCCCGACCTGGAACACGTTACAATTTACATAATTGGTCCATTCTTCTTCTGAGGGATGGAGTGCGGCGGTACCTTAATCAGAAATTGCATCAGTCCCCTGAAGTGAAATGAAGTAAGTTGTGAAAGGAAGGGTAGGAAGTATATGCAAAAGACAAATGGTAGTGATTTATGATGACATCCTGAAGACAAATATGACTTATTAAAGGGAGAAGAGATACTATTGGATGTTTTTGGGTAACTTGAGTTATTTATTGTAATTGGCAAAATCAATCTAATGAAATAGGTTTGCTAATATATTTTTTAATAAAAATTAAAGCAATTGCTTTCTAAGCAAATAAAAAAAAAATGCTCTTAAGTCAAATTAAATTAGTTCCACGAAAATTGATCTTTGATATAATCTTCCTAAATCAAATAATATCATTAAGAATTTCATTTCCTTTTTAAAGGCAGATATTAGTTAGTTTAACATCATATAACATCAATATGATTTCATTTGTGAATTACTTTCAAACTATTACACAAGTTTAAAGATTTCTTTAATATTAAAAATATCTAATTTCGTTAAATATAGATTTTTGGCATGAAATTTTTATTTGAAATGGTGGTTCAGTATTGACACGATGAAATATACCCCAATATAAAAGTCACCATCATTAAAAATGATTTTTTGACTACAAAAATGAATTACTTGAATTATTTACGTATTAATTTTAAAATATTATTGATTTTTGATAATACTGTATTTATATTGCTGTCTTTAGTTTAACTTCCGAGTTATTTTCATGTCTTATAAGCAAAGATTTTACAAGTTCCTTACAGGCCAATGTTCGATTTACCAATATTTATATGTTACCTCAGGCTTTTAGTAGATGTTCGATTCGGAAATATCGGTATGTAGGCAAAAAAAAACTTGCAACTCGGGATTTCAATTTTTATAAAACTCTTGAGGTATCCAAATCCAATGCTAACGTCTTTAAATATTCTGTAATCGAATTTATTTCGTACGCCGAGGTTATTTTCAAATTATCGAGGACTGAAACAGTCTACAGTTAAGGGTATTCGAAAGAGACTAACCATGTTCAAGAATCAATAGTTGTGTAATATGTAAGGTTTTCGAAGAAACCCAATACTAGGCATTCCTACAGCATATATAAAAGGTATACCGAACACTTGGAAAGGATTCCTCTTTTTATATTTTCAATCTTGCAGAATTTTAGGAGATATGCGATAAAATTTTACTTGAGTTTGATATTTCTTTTCTATTTTTGTTTCGAAATAAATAGTGAAATTTCAGGTGGATCTCATATTTTTCCTCGTGCCATTTTGTTGCGACAACGACTATGTGCTGAAATATCAAACTTTAGAGGTGCATATATTTATTGATAAAGAATTTTTATAGTGTTAGAGAGGAGAGATACATTTACAATTGCAATGAGTAAGCTATTTATCACTTTGAAATAGGCTTCTTTTTATTACATTTTGTTTGATTTCTTTGTATATAACGGTAGGAGTATATATTTTTAAATTTCCAAATGTTAATCAAACTTCAGTTTGTAAATGTTTGCTCCTAATTCATTTGTGTATAAAATTTATAAAGTTATTTTACAAGAGTTAAACATAACGTAAACAAATATTACAGGAATATAAAACAGTGTTTCTTAATTATAAGCGCAGAATACTATCATGTTTCTAAATTTAATTTGCAAAATGGGAGGTTAAAGTCAAGGTTTTTGTTTCATTATGCATCATTGAAATACAGATTGTATTGGTTAATTTATGCAAAATTGTTCAAGATCATTTGCTGAAATGTCAAAGTTACTATTCTGCCATTATAGACTGAAACGCTCAAAATAAAAAGAAAATGAATTCAAATGCGTATTTTATGATTCTTTGAATATCCATTAGAAAAGAATCTCTTTTTTTCAATGATTTGCTCGAATTCGTAAACCATACAAACCTGTTAAAAAATAAAAAACATCTAATATCAAAGAACGGATATAAAAGCGTCAAAATAAGCATTTGAATTTAGGGCTTTTTAACTTTGGGTGACAGTATTCAAGTCACTAGTGTTCACTGACTAAAATATGTAAACATCCATCATTCTTAGGAACTATTTACTTTTCGCTTGATTTTGAAGTTTATTTGGATAAAAATTCAGTAAGATTACATAGTTTCTTATTTATAGTAATTATTTTTATAAAAACACTTTTTATGAGAACTTGCAAGTACGATAATATTTGATTATATTTAAAATGGAGACAAAATGATAAAATCACATTCCCGGATGCTAAAATAGTTGATATTTTTGTTTTTTTATTTACAAAGTCATAAGTTTCATCGTTTCTTCAACTGCAAGTATTTCAAAATTATCATGGATTAGGTAAGGTTTTCATACGCATTTTTTTTTAAACTTTTTAAAAAATGGTAAACCGGTAAAATTTCAAAACTAATTTGTCTCTCAAGTATAATAACCCACCCATTATTGAAAATTTTAGTTTTTTAAAATCCAACTTTTCCTTCTCTCCTTTAAAAGCATACCAGAATATACATCACAATCTTTATGTCTCAAGTCGATATTTCTTGCGGTACCCTCCACACATTTCAGAAGAAGTATATTACGGCAATTTTCCTTGTATTTCCTCTCCATTTGAATGTTCAGCAAGATTTATATCTTTATGCTGTTATCTTACATCCATAAATCTCCTGGAATTCTCGCAGGTACGTCTACTTCCTTTATGCGATATATAAATTTCTCCCCTTCTTTCTTTTTTGTAAAATAATACGTAAGTTAGCATTTAAACTGGTGGTGATCTTAAAGAATTATTGTGATAAGAATTTGATACTAAGGGAAATAGTGCAAAAGTATTGTAAATTTTAAATTGGAATGAAGGAAATAATATAGATTTCCCATATTCTTTTATGTTAAACACAATCTATTCAATCACATCTTAAGGGAATTTCAAACCACAGAATTAAAAATGGTATTGTTCCTCATGATAAGTATAGTATTGAAAATCCTGATAGTATTTAATATAACAGAACATGAAAAAAAAATATCTTTCAATTTTCACTATTATACATTGATTATTTAGAATAAATTTTTAAAAAAAGTAATAACTCAATGCCACTCTACAATAAAACTTTTACAGCACAAATTTTAGATGAGCACGAAAAAAAAAATCATGAAAATGTATTGCTTCAGTTGATTTTCGAAATTTTTAAAGCATATCATTGATTGAAGTTGTATATATAAATTATTTTTAAATTTTATAATCCAAATTATTACTGCTGATTCCATTTATAAAAAACACACAATATTAATGCAGTTAGAGTATTTTACTGTTTAAATTCATAAGATTAAACACCTTTTAAGTAAATATAATTCTGAATTGTTAAACCCAAACCTCTTTACAACACAAAACTTCAAATTTTTTAGTAACTGATTTTTTTCTCAAATTATTTCGAGGTATAAAATACTTTAATATAATAGAAAAGTAGCTAGCTACAATTGAAAACAAGAAATACAATAGGAATTATTGGTGAAATAGATTCTATCAGAGCCTCAGGCAGAAAGTTCTTCTTACAACGCAAGAAAAGAACTGGGAACTATCCCCAAATGTAAAACGGAAACACAAACAAGCCACAGGAAAACTCTTAGGTAAATCCTATCTCTAAATGATATTAGGACTCGGTCTACCAATGCTTAATACAAATATATTTATGATGTGCTTTATTTTCACACTTTTTGTCTGAAATTGATCTTAAAAATGCCTTTAAGAGAGTTTTGAACTAGTGTACGTTTGATGGGTAATAAAGAAACCTTGGAGTAAAGAAAGCAGGATTTGTTTATATTAGTATACTTCAAAACAAGATTAAAAATAAAGATACTGATGTTATCACATTACCTATTTAATACAGAAGAATGGAATAGCGAAATTTAAAATACTTTGTGTATTTATTGAAGCATCAGTCACAATATTTGTTCAAAATATTTGGTAATAAGACAAATGCATGTTTAGTTAGATTGAACCAATAGGTGCCTATAAGTTTTCCTGACAAAAATTGGCGTACACGTATATTATGCCTGCTTTCTAAAGTTAAATAAGCATTGTAGACAGATGTATTTAAAAAAATGATTATCGCTGTGGCAGTTTAAAACAAATTAAGTGATTACAAATAATGCCGGGACCAAAGAAAATATCGTTATATGCAATTGTATTGTTATATGCAGTATAGCTATGCACAAATTTCACAGTATATAGTTGGCATAGAATGAAAAGTTTTTAACTCCACTTTGGCTCTCAAATCACTCTTTTTATATTTAAAATCAGGAAGACCAATCACTAAGAAAAGCTACATCTTAATCACTTAAATTAACTTATGTGAAATAAGTGTACTATGCTAATGATAAATTAGCAATTTTTAGGGAGTTTTTCCTATCTGAAAACACTGATAAGATTGTGTTGGTACCTTCTTCCTCTAAGATGAAAGTATTAAAAAAAATTAAGGGGACTTGGTACCCCTTGTTTCCACAAAAAATTATAAGAAATATCAATTTTCTATTTTCTGCGTGTTTATAATCTTTGCAACCTTCTCCTTATTCTGAAAAGTTTTTTATCTTTTCCGATAACTGCAATTGCAGAAAAATAATATTTTTATGGATAATTTAACATAGCTGCAATAGCTCCTTCGACATTTTGAATGCATTTTTCTCGGTTCGTGCTTTTTGGATTTCCCACCTTACTAAACATGCTAAAACTTTAGCAAATATAAATGAAATTACTTGAATTACAAAATAAAAAGAATATAGAATTTGAAATGTTATGATTTTTTTTTTTTTTCCAATTTTGAAAATTTGGAGCACAATGTGATTTTTTTTTAATAAAATTTACTTATTACTTCTTAATACTTCTAAATATGTAAAAATAATAATTTTTAAGACTTGAATAAAAAAAAGTTCTAATGGTACCAAGTTCTCTTAATATGTCCATAACCAGAACAAACTGTGGATATAAGAATACCTTAATTTGTGTTTTAATTTGTATCATGTTTTAAGGAAACAAAATAACTAAAAAACTAATTTTTTAACATTTTTATTTTTTTAGTCTAAAAATTTTATAATTATTAGTCCAAAGAATTATTTTAACATTCAATAAATTTTTTTCTGTCAACTCTGATAATTTAACTCTCATTCAAAATCAACCAACTAAGAATTAATACGATTTACTATTTAATCTCAAAAAATTAATCTATGATAAATTTACTCCTTTTTATAACATTCGAAATTAAAATGGTAACATTTGGAAACACAATTTTTTTTTTTTTTTTTTTTTTTTTTTTTTTTTAACTTTGTCATAAAGCCTGTTAGGATTTCAAGCACTAGAAAACACAATTCAAGAATAAACAATAATTCACTTTAAGAACATTTTTATGTACGCTTTATTTTTTATTTAACTTTTTTGAATGAAGGAAACCCTATAGTTGGCTTATAGTCCTGGTATTTATTTTAATTTTATTATAAGTGATATTTTTATTAGAGAAAGGTAAAAGTTTATTTCTCAAAACAAATACATGCTTGAAGGTACAGTCTGAACAAACTATTGTAAAATGTATTTCATGAATATAAAAAAAATTATGTATTAAATAAACAATACTATTTTACAAACATAAAATAGTCTTCAAATATGAAATAACTCTCAATGTTTTATTCTTGATTTATTTTCTTCGGGGTGTCATGGGACACGATTGAAAATTCCTTCAAAAAACTAAATTAAACTCTCATTCGTTGCTTACGTTTATTTTCTCATATTAAATTTCTGGCAAAATAACAAAAAAACATCTTTTATTTTATATTTGCTTCTTTTTCACCATCGGAAATGTCTCAATAGGACTTCACCGAGAGATGTCAAGAAATTTCTCACGCCCTGTCGCCCCTACATAACACAAACGCCAAGGGAAATGTGACAGCCAGATATGAAACTCTGCTCTCCTTGTTGCTACTTTTAGCTCCTATTCTTATTTTATCCAAGACGCAACTTCAGAATACCATCAAATATTGTGAATGCAATGAGAGAGACACATTGGAATAGTATTCATTTGTTCAAAGACGAGGTAGAATCAACATGCAAAATAGTTTTGTTGACAGGTAGAGAAAATGCTGCTTCGAGTAAATATTTGTTATTTAGATTATACCGAGTCCAATTTGGGAAAGTAAAATGTGGAAGAAACTGACATGTAAAGTCGCAATAAGAGAGCTAGCTAGATTTTTAGGATGAACAAAACATGATGCAGTTTCATCAAATGTAACTGGTATTAAAAACTAGCACATTTAGAGAATTTTTTACAGTTATATCAGCAGAGTATATTTATATAGAAAGGTTAGATTTAGTAACAGTGACTAAATTATTGATTGTTTTTTATTGGAAATTCTTTAATATGAAATTTATCATTTCCTGAGACTAATAACAATGTTGAATCATTTCATAAAGATTCCATTTTCCCTTACCAAATACTGTGGTAATTTCATTTCAATTTTGCTATAAATCATGAAATGCAACCTCACGTTGTGGCTGTTTGAAAATCATTCGTAACGCGTTGTGGAAATTTAAGATAAATCCCAATGCAGTTTCAATGTAATCATCTAAATAATATGCTGCGGTTCCTTTATAAGATGTCCTAGGAGTAAATTGAATGGATTTGCACTCAGATGGTACATATCAATGGCATGGTAGGCATGATAGCCTATTGAATACACATATTTTTTTTTTCATCTGTCTCCTCATGAAGGATTTTCATTTTCACCAATGTAAGTATTAGCAAGTTAAAACGATGGCTGTGTTTCTTTGGTTTGTATTATTCCAACCAAAACTATAACTGCTTTAAACATTTGCAATGAAAGGTCTCGTCAGAAAATGTTCAGAAACCTAAATCCTTTTGACATTTCCAGCGTAAATTACAAATAAAAATGCACATGTAACACATTCACATGTTATATATCTGCAGTAAGTGTTCATCGAAACAGTTTTTAATTTAACAATTAGTATAAGAAATTATGTCTAGAAGTCAACTTTTAACACTTACATGTGATATGTATTAAATGCAAATTTTCACTTAAATGAGTTTCCATATCAATATCCGCTTAAGGCATTCAAAATATTTAACTAAAAGTCGATATACAAATATTACTTTTGTTGTAATAAAGGGTGTCACAAAATGTTTTGTTTTTTTGGGTTTTTTTCAATTCGGAAGAGGATATTAGTGTAAACAAAAATACTCAAAAAATCCATCCTCGGAAAAATAAAAATCCATCAATATTAACCTTTTATGAGTTTGTTCATGTGTTTTTTTTTACTATAAATTACCCATATGTATACATAGGGTAGTGAAAGTTTAGTATTCGGTAAAAAAAATGTCAATTTTTTTTGTATTCCTCCACGTTTTGGAACATCCTGACTTTAAAAAAGTGATATAGAGAAAATGTCTGCCTGTGTGTACGAGGTAAGCATAACTCCGAAAAACAAATTAACTTATGATGTTCAAATTTGGTGAGCGGGTTGACGTTGGCACAGGGACCTACCATTAAGGCTTTTGTCAAAATCGCGCATGCGCATAAATTAGCTGTCATTGAAAAAATCATGTTTTTAGTAAATGCTTTAAATTATCTCAAACGATTTTGATGAAAATCGTTGTGGTAATGCCTCTTAAGGCGTTCTAAACATCCCCACCTCCGAAAGTCTCTTAAAAATTCTTTAATGGCTTAAAAAGTTGAAAAACGAATGCCTTTAACACAGAGTTCTCTTTCCTCATTATCAACGACCATTTTTTCTTCTCTCCTCAGTTTCACACTTATAAGAAAGGATAATATAAGAATTATAGAAAAGTATATTGATAAAATCATCATTTTTTTTTTTTTTTTTTTTTTTTTTTTTAAAGACTCATACACGAATTATTCCTAAAAGTATCACCAAACTGGCACTTTCTGCTAAATGAATGATGAAAATATAAAAACGGTAAATGACATAAATCCACGTCAGTATTATAGTGTAATTGAAAGTTGTGCGATGTTCCCCACCCCTAGTTTTTTTCAGAACGTGATTGAAAATTTAACTTTAGATTACCTTTTATAAACTTCCCTGCTAGGATTAGTAAGATATTAGAAATGTTATCAATTACTCATTAATTATAAAACTTCTTCTTAAACTCATGTGGTAATTTCCCATTATTGTAAATTAGACTCTTATACTTCGATATTCTTTTGAAGGAAAAATGAACATTAATTAAAGCTTAACTGTCTGAAGAAACAAGAAAATTAAAGACTCTTTACTCATCTATTACACAAAAAGAGCAAAATTATCTTCTTTTTTTTTTAATCAATGTATTTCGTAATTTTTTTCGCTCCGAAAAAGGTATAATTATTTTTGCTGTGCTTGTTTATGAGGCTTAAATTCTATTTTCAGTTGATTTCATTTATATGTTTAATATAAATCCCTTAAATGGAGTATTTAGGGAATTATTGATAAAGCTTTATAAAAAAAATATAACATATGAATTTTAAAAATTTCATTTTAAGGAAGTTAAGTTTATAACCGTTAAATATGAAGAATAAGATTTGTGTTAGGAACATTTAAAGGAATAACTTTTTTAAAAAATATAAGATACACTCAATATATTTTAATTGGTTTCGTTTTAACATGCACTGTTTCTAACTTTTTTTTAAAGTTTTTCTAAAATCAAAAGAAAATACTATAAAAATTCTTATAAATAATATGCATGAATTTCTCAGTGTGGCACATTAAAGTCTATTTTACATAAAACAAAATGTTCAGAAATTTAAAACTAATACAGATCGAATTACAAAGCTATAAAAATTAAGTTATATGAATTATTTATTACATTATCTTAAAAAATTATGATAAGGATCAATGAACAAAAATTTGATTTCCTGAGTTTCTATCATAATGTTCTTTACATACTTGGTTCATGGAGAGAATTTAAATATTTTTAAAACATCTAAGAGTCACTTATGAATAAAAAAAATTCATATCCGGATTGTAAAATGTCTTACAAGAAACAAACGCTGTTACAAATCGATGCTAATAATGCAAATTTAAAATGTTGCATTTCAATTTTTAATGAAGAGTATAGCAAAGATGCCTTAGTTTAAATGTAACTTATATTTAAAATTTGCTTTAATAACAGTAATTTTGTAGGTTATTTTAGTAATGATGTCAAATTCTCCATCTATATTTTCCTCTAAACTCCCAACCCCACCCACCACCAGCTGCAGAAACAAAATTCTACGATAAAGATAAAAAATGAATCAACTCTGTTTACTTTCACATCTATCATTCATCCCACATCTGCGTTCTGTACATTGCACCGAGTTGAAGCAACTTTTAAAAGTCATTTGTCTTCTCCGCTGAAGTCGAACGGGTTTAGCGCTTGCGAGGGGAAATTCACTTGTTATGATAAAATCACCTGTCTCTTTCATCTTCGATGCGAAAATTTTATCCGAATATAACAGTTTAAAATGTTTTTTAGAAAAGTTATATATTTCATATTGAAAACTGGAAAGGTGTATTGAATAAAAAGCTCATTTTTCTTTTAAAAAAGGACTTTGACGGTTGGATGAACGACTACAACGATGGATGCGTAAAAATATAGCAGGTTACAAATAACATGCTCAGAATATAAATCGACAGTTATTATACTGTGAATACACATAGGATTGTATAGTGAAAGGAAGGCAGATATCGGCATTGTTTTCACTGTGGTTCAGAAATAATGTATGAGCAGACTAATTTCGATTAAAACTTTAATATTTAGTTAAAAGTTTTGCATCTTTCGGTCAAAGAATCTCAAATGAATGGTTATCATACGAATTTTTAATTTAAACAATACAAAAGCATGTAGATAAATCTTATGTGATAAAAATAAAATTTAATTGGGACATGTTTTAATTATATATAAATGAAAAGATAAAATTGGTGTTGTGTGTTAAATAATATTTATCTGATGCCAAATGCACAATTGTTTCATAAATTTATATGTATAACTAAAATATTGATTAATTTCAATCCATTATCAAGTAAATGTAATTCAAACTGATATATTGAAGTATATTGAAGAAATAAAATCTAGAGTTAAAAATTTTTATTGAGTTTTCAAAACACACGATTATTTAAATATACAAAATTTAATATAATTATGATTACTTGTAAGTTTTATTTTTTTTAACAGTAAAGCATTAAGCATTAATTCAATATACGTGTATTCTATACAAGTATATATATATATATATATATATATATATATATATATATATATATATATATATATATACTCAACCTACCCTGGTGGGCCTTGAGCCTGTTGTTGGTCTTAAAATCTGTATTTGTTTTAAACGCAAAGTTGGGACATTACCTTTTCTACAGTGTCACAAAAAAAATGTACAGCAGAGGTAAATATTTTATTTTTTAAATTATGGCATACCCAAAAAGCCTGTACCAAAGTATTGTTTATCGAATTTTACTATACAATTTCTAGCTATCCCCCTTAAAACCGAATTAAACGATAAATTGAGTCCGCTTCCTAAATTATAAATGTCCCCCACAGTAAACTATTTATTCAATAGGTAAATCCAGCGAAGCATCCCCATCTCTGGCCCTTAAGTACCCAGGTAATTGAAATTTCTGGTACACAAAAGAACGCACAACATGGCCGCTTTGCTAATCAGTTTTAAGGACGTAGCGAGGACGGAATTTTCTTGGGACGACAAACTATGTTAACGGGGCCTTTGAATTAAATTATTTTCAAATACAGGAGCGCCCTATCTAGAATGGGATATTCAAAGTACTATTTTGAATCAATTAAAATAACGGTGCTTTTTAAATATTCAACAACAAGTTGATTGAAGTTTTGTTTTGTTGGTTGATGGCAGCTGAAACTTTCGCTGATTGTACTCAACGGAGGTAAGAAATACACTCTTCTGACGAACCAATTAAGGAGTCTGAGGCACTAATTTTATTCACATTCTAATGACATGAATGCCTAATCAGGTTGTTTTTTAATTGCTCATTCTTTCAGAAGTGCAGCTTGCTCGATGAGTTTTCTTATGTAATTCAGTTAGGGAAAATCCCTTAATGATTCTCTTTCGTTCAATAAAATCTAAATTGAAAAGTTCTAGAACACCATGCGAGGAAGTACAGAATGTAATTAAAATGGTGTTGTATAGGGAATGGTTACAGTTAAAATTCTAAGGTGTTTGTTTAACCTAGAACATTAGAGAATGTTTCTTGTAATTCACCAGTCTAAAATTAACTTCCATTTTTGAATGCAGTGTCAAAAGCAATATAGACAAAGAACCAAACATAGTATTATATCTTTGACTGTTTAGAAACGCTATGACTCATTTCCACTCTTAAATCATCTAAATTATTAACATGAATTACTATTATTCCTACTTTGATGATGAAAATCTTACAATTAGTATTGACATGATATTAGTAAAATATTTACCAATTTTACTAATCTATTTTTGATTTAAAAAAAGTATATTCTTTCTTTTGACAAGTTGTGATTTTTTTATCAAATTTTAATTATTTTAGCAATTGTTTACATTTTAATAATATTTGAATCATTTAAATGATTTTTGAAAATTATCCTAATAAGGAACAGAGCTGTTGTTCAAAAGAAGTAGCTAATATTAATTTTGATATTAAGACAGTGAGATATACTAGATTTGGTTATTTTTAAATAGTTTTCAACTACTTATTTCTGCCACATTTAAGTACTTAACACTGCGAATAACCAGCTTCTTTTTTAAACTCGGTCAAATAATGAGGTCGATACCTGAGAAAGTACCTCTCTCCCTAACCAAACCTCATGAATGACAATATATCGATATCACTACAGGTGATTTGATTGAAAGTTCATATACCGTGTTCTTCATGCTTCAAACTTTTTTTTGTCAAAAATGTATGATTTTCAACTTGAGGAAGGAATTCACTTCCACAATAGATTAAAAACAGTAATAGTTCATTTTGATGTCATTATAACTTTTATAATATAAATGCTAATTATTTCTGGAATACAAGTCCTTGGCATTAAGTCCTTTGCAAATCATACGATATATCAGTAACAGATTGAAAAGTTTGAAAATGACTTGTGTTTATTATAAAGCAAGTGGATTATTTCTGTTCTATAAATAATTGAAAAAAATATACATAAAATATACATACAAGCAAAATATTTATAAAATCAGTTGAAATTTAAAAAAAAAATGTTGATTATCATATATAGCCTTGATCGTGTAGCTTATAATAAGCTAGTGAATAATGTAGAGCGATTTTATCAAGACAAGACATATGCTCTGATAAAGCAAAGCAAATTTTATTAAACGGTATGTATATATTTAAATAAAGACATTTATGTTTGTTTCAATTCAAAAGCAATTTTTATTCGTAACCGCACCCAAAAATATAAGTTTAGTACTTTCTTGAAGATACAGGAAAACTATAAATGGAAAAAAATGTTTTATTTTTAACAGGCAGCAAGATGGTACATTTTTCAAATTGGAATCAAAAGCAATATTCTCTCTTTCACAATTGATAACTTTTACTTGGATAACCAAATCGCCCTTTGCATTCTTTACACGGTAGTTAGTTTCAAATATCTCCTACGAAATTATACATTTCAACGTCAACTTTGAGTAATGGTGATCAATAAAAACTACTTCGCATGAACAAAATGGATAAAGCGAGGCAAATACTTGAATCAATGGCGTATGAAAAGGAAAGAAGCGGTAGTAGCTCCAGTTATTTGAGCCTGGAAGCGTTAGTAGGAGGATAAGCATTCAAGCAAGACAGGTTCCGGGCGGAAAACGTTCTTTTGGATGTGTAGGGTGTTTCCATTTGTATTTTTCTTTTAAAATATATATTGTTCCTTTCACTGGTTTATTGAAAAATTGAATTTTGAAATTGGAGGGCCTCGTACTTGATTATTCAAATCAATGAAACTATTAGAATTGGATTTGCCTCTACTGAGAAATGGAAATTGATTAATTTATAAGAATTTGAAGATTTTATAAAAAATAAAAAAATTATACATATATTGATTTATAGAAAGCAAATGACAGAAATAAAATATTGCTGAGGATTTTCTGATAAGTTTTGATATTACCACATATTTTAAAAATGGAAATGTATTAAAAAGGATGTATTGAAACGTATGCATTTTAAAAGATGAATTGTAAAGGATGTCTTAAATTATGTAAAAATGATGTGTAAAGAAGAGTGTATTCTCCAAATGGAATATATAATCACGTACTGAATCATGAATATATAATCACGTACATAGAAGTATAATTAATAATTTGATCTAATGAGGAGAAGTTGGAGCTCAATAATATTTTAGTACATTTATTTTAAATAATTCAAAATAAAATACATTTTATACTATTCCTTTTCTATAACAATTAAATTAGTATACATGTCAAGTAATCACGAAAATAATAATTGCATTTCATTACTAAAATGCATTGAAATGATATATTTATGACCCAGATACAAATGAAGAATTTTGAAATTTGGTGTTCCCACAGCACATTTTTTTTTTTTTTTTTTTTTTTTTTTTTTTTTAAGTTTTGTTTATGTTTGTGTACTAAAAAATTTTAAACACTAAATTATCATTGCATTCGTTTACATGAAGAAATTAATTGTGTCTTTTACCGGCATAACTTTTTGAAAATTTAAATCATAAAAATACCGATACGTGTGTAGATTTCTGAAAATATCAAACTCTTGTATTATATCTAATGCCAAAATATATATATATATATATATATTGTACTCATTTAAACAATAAAATTCTGAATTGAAACAAGCTTTTAACCAAGATATTCAATATAAATACAATCCTCCAATAATGGGTTGATTAGTGTTTAAAAGCACATCTGAAATACATCCTATAAAGAGTAAATAGGTGTTGGAATAGAAGCTTAACACTAAGACCATAAGTGCAATCAATGGCGTTTGAAAACGTTAGAAATCTAATTCTAATACCAAGATTATTGAAGAATCCATTCCTCTACGCACTCTCCAAACTAGTCTTGAAACTGATGTTTGAGCCTCCATTCAATTAGATTACTTGGAATCACAATGTTAGGTCATTAGTTGCTTGGTGCGCCATCAGCTAGTCAACAATGCACTAAGTTAAGCAAACAATGCTTCTTAATGACCTGCACTAGACTCACCCAAATTCAACTTACGGTTCAGTCGACACAGATGTTCTAAATTAGTTACAACATGCGCGCGTTAATTTCCAAGTTAAGCCTAGTAAGTGTTCAGCATCTAATGCAGGAAACTATATGCGTTTAGATTTCATGTCCTTTAGATATAAAATTTAAATAACAAGAATAAGTTCGTCTATTACAGTGGGTTTATGAGATCTTTAATAAATCTGGATTTATATTATGTGTTAAACGTTTAAAAATTATCTTTGGATGATTTAATGCTGAATCTACAAAAATACATGCCATACATGTATTGATGCAATCATTATTTCATTAATTCCCGTTGAAAAATGCTACATTGTATCCTTTTATATATTATTTGGGCATGATATTTTGTGATATATCTTTTTCTCCTTTTATACAAAACCAAAATTGACAATGATTTATTCATTTAAAGGCTAGACATCCTTTTCTGATAAAAAGTTGTATTAATTGTCTAAATAATGAAATTTAAAAACCATAAATAGTGCAAAAAAGTTAGAAATGTGTACTAATATGCAGTAAATGTAAAAACTATAGAAAAGAGAAGATTCTTAATTTCATAATTTTTAGAAAACCTAAAGACTGTTATACTCTCAACAATAGAATACAATATCTAACTCGGATGAACTTCTAAAAACGTAATTTCTCTCAGAAATAAATGATCAGACTGTGCATGGGTTCATTAGTTAATTATATTCATGTGTATAATAATGAAGTAACTCGTAAGTAATGAAGTAAAAAACATGAATATCAATAATCATTATTGCCTTATAAAGACTTATGATAGATAACCAAGGTTTATTCTTTTATTTAAAGTAGTTTTTAAGAAGACAAAGTCTGTTTCTTGTAATAAAGCAGTAAGTAAGAAACAGTAAAAAATAAAATTTCAAATAAATGTTTAATATATTTTTTTAATAATTCAAAAATTTGAAAAAAAATTGTTAGAAAGTCTACATCCAGGAAGGAATTATAAAACTTTTTTAATTTACAGGTAAGTGAAATTCACTTAAAAGCAATTTAACGAATATAAAGTGAGCATTGCCAGACACCAAATACAAATGTTAAATTAATAAATAAAGTTGATTGGTTCAGTACGCAAAAAAAAAAATCCTAACGATGTCTGTATTTTGTATTCTAACTAATGAAATAACAAAAGTCAAGTACGGTTGTAAATTGTGGAAGGTCTTTATTAATTGTATATATTTTTTTATCATGAGGGGTCATCTACAAATTCAAACTAAACCAAACTTTAAAAAGTTCAATGGCAACCCCATAATATTGTACAATATTTAAATGTAGAATCCAAAAACAATGCCTAAATACAAAATTTCATAATTTTCCAATATGTGGTTAGTAATTTAAATGATACAAAAAAAATTTATTAATTAATGTTAAAAATAAAATTTGTTTTTTTGGACATAAATTCTTATATAGTTAATATGTTTTAGCAATTTTTATTTCAAAGGATAGTTTGTATAAGGCCAAACATAAACAACATACAACTTTTGCATTAAACAGTTTTTTAATAATTAATTATCAATTAGTAAAACAAGTTTTAATTTTTTTTTTTTTAAATAGAAACATCTATTTTTTTTTCATTCATTAGAATTATCATGGTCAAAATCCCCTCCATAATGTTTTTCTTTCTCATTTGACTTTTGGATGTCTATATTTTAGCAAGAATGTAAAAAAGCTCACTTTAAGGGAACGCGTTGTAGATTATGTCTTGAAGCATGCAAAGCTTTCGATTCTGCTCCGCGATAAAGAAATTTGCCCTCAAGATCGTCCAAAATATGTTGTTTCATAAGCATTCTCAACATAATGAACTGATGTTTGGTTCATTTGGTTCATTCGAGTTATTCTAAATCGAATGAAAACCTAAAAAATAGGGATTCGTATTGAAATTCTTAAAGATAGAGTGAAATGTTCTTAGTAAGCCCCCTAAGAATTTTTTTTTGCATCAGACGTATAGAAAATCGTACACCAAACATGTTGGTGTAAACTGCAAGATTCTGTTATAATTAGAACCAGAGATATAGCCATCGTTCGATTTTTTTTATTTATTTTTTTGCGCACTGTACATAATAATTTATGTAGAATAAGGTTGACATTTTAACCCTTTATAATAACTTGTTTAATTTACAGCAATATAATTTATATATCTATAAAATTAAGTCTCAATTAAAAACAGTTAAATGTATCATTCAAGATTTTATACTCCAATTGTTTCTTCCAGCAATTAATTCAAATAAGTCACGATAACTTGTTTTAAACCTCAGAGTTCAGAACACTACACATTTTCAGAGCCAAAATCCGACTACTTATAATTTTGTAAAGAAAAATCTGTTCAAAGTCTCTGAAATACAAAACCAATGTGCCTTATTTTAAAACCACACTCAAGATGTTGTGGAGAATAATTTTAAGACACTCTTAACGAACTAAATCAAGAGGAAGGAATAAGCAATAACATGCTAAGTATGAAGAGGAGGAGGATGTAACATAGCGTTAAGTGTAAAACGATTTCATCTCCATGCTCAGATACCGTCAACTTAACAACTGCATGTTATAACCACTACGTTCCAGTACCTTGAGCTTCTTTCACACAGGAGCGAAGCTCTTGTTGTAATAGGATCATGGAATCTTAAACAAACCTGGGGTGAAGGAAAAGCAAGTATCTTTATCCGGATGGACACTCACAGTCATGAACGGGTACTGGGTAAACAGTGGTTAATCCCTTTGGCAAAGTTACACCAAAGGATTTGCAATTACAACAGGGGAGAAATTTTAACCCTTTATAATGCCTTGTTTGCTCTGCTGGGTGAATCTTAATTGCCAGCACCCGTCACAAGTGAAAAGGTGTGAATATTTAAAAAAATTTAAATGGAGGTCTTAAGTGCATACACTGATGTCGAGGGTGACTAAGCTGGATATAGCACTAATAAGCTTGATGAGAAGGTATAGATTAACATAAGTAGCTCAGTGTTAAGTTCAAGCTGGGATTCATGACATGAAATTATGGATTTGAAAGTGTGAGAAAGGTATTGCAGAGTTACATTTCATTCAAAAACACTTGAAGAATCTGATGCGATGTCTGGATTTCATTGGATACGATTAATAATTTATTTAGGTAACGAATTGTGAATTCATAAAATAAAAAGCATTAGTTAAAGTTTTTTTTAATTTAAAATATTATCAGCATTTTTTTTTTTTTTTTTTTTTTTTTTTTTTTTTTTTTTTTTGCTATACCATATATTTAAATTTTAGAATAGCTTGTTGAAGAGCATTAAGGTTCAAGTAGTTGTACAACATTATTTTTGAAACGCTAAATTAAAATGTATCAGAAGTATTATATTTTTATACTTGGATGACATGAATAAAATGTATAAAAAATAAAATGAAAGCTACATTTTGTCAATAGTAAATAAAAGTCCGTTACTAACTCGATTATTTCTCAGTAAAAGTAGGGTATAGCAAACAATATACAGATTAGATTTTTCTTAATTCTAAGCTTTCAATAGAACTTTGCAACACAGTAAATATATTACACTATATTAATATTATTAATAAATATTTGTTCTACAAAATAAAAAGAATACATTTATTGTTCCTCTACATATTAAGATGTTTCGTTCAAAACGTGCTTATAGTTCAAATCAGAATAATATAGCAATTTAACAAATTAAGCAATGTTCTCTCCCATTAAAAGGTCGAAGAATATTTAGTAATGTAATAAGGTGCATTCGTAGAAACAAATATGAATATATCAAATATTGTCCTTATCATCAACAAGCCAAATATATCACTAGTCGTCATAAATCATTATTATATATACATATAAAGCTATTTAGTTTTGAAATACAGTTTTCGAACGAAAATACAATACAAAAATTCATTCCATGACGAGTAGAAAAGAAATATTTCGATGAATTTTTTTCTGTATTAGAATTGAGAAAACCATTTTGAGAAATATGATTTACGAACAAGAATGAGATCTGAATTTTAAATAATCTTCAATTGCCATATTTTTAAATATTGGTCCTGAGATATTCAAACTACGAATAAAAAAGTTGTACATTTATTTTATGTATACCCAACAGTCAAATATTTGTTTTATGTTTATATAAATTATCTATTTGCATATATTTAAATATAGCGTAGTATAAATAAAAAAAATGATGTATATGTATAAAAATGCAAATATTTAACTAAAGCAATTCAAAACTATTTTCTCACCTGTAATAGATGATATTGCTGTCAGGGATTTTTGGAAATGTAAATAATAACAATAGAGATAACATTATCTTGCTCACAGTATTTATTTATTTTTTATTTTTTTGCTTAAGGCCTTCTAAGCTGTTATTGTGTTTTAATTAATACATTTGTCTTTCATGAAAACTTGTCATAATTCTATTTTTGTTTTTATACATTTTTCTTAGTGCTTCCATACATTTCTTACTTACAGATAAAACCACTAATCTTGTCAAAGTGCATTCAATATAATTTTCCGGAGTCAAAAATAATCACTATAACTTTCTCTCCAAACTAAAATCCTCCATTCAGGCTGGTTACAGACGTACACATTGGGCATGGTCACAGTAATCACACAAATGGAAGGGAAAATAATGGACGGCTCAGGGCACTTTCCAAAGTGAATTGAAAGAATGGGAAACCCGCCAACTTGTCAGTGGACTTCACGCTTTTGCAACAAAAAATAATCCATATAGGTAGAAATTACGTGAGTCGTTCAAAAGATAAATTTTCGAATCCGCACATAGAATTACTTTTGCTAAAAGGAGTATCGTAAAATCCCCCTTTGACGTTAATGATCGCCTTGTTTAAGTTTTCTTTCATTGATGGAATATGCTCTCCTATTGAAACTATCAGCGTGCTTTAATGATTTGAATAAAACCATTAATAACGTTAGTTGTTCCAATGCGCTGTATTTTTAACAAAATATTCATTGCATTAGAGTAAGATAAATCTTCAAAAAAGCTAAATTTATAACTCAGAATTACAGAAATATCTTATTTTGAAGCTAATAGATTATATTCTTTGAAACAACGTTAATTGCAGTATTAATTCACGATGTAAGACGATAAAAGTTGTACATTAAAATTAGATGTACAATATAGTTAAAGTATTTTAGAAAAAATCGTAAATACAGGCACTCAAATTCCAATCAGAAACTGCTTCAAGTTGAATTCTACAACATCTACCTAACAATTACTCAAACTCAACAACACGTCAAATTATCAAAAGGTAGAAGACTGAAAATGTCAGTAAATATATTCATTCCTTAACAAATATTTGATAAAAATGGCATTGATGAACTGATTGGTCAAATAATAATTTAAAATAAATAGAATTAAATGACTTTTACTTATCGTTTTATTTGGTATTATTAGACTTTTAAAGTATTGTTTCAAAATGCTTTTCAGAAACCAGTAAATTAATCACCAAATTTCCAAATAATTAATACCCTTATAATTATGGCTTCAGCTGAATTCAAAAGATCACGATTAAATCTCAAGGATACTTAAGTCCTCTGTCATCTAAAAATTGTTAAATGGTTTGGAGAGGATTAAAATGTCACCGACAGCAAGACGGCGTCTCCTTAAAATTAATGAGCAAGCAATCCGGCCGGTAAACAACTGTAATTATTACATAAATCAATTTACTATCTCTACCTTTCAGAATTCGACTAAAAGATCAGCTTGTCAAAATATGATGCAACACTTGACTACTAACTGTACCTGAAAATATGTATCAAGGTTAAATATTGTGTATAATGTCCTTTTATGATCAGATCAAATGTTGGAAGTATTATACCTATGTTATCTAAAATAGGTTGGTTGTTTTCAGATTTTCTGGCTCCGTCAGCAACACAAGGGCTATAATGCGCCAAAACATTCGTAATTAGACAAGCCAACATACATTTACAAACACCCATGCCTAACACGGGACTCGAACCCGCAACCTCGCGGTCTAGAGGCTAGCACGCTAACCACTATACAGTTACCTAAAATAGGAATTTGAGCTGAAGATAATTGCTTATCGTCAAAACCAACTTGCTTGAGTACAACTCGTGTTACTTACTCTACGTACGTTAGTGCCTGTATAATAGAGTTTGTTTGGTGTGACATCAAGTATGATGTTATTTGCATAAAAAAAAAAAAATACCTATTTTGATTTTAAAAGTAAATTTGTTGTGTTTAAATGGATGCTAAAAATTTACAATAAACAATAAATTACTAGTATAATAAACTAGTCATGATTCAGTTATGTTGTATTTAACTACTATGTACTAAGTTCGCAGAATCATACAACACACAAGTTAACCGTTTCAGTGCATTATTTAGATTATTCAAATTAAAAGTCCCACGAAGGTTTCAGATTAAACAAATAGTGCTAGATAATTTTCGTTGCATTTCGAATATATAGAAATAATCGCTAATATTTACTAACTTTTTTACAATGGTTCCAAAAATTACATTTTATAAGCGTGATAGGTAAAATCCATTTAAATAATTTAAATTTGAACAGCATCTCATATAGCTAGGAAAGTAAGACCAAAATGTCTATACTAATTTTTTTATACTGCTTACATAGCCCCTGGAGGTGATTTATGGAAATTCCAAATAACAACTAAAAAGCTAATGGAGATTGAGCGAAAAGTCGAATTAGAAATACGTTCAAAATACCATGATAAAAGAACATGAAAAAGTTTTATAAAGTGTCAATAAAATTGGTGGAAATATTTTCGATTTAAATTATGAACTACACTTGACTTGGAAAAGGGGTCGTCCTGAAATCGGAAAACTTGTTCCCTAAGTTAACACTTAACCATTAACGTAGTTAAACTGGAAAACGTGTTCCTGAAATTTAACACCGAATGATTAACGTGAAACCGAAGTTAAATTCAAACAAGACCTAAAGTAAAAAAATTATATAGAAGGTGAAAAGTAGTTAGTCAGTAAAGCTAAAATATAAAAATAAAATAAAAGTTGAAGTCTTAACTATTGAGAAACTTCTAAAACACATAAATAAAACGTCTCCGCCAAACAACTACGAGATTGACTATTTAATCAATTTATCACGGTGAACTTTTTACGGGGAAATTTTCAGAAACAATTGCTCGTCGTTAAATGTAGAACACCGGAAGAGTAGTTATAAGACACAGATGAGCAAAAGCAAGAAAAAAAAAAAAATTGTTCATTTTACCACGCGCATTTGTTTTTGACAATTTCCTCGTGCAAAGTTTACAATGATAAAATAATCAAATGAAATATTCTTAACTGTTTTGACGAAGCTGTTTTAATTGTGTGTTTTGGTGGATGTGTAGTGGTTGGGATCTCAGTTTTCTTTTTAAACTTCCAATTATTAACTAGTAATTATTCCTAGTTCTTAATGCAGTAGCTGTATTATAAAAATGTGGAACACGTTTTTCAATTTAAGGAATACCCCTTTTCGAATCATGAAAATTTAAAAATTCCAAACATAGATAGCTCCGACTAGTTTACAATTATCTTTATAAAACTTTTTCCATGCTTTTATTATGGTGTTCTAAATATTTTTCTAATTGAACATTTTTGCTCTATCACCTTTATCTTTGATTTGTTTTTTTAAACTTCCGTAAATCGCTACTTGGTGAAGCTGAAAGTGATTAAAACATTAGCTTGGTCATTTTACTATTGGTATTAATACTTTTCTGGCTGTACCAGACACTATTCCAAATTTAAAAAGAAATTTATCGAACACCTTGTATACCTTTAAAAATAAAACCTGTACAGAGATCAACTCCAAAAATTAAACTAGCACCACATAATTTATTTCTTCTCAGCATCACAATATATTACAATGTAGCTCATTACGATGCTTATTTGAGTAAATAGGAGTATCTTTCTTCAAAATTAAAAAGCACTAAAAGCAAAAATATGAATAAAATTTTATTGTACATAGAAATAGAGGGGTATAATCCACAAAGAGTCTACCTATTACATTTATGTATTTACTGTCTCTTAAACAAGAACCTAAGTGCAGCTCTTTTTTTTAAAGTGAAGAATATACTTTTAACCAATAGACAACCTAAGGGGCAATCTAAATTTAACTACGACCAAAAGGAGGCTTCCATTGTGAATCCAATTTTAGAACAGGTCTATTTTACAGTATTGAGTGCGTAATAACCCAATACTGGTAATTTTAGGTTTTAAGGAAAACAAAATATTGTTTGGAATCAGTGTCAAATAAGATGCTAGCATTGCATAGACATACCTATGTATTGTATTTTTTTTACTTGTCCATGTTATATGGTTTTAAAAAACTATTAAAATTAGTTGATTTATCCTTCCTATGTCACAAAAAATATAAAAATATCTAACACAACACTTTAACAAAAAACAATTAAAAATACTTCTCATTTTGGCGGAAAGTATCTCTGAACTTTTACCTTTTTAGGCTGACGACATCAACTCGAACACATTTTTAGCTTTCCTTTCAACATTATTATTATTATTATTATTATTATTATACAACAGCCTCTTTCAAACATACCAAGTTTTCAAAGCTCATAACCAACTCAAAAGAAATTCAGGAATTTATCATTTCAGAATATGCTAATAATTCAGGAAAAAAGGAGAAAATTTCCATCTCCATATATGCAGGAAAAATTCAAGTTATAAATTCTGAGATTATGCACTATGCAGGCCCTAAAAAGTTTGAATTCGAACCGAGTTGTCGAATTAGAAAAACCTACTCGCCTTCAGGGAATTGAATGAAAATCTTCAAGATACACAAAAAGAAGCATAGGGATAAAGAAAAATGAACTCACTTCAGTACTCACATCAAAAGTCATTTCATTATTTCATTCTTAGATTGCTTGCAGTAATGGAAAGTGCAGAGTATATATGAAAAGAGGAAAAGAGTAAAAATATCAAAGAGGACAAAAACATAATTTTAGGGCTTAATCCGGACATGAATATCTTAGTAGCAGCAAAAATGAGAATGATATACTTTTTTTTTTTACTTTTCTTATAACGTATTTGATGTTCACCATTTTTTATGTATTTCCTTTCCTTTTTAAAGATTACGGAAGCGCAGAAATGAGATGATGCTTTTTTATGGAAGGAACACTGTATGAATTTGTGTATACGACTGAAATCAGAAATGAAGGAAGCTTCTTAAATCATCCAAAAAGAATGAAAACATCATAATCAGAACCCTCTATTATTCGTAGAAAGATATTTTTTTACTCTTGACTAACTTTCTCAATTAAGCCTCTGGCATAGTCATTCTTTAAATAACATACGAGTTCGTTTATACCATACTTATTCAAACTGCAAAAGAATTCCCGGAAATTCCCTGCGATATAACCGAAAGAATGAAAGATGTCGCTGACTTTCGAAGCGCGTAAATATATAAAATTCTAACGACTAAAGAGCATGTACACTTTTAAAACGAGTGGGATTATTTTTAACATCCGGATAATTAAATTTTAGTGCTAAATTATACCACAGAGAAAATTCTTGAAGAAACATGAATTATTATTTTATTATTATTATTATTGTTATTATTGGCCTCGTCTGGCTGTAATTACTCTACACACAGACTTTACGAATGAACTCAACTAGTATAAATTAATAAGCTTCTAAACATGAATAGACGCTGTGTAAAAAAATTTATTCTCCATATATATTCTAGTACTTTAGTAGTTTATCAAGAAGGATAGAGAAATATATGTAAGCTTATATTGAATTTAGTCTCCAAGAGTTTTTAAAGTAGTAATTGAAAGATACAGTTTTAAAATATAGGTAATGAAGTTTAAAATACATTAAGGTATTTAAATATTCTTATAAAATTATAAATATTGCGTCTTTGCTTTTTTTTAAATTATTACATATCCAGCTGTATTTTTAACTGAAATTTGGTTATTGAAATGATAAAAAAAAATATAAATAAATGTAAGGATTGCAGACAGAGTGGGATGATAATTCTTTAATAAAAACTAACATACGTATTTGTGGATTCATTGTTGTAAATAATAAGGAAATTTTGCAAAAAGGACTGAAAGGATGAGAATCTATTGTGACGCAATTACTTGAGATTACTACTTTGTTGGGAGAAAAGGGTAATACTGCACACTTTGTGAAATTAATTTTTTAGTATCTGATTGGTCATAAAAAATATTAACTTTACCTATATTTCAAATTTCAAATATGATTAAGATCTTAAAATAAAATGTATTCTTATTTTTCTAAATTATTAGCCAAATACTACTTTTTTCATCATATAGATGTTGCTAAATAATCAACAAAAGACAAAAAAGTATTTTAACTGTCCCTTTTCTACTTTCCTTTCTAATATTTTATCATAGCACAACTTTTAAAAAGTAGTTGTAAAACGTTTTGAATCATTTAAGAAACATGAGTCATTTCTGGTAAATAAAATCTAGATTCCGGACATGATAAGTTTTTTTTTTTTTTTTTTTTTTTTTTTTTCTCCTAAATTGGTAAAATTTTCACATTTTGTTATTTATTACTCAAGGTATCATTAATAATCAAATATTCGTAGACTATGAAGTAAGTTATATTTATAAAAAATCGGTTATCTTATATGGGATAGTCTATGTACAACAAATAAATTATGAGTGTGTTTGCTCAATATAAATTAATAGATGTTACATCGTAAAATCTCATTTCTTGTAATATCGAATTTATCTGGTTTAGAAGGACTTGTATTATTTTTACTTAATACAAATTAACAACGTATTTGAAGTTTTTTTCATGTTAGTAACAAGAGTTATTTGAAATATAAGAGCCTTGTCACAAAACATAATTAAACTATAAATTTATTTCATCTTAAATGTAATTTTAATTAAATTATATATATATATATATATATATATATATATATATATATATATATATATATATATATATATATATATATATATATATATATATATATATATATATATATATATATATATATATATATATATATATATATATATATATATATATATATATATATATATATATATATATATATATATATACGTGTGTGTGTGCATGCAGTGGACTGTACTTAATTAATATGTCTTTGAATAATTATGAAATAGACCATGCCTTGAATAGATTATTGATTTGAGATATTAAAGGCTTAATTGCATAGCAAAATGAATTATTCACAATTGACTGGAATAAGATTCGCATTAGTTACAAGCGACACATTTGAATACACACACTCCAAAAGAATAAAGTTACAATAATTATTTTTTTCTTGTTCTGAAAGAATGTCTAGTTACTACTGCCATCTAGTGTTTATTTCAAGACTGAACATCCTCCAGAGCGGGAAGTTGGACTGTGACTTTGGAAATAGGTCTTTTGATATCACCAGCAAAAGTCTTTAAAAGCACTACTCGAACATGGCTATTTGCTACCCGGATGCAGTGGACCACACGTCCAAGTAGACACTTGAGTGGAGGAAGATTTGATTCATGAATGGCCACCAAATCTCCAATTTGTAGATTCTGACGTTCAAGGCTCCAAGACTTGGATCTTTGTTGAAGTTGATTTAGATAATCCAGAGACCGTCGGTCCCAGAATTCAGCTCGCATTTTTTGTATAAGTTTCCATCGCTCATTTAAGTTGATGGTGCAGCTTGAACTTTCAGGAATATCTATCAAAGGGGTGCCGATTATAAAGTGATCTATTGTAAGAGCTGTTAATTCAGAGGAATCTGAGGACATAGGTATTAATAGGCGCGTGTTTAAACATGCTTCAATATGACACAGAAAGGTGGATAGTTCCTCGAAGTTGAGAATAGCAAATTTACTAGCCTTCACCAATAAATTCTTCGCGCTTTTCACAGCTGATTCCCAGATGCCACCGAAGTTTGGGAAATAAGGCGGGATGAAGTGCCAATGTATCTCAAAAAATGTTGGAAAATGTTATATATCCTCTGATTTCAATTTGGAGAACAGTGTCTGGAGCTCATTAAAAAGTCCCACGAAGTTCTTACCGTTATCTGAGAAGACATCTGATGGTATGCTTCTGCGGCTGGGGAAACGTCTCAAACACGTAAGGAGAGCTTGAGTTGACAGATCGGATACTGTCTCTAAGTGCACAGCCTTAGTGCCCATTCAGACGATAACACATATGTATGACTTTATTCCTTTTTTGCTTCTGGAAAGATTTGGCGTAGTTGTGATGGGTCCACAAAAATCAATTCCTATTTTTTGAAAGCAGCGTGAGGGATTGATTCTTTCGGAGGCCAAGTCGGCCATAACTTGCTGCCAAGTTGCAGCATACAACCTTTCCCAAAGAAGACACTGGCGTATTATTTGCCTCACCTTGGATCAGCTGTTAGTAAACCAGAACTTGTGTCTTATAAGAGATAACGTTTACTGAGGGCCAGCATGAAAATATTTCTGATAATAATACTCAATGATCAGATTCGTCACTATCTTTTCTTTGGGAAGCAATATTGGATATTTTTGATCATTTGTCAGCTTTCGTTGTCTTAACAGTCTTCCATCAATTCTTAGAATGCCTGATTCGTCAAGGAAAACATTAAGAGTCAACAGCTTGCTTGACGTAAGCAATGGTGATTTCTGTTGAAGTAGTTTAATTTCTTTACAAAATTACCTTGTCTGCAACAGCCTAACTATGAGCAGTAGAGAAGACTTTATTTCATTCGCAATCAGATACTCAGTGCTACGTTCAGTAGGATTTCCATAGCTGTGTATTAATCTTTAAGAATAGGTAACGAAATTTATCAATTTGGTATTTGATGAAAACTTGAGTAGGAATTCAGGGAGCTCCTTTTGTACGCCAGTATGTACAAGCACCTCTTCAGCTTCATCAGAGAATGAATCTTGACTGAAAGGAGGGTATGAGGAATCTTTCTACAACTTGGACGGGCCATATCACCAAAATTCATGATGCAGAAGTTTTTCAGGAAGCATTCCTCAGGAAGCACAATCTGCGGGATTTCACTTTCACTAGATGTGATGCCACTGAGCTTTTAGAACTAAAGACTTGATTTTGTGCACACTGTTGGATACAAATTGATTGCCTTTCAGTGTTGGAGAATGAATCCAACATAAGGTAATTTGCGAGTCAGACCAGAGGGAGTCCAACACCGTCAAGGTGAGCTTGGACAGCAATAACGCCGCTGAAAGCTCGAATCTTGGGCAATGTAACCATTGCTAATGGAGCTACCTTCGTCTTCGCAGCTAATGTATAAGATGCATAACCACCAGGATCCAATCTTACCAGGTAGTGGACTGCTGCATATGCCTTCAGCGAAGCATCAGAGAATCCATGTAACTGGAACTTAGTTGTTTCCTCTTCATCCATGTTTATGAATCTGGAAATCCGAATGGATTTTAAACAATCAATCTGAATTAAGAAGTCTTCCCTTACATGCTTAATTTCTGGAGGTAATTCGTCTTCCCAAGACAACTTATTCTTCCATAGTTCTTGGATGAAAATATTAAGAATGACTGTAGATAGGGACAGCAGACCTAGGTGGTCGAATGTTCTTGCAATGAAAGACAGCAAACCTCGTTTCGTTTGAACTTCAAATGTCCTCGCTAGGTGGGGCTGTAGAGTACCTTTAGAAGAATTTCACGCCAAACCCACTAGCCTAACGACTTGATCCTCTTTAATCTTCTTGTTTGAATTACTGAGTCTTCTATCATCTTGGGATATAAAAGAGGACTGTATTTAATTGATTTGTTTTTTAATAATTGTGAAATCGAAACCTTACAAAGCCTTGAATAGATGATTTATTTGAGATATTAACGGCTTAATTGCACAGCAAAATGAATTCTTCACAATTGACTGAATAAGATTCGGATTTGTTACAAGCGATACATTTGAATACGCACACAAAGAATCAGAATGAAAGTTTCAGTTGACTTTCCAAAAGAATAAAGTTACAAAAAAAACATTAAATGTGTTTTTTTTCTTCTTCTTGTTCTCATATATATATTCATTTTAAATATATTTAAGGATGACAGTTTTAATCATTTATCAGTGTAAGGAAGAGAAGAGTGAAAACAAAAAGTAAATTACACGTAAAAATTTTCATGCGCATCATGAGAAGAAAAAAAAACAATATCTAAAGCGACTTATTATTTCAACATAATCTGATGATAATAACAACAAAAAATCAGATTGCGGAATCAGAATCAAATTAGGGTATTAACTTTCATTTATACTTAAAGGCACATTTACCATTGAAACTATGCCGCTATAATTAAATAATAATTATGGCTGGAACTTATTTTCAGTAACCAATTTCTTCAATCTTTGTTTTACCAATTTTTTTTCTGATTCATAATTAAACAAATGAATGGTTGGTCTAGTTTGAAATTTATTTATTAAAGCATTCATAAAGTGACTTTGCGTTTGTAAGCATAGTTTTTAGATTGTAAGCATTCACAAATAAGATTTTAAGTAAGGTAAATGCAAATTATTAATAAAATTTTAAATTAACTGGTTTTATTTAGAAAAATTTAACTTCTCATTGAGATTATTTTTAACCAATCTTTCTTTGCAATAACATGTAGAAACATATTTCTGCCAAATTACTGATATGCGGTTTTTTTTTGTGGTGTTTGCAATGTACAAAGCATCTCATACAGAAGGGCACTGAACGAATCGAATCAATAACGTTCATTGAACGAGGTTAGAAGTCACCCACAGTCTCCACCGAATCTGCTTCAACCCCTTCCCTATAAGAATCTTCTGTATTCCGCACCATGAAACTAATCAACACAGGCTTAGAACTTCCAGGATCATGCTCTCAAAGGAAGCCACTTGTGTCTGTCACGGATGATAGCTTAAGAGGACACAAAAGAACTCGCCAAGAGAAAAAATATCGCCAAAAAAAGGAAAAAGTAAAAAGTGGCGAGATTTAGGGCAAAGAAAGAGGAATCTGAATCTGGATGAAAGTGGTTTTTGTCTAGTATTATATCCCTTCTGCAAATAAAGGAAGGAGGAAATTAACTTTTTTCTCTTTTTTTGCTCATCCCATTTTTTTTTTGGGGGGGGGGGGACAAAATGTATCACAGTGGTATACTATGGCACTTTTTTGGCATAGTTTTGTTTTCCTAACAAATGAGTTTTGCTGCTGTGGTATATTATGAATAATTTATATTGCCCCTGTGTGGTCTGCATAGAATAGAAATGGTGTACTTTAGGCTGTTGGGAATTTGTTTAAAAAAAGTGTTGTGTTTTCTAATGTTGTTAAGATATTATTGCATTTAATATTTGTGCCTTAAATCTATATAAAATATAGGAGTATATGATACAATGTGTTCAGGGTCTAACGAGTGTAGACAGACCTCCGAGTGTCATGAAACTAAAATCAGAAATGCATAGTGTTTTAATGATTCTTATTAGAAATGCAATGTATCACAACTTTCTGCTTTCATTTTTGTTAGATTTTTGTAAACAAAATTGCTTTTGAATATGGTGCAAAAAATAATAATTGCTATTATCATTGTTAAAAGGTTTTTCGAATTTATTTACATTTGGGTATCTTTTAAATTTGGCTCACAGTAAGGTGAATAAATACACTTAAACTGAGAGGCAAATTTATAAAGTATTTAAAAAAACATAATTTTGATAACTTAAAAATACATAATTTTAATAAAAAGGCCTTAACCATGTTTAATCACCAATATATATATATATATATATATATATATATATATATATATATATATATATATATATATATATATATATATATATATAAGAAGTACTATATTTTTTAACGGATTAAAGTTTGAATTCTTGCATTCAAAGTATATATATTTTTTTTTTACTTATGCATTTAACAATGTAAATAAAGTACTAAGTACCTCTTTGTACTCTTATCAGCACTTTAACTAATTCACTTAATAAAACACATATATCTAATTAAGAAAGTCCAAAGTTTTTTTCAATATTGATAAGTATTAACAACGCAATGAAGTCTACGCACTGTCATCTACATTAACTTTCATTACGTTAACAAAAGGTTAAATACTATAAGAAATCTATTGCTAATTTCTTGCTTTAATTATTAACCAAAATAAAAAAATGTATATTTCGCTTAAGAGTTTTTATAACTATTCTTAATCCAAAACGTACTTTTTTGAAAACATGTATTTCTCCTTATTACACTTATTTTGTACTACACTCAAGTTATTTAAGATTTAAGACGCTATTATAATTCAATTTTTATTGTGATTTCCCTTAACTGCATATACTTAAAATGTACGGATAAATTCTAATTACATTGTAAATAATAGTACATTGTAATAAGTATCACTAATCATAGTTACATCTGTTCATAATTCTTAAAAAAATGGTTTTGAATAAAAATTTCAATTTTCACACAGCCAGCTTTTGAATAAAATTACATTTTTATGTATCACTATCAAACCCTAAATCTTTATACACTTTTTAAAGAAATTTAAAATTATACTTTAACAAAATTCTAAATCTGTCAAATATTTATTCAAGTATAGTTGACTACTAAACTAAATTTCAACCTTATTTTTTTCACTGATGATACAAATGGTAATAGTCAATTTAAAAAGCCTACGATATAGTTTACGGAACCATTATAGAATCAACGAATTCTACACTATACTACTTTATGCTTGTCAGATTGTCCCTCGACTCAAAACTCCCTGTTGGAAAAAAAACTAAAAAAAACAGAACTTTCATGAAAAATTCAAATAAACCCGAGGCATCTCTTATCCTCACACACAAAATAACATCATCGAAATACCAGCCCATCTACAAGCGTTCTTTTTTTCAAGAATTTTAAAATCTAGACTTGTGCTCCACTTCTTTAACCGGAGAATCTAGATGGGAAAACAGGAGTCAGAATAGAGGGTATAAAAAAAAAGGGGAAAAAAATAGAGAGATTGACAAAAGGCAAAATCCTTCAATCCTGCTGCCTGTAGCCGGAGACAAACAGCAAAGGAAAATTCCCGAAGGCAACACTGCTACGACAAATGGCTCCCTGCCAGCCAATGCCTATAGAGTCCAAATCACGACCTGACTGATGATGGCTTTTCCCTCTTGGATGAATGGGGACTGCGCTCAAATTGCGAAATCCGAATGTCGATGACCACATAAGTGGCCATCAAAATATAAAGGGTTGAGCATCACTTTGGTAGCGATTATTATGACTATTATGCATAGAGAAATTATTATGTTTACTCATATTAAGAGAGATTCTGAAGGGGGATAGTTACAGTTTAGATTAAAGTATAAAATGTTTTATTTGTTGGATCGTTATGTATTAGTAATTTTGTTTAATTAGTATGGTTGCCATTTTATAAAATTGTATTCTTGTGAAATTCTGTTTTCCGATGTGAAAATTAGCTTATGATATTTCCATATAGTATTTCAATTTATAAAGGTATAAGTAAATTATAACATTTGCTTAGTAAAAAGCTGTTTTTGCATTTTTGATAAATATGTGTATTAACATAGATTGATGAAAAAATAATGTTTAAGTTTAGTAAAATGCCTAATAATAAATACTCATCCTAAAATCAACTCTAGTGAATCCCGTAATTTTGTTAATATTAGTCGAGGCTAAACCATAATATATGCAAATTTAAATAAAATAAGAAAACACCAACAATATTTTATTAATATTTTCTACGATAAATCCAGTGACAAACTTAAATGAAGAAATTGCTCTTTGTGACACAACAGAACATTGGAAAGCAGATTAAGGAACTGAAAATCAGCTTTTTATTTTGTCTTCATATCAATTGGATTGCTTGTAGAGACAATTTTCGGTATGATATTTTCCCCCAAAATAGAGTTGTTGTAATTGCCATTGTTTAAAAAGACCAATGTCCAAAATCTACATTTTATATCATCATACAAGGTGTATATGCCGAATGTTGATCCAGTAGTTTGTGACTATTAGTAAAACGGACATAACTTCAAAAAAATTGAAATGCATATTTTGAAACTGTCTGATTTGTTTTAGAAAATAATCTTTTTTTTCATTGAATGAATCAAGTTCTTCAGTCATACAAATATAAACAGCAATTAAAAAATATATAATTTCAAAGGACAAACTCAAAAGCTTCAAAACATGTAGTTTAAAATATAATTTTTTTATTACACAGATCAGATTATAACTTTTCAACTTATGACCGCAGTAATCTCCTCCTCCAATTCTTGAAGTTTCTTCCATCATACAAAGTTGCAACTTATAGTCACCAGATTTAGTATACGAGATAGTTCTGAGAGATCTTCATTGATTTACACTTTCATTCACCAAAGAATTCTTTACTGCTTTTTAGGGCAGTTGCTCAATATTTTGAGGGCAGATGTTCAAATTACTGCAAAAAACAAAACAAAAAGAGACATGTTTACCCTTTCATACTAGCATTTCAAATAAAAAAACTCTGAAAAAATGGTAAATAAGAATCCATTGATATATTTTTTTTAATCATTAATACATGCTTACTTGGTGAAAAGTACTTTTTTATTAAGAATATATGTTGTGTGAGAAAACGATAAATTCTATCAATTATTAAAGATATGATCAACCCTTAACAATTCCTATGTATTTGTTTAAAATAATTTCACCGCAATGATGGCATTTATGTTTTTAAAACCTTTATGCGATCTGCTCACCCCGCAGATGACCAACATACCCGACCCCATTCCTGGAACATTAAAAATGAAGCTGTAAATATTTTCTGTAGGCAAAATGAAGAACGTTTTATGAGTAAATTTTTCTAAAAGAAGAATTTGTAATAATATCACACACTCTTTATAATTTACACTTTTTATAAACTGCCAACTAAAATAAACGTACCCAACTTTAAATTTCACTTTGGTTTATATTAGAGAAAATAACGCAATTTGATTTCTTATTAAAATGCGAACGTATTTTGCCTACATTTCTACTCAAATATATTGAGATAATCATAAAGCACAAAAATTAAATTTTGTTTTATCAAACCACTTTCCTAAAAACGGTACTCAAAATAAAACAAGGAGATTGTTATCTATTGAAGGATAACTCTTTATCAAAATAATTCTGATATAATTTATCGTGGTTTATTTAGAATTAATTTTGTATGCATACTTTAATAACTTAAAAACAAATAGATTAATTTTGTTGATTAGAAAAACGTTGTTAAAATAGTGCTAACCTCTAAGTAGTTTTAAATAGTACTTAATATGTTGCCAGAACTATTACGCCAATTAACAAGTTTAAAATGCCATATTCGAAATTGAAACTATTTAAAAATAAAAGTACTTCGGTAATGAAAATATATCTTATTCTTTAAATTATTAATTATCAGATTGAAAATTCAAAGAGCTTCTCTACACGCAAAACCCATTAATTTAAGCATACCATTTTGTGGAATTACTTCAACTGAATGAAATTCTCTTTCTTAATTAATTCTTCATTGAAATTAATGGCCTCGGATGCATGTTAGTTAATCAAGCATGCAAAAGGACTCTATCCAACACGCTTCGTGGAACGTAAAACAGGTTAATTTCTTTTAAAGAAAGTAATTTTTAAATTGAGTTGGACAGTTCTTTGATGGGTAATTTGAGATAATATTAGATATTCTACGGCATTTTAATAGACAAAGCCCACTATTATCAACAATTATTCTAATTTATAACTGGAAAGCTTGCAATTATTAAACGTTGAAATTTACATAATTCCAAAGTCAAAAAAAAAAAAAAAAAAAAAAAAAAAAAAAAACTCATATGTAACTTTATTATATTTTGTTTTATTTAATTCTCTTCATTTGAATTTAATTTGTGTGAGATTTTTTTGGGGGGATGGTACTTAAATAATACTATATAAAACAGTTAAAATATTCATAAGGAGTTTTTATTCAACACAAACCTCGGAAATAATGCTTTAAACAACGAAATATTTTTATCCAACTAAATTACACTTGTAATACACCTTATATAATAGCACACTTTTGGAATATAATGCTATGTTGCAGATAATGCCATAACATGTGCGTGCACCTATTTTTACTAAACGTAATTATTATGTATTATTTCGCTACACATTTTCACTTTACATTTTTATGTGTGTATCTTATGCATAATACAGTTGCAGATGATTAATTTTATACGTTATAAAAAATACACTACTCACGTAAAGCTCATGAATATATCCTAAATTGATTATCATGGTTTACATTTAACCACGAAATATTTATAGAAGAGCATTATATGCAAATATTCCATTTTGAGTCTGTTCTTAGTTGATTATACCACATTGTATCTTAACAAACATATACGTATGCAGGTTATTTGCTAGTTGTGTGTTTCAAAAAAAAAATTGGCAAAACTATATTTATAGACGTTTAAAAGTTTTCTATTTATTCAAATACAGATATTATCTTAGTATAGGACTAAGAAAAATAAAGTAAAATTTTATAACCTACTCATTAGAGTATTAAGGATATTTCTTAATAAATAAAATTATCTTAGTAGGTAGTCAATTGCAAAATAACTTCTTTTTCAAAATTTCCAATAATAAGTATTAAACCTTAGCTCTGGTTTTAAGAAAATCAAATTTTCTCTACTATTGAATAAGTGTATCTTAAAATATAACTTATAAATTAAAATTAAAGCAACTGCCTCCATTATCTACTAAGCTATAAATTTCTACCTTAACAAGTAACTGTCACCCAACCTTTTCTTCTTTTATACAAAACAAAAAGAACAATAGAGGACACACTGAGACGAATTACGCAGACAAAACTCACAGCCTTAACAAGCATATTAGCCTCTAAGCGTTATTTAACGAACTCCTCTACGTCATAACCAGATTCGCACGAGTGACACGTGTTATAAACGAGCTTTTAATACCGCCGCTTCTCCAACTGAAAGGGGATACATATGTACACGTCCAATCCCCCTCCCCCCTCCCCCTTCTGCATCCCTAGTCTCCTCGTCGACCCATCACATTACAGTGTCCTTCATCTCGATTGCCATTTGACGTTATACCAGAACTATTATTGGGACATAAATTTTCGTATCCATCTAGAATGTTTTCGAATAGTTTAGGGAGAGTTCGATGACCTTCAGCACATTTGATTCGGTTATTGGGTATTACTAGATGAGAATAGTTCGACATATGGGTTTGAGTTTTCAAGTACGCGTTGTTAATAATGAAAGTTACATTGAACATTATGAAAGCTATATTATTTTCTAAGTAACGGATGATTTGTTTCGAATGGGTTTGTAAATGGGAACGTATATAAACATATGTTAATGGAATTTAAAATCTAAATAATAAATTACATCTGAACTTTAAATTTTCGTATCTATGAAGAAATATCGAAGTCCCTTTAAGAAGGATGACAATGGCTTTTATGTCATTGGATTCCTGATTTTTGTAAATATAAGTGTATAAGTTGAAAGAAATGGTTACACCAGAGATTGAGTTTGCTACTGTGTGCTGGTGATGGACACAAGTTACAAGTAGTAACATTAAATATTTGCATTAGTGTCTAGAATGCTGAAAATAGTCTTATAATCTAAATGCTAAGAGGATTACATATCCATTTAAACGAGATTTAGATTTCTTATAAATTGGAGCCTGATATGAGAATATTGTATAGTGAATAGTTGAAATTTTTATCAAATGTGTTTTGGCGATGAAAATTGCAATATTTGAAATATTTGTATGTCTGGTAATTTTAAAGAATGGGCAAGAATATATTTAATAAGGATTGTAATTTGGATGATTGAGGAAATTTTAGCCAATATTCTAAATGAGTCATGTATTTCATATGAAAAAGAATGTTTTAGACAACATTAAATGAATACTGTTAATTGAATCCCGTTATATACACACTTATCTTTTTATAGAAGGCAAAATCCTCACTGACTTTCTAACTCACTAACTCATAACTAATTTTCATATTTTCCCTATAAAAAAATCTGGATTTGAAGTAAATCTTAACTACCATGAAAGTAACTAAAACTATAAATAGAAATATATTAACAATATTTTGAACAACAACAGTAAAATGTTTGATATTTCAATGCATCATTCATAACAAGATCAGTGAAATTGGGCACATGTCTTCTCCAAGCTGTACTTAGCGAAGTTGAGTTATGGTGACTTCGAAATACTACTCTTAAGGGGTCAAAAAGGAGTAAAACTTTTGAATGTGAAATATTTCGCTATCCTTCTTCCCATAAACCAAGGACCAAAAAATTGGCACACATGTCTTCCTTCCAAAACTCTACGTATTAAAACTAAACTATCCCAATTTCAACTAACTACACTACAGTTTTCAACAAGAGGTAAAACTTATCGAATGTGGAATGTATATCCTGGATTTTAAAAATTGATAAAAAATGTTCTAATATCACGTATTGAAGCAAGGGTATTGTACTAGTTTATGTGCATTAGTTAAAGTGATTTGATAAACTTTATTGATTACAATATGTTATTGATATATTTTAAGGATTTTTTTTTTTTAATTAGGTTTCGTGGATTCGAAGGAGAGACTTCCACGTTCTAACTGTGGGAATGGACACTTATACCACCGACGACCGATTTGAATCGATCCACATGGAGAAGAACAATGACTGGACCCTAAAAATAAAATTTGCGCAACTGTGGGATGAAGGGTTGTACGAGTGCCAAGTTAGCTCAGACCCAAAAATAAGTTTATTTGTCAATCTAAGCATTGTTGGTAAGTTGGTTGATTAACATTATTGTTGACTCTCAATTGCATAAAAATGTATCTTCTTTCTGCCTATTCATTTAGGAATATCTTTAAGTATTACTGAACACTTGAAACATATACATAATTTGAAAGAAAATTATTTAATATACATAAGATTGAATAAATCTCAAAATACTTATGAAAATTGAATAATTTTTCATTACGTCCTTTTTTACGATATTAATGCCACTATGATGAATTTACATTTAATACATTATGTATAGATTTGCCTTTTATTAATTAACTATTAACTGTGTGGACATAGATCTATATTTGTTTTCTAAAAGTGTTGGATTTGAATCTTGGTTGAATGCATCACCGTGCATCTGCAGTTTCTTTTCAAATTAAATAGCCTCGATATCATTGACTAGTTTGGATATTTGATAACACATCTTTTCTAGCTACAATTTTAATAATGTTGTTTTTCTTATTTTTTGGAAGATAATACAGGGTGTCCACAAATTAGTCAGGCATTGGAGTCCAAATACATCTGAATAACTCTTAATAACTAGGCCTTATAAACTATTATTTTTCTAAAAAATAGTTTATGTCCATCATATCATTCTATATGCAAAGCCTTGTTATTAAGAGTTATACAGATCTATTTGAACTCAATTGCCCAGCTAATTTGTGGACACATTGTATGCTTTGTTAATATGAACTACATTTTTTTTTTTTTTTTTAATGCAAATTATTATTTCTATGATCTTATGAGGACCTCACATAGTTTAACAAGAATCTAACAACATAGCTTCTGCCCGATGATAATAAGGAGGTCAGAAAATATTACGAAATATGCATCAAAATATTATTATTTTTTTTTTTTTTTTTTTTTTTTTTTTTTTTTTTTTTAAATAGACTAACTACGTTGAACTTGTACCACTAAACATTGAAGCACACATCAATTTCAATAGACCTGCATTCTTATTCACTATTCCCTTCACAGTGGCCAAGGCAAGCATTCTAGGCCCCCACCCACTCTTCCTGAAAACAGGCAGCTCCATCAACTTGACCTGCATCATCACCGAGAGTCCAGAACCACCTGTATTCGTCTTCTGGTACCACGATGACAGGATGATCAACTACGACTCTGCCAGAGGAGACATCACGATGTACAAGAGTTCTGAAGATTCCACCACCAGCAGACTCTACATCAAGGACGCGACCGCCGAGGATTCCGGGAACTACACATGCTGTCCTTCCAACACTCAAGCCACCAGTATTCCTGTATACGTCTTAAACGGTACTTATGGTACTTGTCCGGTTTGCTAACTTCTTTTCATCTTTCTCTTTGTGTTTGTGCATCTTGCTCTCTTGTTTCTGCTCATAGTGTTAATACTGCCGTTTATTGAATTGATGATTGCGAGTGGAGAAAATGGAATAAAGAAAATAAGTTATGTGATTGTTTGAATGGTTTTGACTTATAAAAAATTATAAGAATTTAATGCTGAAAATGCCAAAAATTCTAGTATATGTACATTACCATTGAAATCAACATATACTACTTCAGAAATCCTGAATGTGATTAATATGTGTTATACTCAGGATTAATTCCAAACAGGATGAATTAAAATAAGCTATATTTACTTAACTAAAATGGATACAAAAATGTGTGAATCCTTTAATACTGTCAGACGCTTTTGTCATTTTGTTATCTACTTTTATATTGATTATCTTAAATTAAGTTTAGGTGAATTTTAAATACAAATAATCAAAACAACTAAGACACATTAAATTTGAAATCTACATCGTTGAAATTTATTATTAAATTTGAAATGTAGCGTTAATTTTCCAATTAAATTTACAACAATAAAACGGATACTAGTAAATAATTCAATATTTGTGAAATGGTATTTTTAAGAGTACTTTTTTGGTTAAAATCCTATTATTATAATTTTTTGCTGGTAGATTATGATTTAAAAGTATGGAAAATAATTATGGATATATTTTACAAAGTGAATTTTTTCTGTAAATCGTCTGGCCACATTTGTACATGCATTATTTGTAATTGTATAGGACATTATGGTTTTTTTCTGTTTAGGATAATTTCTAGAAGAATAAATTATTCTTTCACAGATAAAATAATATTAGAGCATCCATATTGCCTTTAAATGTTCTCAGTGAAATTTAAATAAATAAAACAAAATTGTTTAAATACTTATTTTAGATTCAGTACAATGTTAAAATGTCTGTCTTCAATTCAAAATTTAATTTTGGTCACATTTCCTTTTCAGGAGAAAGACCCGCCGCCATTCAACATGATGCCAATATTTCCACCTCGTCTTCGTCCAGTCCCAACTTATCTTTCCTGCTCTTCCTCGTCCTCACCGCTATGGTTTCGAGGTGACAGCGCCATCTAGTGAAGCTCAACGCTACTACTGAGCTTTTCGGCTCCAATCATCATTGAAGGACGATCAGTCAACTAAATTCAAATCTCAAGGTATTTCAACGGAGTATATCTATAGCGAATTACCAAAACGACTCAATCCACCTACCAAAGACAGTTACCCTACTGATTCCTGGAATACATAAATATATGCTGAGAGATTGTAGTATGTTTATATTAATTCTACTTTCTTTACCAGTACTTCTCACCTCGAGGGCAATCAGCAATTTAAATAGCTGTGACTCACATAAACTGATATTGGGAATATTACTGACTGAGAGTTTGTCGCTCTTCAAATGCAATGCAAATGTTCTGTGAAGAATTCAGAAACAGTGTGCATGATTTTACTCTAAAATCGGAAGCTATCATATACTAATGAAACAATTTCGACAGCATTGGCTTCAAGTTATAAGGTTGTGGATACTAATAAGGTGGACAAGTATTAAAGCTGTATGTGAATTTAAAACAGTAAATTGACAATGAAAGAGCAATTTGAACACAGATTTGCAGCTAATCTTAATATGGGTGGTATGCTAATATGATCCTCAGAAAAAGTGCATAAACTATTTTGTGCAGTGAAGCCATTTGTTTTCAACTGTGCATCATTGAGCACATCAGCAGTATTACTGCATTTCAAGATAAAATAGCAGGGTTTACTTATTAACATAAAGTTGCAATGTTTGTGAACGAATACATGAACAAACGAAACTCTAATTTTGAGAATTGTCTCGACTTCATACTTGTGCACAGAACTAAAAGTACCTTTTGTAATGATGTGTATATTTAAAATATGAAATGTATCCTAATTAATTTCAAGCTTACAATATACTTTTTTTTTGCTTCTTCTAAACCCATGAACTGTTTTCAGCTTCAGAATATTTATTTAATTGTATGCATGTTTCGTCATTCCCAAGCATGAGATTACCTTGTGTTTTCATCCTTCTTTGTAATCAAGTGACATTTTGTGAAAAACGATCATCTTTCATGTTTATATCGCTACAAAAGTTGTTAATAACTTATCTCATCAAATCCTGGATTTCACTGTTCTTGAAAATCAGCATGATGTTGTATCTAACAATGTGTTAATTATGAAGAAATATGTATCATTCGAATTTAAACATTTCACACAACTATTTAACTAAAATACATCCATTTTCATAAATTAAAAGCAATATTAAAAGTGTCATTAATTTTAAGCATTACTGGTTATGTTTAATTTTCAAGTTTTGTACAGTAAGAGACTAACACTGGTATACTCTAGTATTACACTATATTTTAATCCCCAAAAAGTTAAACTTATGATGCCCCCGTTATTACTGGTATATCTTCTGATAGAAGAATGATATAAAGTGCTACCATAAGGTATGGTGTTTTACACAACCATTGAAAATGTTTCACATATATATTTTATGTTTGAAATTATTCTGATTTTTTTTTTTTTTTTTTTTTTTTTTTTAATTTCTGGACACCAGTGTAATTCCAACTCAATTTTATCTAAAAAAATCAAATCTCTTCGAATTGTTCGAATTGTAGTCAGAAGGTATGGTTAAAGTATCCAATTTAAGCAGAAGCTCGCTGTAAGTGATAGAGTATTTTTAAATGCTTGATAAGGTATCGGTTAGAGTGGTAAGCTCGCTTATCTTAGTCGAAAGAGAAACATTCCAGGAAAGTTGTATGGATTAATTACAATCCTTGCCTAGAAGATTGAGCTTGGTACGAATGTTAAGTATTAGAAGGATTATCTTTTATTGGAAATGGTGCTAAACATTAGGTTAGATGTGAGAGGGATGTTTATTTGGCGATAAGCTATCAGCAATTTTTAGATAATAAGGAATTAGGAACTAACTAACAAATGTTTTGTTTTCTATTACTTCTGTCTAAAATATAAACTGGCAGGAATAACTTTTTGAGATGAATTATCTGAAAGGTTATAAGTACGAATGAATTCATTGTTTCGGAAATACGTACATGTTTGTTTAAACGCACATATGGTGGTTGTATCATGCATGTTAATTTACTTGCATAATTTTGTGATATAATTACATATTAAAAAGTTATTTTATTTTAACTTGTTCCCCGTTATGGTTTTTTCTTAGAAGTTTATATATTCCTAAATAAAGTATTAAATAAGAATGTTTCACATACAACTTTTGTTGATATAATCCATAACAATAAACTTCCAAGTACGTTACATGATATAGTTATTAAAAAAAATCATTATAAACAAGCAATGGAACTAAGAAAAAATAAAAAGAATATATTGCAGATATTTTTTTACTAAATCCATTGAGCAAAGTTACTAATTTTCAGATTATTTAAATAGCAATTTGTGTAATTTTTTAACATATATCTAGTTATCTTATAAAAAAATAAATTAAAAAAATAAAGCAATGGTTTTTTCAGTCAGATAAAAATATAGGGGACATAACTTATAAATAGATCTAAAGAATTGATAAAGAATTAATGTTTTCTTGAATTCCATCGTATACTTTTAGCTAAATTCTACATAGATTTAGCATTTGTTATGATATAGAGAAGATCTTTCAAAATTGAGAATCCCAGCAATATTTCATGGTTTAGAGTTTACGAAGTGATGTCCCTGCTTTTTGCTTTTTTACTTAAAAAAAGCAAGTTGTCTTGAAATAAATAATAAACTCGTTTTTAGTTAGGGAAAATTTATATTAAGGTTTTATTATCAGGCATCTTATAGGGTTGTCTTATGGGATGAAGACCATTAATATGGAAATTAAGCATTATACCATGTGCTTGTATTATACATTTTTTCCCAGAAAACAGAATTTCATTAAAAATACAACCTTTTAAAATAAAAGCATACATACGAATTAAAAGCATAACACTTAGTCTCTTTAGACTGTTCAAATGCCTGTATAAAATCCTTTAATAAGATTTTATGGATTTATAATGGATAAAATTAGGTACAAATCTTTGCCTATCTAAGAAATAAAAATATTAAATCAGATGAAAGTCAAAATCCTATTTCAGTACATTTCACTTAATGCTTTTACAATGAGTATTTATTCTTTAAGCACAATTGCAGATTATAAAAAAGAAATAAATATTGAGCTTTAAGTTAAATATTAATAAATCCACATTAAAAAATTTTAAAATGTGCTTTTAAGGCCAAATTCTTTTCATAGAAAACAACTATACCATACATCATTTATACGAGACATTGCGTTGAGATTACAATCACTATTTATACATAAATTAAATACTCTTCCAGTTTTAACCGTTCCTACATTGCGTCCCTGTAAGGTACTCGACGCATTTCAATATCCGAGTGCTCTCTGTATTATATATGCATACAATGTATAAGCATGTTTCTTTTATTTTTATTTTGTTATTGTTTAGCATTGCTATTGTACATACTACATTGCTTCACTTCTCTGTATATGAGCGTAGACTATATGACATTTAAAATAAAAAAGTATGTTATAAAGAACTGTACACTGTGTTTACAAATTATAATCGAGGAGAAATAAAATTACGAATTGGATTGTTGTGTGTTTTAAGTTATTTCACTATTCCACATTCTATACATATTAGATTGCCTTATTAGCTCTAAAATGAATCCATATTAGTTTTTACACAGCTTAACATTTACATTTTTATGATAAAGCCGTACCAGCTATCTTATTAAAGCCCTCAAACTTATTTATAACGTCAGTAGCATTTATAGTTTCGGCTTAACAAATTAAAAATGAGCCCCAATTACCATTTCTTGCACCTATTACCGTTATCTGATTGAATTTTTGTGTGCAAGAACACGTCTAAACTAGACCTTTCACTTAACATATTGTAGGTATATATAGCATTTTTACTTTGTAAATTATGTCCCAAACGAATGAACACGAACATGATCTTTGTACAAACTTCTCATTAAGCAGTAGTTCACAGTAGAAATTAAAAAGTATTTATTATATACAGTTTAGCTATTCATTTGATTTTTCTAAAAAGCAAAATATTGGCACAATGTGAGTATCTTCATAATTCCAATGAGGAACTTGCACAAGTGAGGAAAGTGAATTTTTTTTTGTATTTTCTAGTGTTATCCAACGAAATATTTGAGCAGTGCAATTATTTTTTTATCTTTTTATGCTTTCAATTAATAAAAAATCGAGTTTGAAATCGAAGTCACGTGACCAAAAACGCACAAAAAACCGTGACGTAGTTACGCATAGATTCCGTCAAAAATCTGAAGAGGAACCTCACTCCCTCGTCGTCTAAAGCAGGTTTTAGACAGCTACATCATATGCTCATTGACGTCACATGCAAAAGATGTGTTTTCCCGCCAAATCGCCGAGTGAAAAGCTAAATATTTTTTTTTTAACTATCTATCCGAGCTCAAATTTTTGAAAGAATGGTATTGTTTTTCATGATTTTTTTCTACTTTTATTTAAAAATAAAACCAAAAAAAACCTGAAAATTCCTCATTTATAGAGAAGTTTATACAAATGTTCTATCCTTCTATCTAAAGTCAAAATTCTCAGACTTAACTACAAATCCTAAAGACACGTGCGGTATATTAAATGAAAGTTTCAATGAAGTGAGCTTACCAAATCTTATTCCATAAGTTTAGTAGGATTACATAAATTTCGACTGTGAAATCAAACCGGAAATGCTTCAAGTTTTGACCCACTGAGATCATAGTAAATCTATGCTAAGTTATCATCTTGGCAAAAAAGAAATTTAAAATTGAAACTCGGGTTCTCGGGAAAATGTTTTCTCGACAAATTCTTCTTCAAAATTGCTAACTTTGTAGTATTCTTGTTTATAAATAAAAATCTATATGTCAGCAAGGTTTTTATTATCACAACTCAAAAATTGGGGGAGAATTTTTTCATCAAACGTCTGAACATAATTGAAAACAAATGTAGAAGCAGTCTTTGAGCGATAGTGACAGTCACAGTCACAATTGTTTCGCTTTTACCTTACAGTTTTTATTATCACCTACCTCTTTTATGTGTAATAATTTTCATTCGAATTTTAACATTTTATTACAATATGGTTGAACTATTTGCAATTTTCATGTAAGATGGGAATTTAGTACATGGAATTATAGTTATGATGTATAAAAATAAACAAGTACAATTGCAGCAATAGAAGTCAATATAATGTTTGAATTAGCACAAAATAAAATTCTTTGAAAAATTTACGCAAACATAATTCATTATAAAATTTTAAAAACAAAATATTGGTATCTGTGAATAGATAAATGTTTTCTTTTTTCTTTTGCTTCTGAGAAAATTTCTATTTAAAAAAAAAACAAAAAAAAAAAAAAAAAAAAAACTAGTAGTCTTGTTAAATACTAGAATTTGAAAGATGTATCAGGTATTACTGGAATTTCACTTAAAAAAAACTTTAATTGGAGCCATTATAAAGTATTTGAAAAAAGGGAAATTAAGAATAATAGGAGTACTTGCATACACATAGTAGTGGCAAAGTGTCAATGAAATGTAGAGCAATGTGCCTTGATGACAACACCCTGCCAAGAGATTAAATGTACAGGTAAATTTTTAAAATAACATTATATTGTATTTACAAAATGAAAAGATATCAGGTTGACATGCAAATAAAATTATGCCTTTTCTTAATAATTACCTTTTCGTATATGAATCCAGTGGAATTATAAACTTTATGCATAAAAACTGTATTTATCGCAGATTTGTCTAGATGAGCATATAGTATACTTGCTCTTGTCGGTGGTCAGTCACTAAAATATCCGAGAAGTGAAATGTATACCGAATGTTATTGACTTGTAAAAAATACAAGAGATTATCATATATATTTTTTATGTATTGTAATTTCGACTTATCCAAAAATACTAATTTAGAAAACAAAGCTCTACGATCCAAATCGATGTGAAGGGAAATATGTCGACAGATATATTATCTAATTTTCACATTTATTCGAGAAACTTATTCAAAAGGGTGAAGTATCTTGATTACTTATACGGAACTAATTACCTTGGGAATGGAAAATAAAGATTTATGTGATATTAAGTTTTCTTCATCATTTCACTTGAGATTCCTTTAATCGAGAGATGGAATAAATTCTGTTAATATTAAATAATTGTATTGCTACTGTGTTGTTTTTAAATAGAAATTAAATTAAAATTTTTTTGATTTCTACTTAAGAGACTTTTCATTAGTTGAAACTACTTGCCACCTAATATACAATTTTATTTTTTAGGTTTTATCATAAGCGTCTTGATAAATTATATTATGTGCTTGTAGTGCATTTTTAATCAGAATTTCACACGGTTATTTCCAATATAAACAAATAAACTCCATTCATTATGGAAGTCTAATTTAAAAACATTTACAATACAAAACCAATTAAAATGATACATGTTAATTAAAAAAAAAAAAAAAAAAAAAAAAAAAAAATAGTTGCCAATCAGATTATCAGATAAAGTAAAATAAAAGTTATGAAAACAATATACTTTAAATTAAACGTAAATATTAGAAAAGTCATGTACCACTGCCCAACCCATCCTTCAAAGGAAACACAACTTTTACATAAAAATTTCAAAATTTTTATCATGGAGGATTTCAATTTAAAGTTAACGTTAAACGAATGCATTCGGAAATAAATGAATTTGTGCAAACTAACTTAATTTTTCTCTTATACTGCAATGCAATGTATAATTTCGACTATATCCAAAAATACTAGTGGAGAATATAAAGTTTTACAATCAGGATCGACACAAAGGAAAATATATTGACAAAATGTGTTATATTATCTAATTTTACCATTTATTAACGTATAATCTCCTCAATGACGAAATATCTTAATTAGTTATACTAGAGCTAATTGCCTTGAGATTGCGATTACGATTATTGGGATAATTACGATTTATGCAATATGAAATTTTCATCATTTCACTCGGGATTCCTTTATCCGAGACGTGAAATGAATTCTGTTGAGATTGAAGATTTGAATTCAAAGTAATAAGCTTTACAGAATTATGAAGACATTATTTTAAGAACCATATCCTTCGATGTGTTTGCGATGCTTTTGTGAGAGTCAATAGAGTTGTGAATTAACTGATAATATAAACAGGGTGGCCAGCGTAAAAGAGAGTCCACGCTTTAGATTATAAAATATAATTCCAAATGATCAATTCTAATGCGTCTTATGTAAATTATCATGGGCCTATTTTATGCTGGCCACCATGCATTATATAATAATGGCGGCATTATGGACCACATTTCATGAGATTTAAATTATTGTTCAGTTTTATTATAAAATACTTTCCTGATTTCAACTCAGTTTACGTTCCTACTAACAATAATATACGTTAAAGTGAGAACAGTTCCTAGAGTGTTTTTGTGTAAAAAAAATGGAATTGGTTTCAGTTTTTCGTTTTATTGGACTAGATTTTTTAAAATTTATTTTTTGTTGAATAAATCTTCTCCATCGCAGCGAAAGAAGCCCCTGAAGCGAGTACGAGCTCCTCTATACTAACGTCTTAGAACAGTGTTCGCCACTAACTTTTAGTGGCGGGCCGTAAGACTTATTTTGGAGTTTTTGGCGGGCCGTATACACTAAAATATGTATCTTTAATTAGTATCGATTTAACAATGTATACAGCATTTTATAAAACTGAAAACAAATATTGATTTTTTTATCATAAAAAAATTATAATTGATAATTGATTATTTTTTTTTTAAATAATTAAAAAATGATAATTTTCATTATTAATAAATTAAAGTCACTAAAAAGTAGTGAATTTTTTGTTTTAACGTGGCAATGGGACTTGATCTATTTTTTAATAAAATTATTTAAACTGTACTTTTAGATTTCTCTGTTTTAGTCGATATCAGTTGTGAGACGATGACGGTCAAAATTGTTCAGTTTATTTTATTATAGAGTCTATGTCTGTCGCAGTATTTATTGCAGCCAATCTTAATAAATTGCCAAATGAGTTAAGTGTCCAATAAGTTATTCCTGTATTTATTCGTGTTGAAAACCATCTTGTTGAAAGCTTCTTCACATAATTTCTTCGGGCACATAGTGGAGAGTTCTATTCTACATAGTTAACACATGTTATTTCAGTTAAATTGCAATTATGTAGAGAAAAGGTTCATACCATGAAATTTGATTTTTTTTTCTTTCTGTGCTGTCGATGTCTGTCGCAGTTTTTGTTGCAGCCAATCTTAATAAACTGTCCAAATTATATTCAGCAATATTTATTCTTGATGAAAACCAACTTTCTGAATGCTTCTTCGTCTAGTTTCTTCGGGCACGTAGTGGAGAACTCTGTTCTACATAGTTAACACATATAATTTCGGATAAATTACAATTATGTAAAAAAAAAAAATCCATATCTTGAAATTTGATTTTTTTTAACCTTCTGTGCTGTCGGCGGGCCGCAGAAAGCGGGCTGCCGCTGTCTTAGAATAAAATGAAACAAAATACTTCCAGTTGAATGATGAAAATTAGAACAGTTTTTCGTATGATAGGTGATAATATAATTAATCTGGATGGTATTGTAGATATACAAAATATTGACAGTAGGAATTCATTGATTAATTTATAACAAACATTTTTAAGTGTATTTCGTATCCTTTAGGGTGATTCCAAATCATGAAAATATTTCAAACTTTGAATATTTATTGATGCACTGTTTAATTTTTTTAACCAACAAAAAATAAAAGTAATGCTAAATTTGAGGAATATAGGAGAATATTTAAAGGTATCGCAACCAACGGATTTTAAGAATTTTGTACTTTATTGTCATAGCGCTCAACATAATACAACGTACGTTCTTTAATAAAAATGTTTTTATTTTCTGCATTAAATGCGATATTTGATGGTATAGAATACAATATTTGCTAATATTAGTTTTGATGGAGTATATTCGATGGTATTTTTAGTATACCTGTTTTCATTGGGGGTTCATCATTAATCGCTCATGTCACTTTCCTAATAAATCATTTTTCTTTTCAATCTCTTTTCTAAAAGCTGAAGATTTTTTTATATGATCTTCTACAATTTTTAACAAATAATGTGGTTTTTTTCATCGTTAATGTGCAGTTTGTTATGTTCAGTCATTAAGGGAACTCCTCTTTCCGTATCATCTTTCACCACCCCTAATGCCCCTAACAATGCTTTCTGCAAGTCGGCCGTATTCGTTATCTTGACATTCCTTTGGATCGGTGATATGAAAATCGCTTTTAATGCCCATTATATCTAAGAATCTCGGTGAGTTTGAAGAAACAAATTGTTCCAAGTTTTACTCAGGTATAGCGTTTGCAGTGAGAGTTGCTTACTTTGCAATGTTCTCATAATTCGATTTTCATTAGAAAGTGCTGAAACAACTTTACATTTGCTTTTTGTACTGACATTTTTATAAAAAATACGGGAGATACAAGTTCATCTCCAAAATGCCATAAGTGTGAAATGACCTTTTTGCAACTAACACTAGAAATGCCTTTATTAATTACTGTAACTAAACTTCTTCGATGTATCCAAGTAAATGTTTGAGGCAGCAGTTGAAAGATGGGCAAGATACCACATTTCTAAATAGATGCAGGAATCAAAGATTACAAAGTCCATTAGTCATTTTTCTTTCCTCTTACTAAGTTTGAAGTGCTCCTTGAATATCCATATAGATGGCATTTATGACTCATGCCATCCATCTTGACTTGCGATGTTCGCCAGAAGCCATAAAATGTACCAGTACGCCAGGAGAAGAGAACTAACTGCCCTGGAAAATTACTTCTAATTCTAAGAGTTCCTTATAAACGTCACGTTTTTTTTTAAAAAAGAGCTTTTTTCTAGAACATAATGATATCATCCTTTTGGTATGCTACAGCTTGGGCTGTAAATGCATTAGTGATGAATGTTCTGCATTTTCTTTTGTTAATTGTCGTTTAAATTAAGTTAAAACGCTTGAAAGAAAAACATCGGTGTGGAAAAAGTGTTATTACTCATGCTGTGAACACTGCTTCTAACACAATTTTGCAGATATGAGGCCTGAAAGACAGATACACATATATATATATATATATATATATATATATATATATATATATATATATATATATATATATATATATATATATATATATATATATATATATATATATATATATATATATATATATATATATATATATATATATATATATATATATATATATATATATATAAATATGATGTTGTAATACTCGAAAGATAATGTGGTAAGTAAATTAATGATTTTAGATTATTTTTTTCTTATGTTTTAATATCATAAACAGCTCTCAGTATATAGATATTTGCAAAATTCGATATGTTCGACCACTATTCGAAAACTGTAAATATTTATTAGGGCGTATCACGAAAAACATTTTTTTGAAAATTAGAAATTTTATGTCGATAAAAAGATGTCACTTCACATGTATGCCAACATATTTTTTAGTTCAATTAACACACATTTAGGTATCCTGGAATGGACCAAATGTTGGTTTTTTTTTTGGTTATATATACATATATATATTTAACGTAAAGTTTAGAATGTTAATTACCAGTCATAAAAAATTATATCTATCCTGCAACATTTAGGTCTCCAGGAATCTACAAGAAAACCTTAAATTTTTTTTTTTACCAAATGTGCATATTTTTCAATTTATAACCCATTCTGTAGGTTAATTTTAAATATTTTATTTATAATCTAGGTATAGTAGTACAGCTTTTGAAAATATTGAGAATATAATTTTATGAAATGGTGAATACACTTAAGTGTCAAATCATGTCAATTTCGCACGATCTTGGAATCTCCAACTAACAACGACCCTGGGTTTGACATATGGAGTTAAGGTTATTAAAAAAGATTCACTCTCATGTAGTCCAAGTGATGAAAGTGTATGTCATATTAAAAAGCCTTTAACAAGGGAAAAGTCAGAAAGTTCAATTATTTCAGTGAAACAAGGGCTGGTAATTCCAAATGTTGTAACACCAGAAAAGCAGTCAGCGTTAATGGATAAATGGAAGAGAACGGATAAATCAAAAACACTATCAAAGTATTAAAACCTCTAGCAATTCATTATTGCACTCTATTTTTATGGTCGAAAGAATGAAGCAATAAGTATAGAATTGTGAGTAGTAAATGTGTCTACTACTAACTAAACGAGAAGAATGCGTAGCTTTAGTTGAAGAACTAGATTGAGCATAATTTGATAAATGTCATCCTAGAATTATTTATGCATCACACAACGTTTACACGTTACACAAAATGATAGTACAACGCAGCAATTAATTAGAAGGTGATCCTAAGATTTGCTGTTCAATCAACTCTACAGAGAAATGCTGTTATGTTATATTCAAGAACATCTCATTTTGGAAATCTTGTTTGGCTCAAGGAAACATATTAGATGTCTGGCAAGCAAAGCAAAAGGATACAAAAAGTTTGACACAAAGTTAAAAGCAAAGAGGGTTTTCGAACCATCACAAGATAATTTGGAGGCAAAGGACTACATACATCTTACTGATTGGCAGTCTACAGTTGCAATGAACTACCTGTCATAACTGGCTTAAGCAAATAATATTAGATCTCGAAATTGAAACAGGAACTATCGATAGAAAGGAGTTTAAAATTCTTTCTCACACACAAGCACGTTTTGTCCAGAGCTACTGTCTAGAGTTGCGAGTCATAATATGTTCATTGTTGAATCTACTTTTTCAAAGATATGTGCTTTTGTCCTTTAGTTATCCGGATACAATTACTACTTACAATTTCTATACTTATTGCTCCGTCCTATCGAATATAAAAATAAGAGTATTTATTTCTGAAGTGGAGTTGAAGGTCATTTGAGCTCTTGCCCTAAAGGAATTGCCAACCGTTGTTTCACTGAAATAATTGAACTTTCTGGCTTTTCCCTTGATAAAGACTTTTTACTATTAAATATACTTCCATGACTCGGACTATATGAGATTGAATAATTTTCAATGACCTTACCTTCATATCTCAAACCTTGGGTATTTGTTGGTTGGAGACTCCAAAGTCGTGCGGAAGACAGGAATTGACATTTGAGTGTTTTTTGGCATTTAAAAAAATATATTCCTAATATTTTAAAACGGGCAATTGACAAAGTTTGCTTTCAAGTACACAAATAATTTAAATTTACCTAGAAAATGCGTATTTGGTAAAAAAAAATTAAGATTTTCATGTAGATTTCGGGTGATTTAAATGTTACATGACCAGATATAATTTGTTCTATTACTGTTAATTAACATTCTAAATTTTTCATTTTTACTTGAATATAAAAGTTTGCTTTATATTTTTGTTAAAAAAAAATTTCGTTTTTAACAAAAAAATCAAATTTTAAGTCCTTTCCGAGTGACCTAAATCTTTTTCAATCGAACTAAAAATTAATTTTATAAATATATGATCATAGTGGTAACTTTTTAGAGATTTGAAATTTTGAATTTCCCAAAAAGTTTTTCGTGATGTGTATACGCTTTAATAAAAATTTTCATGGCCAAAAATATTACTAAACAACTGTTTAAGAGATGCCCCAATAAAAAAAAAATGAAATTTCAAAAAATAGCAATTTTCCATTTATTGTGCCTAAAATTTCTGACAAAAATTATTTGAAAAACATTTATCCGCCAGGAGCGGCCGTGGAGGTTGGGAGGGGGGCTGCGTTAAATTGAACATATGGAAATTATTTATTTTTGTGTCTCGAATAAACACATTTTTAGATCAAATTAATCGGTAGTTTAAATCGATTTTTTTTTTTAATTATATCTTAAATTCAGTTGAATGCCAGTTGACTTCATAGAAATTTTACTTCAATTTCAATTATATTTTCAAATGCTTTATTGATTTTAGTAATATTTTTTAGATTAACTCACATTACAAAATGTGCTGGTTGACTGTTATTGATATTTCCCAAATCCTTTTTGTATACTCGCTATTCCTTAACACACACATTACAACACTCTTATATTTGGATTAACTTGATTTAATGTTAATAAAGGTGCCAAGTGTATACAATACACTCAAGTTTTATCAAAACCATGCAGAAGCGAGTTTTTTTTTTTCCATTATTGGTACCAATTTTCTGCAATGCTCAAAATTAAATTAATTGGATAAATATTTACTAAAAAAAAAAAAAAAAAAAAAAAAAAAAAAACGTTAGAAAATAATTTCGACAGTTACCAGGTATTCCTATTTCAAAGGGACACATGAAATTTGAAGAGTTTATGCGACATATGTCGGAACATGGAATGGCTAACCAATGAGTCTTCATTGCAGTCAAAGGATTTAGCCCTGATGGTGAAAGGCCTAAAAATGGAACCAATGTAGAATCTGAATCCGCGATAAATGACTGAGAATAAGCAACCAAAGTTTTTTTAAATCTGTTGCACTTCTTAAAAAATCACAATTCCGATGCCCAAAACCCTTACTCTAAACTTCTCTCTCTCTCTCTCTCTCTCTCTCTCTCTCTCTCTCTCTCTCTCTCTAATACAATGAAGCTCAGAAGAGACAATAGCAGAGAGTACTCAATTCCTCATTGGGCCCAAAATGACCTCTTTTTTTTTTTTTTTTTTTTTTGCTTTCAATTGATAGTTACAGGAGTATTCGGCAAAACAGCCATTGCAGTTAAACTTAATATTTGTTTTATTTATAGCGACTTGATATTTTCGAAATTAATTTAATTTGAAGGATTGATTTGAAGTTACTTGGTATTCTCGCAATTAAGTTTATTTTGGTTCGATTTGTTTAATAAGGTTTATTCAAGACTTTTCTAGAGGTGAAATAAATTCTCTCTTTTAACCCTCAATAGTTTCCAGCCACTAATAACCCACACGTTTCTGCAATTAGATTGTTTGAATTAATTTATCGTCGTAGTATTAAAGATAATTTTTTGCTGTTGCTTCAGTGACAATTGTTTAGTAGTCGATGCTCGAAAGCGTGAGCTAATAACAGTGACATATAAAAACCAAGACGAAAAATAAACTGAAATGCTTCTATAGCATTAACGATTGATTGGAATAAATAATTTGAATGAGTTATGTCATTTAGTTCATAGTTTTGAATGTGTATAATATTTTTCATACATTCGAATCTTGTTCAACAATTTGGTGGGTAGCCGGCTGCTTACCAAAAATTTCAAGATTTTTACGAACTATTTATATGTTTCACTGCAAGAATACTATTTCTCACTGTATATCTATCTATCTATCTATCTATCTATCTATATATATATATATATATATATATATATATATATATATATATATATATATTAGCAAAGTTATTTTCCTTCTTTCTTACTTGACTTATTTAATAAGAATAACAGCTATTGCCTGCATTCGAATTGGTTTTTGCGTACTGTGCATTACTTTTCAAACATGTATGAGATACTTTTAATCAATTTTAAGATTTCTATATCTACAATTTCAGTTTATTATTAATTCATACATGTGTTTTTGTAACAGTATAGTATACTATTTCCCTTATTACCGAAAGCGGCTTATACTGTCCCAAATAATGTTCCAAAATAATGACTGATGCATTCTTACCATAAAAAAAAGCAACTAAACTTTAATAATTGGTTCAGAAACTTTTGCGTCCTTTTTTCCGAAATATAATATCACCCAAACAAAATATTTCTTAAAATGAAACAATACCTTCTTCAGAAGAAAAAAAAATACACATCTTTCTAAAGAAACCATTAAACATATTATTGTGAAAAGAAAATCCAAAATAAATCCTGATTGTAAAAATTCCAATCCGTTACAAAGTCCTATCCTTTGAAACTACAAACATTAAACAGAAAACAAACAATTCAGTGCTTTTAATAATGTCTGTTATTCTGTGTTTGTAGGCTTACATTTCGTGCAAAATGAAGCGATGACGACGAAAGTCAGCTAAATAAATAATACTCGATTCCACCACAAATTGAGAAACTTGGAAGAAGTTGCTGTGAGTTAACGATCTAATCATTGTGAAGTACAGCCGAGTTATAAAACATTTATTAGAGGCCATCTTCCAAAGGGGAGTTTGATGATGTGAAGAGAAAACCGGTCATACTGTTGCGACATCTAGGAGGAAGAAGCGTAAATGATAACACTGCATTTTATTTTATATTTATGACAGCATCGGCAGTGCTTTTCGAAACTTTCAATTATCTTTTATTAGAGAGTGACGCAGATATTTTTGTATTAAATGTACTCTTTAGGAATAACTTTTTGGTGTTTTAGTGGAAGAGAAAGGTCATTTTGTAGTTTGTAATTTGCAGAAGCTAAAGAATTTCTTATTCTACAAAATTAATATAATTCTGCATTAAAATATCTTCAAACATTTTGTGATTTTTTTATCGATAATAATAATAATAATAATAGTAATAACAAATAGAGATACTAAAAAAATCAGTTATTTCAAAATAATATTTAAAACTTTTTTAAATATATTTGAGATGATGCAGGAAAAGAGTATGTATTTCACACTATAATTTTAATGAGTCTTCAAAATTTAATCAATTTGCATTCAATTTAAATATTGATCCAATTTATTATCACAAGGCTTTTAGATACCTGTTTTAATTTGAACTCACTCTTTATACAATATTACTGAAACAGAAATCGAATTTCAGTCTTGTAAAAAACTGTTTACAGTATAAAAAGTAGCTGTCACTTTTTTGCTTGTTTAAAACTTCTTTAAAAAAAAAAACACAATCAACGTATACTTACTTACATCACAACACAAAAATACTTAAGGCAACGTTAGGTCTTATTAATAAAGATCCAGCTCTTTGAGAATTAATTGATCCCATTAGTTGCATATTACAGTCTTGATAAATTTCCTTCAACTAGTATTTAAAAAGAGTTTTCTGTACCAGGAACGTCCAGAAAATAAGTCAATTTCACCGATTTATTCTCAACTGGTTGACACTAAGAAGGATTAACCGTCAATTGGCAGCTTAATTCTTCTTTATCTTGGGTCTTATGTCGAAAATGAGTGACGTCCTTGCTCCTTTAAAATAGAAATATTTATCTTGGATTTAACTTTCATATTGCGAAATGGATTTTTATTTGAACAAACACAATTTTCAATAATAGCCAATTAGAGAGGTGTTCTAATTTCCAGTATGAGTATTCGTTGTGCAGCAAAAAAGAAGATATGTTAGTATAATAAGAGGTTTGTAAAAAATAAGAGTTTATGAAATTGTATTTGCAAAGGATTTAAGCAATACGAGGAATAGATAAAACATTTAAAATAAATAGAATTAAATTTATAATTTCACATGTTTCAATGAGCAAAATGATATACTGGATTTGATAAGTTCTCCAAAATATAAATAATTTTTTTTTTTTTTTAATTCATAGATGAGTCGCTTAAATAATTAGAATAATACAAATTTGATTTTTTAAAGTAAGATATTCGAAAACTTTCCCTATTGCTTTGAAACTCCTAACAAACAGAGGGTAATTGTATTATAATTATACATTAAAACAGTTTATATAGTGAAATTTTAATTATTTTCAAACTTTTATATTTTTCAATCACAAATTTAAAGTCTCGTTACTCACAAAACTAAAATAAAATAAGGCATAAGCGTATCCTTATAGTGAAATCCCCTCGCTAATATTCTTATATAAACATTCCCTAAAATGACATTACTTCAAATGGTCTTTGTTAATTGCAGCAAAATTCAAAAACCAATGCAGTATTTTCCAAAATAATTCAAAGATTTTTTTTTTTCTAATATAATTTAATTCTAACAAACTGAATACCCATGATTCGCTATGGAATTTTGCTATCTGTAAAATCTTTCGCAATAAAAAGATATTCATGAAATCGACATTTCGGATCCCGTTTCGACTCATGAAAATTGGTTTATCCCAATCAGAATACCTTGCTCAATCTAAGCTAGCTAGATTACCCTTTTTCGCATTTGTTTCAAATATTACTTCAGAAATGTCGCATTGGGATAGTCCCCGTACGGAATGTTTTAGGCTCCTTTTCGACCCTTTAAAATTAGTTAATTGAGATCAAAAGATCTGATTTTTCTACGTTTACCTCTGCTGATATTTGTACAGTACCCCCAAAAAAACAGAACGATGGCTATATCTTCTAATTATCTTTCTAATTATTGTAGAATCTTACGGTTTGCACCAAAATGTTTTGCATACGATTTTCTATATATCTGATGCAATTTCTCTTTCTTGAGGGACCGTTTACTAAGTAAAAGTAACGCTATCTTCGAAAATTTCAATACGAACCCTTATTTTTTATCACTTCATTCGATTCAGAATACATCATTTACCTTATATACCAAATTTCAATGCATTATGTTGAAAAACACGTCTCTTAGAGCGAAAATATTTCGACCATTTTTTGACCGATCTTCAGGGAGAATTTCCATAAAACGAAAGGTATTTTTAAGGTTCTTCTTCACAGCGGGAGAAATAGAACGGTCAATGTGGAGCGTTTTACGAAGATTAAAAAATACAAGTATTAGTCTAAAATTGCATAGAAACTACTTGGATTTATAGTGTCATGTTTAAGATTAATACAAAAATAGCAAGTAAACGCAAAAGTAACATAATTTATTTGCAACGTTAAAGAAGTGCATTCTTCACAAGAAATAAATACAATATCGAAAACTGTAATTGCAGAAGTATAACGTATACTAATGATAATTAGAAAATTAATAAATATAAAATGTAGGCATTAGTAAACAGTATTCAGCAAAGTGTGATTATTTTACAGAAACATTTCACTGTAAACACAAATGCAACTTGATCGTTGAAATTATTTATAAAATGAAAAAATCACCTGATTCAGTAAAATTTTTAAAGGATAACTTATTGAAATTGCTTTAAAAATGTGGTTTTAAATAAATGTAATTTAAGGAAGTAAATTTTTTTTTTAAAAAGGACACTGTTGAAAACCACACAAAACATATGTTCCACGATTCCAAACACGTTAGACAGATTAAAAATATACATATAAAAAATAAAACTGCTTTGTTTGTATAAAATAATATATATTTTTTTTGTAATCTCAAGAAATTCTGTTCCGATTCACCCCGCTGTTCCTATTCACCCTATTTTACGATAATTGAACGTTGTGTGATTTTCCACACCTCTAGTTTACCTTCAATTAATCTTTGATAGTTTTTAAAAGTCGTCTACTATACGGTCCCTTAAAGTGAGCGTTTTTTACATTTTCGCTAAAAAATCGAGAACTAAAAGTCAAAATGAAAAGAAAGGAATTGTGGTGGGGTTTCAGACCATGGCAAATCTAATGAAAGCAAAAAAAAAAAAAAAAAAATATATATGTTTCTATTCAAAAAACATTTAAAATTGTTTTATTAATTAATAATTAATTATTAAAAAAAGAAATTGATGCAAAAGTTGATTGTTATTTATGTTTGGCCATTTACAAACTGTCTTTTGAAAAAAAAAAAAAAATCTGAAATATATCAATTATTTAAGTATTTATGGCAAAAAACCCAACTTTTTTATTTAACATTAATTTATCATTTTCTTTTAATCATTTAAATTACAAACCATTCATTAGAAAATTACAAATTTTTGTATTTCGCATTCTTTTTTAATGCTTAATCCAAATATGGAATAATATTATGAGGTTTCTATTGAACTTTTTAAAGTTTGGTTCTGTTTTAATATGTAGATGACCCCTCATGATAAAAAAAAAAACTACATACAATTAATAAAAATCTTCCAAGATTTACAACGGTACCTTTTGTTTGTTATTTCAACAATTAGAACAAAAGATATAGCCATCGTTCTGATTTTTTTTTGGGGTACTGTACCTGATTTCTCAGAATTGTGACTACGTTGAAAGTGGCACATTAGAACTTTGCTCGTTATGAACATTTTGGCACTTTGAAATTAATTAATCGAGATATGAATAGTTTATTTATCTGTGATTGCCTTTGGTTCCAATTTTGATAGGGTATTCGAATTGGATATTCGAATATTTCATTCGGACTAATTAAACACCTTTCAACTCTATAAAATTACTTAACCCAGATTGAAATAGCTTACCTTATTGACAGTTCTTGTAAATTGCCGAGTAGTGACTTCACTCGAAGTGGTACTTGGGGATATACCTTGTTTGGAAAGTTTAGACCCTATAAAATTGGTAAATCCACATCGTAAAAGAAAATTTTTTCTGTGCTTGGTCTTGTTAACAATCCTACCATAGTTGTGACTAATATTTGAAATGGAGCATTTGCATATCACGCGTTCTGAACGTTTGATCCCTTTAAAGTTGGTTAATCGATATCAGGATAGCCTCTTCTTTTATATTTGTCTTTCTTTATATTTGTACTAAATATCAGAGTTGTTGCTACATTGGAAGGGAAACATTTGAAAATTCCTCATTCGGGACGTCTGGACTTCTTTCGACCCTTTAAAACTAGTTAATCGAGATTGTAATAGCTTACCTTATTGTGACTTGTCATCAAATTGTAGAATTTGGACTACATTGGAAGTGGAACATTTGAATATCTCTCGTTTAGAACAATTTACCCTTTTTTTCGACCCCTTAAAAATTATTAAGCGAGATCGGAATAATTTATTTGTTCTACGTTTGTGTTCTTCTTGGCATTTGTACCAAATAGAAAAGTTGTTACTACATTGGATGTGGAACAATTGTATAACCAGCGTTCTGAACGTTTGATCCCATTACGACTGCTTAAAGTTGCTTAATCGATATCAGGATAACTTCTTTTTTTATGTTTGTTTATCATTATATGTGTACTAAATATCAGAGTTGTTACTCTATTGGAAGGGAAACATTTGAATATTCCTCGTTTTGGATGTTTGACTAATTTTTGACCCCTAAAAGTTGATTAATCGAAATCGGAATAAATGACTTTTTCTCTGTTTGTTCTTGTTTACATTTGTACCCAATTTTCAGAACTGAGACTTTATGGGAAGTGAGGGAACATCAGAGTTGATTGTGGGCTTTGCTTTCGATGAATCGGGATTGCGCAGTTTTGGGAAATCTGCAGGAATGACTTCCTATCTTCCGATTAAAATCAGAATGAAGAGTAGAAAATAAAAATGTCAGTGAAATATTTTTAGGCATATTCAAAAGTTTCCTAAGCCGAAAAATATATTGTATGACATAATTTGTCAAATCAGCCTCAAAGTGATATATATTGATATTGTAAGGATATATGTTTATTGTCTGAAACGGCATGTGGATCAATGAGAATAATAGTTTGCATTCTTCAAATTTATTATGGATCTATTATGCTGTCTTCAGATTATTAAAGTCGTATTTTCTAGTACTATATTAAATGAGATTATATGATTATTTTCATCTACATTTCATGGAAATGTCAATCTAGGAAATTTCTGGGTTTTACTTTTCTTTATAATAGAATAATACATGTCTAAGTAAGGTTAACAAATTAAGAATGAATATCTGTATATCAAAAACGAGGTTAAATTTTTTGGATATTATACTATAACTCCAATCTTAACATTTACTGTTTGCAACCCAATGAGTTCAACGTTTCGATCAGTATATAAGAGCCAAAAATGCCACAGTATCTGAAGATATATTATACTATTATATTTATCGAATATAATCTTCAATAACAATAACGATTTTCCAATTGTTGGAGACTTATTGTAATAATATTGCAACAATGTTATTCCAACCACGTAATTTGTTGCTAAATTATTAACAGCATATTGGTGGATTACCTTCAAAGAAGGGAGGAAAACCTATCAGTGGCTGTATTGCGTGTCTAATTAAACAAACATTAGACAAACAAAATGTTAAAAATTTGTAATTTTTTTTTTTGATTAATTTTTCATGAGATGACTTCCAAAAAGCGCAGAGCTCTGAAATTTTCAACATAGATATGTATGGCCTTAAGTTTTTGATTTTGAAAATGTTAAAATTTTAAGGAGTTTTTTTAATTTTATATTTTTAAATTCTTAAACATTTTTTTTTTTTTTTTTTTTTTTTTTACCAAGTGCCTTCTAATTGATGTAGTGCTCTGATATTTTATGAGTTGTTTTAGTCTTATTATTCTGATTTTCAGAAACATAATGTTAAAATTGTATTTTTTTTAATGTTAAGTTTTTTACAAAGCGACTTTTAATAAGTGTAAACCTCTGTAATTTTCAACATAAGTATTTACCTTCTAATTGTAATAAGAGTTTACGTAGGAATTCATCGTTTAGCGAAAGAAGCAAGCTTATGCTATCGCAGCAATGAACATTTCAGCGAGCGAAGTGAGCTTACACTTGCATAGTAATGAACTTTTCAGCGAGAGAAGAAAACCTGAGCTTACGTAATAAGTACCAATGATCGTTTTAGTGAGCGAAGCGTTCCTGTGCTTGCGTTTTAATGAAAGTGTTAGCCAACGAAAGTTTTGTGTTTTGCGTATCAATAAAGCTTTCAGCTCAACTGGTTCGTGGAACATCAAAATATGAGACCTATACATAATGACGTAACTCGGCAACGCAGGGCAACTCATTTAGTCTAAGTAGTAAAAATGAAACAAATTTTAAAATGTTCAACGGTGACACTTATTTGTAACGCATTTAAAATTAAAACTAAAAAAAAAAAAAAAAAAAAAAAAATGCAGATTATAAAGTTTTCATAAATTTCCAATTAGCGACTATTGACAGTGAAATGACCGTAATAATATTAAAAATGTATTGTAAAAACATAAAAGTTTGAATAACTTACATATTTTATTAATTTTTGTTTCATGTGATAGATCCGTTAAAGTTCAAATTTAAAACATATATTGTGTGCATTTTAATTTAAAAATGCAAAATTATTTATTTCGTAAAACTATTTAAAAATTCTGATTATATATTTAAAAAAAAAAAAAACATGAAACTCGTGAATTTTATTTTCATAAAATATAAAAAATTCTACAAAATAAAATTAAGTTTAACAATACTAAAGATACACAAACAAATGCTGAAAATTCTCTACTTGCAATTACATAAAGAATTTGTTTTTGGAAGTTTTAGTTTTTTTTTTTTTTTTTTTTTTTCCCCTGAAAATTAGTTTCTATATTATTATACTGAGAATATTATTTCCTTCAAAGGAAACCTAGTTAAAAGATGGCACGTTCACGCTTAGAATAACGTTTCAGTCTCTGTGAGTAAAATATGAAATAGAAAGTCAGCCAATTATGTTAAATAAATTTTTGTAGAAATATTTATATTTCTGTATTCAAAACAATAAATAGATTCATATTTTGGATAACGGACAAAAATATAATTCACGGCATTAAAAGTCATTTTTTATTTCTACTAGATGGCGCCACGACACTATATACAACACATTTTATGATGATATGGAAATGAAATTTAAAAAATAATTACGAAAATTCGTTAAATATATTAAAATGAGTACAAATGTATCAATATTTTGCCGAAATTTTGGTATTTGATTGGTAAAACTAAGAAAAACTGTAAAACTAAGCAGAAACGTATATGTTGATATCTATTTAAATTCTGTACTTTTGAGTGAGATATGTACAATAGATGGCAGCACTATTTCTTGATAATCACATATATTTTAAATTAATTAATTTATAGTTTAAAACATTTTCGAAAAAGATCACATATTCAAATTATAGACCAAATGAAAAAAAAATATTGGTAAGAATAGTTAATAATTTGAAGTAAATATTACAGTTACAACTATTTAAAATTTGATAATCAAATATTTTGGAATCATATTTTTTTTTTATATCTTTTGGAAATTTTCCTCCAAATAAATAGTTTAGGCATTATAAAAATAATTTTCTTTATATTTTTGTATTTCTTTTTTTCTTAATTATTTGAATTTTTTTTTCCAAAATTAAAAATTTCTTTTTCTCAAAAAACTAGATTATATATCGCATTGTTATGTGCCTACCATTAAACTATAAAGATTGAATTCTTTAAGCCGATTTCAGTCGTGTTTATTACATCAACAAACCTTGAAATGGATAAAAACTGTATTAAAAATGTATAAGATTCGGTTGCTTTTTTTATCATAAAAATGAAAGTTAATATTTTCATTAAAAAAAATACAAGAATATAAAACTACCCCTTTTACAAACTTTTAAAGAGTAGATGTACTAAGTTGGTTTTCTTTCTGATATAATGAAACAATTAATTAATAAATAATAAAGGGCTAATAACAAAATTTTCTTTGCACAAATTCTGTTACTTATATGAAATGTTAAAAAATTACTAGCTCATATTTTATTGTTTCTTTATTAATATATATATTTTTTAAATATCCTTAGCTGCTGATAAATAGTTTTAGTCAAAGCTTTTTGGTGAAACTGCTTATTGATATGCGATTTTAAAGTATGCAAATACTTTAAAATCGTATAGTATAGTATTCATATCAGCAGTACCTTTTTGGCTGTTCGTTATTCATGGTTTTGAAGAAATGGATCCATGTCAGCAGTTTTATATCTTTGTTTCTTTCAAGAGAAAAAAAAACGGTTTTTGTAAAACCTTTAATTTAATGAAAACGTGCATTTACTCATGTTTTTAGTTGCGCAAAATATTTATGTGCTAACAACACTAAACTGAGTTTTAATATTCTTAAAACAAGAAGAGCTCAAATTAAAATTAGAAGCAGTAATGATACATAAATAAAAAAAATAATAAAAAAAAAAAATGACGTAAAGCTAATACCCTGAAAAGTTTCAATTCCACAATGAGACTTGACCTGAAAGGTTCTCTAATTTAATATGGAATATACAAAACATTGCCTCCAATTTTTGTTTTTATTGGGTCTCTTTTTTGAACACAATAATTATTATTTCGATGAGTAAGCCATATTTTGGGATAACTTAAAAATGTCGTTAACATTTTCAAAATTATAAAAAAAAAAAAATATTAACATTTATGCAATAAAATAATATTCACTGTTAAATATACTTATAAATAAAAAAAATATATATTTTTTTTTAATAATATTTTATTTTAGCCATAGAAAATCATTCAGGCTCATAAGTACAGAAGATAAACATTATACTTTAAAAATCTTAAACTTCTTTTAGTTTGTTTTTGTACTTACGACTTAACCCACTTTTTCTCACCTCGTCACCTACAACAAATTCTATTTTCCTTTCTAAAGCAGGATAGATATTGTTCCAGCAATGTGCTTCGAACTTTAGCCACTGCGATACCAATGAAGAAATCTCCAGCTGTCGACCATAATAACTTGGACCACCGCATTAAGAAGGTATAAGAAATACAACCCTTGCAAAAGGAACAGAGCAGCAGGTGGCAAAGAATAGTTTTTGTACTTCTTGAGATCAAAAACAAAACAAATGAGCGATGAAAGAGCGTTAAGTCTTTGAACGTTTGGTTCAGTTTAGAAAAATATTAATTTGATAACTACTTCTAATCAATTTATGAGAAGAATTATTCGGTTGAAACAGATTTATTTGGAAAATGTTCCCATTATGATTAAAGAGTTTCGAGAAAGATCGCGATATCCAGTTTTTCAATATTTTGTTAAATCCAGATAAAAGGTTATATGTTTATGGTATATTCAAGTTAAAGACAGGTATTTCAATGTATAAAAAGGACACAACTTTTTTTTATGCAAATGTACCCCACTTATATGAAGAATTTAATAATATACTTTTTTTAAAAAGTGCATCGGTTTCTTGTTGGACTGCCTTGATTTATAGGTTTTTGAAAAAGGGGGGGGGGGGGGGAATTAACTGTGGATTTATCAGTTTGAGAATGAACTAATTTTGTTTGTAAATTGGTTTTGTCGATTGGTTTTGTTTGTGTAATAGTTTATTAAATTTATAATTTAAACTACGATAAAAGAAACAGAAAATTAAACTACATATTTTTTTTGTAACAACATGCAAAGAATTTAACTTTTATCACAAGGAAAACTTTATCCCAAGAAATGCGGGTAAAGTAAATATAATGCATTTGAGAGATATAGTACTTTACCGTACACCTTGTGCTCATACTTTATATAGACTAGGTTGATAAATAACAGATTTGCATACATATTTTCCAAGTAAATTATAAGAAATATTGTATGCTACATATGCGAAATCACTTTTTTAAACTCGACAAATTAATTGACTCAATCTAATGCCCTCGTAAAATCAACATTTTGCCTCTTTCGAATAAGTGTTACTTTTCCCCCAGGTATCCAATTACACAATCATAATACGTAAAAGATATTTGAATGTGAATGCATGAATTCAAATTTATTTTTAATAAAGAAACTTTGAAAAGTAATTTAGCGCATATTTTGCTGCAAGAGATGTTTTTTTATCTTTAAAATTAAATACAAATTCCAAGCACACGCTGACAACAGAAACGGATATATGTTAATAAACATAAAAATGTGCAGTGCGTATCAAGGATTTATATTAAAAAAATCCTTGTTGTAGGTTATATTTTTACAGTAGAAAAAAACCAACCAGCTATTAGCATCTTATTAAAAACTGATTCATTCGTTTTAAATATTTTACTCTTAGTATTTTATAATATGTTTCTGGCACTACAATAGTATTTTATTCTTATTTAACAGAAATGTGTAACTTGAGTTAGTAAATAGAGTAAAATTGTGTTTGTTATTTTTACCATACATGCTATCATATGTAAAATACTGAAGTCCGATGCTCAACAATTCATACAATAATAATATAATGGAAATTGCTAAAGAGAGATTTTATATTAACTATAAGGGGAGTTTGATATAACAGTACATTATTTTGTGCATGTTAATCTTCTACTGGATGTCATTCAATATAAGTGGTGTAGGATGCTATTGTTATGCTCGGATTGGGGTGAAGTACTTATGGTTCAAATTCGATATTAAGGTTTAACTAGTTTCATGAACGGCAAACGGAAGGCAGTTCTTTCCACTCATCCATTAGTGACAGAGTTATTATTTTTGTTTTAAAATTATGTGCGCTATTTTTAAGCGAAACACTTTTGCAAAAAAACAAACTTTTTTGTATAAAGTTAGATTATTTACTTCAGTTTCTTTCTTCCACTGAGACACACTGTCTTTTTAAAAATATTACAGAAAAATAAATAAATTCAAAACAGAATGAAATTCAATAAAAGAGTGAAGTTGCCTAATGGAAAGGAAAGAGACGATTAAGCTATAAAATATTAATGTTGATCGAGCTTAGAGTGACTATAATCGAGCCCATTGGTACAATTCCAGTTTACGCATATTTTGACGTCACGCACGAACTACTAGAGATTAAATGCAACTTTTTCATAAAACAAGAGCGGCAGCTAGGATACCTTATTGTTAACAATCTTAAGTAGTTAAGAAAACACTTTAGGATCCCAAATTGTCAGTTACCATTGCGTGATTGGATATCAAAAACATTTCCAACCAATTTATAAGCAGTCAACTCATGGCGCCATCTATATCTATTTATGTTAACTAAACTGATGGATAGATCGCATCCCATAGGCTAATATTAGCTATAATTCTAGGATCTAACATTATCGTATTAATTTATATTTTACTAAATACAAGTTAATTCATATATATATATAGTTGAATAGGTTCTGTAGCATTCACAGGAAAAGCTAATGTAACAAACTCTTAATGATTGTTTCAAGAGTGTAATATCAACATGCGCATTTTACCACCGAAGTCCTGACAATTATTTAAAACAATTTTAGTGTTATTATGATATAGTGTGTGATTTGAAGACGAAAATTTTCAATTTAAAATTTTGCTACACATTTAAAAAAAATAGTATGCAGATAAAACGCATTGAAACGATAGATGATCGCATTCATAATTGTAAAAAAAAAAAAAAAAAAAAAAAGACCCCAGTTAACATTTTAACCTTTTCAAACCCTTGTGTAAACCTCCTAAGCAAAAATGTTGCATCCTTGCTTCAAAGTTACCATAAAAAGGGTGCAACCTTTTGAGAAGATTGTAAAAAGGGTCCTAGTATGCACTTGACAAGCTTTTTGCAACGTTGTCGCGACCAAATTTTCCACAAGGTAAAGAGTAGGGAAACCTTTACAGTGTGAATCTTGTAGCAAACCTTGTAATGAAAATGGTGTGTAAGCCTTTTCACTATGAGGTTACTACTAGGTAGATATAAGAAAGTTTGCAAAACCTTTCCTTCATAAAGTATTAGTACCGAAAACATAGTTTTTTAGGGTCAAATATAAACTTTTTTTAAGCGAATTCTAATATTGTTTGGAAAATGGAAGAACTCAACGTTATCGATATTTGGTGGCTAAAGAAATATTGATATTAAATCAGTCGGAATTATTTACATTAAGTTTAATGGCACCAATCATAACTCAATTTGTAATTTATTTATAATTTTAATTTTATTTTCTAGATAAAACTTACTAGATGTAAATATAAATTTCCATAGCAATTTTTAAAAAAATATGTTAAAATTCAAAATTGAGTATAACAGTTTATTTAGATAATTGTAGGTTCTCTGTCCTGTATTATACACTTTAATTTATACTGAATTTTATTTTTAATTTTATCTGGATGATTCAAGCTGAATTTATCCCTGAAAGAGTCAAACCCTGACAAAAACTAATTCCACATAAATTAAGTCTAAAATTTGCAGCAGTGATCTTTTAACACCATTTGTACCTTCACAAAAAGTATGCAGTTTAAAAAGTAATTTGTGTATCATAAAAATAAATTATAATCCTAAAAATTATATTTAAAAACAAACTATAACCCGATGTTAAAAAGCCAAAACTATAGATACTAAACTCTCAATATGAAATCTTAAAATTTTAAATTTTAAATACCAACTGAGTTTCTTCTAGTATTATTTTAAAGCTAAGAAGATCGAAAGAAAACGAAGTATTGAAAAAAAATAAAAAAATATTGGCAACAAATTTCGTAATTTTCAATATATACTGGTACTTTAAATTTAGAGTTTTTGATTCCCAGTTTTGAAATACCCAGCTTAAAAAAATAATAAAATAATAAAAACTTCAAGTTTATGACGGTGAAAGTACGGTAGTATGACGGTAGTAATTTAAATGTGTGAGCTGAAAAAGTGCTAATTTCTTGAGTGGTTTATAGCCGTTTACATTTTATGGTTTGTATTTTGATTAGACGTGGCAATTTGGTGACTAGTTATTCATGCTCTTTCAATCAGTCTGAATAGACCTCCAATTACTAAATATCAGTGTGCAAAACTGGTTGCTTTTGATTAAATTGTAAGATTTATCCAAAAGGAAAAATAAAATAAGTTGTTGCACCGTGTGCTACAACTACCAATATCATAAACATCTAGAAGAAGTTGGGCAAAACAGGATAGCGGACAAAATGGGAAAACATCATTTGTCTTATTGTTTTTGTTAAAACCAGAAAAAGAAGTTTGTAAAAGAGACTTAATTAATATTTGAGAAACTAAATCTTTAACTTTAATTTAACATGGGAAAATTCTTTCTGGATGTTAAAAGTCGTCGTTAGAATACGTGGTTAAACCGAGAGCATTTAATTTTCGTTAAAAAGTTTAACATAAGATATGATCATGTATAGAATGTCTGGGACAGAACAGGACGATAAAAGCCATAACAGTTTGGCACCTCCACCAAAATCCTCTTAAATATTAGTTGTTTTTTCAAATATTTTTTTTCATCTTTTTAACAAGTAACATGTTTTAAAAGATGCACACTTGCGTTTTCTTTTACCTTAGTACAAATTACATTGGCATTTTATTTTAAGAACACGTCGAGCCAAAATGCTGGCATGACTCTATTCTTTTATTTTTACTATTTTTCATAAATATTTAAAGTCTTTCTAGAAATCATCATTAAAAATATTTGACTAATGCAAAAGTGAAAATGCCCTTGTCTGTAAAATATCGTATATGGTATAATTCTTTATTTATGTACTTTATAAGCAAGAATTATAAGTGTATTATTATAAGTAGGCAATTTTGTAGTAAATACATTGTTAGATGCTTATATTTCAAAGAAAAACTCACTATACTTTTGTATTGTTTTGATATGAAATAAAACTTTAAATCATCCATCTAATTACGGTGCCTTTTCTAGACATAAAGTTATGACCTGATTTACTTGTATAAATACAAAACAGGTTGAACGCATTGATTTAACTTATAAAGCGTATGGAAGATAAATTCGTATTTGCCTGCTTTCAATAATAATCGAAATATCGTAACGAGTACACAAATTTGAAATTAATTTGCATTCAGTACTGAATGTCGTAGTCTGAGTCTTGATATCACACTGCTCTCTTTCCAGCACATTTTGGGTATGGTATTTTTTAATTCTTTATTATTTAAATTTTTTGTGTAGTTCAATTGGAAACAATAGTTAAAAAAATTTCAAAATACATTAGATCCAAAATACCTTGCGAAACACAACCTAATAAAGAATTTAAAATATGGTATCTGCTAACTGTAATTGCTCTCTTAAACGTTTATATTTATACAAAAAACTTACCACATTTTGTTAAATTTTTCTCATTAAATAAAACTTTCAATCTTTTGTCTGCTCTACATTATGCTTATATATCCAAATGTCCGACGCATTGAGTCAACTTTGACATACAAGAAACAAATATGAATCTATTTGTTTTCTATAAAAAAAAAAGACACCCGTTTTCAGTTGAATCCAGAAACCCAGACTCCATCGGGTTTACGCTAGGTACATCCATGAATACCGAAGCAGCTATTCTGAAGTCAAAGAGACAGAAAGAGAGAAAAACTGCATTAGGGATATCTTCCGTCTCCTGACAAAATGTAAACAAGAAATAAAAATAAGCAAAAGAACTCCAGATCATGGAGTTCCTTCGGGAGAACTGTGAGACAGGATCACATTTATTGTAGTAACGCTGCCTAGATCTGAAGTTTCCTCAGAGACAAACAAGTCTTTTTCTTTTTACCCTTGACAACTGAGTCAGGTACGTTCAAATAAAGTGGTTTGCTGTTGGGATTCGGGTGGGTGTAAAAAGCAGCAATTGTTAGTTTGGGTATTCTCAATGTTGTTGTCCTATTTTCATTTGTTTGTAATTGAGTTTTTTTTTGTTTTTTTTTTTTTATATATACTTGTCATGATGAATCGAAAAGGGGATGGTTTTATTTTTAAACTTTTGATTTTTAAATGTAATTGTGTAGATAGAGTATAATCTGTGTCAAAAGTACATTCTAGACGGTCTACATAATTTGATGTGGAGGCTGTCATGTATTTTAGATAATTTTATTGATTTTACCAATAATGAAAATTTCAAAGTAATATAAGACTGTAACAAAAATGATAGGTCAATTTCAAAATTTAATTACAGGACCCTAAACTTGAGCTAATTAACGTATGTAGAATAAAAAATTCATTTGTTTGGGTTACTGACCATATTAATAGTTCGAAAGAAAAATCTTAACATCGCTTCAACTCTCCAAGTATTATGCATAAGTTCACAAGTTATGGGTATTCAATATCATATGATACTTTGAAACTCAATATTATCCCAACAAGTTAGTTTAAAAAGAAATCCCTCTAGCGGCTTAGGATGAATTTTACCAGATATTTTTATGTCACTAGTAAAAACTGCTTTTGTGGAGAAGTTTTACTGTAACTTTACTACCAACAAAATTGTACACCGTTTAATTTTCAAAGAAGATCTGATAATTGTGTCCATTTTCGGTTCATTCACAGTAACCTTTAGTTGTCCATAACAGGTTAATTCAATGGAAGGGCGTTCAATCACAATTGTATGTGAAATAGAGTTTTGAAATTCCAGCTTCCTCCTACGGAAATTTCATGCCACTTCTGAGAGAATAATACTATTAAAAGCAACTATAACCTCTTTTTTCATTGTAACATGGCAGTTATTTGGTAAATATGAAAAACTACCAGATGCATGTTGCTACGTAAGTTTTATTGTTATAAGCTATTTTTCGATTGGATCAGAGAAAGTTGCCTAAGTCAATAGTATTTCAAACTAAACCACCCATCAATATTCTTAAGAGCCTTCATTATTCAAAGCTCGTCTCAATTTTAAAACTCTATAATTCTAAATCTAATTCTAAAGTAGACCACACTATTCAAATAATTGTTAATATTATTTAATAATAAAACTAATCAATGTAATAAGTTATCTATCAGGAATGTTTTCCTATTTATTAGGAATATAATTTACTTCTTTTATTCCTTTCTCTGACCATTCAACAATGGTACGGTTAGTATGTGATTATAGTTAAGAACTGTTTATCTCTTAATGCATTTAATTCTAAGAATTAAAAGCAAAAATGTATTACTCAGCACATTAAGTTTTTTTTTTTTTTTTTTTTTTTAATGTTTCGTGTTTTTAATAATCCTCTATAAATGGTTCAGTGTAAGATTTTGAAATATGATTCATATTTTTAATTTTGTTATAACACAATTTTACACTGGTATATTTTCTGATACATACATTGATAAAGAAGTTCAAGAAGTTCATAAAAGAGAAAGCAGTTCAATATTCACTCAAAGACACCAAAAAAAAAAAAAAAAATGATTTCTTTTTAACGTCGATATAAAATACTTAAATAAATTGGAGTCTGAGTTGATTTACCTAATTTATGAACATCATATAAAATTCAATCCGAGAACTTCATATATTAAAGTAGTAATTTTTTCCTAAAAGCAACATATAAAAATGAGGAGTAAAATCATGAGAATTTATTATGCTAAAAATTTGTGAATTTTATCTTTTACATATGTAATTGTGCAGTGTTTTTTTTTGTTTGTTTTTTTGTATGCTTTAAGTGCTTGAGATAAATTTTGAAACTCAGTATTTTTAATATTTTATACTTGCATATGTATGGCTTGAGTTTTATCATAAAATATGTTCTGTATTAATTCTGAAAACATTTGAAATATTGAAATATAATATCTTTCGGCCATCAAACCAATTTTTAAAATGCAGATTACTCATATACTATTTATATTAAAGAAGATGAAATAATTAAATTACTTGAGATTTAAAAGCAGAGTGAACTATTTTCTATTTTGACCTCATAAAAGTTTATGACTCAAAAAAATTATCAAATTCTTAAAGTAGATATGCAGGTAAAATCAAACTATTTTTACTTTGTCTCTCAAAAACATGAAACATGATAAACTTATAAAGTACTCCAATATAAACAATATTCTTTAAATTTAAGAAGAAAAAATAATAATATAAAATATATATATATATATATATATATCAATGTTTTTTTTAAATATTTTTTTTATTTTTTTTTATTTATATATATATATATCTTATTTTAGAACGTAAAGTGTTAAAGACAAAATTATGATTTTTTTTTTTTTTTTCAAGATTTGCAACTTTGCTTAAAAATATATATTCATTGTAAACACACATTTTTGAGAAATATAGTTATTTTCAGTTCTATAATGCAGCTATGCTTTAAAAATAAGTTTCATAATTTAAGAAAAGCTCTTCACAATTTTGTTCAGTATAATATTGAGTGTGTTTGACAAAAGAATTGTAGTCTTAAGTCCACATGGGAAAAAGCCTTAGGACTTTTTCTAAGTTGCAAATATAAAAAGCGAAGTTACTAGAAAAATGCGTTTGAATATTAACGATAAAATACGACAATATTGCCGACAGTAAATAAAAAGGCAAAAATGAAATTTAAAAGGAAGTAAAGTTCTGATATTTTTTACTTGTGTGAATCAATACATTTAGTACTGATTTCTGATTTAAAAAAATCACAATTTTTAAGGTTTTTTACGAAATGCAAGGTAAGGATCTACCTAAAAAGTTTGAATTGCATTTATATCTATTTTCCAATTATTTCAAATGTAAAATTAATTAATAAAAATATTTCATTTAAATGTGGTCATTTATGAAAATCAATTTTGTAAATGTTGCTTTGAAACAAAATTCTTAATTTTTAAACACATGTACAATCAGTGGCGGCCCGTGATCGGAAATACTAGTGCAGCTGGAAACATGCGATCCCCCCTCCCACAACACACTTTTCACAATCATTCATGAACGAAGTCTTTAATCTTTATGGACGTCACCAGGAATATTTGCAGAGAGGTGCAAGTCTAGATTTTTATCAAAATCATTAATATTTTTAAAATATTAATAATTATGCATTATAACAATTTTTTGAAAATAATTAAAAAAATTCATGGTATATGTTTTTGAAAGCGCAACCCTGTTAAAGAGAAAAAATAAAAAGTAGTAAAAATATTAAAAAATATATTTTTAACGATTTTTTTTATGATCCAACAAGATCTCACGGCATTCAAGAGACAGAGTTTAGAACAAAGGAACACGAAGATGCAAAAATACAAAAGTGTATAATTTTATTTCTTCCAAATTTCGGAAACAATTAAAAAAATAAATAAAAAAAAAAAAAACCGCTCGCTCTCACTTTCACCTACCCACGCTAATTTTCGACCAATCAGTTCATAGAATTCTCAAGGTCAGCCAAAATTGGAGATGTGCTCACTGGCAGTTTCGCTACACATTGCGTGGAGGGAGATGATCTGTTGGGTTCTATTGATTACTATGGCAACGTCGCAGCCGAAACGTGTTTCAGGAACACTTGGCTGCTGTTCGGAAGAAGATATTGAATATTGAGGAAACAAGTTTGCTATTTATTGGATTTTTTTTCACTTACAGTAGAAATTGGATCTTCATTTTAGAAAATCGCAAAATAAATCATTTTAGTTTTGAACTAATAAATTTAGATGCAGCCCGGCTGTTCTGGATGTAGTGCACGAGCCGCCACTGTGTACAATGAATACTCTCTTTTCCTGGATGGATTCAAATTTAGAAGTTTAGAAATTGTCGACTGCAAAAAGTTAAAGAAAACCAAATATCTCTGCGAAACTTCGTAATAGAAATGTCTCCAAAGCAGTTTCTACTTTTTCCGACAAACCTGGAATATGCCAAACTAATACTAGCAGAATATGTCAGTGAAGAGAAATGTTCTAGATCATGATGAAAACAAATGTATTTTAGTCTGAAGGAGAGAAAAATATTTATATATTTTTTCCTGTTTACCGAATATGTTTTGCAGAACTTTTTTATTGTTGTAATACAAGACGTTTCGTATATATTTATGTTATGTTGAACTTCATTCGTAAGAAAGTAAAGGTGAATCTTTTGATGAGTCAAAATATAAATTTTATGATTGTTTTTAGATTTGTCATTTTTTTTCCCCTAGACAGTATTGAAATAAGCTGCTACTTTATCCTTTAGTGAAACATAATTTAATATTAATGAGACATTTAACTTATGCCTTTAATTAGTTTTCAATGGAATAATATGCAATGTATTTTATAAAATTAAGATTGGAATGAAAGCAACAGAAGGAATGGAAGTTTTTTCATAGATAAGGAACTTGAAATATTTTATTTTTGTTTTGCCTTTTCGAAAAAAACCAAAAGCAATTAAGGTTACTATTACATTCGCTAATCTTAGTAGTTAGTTATATATATTAAAAAAATATTTTAGCAGATAAAGGACCAGTAGAATTCAATCTTTCAGAGAGTACCCTAACATTGTTTCTCTAGAATGTTTTATTGTACGATCTACTTAAGCTTCAGTTACTCAACAGCAGTTCAATAGTTATTAAAATTAAGAATTAATATGCATTAATTTTTAGTATAAAAACCAATCTTGCTGTCTCTCAATGACTACTTAAATCAAACCACGAGTGTCGTGTTAAAATAATTATAAATGTTTAGAAATAACGCATAATTTAGTTGTTTTTTGGGGCTGTAACTGTTTTATGACAAATAGGTATTTGTTTGAGTCTAAAAAAAAGGAAAACATTCTAATTTTGCAACAACACTCCAATACATTTTTATTAGGTGAAAAAAACCATTGTCAAATTTTATGATCTCGTGAAAGAAATTCAATGGGTGATAACGTCAATCACAATAGTTTTTAACAGGTATTTTTTATACTTGGAAAATAATTCAAAGGAGTTATCTGTACTATTTAAACTAGGAATTCTGCAGAAACGCAAAAAAAAAAAAAAAAAAAAAAATTTTTTTTTTTTTTTTTTTTTTTTTTTTTTTTTTTTTGAGAAAGGGTGGGGGATGCATTTTACTTTAAATTATAATATATCCATCAATATAAAATTTAAAAAAGTGATAAAATAAAAATGATTTCAGTTTTGCTATTATCATATGTGTGATTTGTCTGACATAATATTTCATTAATAGAGAGCGAGATGTTTAAACTGAACTCGATATAGAACCTAAAATTTATTAATCAAAAATAACGCCAAGCCTAACTTAGAAACTGTACCATCAACTAATATTCAATTCATTTAGTCCTAATGTTATTTGTATGCATGTTTGTTGATCACCATAGTTTTGAAAAATATCTGAAGATTAAAATATGTGGATAAAAAAATTAATGAAAATTCGAATCACTGATACCTAAAGGTATTAACGTTAAAATTAAGAGACAAACCACTTGAAAAAAGTTGTTTTTAATTCTTCCATTTTTTTGGGGAAATATTTACATACAAGTCCATACTCAAGAAATTTACAACATAAACCACACATGACATTAGGAACTTAAAAACGTAACATTCACTTGCGGTTGGGATTGGCTGAGGAGTAATTCGTAACAACACCGATTGCTTCAAAATATATCCATGGACCCACTAATAAATAACTGAATACAACACAGCATATGAATTTACATCTGGATAACAGCAGGATGATTTGTGCAAGAAATATTCAATCTACACCAAATATACAACATGGGTTGTGTGAGCATTACCCTTTGCATTTCCTCGAAAGACATAGTCATAATTTTGTTAAAGGAACATCACATAAATTTAACAAGAAGGATGCAATTAAATTTAATGCAGTAAATAAAGTAGTCATGTATGTTTTGAGCTGACATTCATCAGTCCTGCATGTACAAAGTGGGTATTTCTTGTAGGTAATATATTTATATTTGAATACTCTACATTGGATGACGATTTGTCTTAAGTACAACGTTTATTACATAACACATGTAAACACAATTTATGTTTTCATTTGTCAAAAGGAATCGTCCGTAAATATCTTTTTAGTGCGGTTACAGTCAGTTCTCCATTAATAGTTCGAAGTATTGAATATTTTGTTCAAGCCTATCCAAAATCTTTAAATCATTTATCATTGTCTGAAGCCTTCTCTAAGCTCACGTACAAAATACCCTCTTTGAAAAACTCACATTTTTTTAATATTCAATTCCCTTTCCTTTGTTTAATCTTGTGGTTCAATTCAGTTCAACCTCAAATTATAACAATTCATTTACACCACAGCTTAAGTCCAAACAAAGAATTTTGCATTCACATTTCAGTTATTAGTTTTAAACTTAGTTTTTGTTACATCCGTTAGATGGCACAATAAGTCCATTCCGATTCTCCTCTTGTTGATCGATTTAGTCCACACAAGTACATTACTTGTCGATCTTTTCCAAGACTTCTCGCCTTCCTCGATAGATGGCGCAATAAGCGCGGTTTTCTCGTAAAGTCGGTAAATGGTGGTATACATAAATTTTGTTTGTTGGTTTGATGTAGTCTTGTGTAGGTTTCCTGGTGTTCTATTGCATGTAAAAATAAGCCCCGTTTGGCTCAGGTTATCACCGTTTATTATAGACAAGGAGGGCAACGTTCATGAAAAAGTGGAGAAGTAGGATATTCCAAGAAATGGGAAGACCAGATCCAGAAGACGTGTGCTTGCCATGCTGCATTGCTGCGGGGTGTTCACCTAAGAGAAAATACATTTTAGTTCAGATGTGAATAACAAAATATAAATAATCATTGAATAAATGTGCATTAAAATTCTTAGAAAATCATAGATCTAGGAATCTGGTATTAGTAGCGTTCACAAATTGGATTATACACTCAAATACAGAAAAAGGAGATGAATTTACGTAATAACATTCGTTTATATAACCCTTATAACAGTAGCGAAGTATATTTTTGTTACTTCTATTTGAAAAAACTGTAGAAATACTCATAAAAATTTCTGGAAACACTCTGAAGACGATTCGTTATCTCTGCATGAAAATATTCAATGCTGAGTTTAGTTTCCTTTGCATTCTCAAATAGAGGAAACCAAAACACAATTAAAATGTACACATAGGAAAGGGTAAGTTTTTTTTAACATGAAATGCATCGTCTAGTCAGTGAATGCAAGTGATGATAGATTCTCAACACTTAAATACCTAAATATCGTTTGGGAAACTTAGCAACCAAACTGCGAGAATAAGATTGAAATAAGATACATCATACATATGCTCACTGATGTTGACATACAATATTGTCACACTTAACTTAAAAACATCAAGATTTTTTTATTTATTAATTATTATTATTATTATTATTATTTTTTTTTTTTTTCTTGTCATTGTTTACGTTTTGGTTATCATTTTTATTTTATTTTCGACACAATGCTGTAAAGTAAGCTAAAAATTTAGTAGAATTCTAAAACTAGATGTTCAAATGAGACCGGACATTCAAGCAAAAGTTACTCGAATTCTGAAATTAACAGTAAAGCGGTGGAAGACCGTTCCACAGAGTAGCCCATAAAATAATTATCTTCATTTTACAAAAAAACAACATGATAACGACTTATTTAATGTAAGAACAGTATAGGTCAACAATCCACGAAGCATTGAAAAGTTAATGTAAAATAAACAAATTTAAGTTTGAGCGAGCATTTTTCAGTTTTCGTAAGTATATCTTAGTAAGGTTTATAATAATGTATGATGTATATTTTAAATGTATGAAGAATATTTTATGATGAATAAACAATATTTTTTCTTAGATTAGCTGTTTGAAATTTTGCACAAAATAAATTTCTTAACAACCCCTTAATTTTATACTAAAAACTTATGTATTTTGATTTTATTTAAAATAATAAGCAAACATTTTATAAATAGTAATTTATTTATTGAAACATTTTTTTATGATTCATTGAAATTAATAAATAAGAGAAATTGCAATTGTTCAACAAAATTTATGTGTTCGAATTTGCAAGTAAGTTTGGAATATAAACACATTAATTCAATACTGTAAAACAGGGTCAAATTTGATGTTTCTTGCTTCGATTAGCTTTAAAAGAAAGAAAAATGTATGAAGCATCAAATTTAACTTTGGGAAACAGTTTCCTAAGTATTTATTTTTCGTAACATTACATCTGAAAAATGAAGTAATAAATGTCAATGGTTTTTTTGCTATTCTCTCATAGTTGTTCTAATACTGTGTGTCACATGTTTATATGTTTTACATTTCAATTGCTTTTAAAAATAGTATTTATTATTCATTTAGAAATAATGAAAATTCATTCCAGGTTGTGTTGACTCAAATGTTCCTGAATTAACGATTTTTATATGTCCTATTACTGTAACACTCCTAGTACATGTATTGTTTATATGAATTCGGTGTCCTTTGAAAGTTGAGTAACATAAAGTATTTAAAATTTACCATAACTGAAACATAAGCACAAACCTTGAGGCATTTTACTCCAGTTATTTATCCTACATGTTTCTCACGTTTACAAAAATGTGTTTATCACAATTTCCATAGATACCTAATTGATTTATCACATGTATTTGCTTAACTATTGTGAAAATTCAACAACGCACCAACATATCCTTATGTTTACACATATATCTCGCGTTATTGTCATTGTTCAGTAAAGATAATATTGCTGCACTCTATAGAGTAAAGTTAGTAAAAATGCCAAGGGAATATGTTTCTAAATACATTTGTCGTGCTTAAAAATAGCGTTATTCTTTTATTCGCTCAGATATTATTAGATAGTCGAAATATTTGTGCGCAGCAAATTGAATTAGAAGGAAGATCTGGATAAATTCATAGTTTACTTATCTTTTAACTTTTGATTAAATTTTAACTCTTACATGGAGATTATTAAGTGGGTTGGGAAAATGCAGTCTTTAGGCAACATAGTTGTATACTTAGATTACATTATGAACATATTTATGTTTTTTTACAAATTTAAAATAATCAATCATTATGTGCCACTTTAAAGTATTTTCATTATCCAGTACAAAGTTATCGAATCAACATGAAATACTTGGCCAGGTCATTTAAAAATCAACAATATAATTAAATACCCAACTTTTTAAACTGTATTTTATTTTTTATTGATATTTGCATTTATCATTAATTTTTGTACATTTCTATTACACTGTTTTTTAATCACAACTTCGTAGGTATATTTTATGTTATTGCTTATTAAGGTATTCTAAATATTCTAATATTACGTATGTATTGTAAATATTACAAATTATGTGTAGCTAAAAACCCTGTGTGAAAGATGATCTTTAGTCTACAAAAGTTTCCTATAAAAGTTTAAAATATTTTATATCAGAACAGATTTTGAGACAACGCTACCAACATTTATGAATCACACAATTTTAAAATCGTTGTATTTTTGTCAATTAAAGATAAAGTGCAAATGAGTTATTAATTTGCGGGATTTTTCACTAAAACAATTTTGTAATTGATTATTTCATCTATAAGGCGTACACAAAAATTCAAATTTTGAAACTTTAAAAATAAATTACCTATGAAAATCGTATCATCTTTTTGTAACGCGTGACTTTACTTGGAAAGTATTTGTAATTTACAATGATGTTACTCCTAGTCATTACTAATTTACACTCACCCTTTCTCTGACATAAAACCTTTTACAACCTTTTTAGGACCACCTGCTTGCTTTTCTAGAAATTCTTATCATGCCTGAATGAAATACATAGTTTGAAAGAAATTAATCGTTTTCTTAAATCTCAAAAACAACGAGAAGGCCTTTCATTTTGAGTATCTTAAGTATATGTGAAATAACATCAAGGGTTTGCTAAGTATCTATAGTTTTCTTTTATTTAAGGTCACTAGATTCCTTCATATATATATCCATTTCATGCAGCCGATTGGGCACAATAATTGGTCACAATAATAGTCTCATCTTAGCATAGTGATTTTACAACCTTGGCATTTTAGGGGATATTAGAATGCTAAGAGGAATTTATTTTGCACTTTGAAAATATGACAGGAAAATAAATTGGAATACAAATTTAAATTTTGGATTTTTCTTGTACTTTAACACGATAACAAACTAACCGTTGAGCACATGTAGTCCTATGGCAGCAGGTTCAGCGTTGGATGGCACACACGAGTAATTGCCGGAATCAGATGGCTGCGCATTGCTGATGAGTAACTTGCTCGTGGTTCTCTGTGCCTTTTCAGTGTGCACACTGATCCCTCTCGGCGAGTCGTAGTTGATAACCTTCCCATTGTGGTACCAGAAGACGTAGTCCGGAGGCACTGGGCTTTCCATCACCAAGCAGGTCAAGTTGATGGTGCTGCCACTGTTGATGTACAGAGTGGGTCCACCGATTATCTTGGCCTTGCTCTCTGTAGGAGAAATAATTGATTTGTTGAGTTTATGGTGTTATATTGGAATTAATCATTGGTTATGCTCTGAAACGACGTAGTGATTTATGGAGAAAAATCAAAAACTGAGCACAGTTCTGAAATGAGTATTTCCGGAAATAAAATATTTAAATTCGCATTTAATATTAACCATTGATACTTTTGCTACTAATTTTCCAAGCCGTGCTAGTAGAAAGTGAAAAGTGCGCATGTCAAGGAATAGTAAGGACGTGGATCATATATCCCTAGTTGGTGGCACTTACTTCTTTAATTTTGATTAATATTTATAATAACTTTCAATTGTATGCAATTTGTTATTTGCATTTATTTCTTATAAAAAATATAGTACTAATCTGAACTGTATGACTTTACAAAAAGTTTAGCTACTATGTATATTAACCATTTAATTTGTTTATCATTCAGAGTTGTTAACAACAATGGCGGTCTTTAACAATATTTAAAGATAAATTGTGTTTAATAATTCAAACTATAAATATGTTCTCATTATCTAGGCCCAATGAGGGATAATTTGTTGAGATCTTAATTTTTTTTTCTATTTTGCAAGTGGATTGTCTAAATGTCTAAATTTAGGAATATAACCTCGGTGTTGGAGCTTCATTTAATATTCAAACTCAATATTTAAATACCTACTAGTTTATAATTTCTCCTGGAATATGTATTATAATTTCCTACAATGAATTCTAAATTAAGCACGGAGTGTTAATGCATATAATTAGAGGAGCATTCACATATAAATGTTTAATTTCAAACAGCACAGTAATTCTCAACAATCTTTGTCAGTGTAGCATTTTATATTGCTGATGAAGTTAAAATATTACGGTTTTCTTATGTCTGAAGTTATTACTGGTAGCATTTATAAATCTAAATGTGTACAAGAATATTCCAATGACTAAGTTACAGAAAAAATACGATTTTTCTTCTGTATTAGTGTACTACTTAAAATACTAAATTTAATATCAGCTAATATTATGAAATATTTATTTTTACCACTTCTAAAATAAAATGTTAAATCCCCTTTTTTGTTATACAGCTTATGATTAAAGAAAGTGAAACTAATATATCTAAAGAGCGTCTTAAATGCAATTAAGCTAGTGAAGTTTGCTCTTTTTCAGTGTTGCTGGAGGTAAAAATCTTGCCAGTTTTCTTATAAGCTTATATCATTTAATAATTAGTATAATCATTTATTTCTTGAAAATGTTACTGACAATTACGTAGACTATTTTTTTATTGTATTTTATTATTCAATACGAGTATTTCTATCATGGTTTTCTTATACGTGGAAGACTAAGCTAGAATTAGGTTACAATAGCTGCCCAATTCATAATACAGTTTGTCAAAGTAGAAGCAAAATGAATTATTACGCTAAATCAATTATGGTTCCCAAAAAGAAGTATTTCTTTATCAATAATATGAATTTGTGAAGCAGAAGTAATCCAAGCAAAGATCTTTAGAACTCTATTGATGCGTTAACTGTATCAAAGTTACAAAGTGTACTTCATTATTTGCGTTTAAAGAATTTTCACCAGGATTGTATCTAATTAATGGTAATAAGTTTGCTCAAACAAGAGATAGGCTTATTTTAAAATAAAGACAAAGGTTACAAGACACTGCAACTGAGATAATGGAACTGTTGATTAAATTAAACTTGTAAATGCTTAGTGGAGCATATTATTCCACCCAAGATTATATTCATTAAACTAGTAAAATTTAAAACTTTATGATACATTTTAAAAATAATTACATATTTTGAAGAAATAATTTATAGTATCTTCATAAAATTGTTCAAAATTGTTTTACAGATTTTATTTGGAGAATAAGTTAATGTTTAAACTGGTTCTTATAATACTATTTAAGTTCAAACAAAATTTTTGAAGTATTGATTATAGTATAAATTTAACTCTTATAACTATATTTCTAATATTATGATAGATTCGGATAGACAAACAACAGTTAAGTTTCAACGTTTTGGAAACTGTGTGATGGGATTATTTTGGATTAGTTAGATCAATGTACATCAAAATTCAACGAATTACGAGCATCGAATTTAAATAGAAATTAAAAAATATGGATAGAAAGTTAAAAAAGATTCAATATGCTTTTAAACTTTTTATGATACATTGGAAATCTACTGTTGCTTCGAATAATCAACCGTTATTTTAGAAAGGGATTTTACTATTTTTTTGCACAAGTTCCCAAAACGTGCAGCATTTTTTATATCGAAATAAAAATTTATAAATATATTCGAACATATACTCACATACTATATATATATAAAAATGATGAAATTTAAAATTAGAGTTAGTACAAAAAACTGGTACAGACGAGTTTGTGTGAAAAATAGTACCATGCTTTATATGTACGTATAGTTTTGTGTCAATATTGTATTCACATATAAAGAAGTAACCTCTTTGGAAACTTCTAGAGCTGCTTCCTCAATCATATACTAGGAATAAAGATTGAAATAATTTTCAACATAGTGTAATAATTAATCAGAGTTCAAGTGATTAAGGACAGCGTTTCGGAAACAGATAAGAAGTGTACATTCATCAATGTCATCACTTGTGGGTTGGTTCACCGAACCTTTCGTACATGAGTTCATTCCAACAAAAGTTAGTCCTTACGGTATCAGTGTGATTTATATTGCAAATAACTGTGAATTAGTGAGAACGTGATTGTAGGAGAACGTAAAAAGAGCAGTCCGCCAAGAATAATTTTACTCGATATGCATGCTATAATTGAAATTCAAATGCAAATCTAGTAATCAATAATCGTAGGTAAACATCATTGTAAAGATTGCGGAACGTTCCATTCATGATATAAGTTTTACTTAATGTTAAGATAAAATGCACTGGGAACTTTCCATCGTTTGAGCAACATTCTAAAAATCAAATGCTTAAAGTGGCCGCCAGATCTTGTAAATAATTTTGTATTAGGTATGAGAATACAGTAAAAAATAAACACTTACATTGGAGATTATCATCTACTTTTAAAATCCAACTCTTTGAGTTGTTTGATTTTTGGCAACTATGTATAAGAGTAAACTAATTACACTCAATTCTCTTATATATAGTAGATCGACAGAGTATATTGCATTTAATTATGTGAATCTCTTATTTTATTCATGATGATTATTATATACGAATATGTCTCCTTATGAATTTAATGCATTTCATCAACTGAACTTAAAAAATGTTTAATGAACAACTGATAAAGGTATTATATTCTAAATGTTTTTTTAGATTTTTTATCCTTTCAAGATGAAGTTAAAGTATGTAATGAAATTGCAAAGTCTCAGGTGCTGAAATTATATACAGAATAAATTTATAGTGAGCTCTATATTTCAATTTGTTACTCTGTAACGGAATTCATTAATTTTTTTCATGCGTCCGTCGTTGCTTTAATGTCTTATCAACAAAAAAATCCATTTTGATATTTATCTACATTTCATATCTTGCGACCAACCTTAATGTTATTTTCGCTTCTACTTAAAATCCATTTTAAATCACGATTAAAACAAAATAATAATAAAAAAAAACAACGAGTAGTGTGAAACGGCGATGGGGGGGGGGGAGAGTTCTTATTCCACGAATCTTACGAATGCTATTCGTGAGGTAATTTCAACGCCTTCAACGAACAAGTTAAAATTGTTTCCATAAGCATAATTGAGGAGACCATTTAACGGTTTTAATGTTATTTGGCGAAGTGGACTTTTAAAAACTAAAGTATAAAAGGCGGATAGCAGTTTTTTTTTTTTTTTTTTTTTTAAACGAAGAGTGCAGTGTATCTACAAGCATGCGATTCTGATGGGAGCACTTAAATGGGATAATTACCATAATGGCGTTTCATTTGGCGATTTCTTCATTTCATTATTTAACAAAGTACTTGATTTTTTGTTTAAAGTTGGCGCGCAAATGATCCGAACTGTAACACGACAAAAAAGGTTTAATAGGTAAAAAATAAGGAGGGGGATGGGGGGGGGGGGAGAGGAAAGCAACGCGATAAGGTGTAAATACAAAGAAAAAATCTTTAATCATTATTTAGTGATTACATTAGTTTCATATAATTTATTGGCAATAGTGTAATTTAAAATACAAAAATGAATACTATGACTTGAACAAGTGGTTCTTTCTGTGATGCAAATTACTTTTGTTGTCTCCAAAATAACGTTTATTTTTAAAGAAAAAAAAATTTCACATACAATTACGGAAGTAAAAGATTTAACTTTCATATAAGAAAAGAAAATAGGAGTGTACTCTGAATTTAAGAGGTATTATATGTTAAAAATATAGAATACCATAAATTGTTTCACTGTATAGTAATAATACACATATATAATTTTTTTTGTAAATCTCAAGAATAAATTTTCTGAACAGGTTAAAAAAAAAAAAAATGGTAAATTAGTAATAATTTTAATTGTTACTCAGACGAATTCCGACTATCAACGGTGCAAAATAGCTTATAAATGACAATCTCAAACCGAAGTAAAAATTACTAGTATTCAAAACTTTTGATTTTCGTGTTTTCTTGTCATTTGTTGTATTCATCAACAACAGAGACTTTGCGAATCAAAAAGCTTATTTGATTTCAACTTGTGCTTTCGTATGATGAATCATTGTGAACTTTTTCGATCTACTTTAAACCACTATTCCATCTAATGTATTGCACCTGCAGTCCACAGTGAATTGTTTTGCATTAAAAATCACATTTTGATACCTCTATTTTGTTTTAGAAATTCCAGGTAACATTTATGTTCATAAAAATGCAGATAACAATAAGCTATATTGTTCCAGTTTCAGTATGCCTGGTCATTTTGCCACTATTTTAGATATTTATTAAAAATAGGATAATCTATTTTATATTTCCAGAAATACTTATAATTTTATCAAAAGGATGATTTGAAGAAATTTGTTTTAGTAGCGTAGCTACTCTTTAACACAATTCCACTAATAGTCATTAATATCATTATTTAAAAAAATATCCTACGGAATATGACTTTTGAAAGATTGGAAAAAGTAATTAAAACAAAAATGGCATACGTCTCTTACTAGATTACACCAAGATAGGAGTGATTTATTTCACCTTTACTATCAAAATTAAGAATAAATTATTTCCTGAATTTTTAATTTTAACCTATATCATTATGAACGAAACAGTGATTGAATAAACATGTTTTTTTAATATAATTCGCCTTTCAGTATGATTACTTTATTGTATTTACAAATTGAAACTCTTTTTATGTAGTTTCTTTCCTCCCTTCTAATAATTATACGATATGTTTTTATTGTATGTTAAAGATATCATTATAGCCTTTTGTGATTTAAGAACATTTTGGAATATATATATATATATATATATATATATATATTCCCCCATTGATAAGAAGTTAGTTTTACTGAAATTTCATTTACAACGTTACAGAGTCTGTCATTGATGGAGTGAGTCAGTGATGAGAGAATAACTCTTATAGTAAAAACATCTAAAATGTTACGTAAGGAACGTTCATGTTATTTTAAGCCTTCCTTATAAGATATAAGATTTATTCTCATAATTGACTCATTTGCTCATTGACTGATTCTGAAATTCCGAAAGAGGGTGCAAGCATTGTACAAATTTTACAAGCACAAAATTAGGCAAGGAAGATTTTAATTTCAATTTTTTTGTTCACAGTTATAATGTAAACCAACAGGAAGAAAGATGAGTGATTGCTTTTAAGATGGCGCTAGCATCGCATAAACTTTAAATTATTCGAAGTACTTTTCAACATTCATTGTATTCCCATCTAATGAAACTGAACAATTAAAACAAAAATAACTAAATAATACTCGTTATCTGAAAGTAACATTACCTCCAAATTGATTGCGTTTTTTTTTTATGAATTCATTGTACAATTGGCGATAAAGCAGGTTTTCTTGTTCATGAGTTACAATACTACAAATAAAAAGTGTACATTCAGCATAAAACAACTATGTGTCAAATGTATTGCTCCCTAGAGAGCCATTAGGTGTTGAAAAAAAATATTTATTAAGTTGTCCTCGCCTTTGAACATCTTAATAAATATTGAATATAACGTTTAATTTATACCACCAGTGTGTTTTCAAATTGCATTTTCAGTAGGTATGTAAAATGTATATAAATACATTAAATGTATAATCCTACATTACGAAAAAAGTTTTATTTCACACATTTATTGGTAGTTATTGTTGAGATCAGTTTTTAAAAGTAAAAAAGTTAAATATAAAAAGATGACAATATCACAGAAACCTCTATGATTTGTCTTTTTTTATATATATATATATATGACCGTTCTTAAAAATATTTAAAAATTAAAAAAGTTTTTTTTTTTTTTTTTTTTTTTTTTTTTTTTTTTTTTTTTTTTTTTTTTTTTTTTAGATTTTAACTATTTGTGAATAAATTCTGGTATTGAATACTTACATAAATGAACGAAAATAAAAATTTTAAAAGAAATATTTGGCATGAGAAAAATATATTTGAATAAATACATGTTACATAAACAATAATTTTCGCAATAGCAAGTGATCTAATTAAAGAGAAAATTGATTTTTGAGGATAAATGCCCCAAACAATTACTCGAAGTTTTTTCTTTCTTGGTGAAGTGAAAGTTTTTTTAAATGCTAACTCAACTGAAATTGGATTTGCCTTTTCTTTTAGGGTCTGAAACACAGCACACCTTACCATATATTATTTTCTATTCATTTATTTATCGACATCAATTTATGGAATAAAATTTCAGCTGCCTATTCAATTAGAAGTATTAAGTAATATTACTAATTGTTTGTCTGAGTTTTAATTTAAACGCACTAAAGAAGTTGTTCTTTGGGGAGAAATATTATTTTTACTTGAAAAATACCGGTAATTTTCATATTACCAAAATAATACGAGGATTTCTTAATGTTCGCACTTTATCGCTGACATTTATATTAAAAATTTTAGCGTATAATTTTTTTTTTATATTGTACATATCTTCACATGATATAATTATTTCGTATATCATGTTTAATGTTGACGTTGCTTTGTTAATATAGGGAATAATAAATTTTAAATTTCCTTTATATTTATTTTTTTAATATTTAAATGTTTATTTCCATCCCATAATTTTTTTTCTCAATTAATAATAATTAATAAACATCCAAACAATCAATAATCATTCTTTAAAATATTAAAGACCGCTGTGAATTTAATGTAAGTTTCAATAACTCATTACATTGTTACAGTATTTTCAAAATTACTTAGTTCTAACATTGGAAAATTATGAAACTTTTTTTAAAGAAAATATTTATTCTAAACTCTTTATTGCACCCAAATGCCACATTAATAATTTTTATTCTCTCGTTACGTATTCATTCATTTTTTTATTTATTCCAATGAATATATTTTGTTTTATTAAGGCTATGTTTTTTTCTGTATTCTTCGCTTGGGGAAACATACTTTTAATTGATTATTAATAAAAACGTGGAAAATATATTCTTTTCATCCAAAGACAATCTCTCGCCTTAATAAAAATCCAAAAACATTTCTTTTTAATCTGATGCATCGCATTCGAGATTCAGCATAGAAACAATAATAATAACAGACGTAGCATTATTTAAAAAAAAAAAAAAAAAAAAAAAAAGCTATGCATTAATTCTCTACCAGTAGCGTCATTACGGTTCAGAAACGTTATATCTACCTTTCTACGACAGTAATATGTCGTCAACGTACGACTTCTGAGAGAGATGTATTTGCCCTGAAGGGGTAAAGAAGCAGAAAGCAATAAAAAACTAAATCATGAAATAAAGAAATAAACATAAAACGAAGAATGAGGTAAAAAAAAAACTAAAATAAAAGACTGGGATCGAAAGTACATGATTAAATCATCAAAGCTTACGTCAGCATATATCGACCGTAAAAGACGTCCAAAAAATCTGGTACCTTGAAGATTGAGAAATGGCAAAAAAGGTAGTGCTATAGTAATCAATAGAGAAAAGAGGTTCTTCATTATATTTCTTACAAAATCCAATACACCTAAATAGATACATTTGCAAGAATATTCTTTGTCGGAATTGCTTTCGTAGCAATTAGTACTCCTAATGTAATCAGTGTTGAAAAGCTCCGGGGAAAGGTATAACATTTATTATTGTTGTTGTCACACTAAGTGTTCCTTAAAGTACTTACTATGGAGAGGCATGACTAGGCTTGAATTTAATGTTGAAAAAATTTCGTTTCTGTTAAGAAATCCTTCATTATATTTTTATTGATTTATTGAACACTTATGCCGCAAAAGGGAAAGTGGATATTTTTTCCTGACATAAATATCATTAACTATTCCGCAAACTAATAGTTTCCGAAATATTGTTAATTATCGTTCTCTAAGTGTTCATTGAGTGGTGCATTTTGAACCAATGCTTTTTCTTCTTGAAATTTAAGAGTTTTTAAAATTTCAATTCTACGTAAGTGCAGTTGTTTACTTTATGCACACAGCAAATGGAAATGTCTTAAAATAAGACACAAAATTGTCTTAAACAAGTGGCACTGTTTTAAGATCTAAAATGGTGTCTTAATCTTTAAGACACTTGAAGTGTCTTAAAATGGGGTATTTTCAGACGTTTAGACTGTCTGAATTGGGGATATTTTCAGACAGTTGATGTGTCTGAAAGGGTTGTTTATGTTACCTTTCAGATGTTGGGAAGCTAAAAATACATTTATTTAAATTAAAATGCAATAAATGAGCTTGTGTTAAATTACAAATTTTTATTAAAATAAAAGTCAAAATAACTTTTTGTTGACTATGTTTCAATTTCCTGGTAAATTTAAGCATGGGATTGCAAAACTGCAACACAACTGTTAATAATAGGCACACAACTATTAATATATCCAAGCAAGGGATTTGGGACTTAATGTAAATATATGTATTGGGATAAAATGGACATTGTATTGTGGCTGAATCTTAAATAGAAAAGGTTTGACTTCCAAGATTGTATCACAGTTTTAAGTTGCTTTTTACAAGTCAATTTTAACATCAAATAACAAGCGTGATGTAAACACTTATATAGTAGTTGCATTGGCAAGTCAAAGATACATTATGTGGCAACATAAACTTATTTTAATGATGAATCAAGCAGTAATAATCTAATTATTCTCCATCTGGGAATTTAACTTGTTTATAACATTTCCCTATAATAACACTATATAATAAACACTACAATGCTTCAATTATTGTCGAATAGTTGAAGCAGATATAGGACTTTAAAAAAAAAAAACTTTAAAAGATGCATAAAAGATAAACAATTAAAACAAAAAGGCATAGAAGTATCTGTAAGGAGACATTTTAGAATATGGAGGTAGAGTACATTAAATTTGAAAAGTATGCAAGTTGTGCAAAAATTTTTGCGTTTCTGAAAACGTCAGTTTCCCAAATTTTTGTATGCTTGTAAAAAAAATATGCCAGATATACAGTTGAAATTTGTTATTATGATTAAATAACGTATTAAGTGCATACTAAAACTAAAATAATATTAAAATTCCAGTAATTTGGGGATGGGACCTTTTTACAACAATTTTCCCTATCGCTGCGACTTTTCGTTAATCGTTGAGAAGCTAAAGAAGAGAGGGCATTTAAAAAACCTAAAAAAATGTAAGAAAAGGGGGAGGGGGGGAATTAAAAAAGGAATTTGAAATATCTGTAAAGATGGCTGCTTCAAAATACAGAGTTGAAGCACATTAAACTTGGAAAACATGCAAGTTATTAAAACTTTTATAGTTCTTTCACGTTTTCTCAAAACGTTGATTTTCCAACTTTTGGTATGCTCATATAAAAGACTATGCAAGATATAGAATTGAAATTTTTTATGGCAATTATATAACATCTGAAGTACATATTAAACAAAAATATTATTCAAATCTATACAATTTAGTTTTTAATTATTATTACTTAAAAAATTGCAAATTTTCATACGCTCAACAAATTACCACATAAAAAAACTTTCTATTATTATTTTGAGAAAGCTGATATTTAATGTAGTATATAGACATTTCTAAGAAATAAAAAGCAAAAAAACTTTTTATTAGTTTTAAGAAGATTCCTCTACGAACGTAACCAAATTCAACTCATTGCAAATTTTTTTTTTAATCGAGTTTTGAATAAGTGATTATTAATAAATTATTAGCCTATTATTATAAACTTTTTTCTAAAATATAATTTAAAAAAGGTTTGAACAACATATGTAAAAAAAAATTTCTTCATTTTGACCAATATTCAATTTATTTCAAATGCGTTGATTTTTCTGATTTTAATGCTGTCATTGAGTACCCAGTCCTCATAATATGCAGGTCATAACATAAATATCCTCAGATGTAATAATATGGAACATATAAGATCATTCATAAAATAAAATTCAAGGACACAATAAATTTTATATAAATTACATCAAATCATGCTAAATATATTTTCAAAATCATTAGTACCTGTAATATGCAACAAAACCAACAAAAATGTAATTGAATGTTAAAAACAGAAAATTTAGAATTATGTGAGGGTGATTTAGAAATCGATCAATTAAAATTTACTGTAATAAAAGCACTGAAAGTAAGATAAATAATATTACATAAACCAACTTTTTCACTAGGAATGAAGCCGTTGTGCATATCAAAATAATCATTTCTGAGTTTGAGCAATTGATTGTCAAGTCACTTAAATACTATTCTACTTGTTCATGTATATATTATTGTGAACAAATGCTTTTTAATGCTGATCAAAACATTTGACTACTTCAAGCACATAATTATTTCAAGTTTGAATACTGTTATCATTAATATCCCTCGGCGTTCAAGTTATGTTTTTTGTGACATAGTACTTACTCTCATATCATGCAATCAAAGAGTACTGCTCCAACAGCTTGGCAACGATGCTCAGTTTGGATATGTTGCTAAGTGCTATTGAGTATGAAGTAACAGTATTAAAGGGCAATTAGAACATAGTGTATACCGTTCGTCCATGATTCAGCAGTGGCAGCAGTTCTAGAAGAGGCAAGCAATACCAACACTTCTGATCACACTTTTATTGCATCAGATTAATGAGGAATATTTTTCCTATAACCCCCAATTGAATATTAAAAAAAACATTCAAGACACATTTGGGTACGTGAGAAAACTCTGGCAACAATATTTGATACTTTTCCGTTAGACGGGTACCAAAAACCGTTAAGTCGGAAAGTTGGCATAGTTATCGCCAAGCTGAAATGTTTACGCGAAAATAATATTTTGATCTAGTGAACTTTTATTTTTATTCATTAGTTTGGGAGACTGCCAAACCAAACCTTATCATAGATTGGAAGTTATTAGTTTGAATAAGTTATCGCTGCAAATTGGCTATTTTTATCTGGTACCCGTCAAATGGAAGAATTTAAATGAAGTTGTAATCATTGATCAGGAATAGGTTAATATTGGCCTATAACTCATGATCTACAGAACCAATTTGGACAAAGTTTGCTTTAATAGATAGAATTTTTGCTGAGAATACACTTTAAATACAAAAAAAAAACCGCAATTACATATGAAAATGAATGTCGTATTGCTGTCTATGCTGGAGCGAATGTGCTCCAACGGGATTCGAACCCAGGACTCCTAGGTCAGTAGATAGGCATGCTTACCGCTAGGCAAAAAGAACCACTAGTGCCTAGTTGTTGTATCTGTCATTTGTACACGAGACCACCACATAGACTCTTCGCAGTGAGTTGCGAAGGGGGTCGAACGATTGAGTTGCTTGTGTGCGAGTTGAGTTTGTTACATGAGAGTTGAGTGGTTGTGTGAGAGAAAAAGTTGCTTGCTGAGTTGGTAGTGTGGAGGTCGTACAGTAAATTTTTCTGAAGGCGCCTATAGATGACAGCATGATTCAGTTGTTCGGTACCCACTACTTTGGAGCGAATGTGAGCTAACTCGATAGGTTGCGATCTGGGAGATGAGTTCCTCTATTTTGGGAAGCGGATAGGCATCCAACATAGTAAATCTATTAATTGTCTGGGAGTAGTCTATGACCATTCAAGATTTTTTATTATCTCCTTTGATGACAAATGCTTGGGCTCTCCATGGGGAATTGCTTTGTTCGATGACTCCTTCATTGATGAGTCTGCCCACTTCTTTAGCAATAAATTCACGATCCTCTGAGGGAAGACGTCTTGATTTTGTTTGAATGGGTCTACAGTCAGGCGTAAGATTTGAGAACAAGGAGACTGGTGGGACATCAGCCTTGGTCAAAGCACAGATTTCTAAGGGAGGCGTAACACCATCAAAGTTGATCACAAGAGAAGAGTGCAGTTTTAAAATATCTTGACCAATAAGGAAGTCAGCACATAAATTTTTCATCACAAGGACTTCAACTTCAGCATAGAAGTGACTTTCTAATTCAATTGTGACTTTACCACATCCGGCAATACTGGATGTAACGGCAGAGTTCGCCATAGAAATCTTTCCTAAGTAGGGTTTCATCTTTAAATGGCACCAGTGGACCCACCTGGATTCAGCGCCCGTGTACGTGGGTTCAACGTCGAACCGTTCCGGCTTAAGATAATGATCCATTATAGCTAGAGCTCAGTTCTTAATAATAATTTACTTTTTCTTGTTGATTAAATTGTTATAGAAGTAAACATTACAACGATAAAACTTAAGAAGTTTTAATCAACAAGAGAATTGTGCTACATGACATGTTTTGTTTACGTTTCTCAACTGGCGAGAGTGTTGCCAGGTTCGATACATGGAAAATCACAACAACAACTTTGGATTTCTGTGAAAAACAACACTTTTTTTGGGATCCTTCAAAATTTAAAGGTATTCCTTTTAGTTGGTAAATGAACTTGAATGATATAATTGCTACGGCCCATGGTCGTACTGTCTGAAAGCGAGAAGCGTCTGAATTTTGGAAATGTCTGAATTTGGTTCGAAGTGTCTTATTTTCAGTCACTTGTTGTGACTGAAAGCAATTTAAGACCCGTGTAATGTCTGAAATTCGAAGAAGTAAACCACCTTTGTGCAAAATAAGTCACCTAAGGTGTCTGAAATGAATTTTTCAGACATTTTGTGTCTAAATTTAAGACACCAGCATTTACAGTGCACTTTGTTTAATGTTTGAAGTGTTATTTTTCGACGAATATTGAATTTAATATCCCCATAGCACAAATCGCCACTGGCCAATATCAGCTCGATATTGGCAAATCCCGATGTGAACTGCTGTAGACTGGCCGTTACTACGGATCTTAGCCAATCTCGCCAAGTGCTGCTTAAGATATACTGGAAATTTTGAAATATTGATGCAGAGTTTTAAAATTGAAGTATAGTGTTACACTAATGGACAGAGGGTTAAAAAAATACTTTTTGTGATGGTTTTGATATGTTTTTTTTGAAAAAAATCTTGTATTTTGGAAAGATGCTCGAGTTCAGTATGGAGTGGCCATATTTCCCAGAACCCTTGTCTCCAACATTGGCCAATTGGTGCAGTAAGGTCTATGTGTTACCCTTGCGCCTTTTAAGTCCAACCAATCAACCGACATTGGCCAATAACTCTGTGCTATCTGGAATTGTGTAATTTGGAAAATATGTTCACAGGTGATCTAGAAAAATTGAGATACTTATTTTGAGGGATTGCTATGATACATTACATAATCTATACTTGCAGCAGGATCTTGTAAATTGTCGACGGATATCCTTTCCATGAGCTTTTTCAATGCATTGTCTATTTATGTGCATTGTGTCCTTTTTATGTACAATGTCGATTGATAAATGTTTTTTTTATGAAATAATAAAACTAAGAGCTTTGTTCGATATTGTGCACTTAAATGTGTGGCTTATATGATGTTATGGCATATCTTAAGAACATATAAAAATAATTTGCTCCACTGACCTTGGTTTCCTTTCAACACGCCTAAGTACTATTTAAACACACAACGATGCAGACTTACTGCTTAAATGCTTATACATACAATTTTCATTCCTTTTAATTAAACTTACAATTTTGTAAGTTCCAATAAAGTACTCATAAAACTTTATCTTTGAAAAATTAAAAGTCAACCTAATCATCTTAAATTCAACTCAACTCGCAAAACAACTGAAGCGTTTTAAGGATTTGCATGCAAATGCAAATGGTATTAGACATGCGATGATACCATAGGTGCGATAAATTTCTATCAATTGTTTAAGTGTCTGAAACGTGGCTGCAAATGTTTATTTGAACTTCAATACGCAAATCTTAATTCTAATGGAGGAACTCTTGAAAGAATTTGGATATTGGAATACCAGCCGGAACTATTTCGTGGAAATCCCACGGGAGCGAGGGTGGTGGGGGGTAGTATATTCAGGGAACACATTTGCATAAATTATTAAGTATTCTGCAAAGGATTTGCTCTAAAGTGCGGATCGTATCATAATATGAAATAGAACTTGCACAAACTTTCGCTTTTGACGTTTAAGTTTTAATCTTCTTAAATCACACGAATTGCGCCTGTTAACTTTCAGAATGAACCCTGCGGAGCATATCCGTTTCGGATATCGATTTAATGAATCTGTATTGTAATTGATATCTTATTTAATACGGAAGATTGTCGAATAGTTATATATCAAGAGATAGTGTGGAACTATAGTGTATGAAAAGGCGTAGAGGAATAAGTGAGCTTTATTGACAATAATTGCCGTATCTTGAACGTTAAATGCATTTGCTATTGGTGGCTTTCCCAATGGTTGTCAGATATCTGAAGTCTAATCGATTAAAGATAAATAGATATAATCTGAACTAATAAAATATGTCATTACTCCAAATATTTCATTATTTGATTTCAAGTTTCATTCATAAAATACATTTGCGTGAAATTAAAAGTTTTATGTGGATTATTCTTTGAATCACGTCATATAAGAGTTTGCGCTGCATAAATTAAAAATTAACTCAAAAAGTTGTTTTCAATTAAATAACTTAAAGTGAACTTTGTGTCAACCAATACTATATTTTCCGTATTTGTCTTGTTATTTTCTCAATGAGGATTTGCGATTTTCTATATTGTACCGAAAAAGCAAACTGACAGCGATCTCACAAATTAAGTCGCTCTCCAAAGGTAGCCTATGCGAATAACTAAATCATATACACCAATATAATAAAATATGTTACATTTAAATAAATGACACGAGTATCCTATATCTTACAAAACGTATTTTCCCAAGTTATTATTCTAGATACTCGCCCACATGTAGTGTAATAAATCGATTATAAATTGTATAATTATCTCTGGCATAAAAAAGTTTATAGCAATATTGTGGACGCCGTACGTTTTCCCATTACAAAATATATAACTATCTATGTGTTCTACTCGTTTAGTTTCCACATGTTTTTGTGGCTTTTACTCATATTTTCCTACTATAAAACTCTTAGTCTAATATTAAAACCGTATTTATTTCTTGGTATTACACCAATATTACAAATGCCATACCCATTTCAGAGTTAAATTTTCCTTGCGTTCTTTGCAACCAGTCGTTCTCAGCAGAAAAGGTAGCCTCAGACCATTGTCTACCTACTTCGTACAGGGGTACTGCAAGGAAAAAACAAAACAAAAAAGCAACTAAATCCCATTGATATTTACAAATAATAAGAACTAAAAATAAAACTTGCTTGAAAATTAATGTAAGATACCTACGATGGATTTGGATACGTATTTCATAGAGTATTTAATGGTATAATAACGTTTTTTTAATTAAAAAAGAACCTTGAGGGAAACTTAAAAAAATTAATAAAACAAAGACCACATATTTTAATATTTTTTTTATTATTATTTTAATTTCAAATTTAAATCAAGCCTTTTGGATCAACTAGTTTAGAACTAGAAGATTTAGTTGAACGTAAAATAAGGATTTGTCATGAAAACGAATATGCAATAATTTCAACGGAACAGACGTTTAAAAATAAATTGATATAAAACTGAAATAATACAATAAGTTGAAAACCTGTTGTAGTCCAAACTAAGCCAAGGGTATGTAATTTGGCTGGGTGTCCAGAAAAAGGAGACAAATCTAAAACGAAACAATAATGGTTTGTTTATAAATACTTCGTGAATGTTATATTTCCGTATTCTGAATTCAACGTAAATACTTTAAATTATTTTCCTTTATATTGAAAAACGATTTATTGTATAAGGATATTGTATGAAAATTAAATGAATATTAACTAATTCTACCACAATACGTTTCTTCACCACTCTCGCTATAATCTTCCAAAATCTTAGAAATTTCTAATTTTTTTTTTTTAAATAATATAATTAGTCTTACATTATTTAACTATGTAGTCACATTTAAACTGACACATAAACCTTCAGAAGAAGCAATTGAAAACTCTCGACTGTAAACTGCGCAAAAAGAATAGAATGATAACCTCATCGTACTCAGTATTTCACATTACAACATAGAGGGAAATGCTCATAACATTTGAGGGAATTGCTCATTCTTTTAATACGACTACTCTATCACAATACATATACCAATTGAATATATTTTAAGCACTAAAAACTGTTCGATTTTGAGTTCTAAGTATAAAAATACTTCACTACCCACACAATATATCCGCACCTATTTGTTACACAAACGAGAGAATTCTCTTTTCAGAATCGTGAGTATATACGCCCCATGAATATATTTTTCCCATGTAGACATTCATATCCCCATCTGGGTTTATATAAAGGTCCGAAAAGCGACGTCCCCTTTTTTTATTATCTCCCGTCTGGACGCGTCAAAAGACCATTTATCAAAATAAACGTCCTGTAAATGTACACCTCTACCAGGCAAAATAAACCCTTCTTGCACAAAGAATCCATTCTAAATGAAACAGATATCCGCAGAAGAGAAAGTAAAATTGAGTATGAAAAAGGGGTAAAAAATGTATCCGTGGTCCCTATCTTCAAAGGAAAATTCTGTCCACAAATGATCGGACCAAAAACTTTTTCTTTCCACCTTTTCAAGTCCGGGAACCATACGCCCTGCCCACCAGACGTACATGAGAACCATTTTCTTGTCTCTGTATTGCGTTTCTGGTTGGGGAAAAGTAATGATGTTGCCAGATTCCTTCCTTTATTTTTTTTTTTGCTCTCTCTTTCATTTTTCGTTTAAGGCTACGCACTTATCTCGCGCGAATATTTTCCCCGGTCGTGCCTGTTTATCTTTTTCTCATTTTGGGACCCCCTCCTGAAGGGTTTATAATAGAGATTTCTTGGATTAGCCAGGGAAGAATGGCAACATTCAAGTGCCGACGGCTGGGCTTTAAAAAGACAAAGAGATGGCGAATGAAAGGGATGTGGTAAATGGAATTATTCTGCGGTAGGGAATTTTGCAGGGAAAAGCGTTTTTGAGGTTTTCACTTTTTTGAATTATTGCAGAATTAAAAGACATGAAGTATTTTTCATGAGAAAGTACAAAAATAGTTTTCTTGAGAGGAATGCCTTTTTTATGTTTAATTATGAATGTTGAAAACGTATCATATTTGTACCATATTTTAAAATAATCTATTTTCTATTGAATGTAGATAAACTGAAAAAATATTATTCCCCTTTTTCAGTACTTATAATTGATGCAAAAAACTCTTATATAGTTAATTTGAATTGATGTTTAACTTGATCTATTTATGGATATTGTTATGTGGTTTTGACATATTTTTAGTTATTATTAGTACATTTAAATAGAAAGTCCAGTTCGTTCTAGAAATAAATTTTCAAAATTCACAATCAATGTTTAATTCATTTTAAATACTTTTGGGGGTTGATTAAAAATATTATATAGTTATCCAATCTATCTCGAAAGACACAAATTGATATTTCTCTTATCGCGAAAACATTAAACTTTTATTAATTTTTCAGATCTTCATGTAATTTTACTATCTTATGTAATTAAATATATAAAAATAAAAGCATTACTTGAATTAATATAATTTGGACTGGATTTGAGTAAATAAATATAGGGCGATGCATCTGCTACAATAGGTGACATATGTAATGAACTTTGAAATAAAGTTTATTTAATAGTATTTTTTCACATTAAAAATATAAATAATAAATCAATACTTCCTTATTGACAAAATGGTGTGACAAAAATTATGCTATTATAAAAAATATGTAAAATTTTTTTTGTAGTTTGCCAAAAAGTATGCTGATTTTGATATTTTATATGCATTCGTTAATAAAAACTCACAAGAGACGTCACGTTGGATATTTAAGACCACAAAGTTATTACACTTTCACTTCACTTATTATATGTTGCATATGCTACTTTTCTTTTTTGAGTAATTGCTTATCTTATCAAAACTAAATATTGAACCAAAGGGCCCTTATGAAAGCAGTTCTTTTAATATAATAAAGTCTTCTAAACGATCTTTTAGTTAAAGTGCTTATCTCTATTTATACAGTTTTTAAAGTATTCTATGCCACATCAGTACTTAAAATGTGTACTTTCACGCCATTATGACCAGTGCGTTTTCTCTTTTAATCCTCCACGGATATATTTACTGCCGAAACGTCTTTAATTTGCATATCGGAGTTTCAAAGATTATCATAATTTTCTCCGAGTATTTTTATTTTCTCGTCTTACTTCCCTCAGTGTACGCAATCTATAACCTCAAACTCATTAAAGAAAGAAGTATTGAGGGAAATCGCAGTCCCCACTGGAAGAAAGCGCCATCTGTTGAGTCATTCTTCCAACAGATTTAATTAAAAATATCTTCAACCGATGAAGGGAAATGGATAGTGTAGGGAGAAAAAAAAACGGTGACGTAAATAAGGCTCTTTGATAATATCGATCGAGTTTGAGAAGTGTGAAGATATTTAGAAAACGAGATCCTTCAGTTTCCCAGTAATTAATGCGAAATTGGATTTCTTGATATTTGGTTCCGTTTTTTTTCCCTATGTGTTGTTTTTTAGAACAAATGAGCTTTTATTATCTTGACGTATATTGCATGTTTTCTTAAACAAAGTGTTGTGTTTGTGCTCAGTCTGGGACATTAAACGTTTTGAATAAAGAAATAAAGTAAGTTAATACTTAAGATCAGTTTGATGTGGAATTTAGACTTGGAGCCACCTATCGGCGTTCCTAATTATATATATTTTCCTTTCTCATAAGTGTAAACAAATCATACAACATTCTAATTTATATAAAACAACAGTTACTAATACACTTAATAACTCTTTATATATTTATTGTTTCATAGGTGCTTCTGGAAGCGAATGTGGTAATGTAGGAAGGAGGTGACTTTCCAGAAATGGTTGATGTTGCATTGACAAATGTCATGTTAGCATTCATTGGCATCTTTTTAAAATAAAAAAGAAATTTATATTCTCATAATACCTAAATAAAAGCTATATACAGGATAGTCTAAATTTAACAATTTTTATTTTGGATTTATGAACACTAAAAAAATATAATTTTTTCTACTGGGTGTTTATATTTTACCGTTTCTCATCACTTTACATTAAATTCGTAATTATTAGAGGTCACTGCAACCCATTTAAATAACAATGAGAAATATCACAATTACATTAGCAGATGCATCTTTTGATGATTAACTATTTTGAAATTTTATTGAAAAAGCCTAATTTGTATTTGTATTTCTGCAAACATATATTTGAACTGTCCAACTCTCTTAATTTTACAGTTTTTCAAATACTTCAATACTTCGTGATCACATCATATTATAAAGGAATTATAATGATTTAACTCTACGAAATTATGTCTAGTTAAACTATTGCGTAATTCCTCTACAAATTATAATACTTTTAAATTTCAGCTTTAAAAGTCTCCACAAAATTAGAAAATACATAATTTATATTCATCAAAACTTTCAATTAAAATTATTTTAGTCTATTGAAATTATTTATAAAGTGTTTATGTTTCAGAAAATCATACCCTGCAATTATTTGTCGGTAACTATATACGAAAACAACACCAAATCAAATGAAATAAGGATAAAATGCCTTATACAAATGCATATATTATTTACAATTGAATAAAAAACAAAAACAAAAAAAAAAAACACCACTTTACCTTCTACATAATTATAGGTTAATGTTTTTCCGAGAAAATTCTAGCCTTTTAACCTTGTGTTTACTAGTCATATGAGGAGCCTTCTTCAATTTTGCACGAACAATGCATGGACAAGTCTTTCTAACCCGTCAAACAGTCTCGGATGAAACATTAAGGTTGTAATCATTTCGCATTTCATGTGCAGAGACCACCGAATTAGAAGTTGTTGTTTTTTCAAAATTATTTGTTTGTCTTTTTCAGAAAGTACTGATAGACGTCGAGAAAGTTTATGCTTGCCATACTCAGATTTTTTAAGCAAGAAATTTCCAACAACATTATGAAATCTTCCAATCGCACGTGGAATTTCTCTGACACCTTGCCAGAGTGATTATATGCCTCAATCATTCCTTTCTGCCGCTCCGTCAGTTCTAAACTTCTTGGCATTATAGGAAATGCAAAATAAACCAAATCAGTGTGAACTACCTACGAATTTGTGAGCGAAATACGCAATGGACCTTTATATGGTTCTTACTGGAGGGTGGAGTTTTGATGAATTTGCATAATGCACGATGTTAAACCAATCAAAATGCACCTGTCAATTTGCATATCTTTTTTCTTTGATACACATACCTATCAGACAAGTAAAAATGTTTTGCTTTTGAGAATTACAAAGTAAATGAAAGTTATAAGACGGACTTATACTTTTGTGGAGCACTTTATAATTAAAAATACATTTAGTTACATAGAAAAAAATAATCTAGAAAAATTCCATTTCCAATAATAACTACAGATAGTTTTACATTTGAATATATTAAAAATTATAATCTAAAAACTGTATAGTTAAAAAAATTAAAGAATCATTAGTTTGACTCAATGCTTCATTTTTTAAGGACATACTGTACCTAAATATGTCGTTTTAATGATGTAGGTACTTAAATAAGTCCCCTTTACTCAAGTGAAATATGCATTCTTTCTTTAAAAACCTCCATTCTTTGATAAAAATATGCATCAGAGATCAGTCCAATTTAAGTAAAAGGTTTCAAACAAAAACCATTGTCTGGAAAGGAATATGTCTGCAACATTATAATACCAACAAAATACGTCATTTTTGATTGAGATATTTCTTTTCTGAGAAGCATCAGTTTTGTTACGCTTAGCATATTTTTATTGTTACTGGTATAAAGAATAACAATGAAGACTCTTCGTAGAGACATTATTCTTTTTTTTTAAACAACAAGTAATCGTTTTGATAGTATGAAGCGCTCTTCTTTTGCCTCATTTTTTATTTCCCTTATTTTTGTTGTTGAAAAATGCATTCATCAGCATTTCAATGTACTCCCAATTACACATGTAGTTTAATTTATTTAAAATATGTCTTTTATAGTAAATGCATGTTTTAGTTCATGATTGTAGTTTAAAATTGAAATTTGATATATATATATTTTTTTTCAAATAATTACAGCACAAACAGGCACACAATATAACTTAGTAAATATTGTGTTGATATAGTATGTATACAAAATAAGGTAATTAATTATCCTGTATTGCACGATATGTTTTAAATATTTTTACCATTATACATTTTAAGAAACTAATCAATTCTTCAATATTTTAATTGCTTGGTGAAATAAATAATAAAATTTAAAACTGAATCTAACTCTTTTTTTTTTTTTTTAAATATGAATAATTTAATTTCCAGTGTTTTGGCAGTGAATTTTTAAATTATTTTTCAAAAAATCCTATTCAATTATGCAAATATGAGTGGGAACTTTAATGGTTTATATTATCTAAGTATCATTGTTAAAGTAATTTTTTTAATTTTTTTATTATCTTTACACCATTTAGATGTTTTAAAAAGAAAATTGCTGACATATTTCCAATCAAATATATAAACTGCGATACTTATTCCCGATTGAAGAAACAAACAATATGTTTTGCGCCTTGAGGGAAAATAAAATTCATACAGCAGTCCTTCACTTCCAGATCATTTTGAACACAGTTCAACGTAACGCTTCGCGAGAAATATCTTCTTATTCAGATCGAATATCTTTAAGAACTATTCTTCGAAATGATTCAAAATACTGTTTCTTCGAATGAAAAATGATCCCTGAGATTTAAAGTTTCCGTTCCTTTGAGTAAGCCATTTTCGGAGTTTGATGACATTCTGGATAGTTCCAATGCTCCATTGTTAAGAAAATAGTTGCGCCTTGTCCACGTTAAGATCTTCAATTTCAGAGAGTTTTTCGCGAAGGAAAGAGAACTGTAAAGTAAAGGATAACGGTCATCGGATTTCGAAGTGGAGTTTGAAAAACAAAAACAATGAAAATAGTTCTCGTGCGAAAAGACGATAACAGGTTTATTTCTTTGGATTTTCAGCCAATACCTTCGAATTTGTTTGCAATATTCAAAAAGAGCTGTCTGAAAAATATGTTGTGAGCACATTAAAATACCTGAAGAAAAATACTGGAGATTGAGATGTCAGTTAAATAGTTACGAAAAAATAAGGTCAAAAGATCGATTTTCACTGCTCAAAGATTTTGCATAATAAAAAGCATTACATTCAGTTGTATTTTGTTTCTGAGGACATTTTTTTACTTTAATTTTTGCTGCCTCCCAAGAGTTCATATGGTAAGTAACTTTGAATGATACCCTCGTGTACTTGTTTCACTTCTTCCTTTACCATTCATTTTTTGTGTCTTTAACATTGCTTTGTTTTCATAGAATTTTTTCACCTCCTCAACTGAAACTTTTTCAAGTAAGTTAGATAGAACTGAGTTGTCTGTACGCCTGAACCTTATACAAATATACAGTTCTGCCCCTAGAGGTACAAAATTCGTTGCATAGAAGCTTTAGTACATGGGAAGAACAAGCATGTAGGTAGAATTTTTTAGTACTGTGAATGACTGCTAGATCATTATTTCTCATGATTTCTTTGTACTTTTGGATTCATTCCCAATATATGCAGTTATTTCATAGGATTTGCAACATTAATATCAATATATCAATTTATTAGAAAGCAATTAGAAATAAACCAGATGTAAGCACAAATCGATTACATGTGTAGTATATACAGTACACACTGTTATAAGTCTAACTTTGAACCGGTTTAAAGTTTTACTGAACTTGTGTACAATGATAGTGCTTGTGTTTTCTTTTTTATCAAATGTTTGAGATAAAATAACCATTGGCTACTAAAACGCATCAATTGTACATACACATTAAAATGAAGCTTGCAAACAGTACTTATAAAAAAAAATAAAAAAAAAAAAAAATGGACAATTAAACTACATGGACAAATGAACTTCCAATTGGATAAAAATTTCGAAATGATTCAAATAGCATCTGTACAGTATTAGATATATAACCCATTTGTACTATTGTATATTTAGAAGATTCCAGATGTTGAATCCCAGACTATAGAATCAAACCCTGAGAAATATTCAGCAACGCAACATTGTGTGCGTGTGGGGGGGGGGGGACAGTGTGTGAAATTTTAGTATAAATCAATTAAGTATACCAGAAAAAAGTTACGTAATTTGAGTTCCAATACCAAAAAGTGCCAAAACATATCTGGCTCTACTTTACTCTTATTGAAGTAATAAAAAGAACCTCGGAATGGCTTAGTATTTTAATTCGAAAATGTGTACTTGATTGGATATTTCATTTAATTAATAGAATTTTAATTGAGGATTGTTTCTCTATAATTTTAATTGAAATATTGTTCTTGTGCAAAAATATCTTCTGCAAGCTACGAAATAAATTAAATCAGCGAATCAACCACTTTTAATAAATTCGATCAATGTCAGTTACAATTAGGAACTTTCACGGTTTTTTTTTTATTTTTAAATAAAAGTAGAGAAAAAATCATGAAAAACAATACCATTTTTTCAAAAATTTGAGCTCGGATAGATAGTTAAAAAAATATTTAGCTTTTCACTTTGCAATTTGGCGGGAAAAAGCCACTTTTGTGTGAAACGTCAATGCGCAGACAATGAACCAGTCCAAAACTTGTTTTAAAGTGAGGTTTCTCCTTCTTTTTGAGATTTTATCTCTGCGTAACCACGTCACCCTTTTTTTTTAATGCGTTTTTGGTCACGTGAGTTTTGCTTCGATTTCGGTAAATTTCAAACTCGATTTTTGATTAATTGAATGCATAAAGATAAAAAATAATTGTACAGCTCAAATATATTCGTTGGATAACACTAGAAAATACAAAAAATATTCATTTTCCTCACTTGTGCAAGTTCCTCATTGATATATTTCGATGTAAGTTATGGAAAAACACTCCATTTGAATTTATACTCCCTTAAACATATATCAGTGAAAAGGAAATAACTTGATATTTCTAAAGCATTTTACAATTATAAGCGTATAAAAGTTCTAAAAGAAACTACAGAAAGTTTGAAGGTAAAATTCCGAATCTCGCTCTTACTACTTAAAAGATAAAGTACTCCTTAAAGTTTTCGACTTCAAAGATGTTAAAACTTTCTCTTAGAATGCAAAAAGATTAAATATGCATGTAAGGAAGAATAACTAAAGTCTTGTAACTCGTATTGTGCGTAACTCAGTCTCAGAATAAATTTAGTACCTACCATGGTAAAAATAAAAATATAAGTTATAATTTTCTAAAAAAAAAAAAAAAAAACTCTAAATATACAAGACATTGAATTTTCTTGCTTAAAATCTTGTGTTCATAATGTGATAATGATGAAAATCACTTAGGGTAGATCCGTATCTTTCATTTCGTAAAAAAAAAAAACCTTCACAATTTTGATCTTTGTGTTAATAAAGAAAACAGTTCTAAATGTATTGATGCACACTTGTATAAAATAACAAAACTCTACGGCCTATTAAAAATGCTCAATTTTGCATTTTCATTTTCTGTCAGCCATATATTCATATGTAATTGTTATTAATCAAACACATTTTACTCGGAACTTTGTTTTCATATTTGTGGCTCAGAAAAAGTCCTAAGGCTTTGTCCCATATAGATCATAATTTTTTTTGTCAAACACACTCAATATTATGTTGAAGGGAGACCCACGCCCAAATATTGAAAAAAAAAATGATTATTTTTTGTAAAGTTAATGTATAAAATTAAACTATATGTATATATTCAAGAAGACATGGAAAAAAATTTCAAAGTTCTAAGGAACTGAAAACATTTGATATTTAAACTCTTACATTCCTATCTACCATGATGTTTTATGCAAGGTTTTATTATTAACTTCCTTTTTCTCAATATCCAGATTTGGCAATTTTGACTTTGTTTAAAATACTAAAGCTATGAAAAACATTTGCTTAGAACTAAACTGTTAATATTTTTTAAACCTTGAATATCTGTTTTTTAAATTAAGGCAGAGTTTATTTAGAAAATTGTACAAATTGTATTTGAAGAAGTAAAAAAAAAAAAAAAAAAAAAAAAATTGTAAAAATCTAAAAATTTCTTATGATTATTATTATTATTATTATTTTTTGAATTACCTATCAAACAAATTAAAATACACATCTTCCTACATCTTTAGAGTATATTTTGAGATAATTAATTAGTATTACAATTAAAATATATATGTATGTATTAAAAATTGAAGGAGGAGTAGTCTTTTTAAGATGTGTTTATTTAGACCAAAAAAGCTCTAAAAAAATATTTAATTAAATTAAAAAAAATGTATTAATTAATTAATTGAAAATATATGTTTTACTTATTTAAAAAAATGTGATGCCTCTAAATTCATTAATGAAATTTTTAGGCTCTTCTTACTGGTCTCTCTATAACATTACGAAAGGCTTTTTTAAATTATAAAACTTGATTTTTTAAAAGGAATTTTATAAAAATAAAAATTAATATTTTTCTCAAGAATTTATATAAATATTTTATTTGAAAAAAAAAATATTCATTTTTTTTTGTCACAACCTTTGAATCAATCTAAAATATAATTTTTCTAAGCTGTATCCTAAAGTAAAAAATAAAAATAAAAAAAAAAATAAAAAAGTAGGCATTTAAAAAACATTTAATTTTCTTAAAAAAATTAAATTTTTTAAATAAATTTTAATGGAATGGAATTTTTAATTGCAGAATATTGTTCACATTAGAGTATTTAAGTTTCATGTGTTTTAGAGAAATATATAAAAAGTAGGTCTTACAGATCTACCTTGAGAAAATTCAAATTAAGTTCCTAATATGCATTGTTATTTTAGAATTAAAACGTATAATTACATCAAAGCTAAAAAGATCTTTGCCGAACTGAAATTTGTAACAAGTATGTGGTATTGAAATGTTGGTTTCTGACACTTCCAGCCACTTGATCACAATAAACATCGTGATAATTTCCGAGCTTGTGTGTCAACATGTTCGATTACACTTTGCAAATTGCTTTGGGCCTCTCTCCCGCAGCTAATTATCTAGTAATGCCAGTAAAAGAATCGCGTGCAGAATTTCCGGGAATACGAGTGCACTGAAAAAAAGCAACGCAGATCTTTATCAAGCGTAACTTGTCAGCAGTGCTGCCAGAAGTACTTGAAGAGGCCATCGCTCAAGCCATTTCTGAAGTAAAGAAAACATTGTTAAAAAGAAGACATGAGGTATGGGACGTTGAGTGTGCTTCGCTGTTGCTTAATTTGAGCACGGAAATAATTAGGATGTACGACACTAAATGGATACCGCATATTAAAGAATAAATATGTTACATTTTGTGTTTCGTATTGAATTGAATTGGCAAGTGATTGTGTCGTTTCGAAGCATAAGGTAAATTAAAAAGTTACAAATATAAGTTAATGGTAATGACTAAACTTTAAAGGTAATTCATAATAATAACTGTACATTTACATGGAGGGGACTGAGTATTTTCTTTGTTTTATGAAGTGTTATACAAAGTGCTTACAAATTAAAGAAGCTATGGGTTAAAAATGGAAATGCATCACGGTAACGCTACATAAATTCAAATTATAAATAATTAATTTTTTCCAAATAATTTATGTCCACCATGCCCTTGTGTATGCAAATAGGAAGGTTTACTATCAGTAGTTTACCTTCATTGAAACTTCATTGTGCGAATAATTACTTGCCAACCAGATTTTTATTTTCAATTTAAGCAGGCTGATATTTTATAAATATATCTTAATTTTTTAATGCAATACATTAAGTGCCATTATACATTTTATCCTAAAATGATAGTTAATTATATTGGTTTCTCATTAAGTTGATACGTATTACTAAATATAATATTTTTAAATCTAGTTAGAACTAGCTTTTATTTAACTCAGAAATAAATAGCTACATTTCTAAAGCATTAAACTTTTTAATGAAATAATTACGTATACGACGTAGGTAATTTAAATTTTCACCCAGAAATACTTTCAAATGAAACTCCTTCGATCAGAGATCATGTTATTCAACTTTTCATATTTCAGAAATAACATTTCGCTGTCATGGAAAAGAGGAAAGTAATATTTATTTATCTTTTGAAGTACTTAAAAGTAAACTGGTAAAAAAACATGCGATTGTAATTTAGGTAAACACTCGATGTTGTTTGCGGTATAAATAGATATGTTAATTGTAATATTCTTGTAGTATTTACATTTACGCAGTTTAAAAATAATAATACATGTTTCATGATTGGTACCATCAAGTAATTAATTTATGGGTTTCTTTAGTTTGTATAGTTGAAATTAAAATAATTGTTTGCATGAATTAGTCAAATTTATAATTTTTATTGATGTATAAATAACACACACTTACCCCTTAAATTACACATTTAAAGAACGTATTTAATACTTTTATTGATTTGAAAGGAATATTTAATAAGCAAATATAAAATTGTGCTTTTGTATTTCTTGAAGTATTGATATTCATAAATATATAGTATTTTAGTTATTCTTGGTGCAATAATAAAACAATATCTTCTTGTGAATCATTTTTTATTTCAAATATATTTTCTCGACTAATGGATACGAAGATATTTCAATATATCATACTTAATTGCTTTTCAAGTATTACATATATCTCTTTACATATTTTTTTTGTTTCAGGAAGAACAATAACAATACAAAGTAGGCTGCAGAATCGCATCTTATATCTAATCGACAAAGGCTTTCCGCAACAATGAAAATGTGTTGTTTATAAGATTCTTAGCTCTTAACTTCGACTAAAATAACAAAGAAAGTAAAAGATTTTGAAAGGATCGTTCGAAACAAATAAATTTAAAAGTTGATTGGAAGGAATTCTACACTAAATTCATTGTTTTATGTTTATCCTTTTAACTTCATTAATGCATTAATCTTGTTTCGAAAATATTGCCGAATGGTGCCTGAATCCTTCCTTCATTAAACTAATCAGTTTAAAGACTGTTTAGAAGCTCATTGTTTTTCAGAAATAAAGAATTAAATAACAAATTTGTATTTATGTAGTTTTCTAATGTATTTTAAAGTAATAAAGTAATTAAATTATTGAATTTTTTTATAAGCATATATTTGTAAAAATGAGCATTAAATTACTAAGACAAAGAGTAATTTTTTTTATTGTTTCGAATTGAGTTTTTACGCATGATCCACCCAAATGTCTTTTTGCACTAAACATTTTGTTTCATAAATGAAAGATACATAAATAGCATTTATTAAACACGCTATCGAATATGTCTTTCAGAGAGTATTAAAAAAAAAAAAATTCATCGAACTTACTGCTCTAATATTTGATAACTCTTAAACCTCCTGCCAGGTATTGCATTTTGAATAGCCAATTTTTAACAAAATGTAACGTATATAGAAATTCAGGGATACGAATTCATGGCTATTCGAATACCTCAAAGTAAGTAAAACATGGTTTAGGATGTGAAGCAAACCCAGGTGTGCGATGTGTAAAAAAGTTAAAAAAAATAGGGAGAAAAATTCTTGATACAGTTAGTGTTAATGATAAATCTGATATTAATACTAATTGGGTATTACGTTTATTCATCTAAAAATTAAGTTTGATGTTTAGGATGGACCTGGGAAAATAATAATAATGGAAGTATTTGGAATGATTTTTTAATTCATTTCCATTAAGAAGTTTTGAATACATATTTCTGAATGTAATATGTCAAATAAATATTTACAAAAAAGAATAGTACTATTTTCACTAAAAATGCTTTTCCCCTTTCTTTAAAATAAGAAGTAAAAAAAAACCTTCCATGTCATTCCATTTGAAATATAAGTCTTTTGTGTTTCCAGACGCAAGATGAGCCATTTGCGTGTACATAGGTGTGTTTCAAGGGCATTTCGTGCAATGTGTACGACGAAAGAAAATTCTGAGCTTTGAATAAATTATTACGTATTCCTTTTGAATGGATAGCACGTAGGTATGCGTACGCAAAAAAATACAGTTTTCTTTCTATTTACTTTTTTCTAGTGTAACGAAACCATTTTTATTAATGTATTGAAGATTTCTAGAGTTACAAATTCAAAGATTTATATTGTCTGCATGCATAAAAGGATTTTGATAAAAGAATGTTTACTTCTCAAACATTCGAAGAAGAAATATATTTTATATAAGATAAATATATTTAGAATAAAATATAATAATTTCTATTTCTTTCTTCGACAAAATTACAATACATTGTTTCAACAAACACCCTGTATAAAACAAGTAACAGCCACCAAAATACCATTTCTCCATATGCCAGTATTTTTTGTTAGATTTTACAGATAAAATTATGTGTTTGTTATCTCCTTGTTAATTTAATTTTAATGGGTTTAAAATTCATACCTAAATTTTGTGCAAATTAAAAAAAAATCAATTTATCAAACAATTAATGTTTTGAGATCAGAATGAAATTCGCACTCACACTGAGATTGTTCTTTTAATGTTCATATTGTTACGAATTTTTGTGTATTTGTAAATATTTCGTACTGTTAATTTTGTAAATAGGAAAATTTATGTACATTTTGCATAAGGCAGTGCAATAGTTCGTCTTAAGTTGGCTTCCCTGCAATATTGGTCTTAATGCTTGATAACGAGTTTTACAGAGGTAACGCCGGGAAGCGAGTTTTACAAGGAGCAGGGCATTTAACATTATGGTAATGGCAATCTCGCCAAGTTGGCGAGATATAACCAAGTTGGTGACGGTTTGGCGACATTTTCGGTCCTCATGTACATGTATAGGACTTTTCGACTACGATTTGAAAAGTTCTCCAAATGTCTATCTCTAGAAGATTCAAGAAGGTTCGCCTCCCCTATATCCGGCCAAGTGAGCGGGGAGTGGAGTTGAGTCACTGAATTAGTTAGTTGAGTCTGTTTCTCTGTTGAGTTACTGAGTCAGTTAGTTGACTGGAATTACTGAGTTGAGATACTGAGTTTCAGTGAGCATTCAGAGTAGTTCTAAAGCGAACTGTATTGCATTGTCTTTTGTGGCGATTTTAGAAGTTGTGTTGTCAAATTTTTAAATGCTGTTTTGTGCTCTATTGTTGTGAAAAGAGCTGTATTGAGTCTACTAGAACGAGAAGTTCTGGATTTGTGAGGGAATCTGTGAAGAGTTATATTGAAATAAATTTCTGCAAGTTTTGATCTGCTTTGGCTTAAAATCTTTCTAATCCAAACACGCAAACAATATATATAACAAATACTAAGCATTTACTCTATTTCTTTACTAATTATCGTTTATCGTTATTTTTACGCATATATTTAGGTTTGACTGTTGGGTACTCAGGAAAGTTAGGATCCATTGCTTTAAATTCGTATTTTATTTTATAATTTCTAAAAAAAAGCCTTCAGCTGTCTAAAGCAGGTAGCTAAGCAAGTGGTAAGTCTTAGTATTATATAATGCGAGCTTATATATTAACACAATGTTACAAATTGTAAATAATTATATTGGTAAGTTTTTACTTTTGATACGAGTTTTAATTAATTCTAGCATGATGTATAATATCAAAGAAAAAAAAAGAAGACTTGAAATAAAAACACTTAGAAAACACTTTTAAATAACGTATTTGTCATGACAAGTAAAGTATTGATATAACCCCTTAAGAGTATTAAAAAGTAAAAATATAGTTTTGTAAAAAAAGACAACTCAGTAAAATGTGTGTAGAAGTAGGAAAATCAAATAACATTTTAAAAATATGTGTGTATAAAAACTTTCGAATAAATATAATAAAATAAAAATTAATTTGTGTTTAAATGAGGAATAGGCAACCAAATAAAAAACCAGTTTAAAACTTATTCGAAATAAAAATTTAAAGTAACCTTGAACTCTGTTAATTTAATTCTGAAATGATCATCTCAAACAAAATTTTATTCTACATTGTCAAATACATTTCTCCCTTATTCTTTAGGAAAACAATCAACTTACCATGAAACAAATTTGATTTAGAAAAGAAACGTATTATTTAAATTCAAATAATTTATATTTCTAGGTAAAATGTGAAAAATGCCAGAGAAAAAGCAGCAATTTCAGAATACATGCGTAATAACTTAAAGAGAGTTGTCAGTTATACGAATGAGGGTTTTTTAAACATTTTTTTCACAGTCCTTATCTGCAACCCTATGTTACAAATGCCCTCTAGGAAAATTGAAATTTATAGCTCTTTCTGGCTAAAATCCCGGCGTCGAAAAATTAAGGTTGGCAATTTGTTTATTGCGTCGCCCATGAAACGCTTGGAGCCGTGGCGTATAAAAAGTAAATTCAGGACGGTTATTGATATTTATCGCACATATTAATAAAAACCTTTTGCATATCCTCAATTCAAGCTCCTGTTTAAAGCGTAGGAAGTAGCAGTTGCCTATTATCTTTTTTAGGAAGGTGGTTGAAAGGGTTTTGACGGTAGATAAGATATGGATTATGGTATTTCCTCGACGTGTCAAAAATATTCCGAATAATTTGGAAGCACTTCTTTAACAGAGATGCTGGTTTTTTTGTTAACTGCGTAACATTTCATTTTTACTAGAAAAGAAATAAAGTGCGTAATCACGCACTTCCTAATCTTTAAGGTGGATTAATAAATGCTGGATTTATTTTAATATTCTTGGTTGAAAAAATATGTTTGGATTGTCCTTTTTTGTTGTTTATCATGATTGGAACTGTTTATTGTGATAATGTGTGTCTAATTGCCATATATATTTAAGTGTTTGTGATAAAGTCGTTTTTATTTACAATTTTTATTATTATTATTATTATTATTATGACAAGTAAGAATAACATAATTTTTATTTGATTGCTTAGGTTTTTAATTTTCAAATGTGTATCGAAGGACCATTAGCTGCTTAATTAAGTCAAATCCAAATAATTTAATAATTCTTTACACGAGTGTTCCGCTCTTATTTATTGAACGATTGGTTCCCCATGTGAATTAAAAGAAATCATATACGTTAAAAAAAATCTTATAGGTAAGTGGGTAAACTTGGTACTAGAGAAACGAAATATTTTCTTAATATTTATTTTTAATTTGTAACAACAGTGTATATGATACAGAATATTTTTGTTATACGAGCTAATATTATCTACTAAAGACTTATACGTTGATTCGTTTGATTTTTGGTATTCATTTGATTTTTGGATTTTTGGTATATATATTATCTTCCAAAGAGATATTCTGTTATTAAGTAGTCCTACTTAGCATAATTTGATTGTAACGCATTTCTACTTAGCGTTTCTATTTATGACTCTGATATAAATTTGAGGTATCTGATTTTTATCTAGCCAAATTTCTGAATTAAAAAACTTTTGATTAGAAGTATATCATTTTAAAGGATTTCTCCACTTTAGAATGTTAAAGAAGATTAAAGCAATTATCTTTCCATGTATTGTAGTAGGCATTTAATTGTTATTCCGTAAACGTTTTAATAATTATTTTTAAATATTTTCGACCTCAATCTTTCACAAGCTTATCAAAAGCTCTTAATATTTATTTCTATCACAGCATCAAATGTGAAAATATGAATAATTTATCTTCATGTATTTCTCCCTAAAAATTACCATTTTTATCGTGCTGATCTCAAAACTAGCTGTTTTATATGACGTCTACTTATAATCGAAGGTATCATCATGATAACACAAAGTATATATCTATATCTATCTATCTATCTATCTATCTATCTATCTATCTATCTATCTATCTATCTATATATCTATATATATATATATATATATATATATATATATATATATATATATATATATATATATATATATATATATATATATATATATATATATATATATATATATATATATATATATATATATATATATATATATATATATATATATATATATATATATATATAGATATATATATATATATATATATATATATATATATATATATATATATATATATATAGATATATATATATATATATATATATATATATATATATAGATATATATATATATATATATATATATATATATATATATATATATATATATATATATATATATATATATATATATATATATATATATATATATATATATATATATATATATATATATATATATATATATATATATATATATATATATATATATATATATATATATATATATATATATATATATATATATATATATATATATATATATATATATATATATATATATATATATATATATATATATATATATATATATATATATATATATATATATATATATATATATATATATATATATATATATATATATATATATATATATATATATATATATATATATATATATATATATATATATATATATATATATATATATATATATATATATATATATATATATATATATATATATATATATATATATATATATATATATATATATATATATATATAGAGATATATATATATATATATATATATATATATATATATATATATATATATATATATATTATATCTATCTATCTATATCTATCTATCTATATATATATTAGAATACATCAACATCGTTTTAGTAATATTTATTACAGGTAGATGTCGCCATAGTATGCAAACATTATTGATGATTAACCAGCACAGAGATAGTTAAAGTTTATTTGTTTATTTTACTGTATATCGTATGTATTTTAGTTTATATAACAAAATAAAAAACTGAATAACATAATGTAGATGTTAATCTTAACAATTATTTAATAATAAATAATATATGCCCCATTTCAATACAGTTTGATTTACCTTACAAGAGCAGATGTATAGAAAGGAAGAAGCCGACCATTCATACTTTTGCTCGTTTCAAATGAAAGATGGACAAATACTGGATAGAAGACATGTTATCACAGGAAGATAGATATATGTTGTCACATGGACATAAACAAGATGTTGTAGGCAAGGGACTATGCCTATTCCGAATCGGATGTAATGTTCTCCTACCACATCGGATGCAGGTATATGTATATATCTTAGTATAACTCATTGAATAGCATCGTGCCTATAAAATGGCATTGAATGAAAGGATTATATCTTTCAGCATGGAATTATTTATAGTTTAGGTTGGATCGGAAGTTATCTCAAATGTGAAAAACGTGACTATTTGCTGTTGGGATTTTAGATATATTTCTCATTTTACGTATTTTTTTATTTATACTTAAGGTAGTATTATATAAGAATTTTATTGAATCATCATGGTTACATAATCTTTTATTGAAATAGCCCAACTTTTGAACTATTTTAGAACGTCCGAGAAAAAACCTTTTCTCATTACTTCAATATTAATTTATTTTATTTGAAGTTTCACATTTTACCTAATTTATTCGTATGGCTATGTAGATATACATTCAAGGTAACAATATGTAAACTTTCTTTGAATTATAGGCGCTAAAGCAAAATTGTCAGTCTTTTGAAATATTTTTGACTTCAATTAACTTTCTTCATTGCCTAAAGATAAGTATATTGGAACTCTCATGTAGGCATTGGGTTTTTCATATGAACACATTATTAAATGTTATGTAATTGAGTTTATTGCTCGATTGCAGCTCAAAATAAGAGCATCCATTCCCACCACTAATCGATCTATAGCATTTCCTTGCTTTAAAAATATAATACCAGTGACTATAAATCTATAAATTTGTCATCACACTGTCACATAAAAAACAAAAATAATTACCTATAATTTTTGAGAGAAAAGGAAGAACATATAAGTGGGAAAAAATATTTTAACCTTTACTGTTTGTTTATAGTTTTTAATTAATTTTTTTTTAAGTAATTCTGTATATTTGGAGCTTGGCCTCAAACTTCGTGATGAATAATGTTTGAATAGATTTAATAGAGTCCATTTTCTTTTAAATTATTTTATAATTTTTAATTGAAGAATACCCAGGTATTTTATTTGATGTGTTAAAGTTTTCATAGACAGATGTTTTGTTCCTTAAAAAATTGATTAAAATACAGATTCGCTTAACTACATCATTCAGTTTGTATCAAAAGTTTAAATATTCATATCTATGATTATGCTTTTAATAGAATAGTTTTTATTTTGAATAAATGCTTGCATCATATCCTAAAAAGAGTTTACATACCTTATTAAGAATAAATTTAAAGCTATTTTAACATTGCACCTTGAAGATTTATATTTTATGCCTTGTACGTAACCAACATTAAAAATAAAAATTTGTAAATATATAATTTAATAAAAAGAAACAAAAAACGTAATTACCTCTTAGCTAGATATTTTTTGTAATTATAATTTCGTTGGGACTAATTGCTCGTGAAAGGAAAAAATATCACAATTCTACCTATATATAAAACATGATTATTGTAGTTTATTTATTATTTAAGTTTACTACATTATAGTTGGGGGAAAAACTCTAAAATATATTCAAGAAATGTATATTAAATAAGGTGTAGTTTTTTAAGCTTTTTGTTTGCATCATTTAGTAAAACCTTTTATTAATTAATTTATCAAACACCACCGATCAGCATTTTTTTTTTAAATTATTATACTGTTTTTTATAGGTAAGTAGATGGCATTGTACTTGTTGATTTTTAAATTAATTAAATGCATCGGCAGAATGTCTCCAAATAACTACAAATTCACTCTAGAGTACATTATCACTGTTTTCTTCGTATAACATATTACACAATTGAAACATGTAAATCAAATATGTTATATCTCATTTTTACACAAACTAGGGGTGTGGAGCATCGCACAACTTTCAACTACACTATATTACTAATATGGATTTGTATCATTTACCGTTTTTATATTTCCATCATACGTTTAGAAAACTGCCAATTTGGCGATATTTTTTGCGATAATTGTAATATAGAACTTAAAAAAAAAAAAAAAAAAAAAAAAAAAAAAAACTTCGCCAAAACGGAAATTTCGGCGATATACTTTTCGATAAGTCTTATATTATCCTTTATTATAAGTGCAACTGAGAAGGGGAGAAAAAGTGATCATTCATAAGCTATGTTCAAGCAAAGAGAACTCTGTGTTAAAGGCATTCGTTTTTCTACTTTTTAAGCCATTGAAGCATTTTTACGGGAATTTCGTAAATGGGGATGTTTAGATCACCTTAAGAGGCATTACCACATCAATTTTTATCGAAATCGTTAGAGCCGTTTTTTAGCAATCATTGAAAAACATGATTTTTCCAATGGCAGCTACCTTAAGCGCATGCGCGATTTTGAACGAAACCTTATTGGTAGGTCCTTAGGCTATCACCAGCCTGCTCACCAAATTTGAATATCATTGGTCCATTTGTTAGGGAGTTATGCTGACTACACACACACACACACACACACACACACACACACACACACACACACACACACACACACACACACACACACACACACATACATTTTTTCTAGCTCGCTTTTTTGAGATCAGGATGTTCCAAAACGTGGAGAAATGCAAAAAAATTGAATTTTTTTTTTGACCGAATCCTATACTTTCATTACCCTATGTATTATACATGGGTAATTGAAAGTAAAAACAGTAAAACAAGCTCATGATATAAAATAGAAATTATGTCACATGAAGGTAACAATTGTTCACCCTGTAGTTAGCGATTGTGTGATGAAACATTCAATTAGAGTTCGAGTATTTTGGTATATAATGAAAGAATTGTGTGAATAGTTTTTTATAATTTTTTTTGTTACATCATAAGTAGAAATTGGAGAGTATGAAATTGAAAATCAGAAATCTATGATACAAATAGTACATTTAGGAGGTTTTAATAAATTTGCAAGTTGTCCAGTAGTAACATTTTGGGCCATTGATATTTTTTCCAAAAATTTCCAAGTACCATACCAATATCCGTAGAATAAGATACAATATTTATAATTAAAAATTATAATTATACAAACTGGATTTCCAAGCACTTTCGGCTGGAATAAATGAGTTTAATTTAGGACTTAAGATAGTTTTACTGGCATTTAAAATAGTTTATGGGCCATTTGAGAACTCTTAGGAGAGGATTTGGTGCTTTCAATATTGCTTGCCTTATGGACGACTCTGTAGCCTAGACTATTCCGTAGCTTACATCTAAGCTTCGTACATTGTGCTCTCTCCGCTCCTAGGTGAAATTAAACAGCAGAAGGCGTCTCACTTGTTACATCATCGTCAGTCAAGGAAAGAAGTGCTTAAAAGTGGCTCCTGAGAGTTTTATTATCCCTTTTACCTCATAATGAGATGATACCTTTTTTCCATGGTTATCCAATTGCACTTGAGGATGCTCCCCTAGGAAATCACCACATCTTCACCTCTGCCCCATCCAAATCAGGCTGTAAATCTTGCTCTGACCCCTAAATCCTGTACTACCAACGCTTGGACAAAACCAAGCCAGAAAGTCTAGTCCCGTCTCGTAAAAATTGCCATAATCTGTGAAAGGTCGTTACTTGACCCCCCTCCCCCAATATATATAAAAATTGTGATTGTGTAACCAAATTATCACATAAGTATATGCTATTTTTACGGAGATATTAACCCCAGACAATTGTCGAACCAATAGGACCACTGTAAAAGTATTTTACAATGTGAAATGTGTAAGAAGAAATTTGAAATGTGAGTCTGATATATTTTGATGTTTCCAAATGATATATAATGTTTTATCTGAAACTAAACCAACTCATACATATTAAAGAAAACTTCATGTTACTTCCAATTAAAACATTTTCTATCATTTGTGTGCATATTTGAAATTAATCTATCGAAATTGAAAAAAAAAAGTCCATTTAATTTCATTTATATTCGATAAAGATTTTTTGCATGCGTACTAAAATCATTTCGTAATTAACTGTGTCATTTTCAACCTAATAGTCAAGTAGCATGCAATACCATCTATCTAGACCCAATATTTCCAAATATCTCTTAAGTTGTATTGATAATCATTAGGATTTGCACATATATTGGCTTTTGACATAGTTTAATCTTTCTAGCATTACTTTGAAACTTCGTAACTGGTAATTATGTGCTATATGTAAGCTTTAGTATTTTAATATAATAACTATTTTTGAAGTATTGATTTTTTAATTTATGAATAAATAGTTTTATTTTAAAGATTTATCATATTTTCATTCTACAGTTAAAGTAGTATTGTACATATTTTTGATGAGAACCTATATTGGAAAACTAGACTTAATAATTATATTGACTACTTTAAATCATTTGTAAAATTATCAAACATTAGAATATTTTGGTTTCTTTTCCAATAAAATAAATAAAGTGCATTTTAGAACATTTGTTTCTATGAACATTAAATAATTAAGAAATATATTTTTTAATCTGATTTTGAAAAATGGGACCTGGAAGTATTCACTAAATACTGGTCACTCTATAATACTATCTTTATCAAAGAAGTCTAACATAGAAGACATTAATTTACCAACCTCAGTTGAGAGATATTGAAGCAAAGTTTAATAACAAACACAGTGTTTTTTTTTTTTTTTTTTTTTTTTTTTTTTTTTAGACATGCTAATTGTGACGTACCAATGGCGTAAGTAGCTATGAAAGTGAATTATGCAAAGAGTGACCTACCAATGACATTAAGAGTTACGAAGTGGCTCATTTTGGGTACAGTGCTGACTTGGCACTCGTATACTCCTCCATCCTTGCTTTGGGGATACTTCACTTGTAGGGTCCAGTCATCCGAATTCTCTAGGTGAATTGTCTGGAACCTCTGGTCACTCGTGTAAGTGAACCTTCCAACGGTCAACACGTGCAAATCCTTGCGTCTGATCCACGACACCTGAAATATACGAAATTAAGAAAATCTTTTAATATTGGATAATAATTTTAACAGGAGTTGGTTTCACTAAATAAATTTCAATAAAATAATAATTTTCCTGATACTTCAAATTTATTGACGTGTTGCTTTCTTTATTACTTATTCAAGATTTGATATAGAATAGCGTAGGGATTACTTGTTATATTTATATTTTATTCTGATACTTTTTTTGCAAAATTCTAAATCCCTATTTATTTTTTCGATTAAACTCAATGTATTCATACTACACATAGGATATTTTCAGATACGCAGACATCAATGCTAAAATTTAGGAATCTTCAGTACTGGATACAGTGGCAATGAGCTACAAACAAGCAATTAAAAATAGAAGTACAACTTCTTATATTTTTACCCTATAAAAAAATGAATATTTTCAACATACTAACACACGTATTAGTATTTTAATGAAAATCCCTTATCATATTGTCCACGCAATCAACTAAGTACGTTATAAACAAACTCCCTTTGTGACAGACACAAACATTCTTCATCTTTTATCTCCAAGACTCTCCTTATGAACTAGCTTCATCGGAAAAAAAGGTCGCAGAATACAAACAAAGGCCTGTCATTGCCAACAACTCCCATATCGAATTGCTTGACGTGGATTGGTAGTCGGTCGACCGTTGCGTCCTGTTAATGGAATGTAGGGGATTCAATCCTCACGACAAAGGTCCATTGCTATCTCACATTCTTTATTTTGGCCATCTCTAACGAGAGGAAATGGTCAGATATAAAGAACTCACTAAGTAAGAGAACTAGGATTCATTTGGTGCGGTTGTGTGTGGAGTGAATCTGTTTAGCCGCATTGTCCTGGGAAAAGGGGAAAGTGGGGGGGGGGGCATGGATTAATTTATCATTCGTGTATTAAATAACTAACATGTATCAGGGTTTTGCTGAAAAAATAGAATTTTATCCTTTTTATTACTGCAAATTACTAACTTATGGAAATATGCAGTATTACAATAATTGAGTTTCGTTTTGTTGTATTGAGGTAGCTGTATTATTTGAAAGGGGAAGTCCTTTAGAAATGAGTTTAAGCAATTTTTGTATTAAGTTATATATTATTGAAATGAGTCTTTCTTCTCAGAAGTATTACTTTAGGAATTTAATTGAAGCCTCAGTTGTGCGATATTTTTTTTCCAGTAACAAAATGTTGTTAATACAAAAAAAAAAAAAAAAAAAAAAAAAAAAAAAAATGTATTTCTTAGTTTAGTGGCAAGCAGATGGTTCTTGGTTTCTTCTTGCATCATGTTATTAAATGTAACAGTTTTTTGTGCTACATCTTGAAATACTTATTTAATTTACTCCAAGTGAATTGAGACCAACTAATACAAGTAATGTTGTGCAATAATATGAAGATTCAATATCTTTTATTTTATAACAGTCATTACACCTACCACTTATATCAACTTTTACAACAGACGAGTGCAATACATTTGCAAACTTTGCTAAGACCTAGAAGGTTGTGATAACCATTCACATAACCTCGAGATATTGGAACCCAGATATGGAACTCGAGATATGGAAATGTTGTTCAAAGCTTCGCAACATAGCATTAGCAACAAATAATAAATGTGAATAACTATTAGCAACACGTAATGGCAGTGAAATTGGGTACGTCAATTTTAACACTAGGTTCAGTGACATGTTATCAAGGTTACTAGAATATAGTAGAATTGACTTGCAGTAAGATTGAGTGAATCTTGGGTTTGAACAATTGAATTGGTGACGCCTTATATGATTTTATTTATTTGCGTATACCTAAGCTAGTACGTATACAAATGGTTAGGAAATGTGCTGAGTCTTTACCTTCTCATAATTTAATTATTGTGTCATGTATTTCAATTGCAATAATTTCCTTTAGAAGGTGTCCAAAAATTTCGTTACAGTGAATAAATATATTATTTTCTCTTACAAATAGGGCATTAATTTATATATACCGATTTCTTAAAATTTGGTAAATAATCATTTAAAGACGGTCTGATTTCATGATTAATTGAGCAATTTATTTAACAAGTTACTTAATAATAAGTTGTTGTAACTTCTGTAAGGAATAAACATTTTCTGTTATATATTCTGCTTTAAATGTTTATTTAAAATTTATGTTGAACGAAAGACTTTGATTCCAAACATGTTGGTTTACATCAAAATAATGTAAACTATATAGAACACCTCAGATATGAAATTTGGATAATGTATAATTAATTTAAATAGGGTCTCTAATTTCCCGCATCATAAAGTTCTTGTAATGTAGTGCATATTTTTTAATGAATTGTTTTTGATTAATTTTAAATGTAGAATGTTTTTTGAATTAATGCTAGTTGACATTTAGAACTCTTTTGTTCTTGGTTTATTTATCCTACAAAGCTCAAAAATTAAAATTATATTTCTTTTTTTACATACATTCCATTATCATTTTAATTATCTTAAAAAATTTGAAATTTACCCCATTGTCCTAAATCTCCAAAAAAAAAGAAAAAAAAAACAAAAATCATTTTGAATCATCCTGTAAAGCAGTACAATTATATTTCTTAAAACTTCAAATTACTGATTTTTGGTTCTATTCAGATACTTCAAATGATTTTTGGGTTATTTTGGCAATATTTAAACTTTTACATCCTAACACACGAAAAATTGTTAGCAGGAATATTTTCTATTAAAAATCGTTAAGGAAATTTACGTTAACATAGCAATTTTATTTATAAGTATATGTAGTGTTTCTAAAATAAACCACTTATTTAATTACAAACTTCAACTTGACAAAGATATATCGAATGATTAATACTCAGTGCACAAAAAAGTGTTCTTAAATGCATTAAACCATTTTCCTTCCGTTACCACTGCCCATTTCTGAACATGGAACGCATCCAATATCCTTTTTATAATGCAGTAAAGAATTAGTGAGACAAAACCACGTATCGGCAATTGTCTACGCACGAGTTAAGCTACAACGATTCTAGAAATATCGATCAAGCATTTTGAGGGATAGTTGTAAACATTTGTTGTAGCTGATGCAGCTTGACAGCATAATACCAAGCAATTTCAAGCATTTTACATTAATCTTTATAAAATGCATGGGTTGTAAAAATTGGTGCAACATATTTATCAGTTGAATGATTAAACATTTTACGAAGTTGGTATGCACGATGTAGAATATGCTGAGTTAGAGATATGTGAAACTAGTAATGGATAACAATTCTGTGTATTTCAGAAGAATCAAAGTTTTATGAATATTTGATGAAACCGCAAAAATTATGTTTGTGTTTGGATTAAGTTGAATTGGTATAGAATATGAAGCTGCTTCAACAAACGTTTCATTTCGAAAAGATCAAGGCAAATAAATAATTAAGCGAATTAATGGAGTGCAGAATATTTAAATCGGCATTATTTAGAAACCAACTGCAGAATAAATATCTAAATCCATCATTATTTCAAATATTTATAATTCAATATATTTACTTATTTACTCTGAAGGTATAATGTCATAAATTCGTTGAAAGTATGATATTCTTATTATGTATTTAAATGCTATTCGATTCAATATTTCAAGCTTGAAATATGTCACGAAAACAAGTATTCCTTTATTTTTGAAAATATGGGTTTCTTAATACATCAATTTGTTATGCAATGATATTGATGATATTTTTTAATACAATTTGAAGCTATTAAATGGAACTGAATAACAAATTACACCTCAAAATGCTCTTTTTTTTATTTGTGAATCTATTATCTCTAAATATATTTAATTATACGCAATCAGTGAAAGGCAACTTTACAAATATAAATAAATAAATAAATAAATAAATAAATAAATAAATAAATAAATAAATAAATAAATAAATAAATAAATAAATAAATAAATAAATAAATAAATAAATAAATAAATAAATAAATAAATAAATAAATAAATAAATAAATAAATAAATAAAAAAATAAATAAATAAGTAAATAAATAAATAAATATGAAATATTCAAACTAAAAAAATTTTCACAATTAAAGAAGTTATGTCTGTAATAAAATTAACATAGTCTTTATTTCCCTTCACTTACGTATAGTGAACCAAATGAATTTAGAACAAAAAACATTATTGTTGTATTTCAAAAAGATTATTAACTGCTAACAAATATAGTTATTTCATATAGTATTTATTGGATCTGTTTTCATTCTTCTGAGTTAAAGAATGAGAAAAAATGAAAGGGAAAAAAATATTTCGTATTGTTAATTTAGACTTCTGTCCATTTTAAGCACCGCTCCAAAATGACGAATTCAGCAACAAAATCCTAACAGAAAAGTTACAACCTTCATTCTTCAAAACAATTTCAAATTTCTCATCAACGATATGTCAGACATTTCAAACTTTAAGATGAGTCTAAAAGATAAAAACAGAAACCACCCCGTGTCCATTAGTCTTATTTCTTTTCTTCCCCACACCACCTAAGTGCATTAGACAAGGGCTTGTGACGATGAAAATACTTATACTCGAGTCCACGTTTACGAGTCCACGAGGCGTCTCCTAGTCTTCACGAAGGTGTCAGAAGCGAGGCGCCAGACTTGTACGTAATGCACGCCTCACAAACACTTTGCCTCTTTTGCCTCGTCAATAAACTTAAGGTTATCTGGGTTGTTGAGATTTAGCGCTAAATTTAATCTTGTCGAGAGCCCATAATTCAAGGTGCTCCAATCCTTAGATGTGGCCATAAATCAACATATTATTGCGTTTCGTTGATTTTAAGTGAGGCGTAGGTTAAAAAAAATCTGTTAGAAAAAATGTTTGTTCTTATTGTTCTGAAAAATTATTAGATTTTTATAACCGGATGATATGGTAGATTCATCATTGAGTGTGATATTCAATTTTCATTGTGTTTGTCCCACGATTATTTTTTTAATACTGAACTGGTTATGGACAGTAAAATAGCTTTTTAAGAAAACATTCCTAATGTTCCTAATATTGTCTCATAGCAGTTACGCCTAATATTTTTGGATTTTGTTGTACTTAGTTTAGACCTTAATGTTGAATCACAAAATAAACGTTACTGAAAACTGAACTCATATTTTAAAATAAAAAGGTGGTTGAGCTTTGATCTAAATAGCAGAACAATTGTTAAAAAATTGCATAGTATAGTTATCTTATCTATTTTTTAATAAAAAATTTTGCAAATCATCGCCATTTTTTCAATAAAATAAATTTTACAATTACAATGTTCATCAAGGTGCATAGAAAAGTAAATAATGTAAATGCTGATTTATTTTTAAAATTAGTGAACTACAGTGCTCCCAAAAGTTTATAGACAACCGTGTTTTTTTTTTTTTTTTTTTTTTTTTTTTTTTTTTTTCAATTTAAGAGCTAACTAAATGAGTAAAAAAAACACAATAAATTATGCAAATAAATATTGAGGTAATACAAATAATAAAATAGTCAAACAACTTGAAACAGTCGTAAATTTAATAAAAAAAAATTTAAAAAAAAAAGCCGTTATAAAAATATATAAACAAACGGTGTTATAAGCTCATTTAAGTACTGAGAGCAAAAATTTGCATATTCCAAGGTCATATACTTCTGGTGCAATAGTTGCCTGAGATAAAAGCGAATATGTCGTTCTTTTTTCGACTGATTGCAAAGATGCCTAGCAGCGTGCAGTTTTCCAAAAATGAAATTTTGCAAATCAGTCGTTTGAAAGCTCGTGGAATGAAAGCTGTGGACAGTGCAAGAAAAATTGGACGTAGCAGGGTTGATATTTACCGAATTATGTCAAAAGGTGACAAAATTCCGTTCTGGACGACCAAAGAAAACAATTAAACGGCAAGACAGAGAGATTTTGAGATTAGTTTCAACCCAAAACATATCTGTAAAGTCGATTTCAAGAGAAGTGACCGTTCCAGTATCAAAAACCACGGAGCATCGACGGCTGCAGGCAAGCAAATTTCTTGATTATCGCAAAATGCGTCGTTCTCCAAAGTTTAAAAAACGGCCTAAGGACGCTCGTGTTCGGTGGGCTCGAAATCATATGAATTGGACAAATGAACGATTGAGAGTTCTGTTCAGTGATGAAAAGAAGTTTATTTTAGATGATCCCGATGGTTAGGCATATTACTGGAACGATATTCACAAGGAACCACGAACCTTTTTCAGCAGACAACAAGGAGGGGGTTCACTCATGGTGTGGGGAGTAATTTGTTGTAATGGAACGACCAATATTGCCTTTTTAAAAGGTCATCAATGTTGCAAAGATTACACGAAAACACTCGAAATGCAGTTACTTTCATTTGGAAAGTTGCTAGGTGAGGACAAATGGATATATCAGCAGGACGATTTCTCTTTTCACGTGTCGAATTCTACAATGCTAAGGTTTAGACAAAACCAAGTAACTGTTGTAGACAGGCCAGCCTTAGGTCCTGGCCTGAACCAATGGAGAACCTCTGGGGAATATTAGCTAGAGGCATATATGCTAATGGGCATCAATTTGCTACAGTTCAAGATCTAAAGCTACAAATAGAACGAAGTTGGTTTAACTATAAAACACGAATTTCTTCAAACTCTTGTTTTGAGTATGTCTGATCGAGGTTTTGAAATGATTTGGTAAAACGGCTCAAAATTTTTAACGTTAAAGAAAAAATAATTAATTGTCTATAAACTTTTGGGACAGCAAAGTTTAATTTTTAATTTTTATTACAAAGTCTGAGATAGTGTGATGTTATTTATGTATATTATTATTATTATTATTGTGTTGATGTTATTCATAATTAAAAATGATTTTGAAATTGTTACTCATATTTTTCAATTTGTAAAAAAAACAAAAAAAAACAAAAAACCTTTGTCTTGAACTTTTCAGACGCACTGTAACTTAAATGCAAATTAAACAAAACTTAAATGCAAGTTGCTATGACTTATTCAATGTTTTATTTGAGTTTTACTTAGATCACGAGGAAAATAAATTGTTGATAAACTTAACAATCGGCCATATAGGTGTTTTTGAAATTTGTATATTTATAATTACACAATAAAAGATAATCTATAACTTCAAATACAAATTGAATTAACGATTTACATAATTCAATTTTTCTTTACATATTTTCGATAAAAGAAGCTATTATTATTTACTCTAGTTAAAGATGTATATGCACCATCAACTTCATTAAGTAAAATAAAATTAGTTGCAGGGAATTAATTTCAAAATGCAACTAATTCAACAATATCCATTGTCTTTCAAACTTGCTCTTTTTTATTTGGTCTCAAATTTATTTCATTAGAAAGTTCAAAGCATAATCATTATTGTAACCAATACTCTTGAGACAAGTATGTCTGAGAACATTCATTCAAGGTACCAGTTTGGGACACTTCATTTTAATTATAGAAAATACTAAAATGGTAAATAGGAAATTCTACCACTTTCAGTGACATTTTAAAATGGATAGTCTTACAATTGTCTTGAGGTTACAAATACTGAATACGTTTTTCTTACAACTGTCAAAAGTTAGGAATTTATAGTTCCTCTAATACATATATTTTGTTTAATTTATGCAATATTACTCACAATTCAGCTTTACATACGAAGCTTTATTTACGAATTGGCACGCAACAATACTTATTCAGTTGTTCTGATAGCCAAATTATCATCAAGAATTCATTGTTTGAGATTTATTTGCTGAAGCTAATATCCTATTAGAACAATTATAGTGTCAAGGGAATTCTCTGACCTACTCAGTTTAATTGTTCTTGATTTCTTTCAGGGTCTTACACTGCACTTAACATGCTATTAAAAAAAAATAGAAGTATAAGTATACGTTTAATACTCACTGCATTTGAAAACTAAGTACTTAGAACTAGTAGAGAATAACAAACAGTGATTCAGAATACATGCTAATACCTTAGATGTATTTGATTGGAGTGTTTTTTTCTAATTTCTAAGCTGTTTTGGTTTAGAGTTGAGCTCACGAAAATCCCCTGCGTTTTATATTAATGATATTTTGGTTATTTTTAATTAACTTTGAGTGAATCCGTGAGCTGGATTACAATCTTCTGTACTAAGATTTTTTTTTTTCTTTCTAATGAGAAATGTATGATAAGGAGGAACATCTCTACCTGGTATGTTTACAATTATTATTTTGGTGATTCTCTATTAAATGTTTTGGAAAATATGATTAAAATAAAATGTTCAATAAGAGAGTTTAGATGATCCCAACTCAATGAATTAATTAATGAATGAGTATAAATAATGGAATTGGATCAATAACACATTAACCAACAAATTATGTATCACTCTTATAATTCAGAATGTTTCAATCAAATTACAAAATGCAATTTCATCTTTGGCTGAAATAAGAATCATAAGTTTAACTAAATAGCATGTTTTGCAAGCACAAAACAAGGAAAGTAAAAAAAATCAAAAATATGGAATATTATCCTTATATAAATTGTTTTTAATTAAATAATTAATAAATTAACTCGTAGTTATTCTATTTCATTTCTTTGACTCCGAGATTAGAAGTCTGATGATTTGACAAAAAATGTAAGGTTATATTAAATTTCGAAGTATCCACAGATTCCACTCAGCCATACACAGCGAATAAAATATAACAAACACACGATCTTACTCGTCACTTTCCCACTTAGAAACAGAAGATTTTATTTCAGCAAACACCGAACGCCACTGGAGGTTTACCAAGTAATTCCCTTTACTCCCCATCCAAAGCTGCTCTTACTTGAGATATGCGGGTGAGAAAAACTTGCAGAAAGGTAAACCCTTCGAAGCACGTTCCTGATGTGGAATTCGCGATTTATTCCAAGCGGAATTTATACATGCAGAAACCAAATGAAAAGCAGGTTTGACCATTGTAGTCACGTTTTCGATATGTTTGAAATGCAGAACGATAGATGTGGATAACTGCTCGACCCTTCCAATATAAGGAGCCCGCATGAAAACTGTTTGGAAAATCAAGTTATAAATTCAGCATTTACGACTGGGACTTTCTTTTGATGTATTCCCAGCTTGCATTGAATGATATTATTACGGGAGAGCGACACATTGTTCCGTAAAGATCCGTATATTCCTAAGGCTTTATTCCTCGATTGTAATGAATGAATGAATGTCACTGTAGTAACGTCTTTGAAAGGGAAAAAATACATCAAATGACGAAAGAGAATTCAATTTGGGTTGCCGTAATGCATATCTTTTTTATATTGCTAAATATATGTGAAATTTAAAAATTATTGTTATCTTAGGTTTTCATGCACACAATTTATTTGTGTAGCGTTGTTTTATTTATAGATTTAATAATTTTCTAAAATTAAAATAAATAATAATAAATAGTGAAATCTCTCTATAATTTCTATTATTGGTATTTAAAATTTTATTTTAAACATATGTTTCTATGTGTGAATTTATTTTATTGTTATTATTTTCGTAACTTAATTTTTGCAAGATCGATTGAATATTTTACATTCAATTGACTAAAAGTGATTTAAAAATTAACTTTAAGGCCTTTAAATAAAATAAAACTGTAAAGACAACTTTGTAATGATAACATTACGTTAACGATTTTCTTCAAGATGTTTACCGAAAATCACAACCCATGAATAGCCTTAAAGCAAGTAATTAATTTCATCGGTGAATTTCAAGTGACTTACATTGAAAAACTTGTGTGTTTGATTACAGTTTGAAGCAAAATATAAAAATGGGGATATACAAATTTAATTAGGCATAAATTGTTAAGAATCTTTCCACTTATATTAAGAGTGAATAAAAATTTGTTTTTAAGCATAAGGCTCAATTATAAAAGTGTATCCTCAGAAAATGATTTCTTTTAATCTTTAGAGTTTCCATCAAATTGAAACAAAACAGTTTGACTTTTTGATTTTAATTAACTAAAAGAATTGAGCTCATTTATTTAAGCTTTATAAAATGGTAACATCTGGAGACTTCATTTTAGATACACTAGTTATTTTAATTACTTTTTATAATTTTCATAGACTTATGAAATAATTGTTGCATTAATAAACGCGTCATCTATTATGAATAAGATAAATAATAAAAAAGTGCATTGTTAGAAATAGTTTCAATATTACTCATGCTTTAAATAATTTATAAATCACAATTGAGTCTTATTTATTGAATGAATCTTAATTAAACTATCTGAATTGTTTCTTGAATTTTTGAAAAATGATCATTACCGTCAAAATCTATCTCCTTGTCAAAAATGGTTGCGTCTCTCTATATAAACTTTTCAATCTAATATTTCTAAATAATCAACATATTCAGGAAATTATGTTATAGAAATTTAAATTACAGAAAGTTTCTTAATGTTAAGAATCTAAATACAGCTATTACTTTATTAAGGATATTTTCTGTACCATATTGTCTTGTGATACTAGCAAAAAATATTATAGTATTTGTACCTTTTTGAACAAAAATGTTTTCTTTAATTAAAGTCTAATAGACACAAGTCATAAACTTCAAAAATACAAATGATCACGCAGTAATTAATAAAATCCGTGACTTATACAATTCTTACAATAACGAGATAATGTTCTATGTAATGTACGAAATTTTATGGTTTACATGAAATAAAATAATTTAGGCTAATTTTAAACGAACAATTTATGCACAATGAAACTAATTAATGCACAACCAGACATATTAATTCATAAATGTTAAATTTTAAATGCGTTTATTCAAATCAATCCCTAGAGATATTCCCAAATATTTCAAATCTAAAAATTATATACATATACTGAACTTTATTTACTAAGTATGAAAAATTCGAAACAAAATATTTACGACTTTTTCTGATCCGAAGTTCTTTTTTATGTATCCAAGTTCTTTGGAAGCAGAAGAAATGCTACTTATCTATACGAAAAGAAAAATTCCACTTTAGTGTTTTCCGTGTTTGCAAAGTAACTCTCAAAGAGAGAAGCAGAAAAATAATTTATTTTCTTTTACAAAACCACACGAATTCTTTGTTACGAAAAAATATGTCAAAGGCTTAAAATTAATTCATCGTGACATCAATTTTTGATTTAAAGTTGAATTCTCTGGAGTAGAAATCATAAGCCCTGAGATTTAAATAACTTTCAAATTTGGATTCAAGAAATAAAATTCCTCGCGTTTTAACTAATTCGTATTATATATCAGTAAGATTCGATGGTGAATACTTTATTTTTTAAGTTGTGGTATCTGGTAGATTTTTTCTTTGGGGATTAAATCCTTAAATGCTTATATATTAAGCTCACACATTTCTTTTCAAGTCACGAATACAAATCTTATTTTCTTGAAAATTGCTATATGTGAAAAATCCTTCTAAATACAATATATTTTGAAAACTTCATAAAGTCATTCAAAAAGTTTCATTTTTTAGTGGAATAAATTGTGTTTAAGGTACATGATTCTCTTGATTTTATAATGGTGTAAGTATATTTGTATAAAGTATATTAACCGATATTTAATTTTATGAAAATCAATTGGGGACCAAGGTATATTTTATAGTTTCTAACTTGTTTGCTTTAAGAATTTTGTAAAACACTAACTTAACCCTGAGTTAAATGTTTCGTACTCACAGTGTTTTTAAAGATAATTGGGCTTTCAAAAATATTATTGAAGAGACATAAGTAATACAAATCTGAATTGAATTTTACAGTGATTTTTGATCTCGAATTAAAGTAAAAATTACTCCCCATTCAGATGAGTATCACTTAATTCTTTTTCAAGTGATTTTAACTTTTTTAATACTTTAAGAAATAAATAGCCAAAAAATAATATAATTAATAGACAAGAAACTGTTTTAAATTATTTCACTCTTTGTTCCTTTCAAATGGGATTACATCTTAAATTTGCTTCATTTGCAGATTTTTCATTTGCGACAAAAATACTAAAAATATACTACAGAAAGGCAATTAATAACAATTTTCTTTATGGTATTGTATTATTTTACATTAACATATATACATTTAAATATACTATTTCTTTCAAAGTATGTTGCTTTTGTTGCAGTATACTTATTTGTATTAGATACTAGATTTGCAGTAGATTCGATTTTTACTCGAATATTCTAGAATTTCAGCAAACAATTGAAAGTGCATGCTGGAATTAATTTCCTTGATTTACTAGAATACTTGACTCACAACTAAATTTGCAAAAGCACTTCCCAAAATTGAAATTGCAAAAGAGCCCTACCAACTCATGTATCCTTATCAAGAAGTTAGAAGAATCTTTGTTGGGCATCAAAAGATTTTCTTCAAGCAAGGACTTCTCTCTAAACTAAATCAAAAGTACAGAAAGCCATTGTGAATAAAGCATTCCTCAAAGAAAATGACTTCAAGATTTAACGGGTAAAAAGCAAGGTTGGTAAATGAAAGAGTAGATCGTCTCTAAAATTTTACCGCCCTCTAGAAATCACATCATAAGATGATAGAAATTGTAATAAGATTGAAATTGCAAGGTCTTGCTGTTAAAGTATGAGTACCCTCTTCACATTAAGGGAAACATTTGATTGCCAATTATTGAAAAGTAAAATTAAAGAGATAGAACTATGCATTTATCCACATTTACTATGTGGTGTTCAAAATATCCCAGAATAGTAAATAAAATTGCGTTGACCAAACGCTAAAAACAGAAATTTAAAAAAAAAAAGTAAAAAATTCGGATTCAAATAATATATTAAAATTAAGTTATTAACAATTCAACTTAGATCGTAAGTGTCATTAAAGAATTAAAAAAAACAAAAAAAACATTGCGTAATTCAACAATTATGCAAATCGTAAATTATCTGTTTTCAAAATCTACAAATTTATACAAAAAAGATTTTGGAAGACAATTTTTAAGTCTGCATCATTAGGTTTTCAAATTAGAATTTAAAGATCCAGATCTTCAAAAAATGCTAATTTTCTACCGAAAGCTGTCTGATTGAAATCCATATCAAATTCTAGAGATGTTCTGAAGATTTCTGTAGAATATGAAGATAGGTTTCTTCTGTAAATTTCAGCAGCACATTTCTAATTCGGTTACTTGTTCCAAACAAGGAAGCTCTAAAATACGGTGTTGGATTATTAAATTACTTATGTGGTGCGTTTACACTTTTTTATCTTTATAATTAAAAACATAATATGTTTTCATTTATTATAATCAAAATTTAAACTCGAAGAAGCAAATCATCATAAAGTGACCCTAAAAACATGTTCCAACTCAATATGAAGGTTTACAGTTTTTTTACGTGCGTCTATTATTGCGTGTTATTTAAAGTTTTCTTCATGAATATTAAAATCAATCACCAAGATGACTTATTGAGTATCAAAGGAAAACTACAGTGGTTTTCTTGCTCACTATAACGAATGTATTTGGTATTTTTCCCAGCATACATATTAATCTCAACGCAAGTGTATTAAAAATCAGATGTAAATTTTGAAAAGTATAAAAGTGTATGCACTTATCGGTAGAAAGTGTGAGAAACGAAATAATTGGGCTTCACTAGAAAGAGTGATATCACCACCAACCAGTGACGTCAAGCGAGAGAATAAATAGTATGAGACACTGCCTTCACTTATTATAAACCTTGGATAAAAGGGATCTTCTCTGATCTCATGTTAATTAAAAGTCTAGGGAATTCTTAGCGAGGCATCTTAATAGCAGACAATATCTTGCTCCATGGACGGGTGACCTGGGAGAATTTTGCAAGGCGAGATATGAAGGAAGCAGGGCAGGCGGTTTTAATTTCGGCGTTTCGCGTGGGGGTCACATTCATTTCCGAATTGCGAGGTTCTCCAATTCCGAGAATTTGGCGTTTCTATGATAGGAATTATTATGAAGGCGAGTTGAATAACTGGATTAATGTCGAGCTCAATCCATTTGTTTCACTTAATGAGATTTGAGGTGATACCTGTTTCTGAAAGTGGAGGAATCCAGAGGCGTTTATGGAGTTTGCAACGTAGTTGGAATACATGTTTCACTCGAAATAATCATTATGGAATTGGATTACCAACTCAAGACAATTTTAAGATGAAATAAATTGAAATGGTGTACTAATAAAATATTTGAAAATTTATAATTAAAAAAATGGGATTTGTATTTTGCAATGACTATTACAAATCCATCTCGATAATGTGCATACAATAAGAATTGAAATTTTCAAATTTTAGATTATTATCTTGGTTTGTTTATAAGAACAGTGAGCTAAGTCTTTACAAAATTACTTTACTGTGAAAATCTCTATTTATCAAAAAAGTTACAGCCTAATAATCCTTCAACTTTAAAACTTTCTTAAACGACTTATGATTATTTTTTTACGAACAACAAATTATAAATACCGAAACGGTTCTTTATTTATTAAAATTATGTCCTATTAACATATTAGTTTCATTTGTCAACACTATCTAAATATTAAGATGAGATAATGTTACCTAAGAAAATACTCCTGCACAGTATTAATTATATATTAAAATTACATTTAAAAAATAATTTTGTTTATAATAACATGTTTTAAGATCTGAATGGGAAATTCGAAATATATTATAACAAATTTATATATTTGCTACAATTGCCAGGCATTTTAATTTTGATATCTGTATAACACTTCAACAGGAAATATCCTTAAAAAAAACAACAATTATCTATTTCTACAGTTTCTGTTTCCATCTTCAAATTTAGTTGACCTTCCCATGTTTATTTCAATTTAATAAGGTATTTGTCTTTCAGTCTGGTAATACTAATCAAAATTTCTTTTTAGTGACTGCAGATACATAGAAAAAAACATAACGCTTTATCAAAGAGCATTTATATTTGAGTCAACCCATACATTACACATCTAATTAACGGTACCAATGCTCGAATCTAGTAATCTTTGATGGAAAATAAATATGGCGCCACATCAACCCACATTCAAGTCTGACTCACCACTCCTCCCTACCTAAATCGCTACTAAATTCCTGGAAAAAAAGTCGAAAATATATGACCCGTAGAAAAATAAGAAGCAAAGTGGTGGATTTGATGGAAAGATGATCTACTACCAAAATCTTTTCAGCCTTTCCCTTTTATATTTCCCTCATACAACTGGAGACGTTAAGAGCTAAGCATGATTGACCTTAATGAAGCCCAGCTATTGAGTTACTTTATTAATGATTTTGGTCTTTTTTCCATACTTTGGCGACGATGCAGAAAACTGTTTTTTTATTCATTGCCTTTTCTATGAAGTAATCTTTACTAACGAGAATGCACATGGTTTTTCTTGTTTTTTTACTGTAAATCACTCATCAGATATGCCGCCAAGTTTAGGACTTGATATGGGTTTGAATATAAACTTAGTGTTACATAGACAATCAACAAGATATGCTTGTGTATTGATATGGCTACGTTTGTGTGTGAGAAACATCTTTAATATTAGTTTGAATGATAATAGAATAATTCAAAAGAGTTACAGTGATTACGGAAGTTAGTTATAGATTTAAATACTTAAGTATACCTTTTTTACATGTCATTATTCTCGATTTTTATCAAGGTTAATAGCGAGCGCAAATGGATCCTCGTGTATCTATGGGCACTGCAGGGTAATGCTATAAAGATATTAGTATTTTAAATGTTGTGTAATAAATTAAATTAAATAGTTAATGATTGAAAATTAATATATTATACAAGTTTACTAGAAAAAATGATGTGCAAATTGAGCATCAGTAATTTTTTGTAAAATTGAAAAAAACCATGTAAGTACATTATTATGTGTGATTGAAAGATCAAATTGTTATTTGTAATTCAAAAATATATAAAGGCGAGAGGTGCCTTGTTAAGAACATAATTACTTCATAGAAAACGATATAAAATCGTACATTTCTATTAATTCTTACTTTTTAAATGTTAAATGGATTTTTATATTGATCCATAGCTTACAATTTCTATTTAGAAAAGGAATTTACTAGTAGATGTCTTATAATTTGATATTCTCATTAAAATAAAATGGTAGTTGTACATATATGTTTATAACAAAAGAGTTCATTTTTAATATTCATACAATTTGTATTTTTGGTGAAGGTCATATTTAAACTCTCAAACAATGTATCAAAACACTGAAATTGTTATAATATATTTTATTCTTTGTTGCACGAAATGTAACTTTTCACGTCATTTTTTACTTTTGAGATGATGCATGTGCTATGCAAATGAAAGGATAATAGAGACCACTTTGTATTAATGTGAGCAAATTTACTTGCCTTGATAGATCGACTTCAACTATGCAAAAATAATCCGGGTTGAAATGCATTAGTCTTCTGTTTTAAAGCATAATTCTTCGTTATATATAGAATAGATATGAATATATTACATGGAGCATAAATAGAAAGTTTTTGTCAAAAATTTAACGGTAAGTGTAAACCTATACACGATTGAAAACATATAAACAAAAAATGTAATTTTTGTATTTTTAAATGTATTTTTTCAACTGTCGCTGTCGTTGCGTTGTATAGGTCTTCCACCATTTCTTAATGTGATGCAACTACGTAAAATTTATAAGGGAAATTCTCTGATTTATGCAAAGAACATTCTGGCTATTTTTCTTATTCGTAAACTGAAAAATTATAAATTAAGATGAATCTACTAGTTATGTTTTTTTTTAATAATGTTACTTGGTGAGAGAGTTATATGCAAAATAATCATTTTAACTTGGACAAACATATATTTATAAGCCTCCGAAGTACGAGTAATGGGCTTCTAGTGTTGATCAGACGATCTGTTTGCTTATTTGACGTAGCTAAAATAATTATTGTTCCAAATAATTTTGTCACCAAGTAACATTATATAAAACAAAAACATAACTACTACATTAATCTTAGATTTATAATTCTTATTTGCTTATGAGTAAGAAAAAATGACAGAATATAATCTGCGTACACCACATAATTCACCTACTTATTTATCATAGTTTAAATATTGGTTATTGCATAACAACTAATTTATCATTAACTTTGGTTGTATTGTCCTAAGGAGATAAATTTACGGATTGTTTTAAAACAGATATTTTGCGCTTAAGATTTCTCATTCACATGACTCAGTAATCATTTGATACCAACAATAACATCTCAGTAAAAAAGGCGTCAAGTTCTTCATGCAATGATTACAGCCGTGAAAAGTATTGAGATCTAAAGTAGAGCCAAATTTAAAGTTGTTGTAAATTATGGGGAATGAAAATTCATATTTTTTTTTCTCAAAGTCAAATTTCCTCTTCATAGGCTTAAATATCTACCTGCAAAAATATTTGTGACACTTGATCATTACGTATTCTGGTTCACTGACGCGTAATGGTCAAGTCACACAAGCATTTTTGTAGCTAGATATTAAGGCCTATGCAGGGGAATTTTGACTTTGAGAAAAAAATTTTACTAATTTTCATTGCCCGTAATTTACAACCACTTTAAATTTAGCTCTACTTTATATCTCAACACTTTTCGCGGCTGTAATCATTGCATGAAGAACTTGGTGACTTTTTACAGAGATGTTTTTGTTGGTATTTCATATATTTTTTTAAGGTACGAATTTAATATTTTTTATTTATTTGCTCAACATTAACAACTATTTTTAAAAACGTTTAATGTTCATAAGTTTTAAACTTTCAAGGAAACTTCCTGGGATTGAAAGGGATTTTTTTTTTTACTTATCATACAGTCGACCGTTGACAAAATTTTTGTTGGAGGTAAACTGCGATATCCATATAGTTAGCCAACATATTTATTCTTATAATTATTATTTGGTTTTGAGGAAGCTTTTAAAACGTTCTCCACAACTTCTAATTAGCGGAGAATTACACAAGATTTTTCTTAGAATTTTAAATTTACCGGAACCCAATCCATGACGTACTTATGCATTCAATATGAATGATGATAATATAAAATGACTGGCAGTGAACTTGGAGAATGCACTGCCGTGCTCCTAGATAGGCCATAGTTATTAAGTATGAACATGGGAAGACACACAGTTTATATATATATATATCACTTAGTGATAGCTGATTTGTAATGAATGTCAATTTACTGATTGATATTATGTCAGTAACAGTAGTTTACAGTGCTAAGAAGCATTCCCGTTTGAAAGTAACGGGAAGTGAAAAGAGGCATATTTGTGCTTGTTAGTCTGTATAATTTAGGAAATTGATAAAAATAAGAGTATGAGACAAGGAGAAGCTCAACGTGAGCAACCACGTCCTCACCCGGAGAAAGAATTAAAATGTTAACTTCAAAAAATTCCTTCTGCGCAGAAATGATTTGATATCCCCCCCCCCCCTCTTTTTTTTTTATTAGTTTTTTTTTTTTTTTTTTTTTACTTCAACCTGTTCCAGAGAGGTGGTTCTCTCACATATGTACGCGGAGGCAGGTGCTAGTTCCCAAAGTCCTTCCTTTCCACTCCCAGCCCGGAGCTCAACCAACCGTCTAATTTAGTTTCTGTGTAATTCAAATATTTTCTGAAATTTTAATATTTATTGTCATTTACTTACTAAATTGGTGAGTGATGGTTACACTACCTTAAATCATTTTGCTGGTTGTTTAGGGTGGTGAAATAGCAGGAGGAAAATGTTTCGCTGATTTGCCAGGTGACTTGCCTTATGCTTTTTTTTTTTTTTTTTTTTTTTAATAGGAAGTTGCAAGAAAGATTATAAACAAAAATAATGAAAAGCTAGACAAACTTCCAAAACCAGATTTTTTTTTTCAACAATTATACTGATATTTTACTTGAGATAGGAAAATGAACTAAGTGACCTAGATAACTGCACATTGATGGATGATTTCAATCTTTTCAAAAGTAGAGTTAGTTCATTTTATTTAATATTTTAAATAACATATCAGATAAATATATATATATATATATATATATATATATATATATATATATATATATATATATATATATATATATATATATATATATATATATATATATATATATATATATATATATAAACTTCTTGACAACGATGAAAAAACTAATTTTCAAGCTTTTAATGCCAAACAACAAGAATTGTGTTTAAGTGTAGCAATAATAGTTATTCAGGAGCTTAAACATTATTCATTTTGAATCTAAATAAATCTTATTCCATTTCAGGCTCGTCACTACTAATGATATTAATAAAAAATATATACTTAAATAAAAAATATGATTGTTCTTGTTTCAAAGTACACACAGAAAATTTAACATAGTTTTTAAAAAATACTGATTGCATACAAAAGCAATTAATTTTTAATATTATTTCACTTTTCAATATTTAGTTATATAAAAAAAAAAAAAAAAAAAAAAAAAAAAAAAAAAAAAACTTAAGAATAGTTTATTAAGTATAATTTAATTAAAAATGTTAATTTAAGGATATGATTCGAGTAAAATTTTAAGTGTTATGTTTACAATTATAAATACGTATCCCCATGTTGCTTGCATATATTCTGTTTTAAAACTTACAATTTATTTCTAAATAAAAATAAACCGAAACACACTTTCGGCGAATTTAATCTTGCGCCTAATCCTCCTTTTATGCCCGTTCTCAATCCTTACAAAACACTTCATTTTTATTTCTTTTTCGCTAAACTTTTCGCAATTTTCTCAGCGTGGTTACACCAATCGTCTTTCACCCACGTATAGGATTAGTTAGATGTACTAATCCTTCCGATTCGCTTTAAGCGTGAAATATTCGAAAAACTTTCACTTTCTACAATGCGCAGTACCTGGCGTATTTACATTTTCAGCTTTTAGCTTCTGGGCAAGACTATTCCGAAGAAAAATCCTATCACCCATAAAAATTGCTTGAGAATGCATTTCTTACGTTTGAGTCAATAAAGAGACTGAAATGCACTAAGCTGCATCGCCTCGTTCTAAAATTTCTTTTTGATTCTCCTTACCTCCAAAATACAGAAAAATTTACTTTTCTTAACTATTTTTTTTGCTAATTTAATGATTGATTTTTTTTTTTTTTTACTTTTATCTTGTTGAATTAGAGTGATCTACAAACATAAATTTTTATTTTCTTCCTGATACTTAAAGTGTATTTTAAGAATTAAGTAGACATATTTTAATTACTAGTGGACCCATGTGCTACCAGCGTAATTAAGAGTGCCTAAGGGAAATTCTATTTTGTTTGCACTTCTCCACGTTTCGGAACATCCCGATTGCAAAAAAGTGGTATAGAAAAGATATATGTCTATATATATGTGTGTACGTGGTCAATATAGCTCCCGAACACATTGATCTACTATGTTAAGATGTTAAAATTTGGTGTCGCGGATAGTGATGGCCATGGGACCAACCAATAAGGCGCACTATCACTATCACTATCGCGCATGCGCATAAGGTTGAAATCAGGAAAAATCATAAATCATGTTTTTCAGCAATTGCTAAAAAAACGGCTCTAATGATTTTGATTAAAATATATGTGCTAATGCCTCTTAAGGTGTTTTAAATTCCCCATCTCAAAATGTCCCTTAAAAATACGATACTAGCATTAAAAAGTTGAAAAACGAGTGACTATAATGCGGAGCTCTCTGACCTTGATCATCGCCCATCATCGATTGATCTTTTTCTGTTTTACGCACAAGAAAGGACAATGTCATGTCTATCGAATAAGCTCGACAATTTTGCATATTTTTAATTTTTTTTGCCCATGTTAAAATTCTTGCCAAAAATATCGCCAAAGAGGCCATTTTTATTTGCAAGAGCGAATATATGAAAGCGGTAAATAACACCATATCAAATTTGAATGCAATGATCAATATTATAGTGTAATTGAAAGTTGTATGATGTTCCGCATCGATAGTTTTTAAACAAAAACTGAAAGTACAATTGCAAGTTATACTTTAGTCTGGTCTTAGTCTTTAAATTTATAAATCATTTATCAATTTCGGTTTTGATTAAATTGAATTGTCAGGAAAATAAAAACGTATCCTGAAAATTAACATTGATGGTGTATGATAGTAAGATTTAATCACGTTTTGTGTATATAAATTTCTTAATTCGATAGTCTGTTGCTTGGTATACGCACTGCTCGCTCTTGTGTTACATTACAAATATAAGATTATGTCGGTTAATTAAATCCATTGTAGATAATGATATGACTGCTCAAATCCGGGATGAGACGTACTTTGTATAATTACAACCAACCTTCATTGGCATCCAGAATCATTTATAAATACATGAATTGAACGCTCTGAACTCTGCTTTGTGGATAACTTAGAACCTATTTACGTGGATACCTATCTGGACCTATCTTATCTGTTCAATTAATTACAGACCTGTAATGTTGGTTATTGGTGTGGCTAAGGAGAAATTGTAGAATTTCACGGGTGACCCCTAATAAAAATGTTGCTGTGATATACTCTGAATTTTAAAATCACCACAAACGAAGCAAAGTGAAAAAATGATAGATTCTTCTAAAATAGAAAAAAAAAAATTGTTTCTTGAGTTTTACTTTAGAAACGATTGCTAAAAAAAAAAAAAAAAAAAAAAAAACCCTTTTTGGAAGATGTGATTTCAAATTATTTTTAAAAGTTGGAGTTTTGGTCAAAACTATTAAATATAATGATATTATCAAAGGGACTGTACAATAAAACAAAATACCTATAATATGTTTAAGTGCTGCAGTAATTTTTCACAAATATAAAGTATGCTAATTGTTTGGAATGATTAAAAATAAATAAAATTCTGCAATAAAGAAATATGCAATTGTTTTTCTGCTTTTTAAATAGAGAAATACTAGTAATCCCGTGAATAGTCTGAGCATTAAATATTGCTTAGATGAATTACTTTTTAGGAAGTTCTTCGGAATTAAATATTTTATTCCACTTCTGAGATTGCTTAGGTTTCCTAAACGTGCTCAAATTCAAATTGACTCTGCTATGTTGCGGCCATCTACCCGGAAGCATTTAAGCATAGTTCACATTATTTCAAACCATTAAAAAGAATAAGGGCGAGCCATTGGCTGATCCGTTGTTTTCATGAAAGCCGCCAACACGTGACAATGTTTACAGTGCTAACCCAGGGAATTAAAGCCGTTTAAATTCATACTTGTTTATATGTATTAAATCTTAACTTCAGGAACTGATTTTAAAACTGAGAATGTTTTATAAATGATATATTTTTTCCGATTAATGTTTTATTCCAATTCAATCTAATTAACTGATTTTAACAAAAAAGTACAATATATATATATATATATATATATATATATATATATATATATATTGCAAACGTTTAGACCTAAAAAAAAAAAAAAAATTCGGGTGAATCAGGAACTCGAATACTATTTCTGAAAATATCAATTCTTATTAATTTATTAATAATCGTTTGTTTGTTGCCATTATTAAGATGAAACTAAAATATTTCTGAATGAAGGGCCGCATCAATGCTTCTATGTGACAACGGTTACTGTATTGACATAAAGAATATTATTGTTTTCTTTTATTCTATAAGTAAAGAGTTTGGAAGATGTTTTTGGATGATACTCATTCCTATATTTTAAATCGTGAATTTAGGAACTGAATTTCTAATATAAAACTAATTTATAGTCCAGATTTTTTGATAAAAAAGCATCTATAGCTATGATTAAAGCCTAGCTATAATTTAAATGTAAGCAATAAAATATAAGCATAATATATTTTCTTTTTTGTCCATCCACAAAGTAAAAAGAAACATAATATTTTTTGACTTAAAGCGTTTTCCATAAATATTTATTCTTACGAAACCGAAAGAATTCATAACTTTTCTAATTCCGTTTGTGTCCAGCGTAAAGTTTATTTTCATTAAAACAAATCAATTTAAATTCTTTGATATTTCTTTCTTGTTAAGATTATTTGGCACTGTTTCAAAGAAACTATGTTGACACACAAACTTCTTCTTGAAATTAAATTCATATATAATAAATCTCTATAAAATGAATAGTCACAATTAAATGTACATGTATAAAAAAGGTGGGTGTGGGTGGGGGGGGGATGCTTGATTATCCATTGAATAATGGAAAATTTCATTTTAATGAGCATAAAAAAAGATTTCCTTAATAAAATAAACACCAATTTTTCAATAATTGGGTTTTGTTAAATTCTCACAGATGGCGCCACTATTCAAATTTTTAATTCATTATTATTAAACATTAGGTTCGTATTTATTGATAAGCATAATACAGTTTTGAAATCACAAACTAATTGAGTGCGACTATACAATTATCACACATCATTAAAAAATTATAATAATCAGGAATAATTTACCTGCAAACACAGTTTTCTCCTATTGACAAAAATTGAATTTCATTCGGTCGGAAGATTGCTAAAATCGTCCACCGAAATTTTTTTCATACAATGGTTTGATATTGCTATGAAAACAATAACTTCCTTTTTTTTTTGTAATTATATTTTTAAAAACAAAATTCAAGTTTGCTAGTTAACCCACACTTAGCATATTCTTGATTTTGACAGCAATTTTTTTGGTGGCGTGGCTTCCAATTTTGTCAACGCCCTATTCTCCGTCTGACAAAAAAATTTACCAATAGAGCACCCTTATTCTCTGTAATGGTTTGAAATAAAGTGAACTATGCTTAAATGCTACCCGGAATGTAATGTCCTTACTAGTTTTTTCGTCTATTTCTGAATTTGTTTAGTTTGATTTTCAAACAAATAATACAATGTTTGGTTTTAAATGAACTATTCATCAGAAACAGACGTCTTGCCTTTAAATTGAATGATCTTTTATGAAAATGTTTTTTTTTTTTTTTTTTTTTTTTTAATGGGAGGAAAAATTATCGTCATAAGAAAACACCGTCTAGTAACAATATTGAAAAAAATATTTTGTGTTTTGTTTATAAAAACTCAAATTAAAGCTTTTTATTTAGTAATTTACGAACATTTATAACAATTTTAGTATTGCAAATTGCATAAAAATATAGATGTAAATTCAAAATTTAAGTGTGCTGGATGACATCTGAGAAAATTTATATTTATATAGTGCATATACATAGATCTTGTGCGTATATGAAGGATGCAAGCAAATGATAAGATATGTGAACATATCTTCTTAAACAAAATAAATCTTGTTTTTTTAAATAATAGTTTTTCTAAGTAACTTTAAGAAAGAAAGTAGCACCAGAAAGTAATAAAGTCATCACAGAAAAAAAAATTTCCCATTACAATAAAAATAAATATTTAATCTGTTTTCTTTAGAAAAAAAAATATCCCTTTAACAATTTTTCATATTAATAAATATATCCCTGGTTTAAAATTATTCTTTCGCAGAAAAAAGTATGAATTTAATTCCAAGGAATTTTATCAAGGTTTTTTAATTATGTTTTATGTTTATGGTGAACCAATTAGATACGAAGGACGTGCTTATCACTAAGGCATCAGCATCTTTCTAAAATGCTACTTTAATATATCCTTTTGTTACGAAGTTTTTTTTTTTTTTTTTTTTTTTTTTTTTTAAATTTAAGGAGATTTTTAACAAAAGAAATAATTATTCGTGCTTTGGTAATGAATTTGAGGGTTTACAACGGGATGAATTTTTTTGCGTAATACCTCTAATTTTCTAAAAAAAGCATTGCAAAAAACTCTACCTCCCGTTAATATGATTTATCATTCCTTTCCCGAAACAATGCCCACATTATTTAAATAGCGCTTAGTAGTTATTAATTTTATATACACATTTTTATTACTATAACGATGCCACTTTTTTCAGTATTTTTTTTTAAAAAATGAGCATATTAAAATAACTGTTTAATCAATTTCATTTAATTTAAAATTGGCAAATAATTTTTGCATTTTTATAATAGCAAATTTAATTTATAACTAATGTAGACATCTTGGCGATTGATTTCATATTCCTATATAAATTTACGCTTAGTTTTAATTATTTAGTTAATTAAATAAAATTACTGGAACATGTTATAGTTTATAACCATCTTGAAATATATATTTTTTAACATTTATATCACTATTTTTCAACCTTTTTATAGATAAATTCAGGAATAAAGTTATGTCATGTAAGTTAAACGATATATTTCTTTTTATGATTCCCTACCAACAATCTGTTACAAATACATTGATACGTTATTTATGTATAATAATATTTATCAAAAGAATAATTAGTATTATAACGTAACATGCATCAAAAAGTAAATTTCAAATTGATTTTACATTCAGGATATAAAATCAATTTTCTGAATAGGAAGTGCTTAAAATATTGGTACATGAATTATATTGTAACGTAAAGATTTTATCAAGTAAATTAAAATTTGGAAATTTACTTACCCAATGAAACTTCTTAGCTATTCATACAACATAATATGTTTTCCAATTACTTATTTTATTCTCTTATATTAACTAACATTTTATTCTCTAAAGATTAATTTATACAATTAGGTATATTCATTTGCGCTTCAAATATTATATGGTATAATCTTAAACAATTTATTAAAGTTTCATAAGTTGAGTAGCATACTAAATTACTCATGTATAAGTTAGTATTTTCAACGAAGAGTCAATTAAAATGAGTTGAAAATACTGCAGACATTTAAAATATATGTGTGCTCTGATGAAATCAAAATATCTACTCATCGAAGCGGGATTCAAAATTAAAATATCTGAAGTGTTTGTGGTACGTTGGATAGGGACTCGAAAGTCAACAATGTCAGAAGTGTTTACTGTTTCAATGATCAAGCTTGGTACAAACTTTGAGAGCTCCCATATCCTGAGGGTAGTTAGAAGAATCTAGAATTTAAATTCCACATTAAAATTCCCTAAAAGCACTAAGCACACTAACTCATGCTTAATCAAATACTGCACCGAGGGACTGCTCATTTGTACCGAAGTTTGAATTGGTGAGATTTCCGTTGCTGCAACTAATACGTTAATATTCATGCTTAAATAGACAGCGCATCGACTTTTGTCAACTCGAAAGGGAAAACTCTGAATAAAATAATAATATTAGAAAGTTTATTATCTGGTTTAGTTTGTGTTTGGAATTTTCGTGTTGCAATTGTATTACAAGGGCCGTAGGGCCATACTCTACCAAATAACGCAACAATATAATTATAAACAAGGTAGAATGATTATATATAAAAACAGAGAAGTGCTATCAAAGATCACTCGAAGATTTGCAACCCGAAAATTAGACTTTGTAGTTCCTGTGCATTTGAGGTAATAACACCCTGTGTATTTGTATTACAAAAATGCATTTGCATTTGACAATTTCAGGTTTAAATAAAAATAAAGGAAGTGTAGAGGAAAATTTAACGACAATAATAGTTGTACATATCTTTCTTGTTTCCTATTTCTTTTTTTTTTTTTTTTTTTTTTGCTGAGGAAATTGATTTTGTACAGATAAATAAAAGCACAAAACCTTTTTATAAAATTATCGCTGAATTAGTGTAGCCTTTAAAACTAAATTTTTTTTTAAATACTGTGCATCCTATCAACATATTTAAAAAGTTACATAGCTCTTACAAGTTGACGTAATTAAAGGTGTGTTAAATGCCCATGTAAAATTTCAAGAATTTTTTAAATAATGTTAGCTAGAAGAGAAATTTTTCATGTAAAAACAATTTTAATGCAAAATTAGTTCCTATATTTCCCACGTACACTAAATTGATACACAATAACCTATCATGAAATTTAAATTCAAAAAATATTTTTTTTAACAAAAATATTATTGGCAACAAAAAATAAAAATAAAGTATGATGTTTCTTATTTATACTTCTAAATAGTTTTCTCCAACCATTCTCATGACAACCATGCTTAATTGTTACTATGTTGAAGGAAAAATCTCGATTTCAGAGTTTCCAGATGCTGGCACATTTCTCAATTTTCGTTAGGACCCAATTGTTCATCAAAATCTTCAAAACTCATTATCAAAACCATCAATCAAAAACGTCGTCATCGTCGAGTTCATCAAAATGTAATCAGTATCTTCATGCCTCTGGAAGGTAACATTTTTATCCGTACGGGCATTGGAACTGACAAGTGAGCAGGCGGCATCGAGATTGAATTTTTGGAATAAGCATGTCATACTAGAACGAAATAAGTAAAATTCTTGAGATTCTTTTTTTTTACGTTTATTGTACTTTTAACGTCTGATTGTTGAGAATATTAAAGCTTTTTAGAAAATTTTAGCAGCGCACTTTTACACACGCTATGCAAATCATCAATATGTTTTGAGGGTGCATAGTTGAGGGTGAACCGACTTGATTTTTTAACTGAACAAGTATTTAATTGAACTCTAATTTTCATTGTCAAACAGAATGATTCAAAAACAATTTAATACTTACTTGAAGAGGATTTCTACCTAAAAAATGTATTAATATCATTTGGAATGTATTTATTGTATTCTTAAATGCATTTTTGGGTATACTTTTTAATATTTTAGTTGATTTAATTCCTTTTCTCATACTGATCAGTCATCAGAAGCTAATTTTTAGTATAACTTGAAAATTCAGATTTATGTTAGCATAAGAATTATTATAAAATAAGAGCTAGTGTTTGAATGTAAAAATGTAAGCTAATGCTTTATTTTACGATGTTATGTTAATAAAAAATAATAGTTTTTACGAACAATGTATGTTTCGAAGCACGTCAAAAGAAGGCAAAACTTATCGAAAAAACCGAAACTACCGAAATTTAAGTAAAAAATATGATTAATTACTTTGGCAATTTTTTCCTCGTGCATGATGTTCATAATTCAAAGTAACCGGCAAAACAAAATGAAATTTTAATTAAAGGAACGTTGCGTATCATTTTTCCTAATATCAAAAAATGAACGCACGCACCCAAAAAAAATCATAAAATTTTCCCACTTCACACAATTATATTTTTTATCTACCCTCCAAAGAAATAAACTGCCTAAAACTTAATTCAGTTGCATTTTTTTACAGTGGTGGAAAGAAAATATAACAGTTTTATGTACTTTGTTTTCACCCTCCAAATCTAAATTAGCTCCTGCCTTTTTCTTCCTCCATTTCCATTTTCTCTTGCTTCAGACGCAGATATAGTTTAAGCTAACGGGAATAGCTCAGCTTTAAACTGTGCGTCTCTATCGTAATGCAAGATGGAGGAATTGTTTATTCGCCGTACCAATCTAAGCGTGCATTTTAAGTACAGCGCGTTTGAAATCTCAAACTTTGCCATTATAACTTCCGCCGTTTCGGAATTCATTTGAAAGGGATCTTCTTCAGCGTCATATATTAATCTACACCCCAACAAAAGTGGGGAGATGTAATTGAAAATACTGAATTGGATGCGCAATTGTAAAAGAAAAATGTAGTAGCGTTTGAACAAAAAGCAAGAGACATTTCTATGAATGATTTAAACAGAGGAAGCGTTAAAACTATTTATTTTTAAAGCAATTTTTGAAAGAAAGAACTGAAACTTATTTAAAATGGATGCTTAGTAACTTTCTATATTATGGAAGTATCTCTGAGCTAAAAGCCACTCTGATAAACCAAATTATGCCAGTCAAAAAAAAAAAAAAAAAAGCCAGTTATTATTACACTTGGTCGAGAAACAGAAGATATTAATGTAAAATCAAAATTTTATGTAATTCGATATTGTTTTTAAGGAAATTATTAAAGTATTATTTTTTAGTTGTTTAATATACAGTAGCTTCTATGACTACCCTTCATCTTACAGTTATAATTATTGTTTTCTTTATCTTATGGTATGTAATTTCATAAGGAAGGTTATTCTAAGAAACGTTCTGCAACTGTAGGTCTACTTTATCTTCCTAAGATCAGCTTAACTATACAGCTTAATAAAGTAGATATGTGACTTAAACAGTAAAATCTAATTACAATTACGTAACTTTTGCTTTGCAAATCGAAGATGAAGTGAAATTAATTTTATAATTCAAATCAGAAAATTTAAAAACACTCACTACAATATTGTGAAACGTAGGGTTTAGGTTTCACTACCTGAATTAATCTTGTTTAAATAGTGAGCTTTCTTTCCAATTTGCGTCTACTAGTTTATTTTTTTTCCAGTAATTTTTCATCTTTTAAACACTAAAATTAAAAACGTTGTTTCATTTTCATCCGACTTTTTAAAAAATTTATTCCAACTGTTAAGAGTTTCTTAAATCTCCTAAAAAGAATCGGGAAACAAGTCATTAATTAAACTTTCCAGTAAACTGAAAATGATTCTTCTGATAACAACAGCATGCTTTCCAAGAGTTAATTTTTTTTTTCACTTGCATCTCTTTGTATTGTTGTACCAAAGCTCCCTATTCAATTATGGAATTTTTTTTATCGCACTTTCTTTAAGTCTGCTGTGAAAAAAAAAAATAGCTGAAGAGGACTGAGAATTTCACTCAAATTAATAAGAATGTACTTCACTCCGTTGTTTCCCAGTGAAAAAATGTCCCCTCTTCATTTTCTGTGAAACACAAAGAAAGAAAATAAAATGATGGAAAAATGAGAAGAGGGGAAAAAATGGCTTGAGCCAAAGCTGTGCCAAATCCCATTCCATGTTTGCTCATGGAACAGTGGGTTTCACGGGAATTAAGCACTTTCAGAAAGTTGTGTTTCTTTTGCGGAGTTTTAAAAATTAAATTTCTAATTAACTCAACAGAAAAGGAAATGGGAAGCAAGGTGAAATGAACATAACAAAATTAGTGAGTCTTTATAACAGTTTTGTTTTTCCGAGGTATATTCCATGCTGTTGTTTCCATACTTTCATTTTATTAACTTGAGGTCTTATTGGAAAAGTTTATATTTCATAAAGTGAATATTTTTTATTACTTTGAAATTTTTGAAAAACAAATGTTTACTTTTATTAAGATACAAACGTTTACTTTATATTATTTGAAAATTATTAAATTTCGTCGGAATAATGTATTTTTAGTGTAATTTGAAGAAAAGTGGATTTAACATGTGTTAAAATTGCACTGTTTTCTTTCTCAGAATTTTTCAGTAATAGTTCTATTACGAAATTTTGAGGACAGAATCTAAATTGATTTAAAAAAACACAAACTAAAATGAAAGAAAATATTCATTCGAAGATAATAAGCGAAGATTTGAAAATAAAAATCATCCTTGAATATTATTTTTGTAAACATTTGAAAAGTATTATTGTTTTTAGTATCATTTTCTTTTGAGAAAAATTCCTCCGAAAATATTAAAAAAGTATTTTACTACTAATTTTTTAATTTTTATTATATGAACGAAATTTTTAAATTTTTGTGTCTATTTTTAAATTCTACATACGTTTTTAAGCAAATACAATTTTTAGTGTGATATTTATTTTTATCTTATAAAACCAGTTATGGACAAACATTCAAGCAACTATGGTGAATTTATTGCTATGTAGTGTTTAAAATATAGAGATATAAAAATTCAGACTATTTGAAGGTGATAAATATACTTAATATATAGGTAACATTATTCTAAACTTTATCAAACCTTACACTCCAACAATTCCTTATATGTGATCCCCAATTTGAACTCAAACAATTCCTTTTGTGATTAATTCTCCAAATTGAACTTTATATAAATGCATTCATATTTAAGAAAACACATCTTTCTAAATGACTCTATTTTTAAGTTTTATAAAACATGTCATGCAGATCAATTTCTTGGCAGACAGAATATTTACAAAAATAGAAAAATATGCATTCAAACAAAGTGACATTTAATATGTATTCAAAAAGAAAGAGGAAAAATGGGACGCAAAGCAGAAATGTTTCACAATTGCAAACCAGTGGCGGACCAAATCGCTACTGCATTCTAAATTTGAAAAAGATACCAATTTTCTCGAAAATAATACTAGATCGAATCATCTGAGATGAAGGAGGTGGGTGGGATTCTTGATTCAAAAAGGAGTACACAGAAAACAGAAACAACGAAAATAGGATCGGAGGAAACTTATGAATACCTAACACAATCACATGCGCTCGTGGAACTGGAGGCAATAGGAAATACACCAACCAAAATGCACTTTTAGAATCTCGAAATTCCCTTCTCACAGTTTGGGAATAAAGAAAATCATCTCAACAAATGCCCATTTTCTTGCAAATTTAGTTTGGAAAACGCATTTCTTAGTGTCACAAAGGATGGTAAAATGAACTTAAATAGGTTCTTCTTCCAAAGAGAGGTGTTTTGTTTGCGTACACATTTAAAGTAAACATCTATTCTTGGCATTTGATGGCTTCGTAAATAAGATCATTTTAAAGTTGCACTAAAAAGAAACGCCTTAAATATTAATGTTGAAAAGTTGTCAACCAATAATATTTGTGGAAGCAAAAATAGAAAAGTATATGTTCATTTGCTTCTTTTCTTATATGTTTTTAAAGTAGTTTATTGCAGATAAATTCTATCGATACCAGTTTATTCTCATTGAGAAAATTTTTCAAAAAATAGTCAGCCAACCTCATCGAATCTTTGATTTTGGTATTCTTTATTATAGAAATAAAAACTAATTTACTAGATTCAATATTGTATATAATTAAATCAATAAAAATTCAGTACAATAAGAATGAAATACATGGAATACATAATTTATCTTGAATACTTTAGAATAAGCTCATAATTAGTTCAATCAATGTAGTTTTTTTTTTTTTTCATTGCATATTTGGACTGTATCTTGAAACACATTTCCAGTCACGTACAGCTTCATTCAAGCACGAATCAAGAGGTGAATCCTGATTTTGTTACAGACACGTTTCATATGCAGCATTGTTCGTGTATTTGCAATATCACTGCAAGACATTCTTCTTTTCTTTAACTAGCAGTGTATCTGAAGTAACTTTAACAAATTGATAACGGTATCATTAACAGTATATCCTCATGTATGGGGATACAATAAAATAGTTGGATGGATCTTAAATGAAAAAATTACAACATATTTTTTTATTTAAAATGTAAATTTTTTAAACTAACATATACAATCTACTAATTTTGTTCGTAAATTAGATTATCAAATAAAAATGAATTCTGGTGTTGAAAATGTTTTATGCTCTCTTTCTGTGAAGAAAGAGCTTTTGTTACCTGTTCGTCTACTAGTAGTACTAACCGATGGTAGTTCGTTTAAGGCGAAATATGATGCAGTTCATGAGATAATTCATAAATAGACTTTTTACATGTCTCTGCTTGATTTAAAACTTTTTAATTACATTTCGGGAAATTATATCCTATTTATTAAACATATTTTTCCCTTTCGTATTCAATCCTAATAACGTTATCACACATTTTTTACTTTTAGAGAACAATGTTTTGAATATGCATAAGATTGGGTGAATTACAACTATCAAAAACATTGAGATTGACTAATTATATGATATATTATTTTTTTGGATTAGCTGTTACCTATTAATTTTCATTGATTATTTTTGACAAATAGGTAATTCTAAGTTCTGTTCTTTATTGCATCGGATTTACATTTAATTTATTTTGTTTACTAAAAACCCAAACATGATGTGATTACAAGTAAAATAACATGTGCAATATGTTACGTGCATCAGCATAGAATTGTCCTTTACTTATTTCCATACCATTGAAATAGCACACAAAAACATTCATTAATATGCAACTATATTAATAATCTATGTTTTAAAATATATATTTAATGTATAAGTAATGCCACTAAAATTATTTTTACCTTTCTATTTTGTTTACTTATAATTTATTAAGCTTAATTTTTAAACGGTAAATTGTACAGGGTTAAATGTGGATAGACAATTACTTTCTAATTATTAAATGCAAGATTTAAAAAAAAAAAAAAATAACCTTAGAAAATGCGGGTCGTTAAATGCTTCCAAAATGCACTCTGTCTTAGGTCGCAATTCAAATCTGTGGTTTCATTAGAAGGTGTAAAAAAAAACTTTGTTTTAAGACCACTACCACAATATGTGCGAAAATTACCGCCAAGCATGTTCCAGGACAATTTATGTGGCTCTTAATTACAAAGCACAGGCGTTAGATAATTCCCTATCTCCTCTTCCAACTCGCAAGTTCGGCTCGTTTTATCACAGCGTGAATTTGTAGCGTGTCAAATAAACACGTTGTAACGGCAGATAAGGAACGCTTGAAACAAAACTTGCTGAAATCCAACTTTTTTTCTTCTTCTTCTTTATATCGCCAAGCTGGGACAAATTCTTGTCTTTCTTTATAGAAGCGTGCTGAAGGACATTAATGTAGCACTGGCGTGATATGAAACCTTCCAGGAAGAAAAATGACGCAAAATTTGCATGTCCTGGAACGCGCATACCTGTACGCTGCTGAAGACAAAAATACGGAGTGCTTTAATTTCTAGGGGAAGAGCAAAAGTACAGAGCGTGTCAGCTCTTGTTTATAATTTTCTTTTGGTGATCCAACTGGGTTCGTTCACGATGCCCTAACACTGTGAGGACAGTAACAGTTCTTTCACACGCAAGATCGTAGGGGATGGTTGGAGGAACAGTTATTTATTGTGTTTTAATGGTTCGGAAGAGTGGCATGATTGTTGCAGGTGGGAGGATTTCTGGAGAGTTGAGGATGGGAGATTTCTGCTCATGATTTGAATCGGAGAAGTAAATCAAAGTGTGGGAAATATTTTCCTATTTAAGGGAACATTTCTAAATCTCAGATAAAAGAGAAGGGAATGAGTTTTTATAGATTTGTGTTGCTTTAATATTGGAAGAAAAATGACTTCGGTATTATTTAGTGCCTACTGAGATTTGAGTTTCCTTATCAATCTAAAAAATTTTTACAATACATTTTAGTTATTATTTATTTTTAATCTTTTTAGAGATTTTATTACTGTTCTTATAAAATATACTTATACTTATGTTACTGATATTTTAAGCTGAATTTTTTATTGCAATCAAATTTTGTGTAATAAGTTACTATAGCGTTTTAAAAATACTATGTTTTTTTTAAATAAGATGAAAGTATATTCTATAAATCCTTGCTGATATAAAAATATAATTTGATAAAGTAAAAAGTATGTACATTTTTTGTTAAATATGTAGATTTAAAAAAAAATATATCAACTAGTGTTTTTATATTATTATGCTTTTGTATATTTGCAATACTTTTTTAAATAAATAAAACAGATTATATTTTTTATATATGTGTTATTCAACCTTATTTCAAATTAACCATTTTTATGAAACGTTTTACGTACTATATGTTACAAATGGCATAGCTCAAAAACTGTCATACTCAAAAGAAAATAAATAGTTATTGCTTTGTCAATATGTTTAGTTCAATAAATTGAGCTGGATATATAAATATGTAAAGCACAGTATTTTAATACTTAAGACTTTTGAAGGGAAGTAAGATCACTGGTTTTCTTTGGAAAATGATTATTTCTATAATAATATATACACAAAAATTAGAATAATTTTTATTGAGATAATAACTCTAATATCAACAATTATTTTGAAACCAATTAATATTGATCAAATCATCTTTGTTAAACTATTAAACGTAATAAACTTAATTGCTTGGTAAATTTTTCAAAATAGGTCAATGAACCCATGTATATTTAACGATAAAGACACCTGAATATTTACATGAAGGCTTTACCGTTAATTTTATGCTACGTGTCTGCAGATTTAGCATACATAGTAACGAAACTGAATTAAAAACACCGTGTACATTATCATTAGTTTCATTAGCTGAGCCCATCTAATGAATCAACCATATTTAAATAAACACACAGAGCATCCATGCCCCAGGAGGATCGTTACTAAAACTCAGTAGCTGAAGAGCTGTAATGCTTACACCATTTTACCAACAAATCAAAAATTAAAAAAGGCAGCACACTACATCTGATGAAGAAGCTTAAATCCCTTTCTATGTGTTTCTTGCCCTCATTTAAATACCATGTCACGCGACCATGAAACTTTAGCTGATATTTCTGCAATAACGGTAATGGTCCGATGGTGTATAAAAGGTGGGCGTGTCAACGTGCCAACTCTGTGGTATTTTTCCTATTTCATTTCAATTCTACATTGAAATGGTATTTTTATCGCAGCTGCAATCTGCTTTCTACATCTACTCTGACGTTCGAGACTGCTATTATGACTGCAAATGAAGGACAATGGAAAAGTACTGGAATTGAAGGAAATTGAATGTGGTTCTTGAAACTTATAAAGACGCTTTTAAAAGTAATTGTAATGTACGCCAATCAAAGTTGTCGTAGTGTTTGACGTATTTGAGTGTAACACGAAGTACAATTAAATAACCTCTTACAAAATGTTAATTTATATAACTCCTTTTATTTTTGTAATTTATCAATCAAGCACAAACGTATTTTATAAAGCATATAAAAACTAAATCAATCTAATAATTTTTCACCTTTCTTACGTGCTTTAATTTATAAATCTATTGGTAAATAATTTAATTAATTAGCAATTATTTGATTAAATTTTTATTATTAAAAGCACAAACAAATTTAGATATGTACATCTTTATAAAAATAATTTATTTTTTTAAATAACTGATTATGCCAAATTAATACGCATTTTATGTTTTTTGTAAAAGTATCACTTTAACGAACATTTTAACAGCTAATTAACAATCATAGCATTTTAAATAACTAAATAAAAATCCTCTGTACCCTTTTGCGTATTTTTTTTTTTTTTTAAATTTTTAAAAAATTTTTTTTTTTTTTTTAATTTTTTTAGTGGCTTTTGTCCCTACACTTTTGAAAAGTTCATACTGCATTGGCATATGAATAATACAAGCGTTTTATCAGGCCCAAACAAACAATTTACAAAACTATTTTACTTTTTGCTAGTTAAGATATATATGAATAATATTGCAAAGCTAATTAATATTTTTCACGTTTTCTACAAACATTTATATTCAATAGCCATTCTTTTGGAATAAATAATATATTATAGTTACAAAAGTTCATATGTTTGAAATTCACTGTTTCTGCAATTTTCCATGAATCAGAAGTATTTTGTATTGGACTGGAATAAAGAAAGTGAATTGTTTTTAGCATTCAATATCCTATTTTGAGAAATACGCAACATGTTTGTTCCTCCCATATCTTGTCTGAGGTAGGTCTAAAACATAAATTCCTACATGACTTGAACGCTGACAGTAGATGTCCACAGAAGAATAAATAAGTGAATAAATCAATAAAATTGGACTTACAAAAGTTTTAAAAATTTGTACATGCAGTGTTTCTCAAGCATATCAATTTCATGCATCATATCAATCAAGCATATCATCAGCATGATCCTGGTAAAGCCCTTGCGCGGAAAACCTCAACCATCAAAAACCATGTTTTCTTTTTCTTAATTATATTTATAATTTGATTTAAAATTAAAATGAGGGATATTCATGAGAGAGAAAATGACTGTGTACTAAAATCAAATGTTCGCTTTATTAGCAAATGGTTTTATAATCATTAGCTTAAACACAATTATTGTTAATTTGGCAACAAATTAAATACACAATTTTACAACAGAAAAAAATATTATGTGTTTACTGATTTATTTTTTCCAATGGTTGTATTGAATTATTTTGTAAATAAAATATACTGGAAATTCTGAGAGCATATTTTTATAGTATTGAATCTATACATCGCTATTAAAATACTAATTTATCTGTAGCTAAAGTTATCATTAATTCATATTTGAAATTAAAAATAAATACAATATTTAAATGCAACTTAATTGTTGTGCTATTGAGATATTGATATTAAAGTTTGCTAAGGGTAATTAATTATATTATAAAAGCACACTATTACAAAAATCATGTTTCTAAGTGAAGTTAATATTGATGATAATGTAGCCATCATAATGTAATGTAGAATTAAAATAACGATTGTGAAACAGTAGGTACTTTTCTCTAGATAACATTTATGATTAAACGCATTTATTGTACTTTCATTGGATGACAGTTTCCAAACACTTACGTCTCTTTTCAAACGGAGTAGCTATAATCAAAATTCAATTAGAATTTATTTAAGTTAAGTAGTATCATAGGAAATTATACATTAAAACATTACAATAAACAAGCTCATATGCAGCTTCAATATGCACCTAACTCAACGAATTATACGGAGCATTAGCGAAGCTCTCCTTCCCCTAGAAACTTTCAGAATAAATGGTGACTCCAGGACTAGCTATCATTAATGGAAGACGATTACGATTCTACAGATCCACACGTTATCGCCGCACTTGTCGTTGCCAGATGCCTCAAAAATTAGATAATCAAAACCACGTCCTGGTTCAGTGTCGCATTACACGGCACTTGAAACGATTAAGACCAGGAAATGGTGCTGGCTTTTCGAATTCTGGTATCGGCCAAAAGAGTTGGGATAATATTTTAAAACCTTATTACGGCACCAGTTCCGATTTGTCACGAGCGTAAACGATTCCTGGCTGTTTGTCTTGCTGATTGCAGTTCGCTTCCGATTATGAATTTAGACAAGTGACTAATGGGGGTTTGTAATTTTAGAGGAAAGTGTGTAAAGTTTCGTAATTGTATTATTAAATTTAGAACGGCGATTGGTTACTTTTGAACTGATATTTGGTTCTTTCAAAGGTTATTAATTATCGAAATTGAAGAAATGTACGAGTCAACAAGTTCAACAATTGTAAGACAAATATTCGAAACTTTATTACGTTTATGTTTTGCAATTCCTTCACAAATTTGTTGCACCTAAAATTAAGTTCCTTAAAAAGTTCATAATAAACCGCATGTCTATCTGTTGTCGAAAATGCGGATTGATTTTTTTGAAAAATTTATTTGTTCTCACATTGAAGACATACTTAGAATGCTATCGGATAGTCTGGTACTATGCAATAACAAGGGCTTCTTTTCTGTTAAGTGCTTCTGCTAAGCTGTTTAGTTTTTTGGTTGTTTGGGTTGATTGGTTTCTTGTTTTGGTTGGTTGTCTGATTGATCGGTTGAAATTTACTAGTGCAAAGATAAAACTAGGACTATGTTAAGCGGGAATACTATAATATACTTCACATTATTATAATAATGCTGAAAACAAATACTGCAATTCTGACAAAATTACTCCATTTGACTCCATCATTGTGTATGTTATGGAGCAAAATTTGTTTTTCATTTTCGAAAATGTCTATAGGTAATTCATCAAAATATTGCTTTAATTTTTAGTAGATTGCCTTGCACTTTAAAACTAAGTGTAATTTATATTTAAAGAGTCCCAGGTAATACACGGTAATATCCAAAGTCGGAAGCAGGAGTTCTGGAAAATTGGTCAGTCTATGGAGCCGCTCAAGCATAGTTTCATAAAAAAAAAAAAAAAAAAAAATCCAATTTGTTTAATAAACCTATCAAAACCATCACAAAGCGTATTTTTTACACCTCCGTCCTTTCTTATAAAACTATATTTCAATTTTAAAATTCTGCCGTAACATTTCAAATTTTTTTAACCAGAACTGGGCGAGATTGGTTAAAACTCGTAGCAACGGCCAGTCTATAATGGTCCACAGAGGAATTGGGCAGTGTCGATCCGATATTGGGTAGATGATTTATTCTCATGAGGGCGACAGTTTTCTTGTAATGCTAATTTTTCAGCTGACTGCTCAGTTTTATATTAAAATAAATATTTAAATATTTTAACAAACGTTACACATCACAGAAATATTAAGTTTGTATTCGTTTAGATTTTGTGGTTTTAAATTTTCCAAACTGAGTAGCACTTATGAATGTTAATATTATTTCCTAGTTAGTATTAAAATTCTTCTATGTACATCGGTTTTTATAAAAATAAATGCATTACAAACGACTTTAGATGGCTAGAAGTAAATTGAATTTAACTATCTCCAAACTGGTATTAGAGTCCCATTACATAAAACTTTCAATATACACATAACAATCCAGAAATATGTTAAATTATATTCTTTGAATTTAATTTATTTGATATGTAATTTTAAACTTATTTTCATTTTAATACATATATTTCAAACGATATACATTTTCCTAACTAAACATGAAAATAATATAGCATTTGTAAATTTTTATTCAACTGCCTATAACATTAATTCCCATGAAATTGCAATATTGAACTTTTTTTACGTTTAGTGGTGCAATTTATTAGGAAGAAGTTTAGTATATTATACACAGAATGATTTAAAGCTTTAAGGATTTTTTTTTTTTTTAAAGTCAATCACTGCACCATAGGGGTATACAAATTAATATAGTGATGCATTTGAGTCCAAAAATTCAAAAATTAAAATATAATTTAAAAATTTGCAACACATAATCTACTACTTTAACATACAGACAACCACTTTTTTCTTTTATAAACTTTAATAATTATGATTCCTTATTCAACAAAGTGTATTAATTAAACTATGTTGGAGTCAGTCATATTTGATTATAATCATATTATGAGGGGTATGCATAGAGAGGCTAAGGTCAAGGATTAGAGAAAGTGCCTTTTGTATAAACTAATGAGTATGAGGGTCTATAACACCCAGAAATGATCCCACAAGTTGGGGAAATTAGACCGTGCAATGACTGATTAAAACAGGTTAATGGATTTCAGATATTCGCCTTTGGCTCACTTTCAAGAAGTTCAAGAAGTGACTTTAATACTTTAATTTTAACTATCAAAATGGTGTAATTAGAAAAAATTATTAATTACTTATTTTTCAATTAATTTGCATGCTTATCAAAGCTCTGAAAACACGTATTTCAACTTTTTACGTAGAAAACCACTTTCACTTTAAAATAAAGTTTCCTAGGTGTCTGGTCAGATTTAAACCACCCACCTTCTGACCACTAACTTGATATTGTAACAACTCCACCTCTAAGGCTCACTGAATTCCTCTTAAAATAGTAATAACAAGTTTTACAGTTCAAACTTAAAGCGAAAGTTACTTTGAGACACATTTTTTATACATATTTATTCGTATGTAAAAGCTGGTAATCCTCAATTTTGCATAACAGAAGTAATGTGTTTGTATGTTTGACTTACATTGTACAAATACTTATTTTTTAGTATATTATTGAGTGTTTTTTTGCCCAAGTTATAGTAGATACATATTTTTGATTATGAAATTGTTTGTCTTGTTATTTTAAGGAAGATTTCTTTTTAAACGAAGGAAAAGGATTTGGATTGCATTCCTAAATCTCTTTACAATATTTAATCGTGATATTAATTGTCACTCTCAATATAAAGAGTGTGAATCTAATAATAGTGTGTGTCGTAATCTAATAACTTTGTATGTGAATCTGTTAAAGGGGGATCGATAATGGTGTTGTCGCTTGCTTCCTTTTCTTTTTCTTAGAGCGACGATATAATTTTTTACACTAAAATATCCATTGGCAGTATCTTACTCATTTGGTACATAGCAAACACACAAAAAAAAAAAAATGTGATATCTCCCAAAAAACAACTGGACGTTGTAAAAATAGCCCGCCAAGTAAAATGATCAGTCAGAAAAAGTTGTGAAATATAATGTTTGCCGTCAAGCTGCCGCTTTTAGTTTCTTTGGAGTACTTGTACACAATAAACTAAATTGAGATTATTAGGGGGAATATCCATAGGCAATCAGTACTTGGTAGGTTAGATGATTTTTTTTAAAAAATTAATCTCAATTCAGTGCAATGGTTACAAAGTAGCTGAAGCAAATGAAATGAAATTAATCCGTAATAACTCTAGCCTGCCAAGTTCGGATTGTCTATGGGAATTCCCCTAATAATTTACTGACTGATTATTTACTTTTTTACATCGTCTAGTTGTTTTTTGGGATATCTAATTTTTTAAGCTTAACTGTTGAGATTATAGTTTTGACCAAACATAAAATGATCCAATGCTGTTTTCATTAACTGCCATACGGTTTTTGACCTAAAGGGAGATTTTAAAATAGTTAAAGTATTTTTTTTTTCCATTTACTCTAATTTGTTTTGATTTCTTTACATTTTAAAACGTCTTTATTAACTATTATTTCTATATCTATAGTTTTCACTAATTGAATTGATTTTCAAATATTTTATCAGCATAATTTCTAGTACATTTTGTTAATAACTATTACTTATTTATAATTACAATAATCCAACACAATTCATGGCAAAATTTCCTTGAAGTTAAACGCTTTGAAAAATACTTATCTAGAACAACTTCACACAGAGATTGATTTAAGCAATTTGAATTCTATCGAGTGAAAACATGTTTTCCAAGAGGAATCAAAGTATTCAAAACTACCTAAACACAGAATGCACAAAGTTGCATTTATGCCATAAGACCGTAAGATGTACTCTTGCTTTTGACTGCTATAAATTCCTAAAAACTTCACCATTTGAAGTATCCTTTTATTAATTTCTAAAAGAACAAAACACTTACTTTTGCATTGCAGAGGAATCTAAAATAAACCAAATAGATTCCGTCGAAAAAATGCCAGCAAATTGAACTTTATTAAAGCGTTTCTGGAGATGGGAACAAATAAAATAAAACGGGATATTCTCTGAGAATATTGTGGTTGGAGCATGCCTCAAAATCTTGGCTTTTTTCACGTGTACCATTTTTGGAATGAATTTGGTAGCATATACCAGCTCAAAGTAGGTAATATTTTAATGCACCCATGCTTCTGCCATACGTTCCGGAAAATATTTTTTGAAATCTAGCCAAGACCCCCAAATGTAACTCTATTCGATTGAGCCTCTATGCTCTGAAGGGGCAGAAAGGGAAGTAGAATGTGAAAAATGATTCGAGATTGTATCGTTGTATCTATGGAATGAAAAGGAAAAGGAAATCCCTTTTTTTTTTTCCTTTCTTTTTTTTTTTAGAAATTTATTTGATTTAAAAGAACGCAAGCTTGGAGCTATGTTTTGGAGCCTGTCAAATTCTGAAGTAAACCAGAAGCAATATTCTTAAAAATGTACTGTGCTTTTTTCCGGGCTTTGAAGTCCATCTAAGATATATTAGTTATCTAACTGAAAAGAAATGTATTCTGAAGCGTCAAAGATCGTCCCTTACAAAACAGTGAGTGTGTATGCTATACAAATCCAACTGCTGTTGAGCGGATTATCTTATATATAATTCCTGAACAGTGCTTTTTTGTTACGTTCATTTTTCTCCCTTTAAACAAGAGCAAAATTGAGAAATGATGTACCAATTTAAAGGCTAAGATCTCTACTTTTGACAAATAGTTCATTTGCAATAGCACATTTTGTTATTCGTTTGTAAATCGATATTTTTTTTTTGGTACCCTATGAGGAGGGTACTCCATTTAGAGTAAAATTTGGAATTCTATGAGCGAGTACTCTATTTAAAGGTTAAAATATATTTTGGTATTCATTGATAGGACATTTTGCCGAGAGTATTTCAGGCGTCAATTCGGCCGGCAATGATCCATCTTCTTCCGTTGTTTTATAAAGTATTATAAATATCAGTATTACTTTTTCAAAGAGTTATTTGTTGTATTAAAGAATTTCGTTCAGTATTTCTTAATAAATCAAACAGAAACTTGAAAGAAGTTACAAGTTACATCTATGATGGATGTACAAGATATGATTTATCACCAGACCGATCAGCTACATGAATTGTCCCAAACCGAGATTTCGAGCTACCAAATTGAGTAATTCTTCAGTGATAGGATACATTATTTATCTCTTATAAACTTAGAAATTATTAATTCCTCTAAGCAATCTTAAATGTCAGGCTGGACACGAGTCCACTACTGATTATAAGCAATTAAATATTTAGATATTTGTCAATTTTTTTTCTAATTATGTCACATCAGCTTCAAAATGCTATGGTCGGGACAATTTCACCATGTATGTATGCATTTCTCTGTCTCATGCATCTTTAATCTGATTTGGATGGCATTTTGTACATGATTATTTTTATGCAAGCACACATTTTTAGTAAACTTGAAGCTACTAGTATCTGAATGTCTATGTATTTTCACGGGAATTTTGTTTTAATCTATTAAAAGATAAATCTACTTTCTTTTAATACATTTTCCTACATTATTTTTACATTTTCATGTATTTTTTACATTATTTAATACATTTTTTTACATTAGTCTGTCGAGTATCAAGTTTGATTTTCGAATGATTTAAAACACTGTGCAATATGTGTTATCCATTTATTCTAGTGTTTGAAACACTGGTACATAAAATTTATTAATGCATATGTGTTATCTACTTAAATACTCGTATTAAGCTTCATCATATATACTCTAGAGTATCACAAAGTACTTCCAAAAAGAAAGGGGGGAGGAAATTACGTTTCTATTTCCTGCTTGACTACCTCAAAAAGAAACATAAACATCTTAGAACCATCCTTAGAAACACATGTTCGAAATTGTTCTATAGTTCCTCGAACACGGCAGTGTTAGTTCCCTATAGAATTAACCCTGTGTTCTACTGGATGCTTTCTCGCCAGTTTAGTGACATTAAAAAGACACCTCCTACTAAGCGTAAGAGAAAAACGCTTTTCTGGAAAAAGAAACTACTGATACAGAAGAACAGGAAAGAAGCTGTTATTTTATTTTTTAAAGGGCTGCGAGACGATTTGGATTATTTTTTGCCCAGTAGTCTGCTTTCGCTTGTCTTTTTCTATATCACAGATACATAACCCAGTTTCTTGCCTCCGTAAACTTTGAGTAGTTTGACACATTTTTCTTCAGCAGTTGCTGAGGGAATACACCGCTAATGGGTGTTGGCCAAAGCAGCGAAAAATGAAACTTTTTTTCTGTTATGTCTTTCTTACTAATGTTGGACTTATTTCTCTCTTGTGTTCTTTGTCTCTAGCAGATGGATGGTTTAGGTAGTTGGAAGGAGTCTGGTAACATCTGGGATATATATTTCTAAAGAGAGACATGACTACTGACACATTCATTTGTGAATAGTTTCTGGATGAATGGTTTATGGAATATATACACAGATCCTTAGGGAGTTCCTTTGTATATTAGAATTTAATTTAAAACATCATCATACATTTCTATATAGATTTATTGTACATTTAAATTTATGTAAGTGTTAATTTACTTAATTTGCTGGTAGATTCATCTCGCAGAAAATACCAGGAAAACAAAGTTTTAAAGTTTTGTCCTTGTCACATACTGTGCATAAGTATGGCCTCAAATATAGTATATATGAATTAACTCATGGAATACGGAACTCGATTTACAAATTTAAATCAAGTAATATAATTGAACGGATTAATTGATAACAAATTAATAGGTATTTATTTAATCTAGAATAAACCGAAAATAAATGGCGTTATCATAACATTATATTACTTTTTCGCAAAAATTACATTTAAAAAGTATTAAAGGTTACTATTTAATTGTATTTAATACTTTCATGATACGTGGTTGTATTCGTAATTCTTTTCAGGTAATTATTAATATGACTAGCATTTTAGATGTTTAAAAGTTATTTAATGTCATGAGTAGTTATTCAAAATCCTTTACAATACACTTGGGACATATTTTGCAAGTATAAATCTTATTTTCTCATCTTACAAAACAAAAAGCTTTTAGGAAGACTTTGATTTGTGGGTAAAAGCGACTGTTTTTCAGAGGGAAATAATTTTAACATCCTGACTTTTGTTTACTCGTTAACATTTACTTTTTTTTCTTCTTTCACTTCCTTTTTATTTTAACGATGCTTCATTAGCATTGTTAATAGTGTCGCTGTTAACCGAGTCCATTCCTTAATGAACAAAGATGAATGCCGAGAGATCTCTTTTGCGTTTTGTTTCGTCAAAAACGAAACAACTGTTTAGGGGACACACAAAAAAAAGTTAATCCTGAGCCCAACAATTAATGCAACCATCTGGCTCATTAGTGAAATTTCCTAAAGGGGTGTTTTTCGAACAATTTATCTGCCAGAAAAACGACGTCTGCCAAGCCCAAACGTTTAAAGGCGTGTCATGGAATTTTTTTTTCTCTTTGGAAATTCACTTTGAAAGAATGTAAATTAAATTCATCCTCATTTAAAATGGTTTTTGATAAATACACTTACATTAATAAGCTGAAGTTTGAAAGTTTGAAAATATTAAATACAATATATGCGTCACAAAATTAATTGTTGTAAAATATTAAAAAAAAAAAAAAAAAAAAAAAAAAAAAAAATTAAATATATTTTTTAAAACCAATTTAGAAATATAAACATTCGGTATATATTAGAATTTAAAAGTTTTAATTATTTCACCGAAAACTATTATTTTTATTATTATTATTACTACATGATTTTTTTTAACACTAAACTCGGAATATAAACACTTACATATGTGTTATTCGTTCACTTGACTGATATGATTAATGCAGTTTGTATATATTGAACATACAGAATTCGATTAAATTTACTTGAGTTTTACAATTTTTAAAACACTCCTACCAAATCGGAGAGAATAAAAATGTATACATCAATTCTAAAATATCGTTGTAGTTATTCAAAATGTTTATTTATACTTAAAATCACTCAAAGAATCTTTTGAATTCATCCTATAAGATTGAATACACTTTTAATTATTATTATTATAATCTTGTCCGCAAGTTTTGTGTGTACTATTGAAGTATTAATATAACTCTGAGTTTTCTTTTAAACTACAACAGTAATCATAAACAATAGCAATACGAATGTAATACAAAAATCTTTCCCTAGTAGATTCTCATCGATACTACTTGTTAATAAGACATAATAATCTAAAAGTTTTCTAAAATATTCATAAACACTATTTAAATTCATAACTTTAGAAACACTGAAATAATCCAAACAAGAACGCGACTTAATTACATACCTACACTGTCAAGGATTCATTATCTTCTCCATGTAATAGCTACAGCAAAATACCACAAGCATTCAAGCTGCCGGACATGCAATTGCATACAAATCATCTCTACTATTCACATTGGGACAAGCAATTCACAGAAAATACATTGTGAGAATAGTTGGAAGAAGTGCCGAGTGGAAGAGTTCTGTTCCCATTGTTTGTGAGTGAAAGCACACACTTGGCCTCCAAAGGAAGAAATTTAAATTTGAAAAGAAGGAAATTGAATTCGTGAGAATCCTCCTATATCCGTATTGAATGCGTAAACATGGGAGGTTTGAAAAAAAGCTTTGCTTTAAATTAAAATTCCATTGTTGTCATGAGTTTCATTTTAAGGCAAGAACTTATTTATATTAAATGTGCTATGCCTGGTTTGTCACTGATATATTCACATTTCGGATGTTTTGGAATGTGCATGCTGTTTACTCAGATATACATATGTTACTTGGATTAACAGTGGTATGTAAAACAGTTTTGCAGATGAGAATAAAATGTTTATTAGTCAGGTTTGTTAAGACGGTTTGCTGATCCAAATACCTTAAGTTTAACAGAAATAATTATATATGAAAAAAAAATATAGTATAAATAGTACATGAAATATGAGAAATTTTAAAAAGAGTGTATACAATCACTTATTACTTTCAAAATACATGATAAAAAAAATTTAATTTTATATTTTTGACGATAACGTAATTATATTGTGCATGAATTGATTATAAATATATTTACACCAACGGTAAATTTTCTTTTACTGTTGATTTCAGAAAGATTTGCATTTACTAAAGATGTTTTATTATTTCAACATGACTAATTTCACACAAAAAGTTGCATAGTTAAAAAATTGATTTTTCCAGATTAATTTCTATTTTCAGTGGTGGTACAGTCGTTGGTACACATTAAGATTTATTTTAATTGTGCAAGTGTTATATTATTTTATACGTGTAATAAAGAAGTTGCGTTTTATTTTTGTGCTAAAATTTTCTTTATTAAATTAAAATAGTATTCAGCAAAACTTATTTAAAATAATCGATTTCTCCATCTAAATCCCCATTTTCTATGAGTACAAACTTCAAGATTGATTTAAATTGTAACATTTAATTATTTTTTATTTGTGTTACCAAGGTGTGAGTAACGCAAATAAAAATGTTCTTTTGACCTTGACCTTTGATGAGGACTTTTGAGTACTATCGAGTTTCTTATATATATATATATATATATATATATATATATATATATATATATATATATATATATATATATATACTGTGACTGCCCACCCTAGTGTGCGTGTAGGATGATGCCATTTATTACATGTAGAAAACTTAAACCAGCTTCAGATAAAAATCAGCCATTTATAAATTAAATTTTTAAACCATTAAGAGATATTCACTGAATTAATGCATCAGGAAATGTTTCCTAATACACAGGATATTCTGTGCGAAAGAAAGATAAAAAAAACTTATGCTTTTAAAAATATGAATAATTTATTGGTGACACAGTTTGTATCAAAATGAAGTATACCTTGGAGAATATTTTTCAAAGATATAGAAAACCAGTAAAAAGTTTTACTTGTTTTGGACATTGATATATTTATTTTGTATCTAATTACCCGTAATTGTACATTTGCTGCTGCAATGTTATGTCATTCCAAATGAGTATTTGTAGCCATGAAAAATCACAATAACTAATTTTCAGTATTAAAATCCTTTATATCAGTTTTTTTCTTTGTAAAGATGGCAATGCACTATGAAGTTAGTCAGAGTAAGTTAGCTTATATTAGCAGTTTTGTTTACTTTATATTAATTTTTACTTTGTAAAATATTTTCTTTTTACCTAGAATAAATATCCTTTTAGAAAACTTTTGGGATAATTATGTAAAATAATCTATCGTCCTTTTAATGGTACAACTAGATGCCTTCAGAATAATCATTTTTTAGATAAGTGCAATTGAGTCACAAATCTCTCGCCTTCATTGTATTCAAAGAAAAGGATAAATGTAACAAGTGAATAACAATTATATTATATCAATGCTTTGAACATTTTACAAATGCGTTTTAATGAAGCTTATGGTTTTTCTGTTATTTGGTTGCAGCATTAGAGTGACAATGTGATGGAAAAACTTTTCAGCATTTTTTCTTCTTTTAAACTTGCACAACGTCTCGTTTGTCGTTCTAATTTATTTCTCTCTCAAATAGAATCTATCATACGAAATATTTTCATATCATTAGAAACCAGAAATAAACATTCTTACATTTTTGGTGAATTTTTTTTTTATTCATAACTCATTTTATGTATTAAAGTTTTTTTTTTTTTTTTTCAGTATTGAATAAAACTCTTTTTGAAATTGATTGAAAATAAAAGCTTTCTATATATTCTGAATTATGATTTTTTTTTTTTAATGTGCAAGTTTATCCTTCCTTTCTGAGTTATAATATGTAAGGGAACTAAATAGAGTAACTGGCCCAGTATATATTTATCTGAAAATAGTTCACTTGTTAAAACTATTTCAGAATTTGACCCAATATTGCTATGAATTCCGCCAAATAACAGTCCAAGAATATTTTTATTTATTTATTTATTTGTTTGCTTGTTTATTCATTTATTTGTTTGTTTATTTATTTATTTATTTTGAAGAGCGTAATGCTTAGTATTTTATAAAAACCAATTCTAGTAAATACTTGACTAACTACATTTTCCTAAATTTAACGAAAAAAAAATATATATTAAGTATGTTACGTTTATAATTTAACCATTTTAAAGTTTAAATTTTTATGATCAAATTGAAACTAAATATACAATTTTGAGCTATTTTTAAAAGAAACTAGTTTTTTTTTTTTTTATTTCTAAAGAAATTATTCAAAGTTAATTATTTTTTTTAAAGTACTAGTTACAAATGAAAAAAAAAAAAAAAAAATTCTAAATATAGGAATATTGAGATCAGAATCAATTTTTTTAATATTCAAATTACTAAAAAATTTGTACCAGGATAAATGCACAAGTAAATTACATCATTTCCATCCCGAAGGTTAAATCTTCCGAAACCAAAAGGATCTCTTTCATTCTAGTAAAGTGGCAGAAAATAGCCCCCCTATGTGACATCTGAATCAAGGAATAAGCTTCTCAAAAGTTTCTGGAACAAAGCTGTTTAGAAAGATCCGATAATGTATTCTCCTACTGTGAGCTGTTTTCTTGTTTCTCGGGCTTTTACCATAAATAGGCTGTACATTAATTATCTTTCAGAGACAGCGGAATTACATGCAGAGCCGCGTTTTGCAGGGTCGTCAAACAAAAACTCAAATTGGAGTTGCAGAGTTTCGTTTCAGTTAAAAGTTTTCGGAATGTGCATTGTTTGACAGTATTTAGTAAGTTTTGGACGAAAGCGATTCGTCGGTTCACTTGTATCAGCAGAGCGATTCATCTCTTTCCCCAGACACTTGCTTGTGGTAGAGAAGTAAACTGAATATTTTGAGCACTCATTTTATTAAGAATTCGAAGTTAAAAATTGTAAATTTACAATTAGTTGTTTTATAATCCCTTTACTTTAAACTTATAGCCTAACGAAAAATTGGGTTTAGTTAAATAAGTAGCGTGTAAAGACACTTTTGTGAAATACGTGTGTTCTGTTAAGTTTGAATGCAGAAACTAAAACACTTAATGTGAGAGAAAAAATCTATTTTAATGAAATTGGATTAGACAGTGAAGTTGCTTGTATGATTTGTTTGTTCCATAGTAATTGTATGTTAATTGAAGAGTTCTGTAACAAAGCTGTTATGGTTTATTCTCCCCACTTCACCAGTTAATTAACTATATATAAATCAATCATTAATGTAATGTTAATTTGATAAAAGTTGTTTTATACTTTTAACAAACATATAAAAAAATTTTAAAAAGTTTGAAATTTTTAAAAAATGCATACAGTTGGATTTTATTTTGGAAGCTATATATATGTATGTCTATTTAGTCGTACCTGAAAATTAATTAAATGAAAAAAAAAAAAAAAAAATATATGAATTTTGTGGCAAAAAGTATTCTCAAAAGTAAATTTTGTTAATTTTTTAATAGAAAATAAAATATAAATATATAAATACATACATGCATAGGTATTATTAATAATTAAATGTTAATTTAAGATATCAAAAATGTTAGTTACTTTTTTTAAACATTATGTAAGTATTAGGAAAAGTTATGTATACCATTAATATATAATTTTATTTGCTTTTTAAATGTGTCCTCCTAATTATTCAGAAAAAAAAAATTTTAGACTGATTATCTTGGTATTATTTTTTGTTTTTTTGTTTTTGAAAGAAATAATTTCTTCAAATATTTAGAATCCTAATTTGGATTTCATTAATTTAGATTAAAAAAATTATAAATTGAACCCTTAATCAATATTAAGTCAATAAAAGTATCAAATGCAATCTTGTTTAAGAAATTCGCTCATTTATATTTCCATTTAAAATTGTTTAATTTCAATTTAAGTTTGGTGCCGAAAGATATACACAACTTTTAACAAGTAGATACTAAAGTAAATACATAGTTAACATTGCAAAATATTAATTTGTTGAAACAAAACGTTTACCTCTTAAATTAAACTATGATTTAATTAATTTAAATAACTTGATCAAGAAACTTCTGAAATTATAGCTCAGGTTTCTCTACAATACAATGAGGAATTTTCAAGTTTTTTTTGGTTTTATTTTTAAATAAAAGTAGAGAAAAAATCATGAAAAACAATACCATTCTTTCAAAAATTTGAGCTCGGATAGATAGTTAAAAAAAAAGAATAGTTTTTCACTTTTCGTTTTTTTGGGAAAAAGCTACTTTTGCGAGTGACTTCAATGCGCAGATGATGAACCAGTCTAAAACCTATTTTAGACGAGGAAGGAGTGAAGTTCCTCCTCGGATTTTTGACAAAATCTATGCGTAACTACGTCACAGTTTTTTATGCTGTTGTGGTCACGTGACTTTTGCTTTGATTTCAAACTCGATTTTTTATTAATTGAAAAATTGAAAGCATAATGATAAAAAATAATTGCACTGTTTAGCTATATTCATTAAATAACACTAGAAAATGTAAAAAATATTCATTTTCCTCACTAGTGCAAGTTCCTCATTACATGCATGTCATCATTTTTTAAAGATGATGTATATATATGCGTGCATTATCACTTACGTACTAAATATCAGTCTAGAAGTCCCAAAGTAGAAGTTATTTCAGAATCGATTGGAATCTGGAGCGAGTTCATTCAATATGGAAACGAGCCAAATTACATCTAAAGGTGGACGTTCCAACCACAAATGGCGGAAGCAGTTTAACGACTGTTAGGCCTTAAAGTACAACTTAGTGGTGGGTCATATACAACTTACGAAACAAGAAAATAGAGAAACGGAAATTATTTATTGCCATTGCCGTGTTAATGGCTTTCTATTTTTTCAAATCGTGGGAAACCTATTAAATAAGAGAAAATTTAGGATAAATTGAGAGTTAAATAGCCAGACATGGCAAAGTATATACCACTAGTTTTATTATAGGTGAGAAGAAACTATATATGAGATCAAAAATATTTATTTAAAGTGTAATTTTAATTAGAATATATGCTATAAATTTTAGTTACACGCAAATACTTTTTTTAAAACATTGAATTTTTTTGAAATAATTATATCAGTTTTATTATTTATACAGTAATTAAATTGCCATAGTTATGTTATTTAAAACAGTTTTTCAATAAATCAAGAATTTTTTTTTTTTTACTTGAAGTTATCACCTTTTATTAAATAGCTGTTCATATTGCAAAATGTAGAAACACAGAAATATGAGCGAATGCTTTAGTATTATTTTAAATCTTCTATCCCAGTTCATTTAGAAACTACTTTGTACAAGAGCTTGAAATTTAGTCAGTAGGTATGAAAATGATAACTTAATGAAATAACATTTTTTTAAATTTTTTTTTCTAAATTGCCTTTATTATAAATGAAAATTAAAAAAAAAGCAAAATACTATTACAGGTGGAGCCACTGTATAGGCATATCGAATATAAAGAAGATGTATATTTGTCACTATTTTCAAGTTTAATTTATGTAATTTTATTAAGTGACCATTTTCTTACCTACTCACCAAATTTCAAGGTTTTATACACAGTAGTTTTTAAATGAACTTGGCGTGTTTGTAAAGTGGTAAGTATAGGAACTAATATTTACTACGAATTCCTCTTAAACGTCGTTAGCATTTTAACAACTTTTTTTACTTTCAGTTACCCATATATTGACAAACGCATTGAATTCAAAAAAGTGGCTTAGAAAAAATGTCTGTATTTTTGCATACTGCAAAGTGGTAGCGGCCATAACGTTTCACCAAAATTGGGCGCCCTCATAAGGTAGCTGCCATCGAAAAAATCATGTTTTTCAGCAATTGCTAAAAAATGGCTTCAACGATTTTGATCAAAATCGCCGTAATCAATGCCACTTAAGGTGTTATAAACATTCACACCTACGAAATTCCCATAGAAATGCGACAAAGTAACACAAAGTTGAAAAACTAATGTCTTTAACCCAGACTCACATTCTCTTGAGCATCACCCATTAAAGACAGTTTCTCTTCTGTTTCATTTACAAGAAAGGATAATGTAAGAGTTATCTAAAGGTGTATCGCTAAATTTTCTATTTTGGAGGTTTTTTGTTTTTTTGCAAAGTAGGATGTATTGCCAATCATATCGTCAAAATAACCATTTTTTTTATAAATGAATGCAAATATGAAAAAGAAAAATATTATCAATTCCCACCAAATTTAAATGCAGTAGCATGTATTATTCTATAATTGACAGTTGTGCTATGTTCTACAACACTAGTTTAAAATGTATAATAATATATTGGTTATTAGAAGCATAAAATTGGTTATTAGATTGCTTATTTGTTATTAAATTGCATGTTGATTATCAGATAAAACATTAAACAAAAATTGAAAACAAAGTTTCTATTTAATATTTTTATGACCAAATATTAAAAGAAAAATTATGGAATTTACGTAAAATAAATCACAGCAAATAATATGCTTACAGTAAATAATTCAATTACGAATGAATGCATTAGGCTAAAAATAATATAATTGTATAAAATTTGCATTAGAACCTTAATGATTTTAGATTAAAGTCTTCAGTTTTTTTATATTTCATAATTTGAAATGTTTTTAAATAAGTTTAGAGTTAATAATACTATTTTAATAAAAACAACAACCTTATAAAAATTGAAAAATTGAATTATATTGGAAATTTTAAGGGAAACTGGTTATTGCTAATTTTTTTATTTTTTTTAAATGTTTTTATTTAAACAATTTACAATCTGTTAAAAGGATTTTAAAAGGAAGGCTTTTATTTGATTAAGTCTAGAATTATTTTATACCGTCCACCGTTAATAGAAGTATTAAAAATGACTAATATTGGATAAAAAGTGGTTACTGAAACTAATTCTTACGTATGAGAAACATTTTTACTTATATCCATTTTTATAACTCAATATTTCGTAATTTACCAGCACTGGTTTTACAAATTAACAAAATTAATTAAATGAAAGAAATAAAAGGTAGTTTGAAAAGCATTTTAAAGGCAAGAGGGACTGGAATCTGGTAAAAAAAAATCTCAAATTTATACAAATATCCTTTTAAAAACTCAGCTTTTAGAACTTTGGAGAAAATTAGCTAAATTAGAATCTTAAACTTAACGAAAGGGAATATATTTAAAATTCTCTCAAAGTTTTTAAATAAGTTTTAAGTAAAAAAAACAAAACACTATATGAAGTTGCTGATTAAGGTATAGTTAAGAAAACTTATAATGTTAAAAGTTTTACATTTTAATAACAAAAACATATTTATGATCTATTGAAAATCTATTTTAATTTGAAATACTTGGAACTATACATAAAATACCACATTATATTTTTATTTTTTATTTAATTTAATTTATTCACTTTTATTCATTACATTTTCAATTACTCTTTCTTTTGAAATATATATGTTTTATCTATGTAAATATAAGAATAATAGTGTAATAAAAACATGTATTTTGTGCTTGCTTCTTTTAATCGTGTTATTTCATCCATCACAGCAAATTTGAATCCTTTACTTTCTGAGGAAACAAAATTTAAATATATATGCTGTATAAGACTAAATTTATGGTTGCATGAAAACATTATCTTAATTGTCCAGCTGTTCCTTACCTGCACCAAGCCTTATCACACACAAACGAGATCCGAAATCACCATTTTTACTGTCATAAACCATGCATCTCCAATATCAGTGCTTTCATTCCTCACCATGGGCAAGACATGCAGCTTCCACATTTTATTTGTTCTTCAGGAAGTGATGGCCGACCCCGCATTCAGACCAATCACATTCATTACGTAGATAAAGGAAGGCTTGCAGCAACGAATCGGAGGGTAGCAAACGATGCCTTATCTGCCTTGACACCCCCTCTTTTGCTTTCTTCAGGAAGCTTGGAAGAAGATGGTATTGGGAGGCTCTTATCGAGATGGCAGATGGAATTGGAAGATGTCATGCTAGGCACGGTTCGAGATGGATAAAAGAGGTTGGGGTGGGGCATTATCGTTTGCGATGCGGATGAGGTTGGATCAGTAAAAGGAAGATAGCATAAAATGAGGGTAAGTGGACATGACTTGTCTGGGGTTTATGCTAAGACGATAATTTCCTTATTATTTATATTTGACCCAAATAAATTCTTGCATTATGAAAACATATGTTGTAGTGTTTATTTGTGTAGCTTCATTTTACTTAAAGTAAAGAATATTCATGTTCTTATTGTATGTCAATTACCCCTTTGACACTCACAGTGATTAACTTGATGCCAAAATAAGGCATTATCAAATATTCAAGGAGATAATTTCTGACACTTTTCAATGTGCAATTTATGAATGATTTCTTTTAAATAAAAATTAACTGTTTTTAATTTAAGTAGCCATTGATATTTAATTTTTAAGTTGAACCCTCTGCTGATATTTTCTCTTGTTTGTAATCGATGTGATGTAAATGGTTTTTAGTTTATACATTACACAAATAGACTGAACGGTTTTAAAAAGTCTCTTCATATATAACGTCACTAGTTCCAAATAACACAAAAAATGAGATAAATGCGTGAGAGATAAGTCAAATGAGAGAGCTTTTCAAGACGCATTCCCGTAACAAAATTAAACTAAAAGTTATAACTAGAATTAATGGAAATGACGACCGTAGTTCGTTAAACCTAATAAGAATTACAGACCTAGAAATTACAGACGTGTGTTACATCTGTTTTAAAGTCTCGATAAAAAATATTAATAGGATTACATAAAATTCATCAATCGAAACCGATTTTGATATGAAGCAGAATCGATTTTCTCTATGGGAATTTCATATATTAGTATTCGAAGAGGCATTGATTTTCAAGCTATCTATTCAATTTCAAGTTATCTCACAAAATTTGTCGCTAAGCTCGAAAATTTACGAAATTTTTTATCACAATTGGTAGTTTTTTTCATAAAATGGTAAAAACCTTAACAGTGTAGGGGAAGGGGTCTATTTAGTTTTTGACCGTCGACAAACTGTACATTAGGGTGGTCCAAAAACGATCGATTTTATTTTTTAAAGATTTTTAATGGTGCTACCCTCTTAATTAGTCCCTTTCATATATAAAATAAATATTGTAAAGTTTGACACCATAATTTTAATATTTAGGAGTAGTTCAACACCCCAAAAGTTTTGTGTTTGGGTATTTTACACAACAGATAGTAACAAAATTCAGAAAAATATTAAATTTTGTTTTGGGGAAATTTCAAGCAGTTTGTGTGAGGAAAAAATAATTAAAAAACAATATAATAATAATAATAATACAACATTGATGTTAATATAGCAGTGGATGTGCCAGGGGGTGCTAAAGTATGTTTTTTGCAGGATAAGTTTGCAATGTTTTTCCACCATGTGTAGCAAGAATTGTATTTGTTCTCATTGTGTACTATGTACCCATTAAACTCCTTAATGAATGCTGCACATCTTTCTGCCTTACCATTGAATTCAATTGATTTATATAATTTTTGATGTTTTACCATTTCCCTCCTGAGTCTCGCAGTTTGTTAGAGAATCTTGTAACCTTAACATTTTTGAAGTCTTGCGAACATAAACTTTCCTTCTATATAATGCTCATTTTGCCTTAATACGTTTCATGAGGTTTTTACTGATCCATTTGAAAAAGTTACAATTAAAGATATACTTCATAAAATATGTGTTTATATGAAACTTGCATTTCAATTTCCTTTTAATTGTAACAACAGCTTCAATCTCATTTGTGTTAACTTGCACCTTTGAAAACCACCTCCCTATGAGACAATGGTGTGAACTTCATCTGCGTTGAGCTACCTCTTAATATCAATGAAGTGTTTTAAAATTTGATCTGATTTGTTTTTTATAACATTGGAACAAAATAACAGGGTAGGATTCAAAAAATTTGTACCTTCAATATTTTGACCAACTGTACATCCTTGATATTTGAAGACCTGATTAACAGTGACAGTCACAATTTTTAAATATACAAAAATACTTTATAATTAAACTGTAACTACTTTCAATTCGAAGATGCATTGCTAGTTTATTTTATCATCTGCCTTAAGCCCAAGGGTAGGGGAGAGTTTCCCAAAACGGGATAGGCGGGCAAAACGGGATATTGAGCCTCGGATCTTGACTGGTAGTGCTTTTTCGCGGGAGAAAGGCTGAACTGGTTCCCGACCGCCATGACAGCATTATCAGTTGATCTCTCAACTCTAGCCACTTGTTTCGCAAAGAAATATTTTTTCAAAGTTTTCAAGTGAGATTTTTACTTACTTTGTACTTTTTTCGACTGCAGAATAACAATCCTTGTGCTTCTCCGTCCTTCGGAACAATTCCGGTAAGTACTGTGCTTTGTTCATAGCTCATTTAACAACAATTTCATGTATTTAAATATTGCTGGTGAGTGACGGTTCAGTGGTCAGCCATTTATGTTGTCAAAAGCATCACGGTCGGACAAAACGGGACACTTTTGGGGTGCCCAAAACGCGATACAATTTTGATGTGTCCCGTTTTACCCGACCATTTCCATTAATGTTTTGGCAATGTGTTTAAGTTATTTAAATTGAAATAAGTAATGAATTAAAATATGTATAATCAATTACAACAATTTATTTTAATTTTAAATAATTATATTTTCGAAATAAAATAATTTACTTTACTTTTGAGGTACAAATAATTGGCCTGATTTATGTACAAAATTTAGTTATAGGTTAAAACTGTAAGTCAGAAAAATATTTTGACCAAAAATTTAAGTTTTAAATTAAAAAAAGTTGAGTTTTTTTTTAAATCTTTTTTATGGGGGCGGCGTATACAAAGATAAACCAGAAAACCACACGTTGTGCGCACTATAATATTATAAAAACGTAAGCTAATCACAACTAAACAGCAATTATAACCGGAAGTCCATATAAACTTGAGTTGGAAGAAGAAGAACGCGAAAAAAAAAGAACGAGAAAGAACTCAAAAGCTGAAAAAAAGGGCTGCCAAAACCAGTCTCTTGAATGTTCCGAAGAGAAAACAAACGAGGCGTTAAAGAAAACCAAGTGGAAATGCAAAACAGGCAAATAAAGTTAAAAAATGTTATTATTGAATTTTGAAATTTTTTTCACAAATCGAAGAAAATGGACCTAACATAAGAAAACATAAAAAAAAAAAAAAAAAAAAAAAACATCAGTTAGCCAAGGTTGGACGTCGTCGTCTTCAGAAGATGAAGCTGAAAAAGATGAAGCATGTATTTTCTGCAACGCTCTGTATCTTGAATCGAAATCTGGAGAAGGCTGGATACAATGCTCGAGCTGCCAGGGATGGGCCCACGAAGCCTGTTCCAGAGCAGAAGAAGACGACACATTTTTATGCGATTTCTGTGTTATGTAATTTTTCAAATTTACAATTAAAAAGTTTCTTCCTATAAAAACGTAGCCTATTTTTGTTCTAACAACTAAATCAAAAGTAAAATCAGCAAAAACCTAATAACATAACAATCCCTATCCCTTTTTACCCACCCTTGGTAGGGTAAAACGGGATCGTGTAAGACTTTGTGAAACCAGTATTTTCACATAAATATTATTGAACAAATGTGACAAAGGTCTTATTTTAAGTAGTTGAAAAGGTATACTTTTAAATGACGTCTAGCTTTGGAATGTACCTTGTACACAACAAGAAATAAAGCGAAGAATAGATAAGCTATCCCGTTTTGGGTACTTTCCCCTATTGTTCTCAATTGGTCAAAAGTGTGGTCCGGTGTCTGTTTGTTTGGGTAATGTTTGGGCATGCGCAGGAAATGCATGGTGTGGCATGCGCCTGATCCGACTGCTTGTAATAAAATATATGTATACTGATGTTGCTTAGTTGTATTGATGTATCGATGCTTTATAAAACTTAAATAATAATAAAAAATGTAATGGGTTTGGACTTAAGACTCAGGTTGAACTGTATATCAGCCCTAAGCCGATTATTTTTAAGGATTTTTGTTTAATCTCTGATTATAACAGAGCAGCGAACAATATATTGAGTCTTCTATTTATGCTCTTCGATTTCATAACATTACTTGGTGATAAATATGCGTAGAATAAAAGGCAATAATAATATTTTATATTGAGACCACCTCTGGCATCCTCTTGTTTGCTTTTTATGAAAGGTGTTTTTATGGCCTATTTAAAGTACTTTTAAATAGGAAAATTATGGTGTAGCTAAGTATAATGTTTGCTTAATTCAATTCTTGCCAGAATTTCCAGACTATAAAACTATATTCGTCCAAATATTATTTAAATTTCTATTAACATGGTGCATTATATACAGGGTGTCTCCAAATTAGTTGGGTAATGGAGTTCAAATAGATCTGTATAACTCTTAATAACAAGGCATAATAAACAGTTTTTTTTATATAGAATGACATAGGGATCATAAATTAATTGGGGAAAAATAATAGTTTACAAAGCCTAGCTATTAAGAGCTATTCAGATAAATTTGAACCCTATTTTTCGACTAATTTGTGGACACCCTGTATATCACTGCTTAAACACATTTTGTTTATATATGTCAAAGAAGGTATTATTCAATTGTAAAGATTTGTTCAATGCTATTCACGTGAGGTATAAGTATTAGCCATACAATTTCTTTAAAGGACACACATTCAAATTAAGGAATAATTCAAACTAAATAGTAATACAGATTATAAATTAAAAAAAATGTGTTAAGTGTGTTATATTTTTAGTCACCATTGTTTGCGATTTCGTTGCATTGTTTTCAAATAACGTCTTATCAAAAAAATATATATATATTTTCAAAGATAGGTATAAATAATAAAAAAAAATTCTTTCAAATATATTTTTAGATATTGTAAAAGTGCCGTATTAAGAAAAGATGTCGCTTACACTCCCGTATAATGGATCTGATCCGGATTTAGTCTTTATATCAGCACCTAATCCTATTTCTTTATAATTAGTTTCTGTTAGAAAAAACATCTTTTCTTTTTAGATAGGATTAAATATTGAACATTTAATCCTCTTTAAACTTCTTCTAAAATACTAATACTTTTACTCTAGCCAGAACATATTTTGAGGCTATAAAGTTTCTTTAACTTTTATAAATATTTTTCTAGACGCATATTTAACCACAGGTGAAATAAAAATGAAATAATTTTTTTAAATCAAATATTCAATAACTTATTTGTATTACTATTTAGGTAAATGCATTCATTTAGTAGAACATAATATTTAAATTTACTAAAAAGTTTTAAATGCATACTTAAATTTAATAAAGTATTTTTAAATGCGTATTTAATAAAAATTGCTGCCTTAAATTTTATAACATTAACATAGTATAGAATTTAGAAAATAATGAATGTACATTGATTAAATTTGGGTGAACGAAAAGGAGATAGTGGAAAAAATATAAAATTCTGACGATAATATCTTCAAATTCGGGACGGGTCAACTGCCTCGTTGTTTGAGTTAGATTTAATAAAAAAACATTTTATGTTATAGTTAATTTAATATTAATTCTTTGTAATTATAATTAATTCTTTGTAATTAGTGTAATCGCGTATTGCGTTACCGAAATAATGAAAAATTGTTTTGTAGTTTTTAGTTCGTTAGAGTACAGAAAATTTAATAAACCAGCTTAATATATTTTTAAAAATATGATTGTGAAAATTCAAAACTATAAAAATTTAAATTAATATTTATTCATTGTATAACCTAGTGCAATGTATTATTATTAAAACATTTGATAATTATTTAAGGAATAAACTAAATGTTTCTCAAAGTGTTTCCATTACATTAATTACCTTGAAATAAATTTTAAATTTTGAAAAATTAGGCTTTGTAGGTTTCGATTTTAATGAAATAGTTACACAAATTGTAAAATAGTTGTACAATAATTTTTAACTAAAATATATTTTAAAACATCCACTTTTTTTCGATCAAATTTGTATTTTAGCCCTTTGCTTTTTGAATATATATAACATTTTAAAGATGATACACTCAAATGCTAAAGTTGGGTTTAATATAATCCGATTGTTATAGAAAGAAAAAAACTAATTGTTAAAGTTTTATGCTGAAAAATTTGGAGTAGTTATCAATGTATAAAATTCCAATAAATCTATGACATTCCGTGAAATGCTTCATTACTTAGAAAGTATAAATAAAGTTGAAAGATTAAATATAGCTTTTTATCGAAAAAGTTGCGTAAATTTCTCAACTTGATTAATTTTAATTAAATTAAATATAAAACTAACACACAAATTCACCATAAAACTAACAGCCATAGTAATTCTAAAACTAAATCTTAAATTACTATAAAACTAGTAATAAGGTACTTAAAAGTAATAATAAAAAAAAAAAAAAAAACTAGGGGCACAACTTTCAATTACACTATATTACTGATGTTGATTTGTGTCATTAACTGTTTTTATAATTCCACCATTCGTTAAGAAAAAATAGCCAGATTGGCGATGTATACGTTTCGATAATTCTTAAACTATCCTTTCTTATAAGTGAAACTGAGAAGGAGAGAAAAAACGATCGTTGATGAGCTATGCTCAAGGAAAGAAAACTATATGCTAAAGGAATTCGTTTTTCAATTGTTTACGCCATTAAAGCGTTTTTAGGGAAATTTTGGAGGTAGGGAATGTTTAGATTACGTTAAGAAGCATTACCACAGCGATTTTTATAAAAATCGTTAGAGCCTTTTTTTAGCAATCATTGAAAAACATGATTTTTCAATGGCAGCTACCTTACGCTCACAGCTACCTTTTTTACGAACGTTTTCAGCTCTTTTAAAACTAAAAGTGTTCAGCTTGCATTGGCAGGTGATCGAACTGACTCTCCACAAATTAAGCAATCCTTATCCGAATAGCGGGTTTACAAATTAAGTATCGTTTTCCCACGTAACATATTACCAAGCTTCTTGTTTCTCAACTGCTTAGTTTAGTGCAGAATAGGTCATGTAAAAATTTAATTCATGCATGGCTTACTTTACTTATCGCTATAATTTAGAGTGTAAAGTATTCAGATAATTAAAAAAAAAATTCGACAGCATCTTTTTATTATTATTATTATTATTATTATTTTAATTTTTAACATTTAAAGTGGCAATTGCTATAAACATCTACCTAATTTTTTTTGACATGTATATCAAGGTATTTTCATGCAGTTTATTTATATTAGTAACACATTAGAGAAATCTGCAGGTTTCACGATGGCTGCCATCAGAACCCAATGCTGGGATGCTGATGGAAACTTGCAGTTATTATATCAGGAGACTATACAAAAAGTGATGGAAGACAACAGTAAAAATAAAATAACCAAAGGGATACTGGAAGATCCCTGCCAATAAGCTATTGGCCAAAATCAGATAAATGGGTTAATACTGTCGATTGCAACCTGTACTGTCATCCGAAATTTCAAGATCATTGAAAGGAAGTAAGCGAATGCTGGAACTTATGAGTGATGTTTTACTTTTTAGTAATGGATACCGCCTTTAGCATAGCATCGACTGTCACTAGTTGTTATATGTTGTTGAGCTATGACACTAATCTCGTTTGTTTATCTGTCCTTTCGTATGAAACACTGAAAATTATACTTTCAATAAATCAGAAGCTATCTATTTTTGATTATAATGAAAATGTGTGTTCAGTTAGGATTACATTATATTTTAATAAAGAGTAATACGTGTACATAAATATGGACAGAGAAAAATCCTGATTTTCTATTTTTATCATGATAACAATGGAAAATGGTTTTCCTGACAATTGTAAAATAAGCTAAAATTTATACAAAACTCAAAATTTTATAATCCCAAACCATATTTTGACTGCCAATAAACATCTGTAATTAAATTTGATTTTTTTTTTCAGATTTATTTTTTTAACTAATATAGTGAATATATACAAGAGCTGTGTATATTTCAGATACGATATCAAAATCGTTATACATAGCTAAGAATAGAAAAAACAAGGCTCTCTAGGTGAACATAAATTTGTCAATTCAGCTTGATTTGTGTTGTTAAATGTCATCAAAATTGTTAAATTATGCGAGGTTCGATTCTTTATTACAAATGTATTGAATGAGAAGTTTTTTTTTATCTTTTCAGATGACAATTTCTTAGTTTACAATGTGATTTTTAGAATTTATGGTTGGTAGGTATTTTCTACTGTTTATTTGGATACAGCGTTAATACAATTCAAACTAAGTAACAAGTTGTAAATTTCTTAAAATACTCTCATTTGACATTGAAGGCAATTTAATTAGGTAAATCCTTTTTCAAATATGGTTAATAAGTACACATTTCCAAGATTTTTTATTTTTTTATTTTAAATATATTATAAACTGTATATTTTTATTTGTGTATGATTGTTTGAGTTCCCAATAAAACTTAGATTGCCTAATACTAGTTCCTGAAAATTTTACTTTTAATATTTTTATGGGACATAAAAATGTAACTTTAACTCTGTAAGTGTTCCGTTTCTTACCATTTGGGTGTGATATAAAAACTAAGTTCATCCATATACATATAATTTTATCCAAACAGATAATTATCCAAAATACCGATAATTTGAAAATGAATTATTATTTCACTGGAACATAACTAAACTCATATATTACTCAACAAGAGACCACCGCACCACTTTCATTTCCATTTAAAAAGCCACCGAGTTGATGAAGTGCCTTTAGCGAAAAAGAATCAATCACGCAACTTTTTCCCGACCATCGTTTTTTTTTTTTTTTTTTTTATACCAGGGGCGCAACGAACACATCTAAAGAAGCGAAAACTGCAGGAAAAGGAAGCTTGAATGGAAGTAGGGCGTCACACCGATATATCGAATAGATGTATTTCCCTCTCAAGTTACCGGGGCGGAACCGGTCGGAGAAGTGTGGACGTTGCGAAGTTAAAGTAACAAGTCGTGTCACATAGAGACAGACGGATTCTAATCAATGCATGTGTGGTAGATATGTGAGCTGACTCCATAAACAATGATCTTTCTATTGTAGAAAATGCAGTGATTGGTTGCATTGGATTTCTCTTTGCACAAGAGCTATACGGGGACTATATTGTGCCAAAATTTTCTTACAACAAGACTTTTCAATATAAATTATCAGGATCATAGTATCAATAAATTGTATTTTGCGCATGTATATCTTCATATTTGTAATACCTCATATATCAATGCTCGCGTAAGATTTTTTTTTCTTGGGGGGGGGGGGGGCATTACTTATTGGAATTAAAATTTAAGATAAATATACTTTTTTATATTATAATAATATCTGACTTTTTTTAAAAGTTAATTGGAGTTTTTATTCCATATCTAGCTTTCTTTTAATCGCATTACCTTATTTATTTCAAACATTCAATGTCTATATACTAACGGTTATGATGTGTTTGTTTGGAGAGGTAGGTGTAATTAAAGGGATATACGCTAGAAATTTATACAAATTGTAGAACCTAAATGGTAAAATAAAGAAACTTATTGAAAAGTTAAAAAAAAAAAAAAATCTAAACTTGGAAATTTAAAAAAAATTACAATTTTCCTTTTCTTCGAGTTATATCTTCAAAAGAAGGGTGTTTGCTTGTTTACATCAGATCTTGAATATTTTATATGCTAAAAGTTTTAAATTTAACTTCGATGGGAGGGAAGGGGTAATGTACTGACATTTTTATTGTTGAAGTTGGTAATCGATCTAAACAATGACAAATTATTTAAAAATCTTAAATTTTTGACTAAACACTATCTGAAAAGAAGTATAGTTTTAAAAGAAGTAAAGTTTACTGAAGAGTTCTATTGAATAAATAGTTTTCGTTTCAAGAAACTCGTTGGAATATTTGCAATATGCAACAAAAAAGCTGTTATGAAAATTGTATGCAACTCATATGTTACCACTATCAACTCATAAAATTGAATCAAATGATTTACACCAATTAAGTTTAAAATGTTATAAAAGAAATAATGTCTCTTAAAATCAATTTATGGAAGCCTTATGAAAGTGGAACAATTGAATTGATGGCTACAGCAAATATGGTTAATAAGATGGATTGTTTTCCTAGAAATACCAAAATATCGTATAATAGTTCTTAAAGAACTTTATTGGAATAAATAGTGTAAGCTAATATTTTGCATTATCTAATTTCGAGATAAATTATACATTCAAACTTTTTTTTATGAAATTAAAAAAAGAAATATTAAAATACAAAAACTCATAATACAAATATTATTTTTCCTTTATAAAGTTGTTTCAGCATTATAAATTAATTTAAAGATAAGTAATTTATTACAAATTTTAAATCATGAAATGTTAACGTAGCTCAATCTAAATTTTCTCTATATGCAACAAAATCTGAAACCATATAATTAAACTTTTCATGGAAGCCCTTCTTGAATTAATTAATATTTTTAAACATGATGATATTTTAATTAAATATGAATCGTGGTGGTCTTTATTAAGTTTAAAAAAAATCCTTTTAACAGGAATTATGTATGAGGAATATGAGCTTCTAATATTTTTTAAATTTAGTATTGTGAAAAAAAATTCTTATATTCAGTGGCAAATTATTGTTTTCAATTTTTTTTTTTTTTTCCCCTTAAAATGGAGGATTTTTTTTTTAAACAAACAAAAGATGTGGAATTTCGAACAAAATGGAATGAATACTACATTATAATTATATATTCTGCTTGAATTACAATTTTTTAAATTGTATAATACATATTTGATTTGTTATTTTATTTATTTGTAACATTGTATCGTATTTGGAAAATAATATATTATTATGTAATTTCAATAATATTATCTTATATAAAGATAATATAAGTATTAATACATCGCTTAAATAATGTTAATGTTAGAAACACATCAAGATTTAATGTCAACATGATTTCAGAAAATCTAAAATATATGTTTACTTTTATTATACCACATAATCTTTTATATACCACCTAAACCAAGTGAGTTAAAGGTTAATTTTTTTTCCAAACAATTTAAATTTTTATACGACGTGCCCGTGACACACTCTATACTATATAACTCTCACAACTATAAGAAACTAATAAACAAGTGGTCAAAGCATCGTTTGTCCCCCACGAAGGAATCAATATCCGGAGCAAAATTGGATAGTTTAAGCCATGATGTCTAATTCCCTCCTTATTCACTCGTTACACCATCGAAGAATATTATTCAATTGTTGCTAACAATCAAGAGACTCAATTGTTCCTATATCTGCTCCTGAAGCTCTTATAATATTTATCTTGGCTTATATTCTACTGCCCAGTACCACACTATTTGCGGGAGACCCACTTGTGGTCCACGTGCCATGGGTTGGGAACCGCTAGTATAAGATATAAAAACGGACTGTCACGCTTCAGTTTAATCTGAGATTTTTCAGTTAACCAGTGATATCCGAAAAGAATTGTTAGTATATAGCTTCAAATTTTCTAAACCAGGGTGTTTGATTAAGAAAATCTAGGCGAAAATTATGTTGAGCTGGAGTAAAAAGAGCGTTGAGATCAGTTCGGTTTCTACGAAACTTCTTTTTTGCAATCTGCCTTTCTACCTACCCAGTACCCTTCTTTTTACAAACACAGATAAGCTTAGTCATAATATCAGATACAACAGTCATATATGTGCACATAAAACTGAATAATTAGACGCTTATTTCAGGTAGTAATAAGCCTTACAAAAACACAACACAATGATTCTTTGGAAATAAATAAGTTTAAACTTTTACGGTCGGTCAAAGTTGTACATCTAGACTTTTCAAGAAAAATAAAACAAAATGAATAAAAAAAAATCTTCACGAAAGTAATTTGATATCACAAACTAAAAATCCTCGAAAAAGAGAAAAACCAAAATCACATTAATTTGCGGACAACCCCCATCAGGAACAGACCATCCATTCCAAATTGTCTTTCACAAGAGATGGTGGGGGAAGGACCCCCCTTTACAGCAATTGCGTTAAACGAAATGGAAGGCAATGAGTGGGACTGGAGGGGGTGGGGAGGTTGGAAGAGTTGAATTTGGAATTCCTTTTCCGTGCATGTTCGACTGGGCCATGCCTTCACGGGTATGCAAATTCAATTTACTAGGAAGCAAGCACACTGGTTCTCTGCTCAGACCTTTTCTGGTTTGAGATGGAATTCTCTGGTTCTTTCCATGTTTAGGGGTGGAGAGGACTGGTTTTTGTTTGGAAAAGCGATGTAAGTCAACAATTCAATGGTTGCTGCTTCTATTGTTTGAAATTGTCTAATCTGATTTATGGATATATGATTAGTACCATAGTAATAAAATAAAAAATTTGCCGACATTGTTTTATTTTGGGCATTTCGTTATTTTTAACTTCATTTTTTTCAGTGAAAATTCGTTTAAATTTATTTTTTATAATGATTACTTTCATAATGAATTTTGTGATACTTATTTTATTTTTTTAAACGTATCCACAAAAATATATTGTGGATGTAAGTTCTAATAAATCTATAATTAATTTATGTATATACATAAGTTACAAGTGTGCCAATGTTTACCAATCAAAATCTTAAATAATTAGAAAGGAAAAAAATGGAATCTATTAACTCCACTTTGGATTGCCAGAATATGACTTTTTCTTCATTTCGGACACTAGCATTTGATACTAAATTATTTAGATTAGATCTTGCGTGTTTTAATTTTCTTTTTTCAAACTCTTAATAAAAGTATAGCACGTGGGATTTGCGGTTCTTTGTGGACCAAGCCGTTAAGGGAAAATAATCCATTTCGTTGATCTTATGCCACTTAACAAAAAAAAAAAATAATAATAATAATAATAATAATATTTTCCTATAGAACAATCGTAATTGCAAATATTCATCATTTTTGTTCAGGAATCTGTATTCATGTTCGACGGTTCTTGAACATACTTTATGAATAAATGAAAAAAAGCAAAAAAAAAACAAAAAAAAACAAAAACAGAGGCATCAGATGAAAATAATAAGTAACTTTATAGACTACTTCAAGGAAAAACCTACAAATGAACAAATTATCATCGTCACAATATGCCAGATTTTTCATTACAACATGCATGCTAAAGTCAAACCAGAAGTGTTGAATGCTTCTTAACAAACCATCTTATATTTGATTAACTGCATAGTTTAGCTTTATAATTATCGAATTTAAGCAAAAGCTGATTATGTATGAATATTTTATGTTTATTTATGTAGATTATTGTTTCCTCCTTATCAATCTCAAATAAAATTAAATTTAGGATAATATTATGCATATATTTGCATGATAAAATTTGTAAAATATGTAAAAAAAAGCATGTATGCTATATATAAAACAATTTTAATATTTTTAAAACTACCAAATTTGCACCTTTTTTTCTTGAAACTTTGTAAAACGGAATAAATCAAGTGAATAAAAATGTTTACTTTGAGTAACAGACACCTTCGCATCTTTGTAATACATTTTAACATATGCATTTAAAGTGACATCAGTTTTACCAATACATTTTGCATCTTATTGTTCATAATTCAAAGTGGGGTGTCGTATTTTTTGAAGAAATCCAGAAAATGTAAGTTTAATAAAAGTATTATTTTACGTATAACTCTAAAACGCGAAAAGTAAACATACTTTACGTCATTTCTCTACTGAAATGCATTGGAATTTCTTATTGAATCTTGCTGGGTAGTCTCTTAAGAAAACAAATGCGTTTCCCAACTTTTAGAGTTTCTTTTGTCGTACTACTTTTTATGATGCATGTCCTCCTAAACTTATTTAATTCTGTTTCCTTCATCCGATTTATACACATTTCTCCTATCTCTATATAGATGCTAACTTTATTTTCTTGTGTATAAAGACAATAATAAAGCTTTGCATCCAGTCTTAAATTTCCTTCGCTTTAAGATATGATTTGTTATTCAAATTGGGCAATGCAAATTTATTCGTATGTTCCTTAAATTCCTTAAAACCACTTTTTAACTTGATAATATTACGAAAAACAGATGGGAAATTTATTACTTAGGTTTAACTCATTATTCTGAGTTTTCATATGTCTATATTTTATTGTTTTTGTTTTAAAAGAAAAGGAGGTAAGAATAATGTGTCAATATTTTTTTATTAATAGATCACATTTTCAGTCAACCACTAATATGTTGCTTTAAAAATCAAGCATTGCATTTGAAAATTTCCAACAACAAGGTTGAAAAAGTAGTGTTAATGTCTTCTTCTTTAAAAGTAACTTTAAAAAAATTTAAATGTTTGATTCTAAAATTTTAAATGACAGTACTTGATCCCATGATCATTGAAATCGGTATTGTTTAGTCAAATTTAGAGAATGCTTAAGAGAAATTGCATTAATATTTAAACTAAACTACTTACGATATTTTTAAATTCAAAACTAATTTCTATATTTTTAAACGAAACATTAGATGCACCATAAAAGGAATCACAGCTTCCACTAAAGTATATAACATAAACTGCTCCTAAAATTGGCTAATTGGTTGTAGAAATGTGTTTTACAGTTAAAAATTTAAAATAAAAAATATATTTTGCAGTGTAAGAGATTTGTCACAAAAAAACTAGTTTTTCTCAATATTCAGACTTCTTTTAAAATTAAATGATAAATTTGGCTTGCTTTTGGTTTTAAAAACATGAATAAACTTTTTTATTTTTTGCAAATATTGTAGTCTAATTTCAAAATCCCTAAACGTGTATTTTTTAACTTGCATCAGCAATGGTGTGCCTGTATATAAAGGAATTGTAAAGAGTAATATGACCATAGAAACTTATAAAGGATATTAAACATTTTATTTATGTATGATTATTGTTTATGTGTTGTGTTTGTTAGTTAGGGGATGTTATACATTACACCTTGCTATGAAACACTTTTCCTTGTGTTGCACATATGCCCATACTCTAAAGATTACTCTAAAGAAACCCATACTTTAAAGATTAAAGAAACTAGAAAAATCAATATTTCAGTTGCCATGATTGTGAATTATATTTAGGCCTAATGATATTATTAATAATTTTTAACTTTCCCATTTCTTAACGGAAGTGTGAAAATCTGAGTCATTTAGAAAATTGGATTTTAAATATCCTGGAATGAATAAATATAAAAAAATATTTTTTAAGTACAGTTAATCAGTCAACCTAGACATATATCCATTTTATATTATATTGATGACTGAAATTAAAAATTATCAAACTTTAGACTGGCTTTCTTTGCTACACTTTATTAATGTGCATAACGTAACTTTATCTTCGACAAAATCCTCATTTTTTATTACACGTATTGTTTTTTAGAAATTTTTACTAAACTTATTTTTAGATAATAATGTCTACGTAACCGTTATATCAAGTTAACTAGTGACAAGTAAAAACACTTACCTCTCAATGTTTGTATTATATAATACTACCATATGAAAGTTTATATTTTGCTACAAAATACCTTTGAATTAAAGCAGTTCGATTTGAAACATATTTACATTACATTAAGTTGAAGTTTAAAACTACCTTAAGCGCACAATGTACCCTCTACAAAATGCCCCTCCACTGATGCAGAATACAAATTGGAGATTCAGGAAACCATTCCCGATTATTGTCGCTACAACATATTAGTCCTTGGAACAAAGAAAAATGACCACAGAAAGAAATTGACAGATACAATTTGTTCTGGTGATTAAGATCTTAGGTTGGATTTCCTAAATTGTCAAGCCAGAGTATGCCGCAGCCGCATCATGATTTGATGACCCATTAACTTAATGTTCCCTAACTTTCTGATGGTCCAAAATACATCTTGGGTAAAAAATACTTCAAAACTGTGTCTTTATAGCCCAGGAAATGCCTCCTTCCTCTTTTGTCCCTCGATTGTTATTACTCCAACTTTCTTTGATTTTTTTTTTTTTTTTTTTTTTTTTTTATCGATCGTGGCTTAGTCATCGTAAATTTTGAACAAGAATGGAAGGAATGCGAGGGCATTTACTTCAATTGTGCAATGGTGGGAGCTGACTTCTTTGTAATGTTTATGTAGCATGTTATAATGGGCCGTTTTCACAAAATGAAGTTTCATTGTTCAGGGTGTCAAAGAATGTAAAGAATGATTCTTGCCATACAAAGCATGAAGCATTATTTTAGAAGTATAGGTCAATTAAAGGTTTCACACTAAATACAAATTATTATAAATACCTGATAACACTTTTAGGGATGGTTTGTGTAAAATTAATATCAAATCACTTTTAATAGTAACAAAGAAACTTATCATAAACTCTTGTTTACAATGAAGTAAAGTAAATTCGTTTACGTTTACATATGAACACAGCATGCAATTTAGAATTTAAATTTGGAGATTGAAATAATCGAAAAACCTTCGAATGAAATATGTCCCGTATATTTAATGTTTACATTTCAGTAAAATTTATAAAATTTTAATAAAATATTTTCCATTAAATTTAGTTTTCATTCTCATTTAATCAATTTTGCTGTCTTGATGCCCGTTTACGAAGCTATTGTAAAACAATTATTTATGTGAGTAGGTCACTTTAAACAATCAATAAAATGTTAATGTCATTTGAATAGTACACTCAGCCTCAGATAAGCCATTTGCTTGTTTTCTCTAGGGTAAAATTAAAAGAAAAAGCTATAACTCATTAGCACATATACATCTGACGAAATTTTTAATGTTACCTACAATCTTCATATTTATATATAAAAACAATTGGTCATAATTGATTAAGACCCCACCATTAACTAGTAGAATTCAATCAGCAAAGGAGAATAATTTAATTAATTTTAGCAAGCCGAATTCAATACTGACTAATATAAAAGTTATGGTTACCTCTACTCTAAATGGCATATCACACCTTCAAACTCCCGGAATATGGAATTTCAATGCTGAAACCCTATCTTTTCATCTATTTATATCCCCAGCTAATAAATCACAACCTCCCATAAAACGAAAACACGCCTGCAAAATCAGGGTCCACTTTCAACAGCGGCTTTGGGGTTGAAAAATAATTTTCCCAGAAGCAGAAACACGGAATGGAATGAAATAAAAGGACGCAGAAATGCCAAAATCAATACCCTGCAAGGAGAGCCCTTCGGAAAGGAGTACGGATAAATCATATGATTTCTCACACACTCTGAATATTCATGCCACATTAGAAACAGGCTGTGCTAGTCGATACGTCAGAGTGGATTTATGATGTAGGGGTTGCGGTGTTATCGAGTTATAAATACATTACACGGAAACAAATTCCATAATTACTGCGGTGAAAAACGTTTTGCGAGTTCTGGTATCTTGATACGAGATGCCATGGCATGGCTGATAATGCTTTAACATATGTAAGGTATGTTATCTACCGAGCCTAAATGTCGGATTAATTGTAAGTTGTGTTGTTTCGTTTACAAGATGTTAATGCCTTCTACTAAAGCTCTTCATTCCAATATTTGCTAAATGCACCATAAAAAGTGCACCTTAAGCTTATATCGAGTATTTTATGTTATTGAAGAGTCTTAAAAACTAAATAAATACTTGCTATTAATATCTAAGCTACACTTTAAATGATTATTCTTTTTTGTAATGTTGGAGGCTTGCTAGTAAACTTTCAAATTTATATCCATCTATTCAATTTTATAATGCACAAACTCATTAAAATATGTATAAAAAAGTTAACTTTATTAATATGATTTTACCATAAATATTTATATACTCAATTTTATTAACTTAAATTCAAAATCATTTAGTTTTATGAAAAAAGTTAAATTCTGCAAAGTGGTGGTTTCATTTAATTTTATATTTCAAGGAAAAAAATTCGAATTACAAGATCAATTTACTTGGACCACAACTTAATCACAATGATTTATCTAAGACCATAGAAATTAGATCAATCACAAGCGTCATGCTTTTAAATAAAATCAATAACAACTTGGAATGATTATAATCCAGTGTTCGTCCTACTGAATGAAAATAACCTTTCTGTCTAAAAATATAATAAGTAAATTATAAATAATTTTGTTTATGAATATTGAAATGTAACAAACAAAGATAACCTTTCATTACTTAAACATATTCAAATAATTTTTAAACAAAATGGAAAGAAATTTAATTAAGGACATTTGCATCCAAGCATTTCCATTATTCCATATAAAACTTAGAAGGATCTATTAAGTACTAAAGCATTTTGACACTAATAAAGAATACCGTCATTATTAAAGAATGTCTAGACTATTACTTAATAATGATAAATTGCTTTATAAATTAGGTCATGTGATTAAGTTTCATTAAAAAAAGAATGACATCTCAAAGGATTGAATATAAAATTTAATGAAATATTATATATTTTTTGGTTTAAAATTATAAGGCATTCGAATAGTTAAATATAATATTTACGTTTTTTTTTTTTTTTTTTTTTTTTTAAATTCGCAAATTTAAAGATATACAAACACATAAAGTTTATTGAAGCATCGTGAAAATGTATAGTTTTATTTGACTTATGATAATGTATTAATATTCAATTTAAATTCATTATATATCTTAGTCACTGTAATAAACTTTGAAATCTATGAAATGTGTTTTATAATTATTTGGCAATTTAAAAACTTACATACAGTTTTTTGACTTCACAATACTTAAGATATTTGAATTAATTGTGAGTGTTTATTGAATTACATAGATATTAAATAATCGGAAAAGGAAATGATACATTTCTGTCCATTTAATTTCTAACGTATTTTTCCAGCTGCTTGAAAAACATCATTAATTCATTCTTATCGAAGATTTTTTTTTTCTAAATGGTTTCAGGCAATATCTACATTAATTTCATTTTCGTTAATACCTTTATTGTTCAGTGTTCTTAACAACGTTATAATTTATGTCAAACATAATTATGCAGAAAAAATATTGTTTTAAAGTATGATGCGGCGTTTTAACGAGGTAATTTTATCTCTTGGCGAGTGATAAATGAACAATTCATCTGTTGTAATCATAGTTCTTTTTTTTTTTTTTTTTTTTACCAAATAACGGCTAAAGTAATACTATTTATCACATAAAAACCTACTTGTTATATAAACACATTTGAAATGTTTATACGTAATAGTTTATTAACAATGGGTGTTATGATTGTAGCAATTACTTTTTACTTAACAAATCTTTTTATTTAATAGACAATTAAATTAACTATACTTGAGTCTGGAGCAGTTTTCGAAATAATTGTTTATTGAATCAACTAACTTGCCACATGGATATTGCCTAATTGGTTAGACGGTGGAGCATGCTATCTTGTAAAAAAGATTAAAATGATGCAAAAAATATAACTTATTTTTAACGAAGGTAAAAAAATGTTTGTCTACATACAGTTGCAACTTGGAACTGTATACAGATATAGAAACTCAAGCAACATTCACATTCAGTACATATAATTGTTTTCAAAAGGGGCACAGTTTGCTAGAGGTCAGAGTAGTTTGATTAGGATAGTATACAAAATTAAGCACAAGGGAATGTGCGCAGGTCTCCATAATATATACTACGTTCTCAATAAAGGAATTGCTAAACACTAATAGTTTGTAAATTGCTAGCTATTTTTTTTTAAAAAAAAACTATGTTTCCGAACTCTATCTTTTTACTTGAGTGTAACACATTTAAAAAATAAAAAAAAAAGAAGGGGAAAAAAAAAAGAAAAAAAAAAAAAAAAAAAGAGGCAAATGTTGCTGTTTTCTATAAAAAAAAAATTATAAATATTTTTTTTATTTCATGCCTGTTTAAATATAAGGTTTACTTAGAATAGTTTTTCTAATCTTACGGGTTCTCATATATAGGATGTAAAATTCCATGCCCGGAAAAAAAAAGTAAATGAATTTAACTACTTAATTTTTGTATCAATGTTGCCAATGGCAATCACCCATCAAACATCTGAGATATCGATATAAAACACTCTTATATATTTAAAACTCCAAGTTTTAAAAACTAAACGAATTTTAGGAATTGTAATTATTAAGATTGTAGATTATTAAGTGTACTGTATTTTGAAAAAATTAATGGTATTAGATATCATCTGTATTTATCGATATCCAAACTTTGACATCATATTGAAACGTATTTCATTCTTTGAAATTAAAACGTATTACGTTTGTTCACGTAAAACGTGCTTTTTCCGTCACCCTCCAAAAGATAATCTTCACGAAATCTGTCGGTATTATTTGAGAAAATCCTTTGTATTCTTTAATACTCATGCTAAGAAATAAATGTTAGTTTCTTACCAAAAGGAAACAGATTCTTAATTTATTTAAATTGGTTCATCAGCTTAAAAAGGGAACTAAATAAAATAATAAATACACTCCTATTGTTAGCTGTTAAAATAAGCGAAGCTTGCATGATTCAGGATAAATGCTTAAGAATAATGTTTTGTTTGAATAATGAAATTGTAACTATGTTTTTAATGTAACAGAAACTTGTGGAAAGAAATTTGTATATGTGGGTTGAGTTGAAAAGCTTGATTACTAACAGATAAAAATAATTTTTTCGCCAATAAGCATCAAATAAAGGTTAATATATTGTATATTTTTAAGGTAATTTTTAATTTACAAATTAATATATTTGAAACATTATTCTTTAAAGTGGAATTAATTTCCAAATGTATAGTTCATTTTAAATTGTCTATTGTTAAAGACATTTGACCTAAAACTATGAATAAAGAATTTTAATAAAAAACATAATACAATTGACAATTTTTCTATATTCAGTTGCATTTTTATTCAAATATGCACAAGAATTCTATTATTTAATCTAAACAAGAGGCAAAAAATTACCCACATAATAAGAACTTTTCAAAATCAGAGAGACATTTTTATTTTATTAAGATATTTATTTATTAGTGATTTAACTTTGAATCACATTTACTATGTTTATTATACTATGATTTTACTAATAGAACAGAAACCACAAACCTAACATAAAACTTTTTTTATGCATCAACTAAGTTTTTTCTATTTTTAGGCGAATTAATATATTTAATCAATGTATTTATTAGAAGTATATGAGTTAAAAATTTCCAAATGTTACTACCAATATATATATATATCAACACAAAAACAAAACCTTCACTAGATTTAAACATCGTAAAGTAAACCACAATATTGACAGCTGCCCCACGATATCAATCGATTTCAAAATGCAAAATCACCCCAAAGAGTATTACACAATCCAGACTTACTGCCAACCACTACCCGATCCCCTAACTCCTTTTGCAATGATTCCAGAGCTGGGAGTCTTTGTACAAATAGGAAGGATGGGCAAAAGAAGCACTTCGGAAGCTGCCAATTTTGGCCAAAGCGGTGAAAGGCTTCCGCAGCAAAAGCTTCCAGATAAATCAATGCAAACATCGGAAGAAGCACAGTTGCTGCAGTAACTTCATAATAAACCCCAACCCCACGGAAGCACTGATAACGGATTTTGCAAATTAACTTTGGTTACCGCATACCTTGCGATAAATGTTTCCAATATTCCACTACGTAATAACTACGCACACCGTACTATGGACCCAAGAGGGTGGGATATTCCTTATTGTTATTATCGTGAGAAATATGTTCCTTTGTGCTTCTGGTTTTAGGAAATGTGTATTCATTTTTTTTTCCCTTCTAGAGAAGATCCTCTGGAGAGTTCTTAAGTTGGAATTGAAATTGGATAAGAGGAAGCTTATTGGAAATCTTAACGTTAGATGGTGTCATTAGTTTCTGAATTTGAACGAAGTGATGGTATTTGAAGAAATCTCGGTGATTGCTTCGAAGACTTCTGCACTTTGATTCTGATTTTAATTAAGGGAATTGTCATATTTGGAATTGGACTCTTCATATTTAGACATTACTTTAAATTCAACTTGTATTTGGAAATTGATGTGGTTGTCCCTATTTTCTTCTTCTTTTTATAATATAATTCAATTAAATATATCAGTCATTCATGTCATTCAATGGTAAATTATTGAAATTTTAAATAAGTTTTGTGGCTCAGTGATGATTATGTTGGGCACTGGTAGTGTTAGCAATTCAGAACAATAACATACCATGAATTCTGTTCAGAATAAGTTAAGATACTAACTGAATTTCAGACTCATGTTCTGTTTCTTTATGTTAATACACACCACACAAATAAGGATTTTGAGCCATTAGATACGTTATCGCGTCATTAAATTTTTTTAAGGAAAACTCAATCTGTAAACACATTTCAAAATATTTTTTAGTAATGCAATACTTTCCATTTTATAAAAATAACTGTAATGCGAGTAACTTTTTTTTAAATCTTCTTTGTTCAGAAACTAAACAGATATTTAAAAAAAAAAAATGAAAAGGGACACGTGTAGTTACATTAATTCTGTTACACATATATTTTTCATATAAAGTTAATGAATTTCTACATTCCAACCGACCCAATGCAGATTAAACGGAAATAGCATCTATATATTTTCAATAAAATAAAATATTTTTGTCACGTCTTAAAATTATCCACTATCATATGATTAAAATAAGTTTTTTTTTTTTTTTTTTTTTGTAAAACATTTATATAAAAATAATGTATGTATAAAGTCTTTATATATGCAAAATACATTCAAAGTTAAAAAAAAAAAATCTTATTTGAATTAAATGATAGTGGATAGTTTTTAAAAAGTGTCAAAAATATTTTTCATGTTATTCACTATATGGTATAATGCAATTGAAGAAGATGATAAAAAAGTTAAAGAAAATTTTCCTGCCACTTCCTGCAGTTTCGTGACAGAGTAATCTCAAGAACGTTGACACGCAACAAAATCTTCCCAACATGTCAACTCAAACAAAATGCCGTCATGTCATCTAAAAGATTAAGCGCGTTCGTTGTTTTTAAGTCTTCTTAGTTTAATAATTAAACTAAGAAGGAGGGAACAACTTAATTATAAAGGTGTGAAAAAATTGCAAGTTTTAATTTATATAATATGGTTGTAACGTTTGGCATACATGAGAAACTTGTTAAAATGTTGAAAATTACATTTTTTTATTTAAGCCATGCATAATTCGGTATGGGCTAAGTAAAAATACAAATATGATAAACTTTCTTCTAATATAAAGATAATATATTTTCACTTCAGAAATAACAAATACTAACTTATTTTTAAAGTAAATCAAACATACTATATTATGCAGGTTACAGAATATTTTGAATAACACTAAAGACTATAGTTAACTTTGAAGAAAAACTCTTACACTGACTCATCTTCACAATTTAAAACATTAATGTAATACTATGAAAACAAGATAAAAATATTTTAGTTTAGGAAGTGTAAAACATTTTTTTTTTTTTTGAAAAAGAAATTTAGGAAGTATTGCTCTATATTTTATCAGGATTGCTTTATATTTTATATGTCATTTGATAAAGGAAACTTCTTCCAAAAAATAGTAATTTGAATCTTTCCAACAAATAAGTATTTTTAACAATACATATTTTCAAATAATATCCGAGAAAATATTCAAATTTAACGCATTTTGCATTACCGATTTTCTTAGAATATCCTCTGGGGTAGAATACTCTAAAATTTTCAGAGTGTAAAAGTGATACATATACCCGAATCCCTCTCTGGGATTCTCTTCAACTAAACTCATTACATCACCATTGATAAGCAAGAATATAAACTGGTATCGGGTTTCGTCTCCATCCAATAAGTTTTATTTAATTCAGAAGCATTCCTTTAAAGAACATTAAAATTAAGTGAAGAGAATACAGTATATTGAACCATTAACAAAGCATTACGCGTTATGCATTGAAGTATTTATTTTCCTCTGGTAACATCATCCCAACTATTGTTTTTCAACCTTGCTTTGTCTACATCCATCTGTTTTCTGTAGAAGCAGTGGTACTTTTATACACATATCTCTCAGTTTTATGCCACTCGTTGGTTTGCAATGTGCCAGATGGGGCACCATGTGCACATTAAGGCTGAAGAACTGTAGAGGCTGGATTGAGAAGTAAGACAAATAGGCAATAAGTGCCGCACCACAAACATCTGCGACGGGAAGAAGAAACAAAAACAGAATTATAACGGCAAAACTATTTTTGCATCCAATGCCTTTGTTTTTCGTAGCTTTTTGTATCGAAAAAGAGAATTCTTTTCGCATTGGGGAATATAAAAAAATGATGGAATATTCCAGAATATTGGAGGCCCTAGGGTATGGATGGAGAGAAGCAAAGCAGAATAATAGATACATATGCGAGGCGGAATGCTTATGCTGTGGGCGAAGTCTGATATAAGCCAGTCGCTGTTTTCTTTAAAGGTAAGAAATGAGGAAAAGAACAATGGTATGATATGAGTTCAGAGGAAATGAATATTTTGTATGCTATGTTTGTAAAAGAGAAAGTCCGACAATATTATTTGTTTATAGAAATACCGTTAGGGAAAGAGTCCTTAATCTGACTTCGTTTACGTTTCTATTTATAAGACTTGACTTTGCATGCTATTTTGAAAGCTAAATAAAAAGAATATTTTATGTTCACTATTGATAAAATACATTGTATTTGATGAAACATTGATTTTGAATAAAAATAATCATTAATGAGGTACCAAAAATTGAGTTAAATATTTCTCAATATATTTTTGTTTCGTTTCTTATGTAAACCAATTATTGAAATTTAAAATGGCCTAAACTTTTTTAATAATATTTTAGACAATTTTAAACTGACTTTGAATTTATTTAAAAACACAATTTTTTTTTTTTTCTTAAAATATATGTTTTCAAAAAAGAAATGAAATTTGTTATCATTTAGTTTTTCACTGAACTCTAGGAATTTATTATTACTATTTTTTTTAATGAACCTAAACTTTTAATCTGCTACAAAGTTATTGATTAGATGTCAATAAACATGCTATTGGAAAGTAATTCGTTATAGTAATAATAAAATACTCTATAAATTCGACTAAAGAGAACCAAGTCTAAATATAAAAGAAATTATGAAAAGCTTTAATTCATTAATTTTACAGATCTTGTTTTCGACCTATAAACTATTTGTATTATGAGACGCGAAAGGGCTGATGATTATTCCTCAAACTCAAGCATAACGAAAACCAAACATCAATATTCTAAGGCCATCAAACACTGGCTACCAATCGCTTCTGTCAGTGGAGGGTAAATATTGGTAATTGTACTTACAGTTCTGTCCCCCAGATGACGCACTCTGCAAGGGAGGTAGGCCGTCTTGCCAGAGGTGGTGGTCACATTTCTGCTCGTTGAATTGTCGAAATACGGGACGAGATCTTGGTCCACTCGTCTCACCTGCCTCGAGAAAAGACGAGACTTTTGCCAGATTCTCGAACGATCAGTTGTGGTTTCTAGAAAGAATGAAATTTTTTGAATTAATTATAAAGTAAAAAAATATAAATTTTGTTTTAAGTGACAGGGATTTTGGCAAATTTGGCCTTGATTAGACTTTATTTGATTTTATTCAGCTTAAAATCATCTGTATAAATGTATAAAAAAGTTATTTGAATTCACAAAACGTTACGATAATATTTTTATTGTATGCTTGCCTTGGATCAAATTTCAGTGTTGTGATAATATTGGAAATAGAATATTGAGATATTCTTCTTTAAAATTTATGTTATCCTTTTTTAATTCTTTAAAATTAATTAATCCATATCGGAATGGCTTTTTTTCTCTGATTGTTTTTAGTGATATTTGTAGTATATCGGGATCGTGACAATATTGAAAGCAGGACATTTGAATATTCCACATTTATAACTTTTGACCCCTTTTCAATTCCTTAAAATTGGTTAAACGAAATGGAATAGGTTACTTTGTTGATATTTGATACATATATGGGAGATAGAGAGAGAGAAAATATAATAATGATATTTTTTTTCAATATCTTTACGGTTCATGACACATCTAGGGCAAATATAAGTTTTAAAATCTAATTTTGGAAAGCAGACATGTATCAAGATCATATTAGTTCCAGATTATATAATTAATATTTTTCTAACTATACAAACATAAGGAAATCCAATGCAGCAGTTTGAAGTAGTCAAACATAGAGTGCAAACAGATGAACATTATTTAAAACAAAATTAAAAAAAATGCGTAGATGCGGAGAAAAACATTCAATGTTTATATATGCGTGATTTGTGTAATTTGCTATTTTTGTGGGCATTGGCACACAGTGCAATGCTTGGCTTTAACTCCTTGTAACACTAACCAGAGAACTTAATGGTTAGCCAATGAATATTGCAGATATCCTCAAAATGATGCTTAATGTTATTTTTTTAGTTTAAGTCAAAAGTGGTCAGACGTATTTTTTTAATACAAATGTACAAATATCAGAGCGGAATTTCTATTTGATTCTATTTGAAGTAAAATAATGTAAACATATTTTTTTAGTTATTTGTTTCCTTGTGCCAGGAAGATCACATATTTCAAGTAGATGATCTGGAATCGAAAGATTTAAAATGCAAAGTTTCTGGCCAATTAAGACTCAAAGTAAGTTAGAGCTTTAGCTTTTATAACTAATTATGAGAGTTTATAAAGTCCAATAAGCTTCAGAAAATTAAACCATATAATTATATTTTAAAAGGACATATTTGAAATATATAATAAATAACAAACATTTAGTCTGACCCATACTGGTTTCACATACATAATATTAAATACCTGAATAGCCATGCTTTGCTAAAAAATATTACTATGTGCAATAAAGCAATCAAAAAGCATTCATGCATACCAAACTGTGGGTGGAAGTTTGATTCCATTTAGACCTATGAAAATTGATTCATTAAGATCTTAATATACTAATTTATATATTTTGCCCTTATTGACATTTATACAATATTTCAGAGTTGTGATTGCATTGCAAGTGGGACATTGGATATATTTCGTTTAGACTTTTTCACCCTTTTTTGTTCCCTAAAAGATGGTTAATCAACTTCCGAATAGCTTTAACTATGCTTGCCCTTGGTTCCAAATTTTCGAATTGTGACTATATTGGAAGTGGTACATTGATATATCCTTCGTTTGGATATTTTTTAACCTCTTTTTAACCCTTTAAAACTATTTAATGTGTATCATAATGGCTTACTTTTTCTTTACTTTCAATTGTTGACATTTGTTCCAAGTATAAGAGTTGTGACTATTATATAGAAAGTGGAACATTTGTATATTATCACTTTTTGAAACGTTCGACTCCTTTTCAATCTTTTGAAACTGGTTTATCGACATTGGAAAAACTTACATTTTCTATGTTTGTCCTTGTTGACATTTGTACCAAATATAGAGTTAGGACTTCATGGAAAGTATGAGAATTAGAGATGAATAAGTGAGTATTTTCTTTAAAAACTAAATAATGCAAAATTATATCATAATTTTAAGAAAATATAAAATTTTCAATATTTCAATCCATGAGAGTTTTATCTTTTAACAACACCTAATTACATTCTCATATGATATTTCTATATTTCCCTGAAATGTATTCAATTTAACAAAACTACTTGAAGTTTTTCAATAATTAATTCAATCATGTTTCTAAATCTACCCGAAATTAATTGGGCTCTATGCTCATGACAGAACTACCTCCTGTAATATAACATTATTGTCTCAGTGTTACTACGAAATTTAGAAAAAAAAATGAAAACGAATGATAATAAAAAGAACAGCGAATTCATCGAATTTGCAATTACCTTTATCGCACAATGTATTTTTTTCCCCTTTCCTTATAATTTTATTTTTTTCGTTTTTGCTTTCTTTTTCTTCCGACAAAGGTAATATGCATATTCAGCGAGTTTAGATAAGACTTACAAAAACGCGATTTTTCTCTCCCCAAATTTGCTGCAACATAAATTTTACTATAATCGTAAATCACGAACTGGTTTCGAAACTTTTTTTCTTTGATTTTCGTTTTGACTTCATGGCTAAAAGTCTTTCTTCCAATGATCAGAATAAATTATAAATTTATTTTTATATACTCGGAATAATTCCACAGATTTCTTCAATAGAGAATTTGTTTTCAAAAACAAACGCGCCAAATACAAAACATAAAAGCTTTAATATATTTAAATAGTTTTAAATTCAGTACTTTTCAAACGAGAATATACACGTAAAAATTACAATGGGTAAACATTTATTTTTATAATGTTTATTTTACATTCAACGATGAATAATACCTTATTAAGTAAAACCTTTGTGTAGAAAAATTAAACTGATACATTTCCAGTTGGCAAAGTTTATAAAAATGTATAATCATATTTTTTTTCTTTTATATATTTGCTTTGATATCTCAGCTATTGTGATACAATTAAAATGCATTTATATTTTCACTACTTTCGAAACGGAAACAACAGTTACATGTAAGAACATTTTAATAGCAATATTATAATTACAGTTCATGAGGAACAGTACAACTATAAATAATAGCCGTTGGTATTGAAACACTGATCCCAGTGCGTAGGAAGGGAGTGGATGGTTAAAATGTAGAAAATACTGGGTTGCTTACAGATCCAGTTTTCTACTGTGTTTTGCACTTCCATGTCACAGATGAACCTCTAAACCTTTCAGAGAATTTCTTAAGGAGTCACCAGAATATGGTGCACTGTGCAAGACACTTCTCTGCATACACTTCTTTTATTCTGCAATATATTTTTGAAGCATTTTCCTATTCTGCATGAAAAAATTGTATAACTGCTCTCTGTGATGATGTGGAGGAATCCATCAGGCAACGAATTACGGAAACAACTCTTCATAAATAAGGATATTCATGCGCAGTCGCTAACTGCGCATGTGCAACTATGAATACCACCATAATATCTGTCAGCTAACACATTAACTGGGATGAGATACAACACTTCTACAGTAAATGTATCCTTTTAATTTGGGCTCAACTTATATATTCCAAATTATTATGCTTTTAATGTTATAATTAAAGATATAGTTTATTATTAATGTTTTGTTACTTTAACTCTCAATCAAAAGCCACTATAATGACCACTGTTAAGATATTTATAACTTTATATTTTTACACTAATTTTAATAACTTTATATTCAGATCAGTCATCAACTGGATTGTTACCGATAAACATTTATTTTAAAATAATATTTTATTTTAAAGAATACATATACGTTAAATATTGACGTACATAATATTTATAGTAAGAAAATGTTTAGTTTTAATGTTTAATTTTGAGCATCATACTAATAACAGCAAATAATTATAAAAAAATTTACGGCATACTCCACTATATAATAAAATCTTTAAATGACTCTTCTTGTTAGCCACTTCTTCAAACAAGTCGATGTGTCTACTAGTTGACAACAGTTAAAAGTGTTGCTACTTACGCACACTTTACAGCATGCAAAAAGTCTCACAGTTGATCTTTGTCCGGGAATAGTAAATGCTAGGACATTTCCCTTTAAAATATCGGCATGATAGCATCCCCCTTTTGCTATATATTCATCTCACTGGATATTTCAGTGCAATAAATCCCTCGAGTAGCTCCTGTGCCTGGAAAATCCCGAAACAACTTTTCTAACTCAACCGAACTCCTTTTACCCTTCTCTTTTTGGACGTTCGAAATTCTAGAGGCATGTAATAGACTCTTGTTTTTAAACAACTATCCAAAAAACCTTTTACTCCACTCTAAAATTGTAAATATTTACATGCCCCCTCTTCAAACTCATGATTTTTGGCGATCCTCTAAAGGGAAGCAATAAGACAAAAGTCCACGCGCCCTAAACCTTCGCCAAGTCCTGATTGCTACGTGTTCAAGAGGCAAAAGCGAGTATGTGAGTCACAATTTCTATATAGGGAAGTTGCTCTTCACTCCGTGTAGACTGCGCTGCTTTTGCCAGTTAATCTTCTGACGCTGAATACGTTAGAAGGCTCGTCTCCCTGAGTTCTCCAAAAGGAGAAGGAATAGCTACTTGCTTCAAGCTTAAGATGAAGGTTTTTAAACAGCATACACTAGAAGGGGACAAAGAAAAATCTACAAACACAGTTTTGAGTTTCGTATTAAAATTTGCTGTACGTTCATGTTTTGTCTACCGGAGGTTTATTTGAAATGAAATTGATAATCATTGTAGTATAATTTATGTTATATATCTTTAGTTTAGAAGCTCGATAAGCATTTCACGTAGCTGAAAATGAAAACTGTATAACTGCCACAACAAACCTACACTTTAAATTAAATTTATGCTGTTTAATCATAGATTAGTTTGCAATGATAAGCCATTTTCTTAATTGTTTCAAATTTCAGATTTTAGTGTTTACAAAGTTTGTCTATTGAACACACTCATCCAAATATTTCAGTTCTCCGTCTACAATTTAAGCAATTCATTGCTTTTTTTTGCGTATATACATAACATTCTGTTTTTAGTGTATTTGTATTAGCCATAGTAGCACAAATACGCTTTCCAATATCGGCTCGACACTGTCTAATCTTGATGTGGGCTGTTGTAGACTGGTCTTTACTATGGATCTTTACCAATCTTACCCAGTGATGGTTAAAATTTACTGAAAGTTTTGAAATCTTGATGCAGAGCTTTAAAATTGAATAATATTTTTATAAAAAAGGAAAGAGAGGTAAAATATGTGTTTTGATGTTTTTGACGTATTTAATTTTTAAATAAAGCCTGCATTTTGGAACTATACTTGAGATTCGACATGAACTGATTAATCTTCTCAGATCCCTTGTTTCTTAGATTGCCAATACCCTTGTACTACCTGAGAAATTATCAATTAAAGTAAAATGTGACTTGTCTAAAGAAGTAAAATAAATTTCTTCTCTATGTTTACATATAAAGTTGATAAACACTCCGCTAAGCAGACTTCAAGGTGAATTGCGATTTTATTAAGCTTCTTAAATACAATACAGTCTAAAGATTTATTAATCTTTGTTGTCATAACTGTATACTTTTAAAATAACTGGTGTTATCAAATTAAAAAAATAATAATAATTCTTTATAATTATAATTAAAACTTAAAGCAATAATTAATAATTTAAGACGATGAACTGGATGTGTTAACACGATTTTAATCTGAAATGTTGTATCAAATATTAATCCCAAAGTACCTGTGCTATCTTAGAATTAGAATAAGTTAATCTACCTCATATTAATTTAATACACAAAGCAAACAATAGGATACAAATAGTATGCTTCTTTCTACATATATTCCTTTAATTTTCTTCGCTACTAAAAGCAAATTCAAATATAATTATTTTACCTCTGGGTGCAAAGTAAATATTTAATACATTTATGCAAACACAAACTGGGAAATAAACATCATTTTCAGACTGATACATTATGTAGGAATACAATTTTATTTGGATGTGATACGTTTTGATTTTAATAACAGTCTTTTTCAAATAAAAGAAATACAAATATGTGTAAACTGATTTAAAAGATTTGAATTTATATTTTAAAAAGGATATTTGAATTTTTGCATCTGTACGAAGTATATATTAGAACTATTGAAGAGGGAGCCCCTCCCCCCCCCCCAATTAATTTAAAATGACATTTGATGCAAGCTACTGAATGTACGTTATTTCATGGTAAGAATAAGATTGTGTTTGTTCATGCTAAGAATGCAATATTTTTTTTTTTTTCATTCATTTCTTCATTCTACCTGATGGCTTGCGGCTTGCTGTAGCCTCACATACCTGAGGTTTCAGATTGACCTTCAAATGAATCATGGGTTAGGCATGCATAACTGTTAAGGTTTGGAATCCAGGTTAAGCTGTCAATTATTTTGTCAAATTATGTCATTTTTTTGAAAAAAAAAAAATGTTTTTTAATTGTTAGTCAATTCTTTCCAATTGGTCTTTTTTTTCAATTAATCGCCAATTAGTCTAAGCTAAAACAACCTTAATTGTGCACAAAAATAGATCGTTATGTGCAAAAACCAAACAAAAGTGATATTCTGAAATTGCAAGAAAAAGATTATTTGTATCGGAAATTCATTGCGCTATAGCTACCGGAGGGCTACACTGCACCGGGACATCCTTGTATCAAGATCTATGTGAAGGGCAAATACGCGAATTTTTAAGGGGGTCCAGTACCAAAATTTCTTCAAAAATCCCAATTTTTTTTCTGATTTTAAAAAATAGTTCATACATTCCTGAAAAGAATGATGTTTTTATCTTATTCCTCCGGTGATTAGAACGCCACAAAATTACCAGTGATTTAAACATCACTAATGGGCATAACACCTTGAAGCGTCTGCTTAAAGTGCGTTTTTCGAGCACTTCTGTTTTTCACACATGTTGCAGATTCAAATCAATATATCTCCAGAACTATTAACAATTGGCTATTCAAATTTGTGGAGCATTTAATTTATATAGTTTTAAACATTTTTTCATCACAGAATTTTATTTTTTTAATTCTATTTTAAAATATAACATTTAGCGTAAAAGATAACATAAAAAAAAGCAAAAATTTCAATATTTTAACTTTGAGAATTTTTTTTAATTTTGTTTAATTCACCCATCAAAATTCTGTGAAGATAAAATTTTCTTTATATAATTATGTATTACAGAAAGCTTTCACTTTGAAAAAAAAAAAAAACAATTTTCTTGACTTATATCAAAATACGCAAACAACAATTATTATGAATTTTTCTTGATTTTTAATTTTTTTTTTAAATTACTAAACACAATATTTAAAAAAACATTTTCTCAAAGATATATTAATAGTATCTTATACATAAAATAAAATGTTCACATAAAAATGTACATAAATAAAGTTTTTTTTTTATTTTCGGTACCGGACCCCCTTAAAAGGGAAAATGCTCCGCAATGTCTCCCATTGGCGAAATCTCGAAAAACAGACAACCCAATCCAGACAACCCAATGTTTGTTAATATTTATGATTATCACCGTCGAGTCTTGTCACATTAAAAATGATTTTTCGCTAATGCAAAACTTAAGTTTTTATTATGTTTTTAAGAAGCAATACAATGATACAATTCTTGTTAAAATATCATGAATGCACTAAAATGTTTAGAATGCAGTAAGTTGAAATAATGTGCTTCGTGTAAGAAGGATTGTCACAATTTCCTTGTTCCATGCTCCTAATTTGCCACACATAAATGATTCGCCCCACACACATAATTTGTTCTTCACACTTAATTTGCCCTACACACCAAAATTTTCCGACTTACTTAATTTGCCCTATAGAGCTAATGCTTAATGTTTGAGGACACACTATCTAAGCCATACGCTATCATACCAAGAGATTAGAGGTCGGAAATATCGATCAAATTAAATATCGATACTATATCGTTGCATAGAAAAAAATATCGATATATCGATACATGATTTTTTTAAATTTGATTTTCAATTTCAAATATCTACTCTTCAAGATTGTTTTTTGTAAAGTGACACGTGACTACTTTTCAAACTGAAATGGATCTGTTACAATATATATTCGCTTAGTTGGTGCAGTGATTTTAAGAAAAATTTAAAAAACTTTTAATAGCTTTTAATGGCAAAGCTGAATATTTAGTATCATATTTTTATCGTATCGATATATAGCCGACCTCTATAAGAGATATTTTCTTAAAATGCACTCACTTCCAAAAGTTAAGCACGGAGAAGAAAATGTTAATTTCCGTCACCCATCTGAATTAAAGAAGCTGAAATTTTCTGCAAAAGTAGAATAAAGTATGCAAATTTTTTAGTTAACATACAATCCCAGTTTCCCTTCGAGAAATATACAAAACAGTCAGTCATATAAGAAGCTAGTCTTGTGAAGCGTTACAGGAGTTGATTGTAAGTTCTGATGAAAGATGTTTAGAACATTCGTATGATTTTTTTTTTCAAGCTAGACATGTTTTCATGGCTTCCAGAAGACGAATGGAATATTCTGAGTGCTGGAGGGCTGTCGGACTCATTGAAGCAGGACAGTCTATCACATATGTTAGTCTTTTCTTCGGAGTTCATGATTCTGTCATTTCACGATTATGGAAATAACTTCAAACCAGCCAAACAGTTGTCCGAAGACCTGGAGCCAGTCGTCCAAGGGTTAAGACACCCACCCCCCCCCCTCACTGACGATCGATATATTGCTGTTGTAGCCAAGTGAAATCGAAGATTGTCCTCCGCTCGTGTGGCACCAATGGTTGCATCGGCCATTGGTAGAACGATATCTGCCACTACTGTTCATTGAAGGCTACACATGAATGGTCTGTACGCCCGGTTACCGTGAGTTTGTGATCCTTTATCCATCCAATCCAAAGAGGCATGATTAAAGTGGTGCCTCCAGCATGTGAATTGGACTGTGTCTGATTGACACAAAGTTATGTTCATAGATGAGTCCAGATTTACCCTAACAACCCGATAATAAGCGTGTAAGGGTCTGGAGGGAACAAGGCACAAGCAATTAGCCCCAGAACATTACCAAACATCACGCATTCCGCAGTGAAAGCACCATGGTCTAAGCAGGAATTTTTTTGGGATATCGCACCGACCTGCACGTCTTCAGGCGAGGTTCTGTGAAAGCTGTACGGTATCGAGAGGAAGTCTTAGACCCCATTGTGAAATTGTACGCTGTAGCAGTGGTTTCTTCTTTAGTCTTAATGTATGATAATACGCTTCCCCATAGAGCTGCCTTCGTTGACGACTTTCTGCAGAGTGAGAAGATTGCGCGTATGGAGTGGCCGGCTTACCCGCCATATCCTATTACAATTGAAATTTTTTGGAATCCCCTCAGCCGTGCTGTATGTAGACATTTCCCACCTCCAGCCACTCTCAGAGATTTAGAAACTGCCTTACAGGAGGAATGCCGGTGGTTGATCACCTTGTGACAAGCATGATATTTTTTATACATTTAGTTTTTTTTATAGCAATTTTTCCAAAATGATCAACTTCACAGTTCATTTATGTATGAATATTAAATAAATTATGAATGTTTAAATTTTTTTGACAAAATGTTCTTTTTCGAGTAACAGAACATTTCTTTCAATAAGTTTACAAGCTGTTTCCTTACTTCATTGATCTTTGATACGAGTCTAGAAAATCTTTTAAATTGGGCTCGAAATTCCCTTAAATTTATAAACATAACAACAACAACAAAATAATAATAATAATAATCAAAAACACTATACCAAACTTTTTCCAAGTAATTTGAACAAGATTCTTAATAAAGCTAAAAAATATTTACTTAATTTTTACATTAAGTGATCCATAAAATATATATACAGGAAAATGTATTATGCAAAATCTGATGCACTTATCAATGTAACACAACATAAGTATTATTTTTAAGTAAAAAAATATACTCCAAGATTCTAAAATGATTTACTTTGTAATATGATAGCTAATTATATATTATAGAAGAGTACTGATTGGGGAATCAAAAAGACGTGAGTTGTAAGCATAAGTGTTATTAAATATTGGATGCCACACTGGTAGAGGTTTAAAATGACGTGCATATAATATAAACTCCTTTTAGAATATTTAATTTTGGGTCATATGAGAATTTAATAGTTTCTATCCATATTTTTTAAAGAAAAATGGAACATTTATATTCCGGTTTTAGTGTAATGAAATTTAAATGGAATATGCATTCTAGTTTTGGGAATAATATTTTTCCCAAGAATTATATCTAGTTATTTAGAACAGCAAATCCTATTTATTTTCAGCGTTTCAAGAAATTTAAATAAAATATTATGATTTATTAGTCTGCTTTTAAATTTTACCAGTAGCAATTTTGGGAAGAATCCAATAAATGAATTGCATAATTTAAAAAATATGTAATTTATGTTCTGGTTCTTTATTTTTTGCATCTTGAACCAATGCAATTTGCACACGTACTTAATATAAACAATGATTTATTTAATTTTGAATTACCTCAATTTAGCAAAATTTCAATTTCAAACAAAGTTTGTTGAGTGAAATGCAAATAAACTTTTTCTCATGTTATGAGTACAAAAAACACAACTATCTATGTTTTAATATGAAGCAACTGTCCAAAGGCCCCTTGCAAAAACACTAGTAGGCAACAGTGCAGCCTGCGCATTTAATATTGTAAAGAGGACTTAATAATTTGGAAGTTTATCAGAGTTAAATAAATGCTCTATTGATAAGAGATATAAGGTTTAGTTTTTCCTCCACGTGATTAAAAAGTTGTTTTCTCTTTTCCGTAGTGATGGCATCTAATACATGTACTTTTTTTAGGCAATCGATATCTGGTTTAATTTGTGTACAATATAGCTGTGCCAGTATAAAAAATTCTTACTTCCGTCGATTTTGTGAAAACATTAAACTCTTTACACGATATATTGTGTAGTACATATGAGCATATACTCGTATGTTTGAGAGTTATTTTTATAACTAATGCAACTACAGCTATTAGATAATTGGGACAATTATTTTAATGTATGGACTTTGTAAGTTTGCCTATATTCCAAATCCTTGTCCACTGATATTATTTCATGAAGCGTAAGTAGTGAAAACTATAGTAATGTTCATCAGAATGTTTAGAAAAAGGATCAACTAACTCAGTAAAATGTTTACAAAGTTTAAAGTGATTACTTAGTTTCTTGAAAATTGCTTTTTATACTCATTCAAAACTTGCAGTATAGCCTTAACACTTAAAATGTAGTACAGCCTTCGTACAGCTTTTGTGTACAGCTTCGTAAACTCATTATATCCAAAGAAGCACGATAATTGACGTATTCAGCATATAGTAAAATCAATAACTAATATCATAAAAAGATTCTTAAATAAAACATAGCGCTGCATTAACAGAAACAAATAGAAAAAAATATTAATTTTCTCTATTAAAAGTTTAATTAAACAATATTTTTTGTGCACAAATTTTGTATTTTTAAATTTTTTTCTTTGGTAATCAAGACATTTCAAATTAATAAAAGACAAGTGTTTGTAAAAGAAAAAAGTGTTGTATGTACATTTCTAAAAGTTTTGATTCAAGTTAGCTTGATTTATATCCAGTTTGCATTTTTGAGAGCTGCGGGAGAGGATAGAATCCAGGGCAGTGCTAATAAATCAAATATATGTAGATCTGCATCAATTTAAAAAAAAAAAAAAAATGGTGCTTAAAAAATCATTGTATAAAATTTAGGAGACACCTGTATTCATACACCTCAACAAAATGAACATAATTTAATACTTTCTGAGAGATATACAATAACAATCAAAGCAACACATATCCTAATATATATGTTTTATAAAGGGAGTCGGAGTTTAAGAACGACAACAAATGAATTTTGAGAAATAACATTGTTAAAAAAAAAAAGCAACAAGTTTTAATCTCGCAAAATTAGAAGTATTCTTTATATATTTAAAAAAAAAAAAGTGTTCCTAATCAAGTTGTATTATTAATTTCAACTTTAACAGCCCATATCTCCAAACACGCAATTTTGAAAACGTAAGGAACATTTACGGAAAAACCATTAAAGATAAATGCCTCAAATTTTAAACATATATTCTTACCAATATATTACGCAATTTGAGAGTAGCATTTTCAAATATGTTTTTTTTTTTGTTTCTCGGAAAAAATTGAAAGGTCTGGCATTTTACAGAATTTTCAAAAATTGTCATTTTTGGTCGCATTAAACAATAAAATTGTTAATATCAAGAAATGTTTCTTTCAAATTGTGTAATATATTGTTGAGAATATATGTAGAAAATTTTAGGCATTTATTTGTAATAGTTTTTGAGTAATTGTTCCTTATGACTCCAAAATTGCGTTTGGAGATTTGGGCCTTTAAATTTGAAAATGATAATACAAATTGATGCACAATACTTTTTATGAAAATGTATAAAAACACTTCTAATTTTATGAGATTAAAACTTTTTACACCGTCGGATGCAAAATTTTTTTTTTTTTTTTTTACAATATTAATCTCAAAATTGATTTATTGACTTTCTTAAACTCCGACTCCCCCTAATAGCGGAAATATATAAATTATAAGCTCTTGATTTACATGTTCTGTTACATATTCAGGTGCACACTATTTGAAATCAGAAAAGTAAAACTTTGCAAGAAATATATTTGCATGTAATAATTAGGAATTTTTACTATTGTTATTTGTTTTTTAATATCTTGTTCAAATCTTATAATTTGTATTTCTTTATTAATCAAAGCTTTAAGGGGAAACGTACATCCCTATGAAACTCAAATTCAAAAACCTTAATTCATGCAACATTTTCTCAGATCCTATAAAAAATAATAACTTGAAATCTGAAACAGAAATTTTTTCTGTAGCTCTTATACAGATTTTACAACTTTTTTTTTTCCATTAAACATTAAACATATTTTTAAACATTTATACTAATTAAACTTTGAGTGTGTGTGTGTTTGTGACATTTTATAACATTAATAAAAAAAATAAAAAAAAAAAATTGAAAAATCATTTCAGTAACTCAAACATAGACCTACAAAAAATACTATCTCCAAATTTTATACAACTAGTATTATCACTTTCTGAGAAAAAGGTACCTAAAGTTGCAAAAAACATGTTTTGAACTACATGTTTTATGTATCATCATTTCAAGCTTCTGTACTGCAAACCGAAAACTCAAGAGAAGGCATTATCAAAAATAAATTAAAAATACTTCTATATGGCAAAATTAATACGATAAATATTTCATTTTAAGTCAAACAATTTAAAATTTCAGAAATTGCAAAAAAAGTAAAAAAGTTAAAATTTCAAAATCATCCATGTACATCTCCCATTAAAGTATGCTAAAATATGATTTGTTAGAATAATTTTTCAGATAAAAATGTCATTTGATACAACATAGCATGTATGGCTATTCAAAAAATACATATTTATGAATTCTTCATGTGACTGCGTTATCAGTCAAATGTTATATAAACTGTACTTGAAGTTCCAGATACGATGAAATGGTCCGCGAACTTATAGAGAGATGAGAAATACAGTTTTTGACTCAACAATCATTCATACCATTTACTTTACCCGTAAACAACCCGTGTAGATGAAAGCGTTTCTTTTCTTTTTTTTTTTTTTTTTTTTCCTTCTGATGGGAGTTAAAAAGTTGTATTTTATAAGGGAAAAGTAGCACAAAATTATTTGAAATATTACTCATAATCAGTGTGTTTGTGCTTGTCGGTTAAAAAGAAGTGCCAAAACAATAATGCGATGTTCTTATAATTGAACATTAAACTGTGAATATGAATGTAAAAATTTTATGCAACCAATTTGAAAGTTAATATACTTTTTTTTTTTTTTTTCTTTTTATAATTTTGTTGCGTTCGTTTAACAGATTTTTTTATTTCAAGTTTGCCAATGTAATGTTGTAGATGACTTTGAAAGCATATGGTATGAAAAATTCAACAACACTGTTTAAGTAATTTTAATTATTTACTTATGTAAAGAAATACGTAGTTTTAAATAAATTAAAAATGCCTCATCCTATCATTAAAGCTGAAATGGGCAAACAGCAGTACTTATAGGCTATTAAAAATATGACTGAGCTTTAAAAGAAGTTGATTCTCGTTTATTAACGTTCCATTGAGAGAGAGAGATTAATAATTGAATGTGTAAGTAATTGTCAGACGTTAATTAAAACAAGGCTTTCAATTAGTAGTATACAACATTATATATAATACAGCATTTAAAAAAAAAATGGACAGATTGACTTGTTTTAATGATATATTTTTTAGTCAATACCATAGTAATTCCTAAATGTATAAAATCTTGCCAATAATTTATACATAACGATATTTAAAATGAAACTTTTTAGAATAGTTCTAAGTAATGTGTTTTTTATTTTAAATATTTTATTATTTATTTTAAACTACATTTAACTTTCAAAATTATAGTTTTACAAGATTTTTTTATTTTATTTCCCATCAACATCACGTAATAAGAGTAAAGAATATTAAAACATTACTCATGCCCAAATATAAACGAAAAAGCATGTTTTCATAGAATTACTAATAAGTCTTTGTAATTTCATGTGATACAAAATTTTGTTAATTGGTGTGATGTTTCTAAACAGAATAAAAAATGAGTACATAGCATTATAAGAGCTTTTATCTGATTTCGAAAGATTCAGAGATATTATAAATATTACTGACAGATGTAATTACTAAATAAATACAAAGCTTTTGAGTCACCCAAATATAAAATAAAATAAACTGTAATTTCCCTCTCTTTACCCTTTATCAACTCTACTAAATAAACATTCATAAACCTCATTTATACATATTCGCCACAATGTAAATAAATGCATTTGTAACATAAGTAATGTATGCTATTGGTGAAATTTCAAATGGATGCAATTTCTTTTTCATGGTGTCCTATTAGTATTTCAAATGTGTATCGCATAGTATTGACTGAATGTTAATGGGTTTTTTGCATGAAATGTACTTGTTTAGTATTTATTTCCAGTAAGTAGAGTTTCTAATACGCAAGGGCATAATTCAGATCATTATCTTAAAAGAACATCTTAGTTAAATTATATTTTTTGAGTAAATATATTTTTAGTCATTGATTGAAGAAGTGTTGGAGAAAAAACACTTTAAAGGTGAAGAAATATAACTAAAATAAGAACAAACTCATAAGAAATGGATGATGATTTTTTTTTTCTTTTTTCAAAAATGAATACTAACTGTATTAATTGTATTTGTTTAGCCGTATGATAATACGAAAACAAAAATTATTAGGGTAATAAAATATCGTAAAAAAAGAATCAAACAAAAAATACTACCAAAAAATTAGTAAATACGAGTATCTAAGAATACAGCTAAACGCCCTTCCAAAATGTGTAACAATAATCTTATGTCTTAGAAGAGAAGTCTTCATATTAAAAATATAGCAGTAAATATTAAGGCATTCGCAAGGAGTCATACTTGGTAGATATATAACATTCTCCTAATCATGTTTTTTGGCTTGTTTAAATTATGTGGAAAGTAACTGAAGGCTTTGTGCACAATTTCTTTTAAAGATGGGCTTTTGAAATCTGTCCTGTTATTTCCTTACTTAAATCACAATTGACACAAAAACAAGTAGAGAACAAACCACAAAATAATTACACCTCTCATAACATCTTAAAACCATTATATTAAATATTCAAACAGAATCACCAAGAACAAAATATATCAGTGCATCAATCAATGAAAATGAAAATTTCAAATTTCTATATTTCTGCGCCACTTGAGGAAAAGAATGAAAGAAAAAAAAATAAACTATGCTGTTGAAGAAATAAAAGAGTAAAAACGCACGAATATGGAAAAAAGGAGTTTATTGCTATGAGAAGGCGAGAAACTCATTTTCTTTATTTATGAACTTTTGTGTTCTAACAGCAATAAAATAGCTTCGGTAGCTTGCACAATTTGCATGTATTACTTATTCATTAATTTTCATGACGAATCCACGCTATAAACTATCTTTGTATTACCTCATAATTCTGCAATCTTAATATTAAATATTTATTTTTAGACTTCTATTGCATGTGATGAAGAATTAATTTCTAAGGTATTCAATATTTTCTGTGAATTACTTTCAATGAATTAAATGTAATGTGAGAATATGTGGGTACTTGTGGAGGAATTAAGAAATGTATGATTTGTGTTTGAAAAGTTTAAATTATATATGATTAGATTTGTTTTATAAAGGGTTGCATGAATGCGTGTCAAAAATTAATGATTTTAAAATCCATTTTTGGGGTATTTTTTAATATATTAACATACATATATGATATTTCATTACAATCGTAAGAGATGGCTCTAAATTCTAGAGACACACAAAAAGAACGGAATTTTTTATGCAGGGTGTTCAGAACTTCGTTTCAAAAAGAAACTTGGATGGGATGCTGTAAAAAGTAAAAGCTAAAGGATCATGTAGTCGCAGTCACAATCCGGAAAAGTACTTCACTCATGAATGCTGATAGAAAGATGCAAGGTAAGTCACAAGTAATGCTTTTATGTTGGTTCACTGTTAAAAATATTGATAGATTTGGTTTATAATACAAATGAATTTGTTTTGAAAATACCCTTAGATTGCTGCTAAATTGTATGTCTCAAAGGTGTGACCGTATAAAATTAACAACCATTAAAGTCAACTTTTTTACATTGTAATATCCTACAACATTGCAACCTGTGTTAATTAAAAGCATGCCAAGTATAGGCTGTATTTACGATCTTACCCGCTTATAAAGTCTGATAATAATTTCATGAGGCATTGCGGATGTTAAAAGCCTTAAGCACAGCTTTCTAAATTATCTCCTCACCCACTATGATGACAGCAGGGATTTCGAAGTAGACGGCATAAATTTAGATGCGCAGGATTTTTAACACCCAAAGCGAAAGAATATGAGCACTTATTTTCTCGTTTCGTGGAGATATAATTTATGAGGTAGCGGTTGGAACAATGAAAGTGAAGATACATCAAAAAGACATAACGCCAAAATTATCGCAGGCCGTAGCTTGTAAATCTATGGAAAATGGAATTCTTGTATTGCTTTGTGTGCTCGCCCATATCTTCCGCTAGAAAATTTCAACGCATTTGTTGTCATTTAAACTGATTAGCTTGTTCATGAGGTGAAAATATTGCTCTTCTCTGCGCAGGGTGATGTTTTATCCATTAAAAGTCAGATGCGTGTTTATTCTTTGTAATCGGTATATATATATATATATATATATATATATATATATATATATATATATATATATATATATATATATATATATATATATATATATATATATATATATATATATATATATATATATATATATATAATCTAAAATGTTTATTAAGGGAAAACTGTATTTTCTAAATTTTTCTTTTGAAAACACAGATAATTTAGAAAATTTCAAGTAAAATTATTAGTCTAGCGTAAAAGATAATTATAAAACATCCCTGTATATATAGTGTATCTCTGTGTTGAAAACTTCACAAAAAAGCCTCTACAAACTGGGAAACAATGTTTTATGATTTCTTCATACAACCACCCTAGCCCAAAACGTGCTAGATGCATGTCCAAGTTACAAAAGAGGTCCAATGTGTAGCTTATATTTTTCATCTTACTGATGAGTAGCCCTATATAAATGGCGTTTGGAATATGATCTAACACGTGACTGGATCCTACGCGGATTGATTGAGTTATCTAACTTACCGGGATTTCTGTTTTATGCTTTCCTTTTTCTTGTTATATTTGAGAACAGATTCTGAAGCATTTATCAATGTCATCTTAGTTTCTTGTTCTTCATTTAGTCTTACAGTCACGTTAAAGATTTCTTTTATGGTCGTAGCAGATTTGGTAAACGTGTTCAGAGCCTGCAGCTTTCATTCCATTTTATTTCTTATTAAAACACGAGGTACTACAAGAACATTTGGTTTATTGACTTTTATATATAAAATAGATGTTAGTAGGTTGAGATACTTTAAATGGAAAACAAAGGTGACAGAATTAAAGATAACTGCATCAATGTGTTTTGGTTATTATTAGTTGTTATTTTATAAATATAATGTGTATTAAGATTCTCTCTCATATTATACTTATTAAGAACTTGTTATTTTAATCACATTTTTTATTAAGAATCTATTTGTAATTATTGAAAGTTTTTTAAAAAAGTGGTACAATGGAAAATTATCCAATTACATAACCGATCTATAAATACGCTTGGTATATTGACGATTGTATATATAATATTAATGTTAGTTTTTCACGATCTAAATCTAAAATATCATGTATTGACACATATTAGGTTGAGTAGTCTTGCCATTTATAACGTTGTTCTGAACAAATAACAATAAATGCAGAAGTTTTATTAGATGTGAATTTTTTGTATGGGGAATTTTGCATGTTTTTATGTATTCTGAATTTTACTATATGCTGATATTTTTATGTATTGAAAGTGCCAAGATTTCCATAGCATATTAAGTAGATTAAATAACATATATCACTTGAAATACAATGAAACTATACTACATAGTTTTTGTAAAAATCATTCAAAATTGAAGTATACTTTTCTAAATTTAAATTTCTATTATATAATGAACTATTTTAAAAATATCAACTTCCAATTGCTATATGGAATATTGCTATCGTAGAATATTTATCACATTTTGATAGAATGAGAAAAGTAAATCTAAGTTGAAAACAATCGAAATTGTCCTTGGTTTGTGATACTTTTAGCACCCGCGTTCCAAAAGAAACAAATAAAACAAAAGTTGTGCAACAAAAAAACAAGAAACATTTAAATCCCTTTGAACAAAGTCTAACACATAAAGTTTTTAATAAAGCGGATGCAATTTTTCTAAAAACCTAAGAAATAATAAGAAAAGTCATGCTTTTAGCTTTCACTTCATTTTGAACTCTCATAAACCGACAGGGAAACAACGTAGGGTTTTTTCATCATTATTTTTTAGTTTTCTATGCTTTCTTATTATCTTCTTTTATTTCGTTTTTGCTGCCCTAGGAAAAGAACTACTTTAGGGGACTAGGTACATAGATCTGGCGCCGAGAATTCCATTTTATATATTTCTCCCATTAGACATACACATTTTTTTTTTTTATTCTTCCTCAGCTTAGATGGCCTTTCTACTTGTTTTCTTTAGTTGCTTTTCATGAGAACACAAACACGCGATTTTTCCTCTCCCACTTTTTTTTCTGGAAATCGTTCGTTTTTCGCAGACGAAACACCGGCGCTATTATCGCACCTGTTTCTTTCTCACGTTCGCGAGAAGTAAGAAAAAATAGAACATTGAAAAAAAACAAAAAAAAAAAAACAATATGGTGGTCTCGCGCTATGGAGAAGAAGTGTGTGACGTAATGCGTGTAGGCGATGATGCCATTCGCAGAGCTGAAACTTGGCCTTAGACCGCAAAGGCTTCTCCTTTTCAAAATGAGTTTCTGCTCGAGTTGAGTTGTGATGGATGCGATTTCTTTTGCAGTTTTCATTTTATTCTTTGCATTTTAATGTTCTTTTAAGGAATAGTAGTTTCTTGCACATAAAGAACTTGGAAAGGTTTTGAGGTAAAATAGAAATATCTTGAAAGGATTGTGAAAAATGGAAGGTACAAATAAATCTTGGAAAGCCATACCAACAGTAGGGATCATCAAAATTTTATGATTTCAATCGTACAAAAGACAAGTAATCATTTACCACCACCAAATTTGAAGCTCTTGTAATACTTTTATTTGCTATCCATTTTAAAGTTCTTGGAAAGTACTGATTTTCCAACAAACTTAAAGCTGCAAGGGATTAGGTAGTACTTAAACTTTATAAAAGTTTAAATCACAAGTAGCTGATTTTGTTTATGTTCCTTCCTTACATTTGTATTAAAAATAAATGCGAATTTGGGCAGTCTTTTATCATCTCATCAGCCAATTCTTAACTAATCACAATAACACTTTTATAAATAAACTCTTTCAAACCTCAATTAAAAAAACATTTCGTTTTTTTTTTAATTGATAAAAACATACTTTTTTAAAATGACAATTACCTTATGTGCATACGGGTTTTGAGAAAAAGCTTAATGAAAGGTTCCACTGCTAATACTAAAGCGTATACAAAAGTTGAGCATCATAGGTCAAGCGTTCTTGAGCTACGCTGACCACAGGTACATACATTTTGCCTAGACCATTTTTTTTTTAACTCTGGATGTTCCAGAAAGAGTTCAAAATGATTTTTTGGTTGTTTTGTTTGTTACTGAATGTATAACTTTCATCACCCTTTTTTACATATAGGGGAATTAAAAGTAAAACAATGAAATGGGAAAAGCTTCCTCTACCTGTTATAGAAATAAGTTTCAAGTTGATTTATATAAAACTTGCTATAATACAATTACAATTGTGCAATTATAATTTAAAAAAAAACAAAAACAAAAAACTTTCAGTTCGTTTTTATTAAACTAAAAATGAAGCAAGGACTATTAATTACGAAAATTTTGTTCGTGTCTTCCACATATTTTTGCATCATACTTTCACAGAGGAAGTTAAATTTGAGTGTCCTTTCATCTATAACATGTATTTTTCTACATCCCACTACCTTTAACAACAATCTCCTTTAAACTGGCTTGCTCGCCAAAACTACGCAAAAACAAATCTTCCGCTTCATCAAGTCCAAAAACCATCTAAAGCCACCTATAAAACTGGTACCTAAACTACATCCCACCAAATCCACCAACACGGTTAACACCAACTTTATTTCTTTCCTTCTCAGGTGATAGCCCCGGAAATAATATTCACACAATTTCACCACACCAGCAATCTCGAAACGTCTTCCCCATCCCTCCGCAATTGCAAATGACCGCATCCTTAACTTCCGCTAGGTCTGTCATGGCTCGCCATCTATATCTTGGCAATCAGCTCTGAAAGGTTATAAGATGTGGAGAGGGGGGAGGGGGAGGATCACAGTGAAAGGGGGCGGTTGCATTGTAATGACGCGTGCAGCTGTGCCTGCAGTCACGTGACCACCGCCATTGCATTGTTAAATTACTCCAGAAGCTCACGACATGCCATTATGCGAGTCGCCTTTAGCCGACCAAAGGGGAGGATTCGTCAGAATTTTATTCGTCGGAATATTCTGGTGGCCATTGTTTCAATTTTTTTTTTATTTTCGTTTGGTCGTCGAGTTTCTCTAGATATAGAAGGGATGGATGCAGATTTCTCTTATTAGGGTTTGTCTTTATGCTCTGATTAACTGATAAGAATTCGGGATACGTGAGGAAGTTATTTAATTAAAGAAAATGCGAGGTTTGTTAGAAAAGTAGGAATGGCTGGGGGATTGAGAATGTATTTTAAGAAATTGAAAACTTGCAAATGTACGATAACGTAGTTCCAAATACTTCAGCAGTCTTAATTATCTAATGTATTTTAAAATTGATTTTGGTTGTTCCAATAATATTAATTTAGAGTGAAAAAGTATGTTTAATAATATTTGTCCTCCAAAATATGCTTTGGTCAAAATACCGATATGATATATGAAATAAGAAACACAAAATGTTATTTATTCTCTACACATATGTGTCTAACCTCTTTTTGATAAAATGTTATAGAATATGTTTCAAAATTAGAATGCAGTGTGTGTTTCGTTTATGAAACTCCTGACTAAGAAGAGACCGATAAAAAAAAATATACTAATAAAATAAAGTTGATTATTTGTTTCAGAAAAAGAATTTGCGTGTATAATTCTTAACAAGAAAAATAATTCTATATTTAAACATTTTTAGTAATATTCGATATGTTAATAAATTAGACATGTTTGAATTACGATGATTTAAAACATGTTATTTCAGAAAGGTGAATTTTTCAAAAAATATTGGTTTCGTAGATTAAAAATGTACATGAAAATAAATAATAATTTTCGTTCATGAAATCCCTTAAATCCAATTCCACAGGTTGTTGAATACAAGATTGATTCAATAAAAAAAAAAATCTTAATTCAGCAGCCCAAATTCTTTGTTTTGTCTTTTTTCCAAAACATTTAAAATCCAATTTTATGAGAGCATTTGAAAAGCCTGCGCTTATAGACCAATAAAAATAGAACTATACATTTTAGATGTAACCTCTTGGGAAAAACAGAGAACAAAGACATGGCTTTATAAAATTTGATGTTAGGAAACTCTGCATTTTCATAATCAAAGTAAAGAATCGAAGACTTTTTAAAATAACCACCAAAAACTGATGAATCTATCTGAGCCAACATTACATTATCGCAACTATCAAGGGAACTGTTTTAAAGTTCTTACTTCATTAAAGTTCCGGCAGTACTCTTGTTTAAACATGAATCTTTAAGCTTAATCGCTTCATTACTAAGGCAAACATTTAGCTTGGAAAACTTTCTTTATTTTTTTAATTTCTTATTCCAGGACTTAAAAGATTGGACAAAAAATACGAACAAATATCTTTCAAAAGTAATTTTTATTCCTTTGGGAGTGGATTTTAATCGATTGAACTCAAATCGAGTTTACATGCTATACTCTTCTTTCAGTAAAATAATTCAAATCTTCAGTTAAAAAAAGGAATGTTTTAAGTTAAATATATAATATTGAAAGCTTTAAGTTGTTATTAAAATGTATTTAAATTTTAATGCATTAAAGACTTAAAATGTGAATGACATTTTCAATAAATATCAAGGTTTGATTTCAGTATTCACGTGATAAGCATTTTTAATTTCAAGCTTTATAGCTTTATTATATTTTTTTGCAATATTGTACTCAGAATTCTTCATTTGATACCGCAAAATGGGGGTGGATAGGAACCGTGGGGTGAATAGGGAAGACACGTCTTGAAACTACAAAGAAATTAATATCTTTTATATAAATAAAGCAGTATTATTAGTTATATATATATATATATATATATATATATATATATATATATATATATTGGCTAAGCGGTTTGGCATTTCGAAACATATGTTTTGTGAAGGTTTGCAGCACTGTCCATGTGTTTACAAATTCTCAAGCTGCGTGCTTACAGTCATAAAGTCATAGACTTAACTTATATTTTTTCAGATGACTCTAACCTTTCACAACAGTGTGTCGTATTTCATTTAACTTTGTTCTAAAATTTTTTAGCTTACCAATTTTTATGTAAGGCAACATCATAATTCTTTGATTCTCGGGGTGATACAAAAAAATACAAATTAATGATGTTCCCTACATGATTCAACGACTGAAGAACTGTCTCATTACTCTCTTCAAGACAGTGATCAAGAGTTCAGGATTAAATCAATGTCAGAAGGGTAGCCTAGTTTAGAAGTTAGCCAAGACGTTCCAGAAAACTAAGTTCTACCAGAATATTTTTCTCCAGATGACTTCGTTATCGTTCAGATATATGGAAATACGCAATCCATTTGCCGTCTCGATGTGCGAAAAGTTTTTCACGCACAACTTTTCGTCGTTTATGCCTACGTAGGCGTGCTTTACAAAAAAAAAAAAAAAAAAAGCAGATATATAGAAACAGATAAGGATGCCCTTTTTCTTCCTCAAGATATTTTAAGGAAGTTGTTGTAAATCTACGGCAATCAAACATGAAGTACGATTATTTTTAAACATGATTTGGATTATCTTGTTTTGTATTAAATTAGGAAAGAGTTGACATACTTTCAAAAGTCTGATTTATTTTGATATTTATTTTCACAAAACCAATTTGTGTCTGTTATATTAAAGATTTTTTTTTTTTACACTGTAAATATTTAAATAAGAACATACATAAATTGCAACAAGTGTACCCCCCCCCCCTCTCCCTTCTTTTTTGCGGAAACACTATACAAAAAAAAGTTAAATAAATGCATGCCATGTTTTTTTGTTTTTTTTAACATTTCTGGGGTTGATGTTAAAAGACGAAGGTAAAACACAAACTTCAACGTCAAAAATATGTTTGCAAACAATAGTATTACGCATGACTTTTATATTGAAAATTGAGAAGTATTCAAATTCCTCCCGTTTTACGGTATTGAATTTTTGACCCTACTAAAAAAAAGGGAAATTTTTCATAGAAAAATATATTTCCACTTATTAGTACATTTTTAAAATTTTATTTTAATTTTTACAATAGTAAAACAATTAAAAATTAAAATAGGCACCATCAGTTCGGCCCCAAGTAAAAAGTTACATATGTATTTTTTTTTTTTTTTAAAGTAATATATATGTTTCAGTACGAATTGAGAGAAGTAACAGCTTGTATTATCATGCCGATACTAATGCTGTAATAATGATGAAATGTCTTTTGATAATAAATTTGGTTCATAATAGACCTAGTTGAAAATCTCCAAGGAAATAGAGTGCTTATATAACAGCGCGTTTTGAAGAAAATATTATGTAAAATTGTATTTCATTTTTTTCACTTCTATAATTGCAAAATACTTATAAATACAAAATTTTACACAAGAAAAAAAAATCTTTCCAATGCGTTACATATGTATTCCAGACAAATTTCAAGTGGTTAACAAATATAAATATATTTTTAAAAAAATGCATAACATCCCATCAATCTCTTTTATATTCTACTTCTAAACAATAAGAAAAATATGATTTTTATTTTATTTTTTCTTTGAAAATATATTGCTTTGCTAATTACAGAATCCAATTTTACACATCTTTTTTTTTTGAAATTTGAGTACAATATCAAAATAAGAAATTGACAGTGCATAATATCTTTAAACTTTTGAGAAATATTTATTATCCTTGTAAAGTAGAAATAGCAAGTTTAAAATATTAACTGATAATTGACACTTGTACAATTAAAATAAATATTCTAAAAAAATATTACAAAAGTTAACATTATTATAATATGATCATATGCTCTTAAAACACAAACATGTTTTATCTAAAATTTTCATGCTTTTATTCAATTTCATGTTAAATAAGATTATTGATTTTATAGAAATTCATGTTGTAGTCTTTCTTATAGTAGTTCTAATTTTTTTTGTTGAGTTAACAAATGAAAAAAGCTTGCTAACGAAAATGAATTGGAAAAGAGAGGGTAGAAGAAGACTGCCTTAAGATTCAACAGAGAGAAAAAAAAAGTTTAAGGAAATGTATAAATAGGAAAAGTTTGTTGAGGATTTCTCTAGAAAACTTAAGACGAAAAGAGGAGAAAGAAGAGGAGTAAAGAAAAACAAAATGTTTACTAATTCGCTTGGAAAGTCAGGATTTTTTCGTTCTTCACTGCAGATATTTCTTTTCAGTTTTTGTCAATAATGATATTTCTCATGCATTTCTTTCTTCGAAAGAATTCAGCGGAAAAATAAAATAAATTTATAAAACACTTTTTCCATTTGCCGTCTTTCTTTATCCGAGAGTATAATAGTTTTCTTAAATTGTTTTGTCGTAGTGTTATTTCTGATGAAGTGAAGTGTTAAATGTTTTATTAAAACTAGTTTTGTGTATTTTAATTTCAATGAATGCAGTGCAGCTGCTTAAGCAGTAAATTGATACTACTATATTGGCACAAAATATTTTTTTTTCTCAAAAATTGAATAATATTTTATAAGGAATCAATCCTCATATTATTAACAATATTTCTTTTGACATCAGAAATTAATTTTTTCTTTTACAACTAAAACAACTGAACTTTAAAATAAACTACCGACATCAAATATTTTATTTATTTTATCAAACATATTATTATTTAAAATTATTTACTAAATTCGTATTTAATTAAAAGCATCTTTTAATATCAAATAAAATGATAAAAATATGCATTGTAGTATATGTAGTATACTTTGTGTAATATATACTAGCCATACCTTCAATTAATGCATTCGGTCCAAATGTGGAATGTTTTTGTCAAGAGAAAATTAATTTTATACAGGGTGTTTATAAAGTAACTATACTTTGTTTAAACAATCACATATCATTGCATAAATTACATTATTAATCAAAAATACATCATACCCCTTCAATACATTTCAATGTGTCCCCCTTGCACATCTCGGCATAGTTCCCAGCGATCCAACGGGACTGGAAGCTATGCCGAGAGGCATCCCAAGAAAGTGGGCTCCACGCTCATCGAATTTGACCCCTCTAGATTTCTTTGAATTGGGATTTATAAAATCCAAGCTGTACCAGTAAGGTGAAGATACTTAAAATTAAACGACATAAACAACGAATTACAGCCACAATTGAGGAAATTACACCGTCTGCGTTGCGCCATAAATTCCGTGACACAGTGGAATGCTGGGCACTGTGGTGAGATGCGCAAGGACGACGTATTGAAATGTACTAAAAGTGTGCGGTGGTATGATATATGTTTGATTAGTAATGCAATTCATGCAGTAAAATGTGATTATCATAAGAATGAATAGTTATTTTATAAACACCCTGTAGAAACTGCATATTATCGATCTTGCTTAAATGTATATGGTTCATTCAGATTAAACGTAAGTGTTCGTCAACATGATTTTTGTATTATTAATTGTACATAAGTATTCAGTTTTTTTTTTTTTTTTTTTTTTTTTTTGTATTAATTTGTGTTTCATTTATGTGTTTAATTAATAATACAAAAAAATTATCCACACAAGCATGGTGATTATGATTGTATGTTCTAGATGTGTTTTACAGCATCTGGAATTTTTTTTTATTTGATTCAAAAGAATTAGCTATAATTTGACAAATGAATGTTTTGAGCTTAATGTCAGGACACTTTGCAGTATTGTTTCTTAGATTAACTTCTTTGATATACTGTATCATGATTTTTTTACAGGCAGTGAGGCACTTGATTGTTGGTTGTTGTTTCCGACTGGGTGTGTTGTTGTTTAGGTTGTGCTGGGCGTGAGTTTACTCATATAGACATTCCACTCGTCGAGAAAAAATGAAACACCAATCTAATACATTTTACTAGATTAAAATTGAATTTCAGGAGCAAGGTGCTAAATTAACAGGACAGTAAACTGTTACAAGACTTTACTTGAAAAGAAAAAGTCCCTATTATCGTATTTGGAAAGAGTAGTCCATTAACCACCTTCATTGAAAAATACCCTTCTTTACTAAAAAAAAAAAAAAATATATAGTATTTTTTTGTTTCTTTATTCTCTTGGCAAATGAAATGCTTTTGTCAAGTTTCATCAATGAACCAATATATTTTTATGTGTCCTATTTTACCTGTACTATAAATATTTGATAGAACATTTTGTACATTTTCATTTCATTTCAAACATATTATTTATGTATTCTTAAAGAATTGTGAGATTCTCAGTAGAACGTAAAACAGCATAAATATCTCTTAATATCCCACCAAATTATCACCTTTTGGTATTAATCTAATGGAATAGGACCATTGTACTTAAGAGGGAGCAAAAAAACATATAATGATTTAACTCTTCTAAATGCAGTTTTCTATTATCTTTTGAGTTCCAGAAAAGCTCTCAGTTTGGTTTCTTGTCTTCAGAAGCCATTCGTAATGAGAATAGCACAAATTAAATACAAATATAATGTTTCGTATAAAATATTAAAAAGCCATCTATGGATGTAAGCAAATAAGTTTGATTTTTTTTCTTTTGAAAATTATTAGTTTCACTCACAAAATTTTATGTAAAAATCATTCATTTTCAATTTGATGTGACTTTCAGGGATTATTTTAAGGTGTTCTAGGAAATGAATTATTAGTTTGTGTGATAATTTTATCGTGAAAAACCAGGAGAAAAAAAAAGTGCTATCCACTGAAGTTTACTGTACTTGCTTTAATTAGGTTCAAATGCATAAAATAGAACCGCAATTGCTGTCAATAGATGTAATAACAGTTAAATAAAAATGTTTTGATTTTGTAAGGTAAAATCATTTTATTGATATTCAATAATGTAGCAGAATAAATATATCCTCGTGCACCTCTAGCTGGATGAATATATCCTCGTGCCGTCATAACTAGATATCCTCGTGCTTTATCTTGGTAGTTGTGTTCTATAGATTTTAAGATAGCAGTTTGAGTTTGGAGAATGGCGTATTAACTAATAAAGTTGTTTCTTTAAACCTTTCGTATTATTACAATCTTAAACACTTAACCATTTACAAGTTTGTTATCTCATCGACATCACTGCTATAATAATATATTTAAAAGCTTAAAACAATTTATTAAGTATCACTTGACTCACGACTTTTTTTTTTCAGTTTTATGGAATATTTTGAAAGACAGAGTTTAGTTTCAGTGTGTGAAATATTTTTTTTTAAATTTTAGGAAATTAAAATGCTGTAAATAAATGTAATTTATTGCATACATATTAAATAAAAATTGTTTTTCCTTCAAAATAATGCTCACTGCAGCTACAAAGTAAATTCTCAGTGTACCGACACAAATTATTATTCATTTGCCTTAAATACGAAATTTATGCGAATATATAACTAAAAGATCATCGCTGGAAAACATCCTGAAACTAAGGCAATATTTTATACACTTTTGCTTTAATATTTAAAAACATACTTCTAACACGCACTCACGTTAATATCTCTTTAATCTTTCTCGTATCATATTTCTCATCAGTTTTAGTTATAAGTAAAGTAAAATCCATCTAACTTTATCTTAAAGAAAAGTCTTCGTATTTTTAATTTTACCATGCATGTCTGTTTTTTTATATTCGGCATATGCGAGTTTGGCTGTGGTAAAAACTTTTAATCTAAAATATACTATAATTATTTTATTTGAAATAAAGTTAAGTTTGTTAAAACAAAGGAATAGGTTGTATAAAATTCAAAACTATTAATCTATTGTGTGATAAGGTTTCGTATAAAAATTTCCTTATTAAGTACTTTTTCATATGCATTGCAGTTTAATAAATAATGCGATGAATACAAACTAAGTTACAAAAATGTATAACTTTACTAAGTATATTTTGTACACCAAAAATTATTTCTGATCAGAGAAAAATTATGCGAAAGTCCATTTTTTTTTATTCCGTTCTGCACCATCCGGGTAATCGAATAAATCTGAATAAAAAAAAAAGTCCGCATACTTCTAAAATTATGTAGAATGCTTAGGCTCGGAATTTATCTAATGACCCAGAGCTGCTTCGCTTAATTTGGTCACCATCTTGCCTTGTCATGGAATATTAATTGATTTCCTTATTATTATGACGCAGAGAGCGAGTTTTAATTTTTTATCTCGAACTTTTCAATTTAATATGCCGAGCTTTCGATTTTTAACTAAATTCCATTGCTTATTTCGTTTTCATTCGCTTATATTTTTACTTTCCAGGAATATTTTGGTGGAAGATATTAGGCAATACTGAATTAATAAGCTTTTTTAAATACATAGTTACGTTTTTTGTTTTTTTTTAAATATAAATAAAACTTTGATTTATTTACCTTTAGCACATTTTTAATTTAAAGCATTTTCAAAATGAAAGATAATATTTTTTTACTATAATTTATTTATGAACTTTATATAGGAAATTAAATACTTTACTAAATATTCAACTTGTACGAAAAAATTACCAAAGATAACTGAAAGAATTTGTTATTTTCATAGCTTTGCTTTTGCTTAATCCCAAATATTAAAAATATGTAAAAGTAGTTATGAATTAACTAAAGAACCAATAAGAGGTTAGAATTCATAAAGTTATTCTTCATGAAGAATCTTAATAGTTTAAAAATATATATTCATTTATAATAATATTATTGTGCATTCTAATTAGTTATTTACTATGCTATTACAAATAAAATTACTAGGCAATAACCTTAAATCCAAGTAGATTAAAAGTACTATTGTTTTGCAATAAAAATTGATTTCATGACTCGAAATTATAATTAAACATATATGAATGTAAATTTTCATCACATATTGTCACATTTAAAAGAATCAGTAACAAAAAAACTTTATTAATGCTTAAACATTAAAATCATGTACCCTTTTAAAATTAAATTAAACTTAATGTGTAATGTCTACCCAAAATAGCATATTAGAAAATCTAAAATTGTCTTTTTAACTTAAATTTAGGAACTTTGAAAATATAAACATAAATCAAACAAATATTACCCTTAGAAAATATTTAATTCCATATAAAATACTCTTAAAATTATATTTGATATTTTAACACGAATTTTATAAATTGAATATGAGTTCTGAAAATAACTAGAACCGCTTTGCATAGTTAAGTGACGAACTTCCTTAAGTATGAGAAGTACCATCAGATGTATATTATTTATCAATATAATTGTGAATAGACATATCATCAAATTGAATATAATGGAGATTTCAAACCCTTTTACAATATTATACCAAACAATTTATAAATGAAATCTTAGGCTGGCCAAGGCTTATACTTATATTGTTCCAAAACTTAGAATACTCTATTTAATTATTCTTAATGTTATGTGTTATATTTCATCATCTAAAAGGAGCTTTACAAATTAACTGAAGTCTGGGACAAAATCATAAGAGGCCCTTCGAGAGAAGTAACGACAAGCTTCCATTAGAATCAGAAATATATCAGATGTAAATAATCCTCAATATAAAGCTACGAAAGAAAGAATTTCAAATAGGCGTGTAGGCGCCAATCAATTGAATGTAATGGAGCTCTCAGACACTTTTACACTAAGAGCCCAAACAGTTTGTAGTAAAAACCTGCGGTCGGATTCCATGACTCCTAAACAACATCATACTAAACCATTGTAAATGTAGCTGAGCAACGTCCATTACAGTAGTGGGAATAACACTAAAAGAAATACGAAATAAAATTGTGTAAGCCAAAGCAGTGGGTAAAAGAAGCCTTATCTGAAATTCTTCGATATCAATCATTTGATTTTTTTCTCAATCCAGGGAGATTTTTCTCTTAGGAATTTTATACAACATATCAAAGGATGTTCATTAGTTTGAGAGTGAAGAATTCTTCTTCATGTCTGTGTACAAAGGATCAGTGTTGAAAGTGTATAAATCAAGAGTGAGAATGGTTACTTCGTTTACTTTTTAGATGTTTGTAAAAGGGATATCAAGTTTATTTTCTGTATTGTTATTTGATGATACTTGTTGGGTTATCATGATATTCGAAGATAATGTATTATTCATTAGTCTTACTTTTCATCAGCTTTAGTAACAAAACCACTTGTATATATATTATAAACATATCTATGATAATATTTTAGTTTCAGAGATTCTCAGTGAATGAATCGGAAAAATTAACACACTGTCTTGTGTTTGTATTGTATGTAATGAGCATTTTCGGATAAATGTACCTTTACAAAAAGAAAATAATATGTGAATTGGATACTACTAATGTATCCGAAAATAATAATTCTATGAATTAGGTTATTCTAACATTAAACATTTAAATAAAATATATAGTTTCTTTCATAAAAATACATTTATTGTTCTTTGTTCAAGGTAAATTAGTTGATTAATTATAATTTAGAAATTTTAATCGTTTTAATATGATTAATTGAAAAACTGATTTATACTTTGAATATTTTGCCACATTTTAAGATTAAATTTGATATTCTTAACTTTTCCTTCCTTATATGAATGAATGCTGTAACTTTTTTTTTGTAGTTTGAACTCTTTATTTAGTTGCATTCTTAATATTTGCGGTCCAGATCCATTTTGAAGAGGATTTTTACAAGGATTACATATTATTTTGAAATTATAAAACTATGCAACTAACATAGACATATGCTATATGCTTGTATTACTCGGATGGCTCTAATGAATTACTTTACATAACAAGTTATTTTTAGTCAGAGTTTTTTTTTTTTTTTTCGTAACTTGTTTTTTATTAAAGCACATGTTTTAATAAAGATTGTTTATTAAGAATGAAAACAACATCTGTAAATTACTAGAAAATATTACAACACAACTTTACAACAACACATTTATTTTATTTATTGTAGTATAGAGAATACTAACCAAAACACCTTTGGCACGTCATTCATGGAAAAGAAAATAACATCAGAGTTTACTTTCAATTCAAAATATGCTATATTTTTGTATTTTATATGAATTTGGAACAATATATTACTTTCAATTAAATACAATGGTCGATCGTGTAATTTTCATTACTTATACTGAAATATAAGTACATTTTTTTGCCCTCCAATTCAATTTTCCACGTAACTAAGGGCGTTTCAAATACACATAGGATCTTTCAAATTCGTTACCTCAGCCAACTACTCTTTGTCATAAAAATAAAACTTTGATGCTTCTATATGACCTTGACCCCAAATACTTTTATTAAGATTTACTAAAAAAGTAACACAATTGTATTTGAAACAAAAATAACCAATGATGATTGGTTCAGTTCCCAGAAGCAACATACAGGAAATATGGGCATTAGCTATAGATACACAAATTAACCTGCAGGATTCCAAATAAATAAAGTTTAATTACATTTGTAACTTTGAAATTTGCGAACTTCCAAAGAGAAAATTATTAATTTGGAGTGTTTCTATTTGCAATGAATTTATATAGTTGAGATGCTGTTCTTGTAAAAACAACGGATATAGTTATTAGCTCTAGGAATATATTTTTTTAATCTTATACGGCGTAATATATCTTGTTACTTTGTATTTGTTATCATTAGAATGAATAAAGAGTTTTCAATATAAACCTATAAATTAAAAACCAACACAATGTAAAATTAAGTAATGTAAATATCTTAATTATGTGAGACTGCATTTTAAAGTACATAAGTAACCGTTAAACTTACTTCAAAACTAGGAATAGTATATTACATAAATATCGTGTGTTTTTTCCTAGACGTTCTGGAAGGAACTTATTTAATTATCGGTTTAAATAACTTGATATTTTTATTTTATCAAATTATTGAAAAGTATGTTTTATTTTTTCTAAAATTTTCCAATGGTAAAAATACTGTAAAATAAATTATAATTTTTCTATATATATTTTTATTTTTCGGAAAATATAATTTTTCAGTTCAATTTCACTAAAAGTTTAGCTATAAAATATATCAAAATGGAAAGTAAATATTTCGTTTAAAAAATTCTGATAATTGGATAATACAGGTTTTAAAATATTAAAGTAGTTTTTTTTTTTTCATAAACGAAAGAGTTGTTTTCTTAACATGAAGTTTCATAATTTCTCCCATTTACTTTGTACTCATATGGAATCAGGTGTGCCAAATTTCAGCATATTTGTTAAATAGGAGATACTACGTTTAATGTGTTTTGTCATTTTTAATGTGGTTGATTGATTATCAGATTACATTCATTATGCACAATTTATTTAATTGTTTCTTGGAAGTTTAGTTCTAAACCTTTCATTTAAAAATAATGTTTTGATGGATAATAACGAAACATTCTGATGGTGATTTAACACACTGTTTATTATTAGAATATTTAGAAATCTATGATTTAATGAAAAACTATGTGAATTCTAAAATTCAGTAATTTTAATACAATTTTTACATTGTAAGTTAATGTTTAATTTTGTCACAGTTATAATAACTTTTAAAGCATAACAAATTGTATGTATAATTCACCAAACGAATTTTCCTATGTATATATATATATATATATATATATATATATATATATATATCGAAAGCAGTTTAAGGAAACAATGTACTTTTTCTTAAATACTCAATAAACCGAATTTTTACCATAAAAAATTGTGTCACAAAACATCTTAGTGCATTTCTGTAATTGACTTAATAACATATTGTTGCCTTACTGACTAGACTACTTCAAATTTAATTTAAATCTTTTTCGTCCATTTTGACTTTTCCGTCTGAGAACTTTCAAGAAAGTTCTCCGAATCACTAGTTAGAAGGAAGATAATATGTACAGACCTTATACTAAATTACAGAACAACGAAGCAAATAAAGCGTATTATTTCTCAGTTTATGATTAGTATTCTTTGAACTCCTTAAGTAAAGTGGAATGAATAGGTACATATGCATAAATTATATTCACAAATTAATGTTCACGAAAAGTTAAAGCTTCACCACGGTAATTTGCACTTTCAGATGTAGAGTTATAGCTACAGTTAGAGTAAAAGAAACAAGAAAAAAAACTTTTTGGAATGTTGCCAGTTCCATTTATCAGAAAGAAAAGGTGAAATGAATAAATATATATATTTATACTTTCTTAAGACTCGTTTTTAGGCAAAATTCCACATTCTTTTAAGTAAATTTATGATTTAATACTATCACATATATCATTACAGACAAGATTAACGGTTTTTCTTCTTAATATAAATACGCAAGCATGCCCCCTCTCTATAAGCATTTGTGTTTTTAGGAAATTTAAATGTCTTGGCGCACTGATGAGTTATGTTTTAAAGTAATTTGTTTAGTTATATTTTGGTTGGAATTCTCAAGACATTTAAATAACTATTTATCATACTTGCTTTTAGGATTGATGTGTCAAAAATAAATTCATACCTTTACTTAAGCAAACATTTCATTGTGTGTTTATTTAATGCATTTTCTGTAATATTCTGTATATATTAAAAATGTAGAAAAAAAAAGTATTACAGACATTATATAGGGGCAAAAAAAAAGCTTTTGAAATATTAAACACTAAATTTCTATTTATAAAAAACAAAGTTAAATAATTTAAGAATTTCTCAGATTTCTATAGCAACACTTGACTGTTTTTTTTTCTTCTAAATTATATTTATTAACTTTAAATTTCATAATAATATAAAAAAGTATTTCCAACTTGTATTGCTTATCTCATTAAAACACGCATCAGTTTATAATTGTGACATCATTTTTAAAAGTCTCCATTTCTAATTTATTTTTTATTTTTATTAATGCAACCAAATAATTCTACTTATAATCAAATAAGTTAATAAAACAAAAAACAAACAGTTTTAAGCAAAAACCTATTACTAAATATGATCGATAAACCAATGCCAGTGAACATCAAATGCATTAGCTAGAAGAGTTTTTTTAACCAGTCGAGACAAACTCGTTAATTGGAAAATTAGAATTAAGATAAGAGGCCAAACAAAAGTAATTTATTAAAACCTGAACTATCAGTAAATTAATTATCGTCGGTATTCATTTCGTTTTGGTCCGAAGGAATAAAAAAATCGAATTTTCATTCTATGCTTTAACAGTTCAGAAATGAATTAATAAACAAAATAAATCTAGATAATCAGACGTCTGCAAAATGCTGATAAGTTATATTTAATTAGAGCCACATTTAAGAATCGTCGGAAAAAAAGAAATAAAATTGCAAGTGTCTTAATCAATACTTCTAGAGTAATGAGAGACAAGCACAATGCTTGGGATGATAGAAATTGTTTAATATTCATTTAAATTTTGAAATTGGTATAAATTTACTGTGCATTTGTTTTAAAGTAATGAATATATTTTATTAGGGAAAATGAGTTTACGCGTAACATACATTCTTTGCTAAACTTTTTGTGTAAATTTTTATTTTGTGTCCTTTATATATATTTATTAGTTTTATTCAATTTGTGCAGATGCACTACTTTCTAATGCTTTCATAAGTTATAAATGCATTATTCACCAATGTCACGTAAACCTTTTTTTATCAAATTTTTAATAAAATTAATCTCTGATATTTAAAAGCTTTTCTTTGTCAGTGGTACATTGCTGTACCAGGAATTAATCAGTTTCGATTGAATTAATATCACAACTTAAAAAAAAAAAAAAGTAAATGAATTTAGCTTCAATTGTTCGATATTAAATGCATCATTGCAAAAATTAAAATTTTAAATGTCAAGTTATTTATATTGAAGTATACAAATGCATTTATGATTCAAAGAATTTTTATTAAATATATTTAATAATAAATATAAATGTACAACTGATTTTAAACTTTTAAATTGTAGTTTAAATATATGTTGATCCAAAAGTTTTTGTTAAAATAAAAACAACCAATGCTTCACTCAAATTCTTGTTGGAAAGTCTTATTCTTTCTATCAAAATTGATTCGTTAGACTTTTGGCCACAGAATTTCACAGCCAAGCAAAAGCCAGCAGAGCAGAAATATTGCAAAATCTTGAAAAATAGTATAGAGTCAGCAAATATAAGCAATCTAACATGACATAGAAAATAGTTGTTATTTACTCTATTGTGAAAGAGCTAAAATAATCCAGTTAAAATAGCGAAGAGAAAATAATTTTTTATATATGAATTGCTCTTTATTGTTTTTTAAATAAACTAAAAATAAAACTTTTTTAAAAACTAAATAAACTACATTTTTTTTTTGAGATTTAAAGAAAATCTGTCATTGCAATTGCTTTGTATGTATCAATCGAGAGAAAACAATTCAATACATAAATTTAAGCCAAAGCTAAAAATAATGAGTCACTCACTATTTCAACCACACCCAATTTTAGGAAAGAACAAATTAATGCAAATACTTTCCATTTAAATATTTAAATATAAATAAAAATATTTCAAAGTGTGCAAGTTTAGGGAACAGTAAAAATAATTAATGTTGGCGAACAGCATTTTATAACTCAAAGAACTCCCACTAGATGGCAGTGTACTAAACATTTATATACCACATGAAAATACCTATTTTGAGAGTCATTCAGAAGAATATTTAAAATCGCAAAAGGAGTGTGGGGTGAGGGGTCGGAATATTAAATAACGATTTAAAAATCAGATATATTTTTAAAGATAATAGATTTGCTCTTAATTAAATTTTATTTTTACTCTGAGGTTTTCCTAATCAAACTGCAAGCTATTTCTGTCGTAAATTTAAATAGGTTTACAAATTCTTGCATTCGGTGTTTTCCCGGATTTTACTCCATATAAACTTAAAAAAGAGAAGTTTTATTTATATGGCTATGTGGTAAACTTATGTTAAAGAAATGACGGTTAAGATTAAAAAAAATGACTTAAAATTGTTATTTTTTAATTATTAAATTTTTATGTACAATACGAAAGGAAAAGTATGAATGTTTGATATAACTTTACACCATTTATGAAGGAAAATATGGACTGTTTTATAGTATTTCATAAAGTTCTTCTTATTTTTTTTATAACTAAATTTCGTTTTATTTTGCATACGTATAAAAGGATTACATTTAAAAAAAATCAATAGTAACCCCATTAAATTATTCAAATAATTTTGCATTATAAACATTGCATTAACATAATTTTTTGTAAATTTTAAGTGAATAGTAAGAAATTTAAAGAAATAAAAAGGAAGTAACCGTCTAACACAAAATGAAACATCTTTTCTTAGGCGTAAATTTTAAATTAATGCATTTTGTTAATTTTCATTTATTTAATTTGTAAAACCTAAAAATAAACAAGATGTAATTTTTAGTCTGGAAACTTTATTTACAACCAGTTTAAAAATGCTTTTTTTTTTTTTTAATTTAAAAAATAACGATAATACTGAAATTTTTGCTCCTCGTAAACTTTGCTTCTCAATATTTATACAAAATGAAGATACAATTTTTGCTCATATTGAAATTGAGCGAAAGTTGAATATCCACATTCCGTTTACTCGTTTTAATCATATTGTGTTATTCCCAACTTCCAGGATTATTTAAGGGGGTACATAACCTACTACTCATCAAATGATACAAAAACCACTTAAAAAAAAGAATGGCAAAAAATAATCAAATAATTTTGGCTGCAACCCTGGCTAAAGTTTCAGTCAAAGCCAGAAGAAGAACGAAATTCCGATGACTTCACCGATTTTCAATTTTTTTTTTGCCATGATATCTTGTTCGAAGTTAAAAACAATGTTGCTATTTTTCATCTACTCATACAGGGCAACACGATGGAAAAAAAAATCAGAGTTTTATCTATAGTAAAAGCTGACCTGTGAGGGGTCGAAAACGGGCCTAAGCTCGGTAACATAATATACACTTGCATGTCTGCCCCTTTGACATCGGACTTGGTTGGTTGTATTCAGATTATCTGGCGCCGTCAGCAACACGAGGGCTATAAAGCGCCGAAACATTCGTCATTAGACAAGCCAACTTACATTTACAAACACCCATGCCTAACACGGGACTCGAACACGCAACCTCACAGTCTAGAAGCTAGCACGCTAACCACTATACCGTTTGGTCAGCGACATCGGACTTGGAGACGGAACATCGGGACTGCCTCGTTCATGAATTACTAGTTTCATAATAGTTTATAAAAAATTGACGTTTAAATATAATCTAAATAATAGAAATTTACAATTGTATCTTCGTATTATTGATAATTTCTGTAAAATGTAACATATTTTTCAAATATATTTTGAGGAATTTTAAAATAATCATAGTTTTATATTATTAGTACACATTTAATTTAATTAAAGTACAAGATGGTCATAAAAAAAAAAAAAAAAAAAAAAAAAAAAAAAAAAAAAAAAAACCTTTGCCAATATATGGACCTCTAGCAGCTGTCCCGTTCAACAGATAGAGATGAAATTTCAAGTACAGTTATTCGGAGGTGTGAGCTCGGGATTCTGTGAATGGTAACACCTACTTTTTCCTGTCCCAAAATGCTCAGCGCATGCGAAAACCCTAAGGAGCATTGGAACGGTACGTACATTACTAAAAACGGACGCGTTATGCCCGCACAAAATACATCTCTGTGAACGGCAACACGATTGGGGCACATGGAGGAAATTTGCACGTAGAAAAACGATAAAATTGCCTGCGATGGCACCCATGTGAGCTTTAGCCTCTGTCATATACAAATTTCCACCATGCGCCTCGATTACCTTTTTGTTGGCCGTTCGCAAAACTGTTTTTTTTGTTGTTTTTTTGTGCGTGGATAACGTGCCTTTTTTTGTGATACACATACCGTTCCAACACTTTTTAGGGTTTTCGCATGCATTGTGCATTTTGAAACAAGAAGAAGCTGTTGCCATTCGAAAATTTCGAGTTTTTGTAACTATAACAGTAACCGCGAGCGCTATTTTGTTGCCATCCAGAGAATCCCGAGCTCATACCTCTGAATGTCTATACCTGAAATTTCATATTGATCTGTTGGACGGTCTCTAGAGGTATATATATTGGCAAAGTTATTTTATTACCATCACTCTGTACTTAAACTATTTAAGTCAAGTCGTTAATATTTTCAGTTAAAATAGTTATTTGAATATTTTTAATAATTTAATTAAAAATTCGAATTCTCAGACCAAATGAGAGAAAATAGACTCAAGTATAACTTTAGGATATCTTTTTTTTTTTACATGATATTATCCATTAAATAAAACATGCACTTTTTAAAATCATCAAGGACAAAGAAACTGCTCAAACCATATAATTTAAAACAAACAATTGGTTTTGAAAATATATATAAAAAATCATACTAAGAAATAAGGCAACATAGAATCCTTGATATTTTTAGAGTACCTATGCATTACATAAACCTAACCAGTAAATAATTCAAGAATGCAACAAGATAAAGCAAGGAATCACGCAACTGAGTCACCTTCAATGCATTCTTTGTGTCTTGACAGGTACATGAGGAGTTGTTCACTTATATAGAGATTGCAGTCCCTTAGACGAAGGAGGAGGAGGAATACTTTCTTTTAGGCACAGACTACTCATCTTAGATTTATGTTAGCAAGTTTTGTTTCTTCCCGGCTATATGCACGTGAGTACGTGTCATTTTTACCAAACATAAGATGTATTGGTACTCCTAGCAATACATCATATGTTTGGTAAAAGTAATAACAATATAACAACATAATCGAGTGCATTAGAGGTGCCTTACTGGTTCCCAATGACAGTTTAAATAGAAAAGAAGCAAAACTCTCTACACTAGACACTAGGTATATATTTTACATTCAGAGTTATATACATAAAAATGTCTGGATCAAAATATTAATATATGTTGTAATTATTTATTTTTAAGTGAAAAAAAGTTAGTTAAAATGTTACCTGATATTCTTTGATATTTTAACAAATACCTTAAATACAAATTTGTAATGATGCATGCAAAAGATCCAGCGTAGTTCCGAAACTTACCTAAAACAAAAATAAATATTAAGTATACACAAATCTTGATTATCAACATAATAATATATTGCGTACGATATCATAAATAATAACATTTTCAAATTACTATTTTTTTTCTGTTGCCCGAACGACAAACTACGAAATGTATCAACCCTAAAACTTAATAAATTACACTTATTTGAAAAATGTGGTTTTACAATAATTGTTTCGAAAATGTTTCAGAAAACTATTATTACATAAACTATTGTCAAACAAGCTGAGTGATCCCGCGTTGTGGATATATGTCATTGTGTATAGGTCCCAGTTTTTAACTCTTCGCGAACTGGTTCTCTTCACTCGCTGAAAGGCCCATTGCTACGCAAACCCAATCTTGTTTCGCTCTCTAAAAGTTTCATTTCTACGTATAAGCGGGCTCGCTTACTTGGTGAAAAGTTCATTAAGGCATAGGGACAGTCTGGGTTTGCGTGTCGTAAAATTCCCTACTAGACACAGAGAACTGCTTAGCTATATGAAAGATTCATTACTGTGCAAGCAGATATTCGCTTCGCTCTCTAAAAGGTTAATATGCTAAGTAAAACCTTATTATTAGAATCCCTTTGAATTAGAAAAGAGAAAAAAAAAGAGAGAAGGAAAAAAAAAAAAAAAAACGATTTATACAAAAATACAACCCCTCCCTCATCCCTTCTCTGAGAATATTTTAACATTGTGTATGTGAAATAAAATTAGATGACCAGAACTACTTATGATGAAAATGTCTGACCTGCAAGCCTATTTAAAGACAATTTGTAAAAAAGAATTTAAACATTAAAAAAAAACAAAAAAAAAAAACACACACATTCGGTGTGTCAAAAAGGTAATTAGAAGTCCAAAACTACTTATTTTGGAAATTTAAGAGCTCTATACCTATTAGAAGTTGCTATGTAAAAAACATTAAAAAATAACTATTAAAATCTTAATATTCTATTTATCAAAAATCCAATTAGACGGCTAAATTTACTCAATTTGTAAAAGTCAGAGTTTTCTGCCTGGTGTGTGAGAATAAAAGTATTTCTTCATCTTCTTGGAATGAGGGTTTTATAAACAATGTTAATCAACTTTAAAATACTGTTACAAATGCTTCAATAATTTGGTGATTGTTTTATAGACAAAAAATGCAATTACACTTAAAATTACTTTAATTTCAAAGGAGAACGTAAGGCAATTAAATCTAGCAAAACATTTACGTATACTTTAAATTTCTACTTTATAATACTAAACAGATGTATGAAAATCTGTCTCCATTAAATCAGAAAAATATGTTTAATTTGAATATCATAAAATTTAGCTGTTAATGAAATGTGGAGGAATCTTCATTTTAATTATATTTAATTATTAATTCCTTTTGTATCTGTGGATGACATAATTTTATACAATCCGAAATTTATACAATATGAATAGTAATTTATACCTAAATTGAATGTACATTTCTTTATGTTTGTTTAGAACACAATTATTGAATATACTTCTTCGATACATATAATTGTTATATAATTTAATATTCGTGCTTAGTTATGTAAGCTTTGTGTTCATATATCATAATATATTTTGAAAAATTTTGATTTATTAAATACGGATAATATTGTGTAGAATTGAAATTCAATTAAGAGATAATTTTTCAAACACTTAGCTTAAAATAACTATATAAAAAAAAAATATGATAGTGTATGTTGTAATGAAATTTTATGCAAATAAAATAGTGGCAATTGTATAGGTAATTAGAGGAATTAATTCTATTGACAAAAGTTACTTATTTTATTTTGCAAAGTATGAGGATTAAGTTTTACAGTAAAAAAGAGTAGTAATAAATACTTTCTAATAAACCACGTGTTTTATACAGTATTTTATATCTTAGTTATTTCACAATGCAACAATTAAGAAAGTTTATTTTGTATATCTACATATTAAGCCACTTCTGTGAGTATGTGTTGAAATGGGAGCTTTGTATAACCTCAAATAAAAGTTTATGTCCATGGTACTATAAGCACATTGTTAAACATTTGAATTGTCAATATTTCCTCCTAAAATGACGAGCTTGTGTTGCTTATTTGTAAACAGGATAGCTATAACCAAGTTTTCTATTAAAACATTTAATTTATGAAAATAACCTTGAGTCCTGCTAAAAGATACAATATATTTCTAACAAATAATTGCTTATTTTGTGGATTCATACTATAAACCGTGTTTTGTAATAATTACTTCCAACAAACCCCAAATTAAAACTCATATTTTAAACCAGCCTAACAGAAACTCATTCCGTAAATATGTCCCTTATCACCTTTCTTAATACCAGTCATTTAAGTCAACGCCTCGAATTTATGCACGTTCTCGCATTGGCCAAAGGATACTGGACATTATAATCACCTACGGCCAACTTACGAAGTAGTTACTGGGCGGGCATCAGAGGGAGAGGGTAGGTTGGACGAGTCAAGGCGCAGTCCAAGTGACGTGTGACAATTGGTCTAATTCAAGTCACAACATGCCCGTTTCTGTGATTGCAGGTGTGGAGAGTGGGGCTCTTGTTAAGGAGGAGCTAGCTGAGAGTTGTTATGTCTCTGAGGTGGAGATAACAATTAGAGATGGGAAGATGCGGTCGGAAAATTGTGTCTCAATCTGGTGGAAAGAGATTGGTGCCAGATGTAGGTTCATACCCCACGATAAAAATATACATAATAGTAATGTGGGAGCCAAGTCAAAAATAGGAATGTATAAGAAGTGCAGTAAAATTTGATTGACAATGTGATGGTAGTTGGATCAATTACTAATTTTATGATGAAAAAAGATATTGCGGACTTTCAAATTCTATTAAATGACCTGCCATTGCTTAAATACTTTTATTTGAAGAATTTAATTTTAAAGCTTGATTATCACTTGATAACAGTGCGATTTTTATAATTTTTATTGAATTTTGTCATAAATGTTTGCTATACTTTAATATTTTTTACTTTTATAAGTACTTATCTAAAGATTTAACTTATATTGAAGGAATATTGTATAATAATAAAGACTTCAAAAATTAATTTTAACAAAAGTTTCTAAATATCAAGTGGCGTGAAATTAAAAAAAAAAATGAGTTATCGTTCAATAAAATTTTAAAATTGGAAAAGGAAAAAAAAAAAAAAAAAAAAAAAAAAAACTGTCATTATTTATAACTTTAGTACTTAGTTGAAATTATAATTTTTGTCATTGTAATGCTCGAGTTATAAGACTTCAAAATAAATTGGATTTTTTCTATGTATATATTTTAAGTAATATTTCTAATCCTAACATTCGTATTCGTAATTTCACAATCTGATCTTAGGTATAAAAATAGGACATTGGAATATTCAACGTTTGAACGTTTTGTCTCCTTCCAACACCTTTAAAGCGTTTATTCAAAATTTCCACAATTTTTACTATGCACAGCTTCGGGAATATATTTACACATTGAAAGTGACCTGACCGTATAGAATATTGGAATATCCCACATTTGGATAGATTTACCACATTTTGTCCCCTTAAAGTTGATTGATGGTTAATAGAAAACATAATGATTGATTCATTTTTTGTTTATTCTTGTTAGCATGTGAACCAATTTTCTGGTTCCTCATTCTATGGAAATTAGAACATTGGGATATTTGCCATTTGAAACGTTTGTTCCTTTTCGATCCTCTAAGTGGTTATTGAAAATTGTATTGAATTAATTTTACTATGTGCATATTTGGTAATATCCGCTACTAATTTAAGCCACCTGATTTTATGGAAAATAGGACATTGGGGATTTTCATATTTATAATGTTTTGATAGAGGGTTTTTAATTGCTAAAATAAGAGTGGAATTAAATTGCATATGTATCGAATTAATTATTTACTTTTAGCATGCTAAAGTTTTTAAAAATAAATATTTATTTTATAACACAATATAAAACAGATTTGTTTAAATTATTTGAGGAAGCTATATTATACAATTTGATTTTCATGGGTTCGTAAATCATTAATTTCATGAATGCTATTAGAATGTATTACAAGTATAAGCGAATAGTAATATTACTAATTTTGACAAGTTTTTCTGTAATGGATTTGGAAAACTTAATGTCGTTTACCCGTTTTTTGAATTGTATGGATTCTACCTATATATCCCACATCCTCTCAGGGAGGTCCCTAGGATGTCCCCATTCATCCTCGGGACATCGAAGGACTTCCTAGGGACCTCCCTGTGAAGATGTGTACAATATATGGGACAAGTTCAATAAAAGTAAAAATGGGTGGATTTAATTTCTGTATTTTGTTTTTGTTTTGTTTTTGGTCAACCCGGCATATAGAATTTCCACTCCTTATTTTTCCAACTCAATTTGGCCAAAGAATATTAATTATTTATTTAATTATAAAAAAAATAATAATGCAGGATGGTATAAAGAAAAATATTAATTATGACACAAGGGGAAATTTAAAATTCTGAACATGTATATTTATCAATAAACTTAAATTAATTACTAATTCAAATTTATTTAAAAACAGTATTACAAATTTAGATTATAATCGCTGATGAATTTCATAATGGATTTTTAAAAAGTTTTCTAAATTTTTGTAAGGATAAATATTTAACTTAAACTTTCATAAGATACTCCCTTTCTACGTTTTAAAATTTAAATATGCTAGCAAGTACATATTTTTTTAGATACATTTATAATTTTACACTAAATATTATCCGCTTAAATTACATTATGCATGCAACGTTATCTTTTATTATATTTTGAGCAGCCTAAAATGCATCTATCTCAAGACAAACAATTTTTCTCTCATCTACATTCAAAAGAAAGAGTAATAAATTTGCTAAGACGTTGATGAGAGTATTTTTGTTGTTGTTAATTTATATATTTAGTTTAAGTGTACTTAACATATCCACAAGGTTAATTATTTTTTAACATTTAGGCTATCTGCATATATATAAATTAGTTCTAATACAAATATGATTGAAGTTATCATCAACTAATTATTAAGTAAAAGTGCACAAAAATTCATTTCTTGTCATAAATTAGTTAAAAATATACTTTTGCTTATTCATAACCATAAATTAGTTAAAATTAAATTTTAAAAATCTATGTTGAATTATATGTTTATCAATGTATTGAATCATACGATATCATTTCAGAAAAATATTTTTAGACCAATAATAACATACAAATGAATAATAAGAATGTAGTTATATAGTTACAAAAATATTTCTTGTTGATATAAATTTTTATAATCATAAATAACTTGGTAAATGACTTTTTGGTAGGTATAATGTACAACATTTATATATGTAGTAATGTACTCTTTTTTATAAAAGAAATAATTTTTTAAACTTCGTATGATGTTTGACAAAAAAATAAACAAAACATGCATTAAGAATTTTTGAACTTTTTTAAAACAGATTTATAAACCTGATTCATGCCCACATATTTAATTTAACAATATATAGCTTCTTGAAAGTAATAATGTGTTACATTTAAGTGGGTTTACATCTTAGTAAAGAAAGCAACGTTATACAATTGTATAGAGTAATTTATGCCAGCCCATAAGAAGGTTATAAACTATAAATATTTATCAGTTTTGCATAGTACATCATTGAACATATACATTTTTTTAACTTGAACATATTAAATTAAAGAACTTATTTTTTTTCTTTAAAATATCAGGAAAATTCTAACAATATTAACTATAGTAGTCCAATACAATTGATTGGAAATTTTTAGAATGACACACTTTTTCTTATTGTACTGGATAACTCGAAACACAAACCAAAAGAAACCGTTTCTATGGTGAATCTAAAACACTATTTTTTTTTCCTCTCAAAAGATATCTCATTATAGGATTGCCCATAAATTCACCGGATAAAATAGAAGAAACAGCATAAAACTGAACTCTATCGATCCAAAAGCCTGCGAATCATTTGGTGAATTCAGAAGTTTATTATCCATCTCTAGCAACCTCCCGATATTTTCTATAACATGAAATAAGCTCCGCAGAAAATGAAGCGTTTTAACGCTTGCATAAAACGCTTCCTGAGAATTGAGTTTTACTTATCATCTTTGGTCTGAAGATGGATCCAATCAATGATCAACCAACCATAGTTTCGAAACTAGTTCGTAAATTTTAGGAAATGTTGTAACGTTTATTTTCCAAATGTGATATTTGAAGTACTATTCCTTTAAGTGCATTACATCGATCTGTAGAAAGGTCTAATGAAGAAATCAATAAATCAGTAGTTTTGCCTGTTTCAGTGATAAGTACAGGTTTATATTAGTATCTAAAGGTTTAAAGGTATGTTTATCTGCGTTTCTGGGAAAACAATGAAGCAGGTAGAACTCTAATGCATACTTCTCGGTATTGTTTTAGTCTCGCATTCCAAACTTAAATGGTGTGAACCAATATTTTATGTTGATTGTACTAAGTATCAGAGCTTCAGCGCTCTGGTTCGGCGCAAGTTTTAAAAATAAGGGATGTTTGGAGTAATTACTTTTTAAATTCGGTATTAGAATGCACAGGGAAAACATTTTGAAAAACTCATATGCTTTGTTAAACTACTTTTAGAATCTAGAAAATCTAGATCTCAGGTACTTAAATAAACTTTAGAGTTAATAGGCATATCTATGTGTTTTATTAACTATTAGAGTGCTGAATCAATAAAACTTTTCGAATAGAGCAATTTGTTTCTATTTGACAAACCATTTAAACAATTATTAAATTACTTTCTCAGATAGAATTGTTGGAAATTATCTATATATACCGAATAGTATTTAATTAAACAAATCTATTACAATTAATTTTATCAAATGCTGGTTGTTATATTTTTTTAATAATTAAGAGTCACTAATTATAATGATAATTTATAAACTTTAACTGCAATTATATTATATTAATAACATTTGTACCCACATTAAAATATGGTAGTCATATAAAAAATTTCCAGTGTTAAAAATAATTATAGAGTGTTCCAGTGCATTTATGCTCGAATTTAAAATACTATTGTCTTCGAGTAATATTTTTCTTACACACTGTAAATGCTGGTGTCTTAAATTTAGACACAAAATGTCTGAAAAATTCATTTCAGACACATTAGGTGACTTATTTTGCACAAAGGTGGTTTACTTCTTCGAATTTCAGACATCACACGGGTCTTAAATTGCTTTCAGTCACAACAAGTGACTGAAAATAAGACACTTCTTACCAAATTAAGACATTTCTGAATTCAGACGCTTCTCGATTTCAGACAGTAATTATATCATTCAGCCGTAGCAATTATATCATTCAAGTTCATTTACCAAGTAAAAGGAATACCTTTAAATTTTGAAGGATCCCAAAAAAAGTGTTGTTTTTCACAGAAATCCAAAGTTGTCTTATCTAAACGAGCATAGTTTTTAAAATTTAACTATTAAAAGTAGAACTACTTCCCCAGACCTGTTTTCACGCCAATAAGAAAGTTTGCAAATTTAGAGTTATAAAAATGTTTTTTTTTTAATTTTATTTTTTATATATCAGTATAAAATGCCAAAACTAAGCAAAAACAGTCACTAGAATATTATATATAAAAAATAAAACAAAAAAAGAAACTTTTCTTGTATCCTTCCGCCGTAACGTTGTTTACTCACGCACAGCTCTAACTTGCAACTTGGAATGCTGTTGTTTACAATCTACGCCTAGAAGTTTTGTGCTATATTATATAATTAAATTTAATATACTGCCATGCTCGATCGCTGCTGTGTAACTGCATGCAAGTCTAACTATGACAACGGCCAGGAATATGTGTGTCTTTAAATTCCCAGAAAACGAACCCGAGAAAAAAGCGTGGCTTCGAAACATTCCGAGGAAGAATTTTAAGCCTAATAAGCGGACCGTCGTATGCGAAAAACATTTCGAGGCGGAATGTATCATTCGATTTGACGAATTTCCTTCGACAAATGGCGAGAATGAAAAGAAATCGCCCAAAATTAAAACAAGGATCAGTACCAACTCTATTTCCCGGCTGTCCTTCCTATTTATCCTGCCCGAAACTTCCTACCAGAGCAAGTCTAGAAGAAAAATTGAAAATTCAAGACGATGTTGTGTTACAACAATATTTAGAAAAGGACAAAATATCTTCCTTTGAAAATATTATGTCATCATTTTCAAAGAAAATACCAAGTCTTCCAAAAGACACTATTGTTTTACATTTTGATTCTTTTGTATGCATACTTTTTATGAATTTTGAAAAGTCTCCAATTGTTTCAAAAAGTATCAAATTAAAAAGAAATTTAACTGTTGAAGTGTTTGTTGAAGAACAACAACTCGATGCAAGAAACTTGTCAAGTTTGCTTCCCAAAGAAACCCTGGAATCATGGAACCAGCTAGAAAACAATCCAAGTCAAGATGCTTAACCACTACGACGCAGCGGTTGGAGAGTGGAAAATTTATACCGAGGATAAGAGTACTTCAGAGGCTTACAAAAAACTGAAATTCCTACACGAACAAATGGAGCTGAGCTCAAAACCAAAAGCTGCTCGTAGATATTCCACCGGCGTTAAATATGTTCTCACTGCCAAATTTCACACGAATGCCCTCTAGTTCAGGTTCTCACAGTATCGACGAATGTCAGGCTGCAACTACCATGTGTCGTTGCAGCAAGTACTGGAATCCGAAAGGAAATTACGTGTAAAATCTGTGCTCAGATTGCACTCTTCGCAGTATGGGGACATTCCTCTGCGATTGTTTATAAAAGACATTTGTGCGTCAAAAGACGAAGAAAGTGATTTGGAACCTTTTGTGGGTATTATAGAAAATATTTCTTTAAAGCTTATTTCAGATCATGAATCTGAAATTTTAACCTACATTGCAGGGTACTGTGTTTTTAAATTAAATTTGTCATGCGATTCCTGCAAATATTTTTTTTATGGTGCTTTTGATTTAAGTGTTGACATCGATGAAGATTTGTTTGTTTGTGATGTAGAGAAATTGCCTCACACCGAGTATCTTAACTTGATCAATCGGGGAGGCATGAAAACATCTGCCAATGTGGTTTTTGCAGTAAGTGTTTGCTATATAATATTTCAAAAGTTAATTTCTAATGAATTCGAAACTCTGTTTATGTCTTGCAGTATTAAGCAACATTCATTAATTTCCAAACTAACTGAGACTTATTTGAAAGATTCTTTGATTTTTAATTTCAATAAATTATGTACTGTTTGTAATGTTCACTTCTCTACTCTTGTAGTAAAAATCATACAAACCTTTTGCAATATTTGTTTAAATAATTGCACTAAAAATAGGAATAATGTGGCTGCATTTAAGCAAGGTGTCTCTAAAGAAACAAAATGTACTAAAAAGAAAAAGGCAACCATAAGCAAATGTGATGAGAGGAAGCTTAAGAAATTTAAAAAAGTACAAATTCAAATTGTATCTAACTTAAGCAAACCAATTCTAACAAACTTAGGCATTTTAGTATAAATGTTTTTATAATATGATCTTTTTCATTGTAAGAAGATATATATAGTTCATGATATTTGCTGCAATTGAGTTAATACATACTTTTTAATTTTTGCTTATTGTACCGACATAAAACAGATATAACATATTACACTAAATGTATAATTAAGGAGCTAATTTTGAACAATTGTAAGCAAAGATATTGTTTTCAACGTTTCTTAAAATTTGTTAACCAACATTCTCTGAGAATTTGTTGTACAGCTACCGATATTCTATTAAATATATATTTCTGGAAGTTTTTATTTTATTGATGTCATAGGCAAGTTAGAAGATTAACCACTTTAAATAATTTTCTATATATGTCAATTAGAATAATATTTTTTCTTTAAAACTATTTAAAAAGTTATGTTCAAAATATTTAAAAAAAAACATGATATATGAAATTAAATATTGGATATATTTGTTTTTGGGAGCAGGTTTTATTTACAACTTTACAGAAAGATTTTGTCAATATTTCTTAAAATTTATTAATTAATGTTCTCTCAAGATTTGTTGTATAATTATATTCTAATATATATATTTTCTGGAAATTGTGATCATATATTGATATCATAGTCATGTTAAAAGATTAATGTCTTCAAATTATTTTTTTGTTTTAGTATAAAAAGCTTTTTTCCTTTAAAACTATATAAAAAGTTATGTTCAAAATATAAAAAACACATGATATATGAAACTAAATATTGTATATTTTTTTGTTTAGTAGCAAACTTATTACCAATTTTATTGAAAGATATTATCAATATTTCTTAACTAACATTCTCTCAAGATTTGTTGTAATTATATTCTACTAAATATATATTTCTGGAAATTGTCATCATATATTGATATCATAGCAAAAAGATTAAAAGCATTGTCTTGTTTTATAAAAAAAACTTTTTCTTTAAAACTATATAAACAAAGTTGTTTAAAATAAAAACATAAGATGCAAATTTTAAAATAATATATATAAGTTTCGAATTTTTTTACAAAAAAGTATAACTTATATCATAAAAACAATCTTTTGAAAATTTATGTTTAAAGAAAAAACTTATTTAAACCAAAAAGATTTAGGTAATTTAAAGGGGGATATGTTCAGCTTTCTCCTCTATCCTCGGACGGAAAGCGCCGCCAGCTTGAATCCAGTTACTTGGCCTTCTCAGTCTAGTGGGCCATGGCCTAGCGGAGTAGCGGACATGACTAATTTCTTAAACATCGAATAAAAGCATCTCTAATGTACTCATTTTTGTATAGTTTAGCGGTAACGGACTTGAATTCGCAGTCTTTACTCATCTGTATCAAAATTTGTAGATATTCATTTACAGATTCTCCCGTTTGTTGGACTCTAGATGCCAAGCAGTGTCTGGCGAAGATTTCATTTCTCTTTGTAATATACAAAGAATCAAGGATATCGATGGCATCATCATACTTTTCAGAGTCGTTTATGTATAAATAAACGTTCGCGGATACGTAATTACTTAAGAGCTGGAGCTTATTTTCCTCGGTAACTTCTGCAATGAGTTGAATTTGGTTATGTTCGTAGAGGAATCTTAAAACTAAAAAAAAGTTTTTTTTTTGCCTTTTATTTATTGGAAATGTCTGTATACTGCATTAATATCAGCTTTCTCAAAATAATAATAAAAAGTTTTTTTATGTGGTAATTAGTTGAGCATATGAAAATTTGCAATTTTTTAAGTAATAATAATTAAAAACTAAATTGCATAGATTTGAATAATATTTTTGCTTAATATGTACTTCAGATGTTATATAATTGCCATAAAAAAATTCAATTCTATATTTTGCATAGTCTTTTATATGAGCATACCAAAAGTTGAAAAATCAACGTTTTGAGAAAACGTGAAAGAACTATAAAAGTTTTAATAACTTGCATGTTTTCCAAATTTAATGTGCTTCAACTCTGTATTTTGAAGCAGCCATCTTTACAGATATTTCAAATTCCTTTTTTTTTAATTCCCCCCCCCCCCTTCCCCTTTTTCTTACATTTTTTTTAGGTTTTTTAAATGCCCTCTCTTCTTTAGCTTCTCAACGATTAACGAAAAGTCGCAGCGACAGGGAAAATTAATGTAAAAAGGTCCCATCCCCAAATTACTGGAATTTTAATATTATTTTAGTTTTAGTATGCACTTAATATGTTATTTAATCATAATAACAAATTTCACTGTATATCTGGCATATTTTTTTACAAGCATAAAAAAATTTGGAAAACTGACGTTTTCAGAAACACAAATTTTTTTCCGCAACTTGCATACTTTTCAAATTTAATATACTTTACCTCCATATTCTGAAGCGTCTCCTTACAGATACTTCTAATGCCTTCTGTTTTAATTGTTTATCTTTTATGCATTTTTTAATGTTTTTTTTTTTTTTTTTTTTTTTTTTTAAGTCCTATATCTGCTTCAACTATTCGATAATAATTGAAGCATTACAGCGTTATAACCATTGTTATTATGTAGTGTTATTATAGGGAAATGTTATAAACAAGTTAAATTCCCAGATGGGGAATAATTAGATTATTACTGCTTGATTCATCATTAAAATAAGTTTATGTTGCCACATAATGTATCTTAGACTTGCCAACTACTATAAGTGTTTACATCACGCTTGTTATTTGATGTTAAAGTTGATTTGTAAAAAGCAACTTAAAACTGTGATACAATCTTGAAAGTCAAACCTTTTCTATTTAAGATTCAGCCACAATACAATGTCCATTATCTCAATACATATATTTACATTAAGTCCCAAATCCCTTGCTTGGATATATTAATAGTTGTGTGCCTATTATTAACAGTTGTGTTGCAGTTTTGACATCCCATGTTTAAATTTACCAGGAAAGTGAAACATAGTCAACAAAAAGTTATGTGCAACATGGTAATAAAACAGTAATTTTGACAGTAAAACAGTAAATTTGTTATTTAACACAAGCTCATTTATTGCATTTTAATTTAAATATACGTATTTTTAGCTTCCCAACATCTGAGAGGCAACATAAACAACCCTTTCAGACACATCAACTGTCTGAAAATATCCCCAATTCAGACAGTCTAAACGTCTGAAAATACCCCATTTTAAGACACTTCAAGTGTCTTAAAGATTAAGACACCATTTTACGTCTTAAAACAGTGCCACTTGTTTAAGACAGTTTTGTGTCTTATTTTAAGACATTTCAGTTTGCTGTGCATAAAATAAAGTAAAGGACAGCTCAAGTAAATTTGATAATTTCTTTCTATTCCTTAGAAACTCAACCTCTTATATTGCTCCTTTGTAACCTTTTTCAGCGACGTGCCAAAAAATTCGTTCATGAAAATTTTATTCAACATCGAGGACCTCAGCTGAAAATATCTACTCTCTTAAAAATTATGTATTTAAAAATATTTTTTTAGAAATAAAATTTAGAATTACAAATGTTGAGAAATGTGTTTTAATTTTAAAGTATTCTTCATAAGAAGTTATGTTTATGTGAATTTTGGTTCATAAAATTGAAGCAATAAAACAAAATATCTCTTGAAAATACGAAGTAAAAGCTGTGTCAGTATTTCTTTGGGGAGTTTTTCAGCCAGAAACCATGAAATTGTGACAGCTCAATATATTGTATTCATTTTAGGTCCGCGAAGAAGAATTTTAGAAATCAAAAGCACTGTTTTCCCTACAAATCCACCACTGTTGTAAAATACGTTTTAAGTTTATATAGTTAGCGGCCCATTCAGTAGAGTGGCTAACGCATCAGACTCTGGTTGTTCTCTGTTCGAATCTGGTGTAAGACATGAATGTAAGACGTGGATGTCCTATGCTAAGAACAACGATCGCCCTTCCAATGGGTGGCCTATCACAAGTGACCATCGCTACTGGCATTGCAGTGGCCAAGTAACTGTGAACACTATCAAGAGACTGTTAAGTACGTGGGCATGCCATTAGATAAAACAAAATTCGGTTTAGTATTTAGATATTATGAAGCGCTTTAGCTACTTTAGAGCAATATCTATGAAATTGAAGAGTATATTAGGATTTATAACTTCCCATCAGGCAACCTATCAAGCAACGCCTATATAAGCGATTTATTTTTTTAATTTAATTTTGAAGAAAAAATCATTTGAAAGAAATTGATTCTTTCAATTGCCTGTCAAATGAAGTAAACCTCCAAAAAACGACTACACCTTGTAAAAAAAAAAAAAAAAAAAAAAAAAAAAAAAAAGACCAAGTAAAATGATCAGTTACAAAATTAATAGAAGTACTTGAATAAATGCAAATGGAGTCAAATTTACAGTAAACATTTTTAACTCTCGATTTTGGACGCATTGTACGTATAAACAGTCTTTCAATTTTTTTTTGCACAAAACTATTTCGTATCAAATATAAAAAAACTAAAAAAAAACTAGCCATATGTAATCCCTTCCCGTCTTTTATATACATTATCTTCAGCTCTTGACAAAAGTTCTGGGCACTGTAATATTTATTTAAAGTTTTTGTTATACACGTACATTTTCCCCCACATTCAATTAAAAACTACCTTATAAATTAAGCATGCGCTGATATATTTATTCTGTAGTAGTTCGAGTTAAAAAAAATAAATAGGCTCTTGCACCGTGATATTGCATCCCATAAAATATGCCTTTGTCGAACACGTGGTGCTAACAATTTATCCAAAAATTGTTTTTATTGCTTTATTCTAAGTTTTCCATAGTATGAAATTATCCTTATTTACTCAAATTAATTATTATTATTATTTTTTTTTTAATTTATGATAAGCTTACCTATTTTTAAGGAAAGAAATTGAAACATGTAGTAAATCATTTTGTTGTAATAAATCTTAGTTTCATAATAAAACTCAAGAATCATTTTTTAAAGTTAAGAAGCTTTAAAAAAATATAAATGATTCATAGTAATATTACTATGGTTTTTGTTTTAACCGGATTAATTTTTTAACTTACGATAATATCCTGATGTGAGGGAATTCTAATACAATTTTACATATTACAATAACTTTTTAGACAAACGGAGTAGATGATTATTAAAAAAATTATTTACAATCTATTTAACCGTACACTTTTATTTCCCGTTTATTCTATGATTCCTAATGAACATGGGATTTTGAAGGGCAGTTCTTTTAAAAAACTTTCCACTAATGTTCGATCATTTTTTTTTTTTTTCAATTTTTATTTATTTAATTCCATTCCTCTTGTCAATCATTTTTGCTAAAGCTTTTATCAATTTTTCTTTCTAGTTTGACTGTCAATTTCACCTTCTTCCTTCTATAACGTTTAAAAATGTGGCTTCCTCATTTTATACATTTTTAGAGGATTCTCTTTATTTTACTTAACTTAAATTTTTCTTAATGATAAAACTTTCCTGAAACAAAACATATTAAATTATATTGCTGATCAAGTATTTTTATTTACTATTTTATATTCTGCTTTTGATTTGAATTTAAAATGTGAATGTTCATACTTTTATATGAATGTAAGAAGATAACTAGACCTTTTTTTTTTTTTTTTTTTTTTTTTTTAACTAATGTTATTATTTTCTAAGTGAAATGTTTTTGAGAGAATTGTTTATGGACAAAGAAGAGCAAACACATCCAACATAAACAATGACATTATTCATACATCAATTACAATTATAACATTTAAATAAAGAGATTATTACAATTTATATATTATATTCCACACATTAAAAACAACTAACCTACACTTGCATAAAGTATCTATTTTGAAATTGGTATTTCCAATATAAAAAACTTTTTTTTTTCGTATTTGGAATAATTGTCATGACTTAAAACTATATACTATGCGTTATATATATATATATATATATATATATATATATATATATATATATATATATATATATATATATATATATATATATATATATATATATATATATATATATATATATATATATATATATATATATATATATATATATATATATATATATATATATATATATATATATATATATATATATATATATATATATATATATATATATATATATATATATATATATATATATATATATATATATATATATATATATATATATGTGTGTTAGAAAAATGTCTAATTTTTTTCCCCTTAAGAATTATAGTAAAGCAGAAGCGTAAAATTTTTTCGAATAGACCAATGAGTGTTCTGTACTTGCATTTTCTCGCTGACCGTTGGTGAGACAAAAAGTTAGCCAGACGGATTTCCTTAGTGCATTGAAGCGGTCAATCCGAATGGAACTCTGATCATAGCCCAAACAGTTCAAAGGTTTTGTTGCCAACATTCGACGAAAAATACGTGCGGAGTTTTCTTATGTAAGACTCCAGTGTGTTTTAATCATTTTTTTTATTCTTCTTAAATATCTATTTCTTTTTAATCAGTCTTTGTATTCTTAAAATTCATTTGCAACACATTTCAATGAAATTCTAAATATACTAGTTGCGAGGCCTCGCATTGTGGAGATCCAGCATTATGTACAGGTTCCAGTTTTTGGCACTGGAGAACTAACCAGGACAATAATTCTCGCTGAGAGATTCATTGCTATGCACACCCAAGCACGCTTCGCTTGCTAAAAGTTTAACTACTATACGAACTTTTATTATTAGAACCCTGTAATACTCCTGTTGAGAAAACAATCCCCACTAATACAACATTACAACCCTTCCTTACCAATCTGAGATTTGACGTATGTTTATCATAGTTTAACATTATTTTGTGGAAAGCAAAATTAGAAAGTCAGAACTACTTATGCCTAAAATTATATATATATATATATATATATATATATATATATATATATATATATATATATATATATATATATATATATATATATATATATATATATATATATATATATATATATATATATATATATATATATATATATATATATATATATATATATATATATATATATATATATATATATATGTATATATACAGAGAGTGTGAGAGAAACTTTCGTATAAAAATAATATGTTATTTTGACTTAATTTTAACTATATTAGAGCATTAACAATTAAAAGGCTGAAATCGTATATGGCTTGGTACATTCTAGGATATTCCAGGTACGTCTAGTATATCGCTAGAAACAGCCAAATGAAGTAATACACCTATTATTACATGTATGAATTTAGATTAGGTTTTGTTTTTAAACATTCTTAAGATAAATCCGTAATTGAGTTTCGAAAAACAATCCTCATCGAAATTTATCCCTATATTTATAAGTTATGTATAAATGCATATTTGAACTAAGCAATTGCATATGAAATATTTATTCAAAATTCATACATATGTAAAATTCAAATACAGTTAAACAAATGCTAATATCTAAATGCCGTGCATTGTAAATTTCTAATATGCAAGATTTTGATTTTTTTTGTTCTTTCTATTATCCTTATTTTAGCTAGCCGTTTGATCTCAAAAGACATGTATTTTTATCTTTATTTGTCAACTCTAAACTATCTTTCGAACATTTTAGCATGCATGAAAAACATCAAGAACTATATTACATTTCTTTAGTGTTTACATTTAGAGCTGAAATAATCATATTGTAAGTTTATATGAAATGATAAGAATATGAAATATTGTACGAAAAATATAGAAAATTTTACTTTTAGCAAATTAACATGTACTCAAATGTCTTAATTTGGTAAAAAAATATTTGATGATTGTCATTTGCAATTATATTAAATAATTATTTTAAGTATTTAATATGAAAAGCCACATTTAAGGAGTTTTAACTATGCCAATTAAAAATACATGCAACGAAATAAAAAGCAACTTTTCTCTCACGTAGGCAATTTCACACACAATCGTCTGGTTAGAATATAATTTATAAATTATATTTAATTTGAAATGAAAGCAACCGTCTTAGAGCCAAATGTATTCATCCTTATTATAACACATACTTTAATTTGTATAATGTCTAATAAAAGATGATAAAATGCAATTATAAATCCATATTTGAGACTTTTCTAAAAGCATGGATATATTGCAGTTCATTTTATTTATAGACGTCTCTTAGGGTTATTTGTGAGCGTCGCTTAAGAATGTAAAAAAAAAAAGCTATTTTCAGGTTGTTAATCTAAATAAAACTATAATTTTTTTTTTCTCCGACAGTGAAAAGAATTAATCTGGCTACATAAGAAGAAATACTTTATATTTTTTTAAAAAGTGGTAATTTATCGTTTTATTGCCAACAAAAATGACTCTTTTTTTAAAATACAACAGAACATAGGAGAACAAAACAAAATATTTAAAAACGCCACACCCAAAATATGTCAAATAAGCATGTGTGATTCTTTAAAATTAATAAGTATGTAAATAACTGAGAAAATCGTCCTTAAATCAGGTTTTTTTTTTTTTAACATGACAAAAATAAGCAGAAATTTTAAACTCTTACTCCTCAACAACAAGGTTATCCAATTATTTCGAAATGCCTCAAACCTAGTTTGTATGAACAATTTCGCTTTTTCAGCATTAATATAAACGTTTCAATACAACAACTGTTAAGTACAGCTGTTGCTGACAGAACCCAACATATTCTTCGACACTCATTACTGAAATACCAAATTAATGTTTAAACTACGACTAATCACTTTCCAAAATAAGTTTCACCGTTTTCTCTGAATCCCAAAAATTGCTTTTGAGACTAAAAACAAAATCATTAGCGCAGACTAGGACCTCATTTCGGAACCAAAATAATCTGATGCAGTTGCCATAACAACGCTGTTACAAATAGAAGCAGTTCCCATTCTTAAATTCAGCTTCCTAAACAACCCTTAGGAAGTTTAATGATCTATTCATGCCTTATTATAAAAGACTTTTCAGTTATTTATTTTAATTTTGATGTAATAGCTATTCCAGTCTTAATTTGAACACCCACAAATACATAAACGTGTAATCAGTTAAACTGACATGTTATTTGGAAACGAAAGTATATGTAAGTTGCGCCTTTGCAAATTATTTTTAGTCACTTGTATTAGAAGTATCTAAAAGAGTAACGTCAGTATGGAATGTTATACATATATATTAAGCTGAACAAACTGTTTGAATATTTAATAGAGTAAGTTTTTGTTTTGTTCGTTATAGTGAAATTTCTCTACTGAATTAGACCTAAAATCTATGTTTTATTAAGATCTGAGAGTGATATTCAGAAAACATTTCCCTTAAATTTAAAAATCAAAAATGTAATGCTTTATGGTGAGTATATAAAAGTTCCACACCTCATAAGTGAAATTGCGAGTGAACATTTTTTAATAATAAATATATTTAATATTTTTTCAATTATTAGGCGTTGCCGGCGTCTTTTGATACCTAGTACATAATCATTAGATTCAAACATAATATTAACATAAGTACTAAAATATTTTATTCAAAAACGTGCAACAAATTATTAAGTTTTTCAAAAGTACAGAGCCATGGTCATCGTTTTTTGATAATAATATTGTATGTGTCAACATACTCATTTAACGCAATTTGTTTATCTACGTACGCATACGAATATTCTTATGCCAATCGAAACGTTAACTTTACGCGATTAAATCCAGTGTCTTGTACCAAATAAGGGTAGTGATAAACCCTATGTGTCAATTAATATAAGTTATTATAATTGCAAATGCACTCAATACAAGGCGAAATAATCCAAAGGCGTTCTGAAAGGGATTTAAAATGCTTTATTTTGCTTTGACAATGCTGATAACATTCACTTGACCATTTATATTGAAATGTTATTGTTAAACTATGTTAACAAATACCTGTTTATTTTCACAAATGAAAAATTCACCATTCAAGTTTAGGTTCAAACGGAAAAATTATGTACATTTCAATTAAAGCTCTAGAATTTGAATTTTATACTCAAAAACCTATGCATTTTAAATAAATAATTTGAATACCTAGTATATTCAGCATATTTATTAAATATCATATCGAAACATATACGTATAGATTCTTTGAATTCTGTATTTAAATCATTTTAAAGCTTTTTCCGGAAAGAACATATAAAAAAAAATATGATCCTCTTGACTAAGCATTTAAAATTAAAAAAAATAAAATAAATAAATTATGAATTAAATTAAAATTTATCTTATACAAATATAAATATTATATACAACATCTTAGACGCAAGTAAACTTATTCACGCTACAAGAGAATTTTTCGCGTATCATCGTTAACTTTTTTATCTCTCCAATAGAATAAAGCCTATACAATTCCTGAATACCAAAGAAATTCTATTCAGTTTAAAGTATTCAAAAATAAAATAATACTTGGAAAACACAAAAGGGCAAGACAAAATAAAAATAAATGATCAGCTTCCCCTCCGAACAATGGGGCACAATATTTAAATTCCAGTTCATTGGTCAGAAAAGTTGTAAAAACAGAAAGCAAGTCTTTGTGTACAATAGTTATAAAAAGTCGTAAGATTAGAAATTCTACACACTTTTTCATTTTCGAGGTGTTTAAGAAAGACAATCAAAAGAAATGACTTTAAAAATGCAGTTTTTGTTATTGAAAATCTAACAGTAGTTATTTCATGCGATGAACTTCACCATCAAGAAATAAAGACAGTAAATTGGATGTAGTTTTGGCTATTGTCCAACGTACGTTGTAAATTCTTGCACCGCTTCGCTGGCGAAAACAGAAAATTCGCTAACGTATGTCCTATCGAAGGTGGAATTCCAACTTACAATGATTGTGCTGTAGAAAATATCCATATTTATGAGAAAGAATGAAAGAGTTTTTTTCTGCTGGTATTTTATTCCTTTTGTTCCACAAGCACGTAATACACCAATCGAATTGTTTTTAATACAACAGCCTTCTGACATATTTTAAGCTTCACAATACGGCTCACCTTGAAAAAAAGTAAGCAAAGTAGTTCTGCATTTTACTGGAAATCCAACAATTATTTTAAAAGGGAAATTATAGTTATTGTCTGGAAATTATGTTTGATATCGTAAATGTTCAGAGTAATACACTTATACAATAAACTTGTTAGATATTGGATACTGTTAAGATATTGGTTTCATTTTTAAAGAAAAGGTTTCGCAGTTAAGTAATTTAGTACTCTCATTATTTTTTTGTTCTTAATATAAAAAATCCGATGAATTCGTCAACATATCTAGAGTGATTTTGACATTATTTTTTACTCTAAAAATAAGTGATAATAATATTGTACAACCTTCAAAGCACTATTACTGTTATAAAGGCTCATAGGACAACAATTCTACTATGTTGATAATAACTTTTGACATTTTTATTAACAAAATATTACCAAATTCCGTTTCATTTTCAAAGAAAGTATGTGAATCTAACATTTAAAAACTGTAATATTTGCAAAATTAAAAAAAGTAAATAATGTGCATCAACATAGATTTATTAAATTTGTATACACTTGAATTTAATGCTAACGATAACCTACCACTAAATGTATTCAAAGCTTAAACCATGAATTAACTCCCAAGTTACCAACAGCTTTATCCCCGATTGCTTATTATTCCATACAGAACCTTTGAATATTAATTAACTTATCCATGAGTGACATTTATCCCAGCACCGCATCTTTATTAAAAGAACCCTTAACCAACACATAAACATTCATTTTTCGACAAACATAGCCATAGGAACAAAACTGCTGCGTATATCACCACCTAGCAAACAAAATAACTCAACCTCCTCCCAACCCATTCCCCTCTTTTCCAGCATCTAAACAGGAATCCCTCCTATAAATTCCCGATATCCCGTTTCCAAGAGTAGGGGGTCGCCATAGAATCTTAGGAATCTGCGTTCCCGTTTTAACGACTCTCACTAAACAGCGCCGTTATAGCTTGCATATGAGACAGAGCGGTAATCCGCCCGGGAATGATAATTTCCACCAGCACTATTTTAATGCACCAATAAATAAACATTTTAATGAGACCAGGCCACTGAAGTTTGACCTGTTATAGTGACTGATAGAGTCTTGACATCGGGCGGGTTGCGGAGTTGAAGCGAGCTGGATGTGAGCCCTTATAGAATAGAGTTTATTAAGATTCAATGTGTGGAAGGGAAGTCAGCTGGGAAAAATACATGTCTTTTATTCTTAAGCCGTGAGCATTTTCGGGGATTTATGTTGGGATCTTAAGATTTTAGCGTTGATTTCCCAAGGTAGCACTGGTAGCATGGTCCGCATTGCACTTAGGCTATTTAGAATTGAAACCGAATATTGCTCTAGTTAGTATAATTTGTTTATATTTACATTATGTACACCTGTTTTGAAAAAAAATAAAGAGTTTTTTTTTTCATACAGAAAAAGTCATTTTGCTACTTACTGACTTGCAAAAATTTAATGATAAACTATATTGATTTCTTTTACTTACTAAAAATTAAATTGAATGGTGAAAATTGTAGGACTCTTATTATTATTTGTTTAATAATTTCTGAGTGCTTCTTGTATAAAAGTAAAATTAAAATACATAATCACTTATCAGTGACTATACATTCTATTCTGGTAGTTTATTGTTCGATTAAACAACATATATTTTGTAATACTTTTTAATGCATAACAAGTAATTTAACGAGTATTAACTATTTTTGAAGATTAACTGTATAGCTATAAAAATTGTATTTTCAATGTAAAATTCAAATTAACTGCATTAATATTTATTAAATTACTAATGACCAACTAATGGCTGCATGTTTAGTGCTCTGGCATTGCATGCCAAAGATGCAGGGTTCGAATTTTGAGGTTAGGCATGGATGTTTGTTGTGGTTCAGAATCTGTAGGTCCCGGCCAGAATAGCCGGTATTGTGCATAAATTAGGTCGTTGAGCGTACAAACCAACCAAGTAAGTTACTATGAATATTATACCCTTTAAAAGTAGTTTACGAGAAAATTTAAAATAATTAAAGAGTTCTTTAGAATTTTGTTAAAAATTGAGGCTTTCAGCTTCTACATTAGACTATTGTAGTGAGAAGCTAACACGAAAGCGCTGTTCGTACTTCATTGTTCACTTATATGAGAGCAACATTCTCAGATAGAACTACAATGTTAGCCAGGCGATTAATGGCACCGAGCTCATGAGTGGTAGATCGTGGTTTTGGTCCTTGCCGAATACTGATGTGTAAAATAATGAGACGGTGCACATTAAATGTGTCTTGGCCTCATGTCCTCTAGTTGGTGTGATGAGGTTGGGGGGAAAAGTTTGCTCAATAAGGCTTCGCCCTCGTAGCTTGAACGTGGTTAAAAATTACAAGGCACTTTTGCAAAATGAAATGTCTTGTCAAGACGAGATTATAAATTTAAATTAAACTGGAAGTACAGGAATTAAAATATCTGTATTGAATAGGAAAAGCGGAATTCAAATTGAAAAATGCTTTAAACTGAAATTATAAATGCTACAAACATGCGACATATATTAAATTACAGGTCTCATAGATATAAGAAGGATTACATAATGTTTATTTACCTTAAAACTGAACAGGACAATTTATTTCTGGTAAATATATGGGTTTACATATTGGCTGCAAACAAAGATATATTAGAAGACGAGTTTGGTTGCCATTTTTTTTGTAAGAAAAGTTGGATATAGTTTTGATTTTAAAAAATCTATAATTAGTCGTTTATTATAGTTTTTATAATGTATAGTGTATAGTATGTATAGTGTATAGTATAGTTTTTATAATGTGCCGTTAAATTTATAACCTGGAGAGATTTATGTCATTTAATGACGTCAAATTGTACGTGCTTGGAACCTAGTTCTGAATAAAAGCAATACAAACTTGTGTAAAAGTGGATTTAATGAAAGTAATTGTCAATATCTAACTTGTTTCTAATTAATTCTAATTATGTGGATCTAATACAGTTGGGATAAAACATTCTTATTACATTTAAAACATGTGTTTAAATTATTAAAATTATTCTTGTAGTCTAAGTATCAGTATAGCACTTTTTAAAAAAAAATTCGAATGCTCGATAAAAAAACACTTTATTAATATTTAAGCTTTTTAAAATCACACATTTAGTTTCACATTGAAATAACAGAGCAATAATGTTAAATTTTGTTGCAGATAGCTAAATTAACGATATTGTCCAAACATTTATAGATATTTTTTATACGTCAAATTTTAAATCAACTTTTATTGGTGCACATAAAAGTAACTAAGTTACAATAATACAGTTCAATAAATTAAGGTTTAAAAAGTAAGGTATTGTGATGCATAAAAATTATAATTTGTTATTAAAACTTTAGCGAGAGGAAATAATTAGAAATTTATAATTGAGAAACATTAAACATTACATAAATGTAATTTAACTTATAAGACTTTATTTGTTTTATGATTCAATAATAATAGCAATAATAATAATAATAATAATAAAAATCGTTTCTTGCTCTTTAGATTATTTTTAATACTCAAAACTAGGCCGGAATACAATTATAATTATATATTTAACAGTCTTAGTAAACATTATTTAATTAAAAAATGAAGCATTAGGTCGTACACTTGCGATTAAATTAAATATTGATAAGGCATTTAAAGACGAGACTGCATCTTCTGTCTAGAACATTAAATTAACATTAACGAAAAGGAATATTATCACATTAACTTGTCTGTTTACCGATCTTGCACTAAAACTAAAATTCGGCTAAGAAGATTGCGTGGCATATATTTGTCCATGAAATTTTCATCTACATGAATACTTAATACAAATGGTGTTTTTCAAAGCGAAATCTAATGGTGTTTTCAATGAATAAGAGGGATAATACTTTGGGTCATTATCTACAGAAAATTTGCCCTAATAATAAAATGAAATGCCATTAGCTTTTGGGAATATCTGGTTTTCAAAGAATAATTGTAATAATTAGAACTTATTACGTAAGGAGTAGATGTCGTAAAATGTACCAGTCCAGAAAATTTATTATTATTAGCAAAATAAATAAAAGCAATCAATTGATAGTACTAAATGGTAAATGGTACATGTAGTATATTGTAGCACACCATCTGAACGAGGTTTAATGGTATTTTATTATTCATTACATGCTCGTATTGGTGAAATGTAAGTACAAAATGGAATTACATTTTTTAATAAACTTTTTCTACAAAGCACTATACAGCTATAGTACAAACCTTTTTATTTAAAAAGACGGTACTTCCACTTTATGTGCTCATACATGGCTTACAGGTTTTATGCTTACATCGCATAATATCGATTTAAACCCTACATTTTTCAATTACTATTCAAGCTTGACATAAAAAATTAAGCTTGGATTAAAAAGACCTTAGTATAAACTTTGTTAAAACTACTTTCTGAAATAAACCATTGTTAAACAAATTATCCCATCGAATAAAATCTTCTAACGAAAGAAAATATTTTAATCTTTTAAATACAATTCGAGATATATTTTTAATTTCTTAACTCCTTAAGCTTTGAAAAATCAGTCATGCAATTATAATTTTAAATGTAAAAGTAAAACCCTTAAAAAGCTTTAAATATTCCGTTCCCGTACGTAATAACAATTTTCAATTAATTAAATTTGTTCTCCAAATGAAAAAAAAAAAGAAAAAATAGAAAGAGATAAAAAAAATGAAACAGATACAAATAAGTTGATTTAATAGGTTTTTATAACATCAGCGATGTTTTTAATCCACCTTTATAAAATACGAAATAATTTCACTTCCAATTACTCTTTGACTAAACGTTGATTGGTACAGAAGGTTAAATACACTACCTATTTATTCACCTTATTACATCTGAATTCTCTCAAATTATCTTTAAAACTAGAAAAAACTAGAAGACAAGAAATTGAAAAAGTAGAATACACGTACCAAGAGAATCAGTCAAGGGACAAGAACATGATTCGCTGAAAGTCAAAAATCGATAGTCAATTATTTCGTTCCTGGGGAAGTTTAAAGAGAGAGAGAGAGAGAGAAAAAAATCGTTTTCGAAACTAATTTCAAAGTTAAAAATGTGTCCGTCGGCTTCCAGTTGAAATCAATAAATTAAAAGCGGAATGTGATTTTACTTGAGGAAGGATTTCGATTAGATGCTAATTACTGTGGCAGAAGGTTCTAAGATTTTAAGCTAAAATTTGTTTTTAGGTAGCTAAAGAAAAAACTGGATGATGGGGAATAAAAAAAAAAATACCAGACAAGTGAAATTGTTTCTATTCTTTGTTTCAATTCTTGTTTGTCACCAAACGGAAAGGTGGGAGTTCCTCGAGAAAGTTTCCTTGTTGCGGAAATGCGGATAAAGTAGGCTCATTTGTTTTGTGGAACTCAACTATTTCGTTAGTTTTGCTGTTTTGTTGCACTTTATTTTAACCAAGAGGTTTGATAAAAAATCTGTTCCCTCGTAATGGCCAGCGCTAAAAAGTTTCAGTTGTTTCAGAGAGTTGTATATTTGAATTTCAAAATTTGTACTTCGTTATAGAAGATGCAGGGCAAATAAAATGTTCTATTAAACAATTAATTAAACAATTTAATATGTAAGAAAATGAGGAAATTTTTTTAAATGGCATACAACCTGCTTGTTAATTATAACTTTGTTTTTTGTCAAAATGAATATTTTTTTTTTAATGCATTATTAAACTTAGCTATTATGTTACAAAATGTATGATTTTTACAAAATCCATTTTCTCACTCTAGGCAAAAAGAAATAGTTTAGATATAACACAGTTACTTCTTTTAATGTTTCTAAATTAAGTTTTTAGATTTACAAGATAATGTATTTTTTTAATAAAAGTTGCCTTTTTAGTTGTTCAAACAAAATTTTAGTTATGGTCAAATAAGTTACTTCTTTCAGACATTATTTTCTAAATGACCTAATATTTGGAAATCTGTAAACCTAGTAAGTTCATATTAACATTGTATTTTTGTAATCATTCCATTCTCATGAATTATTAGTATAAGCCTTCACCCTTAACATTTCCAAAAACAAATTATATTTCATTTTTTTCTAGCTACAGCAGAATAATTTTCTTTACATTCATTCTAGAAAAAATTTATTTTGTTTATTTTTTAAGTATAAATGATGAAAGAGATTTTACGCATTTTAAAATGCACTTTATCTTAATCATAGATCAATTTAAATCACCCCAAGGGCACTATTCTACAATGGAATGGAACTGTAGCCCACACTTACAGGCTTCCATTAAAATTGCTAGTTGATTCCCATGTGAGTTATAAAAATACTTTAAAACCTTATCTTTTAGCATACATTTTTAGCTTTCCTCCATAAATTCATGGTTGTATTTTATTTACTTTGAAAGTTTAAAAAAACTTATGCATATTGAAATTTCTTTACCGAAATCTAATGAAATTCAAATTTTGTTTTGCACAGATATAAACGAATGGTTTGTATTCATTGTAGATACAACTGTTTAAATACGTTGTAAGTTTGTCATGTTTTGCAGATAATGTCTCAGAAAATTAGCATTACATTTTTAGTTTAAGTCAAACATAATAATTCATACATTCCTAATATTTTGCCAATGATTCCGTGCAGCTGTATTTGACTCTTTAAGATAGTGAAATCAAATATGATACTAGTTGAAATATGATGCTAGTTTTATAATGAGCACATATTTCCAGTAATGTGTAAAAAATTGAGGCAATTTAGTAATAATTCATTATGATACCTTGTTTTAAAACATGTATACTTGTATAATGTGAAACCTAAATAAACGATATTATACAACACAGAATTTTTTTAACAGGAACAAATAAAAAGTCGCCAATCATCAGCTGTCATTTGATAATTATCTATCATAAATGTAGGTGGGAATACTAACTTACGTTTCGAAATTTCAAAATATGACTTTTTGAATTGTCAAACTGAAATTTTTATTAATAGTTTCAAATATCTTTCTCTGATTAAAACTGGCAATAAGTTTTACTTGAAAGCTGTGCTGTCATAAATAAATTGAAACATACCCATGAACATCTTATAAAAAGCTTGTCTAAACTTCCATAACCCAATTTTATTTTATTTTTACAAAATGTTAGGACTTTAATAAGGTGATTGATCCTTTAATCAAATATTAGGAGATCAGTGATGAAATCTAAATAATTTATTTAAGTTCAACGAAAAGAAACAACAAAAAATAATACTAATAACGTTGGCGTTAATAATAGTATTGGCATAATCGAAGTGAAATAATAAATAATGTTCCCATTAGTCGATTACTTTTATGTTTTGAAGGGATATCAAAATCGAATCTTTAATAGATTTTCGTTGCCAAGATCACCATGCAACATTATTTAATATCCACTGTCTCAAAAACACATACGTCACTTATTTTTCCATTATCACTCTTCCTTAATGTCACTGCCCTCAACAGCAACACAGATCATCACACGCAAACAAGAAGAAGAAAAAAACTCTTAATTGTTTTATAAAAACATTTGCATTGTTACTACGTACCCAGATTGTGTTCCCGACCGTAGACAGACACGCATACTGCCATCACGTCACTTAAACCCCGCAATGTTTTTCCGTACCTGTCATGACAGATTCTCTAATTTGTCAAAGTCTGTTTTTATAAGCGCACACAGCGATGTCTTTCAACCTAACGGCTAAAGAAGAATCCGGAAAAGGGGAGCCACTCTTAAGTCTGTCATCGCTGTAATCAGACTGACACTCTACGGATTTTTTCCCCCTGGATACGCCCACCCATATGGTTGCTTAAAACTGACTTGTAAGATTGTTCTTGAAAAAGAGGTTTTATAAGGAAACGCGTAGGTTGAATTGTGTATTCAATTTGTGTTGTGTGAACAGGGATAAACCACATTTGTACATAGGAGTTTAAAAAATGGATAATGGGTCTTATTTTTTTAAATTTATTTCGGTTGGTTGTTTTCAGATTATCTGGCGCCGTCAGCAACACGAGGGCTATAATGCGCCGAAACATTCGTCATTAGACAAGCCAACATACATTTACAAACACCCATGCCAAACACGGGACTCGAACCCGCAACCTTGCGGTCTAGAAGCCAGCACGCTAACCACTATACCGTTTGGTCGGCAATTTATTTCGGCCATGTTAAGATGAAGTATTTCATTTTCAGTAGTTAAGGGAAAAAAGTTTTAAATGTTAAATTTCCACTTAATTTTGGTTTCAAAATCATACAAAATTGTTTTTACAAGTGGGCAAATTGTAAGCACCAGAAGTTTGAAAATAAAGTTTTAGCTTTTGAACTAATTTAATCCTTTAAAGGGCCTTTTTTTTGTGGAAATTTTATGCTAAAATATTTTTCGGGTTGAGATTGATTTACAAAAAGAAATTAATTTAGCTTAGTACCTATAGTTAATTTGATTTTTAAAACCATTTTTTTTGGGGGGGGGGGATATGTTTCCCACCGCCCACTGGGAGCTATTCAAAGGTAGAAAATTTTATGCTTTGCATTTTTTTCTACATGGCATTTATGAAATATAATTGCAAGTACTAAAATATACTAATGGAATTCTAAATTAAATATATTTTGCATTAAAAAAAATTAAGAATTTATACTTATCACTTTCAATGAAATTTCAGAAAACAGTGATCAAGACATAGTAGGACATTGCAGGATGTACAAAAGTATCTTGTTCTCTTCTCATGTACTTTATTAGAGCACAAACGGCAACATATTTATGGTCACCAACTTCAGTCAATCGTACATCTTCTGGAACAGTTTTCTTGCTTCTCATGAAACTTACAGATCATTTTTTGCGTTTACGACTTGAAAATACAGAAATGAGTTTCCGTACTGGTCGAAGTCGAAAATTTAATTTGTCTTGAGGTCCCGGCTCAAATCATTGGTGAGAAAACAGTTTCTCATAGACATTTAAAAGTTAATGAAATTGGTGGGAAGTGTGCTTTCCATTGCCATATAAAGGGTTAAAAATCTCGTTTGCAAAACTGATATAATTTATAGATGTCGTAAGCAACTGAACTTAATAAACCCAACCATACAACTTCTAACTTTACTTCCATAATTTGATAGATAACACAGACAACGTGTATTTCAACTTAGTTAAAACATCAGTTAGAATATTAATGAGTTATCCAAAGTTAGTTTGAATTCCTCTCTTAATATATTACTTCATTAACCTCCAAAGAGCTTACTCGATCAAATAACATAATGCATACAATTATTTTATTATTTTGTATTGCACTTATTGTCCTTTTTATATAATTTTCTTCTTGGGTTCTTATAATTCTTACGTTATTATTACGTTGTCTTACGTATAATTCCTACGTTGGGTTCTTATAATTCTTAATAATTCTTACGTTACTTTAAAAGTAACTAATATCCTCTACATTTTTAATAAAAAAAATTGTGAATTATAACTAATTCACAAATAGGTCTGATAAATAGATAACGCTCTGTGTAAAACAAATCCCTAAAACTTAATATTGTAATGAATTTTATATATATAATTTAAGTGTATTTAATTAATAATATCTAACATTGCTAAGTTTCCAACTTTGATTCAATAACAATTGAATAAATTATCATTTTATTTTGTTTATCTAACTTTCATCCAAAAATTTCTTTAAAACTTGTCGAAACGCAGTTTTCTATATAAATAATTATGTTTATGGTTTGACACACATAACAGCAGAGCTTACATAAAAATCTCTTTTCTGTTAACACACTTTAAGTATACATACGAAAAAACAACCATTCAACTTCAAACCTTCTGTAATAAGACACATTTCCGACTATTCCAGCCAGCGAAAAAAATTAGTGACTGAATAAAGAAAAGAGTAACAACAACTGTCAGAGAAAAATAAATTAGTCTGTTAGGATTTTGGTTTATCCTTGCAGTGTCAGGGTTGAAGGTGACTTGCAGTTAGTCACCCTATGACAGGACAGTATGAGGACGTAGATATGTTTATCATTGGCTATGCTTCAGTGTCCTGTTTCTGGATGGTCTCATTTCTTGTACTGGTACGTCCATATTTTTTGGATTCGGATTGTTATTTTTCTATTGAGGGGCTGCTTCATTTTTGACATCTGAGTCGTTCTTTGTATTCGGTTTCCTATTGGGTTCGTGTAACCCAAATTGTAGGGCGAATATTTGGGGAGCAACAGTATTTCGTGAATAATATGATCTTCATATTGTTTATCATCATACATGTGGTCATTTGTTAGTGAAGATGTGTATTACCAAAAAAATTCTGAAGCACCATTGCTCAATATATTTAATAATACAGTTTAAGCACAAAATCTTGAATGTATAAACATAAAAATTACTATAAAATAAAGGGTGGATTGATAAGTGTATTTTAAATAATATTGCTTTACATTAATTTACCTGTATTGAATTTCACGTGTATTCAAATTATAGCACGGAGAATTTAATATTGCTAAGCTAGATTTCAATACTTGCTCTTCGATATTTGACATATGTTGCTATCCTTATCTTCTAAGTTTCAGTTATTCTATATGGTGTTGCTGCGAAATCTGTTGTGTGAAAAGTTATAAAGTAAATGTGTAGAATGTATGACAATTACTCATACTCAGATAAAAAGCACACTGAATATGACTAAAATATTTATGGAGGTTTCTCAAAAACTTTAGTACTACAGCAGACATTTCCAAAACTAGAAGAAAAAAAAAAAGAAACTTATCAATAAGTATAAAAGTTTCCGCGTGATATTTTTTGTACCGTCAAGACTTTCTTCTCAACTTAAATATTTCTTTAGAATTCCTCTTTTGTTGTGTATGTACGGCTACATTTTCTTGAATAAAGGTTGGATTTATTTATTTTTTGTATAAAAGGGTTTCTTCATTTTGGACATCCAAGTCATTTCTTTCGGATTTTATTTAAAATCAGGTTTAAATTTATTTGACCTCATATTTTACGTGAATATATACGTTGGCTGTTTTTTATTTTTTAGTTACTACTAAGGTTTATTTCTTGTTAACATCAAAATTAGTGTGGACAGTTATAAATTGATATGTTGTTTTTCAATTAATTTACAAAGCTCATAGGTTATTTTTTCAACTTTATAAATTTTATTGTTCTTATCCTTTGAAGTGGTCCATACATATTTTACGGTTTGGATTGTTATTTTTCTTCTTAAGAGCTTCTTTATTTTGGGCATTGGAGTCGTTTCCATGGATTATATTTCTGATCGGGGTGTACATTAGCTTTAACTCATTTGTAGCATCAATAAGTGATAATGTTATTATTTTTTATTAAATAAAATATGATATACTTATTATTAATCACAAAACACTTTTGTTTATGTTTGTTACATGAGTTCACTATATTACAAATTTTACAATCTTTCTCCGTTTAGTGTTTTAGTAGAAAAAAAACAATATTGCAATTAATTATGTTTAACAGTGAATGGGATATTAATTATTCCTTCTACATTCTATAGTAGCGTTTACATATTTCATATAAAATGAAAGTAGATACAATTTAGAATACTTCAGATGTTTTCAGGCTTATTTACCGGAGTATATCTACAACATTTTGTTATACTTTTTTATATAATAAATATTTAATTACCATGCTTTAATAATTTTCTTAAGTATTAAATAAACCATTATGAACATTCTGAAGTATATGTTTATACATTTAAACTTTTTGCATGAAAGTAGAAATCTAAAGCAGATATAAATGGATACAAGCCTCGTATCAGTAACTTTTTAAATATTAGTAAGAGTTATGAGTATAAATCAGTAGGTTCATAATTTTGTAAGTGTAAATAAAAATTAATAAGCATAAATAAGTACATACTGGCAATAATAATAATAATAATAATAATAATAATAATAATAATAATAATAATAATAACAATAATAATAATAATAATAATAATAATAATAATAATAATAATAATAATAACAAAAATAACAACAACACCAACAATAATAATAATAATAATAATAATAATAATAATAATAATAATAATAATAATAATAATAATAATAATAATAATAATAATAATAATAATAATAATAATAATAATAATAATAATAATAATAATAATAATAATAATAATAATAATAATAATAATAATAATAATAATAATAATAATAATAATAATAATAAAAGTAATAATAATAATAATAATAATTCAAGATTGGCACTCCAGGTCTGATGTATATAATACATTGATAGCTTCAGATTGATATAATAAATTTTGCGTAGAATGTATTGAAATATTGCAATGTTTGACCTACAATCGAAAACTGTCCATGCAAACAATGCAATAGAGAGAAACACTTCTCTGATGGGGGAAAATAGTCTATGATAAAGCACCAACTTCAAAGAAGATATCGTACAGCAAATTGACCAATATTTCAAATAACGTCATTTCTTTCAAGATTATTGATTTTCTTCACCTTCTGGAAGTAGTTCACCGGAAAAAAGACGTTCTTACGAAGATTTTTCCAGATCTTGACAGCTCAGATAGCCAGAGCTAATCAATCATACAACTCGGGATACCTCCTGGTATGACTATGTAACATTGAACCTTTTGTAACTGATATTTTACTAGAATACATTTTTTTTAACTCTTTTATTCTTTAAGAATGGCTCCCAAAATTTCTAAATGTAGGTGTTGTTAGAACAATCTAAATTCAAAAGTTGTCACTGGAAGGGTGTTGGCATTGTATTTGGTCTTGTAGGTACCAATATCTTACATTTTAACTGTTTTGTAACCCCATCAGGGAAGATTAGATTGAACTATTACTGAATTAAATATTATTTACAATAATTGTTAAAATCTATTACTAAATCCTTTATATTAACTTCCATTTTAATTGTATGTGTATGGCTGTGTATGTCGATGGCGGGCAAATCTACGGAGGTCTAATTAACTCTGTTGTCATAAACCAATTGGGATTTAACTTGGCAGAGTTATTTGATGTTGATGACAATGCATTCTATCAAATTTTGGGGACTGTCACTGTCACTAAAATATCCCTTTTATGGAATACTTATAAACCAACTTACCGTCATCAATCGAGCTGCAATAGCATTTAATGATCATTGAAGAAACTGTTTCCTGTTGCCAAAACTGTTATAATAAATAATAAATTTGTTTTAATTAGAATAAATAAAAGATATTCGGATTCACAACCAAAATACATGTTGGAATATACCACATTATAGATATCGAGAATCTTTTAAAAGATGAGGTAAGTGTCAAAAGTAGCCTGACACACACTACAGTCATCCACTGTAAAAATATGTATTAAAAAAAAACAGAAGAAAAAAAAACAAAAAAACACACGATTTTTCACTTAATCTTAACATTTTTCTTTACGTGTATATGCACTTACTAAAACAAAATGTAATTTAATTTTTTTTACTAAAAACTCATTTTGATAATCTCAACCATCATCTTAAGGCACTAAGTTCTGTGTTATGTCAATATACTCCAACCACAGCACCCAAACCCTAACGGAAGAAATCAGCAACATCGAAGCTTCAAACAGCCTTTTCCCAAGTCGCAGATGGAACGGCCAACAAATTTCCATCGACTCCTATTACAGAGAAAATGGAGATTCATTTCTGGCATCAAGTCCGAAACGACTCGTTTTCGAATGTGAAAAAAATAAAGAAAGTTACAAAAAAAAAAAAAAAAATCAGAAAGGATGGGCTGATACAATGAGATCACGAAATAGCCATCTGGGCGGCCAATCAGAGAATCCAATCAGTGCAAATGGCCCGAAGATCGCATCCAGCCAATAGGAACAACTCCATCCTTGGGATGCTTAAGAGTACAGATCATTTGGAAGGAACGTTTAGCTAACACCACTTAAAGAGGAACCGTTTTGGAGCCGGGACACACCATCCGAGATGATGTGATCCGATGAGTTCATCCTTACAAAGCAATCCTTCTTCTTACTCTAAGTGCACGAAGGGATTCGGAAGTTGAGATGATGGTTTTGTTGATGACATTTGGGGGGAAAAACAGATAATATCAATTGATGCCTTTAATTCATTTTAAATTACACAGATTTTATTTTGCACCATTGGTGTTGTTCAAGGACGATCAAACTTCCAATTACGAGAGCAGTTCATAACTGCGCTTACATTTAAAAAAAAGTATAGCCTAAGGATATAGTTTGATAGCTAAATATATAAAAGTATTATAAGGTTGAAATAAGTGCTATGTTGATGACATTTGTGAGGAAATTAATCAAGCATATCAGTAATAAATTTATTTAGTTTTAAAGTCATATACTTTTCATTTATGTAATCAAATGTTAAGTTAAAACAAGATATCCATAAACTGAACGGTGAATGGTTTTGTCACTTTCCAATTGCCTTTGGATGAATACGATATAGAAACACATATTGTTTTTTTCTACAATAGTCTAATTCTGGCAAGACTACACTGGATTGAAAATGCTTAATTAGCATAACTAAGAACCTGCAACAAGCTGCAAAGTCAATGGATAAGATGGTGTTCCATTGAAGTATGCTTTTGACATCACTTTGAAGAGATCTCATAGTGCAAAATGTTAACCAGCAGTTCATTATATACGATTTAAATCTCAATGTTAAGCTTTTTTAAAAATAGATATGTCTTGGAAAATAAATATCTCTTTGATAAAAATATAAATACACTATTGTATTTTGGAAAAAATAATTACAGTTCAAAGAATTTTTGATATTTAGTTACTAGTTAAAGTAACGTTAACACTATTCCTGAATCGTTTTTAATTCCTTATGCAATTCAAACATATAGGTGCAAAAATTCAAAATCCTGAATTGTTAAGGGAAAATAATTATTCATAATCTCATTGAGTAAATATATAAAATGAATATTTTATAACTACATTTTAAATTCATAAATAACTTTAAAATACCTTTGAGGACACAATTATTTAAAAGAAAACAAGCATTCTTTCAAAGTTTATTATTTTAACAACTATACGAATTAGATTTTGATCACGACATTACAAAAAAAAATAACTAATTGATATAAAAACAAACTAAGATATTCCTCAACATAAATACATCTTTGCATATTTCCTCATAGGTTTCAACCATTTATAGCATATCCAATCCGCTTTACGAATTTCAAATTCCAAAGTGAGCTGCTTGCAACACGACAAGACATCGTTAAGTCTGTCAACGGACTCTAAATGTGAGTTACTAAGGGATTTCCGGTGCTTTTGATCAATGGACAAGGAGGGCGGAGAGGTTCAAAGACGTATCTCAACTGCATTCTCCCTGACGAGGTTTAAATTAATTAAAATCTAACCCCCTCCCCTCCTTTCTGTCCTAGTCTGCCTTAACAAGCATTGAAACTCTGAAGGAGTCTCTATCAATATCCGGAATTGTCAGTGACTACAATTTTGTGACTTTATTAACCTTCTGGTGATAAACTGGACGGATACCTAGCGAGTTTTATATGGATTAGGTAAATTTCACTAAGGTGTTGATAATTAATGATGTTACGGTGTTTGCTTTAAGCAGAGCTAAATTAAGGATGGTCCGTGTATAAATATTATTTACATAAATTATTGTTAGGAGAATGTATATTATTAGATGATAGCGATTTATATTTGTAGATTTATTTGAATTCGAATGATCATATTCTAGATATTAATCAATGTACGGAATGGTTTTATTTATCCAGTAAAATATGTTGGTTGTTCAAGTTATCATTGGGTATACCAAATTGGGGAAATTTATGATTTTTTTATTAAGTTATAGTACTGTTTTTCTCATATATCTAATTTTCTAAATTTGAAAACAAAAATATGCATTTGATTTCAGTTTTTCTGCTATTTAAGAAGTTTGTAAAAAGTACTAAGCAATTTATTGCAAAAATTAAGTAAGTACTATAATGGTTCTGTCTGTTGATAAATTATTTGTCACTGAATAACGTCCTGAGGTATCTTACCAATGGAGCTTTTTCCAATCATAAACAATTTGTATTTTTAAAGCAATCAATAATTTATTTCTGAATATGATTACATACCGTATAATGATACTTTTAAGTCCATATAGATTATTAAGACAGATAAAATATTTATTAACACATGTTTTTTTATGTTCTGTACCCTGAGGTCAGAAATTCAATCAGTATAGAATTATTTCAATGTCTGCCTGTCCATCCAAAACATTTAATTTGAATCACGCTAGATTTAAATTTGAGACTCATACATTTCATAAAATTGCAAACCTCAAAAAGTTAGAATTTTTATTTAAAAGTTATTTTTTGTTCTTGAAATCTTGGAATTTAATTTTAAGTCTAAAAAAATAATTTTCCTTTAACAATGGGGAAATTTGTAGCAAACATGAAATATGAATATATATATATATATATATATTTATATAACAGTTTTTTCTTGTTAAATCATGTTGACGAAACCTCAAAATGGGAGATACATTCACCCATTTCTAATTCTGAAATTTACAGACGTAGAGGCTAGAAAACAATAAAAAAGAAGAATATTCTAAATATGGATACAGCAAAAAAACTAACTGCCTTTCTTTTCTTCAAGTGAACATAACGTCTTTATTGAGAACAGATTAAAATCATAACCCCTATCTTCTATTTAACACTTTGGATATAAATGCCAACATCTTAATTTTTTTTTTTTCCATACTGACATTTTTAAAACTTTAAAAGAGTTTTGAAAACTAAAATGAAAGTCAAACAAATTATGGTTCCTATCACTAAAGATAATAATTGATCATTTCAATGAAAACTAGGAAATCACTGATAAACGAAAATGCAACAGAGCTTGCATCTGATTTAACGTTCATTGTTCTTGAGCAGAACATGTTATGTGTCCATACAATTATATTTACGAATAACATTATTTAATTCTTGAACATTAATTCACATTAAATTCTGAAGCGTAATGAAAATACTTCCCTACTGGCAAATCGAAAACAAACTCTAAGTGCATACAGGTGAGTTACTAACTTAGCAATCGAAGTTTCTAGGAATCTAACTACTATAGTTTTCTTAATATTATATAAGCACATTTAGAGAGTGTATGCGAGTAACTGGTTTTAGAAAAGAAAACTGCACACCTCGTATTTTTTTAATAGTGCGATACGCAATATTAAACTAGAAAAAATATGAGCTATAATAAGTGATGCATGCATACCTAGATGGGTAAATGTAAGGAAAATTTTATGGCAAAAGAGCTGCGCAAAATCTAAACTGGGTCAAAATATCGTTAAAATAAGATCTTGATTACTGAGAGTTATCTGAGGTAAGTTCAAGATGGGAATGAGCATCAAATGCCTTTCAAAGGGACAAATGCTGTTTCTTGAACTGGAGAACACCTTAATTAAAAATTATCCAATTTAATTTTCTTTTTATTGACCCTCTTAATAAAACTGTAACCAACTTAAAACTTGATTCAAAACTCAACAATTTACTAACACCAAACTCCTCCATCAAATCTACTAAAACAGCCCATCGTTTCATTTTTTGATTACAGAAGCCTTAATCACTGCCTCCATTCCGGCGCCAATAACGTAACAGTAAGATTTACGGCGCCTCCTCCTCAAAAATCGCAATTCCACCGAGAAATGCATGGGGGTCATGCAGATGATCATTACGATAATGCAATGGCTTATTTTTCGAAAACTTCCAACTATTAGAATTTTCTCATTAGGGCCGAGCCTTAATTTATGTTCCCCCAACAAATAATCAATTAAGACCATTGTCTGGAAAAGGAGCGTTAGATGCGTCCCCCAAAATGAATCTCTGCTCTGTAGATAATTTTCTGAGTACGGAGGTTACAATGGGATCATTGTATGGTATAATTAGAACATAGCAGATTAGAAAATGTGCCCGCGCTTCCAAATGGAAGTTTTATTTTGAAATCGGGACTGCTTCCTTTGTGAGGAGTTTTGATGGTTTTGCTTGGATTGGATTTCTCAAGGTTGCCTTCTGTGTTTAAAAATAAAATATAACTTCACTCCGCTCTGATTGATGATTGATCGTAGTGATAACCTTCAAGGTTTAATAATTTTGCAGAATACTTTAATTTCTATAGTTTACAAAATAAACAGTATTAAGTGTAAAATAGTGTTGCAGAATAGTGCATTCATAGATTCTGAAATTTACAACGAAGATTTTTAAAGGTAGTTACAGGGGTAATGAATTAAATCAGCTGTCAAAAATAATTCATTGCATTTGAAGGAAAACTTTAGCTCAATGGGAGGAATTATTTTCATAACTTTAATATTTTCAGTTAGTTAATTAACATTTCAGGTTTTACATGAAACGTTTGCAATTCCACTTCACATATTTATTCATAGAACAATCAAATACCAGTTTTAAGTGATAATATATATTAATTTAAGACTTTTTGTTGTTTTTTAATGTTTCTATGAAACAATTTCGAAATTGAACATTTCTCGAATAGTAATTGTATTTTTTATGTTAATCTATTAATACTTTTGTGATGTCTATTCACTTGTAGTGACTAAAACTCAAGTATAAATATTGAAATAAATCCCCCAATGTTTCCTTTTGGGACAATACATATTTATTCATAAATTATTTTTTTTCCAAATTCTTATCCTGTTGGCATATCGTGTTTCAGAAAATACTATGCGCAATTATCTGTTTATCTTAATGAGAGAAACCTTGATTTATTTTTAATTGTGTATGAGCATTGACGAAAGTTCTCTCAAAATGTTTCAATAGAAGAAGATCCAAGAATTTTTTTTTAACTTTTGATAATTTGACTTATAAACTGTTTCTTTTTTAATTATTTTTATTTAGAAAAAAAAAAAAAAAAATCATTTCAACTTTTTATATTGCACATGAAAAAAACACTCTGATATTTCGATATTGGGGAAAAAAATTTTAAAACTTTAAAAAATATAAATAATGTTTAATTACATTGTGTACCATAAATTAAAATTTTAGTAATGGTAACAATACTCAATTTATAATATTAGTTACTGTTTCTTTTGCCCTACTAGTTATCCTAAGAGATTTCCTATATAAAAACACTGGCCCTCTAGAATCTCTCTTCAAAATGAGTAGAGGCAACGATGATCGTGACAGATAATCTCTTGTTGGTTGTAGGGATGGAGGTTGGTAGCTTTTCCGCTTATCTCTTATTCAGAACACAAATGCGCGGTAATTTAATTTTATTAGACCTCACATGATTCATTTCCCTTTCCACATATATTGATGCAACAAACTTGCACTGCAATATACCCCTCGCGTTGCTTTTGCACCAGAAAACCATCAACATAATCGACTAACTAACACAAGAATGTCAAAATATCTTATAGATAAATTCTTATCTCTTTTGTGAGTCAATATCCATAAGAAAAATCGTACGTTGAAATGAAATTAACTTGTAAGCAATAAGAGGGAAAAAAATATTAAAAACTTCTAACGGATATCATGAAATGAAACAAGTCATAAAGAAATAAGTCTTCTAAAAAATAAATATATCGAGAGAGATTACACCCAAAAATATGAAAAAAGACGGCTTTACCGGCTCTACCGTCTAAAGACGTGAAGGCAATTTCCGGACAGACAGTAGGATAGTACCGATTCTAGCGTAATGATTTCTCCTCATCATACTTTTCAGTGAAATATTTTCAGATTGGGTTATTACAATTGCAACAGATACATAATTTAGATTGTGAGGGGAAACAAATTTAAGTACCTGCATATTTTGAAGAATAACGTTTTAACATATATTTCCTTTTATAATATAAATTTTAATATACTTGAAGTTGAATTGACAGTGTAAATTTTAGCATGCATTTCGCCCTATAGAAAAATCCAAAATTGTAAATAGAAATAAAATTAAAACCTTTTTCACAACATAATACTAAAATGCAATAATTTAAATGATTCAGATTAACGTGTTTTTTTTAAATTGCACACATTTGTTAGGGAGGGTTACACTCATTAGGCAGGTTTAGAATAAAATAAACTATTTTTAAAAATCTGCCATTTATATTTGAATTGAAATTACGAAAACTAATGTATTTGGGAACAGGTAAGCAGAACTTTGTCCTATGTTAATAAAAGATTTCAGAGAAAGGATGGTAAAATATATCTTCCTGAACATGTGAAATCGATTGTTGCACACTGGATGAACTATCATAGAAAGCAACGTTTCAAAATATTCAATTTTATTCAGAACTCAAATATTTAAACTACTTGGTTAAATAATAAAGATAATTAATTTCAGTTGACTAAGTATTCATTTATAAAAGAAAATATACGTTTAAAATAGTATCAGTTATTCGGGTACTTTAAAACATATCACATACTGAAATTGGTAAAAAAAATTACAAAATATTTTATAAGTATGTTTATATTGTCAGTTTAAAAGAAATGCACTTTTTTCCTTTGAAAAATGAGACTAATTGTTTCTACTTAATATTTTGGCAGTTAATCAATAAAACTAGTTGCGTGAGTTTAAAAAAAAAAAAAATACATCACATATTAAAGTAATAAACTGTAGGCAATTAATCACAAAAAACATGGAACGAAAAAAAAGCTACGTCGACTTTTATAAGCATTTTTTTTTTCTAGTCATTAAATCTCTTAAATTTTTTAAATCATTTTTTTTTGTATTTCGAATGGCTTAGAAGTTAAATTTTTTCAAAATATTAATGATAGATTTCTTTCGTAAATCTAATGTCATAACAAAGTTGATGCAAGAAGCTTAAACAGTGTGACTTTTTCCTGGCAGATACGGTTTTACGTTTAATATAATTTTTGGATTTAATTGCTTAATTTTTTTTATTTAGTTTCTGTTGGCCCTAGAAACAAAATAATAATGTTTAAATATTACTTATATGATATTAAATTTTCTAGAAATACACACCCACTTTAAAATGTTTACTTAATGTTTACATTAAAGTGTATAATAAAAATAAAGAACTATTACAGCTATTACAAAACAAAAGAAGTACTGTCGTCGTTTAAAACCTTACAACGCAAATACAATTTTCACGGAATACCATTTTTGCTTAAGTAAAAGGTAAAGCCTTAGAAAAGGAAATTATGTTCCCATTGAAAGTAAATGGCATTTGAAAGCATTATTTTCTATTTATAGTATTTGAAATTGTGTGCAAAATGTATTTCTTGAAATAAAGGCGAGTTTTAAAGAAAATTTAAGAGTATCTACTTTTTTTTTTCTACATATACTTTTAAGAATTATTTGCAATAAAATATTTACTGTTTAGATTGCAATTTGGTTATTATTTTGCTAAAATATATTACGTTTATTAAGAAACTCAGAAACTCTAATTTTTTAAATGTTAACTAATTTCTATAACAATAGATGTATCAAAATATTCAATATTGAAATTAAAAATAAAGTTTTGCCATACATTTTATTATTGTTTCTCTACGTCTTAATAATGAAACTTTTAGAAAACAACAAAATATATATATATAAAATTTTACAAGTCTTTTCAATTTTTTTCTCTTACAAATGTTCCATTTATAGTTTCTTTTCTTTTAGGAACTTTTATGTGTGTTAGTAAATATCTTTGATTTAACATGTATTTGCTCTTAAATATTACCAATTGAAGGATCACTTTAGAAAAACTTACTAACGAAAATTGCATTTATTTGTATTTTGAAAAGTATGGTTTTGTATTATCTATTGTAAAATAAAACGACCTTTATAAAATTTTTTGGAAAAGAAATACTTCATGAATACTTGTATTTGCCACACATAATCGTAGTTTTTTTTTTTTTTTTTTTTTTTTTTTTAGTTGTGTTATTTTCTAATAAACGCTACGAAAATTAAACACTGCTATTCATCTATTCATGGGGGAACATGTGTTATTATAATAGTACTAGACGATTTATATTGAATGTGGTTTATTCAACTATTAATGTTGGCATTTAATATTTTAAAAAATAATTTGGATTTTCTTGTTTTATTCTGGTTTTCCTTTATAATACAAGCACTTTTAGTTCTTTGAAAAAATTTCAATAGAGACAGGGTCTTGAAACTGTTCATAAAAATAAAAAGTGCTTAAAAATAAATTAAATTGAGGTATTCCTTAAGTTAGTACTTTTGTTTTGATATTTTCATTATTCTATAACGTATTCTTTAATATTTTTTACTGTTAAATTATTTAGTATTATACCTATTTAGAATTAATCACGTTATTTACTTTATACGACGAATTCCTTAATAATATAACGTGCAACTATTAGTAATAGTTAAAATTAGTTTGATTTAATGTTATTTACTTCGTTCAAAATACACCTAATCCTTGGAAAGTTGGATACGTGATAAAATACTTGCGTTTATTTTCTTTCAAGTTCTAATTTACTAAGCAAAAATGAAAAAAATAAATAAAATCTGACTCTATAATATAAACGACAAAGAGAAAAGAGGTAAATATGGCAAAATTATTATTTGTTTTGTAACATTTTTCAAAAAAATTCTCTTAAATTCTAAATAAGCTATATTTCTTTCCAACTTAATTCTTAATTTGATAATTAAAATGCATGAGCAAATATAAATACAGAACAAACTTGAAGAATAATGAAATTATATATGTTCTATGTATACATGTCGCCTTGTGAATACTTTGCATAATATTACTACTTTAAAATCAGCCTAGGTATACAATTTACGTACTTTGAATACAATCATGTTGCTCTAGCCAAGCTTATCTTTCCGCATATTACTCCCTTGAGGGCCAAAACCGCAAAAAAATTCTTCTTGAGTTGACTTATTTTTCTTCCTTGGCCATTAAGAGAAGAGAAAAATAATAAAATGAAAAATGCCATAACGTGAGAACAAACTTATAGTTTAGAAGGGGATGAAAAAAAGTACAGAAGAACAGAGCAAATTTTCGTATAATCTTAACAACAGTATGGGGTTTGCATCTTTTGTTCGCAGGCGCAACATATGAGAAACGCTACAATCTTTCTCGATCACATCTGCATAATATAATGCGACGTGGCACGCCATGCGGATAGGATAAGGGAAGAAAGGAAATATTAATATCGATTTCTTTTTTTTAGTTTCATTTCATTTTTTTGCTGGTGTATCCGTATGGTATTCCATGTTGTTGTTGTTTTTCAAATGGAAAGTATTCGTAAGGATTTATGAAATTTAAAACAGATAGCATCTTGGAAAGTGATTTTTAGTTCTTGAAAGAAATCCGAAAGATTCGTAATATAATGATGTAATTTTTTGTGAGTTCAATTTTCAATAATTCTAAATACTTCTGTTAATTTATTATTGGCTATGAGTCTTGAGTTATGAGTAAAAAGTTTATGCAATGGTGAGATTTTATCGTATTATTTATTCCTGGTGTTTTTTAACTCCTTGGTACTATAATTGTATTTTTTTCGTTTGTAAAATATAAGTTCTTCAGCAAAATTGTATTTAGTATAGTTAAATTTTTCAGTTATTAAGTCATATTTTTAATGAGTATGTCTAAATTTAAAAATATTTGAAGAATGTGGTCAAAATTTACTTGCTTCAGTTATTAAGAATTTCTAACGAACTTATGAATATTGTTAAAAAAATTATTATTAATATATCCCGCCCCCCCCCCCCCCTAAAAAAAACTGTTAAACATTATCACTTTAATATAAAAAATGCATCAATGTAATGTTTAGTAAAGATATTTGAAAGCAATTTATACTTTAAATATATTTTTAAAAACAATGTGAATAATTGTCATTTTAAAAATTAAATGTTTACAAGTAAAAATTATACTTTTAAATGGAATTAGACATGAAGTAAAAACTTTTTGATGTTCCTATTTTCAATTAAAGCGCTTGTATTTTTGAATCTTTAAAACAAGATAAACTTAATTAAATGTAATACATATTTAAAAGCTTCAAAAGTTAAAATGGATTACTTAAGTAATTTTTAGTCTCTTGATTTTTCATAAATAATGCAGAAAAGAAACCCACGTAATAATTAAGCATTTTTTTTTTTCGTGAACATGAATTACTTAACTTAATTTGAATAATTGCTTGTTGTAGACACATTATTATTATTATTTTTTTTTTCAATTTTAAATTTAAGAATTCTTTCTTATTTATACCATTTGTAGATTTGAAGTAACAAAACATGTATACACTCTTCTGTCTCATCAGTATTTATTAATATAATTATATGGACAAAACTCTGCTTTCCTTTTATTAAAAATAAATTGATAAATTCAAAATATCATTTTGTTCATTTGAAAGTATTATTGGTATTGAACTTCATAACATTGGCGATACTTTCTGTTGTATTTGTATTTATACTGTTGGACTTTCATTCAGGTCTCTGTTTGATAATGTCTTATACAAACACTAACAAACAAAAACACTGATAAAACAATGGATGATAACTTAACAAAAGTGTGGAGTTGAAACAGCTATAATCAAACAGGATGAGACATTTTACCATCTGTTTTAATTTGAATCTTGGTATAGAACTATAAATAGCCATGCATTATGATTGTTTTAGAAAGTGCATAATCATTAGAGTGCTCACAATTTAGACTAACATCAACTAGAAAAAAGATTTATTTTTACTTGGCAATAGATAAGGTAGTGTTTTACTATTAAGATAAGTAGTTCAAGATAGTTTTTTAAATTGTATAGTTCTATTGATGAGTAATAGCAAATATTTTTTACAAGTACTTTTCGAGCTAAAAATTATTTATCTATAACTTGACTCGTCATAGTTCAATTTCTTTTTAAATTAACATTTATAATCATTCCAATATAAATTAATTCCAATATAAAATATATATATATATATATATATATATATATATATATATATATATATATATATATATATATATATATATATATATATATATATATATATATATATATTTTATATTGGAATGAATGTGAAAGTGTTTATAATGGATATATACCAAATAATAAATTTATAGAAACCTGAAAATCCAAAATTTAACAACATTCCGAGAGCAATTTTATTTTCAAAGCAGCTATCCCTTTCCGAAAACAGATAGCAAATTTCACAGACACAGGACTACAGCAAGCAATACCCAAATTGTGCACCAGGTATACATCTTAGAATTTCCAACTTAAAATTTTGATAACAGAAAATATTTTTTAGAAAAACCTGCTATTCTGGCAATATGAAAATATTTCTGTATAAAAATAGCTGTTTACATCGATTGAAGAATGCAGATGTGCAATCAATTACTCCTAATCTTGAATACTACAGGCATCAGAAAAAGAAAGAAAGCAGCGATACACGGGAAGGAAATTTGTCTCCAAGATAGGCATGCGAAATATTAAAGAAATATTGCCGTGGAAATGCACCACGCTCTTCTGATGGAGTGGATAAGAAGGACGATATATCATTACCTCGGTGACGAAAATTTTCTTACTTATAGGAGTTTTTCTCCTATATACATCAGATTGTCGCCGTCGGGCGAGATTCCCCGGTTTTTCTTGCCTTCATAGTCCCTCGTTATTTTGCTGTTTTGAGACTCGCTTGTGCCGTGTTTGTTGTGGCCTCCAGCTCTTCCGATCCAGCAACAAAACTTAGTTTAGGAAGCTCTTTTTTCTGCCTTCGTCAACTATATATTTGGAAATTTAGGAACTTCTTTAATGCCCTTGACAAGGTGTAGCTTTTTTCGGTTTATCGATATCTTGACTAGCTGGTTTTTCTAAGAGGTAGTGTCTATTTTCATTGAGGAATATTGGATTATATTTGAAAAATTTACATGCGAAGCTTTCGATTGTTTAAAATATCATTGCCTTGCTTTAGTTTTTTATATAGTAACACAAATTCTCTTCTTATATACAATTTTTGTGATGTAGAGATGTTCAGTTTTGAGATTAACACTATATGGCAGTAGTAATCAGATATTCTTTCAGAAAAAAAAAAGAAGAACAAAATTATAACTGTATTATTTTGGAAAGTGAAATGAAACCCTCATTCTCTATGTGTCAAATCAATGTGTCGCTTGTAACAAGTCCTAATCTTATTCCTTCCGTTCAATTCTGAAGAGTTCGTTGTACTATAAAATTGTGCCTTTCAATATATCTCCAATAAGTCAAAGATTGCAGAGCATGGTTAAGGTTTCAAATTCACAATTATTCAAAACAAATCAATTAATTAAAGTCTACTGTTAAATCCCAACATTAATTTTGTGATATTTTCATTTTATGTATGTTCTTCTTTCTAAATTTTCAATAATAATAATTCATATTTATTAATTATATATACAGACTGAAAGTTTTTATTTTACTGAATAAAACAATTATCATGAATGAGCCTGAAAATATATTGAAACACAATAGTTGCATTTTAAATTTTACTAAAAAAATGCGTAATAGATTGGTATCGTTGAGCGTATGCACGCTCAACGGTCTATTTGTATGCGCAATAACTGCTAATCGGGCCGGAACCTACAGCTTAACGTGGATTGCGAACCACAATGAACATCCATGCGCTACCCAGGATTCCATCTCAGCACCTTAGACATGCGAGGCTAGAGCGAAGTAATAAACCTTACAGCCCTCAGTTGAACCAATTTGTAATCGAATATGTCACTGGTACAACGAAATATACATATCTACTTGCACTATAATGAAAATACCTTTTGTAGCCTTGGAAGTAAAGGTGATTTTTTAGCTCTAGTGAGTACTACCATATAGTTGTGTCAAAAATTTAAAAAATCACACTAATACTTATAAATATTGAAAATATTTTAAATGTTATTTAATTTAGTGATTTTAAATATACGTAATATTTATATAAGTCCTTAGTTTTACGAAAAACAAGTTCTAAAACGTCTCTCAATACACATCACAACTCTGCCAATAAAGTGTGTGACCATCCTTTAAAAAATAAAAAAACAAAAACAAATATCATTTCCTTAAATAATCCGAAAATCCTCTAAATATCTTGGAATCTCCAAGCAAAATTAAAACGCAACCACACGTAGAGAATACGTTTAAGAGCATGATTAAACCAACCTTTCAACTTTCTTGGTATCTTTGAATAGAGAAGATTTTTCCTATAACTCTGACATAAGCTGTCGATAACATACGTACGTGGAGGAAGATTTCAAAATCGGGGTCCGAAGTTGAAAACAACTTCAAAAAGGAATGCTTAAGGGCTTTTCAAAAGCTAGCTTTCTATTGGTGGGTATTACTTCTAAAATCGATATACGACCCCTTCATTCAATACCATATATAAATGTATATCGATGTATGTATCAGTAGGATTTGAAAACCTGCGAACGGAAATATTCGCTCTGCAAACTGTTTCGAAACAGAATAAGAAGGATCCAGTAGGTGATTCAAGTTGTGTTCTTTCTCTTTTGATTTGATGCAACGACTTTTTATCTTTACTTTCTCAGCTGCTTGAGGAAACCAGGATTGTTTTTATTCTCGAAATAAAATATGTTATTTAAAAAAAATTGACGAAATTTTGTTTTAAAATGAGAAAACATATATTCGAAATAATGGTTTAAGTCTCAAACCTTTTAGAGAACAATTATATTTGATTGGTTTACAATTATTTTATACAAGCTACCTTATTTTTCTATTTTCTATATTAGTGAAACGAAAAAAAAAATTAATATATATAATTATAATTTAAGACAATAAGACATATTTTTATTCAATCAAACTTATAAAATCAGTTTTGTCTATTTATAAGTATATAAGCTTACAATTGAATATATTGAAATGTAGTAGATATATTTAAGATGCTATATTTCTTTCTGTGCAATAATGCAAATATTTGAACTTCAATCCAAACTTACATCAATGTAAGGTATTGAATTCACAATGATAGGTTCAATTTCATTTTGGATTAATAATATTCAGTTACATTATATATAATCGTACTTCAATCTTTTACAAATAGCACGTACATGAATACTACATCATCCTTATCAGTTGCCTTCTATCAATTACTTATCCAGCACAATTATCTAGATCATCTAAATCTTCAATTCCACATATTCCATCTTCCTACTCAAATGCAACTTCAGAAATATAGATATCACATAATAATAACCTTTAATTCTAATATCCTCAAACAGTGGTGGTGTTCTCTTTAGATTGATATAGATACCAAGGCATTTTCATTACAATACACATAACAAGTGGAAAATATACTGAAGTAGTACTTCATTTCTAATTTATTCAAAAACGGTACCTTTAACTAAAATACAAATTAAATCCTGTACATTCACGGTTGAATATCTTACAGGTAATACATATGTTTAACGCTTCATTCTAACAAAATAGTACTCTAGCCACCAAACCTAAGAGTCTAGCCCGGTATTTAAATCTCCATTACCTATGGTGCAACTTCAGAAATGTAAACATCACATCATGAAGGCACGCTTATTCCACTATCGTCAAACAGTGGGGTTCTTCGGCAAGCATAGACATCACGATATTTCTCAATCTGCAGGAACACGCATAGATTATGATACCCCGACAGTATCCATAGGATGGTTTAAATTAAGTGCAACTGTCCATCCCGTGTTCTGTTCACGCGGCACTGCCAACAACACCTCTAATGCAACTCTAGTAAACGGATAGAGTTCGCAGCTGCCATTGTCACGAGATGTCTATTATAGCGCGGGTTGTTGATAGAAGGACATGAGATAGGTCTGGACATAAAAGTGGTTCTAGTCAGGTATAGTGGATGATTGGGAAGTGGGATTAGGTTACGAGTAGGTAGGAATGTGGATTGGAGAGTGGTAGATTTGATGCTGTGTTAACCAAATGATTAAAGTACTTTAGCTCCGACAGCAAATGCGAGTTGCTGTTGAAATTCTAAATTTAATAGTGGTGTAACTCAAATTGGATGATAAAACTAATTCATGAAAATTCTGAAATGAATAAATTGAGATAAATTATTTAATAAGAAATGAAAGTGTGTGCATTGTAATAATAACTATGTGTAGAATTGCCTGCATGGAGGTTACAAAAGCGCAAATGATTAGACAAGATTAAAATAAAAATTATATTCATTTTGCTTACCATACATTACCCATAGATATTTTCCACATTCTACGCTTCCATGCTAATTTAATTAGTGTTTTTAAACTCACTATTACATAACTTTTAAGATTTTGTTATTGTTTTATAATGTTCAAATGAACTTTTTGTTTTAAAAAAAAAAAAAAAAAATCCAATTTTACTGACATGTCAAAGGTTTTGTTTGACTTTGTTGGATAAACTTGTATTTAAATAATAAGCATGTATCTTAAAAATATATATAAGTGTGCAAAAATTATTTTCGGTTAATCCTGAATCAACGTGTGGCATTTAATGGACACATATCATAATATTCAAAATTCAATGTGAATCTTACAATTTATAATTATGATGCAGTAAATAATGAATGTATCTATAAATTTTTTAGTAATTTTTAAGGTATATTTTTTACTTGAACGTATATTGCTTAGATAACCAATGTACTTCAATTAAATATCTAAGCTAAAATCAAGCATTTTCTTAACTTATTTATTTTTCATTCAATCATATTTGGACAGTATTTATAAATTCTGGTATTGTAATATCTAACAGAAACTTTTCAAAATTTTCAATTAGTTTTTAAACATATGACCCATATAAATTTCCCAACCGTAGTTTGAGCTTCATTTTAAATAACAGTAAGGTAAATAACCTCCAATTTATACTTTGTAGTTTCAGTTAATTATAGCAAAGGTTGCGATACATGGCTTTCTGTGACTTCAATCTATACTTTTACTTAAAACATGCGATAAGATTATTCCAGAAAATCACATTTAAATCAAAATCGACCAAACCAATTCTTGACATACATCATTTTTCCCCATTGCTCCAATCAACAATTGCCCTCACCCTGATTCTACTGCCGCCCTTTCCCCCTACCAATTCGACCCCAATTCCTTGTCAACAGTCCTACGCTTTCCCACACTATCCTCCCTCCTCCTCCTTTATAGGGGTAGGTAATTCCAGAGACAGTGGCTTGTGTTTGCTTCTGGTAAATCGTTAGGCGATGTTTGCAGTTAACATGGGCAAGACGATTTCCTATTTGAAGAGGACTGGGAAATATCCGTCTGCACGACAGATTGTATATGGCGAGATTTCGCTTTCTATATCCGATAATTTAAAATTTGAAGCGGCCAGGGTGGATCTAGATTGGTAAATTTGGGGAATAATAAGGTGGCTACTAGCATTAAAGTGCTGAAGTTGCACGATGCGTTGTTTATGATTGTATAAAAGTTTGTAGTATGTATTTAGTAATGGATAAGCTAAGTTGATTTTAGAAAAAAAACACAAAAGCCATGCTGCTAGGCTAATTATATAAAACTGTTTTAAAGTGTTTGGTTTTTCCTTCTTGGGGATTTTTGCAAGAGCTACTGAATGCTTGTAATGCATTGGAGCGTCTTTTGATCAATGTCTAAACTTCTGAAAGTTGTTTTTGTGTGAAAAGAGTGACTTCCGGAAGATATTTTATTTGGAAACTACTCAGCATTTGTCTTTGTTATGGGTATAAATGGTGTAAAATACCATCCGTCAGCACGGCATAAACCGACTCGATTACCCTTGTCTACATGTCAGCTCACTTTGAAATCTGAGACTGCAGACCATGTAAGGCTTGACATTGAAACTTCATGCACGCTAAGAGTGTTTTCAAGTGAATTGCATGAGTTATGTTAGTTTTAAAATTAATAAAAATGTGTTTTATTTTTCACTTAAAAGTTCATGTTCAGAAAACATCAAATTTATGTTTAAACATAAATAAAACAGTTTAATTTAGCCAATTTAAAACGACTATACTATCAAATGAATTGAACTGCTTTGTAATTAAAAATATTAATTTTATTTTTTCATAAATGTAAATATTATTATTAGTTATTAATAGATTAACATGTGTTATTATGCTTGTACAGTTCTGAAGTTCTGTAACCCAGTACTTTTACAATTATTTAATTAACTTAAATTTATGTTATCTGCTGTTATATAACCTAATTATGAAATGACTGCTATATAGTCATTCTAAAATGGATGTTGTGGGAAAATGTAAAAATATGCAAAGACGAAAAACACACTACGTTTTTTAAAAATTAGAGATTATTCTTAATTCACATTCTTTAAATAGTATATAATTAAGCGGACATTGTTTAACCTATCCACTTTAAATACTCTAAGAAACGTCATGAACGCTTAAAAAACACAAAAGTAATTCCAAATTATCAGTTATCTGTAAGAAAAGTTACATAAACATAACAAATTCTTTTACTTCCTCGACATTTCATACACATCTCAAATATCCATTCTCCCGTCAAGCCAGTTTCTTAAAACTAAACTTCTTTAAACAAGACTATCCATCATTTGACCTAAATATTTTATTGATCACACTGAAATAATCTACACATATCCCTTAGATAAGTCTCACACCATAAATAAAAAGCAAACAAAAAGCGTTCTAAAATTCCAACCATTCGTGATCAGAAAAAAAAATAAAAAAATACCCCATCGTGAATCCACCGTGACATTGGAAAGTTTTTCTTCTACGATCAATATCAAATAGTGTCGTCCCGCAATGTATCTATTTCTGCTTTTAAAAAAAATATTCTCATCAAATCCGCCCCGGGTCGTGCAATATATTGAAATAAAAGAGGAAACTGAATAAAAAAAAATACATATGCGCACGCATTCAAGTTTTCCCTAGAAGAATAGATCGACTTTTTGTCTTCCCGTCCACATAAATCGAACTGTGTTGACAGGTATCGTACAAGGCGTTTCTTTGCACGCGATGCATGTTAATATATATATTTCTTTTATCAAATTTGTTTTGGTAGCTGGTCGTACGGTTTGACAGGAATTGGAAGTGTACGTTATGCATTGTTTGGCTACCACTTTTATTCATTTCCAAATCGTAATGTCTATGTTTACAAAAGATTTTGCTTATGTCGAGTAATGAATGCCAGTGCTATAGATCATATATAAATCGAAGTACAAGAAAGAAAGTCATAGGGTTTGAACTGGTGTTTGAAATGTTTTATTTAGATAAATTATTGGTTAGAAACATTGGTTTATTCATTATAAAATAAACTAAGCACAATGGATTGATATGTGAATTTCAGTAAGGAAATGATGTTCCATCATTGACTGGTATTGTTTTATTATTATTTATTTTAGAAGAATACAAATGCCAGATATGTTTTGTGCTAGTTGAGCTACTCTGAAATATATTGTTCTATTGCTTTTGCAAAAAAGTGATTTTTTTATTGATTTCTTTTCTACTTTTTTTTTTATATGCGCTTGCTTGATAAAATATACTAATGAATTTTAGGGAAGTATAAAATTATAACTAAAAGATTTAAAAATATAAATGATTTTATAGTGACATTTTTTGTCAGAATCTGTGGTCAGGTAAAGATTAAAGTTGTGTGAGTACAAAAGGTAAACGTAAAGTATCAAGAGAAAATATAGTTAGTTTAAAGAAAATCAAATTTTATTAATTTGTTCACTTCTCTTATGAAAAACAATGCAATCGCTGTATCATTTATATATTTTTTGGGGTATAGGCATTTTTGGCTTACATAAGTTAAATGTTTTATTTTTTCAGTAATTGATAATTTAGTATTGTCAGGTGTAAAATAAGAAAGCATCCTAGTTCCTTAAATATTATAACAAAATAATACAAATTCTTTAAAAACGTCCGTTATAATCAATATAAGCAAGCAAATACTATCGATATATATAAAATTCGACTATTTTATGAAAGAACAATCCCATTGATATCAACTTCAATTTCATAAATGCCACTACATCCTTTAAAAAAAAAAAATACAAAAGGGATTTCTCTTTCTTTCAACTCTGCAATTTCACTTTTATGTCCAGCTAATCGGATAGGATCGTTCTTACTGATAGGTTTTGGACATAAAAGTGGATGTTATTCCCCTTTTTCAATCTACCTTCTTTCCATTTCCTTTTCCATAAACTCCTTCGCAAACTTTCTACCAAAGCTTTGCGAGGAAGCCATTTGAAGTAGAAGGCCATAAACGCAGCCTAATGATTTGAAACGTCCAAAACGGTTTCGAAATTGACGTTTGAACTCATGGAGAACTGTGGCCCGTTTTTTGTGGGAAAAGAACTTGCATTGTATTGCTGTTTGAGTGAAGTACAGCACATACACAAAATTTTGTCTTAACTGCTATTAAAAACTTTTTTAAAATGCTCAAAATGCATTGGTATTTTCTAAGCGAGGGTCTTTCTTTCATAAGAATTATAAAAAATATGTAATTTTCATTTAAATCATTAGATTAATGTTCAATCAATAGAGATAAAAATTGTATAACATTTAAAAATATATGTTTCGATTTGAAATAATCAAAATGTTTTTTATATCTAAGTACGTTAGATTTTTAGTTTAGTTTATAAACATGTTCAATATGTATATAGCAGTAAAGAATTTCAAACATATTTAATTATGTTATTGGCTATATAGATTTTAAAACATCATAATTCAAACCCTACTTATGTAAAGCAGACACAAAAATTACAATTATACCCATACATTTGCTGCCAAAAAGTTTAAAATAAATGTGGTTGCCCTCCATTTATTTTTTACCATTTTATAAAACAAAATATATAAATTTCTAAAGGAATTAGAACTAGTTTTCTTTATCAAAACTTTAAAACCTTCAAGACAAACTCATATTTTAGTCACTTCTTTCTGGATGAATATTTTATCTACCCTAAATAAACCGTTTGACTGATTAATCTTCACATTTATTATAAGCAGAGATATACTTGGGATTGATATTAGCGAAATTAACAAAAGTATTTAAGAAAAAGGGTTCGGCCAATGAGAAACTTGCACAAGTGAGGAACATTAATATTTTTTTGTATTTTCTAGTGTTAACCAACGAATATATTTGAGCAGTGCAATTATTTTTGTATCTTTATGCTTTCATTTTAACTAAAAATCGAGTTTGAAATTAGCTGAAATCAAAGCAAAAGTAAGGTGACCAAAATGGCATAAAAAGCCGTGACGTAGTTAAGCAGAGATACCGTCGAAAATACAAGGAGGCACCTCACTCCCTCCTCGTCTAAAATAAGTTATCAGGCTGGTTCATCATCTTCGTGTTGACGTCACAAGCAAAAGTAGCTTTTTCCCACCAAATCGCAAAGTGAAAAATTAAAAAAACTAAATATTTGTTTAACTCACTATCCGAGCTCAAATATATATATATATATATATTTATATTTAAACATTAATATATATATATATATATATATATATATATATATATATATATTAATGTTTATTAATTTGTGAATTTGTGAAAGGTGACCTAAATTATTAAATATTTAACACAATGATTAATTCAAAATATATGTTATCCGACATTTTGACCAGATTTTGCATTCAAATAAAGAATAGTGTATTTTGATATTGTTTATTTGGCAAAATTATAAAACTTATATGTTAAATGAAAAGAAAATGTACATACCATTTTAAAATCTTACCAATTATAAACCATAACCAATCTTACCATAACAAATACAGCGAAAGATGTGGACGGAAGCTATTGGAGTTCTTTTGAACACAGTACATTGCTAAGAACTTTACTTGCGTACATAGTAATACTTTTCATAAATTAATATACAAAGATACCATTAAAACTCATATATTTTTAATATATTCTATTTTTATAACAGCTGTTAATATTTTAAGTATAAAGTTAAGAAATAATTGGATAGCTATATAAATTATTTATACATTAAAATAAAATAATTTAAAACTCAAAATCTCACCTTAAACAAGAAATTAGTGTTATTCTAGACATTTTAATTAAAAAATGTGTCCAAACGAGAAAAGTTGGGAAACTCACCTGCAAAAAGAAAATAAGTGAAATTAGTTTTAACTCATTAATCAATTTAACAAGATTAATCACCACATAATTATTTTAAACACATACGTTTTTAAATGATTAGGAAATATTTTTATCCATTGGAATTCGCATTAATTTAACTTAATTAAGCGTGTTACTGTTAATGGATGAACTTTAATTATGATCCATTTCCAATTTTTTTTTTTTTCCTTTTTTAAATACTATTGCATTAAACTTTATTTTCCGTAAAGAAAAACATCAATTCCTACGTATAAACTATATTACCAAAATTTATTATTATATAAACACTCGAACTTAGTTTTTATAAACCCTTTTGTACAATTACCACGTTGTTAATTGAGCATTTTCTTATGCAAGAGGTATGCGAGGAATACTGGGACATCTTTATTGCTGTGAATTTCTCTGTATTAAGCATACTCGTATTCCAATAGATTTTTTAAGAAAAGCTATTTATTCGGGTCTTAATTGAATGAAAAATTGATGCGTCATTGTAACCTAACCTACTATGCTGTATTTACATGACGTGTTCCTTGTCTCCTCACATTTTTTCGTTCAGTTTTTAGTTTAAATTTAGTGTCTTCACTGTGATAATGTCTGGATGTGAGGCTAATTTAATCAGACGAAATTTAAAAGAATACACCAGAAGTAAAACCAACAAACTTGAACCCAAGCATTTTTTTAAAGCTTTTTTAAATGAATTATATTTTTCATGTTCATTCTAATAAAAGTATCAATGCAAAATTCCATCTTGTTTTTTCTTCATGACATGGCAATTCGCCCTAGTCGCTTTGAAACTAGTTTCTTTTTCTTTGAGTTTTTTTTTCTTTCTTTCTTGAAATACAACTTTGGCGGATTCGTCCTTGTCGCATGGAACGCCTCATATAAAATTAAGAATAATAACCAAAAGTAACGATAAAACGTCAACCAATTTCATTAGTATTTAACAACACAATTTATAAGGGAATATAGTGGCGCAGTATTGCCTAGGTGTTGTCCTTGCACAAATCAAATCAAATCTTCCAACCAACCAAACAACTATAAGTGAGTGATAGAAAATTTACACATGTGTGATAACTTTGCGTGAAATCAAATGCGAAATGAATATAAATTATAAATTGTGTATTGCTAATTTAACTCCCTTTTTATAAGTTTGAATTAGATGAATTTTATTATAGTGCTTTTGAATTAAGATTTCAATGAGTGCATTGTGTCCTACATCTAAGAATAATCTCAGGCGCCTTAAAACACAGTGGGAGTTCATTATTACGTCATGACAAATAACAAGTGTTAAGCTTTTAATATATTTATTGAAACAATCGAAATATATTAATACTAAGAATTTATAAAAACTATTTAATTACTTAGCATTAAACCTATTTGATTACTTAGTATTAAACCTATTTAATTTTCCCTATTTAATTACTTAGATGTAATCCTCAACCATTCAATGAGCACATTTAACAATTGGCAGTATCCTTTCAATAACCTAAGCCCCTTAGTTTTCAAACAAGAACAAAAGCTTAAATCCTTTTAGATCCAGAACACACGCATAATAATGAACATCCTAACTCAACCTCTTATATTAAACGACATTTACTACGCGATTGCACGAAACAAATAATGCATTCATCAATGAGAAACAAAAAACCTGGGAGTTGAGTCATAGCATCTAGGCGCGTTATGTGTGTGACACACGAACTGAGAAGAAATCTCACTTTTACAAACATCGAGTATCACGCAACCTGTGTAACTGAAGGTCACATCCCAGTAAACCTACAACTCAAACACGTTCTAGGTGTTGGGAGAAGTATCTTAAATATTCTGTGCATTTGATATTTTTAAATATTTGCTGGTAAGATAATTAGTAAAGTTTTATTGACAAAGTAAAATCAGAGTCATGCTTTATTACTAAGATAGGATATAGGTAAACATAGACTAGATTGATAATGCAATACAAATAGAAGTAGTGTTTGGCGTGCATGCTTGATTTGATAAATAAAGTACTAATTTTCTAAAAATTTAAGGAACAAATACTAAGTAAGTAAACTCATTTACATGGAAATCTCCATTAAAATATCTCATAAAATAATGAAAAATATATGTTAGATAACTTCTGATTATAGTAAAGGATGTGTGCATTGTATGCTTATAAAGTGTATTTATACCAAGTGTATTCTTGTAAAAATCATTTCTAGTTTAAAATATGTATTACAAAAATGAATTAAAATAGGAGATACTCCAAATGTTTAAATGACAATGTTTTGTGCTTCAACAACAAAGCAAACAATTTAAATTTATTTCGTTCAATTTGTCATGCAAATTTATCTACAAATTCTAATTATTCTTAAACTCCATATACATTTTCACGCTAACTTATCTACAGAATATAATTATTCTTAAAATCCATATAAATATTTCATTCAATACCAAAGTAAAACCTACTTCATTTTATTCACCACGTTGTTAATTCTGCATGATTTAACTCGATTTTAATATCTATAACATAAATTTAGATTCCATAGTTTGCTTTTAAAAGCAAGTACCAACACACAAAAGTGTCACATTGTGTAATGCAACCTCTAAGCTGATGTCATAGTTTGAGTATACCAAATTACTTACTTCAAAACAATGTTTAAATAGATAAATTGTGTTAGGAAATTAAGTGATAGAGACATTTGTGTTTTCTTCTCTATATATATTTGAGATAAAAGTAAACAAAGATCTTTTTAAAAAAATTAATTTAAACAAATTCCAAAGGTAAAGGTATTAAATATATTTTAATGCATTTATAGAATTTATGTTTATACATAATAAATATTTTTGTAGTGTTTACTTAAATAAGCATGAGACATCATCTTATTTTAAAAAGCATTCTCATTTATTAAATATAAATGCATATTTTGTTCTAGCAGATAAATTCTGAAGTTTATTCGAGAAGTTTGCCAATATAAATTTGAATATGTGGAATTATAATTAATAACTATGCATACTTTAGTGAAAATTGGTTTTCTTCGTAATTATATATCTAAGAATTAGTTTTCAGTATAATAGTAAACAAGAAGAGATTTAATATTATGGTAAACTATATTGTGAAAATCATGGATTATTTATGTTTCACTATTTAAACCCATGAGAATCAAAAGGAGATAACTCCATAAAGACCTAATTTTAGAAAAACACTAACAACTGATTTACTCTATTGGTTGAATCTATGCTGCAAATGTTAGGTGCTAAAACAACTGATCATACTTAGACACTTTTAGCTTAATTACATTATTGAAATAGTTAACATATTGCAATGAGTGAAGTTAAAGGTCGTGGATTTGTCTCCTTTTGATTCTCAGAAGGATATGACAATAAATGAAATATAACTGATCCACTTAGTTATATATTTTTAAGTTGCACAGGAAAAAACAATACAAAATTAAAAGTATTTAAACAATATGCTATATGAATGCGTTAAAAAATATAAAATAATGACATTAGTCTATAACATTGTCACAGTCTGATTCTGTTGTTTTGCATTGATGCCGTTTCTTATTACAGTCCATTTGTTTTGGCTCAACATACTTTATATTACTTCCCAAATGTCAATCAATTTGTCCTGTACTATTTGAACTGTATTTTTACAAGCTGCCACACAAGGACGTGGTGGAACTGTAGCTTGTTTTTAAAGGCGAAATGTTGCAGCTTGCAATCCATCAATGTAGTTTCTGCAAGTTAGTGTACCTGGTTGTTTGAGCAAATTCTCTAGCATGCCGTAGTTTGAAATTAAAAATGTGTCCTTATCTCATGCATCAACACGAGTTACATGTGCTTATAAGGATACAGAGGACTTCTTGAAGTAGTAACACCACCATTTTGTTTATACCGAAGAGTTTAACCCTTTGGGTACAGATTTATTTGGGAAAATTCTTGCGTTTTGAACGGTTGGTTTGCACGCTCAACGATCTATTTGTATGCACAATAACGGATGATCAGGCAAGGACCTACAGCTTAACGTGGATTCCAAACCACAACGAACATCTATGCCTAACGCGGGATTCGAACCAGATACCTCTGACATGCGTGACCAGAATGCTAACCACACAGTCATCAGGTGGGCTGCGTTTCGAACGGATTTAATTTGCTGATGCAAGGAATAGTATATAAATACAGTAGATTGCATGAAAATTTATTTATTAGAGTGATATGATTTTATCCTAATCTGAATAACTTTAAAGGAACACAGCTAAACAAATTATTGTCTTAAGGTAAAAGTAAACCAACCGATGTTTGGCTTAACCAATCATGGCTCTTGTTACATTAAAACCCATCCAATCAACCTAGTTTGAATGACGAATTAGATTCTTCATTATTAACAGGCGAAACAAGTGCATGATGAGTCTCAGTCGTCAAATGTACCCAAAGGGTTAATTGTAAAGGGTTTCTTTTCCGCGCTACTTTAATTATTTCAGCATACTCCTGCCTGCCTTTATAAATACTCGTTTTAGAATACACCTCAATTTTTATCACATGGGAAAAAGGAGTGGGTTCTGAAAAGGTAGTGCTGAAATATGGGGTGAAATTTGTATTGGGCTGTAAGGGCAAGTTGCAAAAGGCCAAGTGCATAGTTCCGATTTTGTGCCCCACATACATCTGCAAAAAGATGCCTTTCTTTCACAAACTCTGGTATTTGTTGATGAATATAATTCAAAAGGAAAAAGAAACTTCATTTGGCCTCTTCTTTGCCTGTCCTTTATGGTACGTATAAAATTGTACGCAATTAGTTCATATATAATGAATACGTAATACATTCCCCATAGTTGGCTCAGGTAAAACATCTCCTAAACTGAAATGTGTGCCAGAGAGAGATTTTGCATGTAATCAAAACACAAACTAGCTACAGAAGGATTCTTTTGCATTTCGCTTTAATTTAAAGAGTTCATTATAGAATTCCTTAGTCCCCCACTTCTTCAATAAACAACCTTTTCTGCTGCTGCAACTATTTTTATATCAGCATTCAGTGATTTTCTCTTTATCTTAATACGTACTAAGTTCCTCACAGGTGGAGCAAACATCTTTGTAAATAAGGTTTTTTAAAAGATGTTTTGTCTTTTTTTTTCACGCACTCAACATAGATGGTGCTCCGCTGATTTGAGTTTCAAAACGGGATAAGTACAAAACTTATAAATTTTTATCCTCAACATAAAATCGTAACTTTTATTATAGGTACATGTTACAAATACAAATATATCTTTTTGTTGCCAAAAATTATAGATTTATATTTAAGGAACCCATTTAAGTTGTTAACTCTATTCTTGAAAATTTGTCACTTATCCCCTTTTGATTCTGATGCATTCAATTCTATTAAAAATTAAACATTTTGCTTAATTTTAGCCTTGCAAGCATTTGGATAACATATTACTTTACATAAAAAGCATTTTAAATTTGAATTAATATGCAGTTTGTAAACATTCTGATTAGAATTAATCTTCCGAAAGAGTGAAAAAGACAATTGTATTCTCAAAGAAATGTGCAACTTATGAAGAGAAAACTACAGGAGAGTAAGTCAAAAAAAGAAAAAAAAAATCCCATTTGGCGTCAAAAATAACCCGATGTGTGTACTTAATCAGAGTAAACATTTGCTTCTGCTTTAATTAGTAAACATGCTTTTAAGAGAGCACTTATTGTGGGAGATAACAAAGATGCAGTAAACTGCAAAAAATTTACAAAATACTTTTCTAAATATAAATAGCTATCTTGATATAAAATGTTTTTGAAAACTATGCATTCCCCTGCGTGGAAGGATTATGTGTGTGGAAATTGTACTTTCAAAAGAAACTCAAGTAGTGTTATTTTTCTAAGTGGACTTGGTACTCCTTGTTTTCACATATAATAATAATAACATCAATTTTTTATTTTTACGTGTTTATAATCTTTGAAACCTTCTCCTTATTCTGGCAAGTTTTTGAATTGATCCTATAACTGCAATTGAAGAAAATCTATATTTTTCTATATTTATATAAAACTATATTTTTTTGAAGAATTTAGCATTGCTGCAATAGCTTATTTGCTGTTTCGAACGCATTTTCTCAGTTCGTGATTTTTGAAATTCCCACCTTACTCAAAATGCTAAAACTTTAGCAAATATGAATAAAACGACTTGAATTTTTTTGTATCATTATAAATATCTATTTGACAAAAAGAGGCACGGATTTTTGAATAACATAATTTTTTTTTTTTACAAATTTAAATGTTAAAAAATATCTATTTTTTACGCTTTTTTTGCCGACAGGTACAGTAATTATCGTTTTTCTCGAAAACTATTTTACTTATTATAAATCCGATGCTTATAAAGTAATAGTATATTGCTTGGAAATTTGTTTTAAAAAAAAAATCAGGAAAAAATATTGAAACATGAAAAAGAAAATGGAATTTGAAATATTGAAACATGAAAAAGAAGATAGAATTTGAAATTTGATGAATTTTTTTAACTTTTTAAATTGAGAGCATAAAGGCTTAAACTTTTTTTAAATAAAATTTAGTTTTACTTAGTAATACTTCCAAATATATACAAAATATATTTTTAAAGGCTTAAATAAAATAAAAAGTTAAAATGTTACTAAGTCCCCACAATGTTGATTAATTTTAATTATATATTTGAGAAATATAACAATATAATTAATTTAAATTTATAAATCGTTTTACTCCAATATATTTTACAAATTTTATAAACTGTTTTGGTGATGTCAGTTATATAGTTAATACAAATAAATAACAAATAAACAAAATAATTAACAAAATAACAAATTGTAAAACTTAATTAAATTATTTTTTATTATTTTTTTAGTATTTAAAATACGCAATTTGTGGTTTTAATGTATTTATAGATTGAACTTATTAAGGATTTGGCAGATTTGTAAATTTAGTGTACTTACGGTTCTAGTGTATTTAGTGTATATTCTGTATTTTTTTTAAGTTCATTACTGTAAAATTTAATCGCACATTTATTAAAGACAAACAACTCCTGCAAAAATTTAATTATTTCAAATAAATATTTAATTTAAGTTTAATTTAGTTATTAATATGAAGAAACAAATAAAAATTACACTTATAATTACTTTAAGAACGTTTGAGTAGTACCAAGATCAGAATGCAAAATTAATATGATTTCATATTGCATACCAAAACTTCACATAAGCATAATTTTGAAAGAAAATTACCATAAATAATAACTTAAAGGAATTCTACTAAGTGAATGCAAATCAGATTAAAATTTCCTTCTCGTATAATGGCTTCACCTTCATTAACATTAATGACCTAATTTGTCCACATTAGTCCTTTTCAATATTAGCAAATACAAAATCTAAATATTAAATTATTGTTGATATTGCAGTTTCTCCAATAATTCATAAACTCTTAAAGCGAAATTTCAGACACGCACGTAACCATTAATACCCATTTTGAAGTACCAATCAGCGAGTATTTCAAATTTGTTGGGTGAAGCAATTGACTAATGTTATATCGACCACTTAAGCAAACGCAATCGTCCTAGTGTCCTCGAAATTACTTGCCTCTAGTAACCCTACAAACCAGAAACATTCCCGTTTGGGCTCTTAGGCACACGAGCTTTGTACAGAAATGCATTTCAATTTATGTCCGTTTCGTCAGAGTTCGGCTTCGAGGCCTGAGAGAAAGTTACGTAGACACCATATTAAATATATAATTATGTTAGCATATGTAATTCAAAATTTCGGGTGTGCGTTCTAAAAATAAATACAGTTGGTCAAGTTTATTAAGTACTTGACTTTCCAAAAGATATGTTGTTACATCTTCTTTAACTTTTCATATAATCTATTTTGACTTTAACAAACTTATTAGCTGCAAAATTAGTCACGCAGATGAATTCAGTTTATTTAGGTTGAAGGATGTATGGTATATTATTTTGATGTATTACAATGATGAATGATAATTGTTGCCCAAATAAGTTTGTTAAAAATTAAACAATTTTAACACCAAACTTATGTTAGCATATGTACTTGGTAACTTATACATTCTAAAAATTATAATAATTTTTAAATCCCCTTTATTAACTTTGATTTTGTTTATCTGTGTGTTTGTGAAGGACAAAATTTGTGGAGCACTAATTAATCAGCTTGGCTTCATCCAATTTATCTGAAACTTGAAGAATGGACCCATTTTCAATGCCAATGAGTTTTATTATGTTATTATTTTTAGAGAAGCGAGAGGGGGATTAAAGACAGTTAGTATAAGACAAGTAATGGATGTTTTCTTCATATGGTTCAAATAGTATGAAAACTCGATCTGAGCTCAAAAGTTAGATGAGATGACAGTGCATTGGAAAAATGTATAGTAAAACTGCTTTTATATTTTTTCTTTTTTTCATTTAATTACTGAAATGTAATTAATAGTTAGTTTCAAAAATTGATTTCATAAAAAGTGCATTTAATGTAGATCTATTTGGATTTTGTATGTCTCTAAATGTTCTGAAGTTATGTATACAACAACATTAGTTATAAATGATTTTATTGATTTACTTTACAGAGATAAGAAACGTTAAAATTATTTTTTCGATGTATATTTGAAAAGGATGCGTGTAACTTTAGTTTCTATTGTAAGGGTTTTATAAAACATAAAAGGACAATTTTCTGGATGATGCACGGGAAATTTTCATTCTTTTTTCTTCTATAATAGTTTTATATAAAATTAGTTTATGGCAAAGTTACATGTAAAAATACTTAAAGTAGGTAAAATACACATTTTACATGCCACCGACGTACGAGACACGAGAATGTCCAGGGGGGGGGGGGCGATGTTATTAAAGGGATATTTGTCTTAGATAAAATAAATATTTTTCCATGTAAGTTTGCAACAAACTAATAGTATGTAAAACAAAAACATAGCTACTAAATTCATTATAATTTTAAAATTATAATTTGTTTACGAGTATAATAAGGGCTAAAATGTTCCGTGCGAACAGCAGAGAATTTCCCAATAACTTTAACGTATGTTTGAATTAACTCAAGTACTCTCAGTAACAATATTTTAAATCAATTTAAATTAATTTTGATTGAAAGGTAAAACAAAAAGTTTCTGTAGGTAGATTTAAAATATTAATTTTAAAAAAAAATACCACAATAAAAAAGCATACTCTTTGTTTATAAATCCATGAAGTTATATTGTACAATAGTCGACATTTTATTTATAAATATAGTGCCATTGAAAAGTTTGAAAAAATTGAATATTTAAACAGTTGTATTAACAAATATAAATACTTTCCCAATTGAAATAGGTTTCAATGTTGCTCTTATGTGTTTAGATACACCCCAATGTTCACTTTTAATCTATATAAAAAGCATAGGATGTTAAATCAAACGGAAAAAGGGCCATGGGAAGCTGAAAATTGGCAAAAAAGGACTTTTTCCACAAAGCTCAAACAAAGTTCTCTACTGAGGAGAGTAAGAAAAAATCCTCAGAAGAGAAAAGGAAGTTATATTTGAGCTATATCCCTACAGAAGATCTGACCAGGGTGCCTGAGCTCTTCAAAGCAGATCCCATGAGGTTCTGACAAACTTGGACTTGACTTTACTGATTGGACTCAAAGAAACACAAAGTAACGGAATCAAGAACTGAAACGTAAAGAAAAATCCCTTTTTTTGAACTTTAGTATCAGTGTTTTAGAAATTATTTTTTCCATCTAGGCTCCTCTTAGTTGCTACCTATAAAAAGAGAAATTTTAGTTGAGTAAGATACTTGAGTTGAAAGTAAATGATTGGATGTTGTTTTCAGCAACTACAGGGGATTTAAATGGCCTGGCAATATGTGTGAACGTGCTTGTTAACTGTGAGTAGCTCCGTGCAGGTTTATAAAACTGTTTTTGTTCCGTTTAGTATTCAAAAGTGTTGGAATAATGATACTTTAAATAAACTTTACTTGTTAAAAGAAATAGTATCCAAAATAAGAAGACAAGCTATTACATGCAAAATAGACACTGAATGTTTTTTTTTCTTTATTTTATACATCTATAACATTCGACGACGTTAAAGATTGCATGTGCGTAAACTTTATATGCAAACAACCCAAAAAATAAATTAATAGCATTTAGTTATATTTTCAATAAGGTATACATGTTAGAATAGTTTGATTAATTTGAATATTATACTTAACAATAGGTTATTTTACAAAATAACAATAGCTGTTGGTGAGAGCTTTTTTGTGAAGCAACTAGTTATTATGTATGATATCCAAATTAATCAAATTAACCTTAACATATATATTCTAAAAGCACCTTTATTGTAGGAAAATGTATAGAGTGTTTTTATTGGGAATATGAGCGTTACATAATTATCAGAAAGCCCACTTTTATATTTAACATGTATTACTGAAGTTGTATTACTCAAGCATAATTATAAATAAAACTATTATATCTAAATAATGAAACACCTTCAGAAATATTAACAGTTATTAGTTCTTGAATTATAACTTTAAATTGCAAAAATATATATTTTTCGTAAACTAAACAACTAAATACATGTATTTAAAAATATATACATGACGCATTTTTAGTTTATAGTTGTATAGGTATAATCTAAAAGTCTAGAGTTTTCATCATAGAAATTAATAGATTAATAGTTGCTAAAAACGAATTTAACTATTTAAAAGTATATATTTAATGTAAAACAGTTTTATAGAATATAGTTACCTGTTAGAGACATAAGAAACAAATCTTTGAGTAATATATATTTAATGTAATTAATTTCGCATTGATTAATTTCATATTACATTCTCATGTAATGTTAATGTAATAAAAATAGTAATTTAATAGAAATTGCATGGTATTAATATAAACTAGTAACAATTTACTCCAGCAAACATACTTGATAATTTACAAACAATTACAACCAAAATCTTAGCAGATTTAAATGTTGCAACAACAAAGATCATGGGTGCCGACAGGATTATTTGCTGGGGGGTGCATATCCATTTTATTGTGTGCTAGTCAACTTTTTTTTGTTCATACATGGCACCATATAATTAATATATCAATTTTTTTTAAATTTTAATCTAAGGAAGGATTGTTGAAAATTTAAAATATTTTGATTAAAATTAATTAAAAACCTTAAAACTGAAAGTCACAGGAGGAATTTATTTGCTACTGAATCAAAATTATTGTTTTGAAAGAGTATTTTGGATGTTATTGTAGAACAAAAATTTTGAGTTCTGCAAAATGCAAATATTATAAATTTTAAGCATATTTTGCATGGATAAGCATTGAAAATGGGAACATATTTTTTTTTACATCAGAAATGTCAAAATCAAAGCTTACCTCTGTTTTCCAAAGTAATTATTCCTTGGAAATTTCATGCAAATATATTTGTGATCGCGAAGTTGAACTAAAGTTTAATAACCCTGGGGTATGTTAAAGTCGAAAGTCTGAATTGGATAAATCTTCCGACTAAATTCGTAATGAAGAAATTTTTTTCCACGTACAAACTCCCTTTTTGCTTTCACTGTTTACTCTCTGTAAGTCTATTAATGTAAATTAATGTCATTAAATACGTAGACAAAACCAGATTTCTCCTCCGTTTTTTTTTTTTTTTTTTTTTTTTTTCTTCGTTTTTTTTTTTTTTGTACTCTGATTAAAAAAAAAAGAAGAAGAAAAAGGACACAATGATATTTTTTTGCGATGAAAGAAGAAACATGCGTATACAAAAATAAAGCGAAAACCTTAGTTATTCTTCTAAATGCTCAACAGATTTTTAAAATAGAATTCAAAATCTGGAAACATTTCGAAAAGCAATATATTTCTGGCACAACCGACAATAACTTCACAAAATCATTCTACTAGATTTCAGTACACCTCCCTCCTACACATTTATTTCCCCAGGCTTCCTAATTGTATTTGTGCTAAATTATATATATATATATATATATATATATATATATATATATATATATATATATATATATATATATATATATATATATATATATATATATATATATATATATATATATATATATATATATATATATATATATATATATGTATATAATTTAGCACAAAACTATATATATATAACTTCAAAAATATATATATATATATATATATATATATATATTTTTTTTTTTTTTTTTTTTTTTTAGTAGACCGGATTTCGTCACCCCCAAGAGATATTTATAATTAATTCTTTCTAGGAGCAAAAAAAAATTCAAATTCAAGAAATATAAGAATAATGTCAAGTTTAAAAGAAAGCCACCGAAATAGCGTCAAATTTTGCAATGGAGGATTTAATGTTTTATTCTAAAAGGAAGTAGAAAATTTCAAATAATAAACGAGATGATGTAATTTAAAAAAAAAAAAAAATCTTACTCTACAAACAAAATTTAAATCATAATAAAGGAACATATTACTCTATTCGTTTTTTTTTGTACGGTACGTTACGTCGAAAATAAAAAAATAAAAAGTTTAAAGATTTTTTTTTTAGATTTAGATTTTTTAAAGATTTTAATTCTCAAAATCCAAGGGGGAGAAAGTGCACACTTCCTTCGGCGCCCATGATAAAGATTATTACTAAATACTCACTCATGCATGCATGCTTATTGTAAAGTAGTATATCATAACATATTTCTTCAACAAAATTTGAAAGAAAATATGTATTGAAAATCTAAATTAATTAAAATGGTAACTTCTTATAAAATTGATTTATAATAAAACTTATTCTTAAAGTCACTTTATAGATATTCGATATACACGCTTGAAACTCCTAAATAAGCAATATCATTAAAAAAAGACGTAAAAAAATCATTGAAATATGACCCTTTATTGATAATTTATAGCCAAAATGGTAATACATGGATGAATTACAACAGTGATAATACCATGTAATTAACTGTACATCTGATGTGGAACCGAGAATTAAGCACATCCGTTTTTCATTCCCCAGCTACTTCAACCTTTCTTTTCATTCCATAAAAGAAATAAAACTCATTCCTATGATTTATGGGTCGGAAAGTTGTGACTATTAATCTATGTTAAACTATTTTTATCATATCTGAACATTATTATCGGCTATCCTGCTGAGATGTAATCTGCCAAAAGCTCAGAGTACTTGTAAAAGTACGTGTATTTCTGCCGAATAAATTGCCTTTGGAACGTTTGGAGTAATCCTGATTACATTTACTCTGAAGTACATTTTGATGCGAATTAATTTAAATGTAATATTTATTTATTGGTTAGAATTATGTGAGTTTTCATTCAAAGGTGGTAAACTCAGTTAAAATTAAAAACTTAGAATTAAAATTTGAAAGATATTTCATAAATGCGAAAACTCAAATAAAATAATTTATATTTTTATTATTTACAAGCATTTAGTCGACATAGAATTTTAGTATTTAATGATATATTTTATTCAAAATTCAACAAAGTATTTAAATGTTTAAATACATATAATTAAATGACTTCCTCAAACAGTTTCAAAATACATGGAAAATAATATAAAATTTCTTAAATACAATTTTTATTCATTTTCAATATTATCATTGTCTAGGTGTAAAATTATAAAGAAAATAAAGTATATAAATATATATAACAACTTTTATATTACCATGGTAGAAAATACAAATTTAAAAAATTTTTAAGTTCAAAATAATCTTCTCTCATTAGTTATTAAAAACTGTGTAACGTAGAAAAAGTTATTTGAACAAGACAAATGAAATCTACTTGAAAATTACTTCATCGTGTAAATCAAACTCTAAAAGAGCTAACAGAAATCTCTAGAGATCTTCATTCAAAGTCTCCAAAGTTTTCGAGAGATTTTGAAGAACAAATTACGAAGTAATTAAATAAGTGAGAGGCTCGTCACAACAGCGAAATTGAAAAAGTAGATAATTAAAATACAATTCTTCCAGGTCTCTTCCATGAAAATACCGAGGTTTTCTTTGTTAAGAGTTAAGCCCAAAAGCTACTTCCTTCAACTGGAAAAGTGGAACGACATAATTGTTTTTCTTCATCACCATTTAGAAATGTCTGAGACTTGGAGAAAAAGGAAACATTAAATTTTAGTGTTGATGTTTGTAAGCCGAAATAATCCTTAGAATCTATTTTTTGTGCGAGAACATTTACTAAAAACTTAATACAGAACAATAAGTTTCAAGTTAATATTCTATTCAATTTGAAATAATTCGTAAGCGTTTCAAATTTGTTTTACCTTGTATATTATAATATACTGAATAAAACAAAGTTTTTACAAACCGTAGCATTGATTTTAATTCGATTCAAATATAATTTTGTTACTAACAAACTGTAGATCTAACAGTTCAATATTGCAAGCATAATTGTCTTATAAGCTACAATGTCAATAAAATTGTCTGAAGTTTTTAATTCAAGAACATATTTATGTACTAAAATAAATACAACTATCAGTGTATTAGTATTATAAATGTTAAATTAAATGTATAATTCATCGATGCATAATATATGGTAGTTGATGGTGATTCTAGTTTCAGTCTTCATATATATATATATATATATATATATATATATATATATATATATATATATATATATATATATATATATATATATATATATATATATATATATATATATATATATATATATATATATATATATATATATATATATATATATATATATATATATATATATATATATATATATATATATATATATATATATATATATATATATATATATATATATATATATATATATATATATATATATATATATATATATATATATATATATATATATATATATATATATATATATATATATATATATATATATATATATATATATTATATATATATATTTGCATCGAAACTCGATCCAAGTGTAAATTAGTGAAGGCCTTTCTTGGTGTCGAAGCTGCTGTATTAAAATGGTTTGAGACATATCGAAACCCGAATTCAAAAATCCCTCTTAGTGGGATGATGTTAAAAGAAAAGGAGAAGGACTTTATTCGTTTAATAAAAGTGTAGGATTTATAGCAAATGCAGGATGGCTAGAAAAGTTCAAAGCACGACATAATATTGTCTTCCAGATGTCTGATGCAAGATGTCAGCCTTGAATAGAAAATATCTTCGAAGTGACTTCCTATAACTCGAAGAATTTAGCCAGTCCCTTGAATTTCGAGTTATCGCGAGTTGACTATATATGGTTTTTTTATAGGATTAAATTTTAGATGATATAAATTAAGTTTGCATTTTTGTTGAGAATATAAAAATAAAACATTTAAAAAAAATATATCAGTAACATTATCGAAATCGAAAAGAAAGGCACACAATGCAAAAAAGAAAAACATATTAATTTATAAATTAATTTGAAATAATTTATTTTTATTAAAATAATAATCTAGGTAATGATTATAAATGGTCATACCCATTAATTATATCTATAAAAGGAATTTATAAATAACTTCTCTTCATATTAACTCATAAATAAATCACTACTTCTCCATTCACTAACCTCAAAAGAAATCCTTAATTACTCTCCCAAACCATAACTTCACATAAACAACAAAATACGTTAAATAAAACTCATTCATACTTCCTTATTTATTAATTATTTTTCTCCTCCAAACAAAAGGACTGGTAGTCTCAAACAAAAGTGAAAGTAACAGCAAAAACATCACCTCTCCAGAAAGAAACTCGAGCGTTGAAACATAAAAGAAAATAACGTAGCACAATGGGCGTCCCGGTCTGAAGCAACAAAGCGCCAGTCTGGTGGAATTAGCCTTATTTACAGATAGTCACGGAGGCCCCCTTTACACGGTCAGAAGCTTGTCTAATTGCTGCCCATGACTCTGTAAAGTTGTGCGCCAGAAAGGCGGCTTTTGGGATAACGATGAGGCAGAAAACCTGTAGTTAGAATAGAGTGGAAATTGAAAAGTTAGTTTGTAAAAACGGCTTTCTAAGTGTATGGCTTTTTGGAAACATTGCATCAGTAGCAAAATAATAATAGATTTATTTGTGCTGCAGTTGTGAAAATAAATATGTACATGAGTAAATTTATCTTTGTACACATTCTTTGTTTAAAATATATTAGTGAAGAAGTTGTTTCTTATTTGTAAATTTGATTTCTTTTTATTGTATAGCTAAACAATTTTTATTACACTGTGGTAATTTACGAAAAAGGAAATGGTTTTCGTTTAGAATTATACTATTTTTTTAAGAAAAGAGTCATAAAAATGGCTTTATTAACTTTATTGAAGATCATCATCAGAATTGTTGCAAGCTTATATGAAGAAAATTGCACTTGTAAAATTTTTAATTTCCATGATTAACACAATTCCTCCTATTGGAAACATTCATTAAATAATAATGACATATTTCACATATCCATACTAAATTGTTGTTGTAGTACACCTCCAAAAGCTCAAACATGCATGATCAAAAATAGCACAAAAATACTAAAATCTCTTCTAAAATCAAACAAACATTTCCGATTCTTGGAAAAGGGAAGCAATTTACAGAAAAAGTAAACTACAAGTAAACCACAATATATTTCTATTCCAGATGTTTTCTTTATAATGCAAGTATATTCTATTCAAAACCACGATTTCTTGATTTGCACATCTTCACAATTCAATTTATTGAATCCAACTTCATTTACTAAAATATGTTGTTGCCCAAATAAATTTCTTTTGCACTTTGAAAGAATAAACTTATAGCTGAAAGGTACGAATACTTGTACTTCAACAAAACTATTTATCTTTTCCATTTTTTTTTTCATTCCCCCCCCCCCCCCTTCTTTTTTTTTTTCAATAATCGTGTTTTGCGGATGTTATTTCTACTATTTTTAAATTTCTTGAAATAAAAACAATAGTTATTTCTCAATAAAATTGAGAAAATTCTTAATAACTTTCTTTCTATAAAAGGATTTGTAGCATAAATTAATGAAGCGGTATAGCTAATGTCGAAAGAAGACTGGTCATTCCATGCCGAAGCTTGCGCATCTTTCCAAAATACATGATTTTTTTAGAAAATGACCTTATCAAAACCCTCACAAAACATATATTTGTTTCAATTTTAAAATTCTGCATCACATTTTAAAACTTCCAGTACATTTTATCTAGCACTAGGCGAGATTGGTTAAGACCTATAGCACCAGTAAGTCTACAATGGTCCACATCGGGATTTGCCAGTGTAGAGCCAATATTGGCCAGCGGAATTATGCTACTGGGATAATACTTTGCGGACGAAAAAATCAATGTATATTTTTTTGGTTTCGAAGTTATATAGCATATTTGGTCTAAAATAATGGTTTTTAAGAGAGATGACGATTCAGACTAACTCTAAACCTAAACCTGCGTGTACTCTGTTGTTTACAGTAATGATGGTTTCGCAAAAATTGCACTTGGTGCAAACAGACCGATTTAGAATTTTCAACAATTGCAAAAAAAAAAAAAAATTGGAACTATTTTAATGGAAACTGGTTTAGTAATAGTTCTCAGTTGTTCTCAGTATCTCTCAGTCCCAAAATTTACGTAATTCTTTTACTGAAAACATAAAATGTTGAAAACTGAAACAGTCAATTTGCCCTTTTCACAAAAATAAAATTTTTTTCCAACCATGAAATTATCTGGCCGCCTATCCGAAAAATGAATGAAAATATACACTTGCATCTATAATAATCAATAATCCATCTTATTTCATATTGGTAAAATATTAAAAAAAAGTAATTGTAAGTTTGGTTTCTTCATTGCATTTATTGATAAGACCATATAAAAGCTGTGTCCGGCTGTATGATTTTCATCGTCTATTTTCACAGCTAAAACTAGAAAATGAAACTGATTGTGTCAACCATAAATTTAACCGAGTTCAACAAATTGACAAAATATTTGAAAATAATTATTACCAATCTAATCCAAATTCACATCAATAACTAGTATTGTGATCTATCTGAAAGTTGTGCAATATGCAAAGCACTACATTTTATATTTTCGTCATATGGATCAGAAAAGTATTTAGAAACGAACCATTAATGACAATGCTTGTATGAGTTGAATATTTATACATCACATTTTTGTAATTATTTATAATTGAAATTAAATACTGAATCATTTCTTTGAGTTTAGTTTTTGATTGCAAAATTTATATTTAACTTTAGGGAACCTGGTATACATTGTTTTCCAAACAAATGATTAAAATGTTGCCAACTAAATATTTAATGATTTAACAAAAATATTTAGGTTAAAAATCTGATTCCGTGTCCTTAAAAGTTATTAATTTGAATATAAATGTCAAGTTTCATGACTTGCAACAAAAAACTTAATTATTTTTGTTTCAATACCAGGAAAAGTTAAACTTTGTACACCTCATAATACAACCTTACGTACAAAATAACATTTACTGTTCGAATTTGAATCGAGGAAAATTGTTTTTGTAGGTTAATTAACAATACAACCATAAAATATTAGCAAATAGTATGTTAAAAATACCAATTGACTAAAAACAATATGTTAAGGGTTAGAATAAAAATAACTAGCTTAGGCTCTTGTTCAGTGAAGGTTTTCATGAGTTTACTCGCTTATATCAGTCATAAATCAACATTGAAGCATCCTCCTAACCAAACACAAACATCAAAAACCTCATGCGTATCCTTAACGGTAACCGAACATCACTGACCAACCATTCACCCACCATTTCTTTCTTGTTCCGATACTGAACCTTATCTTAAACAAACTCCCAATAGGGGAAACAGGTCTATACCGATTACACACTATGCCCATTCCTCTGAGGAGCCCTATAGGATAATGCACATACACGGGCAGATGCTATTGTCGACCAGAAAACAGGAACACAAACAACCCACGAAGAAAAAGAATAACACGAGAAGAAACAGAAATAAAGAAACGAAGAAAATAAACTTAATGGATAAAAACAATGTACGTATTTTCTTCTACAGCCGCAGACAGCGAGAGGAATGGATAAAAAAATTTCGGTCGATTGATAAATGAAACTTTTACCTTGTTCCTTTTCTTCTCATTATTTTCATTCTAGCAACCTAAATCGTAGAGGTTGGCTTTCTCCGCTGGTCTAATTCTAATTTTTTTATTCTCTTCTTTTGAAAAAAAAAAAAAATTAAATTAATTTCGTTTGTGGAAAGACATTTTTTCCCTGCGCTTTTTCCTTTTGTTTCACAGCTAAACGATAAAATATTGATTTTCGTATGGAAAGCTTTCATTTTCAGGAAAAGAAAAGTACTGTTTTGGATGGAGTTATATAGCATTTAAGAACTACATTATTTACTAATATACAAAATATAGTTAAAACATTAAAATATATTCTATGTTTATGGAGTTTTAATTTGTTTTAAGTTAGCCGAAAAAGATCCTGGCAATAGCTTTACTTTCAATTCTGAAAGTCTTAAGATGGGCTTTTTGTACAATTGTGTCTAGTTTACAATTTTGCATAGTTTTGCATGCATATTTTTTTCTTGAGAAATAGCTTCTAATTTATTTATGAAACCTCTAAAAACTTCAATATAAATCGTAATTTAACCGTGATAATTAATTAGTGCCTTTATTATAAAATTTTACTTTAGTCAATTTCCTTTTAATCTTTAAAATCGTTATTGAATTTGATTCTGTTGATATATCATTATGACTAAAAAGTATGTATATGGATCGAAAAAAAATTTCTTAAATAGTTATAATAATAATAATTTCTCTTTTTTACTTTCATTATTTAGAAGACGTACTACCACCGTTTGATTTTTTTGTATATTTTACATGCTCTAATAATCTTACCAATCGGTTGAAACAAGTTATTCCAAATGCATTCATTAATTTAACACAAGCTTATCAAAACACAATTCATTCACAATGATTTGTTTGAAAATTCATGTAAAAGCCAACTCCAACATTATTATGGAAACACTCAACGTGTGTTATAAAACACTCACCGCAAAGGCAGAATAATTCATTATATTGTTTTTCTACAGGTGATTAAATTTACACGGCAATGAATGACACGTTTCATTTTTATGAAAATAAACAATTCTAAGTAGGCGACTACTATAAAAAAAAATTTGATACTTACATAATCAGTAACCTAAAAAAGTGATGTGTATATTAGAAATAAAATAGAGTAATAAATAATGATAAAGCACATTGCTTTAGTCGAAATAGGATAAGTCCCCCCCCACCCTTTTTTTTTTTTTTTTTGCTCTATCTAAGTTACTGGATTTATTTTTATCGATAAACTTCGGAGTATATGTAGAATAGCCTATTTATTGTTTTACGTGTTTTTTTTTGGATGAGATATAGTTATAAGTCTTGAATGCATGATTGTAAACTGTTAATATTTTGTTTGGAGGAGTGGTTGTAGTTAAAATATGTGAAAAGATAGATACAGGAAATGTTTCTGAAGACATAATGAAAATAAAAAATTGTTCTAAGTAAAGAAAAAAAAAAAGTTCAATTTTCAAACAAACGGAGAAACAATATTAAACGAAGACGTAAAAGAAGTTTAAAAAAAATTAGTAAGGATAAGTATGAAAAAGAGTATACGCATAATAGTGACCAAAGCTTTCATGGCTGTAAATCTCTTTATAACTTACATTTTTTGAAAAAGTAAATAAATTAGCTCAATTCCTTATTATAATTTATGTAACGTTGCTTTCCCAAGTCACATTACTTTAATTTGTACTAATGTGGTGGTCAACTTACCCCGTAAGTGAGTCAAATAGGCCCACAGTACAAGTAGTATAATGTATCTTTAAGTCTTTCACATTCGACATAACATTTTTGTATTTTTTTTTAATTCAAATATTTTTCATTCAAATGATCTCAAACTTGATTTTTGAGTCGTTTCACTTGTTACACTTTTTCACAAGTTAAAGCCGTGGTTATAGCATAAATATGAAGTCTATATCAAAATCGAAAAAATGTCTCATATTATTTTCATCTAAACATTCTATCGCATACAAATGATACCAAAACTGAACTTTTACCTCAATTAGAAGTGTGGTTTCCCTTAGTATAGTACATCACTAAGAAGTCGAGGCATTTTCTATTTCATAAATTGGCAAAATGAATAAACATTATATTTTTCATTACATTTTAGCAAAAATGTTTAATTATTTTCATAGATTTCATGAGAAATCAAAATGCATACTTTTATTTAAAATAATATAGATGTGTTAAAGTATTTTTGTAAGCTTCAAAATTGGAAGAGTAAAATTGTTGAATTATAAAAGTATAACAACACATTCAAAGGTATTGTGATCTAAATATTATTTATGAATTAATGTTAAGGGGGTACCCGTAATCATTTTAAAAAAGCAATTTTGTTCGTTTAAAAATAAAAAAAGTAGGTCATGGTATCACACCAATAGTGCCTTTAATAAGAGGTTAATCTTTTCAAGGCTAATTATTTCAGACTTAGAAATGTTTTTAAAAATGAAAGAGACAAAAAAAAGAAAATATATATATATATATATATATATATATATATATATATATATATATATATATATATATATATATATATATATATATATATATATATATATATATATATATATATATATATATATATATATAGAATAGAAACACATTTTCAGAACTTCTTCCCCAAAAATAGAGTAAACATATCTTGTCTCTCATACTAAAATTTCTTCTGCTAAAAGGAAACCGTTAAACTCTATCAATTTATTATATTTTTGGTTTAATTAAATTTTTACAAACTCAACTATCTAACTTTGATTCACAACACAAACTCTATTTCAAACAGTATAACTGCAAGCAAAGAATTATAATCTTATCAAATACGAATGTTTCATTCAACTCCTCTGTATAAATAATATGGAAAGGTTTCTGCTTTCAAAGAAAATTTTAAAACATGAAAAATTTAAATTCTATACTAATATTTGATTCCAAATAAAATAAATACGCTTGAAATGAAAGTTAACTATATATTGATAATCTGTCATTATTAAAAAGATTGCCTATATAAAAAATACTGATACACTATATTAAGTCAATACAAAACTATTATAAGTTACGAAAAGCAAGCTTAGTTTATTCAAATAGGTTTTTGATTTTGTTTCTACAAATATAATGCTTGCATTTTGTTTTTTGTATGTATTTCTTTAACTTTTTCTGAATTGTTTACATGTCAGCGAAATTTTAAGCATACACATATTAAATATTGTTATTTAAAAAAACTCTTATATATCTAATAATGAGTTGCTTTCATCGTATATATTATTTAAATGAGTTTATTATTTTTAATGCCTTCGAGCAAAATATTTTAAATTAACCATTAAAAATTTAAAAACACTTATAATTTTTCAATATTACGCTTACAACAAACATAGAGCTGTATTATATCAGTAAGAATGTATTTGTTAAATGTATGTGTATATTTATATTAGAAATATAGTAAAATTATATCAATTTACATGCTTGACTGTAAATAAATACAACAATGCATTTTTATGATATAAACTCCAAATTCATCATTACTAGAATCATAATAACCTTCGTTACAATTCCAAACGACACAGAAGCTCATTTAGAAACTTTGAACAAGTAAATTAATCAAAAATGTAATCTAACAAACGAATAATATATTTCACAGCAATTCCTTACTCATTGTTGCAGGGAAAATGTCAAAATTACCTTTATGAGCAACATTTAATTAAAAAGAAAATGAAATCTAAGACGGAATGCAAAATATTAGAAACTGTTGTAAATAATGAACTTCAGTATTAAGCAATTTACATTTTCAATTATGTAAGTGAAATAATAAACCAAAGTTCCTTTGATTTAAATAAGACGATGATCTTTTTATTGTAATAAGGGTGTGGGTAATATTAAAATTTTAAGTTTATTTATTCCAAGTTCATTAAGATGCTAGGTATATCACTATTTTTCCAATTTATCTTTTTTTCTTTATAATTTTTTTAAGTATTTGTTAAATAGTTTCTGGTATAACTCCGCTTTGTATGTTTCTGGTTATTTTGCAAATTACATTTCATTTCATAACAATTCAATAAAAAAAAAAAAAAAAAAAATTCCAATGCTACGCAATTTCAACTTTCTTTCCAAACTCCAATTCCAAATAATAGAAAATGTCTTAATATGCACAATCTATTTCCTCTTTCCCATCTAAAATCCATAGTTCCTTTCTATTCTATTCAAGGCCCTACTACTAACCTAACCTTAACGTTTAAAAGATATTGGGTTAGAGTCCAGCAAGGAAATTTCAGGTCTCTGTTTTCTAAGATTACAGATAAATTTATTGATAGTCTAGTATCAATTATTTTCCAATTGAAAAGAAAATAAGATTTATTTCCTCTCAAGACTCTCCACGGAAGTCATTTCCCTCCTATTTCCACTCATCAATTTTTATTTATTGTATTTTGATTAGAATGTATCATCTACACATATACTTTTTTTGGCAATAAAAATATTCATTCTCATGATTCAGCTATTCAACATCGGAGGTTATTTAGGTGGGGAATTGCTTCTGCAAAACTATCTTACCAGTCTCATTACAACTTTAAAATTTTGAATCCAAAACCAGTTATTTTTTCTTGGTAGAAAATTTCCTGAGACGTCGCAAGGTTCAAGTGAATAGAAATAATATAATGTAAAAATAATTTATTCTAAGCAATTTAGAACTAAAGTATTTTAAAATTTATAAATTTATATAAATGTAATTTGAAATTTCTAACAAATTAGAATACTTCTTAAACATTGAACTTTTAACGAAAACATGAGTAGATTTTTATACCTTTATTACATTCTTACGATAAATACATTTTATGCCTATACATCTATGCAAGAAAGTTCAATATTTTGATTTTTTTTTTTTTTTTTTACATTACACATAAACATGACACTTATTTTTTTTTTCAATGGTAAGAGCTAGTTAAATGTTTCAGTCATATTTAACTTGCTTGTGAACTCTTGTCTTGTTTATTATATTTAAATGCAGTAAAACAATTTAAACAAAAAGCTCTTGCTAAACTCTAAAATTTTATTATTATATGCATACAAAATTTCAGAATTCCACCTAGGCTTGATTAGGGCTTACCCGAACAAACAACGTTTCATATTTATATGTAAATGTATCTAATTTACATATTGTAATTTAATTTCTTTTTTGTCTTTGTACATATATATAACATTTATTAAAGAATCAAGAAAAATATTGGATACTTTTATTTTTTAATTTAGTTTTGATTCACATTTAATGCCTTGTTTGCATTACAATTTTACAATACAAGTATTTCTAAAACTAATATATAAAAAAAGTCTAAGTAAAATATTAAATTTACGTAAAAAATAAAAAATTAAAACGTTTTTATTATTATGACTGTTTAAATAGTGTTCTATGAATCATTCATATCCCGATGTATTCTAAGTATATCTCCAAAAATTCAGAAGTCAAAACTCTATTTTGATTTGACATATAGTTCTTTTATAACAAGATGGATGAGCACACATAATGTGTACAAGTAATATAATTGCACAATGTGAACCAATTTACATTTTCTATAATATAATTACCAAACAAAACAAAATGTGCCTTTATGTGTTTTTTTTTATTTTTAAACTACAATTGTAATCTAATTTCTCTTATTTTCAAAATCTAAGGAAGGTTGCCGGCTGTTTGAAATTTTGAAGAACTTTCCCGCTTGCCCTTTTCTATCAAATAAATGATAGGGAAAAAATATTTTTTTTTAATGTTTCCTGACTTATCCAGATTGTCTGGAAAAAATTTTTATTCCGAAATTATGTAGGTAAGGTTGTGAAATAGTGTATATGGAGAGGAAGGGGGTATAATGCTAACTAAATTGTATAGATATAAATTATTAGATAGCCAATTAGAACTAGATTTCTTACAGTGGATTTCTTGTTTAATCTAGATTATCGTGATCACAATTTCAATCGAATTTTGCATTAATAGGATGGGGAAATAGGGGATAAAGAGTTAAAGGTCCATTCTCATAGCTTACAATCATTTGAACCAACTGAAACTGGATTGAATTGGGCAATGCCTGACACCACTATTTCAGCTCTTGTTACGAGGTCACTTCATTTGCTCATAAATATTTTAGTCAAGTAAAAAATATGTGGATTATTTTTTGATAAAACTAATTTTTTAATGTGGTGGGGAAGAAAATTTTGCCACATAAACAAAAAAAAATAATGCATAATTTAATAATTTTATGAAATTGTATCGACATTTTTTTCTGCATTTTAATAGAAATTGGGAAATAAGTTAGGAAAATTTCACCAGGTAGCGTAAAAAAGGAAATTACATAATATGACTTTAACATGTCATATTAGCCTATTTCCAATAGCAAAGATTCTAAGGTAAATATATATTAAAAAGCCAGAAAGTCTTCATACTCAGTGGTTTTCTAAAGTGAAAAATAATTCAATAAATATATAGAATAAATATTTAAAAGAATGTTTTACAACGATATTTTAATAAAGTACTGTTAATATAACATAGATTAATGCTGTTGTTTTTTAATAAACAAATACATATATCAATTTAAACATGCCTATTAAACTATCACATCAATTACATTATTTTTACCCTTCCCCAATTAATACGGTTTTTGAAATGCTTCTTCATATAAATTATATAAATAATAAATACAAACTTTTATTTAAATTATTTTATCTTAATGTGAGGTATATTTAAATGGCATTGTATTCTTTCAATTACCTATCCGTGTATTTACGGAGTGCATTGCATTAGGATTATTGTTCGCTCATACAAAGGTGTTATGAAGTTTTCTGAAAATCAAATCATCTAAATGCAAATACTTCCATATTAGTATTTGATTAAGCTTGAAGTGAATTTGTCCTTATTAGAGCCTGAGATCTTGACAAATGGATCATCCGATTTTAATTTATTGCTTCCTCGTCCATAGGGGCACTTCATATCCAGTTTGGAAACCAATGAATTCTTAGTCATTCAGATAATCCAAATGAGAGAATCCAACTGGCTGGAATTTAATTAGTAAATAAAGATCTGGAATAATTATACTAATATTCGGGTGGTTGCTGTAGTAGATAGGTAAGTCGCGTAACCTTAGAAGCGATATATCAAAGGCTCTATGATTGTGTTTGAGTTTCGCAGCAGAAATGTAATTATTTTATACTGGAATGAATGGGATTTATTTCGAATATACATACTTCAAATGTGAATTCGAGAATAAAGTATAAAAAATATTAGTTATATTATATAAAATAGTATAAATACACTAGCTTTCTGGAATAAAGATTTTCATTTTTATATGTGCGTATTTGATGTAAGAGGGCAAGTTGTAAGTACAGGGGGTCATAAAGAAGCGTTTCCGATATATGGACCTCTATCGGCCATTCCTTTGAACAGATAGAAATAAGATTTCATTTATAGTTATTCAGAGATATGAGCTCAGGATTCTGTGAATTTCAATAAAATGGCACTCATGGTTACTGTTATAAGTAAGGGAACTCGAAATTTTCGAATGTTAACGCCCACTTTTTCCCGTCTTGAAATGCTAATCGCATGCGCAAACCCTCAATAGCGTTGAAACGTTATAGTAAAAATTTGACGGATTATGTACACACATAAAAAATTCTGCGAATGGACAACAAATACACGATGTGTGTCACACATAGAGCAAATTTGCATATGACAGAGGCTAAAGACACCAATAACAGAGCAATGCTCGCCATATATTTATATATAAGTCATATTCATATATATCGCCCATATTATATATAGCCGCATCAGATATTCATATGCGGCCCGATCCTGTTTTTGTTAGCCGTTCGTAGAGCTGTTTTTGTACGTGCATAACACGTCCGTTTTTTGTGATACACGTATCAATCCAACGCTCTTTAGGGTTTTCGCATGCGCTGAGCATTTTGTGGCGGTAAAAAGTGAGCATTGCTATTCAAAAATATTGAGTTTCTGTACCTATAACCGCACAATTTTGTTGCCATTCTCAGAATTCTGAGCTCATACTTCTGAATAACTATACCTGAAATCTCATTTCAATCTGTTGAACGGAATGACCACTAGAATTACATATATCGACAAAGTTTCTTTATAACCACCCAATATTTTCAATACGTACTTTGTAATATTGATATTTTTCATTCCACATCAATCAATCCAACAATACAAACAGTGCGATGTGGCAACAAATCTATAATTTCGTAAATGTGTGATGCTGGACAAACAGAACTAAATAATCTTAATAATAAACAATGAACTCGCAATAAAACGATAGTTTACTGCCTTGAAGTGTGGAGAAAAATGACTTAATTTCGGAATGAAGATTATTTCATTGCAATGATATTGTATATCCCTGGAGATATAAATGTTTGTTTACATCTGGCGGTTGAGCATCTACCTTAACATTTGAAAACATATAACATTTCATATTTTTTCTTATAATTGGAAAAAATAAAATAGCTTCAATGACAAGTATACTAGAGTCATATTTTGTAGAAAGAGCAAAAGAAAGATACATAAATTTAAAATGAATACATTTTATAATTTATTAGTAGCCAGCATTATACATAAAAACAAATTTTTAGAAGAATTGAAAAATGTCCTTCGAAACAAAATTTTTTTTCTGATTGTGTAAAATTTCAGTTTTGCATTTTTTTTAACCGTTTAACATCGGAAAACTTGTCTCTAAAGTTGTTTAGTTAATTTAAAATGAATTTGATTGTTGAATCTGCATTTAATTGCAAAATAATCTTAGGATGTTATAGCCAAAAAGTCAATGTCCCTGAAGTTTATTAGGTTGTGTCTATAATCTGTAACTATGAAAGAACATAAGAGATGTTCATCATTGAACTAAAATTCTTGTACTTTCAAAGAAAGTATACCATAAGTAAAATTGTAAATGTTTACGTAAGGAAAGAAAAAAATATCAAAGGCATGAAAGAAAGTTGGTTGAACAGACCTCAGTCCATTATTGAATTATTTTCAAAGCCATCTCGCTAGAAACTTAGATTCGGAACCTCAACCTGGTAAAAGAGAGGATTTTTCTGAAGAGATTGGATGTGAAAAAGTTGAAGATTTCGAAGAATTTAATTTTAAATTAAATCACCATGAGATAATTTACATGATTTTTTATTCATGATAATTTACATTTATGGAATTAAATCACCATAGAAAAATACTGCTCTGGCTAGTGATCGCTTTGGATTAACATGTAGTAGATCAATGTAAGCTATCGTTTCAATTATGTGGAAATAATTTGGTATCTTAACTGATTATGACCATACTTCTATTGTTGACAAGCATAAACTTTCAAAGGGGGGAAAAAAGCATTAACTGGGAAAAGCTTCAGATATAGGACAAGAACAAGCATAATTCACGACCACTTTAAGGACTATCTTTTGATGGGATGAGAGTGTCACACGCGTGATTGAAAAAGTAAATTAAAAGCAATTTTAATAACCACGTTAATCAATTGTACAAGAATCAGGTTCTTTGGTCTTTGGTCATGTTTCCTCCTCTGAAGATGGATTGTCACTTTATGAACTGGTGAAAAACGTATGAGGTGAAAAACGTACGTTATATGCGAAATTAAAAAATAAGTTACAAGAGCGCCATGGTGATATATGAGCATCTTACAATCTAATGCATTGGCATTTCAGCATTTGTTTAAATATTTAGATGGCGAAATGACTGCGCTAAATTCAATTAGTAGTTCAATTGGACACAGCTCAGTAAATATGAGGATCTCCCAGAGGTACATTTTGAGTGTTGAGAGTGGGATTAGAGAAATATCCAGAATAATTTAACCCAAGATCAACAGTACCTGCTGGAAATAAGTTTTTAAACAAAATCAGTCTTGACAAGCCAATAATTGTAGGGGAAACTGTTGCAAAATGCACGTTTGTACGACCAAGGAGTATTAAACGAAACTATATATCAAGATTATTATAAAACATTAATTTGTTCCACAGTAATGCAATATTATTGCTCTTAAGATCTGTGGTTCCAACGAAATACAAATGATCATAGTATTTGAATACTGCCTTGAAAATGGGAGGTATATTTTAGTAAAAAAATAGGGAGAACATGCAAATTTTTCAACTTAAATAATTATATACTTGTAATTACAACATAAACTATGTTTGACTACTGTAAAAATTACATTAAATTTGCATTTATTCAAAATTAATGAGCCACATTAAAGTTTAAAAAGTCCTAAAAAAACGCTTGTTTAAAAAAAAAAAAAAAAGCGTTTATTACTTTTAATTTTCAAAACGTTAACATAAGGTAATAAAAATATTACATGAAGTGATAAAAATATGTTTTCATTCATTTCACTTTTTTTTTTCATTGTATTTCTACACATTTCGAAAAGTCATGACTTCAAAAAAGTATTCTACAAAAATGGCAAAATGCGACTGTTTGTGGTCAGCATGACTCCCGAAACTATTAACATACGGTGTACAACTTTTATATAAGAGTTAGTGGTAGCCATATGAGATCTGACATTATTATTATTATTTTTTTTATCAAAATGAAGCATGCTTAAAAGGTAATTGCCATTGAAAAATCAATATATTTTCTGCAATTGACAAAAACAGCTCAAACGATTTTTATAAAAATCATTCTTGTAATGCTTTTTACGATATTTCAAAAATATCATCCACCCCCAAATTGTTTAGTTTCAACAAGAAATCTACTAAAGCAAATTTCAATGGCAATTCTAATACGAACCAACATACTCTAAATTTAACTCAAACTGTTCTAATATATATATGTTATATGTTATATATATATCTTCTTTTTTTATAAAAATCATTCTTGTAATGCTTTTTACGATATTTCAAAAATATCATCCACCCCCAAATTGTTTAGTTTCAACAAGAAATCTACTAAAGCAAATTTCAATGGCAATTCTAATACGAACCAACATACTCTAAATTTAACTCAAACTGTTCTATATATATATATATATATATATATATATTAGAACAGTTTGAGTTAAATTTAGAGTCTAATGATTTGTATTAGGATTGCATGTTGAATTGAGCCTGAAAGAATTAACTGAATATCGACATTTTTGTAATAACATTTCTCAACATTTTACAAGTCGTATTACCCGATTTCACTAATTGGCAGTATGAACTTTATTTGCTAAATGTTTGAACAACAGTCAACGGTTAACAATTTGCGCTCCTTTGTAATTTTTTACTACATACTTTCTTATTGCTCTTATTTGATATCATACTTTAACAGTGATTCCCCTGACTTTCAATGCGGTACTTAATGAATACCGATGGCTCAATTTATTTCGTCTTAGTCAAATACCAATCCTAATCTAACTCATCTTCTACGGAACCAATATACAAATTCCACTCACAGAATGTTTAAATAGCAATCGAAGTTAACGAATTGTATCCCATTTGCCAGATTTTTTATAGATGTTTTCCCTTCAGAATTAAACGGCAGTTTCATCGCTCATCGAGGAAACTTCAATTAAGCGAAGCGAAAATTGTTTCCGTAATTAGCACACAATTAAGAAGAGCATCCGCATGAAACGTTCGAACACTATTATCAGAGATCGTTTGCTGCAAATTCAAAGTACTACTAGAATAGGTAGGTGGGAGGGAGTAGGAAAGTTTGAACAATTTGGACGTTCCAAATCAAATCGGCGATTCACGGTGTGCTTTCATAGTTATTAAATTTCCATGCAGTTTATTGGTAGCTCACTTCGGTCAGAGACATATAGTAAAAGAAGATTATAAGTGTATTGGAGAAATTAAATTGGATTTTACGGGACTGTTTGTGATTGCGTAAAATAGGTCTTACTTAAACTATATTTTAAACTGAAAAATTGTTCATTCTGCTGTGGATAAATTAATGCATTTTAGCTCATATGTAGAGGTTTTACAATTTTTTCTTCTTTTAGTCTGCGCGTTATCTATATAAAATCATTACAAGATTTTAAATTGGAAACAAAAACCTCTCCTTAACAACTCAGTTAATAAATTAAAAGGTTATTTATAGATTTATAGAGTGTTTAATATATAAGGCTAACTTTAGACTTTTGGGTGCTGGTTTACATGTTTATAGAGTGTTATAAACCTTGTAAGAAATAATTAAAGAAATGTAACTCCAGGAGTTTGGGAAAATAGGATTTTGTTTGATTACTTGGGAAAATGTGATTTTTTGTGCATATAGTCCACCTTGTTTGAGAATAAGAATAATAAAAAAAGAATGTAATCATGTAGTACAACCGTAGTTCGATATAAATGTGCTGAGTGCTTTTTTGAGTTTTTTTCAGTTATAGCCTTTTGAGTTAGCTCCTTGGTTGCGGCTTTGTGAGAGAGTCATTAGATGAAAGTATGAGCACTAGTAATGAAAGGTACACTTTTTCAGATAAAGGAATTAAATATTTAAATACAAAAAGTATATATATATATATATATATATATATATATATATTTTTTAAATGCAAGAATACATAGGCTTTTATTGAAAAAATTTCAATCTACTGATATAACAAAAATAAATAATGCATATAAGTATTGGTGTATAAAATATACAAACTAAATGTCGTAATAGATTTAATGTCAAACGTTTTTATAAGATTTGCGTACCTCTTTCCTATTTTAAAGAAGAAAAAAAAGCTCATGTTATTTAGCGCATAGTAATTGGGTTTTCATAGTTTTATGTACTGATTTATCCTATTCATTAATACATTTACTACTTGTGCATAATTAAGTAAGTTAAATGCGGAAGATTTGTAATTTAAATCCACAAACAATTACGCATGCAACATTTTACTAATGATGCCATAATTGGAAGTTAAAAAAATAAAAATAATTGGAAAGGAAATATACTGTGAATGTCAAATTAAACGAAGCAGGCAAACATTACACGAAGTATTTTGTGGAATTGTATGAAACATACTTCATTCTAATGCATTAACTACTAATTTTCTTTCAAATATACTAAGAAATATGAATCCCTATACTGATTTTAGCCGCATAAAATTTATTCTCAGTTCTTAAAGCTATTTTGAATCCTTCAGAAATATATTTTTAGAAAAATATCGAAAGTAAAAATGGATGATGGAAACTGGACCATTAAAACATATCCTTTGCATCACCTTTAAGGATTTAAGTGAAGGTAACCGCTCAAAAACCCATTTATGCGGCTTTCTTGGCATACTTGAGGCCTTGATCCCATATGATAGCTTTAAGAATGTATTTGGGATCAGAATACGATACCTTTCAAAATCTGATAGGTTACATGGCTCAACCCTCAAACAAGTCACTTGACCTTATGCTGGATACATTTAAATCCGGGATTTTTCGAATAGTTTAACTATACAAAATTGCGGGGGATCAATCATATTTATACAGTTGAATTTTATTCACCTTTCAATCAGAATATATTTATATGAGAAGATTTACTACAGCTATAATCTGTATGAAATATTTAATGGTTTCGAGAAAAAATATCATGTTTAAATGCTTTATATATTGTTGTCAATACGGTCCAATATTCTCTTGCTTAAATATATTGTCATGTAATACCAATAATAATAATAATTAATACCATAGTATTTAACGTACTACTATAGCAAAAAATATTTAACTTCTATATGTTTTTAATTTTTGTCAAAATGAAAATAAATAATAATGGAAATAAAATTCAGTTATTAGTGTTTAATTTCTTAAAATACGTACTTGCCATCAATAAAGTTTATTTTTCCTTGCCTTTTGAGAAAACAAAGAACAAAATAGTTACTAAAATTATGTAAGAGATGAATACAATTTGTAAAAGGTTATGAATATTGGCAACAAAAATGCCTGGATTTTCGAATACAATTTCCCTTTTCTCATTGTTATTAACCTTTAATTCTCTCAAGAAAGCCAAAGTTAATAATTTTTCAAACAAAAGTAAATCATTGATGATTGATTTTATTTGAATCAAAAATCCCCCCCCCCCCCCGAAAAAAAAATCATATCATTCAACTGCACATTTTAGTCATTTGAAACAAAATCAAATTTAGGTTTATTAGGGAAGTATCAAATCATTACATGTGGCTTATAAATCTCATTATTAGACCCTGATTTGACCCAGTTACTCACCATGTTAAAATGGAGTCATTTGGGATCGTATTATGTGGCTAATGACTCTTCGTGTTTGATGTCAGAATGGAAACCCTCCCCCCCCCCCACACTCCCTTCTCCCTTGGGCATATTTAGTAGTAAGCCGTGATGTCTATTTCAATGGAATCTCTAATGTGTGACCAGTTAAAAATGCTTTATTGAATTAAAGGAGATTTTGACACTTAATTCCATATTTAAATTGATTATGTTTTGTATTACGTGTATAAAATTTTTATAATGCATACAATTTTTCCTAATGAATTTTGAGCTATAAAACAAATTAACTGTAAAAGAACTCATGTAACAAGAAATATTTGTTAAAATGATTTTTTTTTTAAAATTTTTGTCTACCATCCATTTTCTAGAAATGTTACTAATGATATTTCTATAGCTATTTTTTTAATTTACTAATATTATTTTTGAAGTATATTATTTATAAAAAATATTTAATGACTAAATTGGATTTAACTGTGTTACTTCCATTTAGCATATTAATTTGATAAATGGAATATATTTTTAATATTTATAATGATATGTGTTTGTAAAGAGGAAACAAAACTATTTCCTCATAAATCAGTTTAAATGTAATTAAATTTTATAAAAGCAATTCATTTGTCCTCATAAAAAAAGTTATAAATCAATTTTAAAGAATTCTTTCTGAAAAGTCGTATACTTTTAATTGTTACAGCCAGCACACCGAACATTCTCCTTTACATATACATTAGCCTTAATCATTGTACCCTAGGATACCATTGAAGAACATTTTCTTTTCTAAAAAAACTTTTTTTTTATTTAAAAACCTATCTCGAAGTGAAATGTATACATCTATAATGAATAATTCCTTAAAAATTTGAAAACCGTTGTTTCAAAAATCCCCATTAAAAGGCGAATGCATGCTTGTAAATTTTATTAGTTTTCAAAACTGAACTATCAAACAATATCTTAAATTTTATTATGATTTAAAAAACTCTTACAAATTTAGATACTTTAACATACTGTTACAAATTTTCTTTATCAGAAATAATGACACTGAGTTACAAAATAATGTCTTATTTTATTATTCCCTAAAAATTCTATAATTCTTGAAACTGGAGTAGCAATTCGCCGCACACAAGTTCACACCTCAGTCTCAGCAGCGAAACACAAGTCTCGCGCGCACACAAGTCTCAGCAGCGAAAACCCAAGCCTCATGACATAAAAATATTTACCCATTGAACTGTGTTGGACTGGACGGGAGTCTGATCAATTCAAACGATAGTATTTTATATCTTGCTAAAATTATCTATTTATCTAGAAAAAACTAGATAAACTTAACCATGACCACTTTCTAAAAATTGTACTTTCGATAGTATTTAGAAATTTACATTCTTTAAAATATATAATTAAAGTTTGCAATGAGCAGCTAAGTAAATATTTATCAATGAACAGAAATATAAAATAAATAATCAAAGCAAATCGAATCGAATAACTCAAATAATTTAGATGTTGAATTTTTGCTGTTGCAAATTATTAATTGTAATTCTCCTCAACATAACATCTTACATATTGTTCATTGTAAAATTGAAAAGTTATCGGTTGTTTTGTATTTTTTTCATAAAGAAAGCCCATTACAATACATGCAATTTTAAGTCCCGAAATCCTAAAAAATACCTAAATGCATTTAAGAGGTCATTTATAGAGAACTGAATCATAATTTAGACTTGTGTTAGCAGAACCAAAATATAAACTGTTTTTAAAGGATTGACAAGCCAAACCAAAGAATAAAATTTAAAACAACAATCGCTTGATCTGAATATTACAATACGAAATGCGAACAAACAACATATTGTTGCACAAATTGTCTGTATATATTGTAAATAGTGACGTATTATTTCAAAATTCTATTGTAATTTACTTTTATCTTATTTTATTTATTAATTAATAGCCATTATACAAGTTAGAAAAAGGTGGCAACACCTAAAGCAATCGAGAAGTTTCGAGAAATTTCTTTTCTATGAATTGGCTGGAAACTTCGAGAATGTCTCACGCGCTTGTATATAAAAGACTGGCGAACGGGAAAGTTTTCAGATTGACTTCGGAGTTCGTTGAAAGCTGATCGCTTTGTTTACCTATTGGAGTGAGCTTGTATAATCGCTGAATTCGAAGTTATTTTTGTTGAAGCTTGTGTTGAAGCTTGAGAGTAATTAAACTGTTGCCTGTGAATAAATTTTGTGAGTTTTCTGAAGAGAGAATAAATATTTTTATACCGTGAAAACTGTACCATCATTGCCTCAGCGGAAAAATTCATAACAGTGGTGTCAGAAGTGGGATCTCGTAATTTTGAATGCCGACAACTAGAGGAATGATGGAAGACCAAATGAAGCAGTTGATGGAAATGATTGCTGGAATGAAGGCCCAACAAGAATCCACTGCCGCCGAAATAAAATCCGAAATGAAAGCCTGCCAAGAAACCACCGCAGCAGAAATGAAAGCCGAACTTTTCGCTACAATATCCGCCGGCCAAGCCCGCCAAGAAAGGACTAACGCTGAACTCGCCGCCGCAATCACCGCCAGCCAAGAAGCGACATCATCGGATATTAAAGCTTTAGCATCCAAGCAAGAATCATCTTCTGCGTCCGTTGATAGATTTATGGAGCGCACAGAGAGTGTTCAATCAATGAAGGCGGATATTTTGGATGTCAGAGAAGATCTTAAGACAGTGGAAATGAAGTTGAAGAAAAAGTTTCCACCGTGCAAGAAAAAGTTTCTACCATGCAAGAAAAAGTTTCCACCTTAAAGGAAGAGCAAGACAAATTCATTGACGTTGTAGAAGAAAGGCTGCGAAAAATGGAAACGCGTGAAGCTCTGGCCATAGCGTCACCTAATTGGGATAACGCTTCCATCCCCTTTATGGCGCCGCGCTCTAACATCAAAGTGGCCCCTTTTGATGGGAAGTCGTCTTGGCGCGTTTATCAAACGCAATTTGAATTGATTGCTTCTGCGAATGGTTGGGACGATACTTCGAAAGCATTCCATCTCGCAGCATCTCTTCGAGGTGAAGCTGCTGACATTTTACAGACACTACCTGAAGAGAAGCGGGGAGAATTCGTGGCGCTGGCAAGTGCGTTGGAGTTAAGGTTTGGGGAGCAACATCTAAAGGATTATAACAGACTGCAACTGAAAGTGAGACAGCAGAAGGCCAATGAAACTCTTCAAGAATTGGCATCGGATATAGAAAGACTGTCGCTCCGCGCTTTCCCTGACTGTCCCCCGGATGTACGAGACGATCTTTCTCTGCAGTATTTCATCGACGCTATTCAAGATCCCGATGTGCAGCAGGCGGTAAGGTTATCCCAAAACAAAAACCTGAAGTCGGCCCTCGTGTACGCCATGAGAGTGGAAGCCGCGCAGCTAGCTTCTGGAAAAGACCGACGATATGTGCGTGGGGCATTAGCCGAGGATTCTTCTGACTTTGTCACCAGTAAGCTTCGGGAACTGGAAAGCAAAATCGATAGAATGATGAGAAGCTATCCCGGAGCCAGGGATCGAAGGACCAGAGTCGTTTGCTGGCACTGCAAACGGGAAGGGCATCTACGACGAAACTGCCTTGATTTGAAAAAGAGAAGGGATAACACTACCACGTATTCTCCACAGCTGAATCTAAGAAGATGTCATCTCGCAGGGCAGAAGCTGCAATGTAGAACAGGTGAAGCCCCGACCAGTCGTTTCCACGTTTCATCCCGACAAGGAGGAAACCAGGGTTTATTCGTGAAGGGGGAGATCAACGGAACTCCATGTCGTCTAATCGTCGATTCGGGAGCGAACGTAACGATCGTAAGGACGGACGTGGCTCGTCGCCTGAACAGCCGACTCCTCTACACAGCGCCCTCTGTTTCTCTACAAACTGTGTCTGGTGGTAATATCTCTGTTCATGGGAAATTGCAAGTGGACATTGCCCTTGGATTTAACACCTACAAGCACACCGTTTATGTTGCCGAAATTGTAGATCCGTGCATTCTCGGAATAGACTTTTTGAAGAAAAATGGAATTACGCTGAATTTTGAGAAAAGCCAGCTGCAAACATGGAGAGGCGAAGTTCCTTTGCACGATCTAGACATGAAAGAGCTGTGCGTATATCGGATTGTAGCTCATGAAGACAATGTCATAGAGAATGCTGAAGAGTCCACATCTATGGAAAGTACCTCTCCAGCCTCGGAGAGAGAACCGAAGAAAGCGACGTTGATGAAACCCTCCCAGGAAGTGGTTCATGTGGAAATGGACAAAGTTAGTGACGAGGGAATCGACATCCGTACTCCTGTTACAAGCATCGAACGGAGGTCCCGGGATCTATCAGCTGCACCCGCGGATGATTCGGACGCAATCTCAAAATCATATAACCAGCAAGATGGGGATCAGAAACTTTCACCGCTTCTGTTGGCATACGGGAGTGCAACTCACGAGACCACCGGATTTTCTCCATCTCTAAAGATGTGTGGAAGAGACCTTAGGCTCCCCAGCAACCTCCTCTTTGGACAACCACAGGACACTCCTTCCTCGCCTGTCCAGTATCTAGATGATCTGCAGGCACGTTTGGAAGCCGTACATCGGTTCGCCAGAGAGAGAAACAACATCATGACGGAGCGCGTGAAGATCCGGTACTATGCCAAGGCCATGGACCGTTCATTCCAGGAAGGTGACAAACGTCGGAAAGGACTCTCCCCTAAGCTCCAGACGAACTGGGAAGGGCCGTATGGGATCCTTAAGAAGATCAACGACGTCGTGGTGAGAATTCAACGGACACCTTCCTGTAAACCTAGAGTTGTACATAACAATAGACTAGCCCCATATTATAGTAGAAGTGATTGAATTGCCTTTCCTCTTAAGGACTTCACTGCCCGGGACGTGCAGTCTTTAAGAAGGGGGAAATGTTGCACAAATTGTCTGTATATATTGTAAATAGTGACGTATTATTTCAAAATGCTATTGTAATTTATTTTTATCTTATTTTATTTATTAATTAATAGCGATTATACAAGTTAGAAAAAGGTGGCAACACCTAAAGCAATCGAGAAGTTTCGAGAAATTTCTTTTCTATGAATTGGCTGGAAATTTCGAGAATGTCTCACGCGCTTGTATATAAAATACTGGCGAACGGGAAAGTTTTCAGATTGACTTCGGAGTTCGTTGAAAGCTGATCGCTTTGTTTACCTATTGGAGTGAGCTTGTATAATCGCTGAATTCGAAGTTATTTTTGTTGAAGCTTGTGTTGAAGTTTGAGAGTAATTAAACTGTTGCCTGTGAATAAATTTTGTGAGTTTTCTGAAGAGAGAATAAATATTTTTATACCGTGAAAACTGTACCATCATTGCCTCAGCGGAAAAATTCATAACAATATGCACTCATATAACAATGAAAATGCCACTTTGAAAAAAATCATATCTAAAACATCACTTTTAATAAGGGTCATTGGTTTATCAAAGCTTTATGGTTTTTAAAAACATTTATTCCAAAAAAATAAGTTCCAGGTTTTACCTACTCAAATTAAATCATAAAAGAACCTCATGTTTTCTTAAAGAATAGTTCTTAGAATTGCTTATTCAGACAAATTGTTAAGAATACTCTTTCAAAAGGAGATTACCTTTAGTTCTATTGCATTAAACTTTAAGAGCTAATCTATTCAGCAAGATTCAAATCATCCTATTCATAATTCTCTTATGTTATTCAATTTCGGAAATAAATAATTCATTGATAAAAGATTCTAAAAATAAAAGAAGAAAAAAATAGGAATCTTATAGACAAGAAAAAAAAAACTATTACGCAATTTAAAACCCAAACAAAACACCAAAAAGGATTTAAATAGTTTGAAACAAACTTGGTGTGATACAACAATGTATTAGTTTTAATAGAATATGTGTGACACGTATTGTGGAAGAAATATTGAAAAATATTCTGCGTTCTTTGCAAACATTGTTGATAAAAGTAATTTGAAAAATTCTTGAAATTTAATTTTGTTTTTTTAAACAATACATGATTTTTTAATTTTAATAATTTATAAAAAAAAAACATTTTATTTTCAGTTTACTGGATATTTGGTTATTATATATTTTCGGATGAGAAGTGAACATTTTGATCGAAACTTAATGCGATGGTCCTTAGCACAATCCAAAAAACATAGCGACCTTGTTCTGTGTAATACCTACACAAAAACAAAAATATACATCTACACAAAATAACAGTGACTTTACCAGTGATAAAGAATAAAAAAAAAGTAAAAAAATTAGGATTTGACACTAAAATTTTTTGTCCCTGCAACGTATTCGACAATGTAATTTTTATATATTTTAGCACATTTCAAAATATTATTCAAACACCGTTATAGAATTAGTGTCCTATATGCTTATTAGAATATTAATTCTTTTGATATTAGAAATAAAATGATAAGGAACAACTGTGCCAAAATTAGGCCTTCATCTTTGATGCATCCTAAATTTATGAAAAGTAGGACATTTGGGTTCTTCCCTTGTAGAAAGTTTAAAAATTAAAAGTTCGTTTTTGAAATTTGAAATACATACTTTACCTTCAAACTTGGGTTTATGGCTTTGTGGGAATTAAAGAATTTGAAAGTGGGTTTCAGTATATTTCACATTTAAAACGGTTAACCACTTATTAAACCCTTAATGGTTGTTAGTTGCAATCATGGTAGTATTTTTAACTGTGCTAAGCTTTGAGAACATGTGAATACTTAGTCTCCGTATATCATTTAATTTTACTTCTTCAAATTGTCATTGTACAATGAAAGTGTAAAGTTTAATAATTATAACCGAATTGCAATTTTCAGTAATTAAAGTTGGAATGAGAAAATAATTGGACATTAACTCCAAAAGGATTTTTTTTTTTCTTGACTGCAAAATCTGTTAGAAATTAAATATTAGAAAGAATAAAATAGTGTCATCAAAATGACTACAAGACTTACTGAGTTTACGATATTTTTTATTTCTAAATTTCACCAAATAGGTGAGATATAATAAACTTTGATATGAAACCAATATGTGGCAGCAATGTGGTCTACATTTCTTTATATTAAATATTCTTCGTAGCAGTCTTTTAAGGTTTCTGTACTGTGACCCCAACAGATGACAATGTTAACTAACTTTGAAAGTTTATATTATATGTTATCGCTTTTCCAATTAACATATAACTCAAGAGAATTTATGTATTGATTATTGGCGTTGTTTCGTTACTTCAAAATTAGGTTGCCCTTTCTGAAACGTATTGAAATATCAATTTATCACATTATACTTTCACTTATTACCTCAATTACCTCTTACTCAATACATATTTTTGGTTCCTATTTAAGTATGTCAACTTATATGTTTGTGAGTGAAAATATTAAATTGTGTTGATGTGAGGGAAATTTGCAAAACCGATATTATGTATATATAAAAAAAAAAAACGTTACGCAATTGGTAAAATATAGTTTCTCAATGATATTAGTTTCACCAATATTTTTCATATACATTATGGCTTTGTTGTTTGCGTAAGCTGTTATCTTAAATATAAATTGCATAATCTGTTGCGAAATTATAATTTACATGGTTATGAGTGCGTGATTGGTACCTTTGAGCAACAGTTTTCTACATCTAAAGTAATAGCGTGTGCTACTAAACATAGTGTGCTGACTTCCATTATAGACCTTTTAACTGCTACAACTACAACTCAAAATATGTTGTAAATTCACGCTTTGCTAAAATTTTCAAATTAACATTCACTCACCTCTCAAATTTTTATCATGAACTCTTGATTTAGAACTTCCTTTTACGCTTTAAATTCACAGTATTTGAGAATTAATCATGTTATACCATGAATTTATAACCTTAATAAATCTATTAAACAGCTTAATAAATATTCATCATTTTAATAAAAAGAAAATTGTACACAAATAAAGAAAATATCATTTCATTTTGAAATATGTCGGTACTGTTTTTTCTTTACAGTCAATATTTGTTCCGTGAAAAAAAAATGTGTCTACGGATTATTAGTTATGAATGTTTTTAAATGCGAATTTAGCAGGAAAAATACATATTTTAAACACACACACACATATAAATCAAAAAATAAAATAATCCATATTTATTTGTTTTTTTCCAACATCTAAATATACTAGAAAATAAAGATCGAAATACTTTTTTGAATTATTATTTGCGTTGCGATTCTAGTGAGATATTTAACGCACTGATATTTTCAGATTCATTTGTATTAGACTACATATTTGAAAACAGTATATATTATTGTTATTTTTTAAATATTAGGTTTGAACTAAAAAGGAAAATTTGCAAAATTCACCGAATCGAGGACACTTTCTATCAAGATTTAAAATTTTTAAATCGCCTTTCATACCGTAGTTAAATAATCAATATTAGTTAGAAGTAATTTTGTACTTGCAAAATTTGTTCAATTTTGTAATAAATTTTTTTGCACAAAATTTACTAAATACAGACATATCAGATTAAACAAAACTAATCTTAAATTAATGTTAAGAAACCCAATACTTAAAAAAATACATATATTTACAGCATAAAAATTTATTCGTAGACACATCTTGTACATATTTGTATATTATGATTCATAGAAAACATCTGTAGCTGAGGTGAATGTATTGACTATACTTCTGAATCACGAAATGACGGGTTATGAAACAACGCCTAAGGGATACTCATTGAAGTGTGGAAGCCATTAGCACTTCAAGGGAGAGTGTCCTTTTGAATGGTAAATGTATTATACTTATTTAGTAAAAGTAAACCTTAAATGGATTTTTTTTGTCATTGTAAAATATGTCTTCTTGCTATATTTTATAATTATGAGTATATTCTGAGATGCATGAATTAAAATATTGAAAGAATAAAAACATAAATTAAAGAAACATGTTTTTATGTTATACTAAATTCAAATTTATTTTAATTAAGTTTTTCCAGTTAATTTTATAAGTTAATTTTCGAGTCAATAATATTACAAATTTAAATTGTTACTGTATTCCTCAATCCAGATTGATTGGTAAACTCACACGGTGTATAAAGTCATATCTCTCTTTCTAATATGATACCAAATTTTAGTTTTAAAGGTAATATTTCTTTTCAACTTAGTATTCTATCTTTTATTAAATAAAATTCAGATGTTTAAATTTAGATTTAGTTGTATTTAACTATAAAATGATTAATTTATAATTTTCTTTCATAAACCTAACTACGGTTTGACATTTCAAGACATTTTTGTGTAATAATTCCACAGCGCAACGATTAGGATATATGTTGCGGACTCGTATCTATGAAGAATTGTACTTTATAGACGTACTTATTGACATATGTGAATAAGCAGCTATTTTAAATATGGAGTTCCATTCAAAATAATTACGTCCAACTTACCATTTGTAACCATAGTCAGATGCGGAATTCAACAAATGGTCTAGAAATATTCCATTCTTAATCATTCTCTTAAGATAGTTAGCTTACTTAACGTTTGATAAGTTTTAATTAACGCTTATATAACTGATAAATACTAGTGTACCAAGTCCCAAGTCACGACGAATGTTTCGGCGCATTATAGCCCTCGTGTTGCTGACAGCGCCAGATAATCTGAATACAACCAACCAACCAACCCAAGTCACGACTCTTCAATTACACATGCCAACAAATAAAAATAATAAAAAAATAAAAAAATTGTGCCCAAGATTTTCGAACTGATTTTAGCTACATCTGGGATGCTGAATCTAAATACGAAATCAGTTTTTCTCTCTCAGCTCTACTTTTTTAGATCAGTTCTTCTTTAATGTTCAGTTCTACTCGACATGTGCAATTCTAACTTCCTTTTGTGAAGTCCTAAATCAATACAAGGATTGGCTATTATTTCTGTTTAGTATATATTACTGCAATCAATCGAAATAACTGCAGAAAGTGGACTTATCCTAATTTATTCTCTGTAAGACGCCCAGTCCTTCATTCAGAGGAAGTGCCAATAACAACGTTTTCCCAGTCACCAAAGCTCTGTAGGAACGAGTATTGTCCCTCTGATCACCCTTCTGTTATTAATGAAGGTGATTGTGATAATGATGGGATATCTTCAATTCCTCAACATTTCAACCAGTATGAATTAAATGACCTCACCAGAGTTCTCAGCTTTTCAAAATGTAGCTTCTTAATTACTTGCTTCCAGGTTGAAAGAAAATAAAAATTACTGGAACAAGGAACCAAAATTAGTTTTTACCATACAAGAGAAAAGGATCTGCTAGTCTTCTCTCAAAAAGACAATCTTGTAGTTTGCCACGAAATTAGAGAAATCTAAGGAAATATGAATCTTCCTGAATATGTTCCAGATAATTGGCACCTATTTATTGACAGCTCAAAGCAAAGTTTGAAATGTGTTCTTCCTTTAACACAATGGGAATAAATGTGATTCAATACAAAATGCTCACTCAACAAAAATGAATGAAGAATATAACAACATAGCTATGGTTTTGGAGAAGAGAAAGTATCATGAATATCAATGGGGCATTTTTGTGCACTTAAAAATTGTAAACTGTCACTTGGACAGCAAAGTGGCTGCACAAAATATCCTTGCTTCCTGTGATTCTGGTATAGCAGAGATAGAACATACTACTGGGTTAAAAAAGAGTAGCCAAACAGAGGAAACATGGACGTTGGGGGGAAAATGTCATAAACAATATCTTAGTTGAACTAGGGAAAATCTTCTGTCCTTCACTACATTTTAAGATGGGCCTTATGAAACAGTTTGTAAAGACTTGATAAGCACGAATCAGGCTTTTCATATATAGAGGGTGAGGGCGGGAGGGGGAATGTCTCAGTTTAATTCAACTCAAAAAATAAAAGCAGGAATATTTCATGGCCCACAAATAAGACAACTCATTAAAGATCCTGCCTTCATAAATTCGATAAAAGAGACTGAGCGAAACACCTGAACTTCATTTGTTGAAGTTGTCAAAAAATTTCTGGGCAAACGCAAAACTGAAATTATGTTGTTTGGTAAACAAGATGTTTAACACTTTCAAATCCTTGGTTGTAACATGAGTTTTAAGGTTGTTGAGGTTGGTTGAGTTAAGGTTACAGTCACTAAAACCATTTTCCTGAAAATTTAGGAGACATCAGTGAGGATAAGATGACAGATTTCACCATCACATTAAAACTATGGAGGACAGCTACCAAGGAAGATGCGATACGCACATTATGGCAGATTACTGCTGGAGGTTCAGAAATAGACTGTTCCAAAATACGTTCAAGAATGTCACGGAAAAGAAACTTCTAAAGTGTTCAGTGACTATAATTAGTTTCATCGATGACATTTTCTTCTATCTTTGAATACAATAACATTTCTATAATATAATAATACAAATTCCACGTTTAGTTTTTTATTTGATCCATGAATTTAACTTAAAATAGTGTAATGTATATTTGGGGAACTCTCTGCTGTGCATACGAGATTTTTAGCTCTTTTTTCTACTCGGAAACAAATTAGAATTTCTAAAATTATGATGAATCTAACAGTTATGTTTTTGACTTATGTAACTCTAGTTGGTGACAAAGTTATATTGAAAAGTAACTATTTTACTAGGTCAAATATACATTTAAATGCCACCAACGCAAAGGTCCGTGCATCAGTGAATAAAAATGCATATTTGATCTAGTAAAATTTATTATTTTTCCATGTGACTTTGTAACCATGTAATATTATATCAAATAAAAACACAACTATTAGATTCATCTTCATTTTAAAATTCTTATCTGTTTACGAGTAGAAAAAATAGTCAAAATGTCCCGTGCGTCAGCCAGAAAATTGTCCATTTTATTAAAATGTTATATCTTAGAAATTAAAGCTCTTAGGCAAAAACTAATGTCATATATGAATTCAGGACATCAAATTTATATGAAACCAGCTCCAATTACCCCGGCACCAAAACCACTGTTGGTCTGTGTTATAATATCGCGACTATAACCAGACTATTGCAAATAGTTCTGTAGATTTGATTAAATACAAGCTATGTATTCTGTCTGGTTAGATACAATTGCCATTCATATAACAAACAGTGTTAATAATCAAAATTCAGTCTAGAATCCTGGAGATAACACAATTCAAAGTTAAATTAAAATTCAATGCCATCTTTCATAAATAAATAGTAGAAAACACACATACATTAATACACGATATTGCATTTTGTTCTTTTCTACTTTTCCTGCATCTTGAAAAATTTAGAAAAAAATTCGTGATCCACTTGATACAAACACATAAATTCGTGATCCATATTAACTTTTATGTTTAACTAAAGCGTCATGCGTATAAATTTTTAAAAATCATTGTTTTACAGAACATTTTAACTCGTACTATTTTCTCGCAAAATAGCCTTTTGCAAGCAAATATTTACACATATTATTAGTTTCAAAGATGTATTGATTTGAAAAATGTGGGTTACAATGTTTAAACGCTTGGATTTACAAATTGTCCAGTACTTTATTTATATTTATCTAAATATTATTTTTTAGCTATTCATTATTTTCTTTAGAGCAGTTATTTTTAGAAAAATTTAATTACCAAAAATATATGAAATATTTTTGGATTTAACAGAATATTTATTTATATTTCAACTCCTTATTTGAACAATGTACTTAATTGAACAATTGTTATTTCAAAACTGTTATTGTAAAGTAATATTCTTTAAAACTTTACGTTTTTTTTTTATGCACGACCATTTACATCTATAAATAAAATAACGTTCTAAAAATCATTTTGATTTAATAATATTTCTATCATTTACACAAAAATTTATTAACTTTTCATTTTATAAGTATAGAGAGATTCCCTTTACTCATAGATTTTTTAAAAAATACGTGACAAAAATATCATTCTAACTGTAAATAAAACATTTACAGTAACTTGCTGCATTAGTATATTGTATGTACAATTTAGGTATTAATTAAAGGATTAAAATTATTGAAAATGAAAAAAAAAATGAAAAAAATTGAATTTTAAGATAAATTAATGGAGATAAAAAATTTGTAATTTAAACTTTGTGCAATAAAATATGCAGATTAATTTTTATATTTGCACAGCTATGAATTCAAATGAACAGAAAGAAACAATCTCCACGAAATGTACAATGTTTTAAGTGAAAATAGATAATATCCAAGCCATATAATTCCTTCCTTTTAAATAACTGCACAAAATAATGAAAACTTTAAGGAATGACGTATGGTATTTAATGTATTTTTGATGTTTTAACATTTATAATTTCTTTTATTAAATGAGTTTTATATTTTAGTAATATGGTTACAAACTATATAAAAACAGTTTTAATTTTAAAGCATTAGCTTCAGCCACTATTTTTTTAAATATTGATCTATGGGTATCATTTTATGTTTTAATATACATTATTATTAATTTGATTAATTAATTTAAATTATTTTGCTTACCTTCCGCACGACTGAAGGAGTTGCTCATTTCCATTGTTATCAGTGTACAAAATAAAGTTATCCGGGCCAGCTGCATTACATTAGCAGTTGCTCCCACTTTTCTATGATAACGGGCCATAATCACTTATGTTAATAACAGTATTGACTTGAAATAGTAGGATCACACAATTTGGATGGTATTGTATTACAATACCGATATATTATTCATCACAGTATATATAAATGTAGGTCAATATTTTTTTTTCTGTGCTATGCAATTCAACTGTTTTGTCTCCAAGATTTTATAAATTCATTGAATAGTGTTATGCTATTATCGAATATTTTAATATTTGCAATTCAGATTCTGCTTGCACGTAATTTCGAGTTGAGAAAAATTATTTATTAATGCACAAAATGTAAGTATCCCTTTTGTAGATATTGATAAACACTTATACCAAATCAATTTTTATTATGATTTTTTAATAGCGGCGGCTCTGTGAATATCGATTGATAATAACACAGCTAAATTATCCATTGAAAGGTTATGATCTGAACAATCCATTATTTATGGTGATAATTAGTCAATTCAACGTGCACTTTTAAGTATCCCACAAATCACAATAATGTCATCCTGTTCAAAACACTTGCAATCACTGAATGTCGTATATCAACTTGAAGATATCTACTTCAAAATAAACTCAACATCAAATCCATCACCCATCTTTGATAGGCCAGGAACCAATGCTGCCAGCACTTTTTTTTTATTTTTTTAAGATTTTAAGATTTCCTATGCAGGATGGGAGCAATGCGGATAAGTCCCGTATCGTTCCAGGCTAGACTCCTAGTACTAGCCGGTCGATCGGTTCATCCACAAAGGTAGGGTTGTCACACTGCGCCAAGATAGCGTCGCCAAACTCGTGCCAATGCGGTCATAAAAGTTACACTGTGGAACGACTGATAGAGGAGGGAACCTTATGGTCTATGCAGTAAATATTCGTATTGTATTCATGAATATATATATTTAAGTGTCGCATACTTTGATTATTTCAACAATTGATCCACATACTTGAGATAATAGCTAAATGTTGTCTGCATGATGTCTATAAATATGGAGAAAATATCGAATTCATTAATATATTTCAATGAAAATTGAATTTCCGGCATTTTAAGAAATCAGTAGCATCGACATCAATTCGTTTGACATTTCTATTTGTAATTATTTCTGTTCATATACTTAATCCTCGATGTTTCGCAGTATGGATATACATTATTCTAGGGCAAATTAAATGAAATACAAATTTACATTAATGTATGTTATATTTCTGAAATTGTTCACCCTAGACTGAGAAATATGTTAAGTAAATTGAATTTATTCGCAATTCCTCTAATAAATGTAACCAATTTAACGCTATAGAGGAAAGTAAACATAATAACTGTAAACATGTCCCGTCATCCAATTACGTTATATTTTTATCGATGGGGAAAATAGAAATTACATCGTAAATTGAAATGTTAAGTATATAATCAATACAAAATTTCATAAATACTTATTCCAATATTTACAGAAAGTAAGTTATTCAAATAAATTTCTCAAACATAAAGATTTCTAGCAACTTATTTTTTTTTTCGCAAATTCTCTGAAGCATTCAATGCAAGAAAGTGTTATATTCTATGTATAGTCATAAGATATTTTAATGGATTGATGGAATCATTCATGATAATTATTGTCATATTTCACGTTTGTTAACACTTTATCATAAATAGTATAACATTTAATTTTACAGCTTTATTTTTTACACTAAAAATGCCACCATAAAATATAATCCGTAATTTTAAATGCGGTTAAAATGGCGTGAGGTCACGCTTATTAGTAGTTGCTATGTAGTTAGATTACTCAATAGTGCAATTAAGTTTTTTTTATGTTTATATAATATATAACTAATAGTACAAGACATAATTTGCAATGAAGCAATTCCATCAAGGGCACTTAAGCGCACCTATTAAGAGATACTCAAAAGTGAGTATAATGCTTGGAACTCATAACCTGCATTTAGATGTCATACAAGATGATTAAATAAACACATGGCAAAAAGTTGGAGCACACTTGTACTCGCAAAAAAACAATTAAAAAAAAATTGAATTGTTGATGTTCGTAAATTTTAGATTATTGTACGTGTGGCATTTTCTTCTATGCATGCAAATATATAAAAAAAAAAATTAAAAAAAAATACCAAAATCTATTTAGCTAGACATTGTAGTGTTTGTCTTGATGTGCCAAATTCTCCTGTGAGGCTTGTAATTCTAACACTTAATAAGAATTTCTTTTTAAGTAGTAAAATAGTATTAAATTTTATCTTTAATTTTACCACACTATTAAGAAAAATATCCCTATTTTGTGCAGAAAAGGACAATATGGGTAGTTAAATAGCTTTGCTGAAATAGATAAAATGTGAAAATCACAATAGAAAATTTGGATTCCTATATTTAAAAGAAGTTAACTCCCCTTGTACAGCATTGAAAGTCGAAAAAAGTTTAGGTGGGAAAAATCAAGGTATTATTGGGGGGGGGGGGGGGACTTACATATCTCAGAGTTAAAGTTTTAGTCTTGATGAACAAGGGAGTATAATCGGCGAAACAAGTTACTGTATCAGAAATAACATTGTTGCCCAATAGTGAAGCAGTTATAACAAGGAAGATGATAAAACCATAATTAAAACGTACATAAGTGCACATCCAAAGCAGCACTTATCAAAGTTATACAAGAAATAGTATATAAATTGATAAAATTCGTCATGGGACAGCAGAGTTTTGTTTCTGACTACATCTAGATCCTCCAAGCAAACACAAAAAGCAAACCCATACATGTGGGTAAACTTAAAGACTCTTCTAAAAAAGAAATCATGACAGATTACGTAATAATACCGATACCAGAGACAAAGAATACAAAATGCTTGTGTTTAGGATAACGGAAGAATTGCCACCTAGATCAGGGATTGGCAGACCACGGCTTCGGAGCCACATGCGATTCTTCTCATAGATATATGTTGCTCTTCACGTTCTAAGTAACTCAACTTAAAAATAGACAGATAAAGCAATAAATCGTAATAAATGTGTGTTTTGTTTGGGTAAACCCATAATAAACTTATTGTGCAATTTCAAAATCTGAGAAACAAGGAAAATGCTACGAATCACAAGAGAGATGTGTAGGGTGGACTGTTAATAATTTGTCAGAGTACTAACTGGAAATCAGAGCCTCCTGATATCTTCTCAGTCGAAATACGTAACGTACCAATAAGACTGAGCAATAGGAGTGCGCCCAACATGCATCACATTGTCAGTCGCATCGAGCCTTTATTGACATGTGTTGCTCTTTCGTCTCCGATTGAGGTAGATAGCAACTTTCACTGTAAACATTTTGCGGTTACTCGCGCTATTAAAGCATTTTTTGCCTTTGCTTTTAATATACTGAATTATAAAAAACATGGGCACGACTTCGTTCAAAAGGAAGAGAAAATTTATGAAGAAAATTGTGAATTTAAGAAATAATGAATTGAATTGTATGCATTCATTCCAAACAGAAATAGACTACCAATATGTTTCATCAACCATGATTTTCATACCATAAAAATGGTATTAAAATCTGTGCTATTAGAAGCTCATATTGGTACTGATTGTATTTATTTTGCGGCTTCTTAAAATGTTTGCGATTCTGATTATTCAATGTCTGGCTCTAGGGTCAGAAAAGTCTGCCTACCCCTGACCCATATGATACTAGTAGGACTACAGTGTTTGTCTTCCATAACTTGAAGAATATCATCGAACTTATAGAACTCAAAGTCAAAATGTAAGGGACCAAGCTAGTCAATGAAATAGGTGCAAACCAAGACATAAGTGAGAGATGACGCTGATCAATTCTAAGGAAAAACCAAAACCGATAAAGTGCTCTGAAAAAAATTTAAAATTTTGAAACGTTAAGTGCGTAAACCAAGATCTATTATTTACAAGGTTCCAAAACCTATTTGAAGGGAATATATTATCAAAAGTCCAATATTTACATAGTTTTTGAGAAATGAAAAGTTTGTGTTGCAATTTAGCCTTCCTACGAAGATAAAACATAATATTCAGTGACTGGGTATTTATGACACAAAACACCTTTCGTATCCTGGTTAAAATGAAAAAGTTAAGAAGAATTAAACAAGAAAAATAGTTAAAGAGTAAATCACCAAGCAGTGCTTCAAATATATGGATGTATTCTTCAAATAATGTATAAATTTACACATTGCTTAGATTTGCATAAATCAAGAACATTGCATTATTTGGTTTAAAGGACACACTCTAAAAAGTTGTAGGAAAGAGTGGAGTGCACGTTTCTAGTGCAAACACTATATCTGTAAATTTCGAACAAACTTCGACTTCAAGCAGGATGTCAACAGTAAAAATTGTCAAATTATAATCAAAGGTATTTCAGTGCCAAGTGAGAAAGTTGAGTAAAGTGGAAACGATTAATTTGAATTGTTAAAATATTCAACCCAAATAATGAAAATTCATACGGATAAATTAAGTTATAAATCATCCTATATTTATCTGTCTGCAATTAAAATAATCGATAATGTTTTATTAATCTGCAAATAGAGCATGTTAAAATGGTAAGTAGGCAAATAATTATCTTCCATACTTTCCCTACCATTTAGTTTTGGTAAATAGCTTTAATTTGAAAAATTGTCAATTTTATAAATTTAGATTTTCAAAATTTCAGTTCCCGTTTACTCAGTCATGTTCGTCAAATACCGAATTAAGTTCAATTAGTTTTCTTAATGGGTTTAATCGATAATTTTATTCTCCATACACAGTACTGAATCTAGTTTTAGTTTAATATATTATCTTATAAAGCTCGTTGGGGCTGACAAAGCTGACCGGGATTGCCTTTGCGGGAACCATCCACATTAATATCCACAAGTTCAAGGAGGCGGCTGAAACATGAAATTGCTTATAGAAAAGGGTTTGCTTGTAAGAGGGAATCAAGCCCTGTTGTAAGCTTCACCGTGTGAGCAGTTGAATTGTTCCCCAGCTTCCAAAGTTATTGTATTTTAAAATGCTATAAACTAATATTTTCTTATTAAAACTAATTAGATAATTTTCTAATAATAATTAAATAAAAAATATTAGAACATTTTCTAAATTTTTTTTTATTTAAACATTTGAGTCTAGGGAATAAAAGAATACAACGTTATGTGGAAAATTATGTATTTGAAATTCCATACATATTGATACTACATTAAAAATTCTGATACAAACATATAGCTTTTCAGAATTTTAATTTAAATGTGTGTGTCGTAAATTAAATTGTCCCTTTTTGTGGGAAAGTAACTTATTTGAATTTGTTTATTGTTATAATAATGTATATATATATTGCATTTCATACTACAACTAAAACAATAAATACCTTTTAAATGATTTTGTAGTTATTTTAAAATGATTGCTGACGTAATTAGAATACTTCTTTGGTTAAACTTTTAACCACTTTGAATGTTGTACAGCTTTAAGTGAACCAGTTTTAAATTATTTTTCTGTAATTATGTTGGAACTTTTATGATGTAAATTAAATCGGTTAATGAATTATTATTTGTCTTACACAATATTATGCTTTAAATTACAAATAAAGCATATCATTAATTACTTCCACCTATATTTGAAAATTTCACATATTGGAAAAATATACTTGGTGCTTGAGCTGGAGAACGCTCTCTTAAAGATATACGCAAGGACGTCTAGTGTGTCTAAATACACGGTCAACACTTCCTCCGCTGTGTAAAAATCACGCATTTTTAAGTTTTACTTTTCATTGAAAACTTTAAAAAAAAAAAAGGCATAGGTAATTTAAAATATATATATATATATATATACACTAAGTTTTAACCTTTCGTAGGCACATTTGACCTAACAAGTACAGATAATGGGGAGGGGGGGGGGAGAAATTTTCGTCATGTTTCTTCATTTTATAATTTTAATGATGATGTGTGTCTTTTGAGAGTTTTAGAAATAAACTCAATTATGCATTTATTATGTTTCTGGATGTATTCCATCGAATGTGATATTCTGGCAGAACTTAGTGGTCAATATATTGCCCCCGACGAAGGTTAAAATGTGTTTTGAATAAATTATTAACATAGTTATCTAGGAACGCGGCAGTTTTCCGCCGTCAAATTCGAGGTCAAAGCGGCAGACATGCAAGTGTATATTATGTTAAACAAGCTAAGGCTTGTTTTCGACCCCTCATAGCTAAGCTTCTATTATAGCTAGAAATTTATTTTTTTGCCATCGTGTTATCTTGGTGAATAGACGAAAAATAACAACGTAATTGTTAACATTGAACAATAGAACTTGGCAAATAAATCTTTTGAAAATTGACTAAGCTACCACAATTTGGTCCTTTTCTGATTCATCCTCTTCTTCTGGATGTGTCTAAAACTTTAGCCAGGTTATTTGATTTGTTGTTACCCTTCTTTTCTTATTCCTCTCAGTTTTATTAGAGGTAGTGCCTTTTGGATGAATTAATGTGTAGGAATGTGAATTATTAAATGCGTTCGAATGTGATAACTACTAAAACAGTGTAATGAGAAAAAAGTAAAATTTACTTATTTTTCAACTAAACTGCATGTTTATCAAATCTCTCAAAACAAGTGTTTCAAATTTAAAACGACTTTCAATTTAAAACAAAGATTCCAAGGCTTCTGTTTCGTTTTGTACCACGTACCATTTGCTCACTAGTACGATATCTTAACGACTGCACAACCAAAGATTGCTTAGTGTCCGCTTAAAGTAATAACAAGTCTTATATTTCAAACTTAAAGCGAAAAATGTTTTGATACAGATTTAAAAAAATATTTCTTGGTATATAAAGCTGGTAGAAGCAGAGCCTGCAAAGTTCTGATTGCCTATGAGATTCCTCCAAATAATCCCAATTTAGTTCATTGTGTACATGTAACTCAAAAAAATTATACGCTACTGATTGGTGGCACACAATAGATTTCATTACTTTTTCTGGTTTACTTGGCTGGCTTTTATTATAGAAGTTGGCTTATATAGTTAATATTATTACTGACTTCCCATTTGTATTTGTTTATACTATTCGTTATAACATTCTTTAATTGCTCAATTATTATTATTATTATTATTATTATTATTATTATTATTATTATTATTATTATTTTTTTTTTTTTTTGCAAAATGCGTTTGGAAAAATGCACATGCCTTAAATATACATTTTGATTATAAACCATATTTAAGTGGGAAAAACGGAATGGTCTGAAATGCCCTAACAAAAACTTTTTTATTAAAAGAGGGATTCTGAATAATGTACATTCCAGTTTTCCCCTTGTATACGACTTAGAACGTAACGACTATGAAACTTAGGCAATGTGCTGTAAGAAAAGGGTTTTTACTCTCTGTTTAATTTACGCAAGGTACACTAACCCTGTGAACGATGAATGAGGTTACCGCTACGTACTCGAATGCCCAATGTAATACTGTGCCAAGTAACTTAGTTGTGATGTTGGCAAGACACTGATATGTGAAAGAAAATGAGACATGAAGACAAAGTGATTAAAAAAAAATCACTCATTTGAATTGATGCTAGTATAGGTGTGTTTTAAGGTTCACAAATTTTCACATGTTCATACAATTTAAAAAACCAGGGAGTATTCTTGATTATTAATATATAATAATAGTATAATTAAGTTTGTCGTGCACTAGTTGTTTCAATTTTGATTGACATTTTTTTATTTATTTTTTTTAACTTTAAAAATAATACATAGTGGATTGTTACTAAGTTGCGGTTACCTATTCCACTTGTTTCTAGACCATGTGATTATTATTTTTGCCTGATCGAACAGAAATGAAAAAGTAAATAAGATGAATCATTTGATTTCTGTGCACAAATTTTCCAATTTTTTTGAAAACAACAATGGTGGAAAGGTAATATGTTGATGAAGTAAGTGACAGAAGATAAATCAAAAATACAAATTTTCAATTTGAAATATCCAGGGATTGTTAAGGAAAAATTTTATATTATAAATTGCGAATATTTGTGAAGAGCAGTGTTCATAGAGTTTCATATTTCATAACAAATAACACAGGACCTATTATTTGTTTTTCAAATTCTGGATGGAAATAAATAAAGTATATCTTCCTCTGATGCTCTACTAATAGCTCTGCTTCTACATTAAAAACACGAAAAAATATTCATGGATCAAATATTTTAAAACATAGATAAGTAAAAGATTATATAGGTAGTTAATGTATTTACTTTAATTTTTTTCATTGCTTTGTTTTAATTTAACATTAAAGATTACTATTAAGTATGCTAATTTTCTAATTATTTTATTAGAAAAAGCTCTTTCAAATTTCACGTTAGCTGTCAATTAATCTTATTTTAGTTTATATTATTATAAATAACATTAAAGATCATTTTGATGGCTGATTAGGTAAATATATATATATATATATATATATATATATATATATATATATATATATATATATATATATATATATTTCATGTTTTAAAATTCCTAAGTAATAAAAACATGCATGTATGCATTTAATTGAATCTACAATATAATTCTACAAATTATTTGTATCCCTTTCAAAAACTTGTGGATTTGTTTTATTAAACTTGAATTTGAAATGTATTCAAAGTAAACCCAGTTGCTGGTATTGTAACAAATTATAAAACAAAACAAACAAGCAATGAAAATGCATTATCCAAAAATGACAAATAAAAAAGGAAGTTACCGATTTAAAATATGTTAAATTTCAAGTAACCCAGTAAAACCGTTTGCAACATTTGTATGCATATTTTCTCTAATATGGCGTTGAAATTGAAAATATTTATTAATGGCAAAATATTATATTTATAATACAATTTTCATATAAAAGATATTTTTGTAAATTATAAATTTAAAAAAAAAAAAAAAAAGTCTATAAATATGTCTTAATAAACTAAGAATAAGCTGTTTGACTTTGCGAAAACTAGTTAATCAAAAAATTGCTTTTGATATGTAAATTAAATAAAACTAAACCTATATAAATAATCACCTACCTTATAAACTCACATCATTTATACTACATCAGCTGTATTACTTGTTTTTAATTATGATAATTTTTTTTTATTAATATACCGTGTACCGTGAGAAAGTGTGATTGTTACATACTTTAGGTGTTTTTATGTACCATACGAACTCACATCAGTTATACTACATCAGTAATATTACTTGTTTTAAATTTTGATACATTTTTTTTTATTATTAATACACCATGGGAAAGAGTGTCATTGTTACATGCTTCAGGTGTTTTTACGTAATATACACCTTAACATTTCATGGATTTGATGGAACACGTAAAACAAAGAAGATGTACATGCCAGCATCTAATTCATTTGTTCAAAAACAATTTTAGCTGTTTATAAAATTTGACGGTAGTTTCTTTCGATAAGTATAATCTTACTATGCGGTGTGGAATGACTTAGTACCTCTATAGTTACCTCCCTTAAAATTTACAAAAAATACAATTTTTGCACATTTTAATCCCTTTGGTTTAACATCATACATATATCGGAAACAGTAAAAAGAAGTTGGCTTTAAAAATGAATTTTTCTTAGTAGGTCATTAGTTTCATGTAAAGTTAATTAGTTTTTCTGGAATAAAGAGTATTTTGAAGGATTTAATCAGTACGATTCTGGATAGAAAATATTTAGAATATTTAAAACGTATATGTTTTGTTTAACACATGTAAGTCTAAAACATATAACCTGTAAAAAAGTTTAAAAAAAAAAGAAAAATAAGCCCTTAAATCAATTTGCATGTTGCTTACGTCATAATTCGTAAGTGAACTACAGATGAAAATGTGGAAAGCAATGGAATACAGAAAAATAAAATAAATCTTGTATTTTATCCTTAAATAAATTGAATTAGTTATTACAGTGAGCACTGTTGGAATACGATCGTTTACTTTATGACAATTAATAAAATTGACAGATGGTGTTAAAAACCGATAGGTAGCGTATATGGTACAAAAACGTATGTAGCACAAGTCCCCACTATCATACACTAAACATTAAAAATTCACAGCTAATTATAGCATATTTATTGGGGACAAAAATACACAATGGGAAATATATTTAAATAAAATACTTACAAACTATATTATTGAAGGAATAATAGTTAATTTTATTCCTCAGCAAATTTAACTTGAAAGATAATCTAGAAAGAAAAAATATTCGAGAAGCAAAACTATTCTTAGTTTTCCTTCATTAACTTTGTGTTTAAAATAGGAAACACACTTTATATGCAAAGGTTTTTCTTTCTTTGTGTTTAATTGCAACAGTATATCTACGTTTTTTTTTTAACTAGAAGTAGTAAAAGGATTTCATTAAATTAAGTAATAAAACATTTGTACATAGTGACGAGGTGTTACTCTTTCTGATTAGGATATGTAAATTGCATTTTTATACAGTGTATAATGGCTATTTCTTTTTGTAAAATCTTAGTAAATTTTTTAATTAAAATTAATTGAAACTACTGTATATACATCTAAATTTATAACACACATTATTTATTCTTCAACTTCCTAAGGAATTTAAATTTTATGCAAATATTTAATAATTTGTGTTCACACAAAAATCTGTTTCAAACATTCAAATTTATAAACTTTAAAATTCTAATTACGAATTCTTCAATACACAAGATTTTACTTTAAAACTTCTAGAACAGCTAACAGCATACGATACTTCAACCTAATAAGAAATATTCATTTTGCAAAAGTAAATTAAGTTTTCATTTTAAATAAATTAACAAACTTTATTGTTGTCTATATGATGATATTAAAAGGTAAAAGGTTAAATATCCGCAAAACAAATCCCAAACTAACATATAGAAAATGTTCATTTTCTTTCAATACATCCACAACTCTAAAATATGAAACGCATGTTGAATTGAATAAAACAATAAAGTGTTATTTATTGCCAATACAGTTAGTTCTTTGAAAATTTGTAGCGATGTTTCAAATACATACCTATGCTTTCTTGATATATTTACATTTAATGAATGTTCGGTTATCAAAATATGAAATATTCTCTAAAAATGAAGTATAAAACTTATCTACTAAACTCTTGACTTTGAGGTGTGCATTTAAAATTATATTTTAAAGGTTGTGCCTCCTGGTGTTACTTCAGAAATATATAGGACTGTATAATAGCTGAATGCAGGCCCTTTAAAGGAGGAGTTCCTTGATTGCATACTTAGATAGCTTGCACGCTTAAAAAAACCATATCTTCTACTTGTTTTTAGAAGTTTAGTGACAAGGTTTTAGGCTAATGCCCCCCGTCTCCCTTTCTCCGTACATAACAAATAATGGTCAATTCCTGTATTGTTTGAAAACGGCCAAATTTTTAATTACAGCCAAATTTTAAAATTTAATTAAATAAAAATTAACAATTTAAAAAAAAAAAAACATATTTTGAAACTAAATTAATGCAGAAACTTCTTGTGTTTCAAATTTCACAGTTTTCCTTGCACAAGATATTGATATACAAGTGACACAAAATTCGATTCCTAACTTTTTTTTAATATAGAGAGATGTATATATGATAGGATAAGATGCAAGTAAAATAAATTTATTTATTGATATTTAAAATGATCTCATTTGACTCTTATATGAATTCAACTCGTTTCAATTAAAAATAATAATTATTTGTGTTTGCATTAATGTGCATGTCAAATAGCGGATTTACGATTCGGTGGCATTAAGATCTTTAAATCATGATTTGAGTATTTAAGAAATATAAAAACTATACAAGTATAAACAAAGGAGTTTTAAAATGAATTGAATTAGTTAGGATAGTCAAGATATTCAAAATAAGAAATTTGCATTTTACTACTTTTTGTTTACACATAGAATTTAGAAACTTCAAGCTAGAAAGCTTACATTGTTGTTACCAATCCATCTTTTTACATAAATATTTCTTAATAATAGATACAATAAATGAAAACTCTTAAATACATTAAAATACTGCAAGTACTAAAACTGTTAATTTCTATAAGTTGTAATTTTTATTATTTAAATGTTAGTATTATACATCACAGTTAAATACTAAAAAGCACAACTTATATAAATTACTCTCATTAAGAATTATCATTGATTTTTTTATTGTTAAGAAAAATCAACAACTCATAATAATACAAGTTCCCTTGTAAATTTCACTTACTTAGAAGACTTTAAGGAAATTAAGAGAATTATTCTATAAAATTTCAAAAGCATACGAAAAATGCTAGTATCCCAACAGAAACATCTTTGTAAAAAGGCGCCAAGTTCTGTATGCAATCATTATAGTAAAATTATCTTCTCAAAGTCAAAATTCCCCTGCATAGGCCTAAATATCCAACTAAAATAATGCTTTTGTGACTTGTACATTACGAGTTAGTGAACCAGAATACATAATGGCCAAGTGTCACAAATATTTTTGCAGCTAGATATTTAGGCCTATGCATGGTAATTTTGACTTTGAAAAGAAAATTTTACTAATTTTTATTGCCAGTAAGTTACAACAAATTTAAAATTGGCTCTATTTTAGATCTCAATACTTTTCACGACCGTAATCATTACATGAAGAACTTGGCGCCTTTTTACAGAGATATTTTTGTTGGGATTTCACTTCTTTTTTAAAGGTACTAAATTTAAATTTATTATTTATTTGCACAACAATAATTAGTTTTAAAACGTTTAGTGTTCATAATTTTTAAACTTGCAAAAAAACTTCCTGAGATTGAAAAGGTTAAGCATATGTGTTTTTTACTTTCAATTACCCATATGTATATGCACATAGGGTAATGAAAGTATAACATTCAGTCAAAAAAAAAAAAAATTAGATCTTTTTGCCTTTCTCCACGTTTTGGAACATCCTGATTTCAAAAAGTGATCTAGAAAAAATGTGTGTGTATCTGTGGTCAGCATAACTCTCGAACAAATTGACCTAATTGAACAAATTTTAGTTGGTGATGACACAGGGACCTACCATTACAGATTACTTCAATACAGAGTTATATTTCCTTGATCATACCTCATCAACGATAATTTTTTCTCCCCTCCCCAGTTTCACTTATAAGAAAGGATAATATAAAAATTATTGAAAAGTATATCGTCAAAACCATCGATTTGCCAAAGACTTTTTTTTTTTTTTTTTTAAAATACCCATACAAGAATTAGTTTAAAAAATATCGTCAACCTGGCCATTTTTTTTAAATGAATGATCAAAATATAAGAACGATAAATGACACAAATTGACATCAGCATCATAGTGTAATTGAAAGTTGTGCAATGTTCCACACCCCTAGTTTTTTGGAATTCACTTATTACACAGTCGACTGTTGACAAACTTTTTGGTGGCGGTCAACTACGAGAACTTAATGACTATCCGACTCCTTTATTCTTTTAATTATTATTTGGTTTGAAGGAAGTTTTAAATAACGTTCTCAACTACATCCAATTCGTGGAGAATTACTCGAGATTTTTCTAAAAAAGTTAAGTCTTTCGTGCTGCAGTTCATGACTTACTTATGCATTCGATATGAATGATGATAATATAAAATTATTTTAAGGAAACAGTTCATTCAGATATGCAAAAAAGTTGGTAAATGGGAAAAAAATTAACAACTGGCGATCATTTCGTAGGTGATAAATTATATCCAACAGTCGATTTTATAATGCCAAGTACACTTTTTTTTTATTATTATTTCTTGATTTTTGAGGCTTTGCTGCGTGTGGGGAGTTTTTCTTCTATTTATATATGCTAAGAGCTACTAATATTCTAAGTTTTATAATTCTAGCCCCAATAGATATGTATTACAATTGAGATTAAAAATTTTCGAACATTGCCCTCTTTATGGGATTCAGATTTTCTTTATTAGTATACATGTTAAACCTTACAAGCATACAAAATTTCATAGTTCTAGCTCTGCTAGTAGTACCTTAGTAATTTTATGATCAGTTAGTGAGTTTTGGGTGGATTTCAAAATATGTCACTTTCTGGCGTTTTCGAATTTGATTTTCTTCGAGAAAATATAATTGGAAACCAATATAATTGGAGACTTGAAACTTAAGTTAACTTGGCGAATGTACTGCCGTGCACCTTGATATAATGCTGATATATTTGAAAAATATTACATTTTAAAAATATATTATCACAATATCTATCCATCCGTGGTTTAAGAAAATCGTCAGCAATTTATTCTTATAGTAATGAAGATATGGCAGAGAAGTTAAGCGGGGGAATATTTATATATTGCAATTTTTGTACATTTTCTTACTACTATTTCCATGGAAAGTAATTTTGGAGGATTCTCTTATTTGAAAAATATTACTTTTTCAAAATATAATAACACAATATCTATCCATGTTTCTCTGCTTAATGTTGGGAATACTCATGTCCATATAAATATCCAAAGAAGTCGGATGATGCATCTTTAGGTAACTATCAAAAATTGAATAAATATTTTTATGGAAAATATTGTGGTTGTTATTGCAAAGTAAATAATTTAAAAATTGGAAGGGGGACATTTTTATAAAAAGAAGTCAAATGTCACTGAAAATTTAATTTTTAAAGGACAGTTTAAGCCTTTTGACTCCAACAAAAACAGCTTTTTTTATGTAATATGCTTTAAAGTAAAATGTACTTTATATTTTTAATTGTAATTTTTTATGCGGTTCATTGCTTATTTCCATCTTGAAAAATTATAATTATTTTAGACATAAATACGTTTTTTTTTTAAAGTTATCAAGTGAAACGTAACGATGAAAATTAAAAAAAAAAAAAAAAAAAAAAAAAAAAATGAGCATAAGTTACCCACAAGATATTTCATTAATTTCTGGAATAAACTCAATATTAGTATTGGAAATTAAAGCTAATTAATGGGTTTACTCTCTAAAGCAGAATTATCCTTTAATATAGTAAAAAAATATGTTGATATAAAAATGAAAATTAAATTTTAGTTTTAATTTTTTTTCTAACTACAAAAGACGTTTTATAAAAAACTTGTGATCTATATTTTTAATTCCTGCTTCAGAGAATGTCAAACTATCCTGTGTATATACATACATATTTGTAAAGGGATAGGACTATAACTTTGTTTTAATATTGTGAGTAACTTATATTCATATTTTTTTTCTAAAATTTCTATCATTACATTTCACTTGATAACGTTTTAAAAAACATATTTATGCTTAAAATATTAATGCTTTTCAATAATGAAATAAACATTATGCTGCATAAAAAATATCAATTAAAAATACCAAATACTTTTTATTTTAAAGCAAATCAAAATTTACGTAAGAAAAGCTGTTTTTGTTGTCGTCAAAAGGTTTAAACTCCCCTTAATGTACGAACATTAAATTCCTGTTTTAGGCGATTTAAGTAATTTTATAATATTACTTTTATTTAAGAGATTAATTATCTGGGCACAATATAAGTCATTTTTTGGTACACTACCAAAATAATTAAAAAAAAAAATGTGGGGAGTAAAGTTAAATTTGTGTTTATTTTTTTTTACCTATATTAGCACCATCCTACAGCTCAGATTTCATTCTTATCATTATAGTACAGTTAAACCCCGTTAACGCGAAATGGCTTAATGGCTTAACATGAAATCCCTTTTAATGCGAAGTAAAAGCAGTTCTCCGTACTTAAAACTTAACATTAATTTATTTGTTTAACATGAAATTTGGTTAACGCGAACAATTTCAGCGGCCCCATCAACTTCACGTTAACCGGGTTTGACTACAATTGTAAAAATACATTTAATTTGCCAACTTTACAATAATGGTATTTGTCAATTATTTCTACCTTATATAAAATTTAGGTATCATAAGTGCTCAACATTATTTTAATTGGATTTTAATCAATCGCTGTTGTTTGGATGTGTATTTTCCCCCTCGATAACGTACATCGAAGTAATAAATCTTAATTGTATTTTTCCAGTTTTATACATTAAAGCAGTTATTATCCATAACAGTCTGGCATTCAACGGAAGACAAATATTTTTTTCCTAAGAGAGCAAGCAACGCTGTATAAAGAAAAATCAACATTCAATACTCGTACATTACTTCATTCAGTTAGTTATCTTTCGTGTTAGCACCATTACTGATGAAATTAAGCACACTGGCGATAAAGTGCCAAACGAAGTATATTTGGCAGATAGAGAACTCTTCTTCGAGCACAACTCAGACATCGCGCCCTCTATTAGAAGTGGAAACAACTACACAAGAAGTCCCAATCGTATTGCAGCATGATCACATGATCAGCACAAATTCTGGCCCACTTCCAAGCGCATTTTCCTTAAGTTCTTTTGGGTGCCCAGGTGGATTTTTCTGGAATGTTATTATTGTTATTATTTGTTTGTTTGGATTGTGCGTGTTTTGAGTATTAGATTCTTTTATTATCACTAGTACTGCAGGGGGTACTTTTTTTCATTGAAAATCACTTTGGGGTGCTTCCGGATTTTTTTTTCTTATATATATATTTGACGATAGTGTTTTAGAAAGTTGTTGTTTTTAATTCGAGTTGTGTGCTGTTTTGGATTTGTATAGTGTTTTTACTTGCTGAAGGTGTTTGATAAACATTGTTTTATGTGGATGTAAATGTTTCTGGGTATGTGAGAAAAATGAAAGGCTTTGTATAAAAAATTGTAATTTACGAGAAGGTGTTTTTTTTTTTAATTATTTGTCATCTGAAAAAATATAGTGATATTATGTAGTTTAAGAGTAAGGAGCATCATGATTTAACTTGAATTTTAAAAATTTTAATATATTAGTATCATTCTCTAAAACAAAATTTTTATTCAACATATGCCTGAGTATGTTCTATGTATACAATAGATTCAACAAGTATGACACAAGTGAGGATTATCGCATCTATGAAGGATAAAAACAAATTAAAAATATATCCAAATATATAAAGAAATGCTATTCGGAAAATGAAATCTTAAACAATTTTCATTCGGTATAGCTTTAACTGTGAAGAACATTTACTCTCGCAAAGATACTATTCGAATCTTCGTAAAAATATTTCCTGAAAGTAAATAATAACGTCGTATCTATATAAGGTTCTTTTTAAAGTAATTTTTATACATAGAACAAGTGGGGAATTTTTTCACGAACGACTACGTGTTTTTATATATGTGTTTGATTTTTAATGCCATAAAAATATTACAGCGGACAAAAACTGAACATCAAACTAGTCTGGGATAAAATATTTATTATTTTTTTTCCTAAAGTTTATTCACATTAACTTCATTTTATCTATTCCTTTCAAAGAAAATAAAATATTTGAAAAAAGAGAATTCTATTTCAAAATTTTCGACTATTCTAACCATTAATTTTTTCCCATTAATCTATTACCACTATTTCTAACCATTAAATTTTTCATAAACGTAATGGTGAAGGCGTAAATGTTTTTAATTTTACTTTTACTCAAAAGTAAATATTATATATAATAACATGTCGTATGAAAAGAACCAAATAGACAAAAAAATTATTTGTATTTGTTAATTTTTACTTAAACTCTTTAACACGGGTAAATAGTACGGGAGAAATTCATAACAAAAGCAAAAAAGAATGGTATTGGTATTTTGATAAAACTTAGCAAACATGTTCCATTGGTAAAAAAAAAAAAAAAAAAAAAAAAAAAATCTATAATCAAGAGTCCATTAAAATATCTAGCAAAGAAGGATGTTTTTGTTTTGTTTTTTAGGGGAAGGGGGTAAACTGAGTTAATTTGGCGTATGACACATATGTGTGGAGTATTTTTTGACGCTGAATCGAATGAAAAAATACCATATAAATAACCTAAAAAGGTTATATTCCATTTGTCTATTTTATAAACGAAAATACTTGTAATATCAAAGTACATGTAATGAACCAAAACTTAGTGGAAAAAGTTAATAAACAATCAAAATTTTATAGAAAAAGTACCAATTAGTAACAAAACAAGTAAGTAGTAGTGAATAATTGAAATAGTAAGTAAAAAAAGTATAAGAGATAAAGAATAAGTAAGGAAATAAGGTAAACCTTTACAAGGTATTTTTGACCCTAAAAATGACAATAACTTTTTTATACAAAATAAATACGAAATATTTCATATCGTCTTGTTTTATTTTCATTTGATTCAGCATCAAAAAATACTCCACATACATGTGTCACATTCTTCGGTTATACCAAAATTAATTTTAACATTAAAAAAAAAATGAACCTTACCTCCCTCCCCCCTACCCTCTCAAAAAACACCCTCCTATGCTAGATATTTTTATGGACTCTGGTTTCTTTATTATCATGACCAAATAAAACGTTTTTGCCACATTTCATGAACGGGCCAATTTTTGATTTCTTTATGTCGTATTTTACCTGTCCTCGAATTTTATATGTGTTTTCGTTTATAAAAGGGACTGTAACTTTTTTTAGATTAGTTATATCACATTACTTTTTTTTTCATGCGACTCAGCATAAAAAATACTAAAAAAAATGTGTTACTTGCCTATATTTTCCCCAAATTAAATGTTCAATTATGAAACCACATGACAAACCTCGCCCACCCCTCTACACCCCAAAAAACACCCTTCTTTGCTAGATATTTTAATTAACTCTTTTGATTATTCATTTTCATGACAAATTAAACGATTTTAAGTAGTTTCATGAACGGACCAATTTTTTTCTTTAATGTCCTATTTTAGCTGTACAAATATTGAAGAATTTTTAAGACAAAAATTTATTAGATTGAGTTAAAAAAAAATTATTAATGAACAAAGTATTCTAAAATTCAAAAACAAAAAAAATAATATTATAGAAATTTATATAGTTCCAATTTTTTAGTTCAAAACTTTATTTAATTACATTTTAAATTATAAATTGCAAGGATAGTAAATATCTAAGAACATAATTTTAATTTATAACAAATCTTGCACTACAATTCGAATTACAGAAGTAAAGACTTAGACATCCTTAATAACTCCTTCGTAATATACATTCCGTTCATTAATTTCTCCATGAATTGCTGTTAAACTTGATGTTTTGACATTTCTCTGAATCCGGGCTTAGAATTTAGTTAAGAATGTATTATTCAAAATGTGAGACACCTGATCCATCTGGGAAAGTAACAAATGTTTATGTACCGTTTCGAAACCGAGACTATAAGAACACACACGAACTGCACACTTTATTTAGCTGACTTATGGTGTTGATATATTACATATAATATGAATAATTGGTAAAATATTTAAAATTAGAATTGCATTTGCAAAATTTGTATAATTCATTGGATCATCAATTTCCATTTCTATACTACATTAAGTTATTTAAAAGCTTATAAAAGGCTTTGTTAATACCTTTAACTCCAAAGTCCAAATGATACAGAAACTTTTGAAAGATCAAATGAAAAGTATTCTCAACAACACTATTAGAAGTTCACATCATGATTTCAAGTAGATATACGGATTAGAACACGGATATTCATAAATAAGTTGTCTCACCAATTTTGTGGGAAAACAAGCCAACTTGGCGACAATTTTACAAACAAACTCTAAATTGATTTTTGTTATCAAATTTTGTTATAAAATATTTTGTTACCTAAAGTTTTTTTTTATTATTATTAAATGTCATCAACTTTATCAGAGTGGGAGGAAGTTCCTGTCATTAAATGTCCCCAAACTGTACATGCTTGGTATCTTTCCCTGAAATATCATAGTAGAAACATGCATTGAAATGATCATTTAGCAACAATAGCAAAGTCAATTCAACGTGTCAACTTTAAGATCAATTAATTTCCAAAATTTGTTTGTGAAGTAGGACATATTTCCATGATATGAGATATACCTATATATTATTAGAAGGGATGCTATGATATATATAATTATTAAAAACTAAATGTGTTTAAAGCTGTATGTGTAGTATTTGTACTAGTATATTGTTGATATACCTTTCTGATACAAATTAATTAATATTACCTGCTCAAAAAGTAACTATTATTACATAAGTAGAATATTGTATGGAAATGGAGTATGCTGTACCAGTTTTTAATGTAAGAATAATTAAAAAAAGAAGACATTCCTAAAATTATTTGAATAAAGCATAAAAGCATGAAGTGCCCTTTCATGAGACACATCCTAATTATAATATAGAAGCACCTATATTTTCATTTGCAGTAGGTACAAGCAACAAGAAAGAGAAATTAAATAAATAAAGAATGGATTGATAAATGTTATTACAAAATGTTCATCGCTCACAATTTACGATGATATTTACTGCATGTTAAATTTGTAGATTGTTTAAAAATGATATTCAAATGAGAATTTTTTGGGGGGCGGGAGGGGGAGCTACAATAAGTCCATATATACTTGTTTTTTATAATATTAACAGTTTTGATAATATTACAACCACATAAAAAACAATCGTAACATCATATCGGCAACACTTCGTTGTAATCAATTTTATTTAGTTTTCTTATTCAGTATTTCATTATATGTTTCTTATAAATCGTATAGTTCCGTTACAAAATGTATGTAGCAATAATCGTTATATATATGAGAATGTTATATTATGTATACTATGAGTATGCATATTAATTTATATATATATTTTTTAGAATGGAAGATAACTATTTAGTCCTTCTACATTTTTTGAAATATAATGTGTCATATTCATTAAGTTACCAGACTTCAGAGTTTAACATAAACATATAATTTCTTCCTATCAATTCAAAAACTTCCACTTTATATGATCCATGCAATTATTAGCCGAGCTATATGATCTACAATTTCTAAAGATAATTAAAAATGCCTGTCACATGGAAAATATGGAGGATTAAAATTTGGTCATCAATGGAAAATAGATTTTAAATAAAAGTGAGAAGGATTTTATTTGTAAAAATAAAAATGCAACACTTCCCCCTCACCCCACTCATCCCACATTAATTTTTTAAGAAAAAAAACTTATTTCAGCCACTTGACTTCACAATTACTCACCATTCTCACATGGCAGTTCTGTAATCCACTTAATTGTGTTTTCTGCATCGTCACGCATTAAAATTTCTTCAAAAATATTATTTTTTAAGCTCATTTTTTTTCATACACCACTCAGGATAAAATCCGATACTAACTGAGAATTAATCTTTAATTAATTCATTTCCACCCGAGAGTGTATTAGAGGGAAACGAAGGGGATTTTGAATAAACAAGAAATTTAAAGTAGGACAAAAAAAAAAATTCTAGAAAATTACAGGAGCTCTAACCCTGCCTACCCCATTAAAGCAGAAAATCCCCTTATTTCGTATTATGGGGGAATCACTTTCTTCTACCTTCCCGCCTAGCATTTCAAATCCTACTCAACTCACTTCACTTCCTTTTGTATTTTTTCCTCTGGTATAATATAAAACGCAGGTGTGAGGAGAATTTCCTTAAAGAACAAATCTAATTCTGCCAGCCGTGAACAAATAGAATTCAACCCTGGGCCGAGGATTTTTCTTTTTCTTGATTTTCCCCTCGTCTTACTGGCTACGTGTGCGTTAGGGGGTGTTTTTTTCCTCCATTGATAATATTATTTAGCTGTTTTTCTTTTCTTTCGGAAACCTTCTGTTTGGATTTTGGCTCTGTGTGTGGACATAGTTTTTTCGGGGCAGAGTGTTTGGGTGGTCGTTTGAAATTCCACACTGAACTTTATGAAAACACATTCACGGCTCGGTGGCAGGGATGGAATCACAGCTCTGACGTGTGGCGAGGAAAACATATATTAGTCATAAATGGCGTTTCGCGAAATCCATTTTTATTTGCATGAGTGTGAAATGAGAAAAAAAGTTCGATAACTAAGGTTACATTACCGATTTCTTAAGTTCCAGTTCTTAGAAAAATACGTTTTTAATAGCATTTTTAAAAAGCAAACACATAATATTTTTGGCCTATATATTTTTATACGGTCAATGATACAAAATCATAGTTTCGTCTCTTGTCTTTTATTATAAAATTTAAATGTAAATGCATGGTTGGCAAATATACCTGGTATATTGAAGTAATTTTGACCACAAATTATTCAAATAGTTAAATTTATATTGGGCAGTGAATACAAACAAATACTATAAGTAAATGATAGCCAATATACAAGTGCAGGGTGGTATTTAAAAATATTTGAAAACATCAGAAAGCATAGGCTCATACTATACTTTTTATTTCAGCGCAAAATTAAATTATTAATAAAAAAATAACATGCTTTTCCTATAAAATTGGCAAGACTTGAAAATTCTTATCATGAAAATATTTTCTCCTGGTATTCTTTAGAATAAAACAGTTGTCATAGTCCTAATAATTTGATTTTTACTTTATCAGACTTAGTTTATGGGTTAAACATTTAGAAACAAGTTCAATATGAGGTGATATGAAAAAAATTGCCATGAAATTTCCTCAGGATAATTGAAAAGTATTTCTGAGGATTAAAATGAATATAAAATTTAAGAGTCACGGACTAACTCGAACCTAAAAAAGCTGAGCTAACGTCATCACAATAAATGGAATTTTCTATATCCTATTATGTATTTCATATCATTGTCTTCTTAATTAGAGATTCATTACTAATTTTAATAAAAAAAATACTTGCAAAAGTTTTTTACATAAAAGTTTGTAAGACTATATCATACTTTAAACAATCTTTTAAAAATTAAAAAAAAATAATAATAATAATGTTTCCCGTAATATTACCAATAAAAAAAGATTTAAATTTTAAATTTTTATAATTTAGAACCACAATTGATATTTGTACTAAAAGAATAAAAATTATATTTAACTGAGTACCCTTAATTGTAATGTAGAAGTATGGGAATATTAATAACATTATTGTTTTTTATTGCTTAAATTTGACAGCACTCCTGTTTTGAGATTGTACATACCTTTCTTTGAATTATTTTTTACTCAGTTTTTAAATGTAATAAAAATAACTCACTTTAGTTGAATGAACTGTTTTTCACTTGATATTGAAAAGTATATGAACTAAAGCATTTTGAAACCAAATTTTAATGAAATTGTTTTCCAAACATTCTGGATCTGCCACAAAACATACATAAAAGTCCGGTTCATATGTGTTCAGTACATCTCAAGTTATCACAGCCTTAGCATTTTAATGTTATTTCATTCTCTTAACAACAAACCATCGGAACTATAAATATCTTTACTTTAACTAAACATGTTATTAGTAAACCCTTGTACCAAAATTTATCCCTCTAGCTTTGTTTGAAGTGTAAGAACTAGTGTTGAGTGACGAGTCAGTGAGTTGCATGCCAGTGTTTTTGCTTTTATATGTATATATAAGCCATTTATATGTATTTATATAAAACTATACCAATAAATTTTGAATTTAAAACACACAACTGAATAATTGCATAAAAGGTTTTCACTAAAGTAGTATCTTAAAATGTGTTAATTAGTAAGTTTTACTGTAATAAAACTATAAGACTAATTATTTTATAAACCTAATATGTAGAAAAGTATAACTATGAATCCTAAATCAATTTGCAATGTAATAGTATGTATACATTCTACTTCCAACTTAAGTAAAATGATATAGGACTACAACAAAGCACTACTAATTCATTTCCAAAATGAAGGAAGGTGTGCCAGTTTCCTACATGATGGAAACTATTTTAAATTAGAATTGTCTATCATCAATCGTGCTGTGCCGTGTGTCATCTCTGGTTACTCTCACAATGAATAACATTGCATGCTCACTTGCAGTTAACGATTCTTTGTTGTTCAGATCGAGATCTAGTGGTAGTCTTTCAAATTAATATCTCATATGCATACTAAACTCATTTTAAAAACAAAGTTATTATTGTTTAAGGAACCTTTAATTACAAAAATTACTTTTCTATTTTGGGGGATGGTGTAAATTGTTTTGGTTATTGTATATGCCCAAGGTTTGCAACATTGTTTTGGTTATTGTAAATTCCCAGGCGACCCGCTGGCCGCATTATTAAATAAGCGTTGAACAAAATCAATTTAAGTAACAGGAATAATCGTTATAAGTTGCAATCTAATTAGTATTTTTGTTTCTAGAATATTCTAAAATATATACTCACCATAGGATTATTTCCCGTTCTAATGCAGATTTTAAAATTGCTTTCTACTATAAACATTAACAAGATTTTATACTGGCCTATTTGTTCTTGTACTCTTTGGATTAACTATAAAATGTTATAAGTTATTATATAAAGATAATATAGAGGCATTTAAGTCTTAGTTTTATTATTGTTATTTAAAACACAAAGTGTTAAATATTATTTTAATTAAGATGAATAGTTATATTTTAGTTTTGCTAGATATTTTATGAAATTATTTATCTAGATCACATTAAACCATTTAAATTAGCTTTAGTAAAAATAGAGGCACATTTCATAAACTGAACTTCAGCTTTTCTTCAGTATTTAAAATACTTTTGTAATACTTGGAACTTCTTTCTTTATATATTTAACAAAGTTAAAAATTAACAAAACGTCTTAGTTGTTTTGTGAGTTCAACGACCTATTTTTGTGCACAATAACGGCTATTCGGTTCTTAACTACGTTTGCTTTTTCCTTACTATTTTGGGGATTCTGAACCATAACAAACAACTGTACCTTTCCGAGGATTTGATTCTTACCAAGGCTTATTTACCAATTTTAACATTTTATGTAAATTTGATGATTTAGAAATTGTACAGATATGTTTCAAATAAAAATCCAAGTGAAATAATATATTTGAATAAAATTAATGTGCACTTTTATCCTACCTTTATCTTTAAGCTCCTATCATCAATTAAACTGTTCTACGCAGTAATATAAAGTATTCGGATGAAGATTTTAGAACTTTAGGTAAAATGCTTTATCTTATACACATTACATCCTTCGATTAAAATGAATTTAAAGGGTTAGTAAAATAAATCTTTATCACAGTCCTTTTGAATTTCATTTGTAGTTTCAAAAATGTTTATCTTAAATATTAAAATAAATATTGTTGTAAACATTTGTATTCTCTCAAAGGTACTGTAACTTAAGTTAATCAGACTTTGTAAAGTAATTTTTAGTAAGGAAAAATCAGAGAAATGCATTTAATTTAAATCAGCATTTTAAGAGGATATTTTTTTTAATTGTAATTTCACTTGCTTTAAAGATAAAATATATCCACATCGAAATTCCAATGAAATTCCAATTTCATATGAGTTTTTCTTTATTCAGAAATTTTATAACTGAATGCATTTAATTATGCAATTCAATTATAAACCAATCATTCTCCAAAGATAAGAAATGAGTTTCTCCAAGAAGGAAATCTAATATACCTTAATAATTTTACTTTGCCAAATGATTGAACCTTAGCGATATTAGACATGATCTGATTAAAGATATTAATTAGATTTGTCCTCATTTTTTAAATTTCTCCTCCATAGCAAATCTGACTGGAAATATAATTGTTTTCCCATTGGAATTCTTATAATAAAATGAAAACTGAGGACTAAAAATATTTAAATTATTTCTCTCTCATTTCTTCCATATTTTAAAGTCTTGCAAATTAATTACATTTATAAGAAATGTTATTTGATACAAAACTCAAGTTCTAAGTTCATTTTAAGTTTTCTCACACTAAGGCATTTGCGTGTATCTAACTTCCTAATATTAAATCAGTAATTTTTTTTTGAAGATTTTACTCAACCTTGAATAGTATTAAATAAACGCTATGCATTGATTTATTATTTGTTTAATTTTCTTTTGCATTTAAAACCTCTTAATAGTTATATTTCTTTGCAATGTAATATAGTATCAAGTATTCCTCAGGTTGCAAGATAATGGTTGAAAAGTTAAAGAAAGTTTTATTTTTATTATTTTTGATGTATTGATAACTCTTGATATTTTGTTCGACACAATACTAAAATCCTAATTTAGTTTGTAAACTTTTATTATATACTCAAAATTAATTATTAGTTGTATGTACTAAAAAACAATTGTCATTTCTTTTAATTTTGCAAACTTACCTATTAACTAATAGGAGAAAGTCATAACTCTTTTTACTTTGGATAAAAATAATTTTCATATACTGTATCAAATTATTGTTTAATTATTTTGAACAGTTTTAAGATACATTTTACTCCAGGAATTAGGAATTCTAGTTTATAGAAAAATGAGGATTACGCTTACCAATTAGACATAATTTTATACCATTTAACTTTGAGTTTATGAATTTGTATCAAAAGTTATTTAGTTTTTATGACGAAAACTGCCATCATATCCATTTAGGTAGCCTTCCGGGTATGACGAAATAATTCGTTATTTATACCCACTTAACAGGTTGAAATTTCATGTTATAAATTACATAATTGCTAATTCTCGATATTCTTTAAACTCAATCACATATATTAGGAGCAATGTTTAAACAATAGAGTTTTCCATAGTGGGAATTAACAATGTTTGCAATTTAATAACATATCTGAAATAGGATTTTGCATTGAATGAAAATAATCAATGTTTCTATTAAGTTTATAGTTTCTGTTTAGTTTAGGTTCATTAAAATTTAAGAAGTTTTGAACGGATCGTTAGTATTTATTCAATTAAGACAAATTAAAAATAAAAGGGGATTTTACAGATAGTTGTTTGAGAATCATAGAATGCTGTTCTAATATATTAAAAATTACAAAAAAAAAAAAAAAAAAAAAAATTGTAATCATGACATGCCTTTAAATTTAAAACCGTATTCGTCACTTTAATCTTTATAAATTAAATTATATGCCATGTATAATAAGTTCCATGCACATATATGATCAATTTATCCGAGATTATTTCATTTCAACTGCAGAGGAATTAAAAAGCAACGTAAAAAGATTAGAAATATCACATGAACAAGTTTTATTAAAATAAATTGTATTGATAATACGTATTTTAATAATGATTTAGTATTTATTTTAAAATTAATTCTATTAGATAATGCCACACATACCTAACAATTGCGAAACTGTATTCCAGTTCAGTGAAATTGAATTTGGAAGCACTTGAGATATGCAGCTCTTTAAAAGACCAGTCACCCTTGTTGGTAAAGGCGTGCGCGCATCAAATATTTATTCTGGACCTGCTTTGTTTCGAAAGTATTCAAGTTTTAGGAAGTTTGGGAATGTTTTCTTGTTTACGGCTTTTTTTTTATTTATTTACTTTCATTTTTGTATTTTGTTTTGTTATTATATGTGTCATGGATCTATGTTTATGGAAACAACTGCAAATAAATACCCTCGTAAAATGTTATTTCAATTTATGTGTTATACATTACAAACTTTATACCCTTAATGATATTGGCAATAATGACATTTTCACTTCCTTCAATTTAAGTATTCAAATAACTATCTAGCACTATAATTTTTTCGAAACAAATTCCCATGTGAAGGTTCTAGTTAATTTAATAGTAAATGTACCAATAAAATTAATATTTCTAATTTTTGGCTAACATTAAATATCTTATGTTTAATTACACTATTTTTTTTTACCTATAAAAAGTTGTGTTGATGTTTCAATTATAAATCCGAGTGTTCATTTTATAGAGTTAAAAATTCTTTTAAAGGTTCTAATTCAGTAACAGTTACATCTTAGTCTTCTCGAAATTGCAATTTTATTTTACCATTGAATTTTTGACACAAAATTGAGTATGTCCGACTTTTTAAAAGATTAATAGGTAATATAATACTTAAAGTAACTAAATTGGACCACTTTTTGATTTCAGCATCATGTATTGCAGATAAATGGAGATAAATATGGAGTTTACAATAAATAATATGGATTCGGTTAAAATTATATTAATACTATTTTTTTAAGTTCCCCCATAAAACACATTAACAATAATAATATATTTTATAAAATTAATTTTTAGAAAAGAAATTTACATATTTAACATTGAAAATGTTAAAGTTTTACAGAAGACATATTTAACATTAAATAGTTTCGTAATTGATTTTTATTTTTACATTTCCTTGAAGATTCACAATGAAATATATTAATACTTTATAGAAGTTGCTAACATTTTAAAAAAGAGATGAACAAAGTCTTTTGAAATGAGTTTATCGATTTTTGAAACAGTTTGCCAGCACGCATTTACCGTTCCCTTTAAAACAGCAAATGCACCCCACTTGGAAGCAAAACAGTGAGGACAAAATCATTTCCCCTTCAATGTTGCACCAGCTGCTATGTTCACACTTACTTGGGCACGATCAGAATTTCTTTCGACGTTGATCTTCAAACACCCCCGCTTTATCTGTAAAAAAATATGCACAAAAACTTGGTTTCCCCCTTACAAAGTATGTATAATTAACATTATGCCATTCTGATACAAAAATACGTTATCTTAGTATTGAGGAACTACAAATAATAATGACTAAAAGTTTCCTGACTCCAAAAAATAATTAAGAGCACAATAAACAAGTTAACAAGTGTTAGTGTAGCATATCACGTTGTTTAAGTATTGCTAATCTGAATTTTTAGGATTCGCCAACGACTTAAACACGAAATTTGCCAACCTTTTTATGCTATATAAAATCCTTAACTTACATATGTTTGTTTGTAAAAATAAATGAGCAATATACCCAAAACACTTTAAGGTAATATATGAATGGCTGATAATGTTGAGTCGAGAAAGAAATACGAGGCTTTCATGAATAAACCTTTCATACGGGAGTCAACACATTTTAAGTCTGCAGAGGGTTGATATATAAGGACCACACATTTTTACACTTTGAACTCATTCCCTCTTTCAACTGAATTTTGATCTGCATGCACTTATTAAATTAACAAAACAAAAAACATGAAGCATATGACATATTTGAATAACTTTTGTATTGTTCAACATGTACACTTTGATTTTTATCTTTACATATCTTTGAAGATTCACAATACTAATACTTTATAGAAAATGATAAAATTAAAAAAAAAAAAAAAGAGCTGAAAACAAGTCAATGAGATCAGGGAATATTACAAACAGTTTTGCTTTAAACTTTTGTATTTTTACAATTTGTTTATCTTTGTTTTTAATTTTTAGCAATAAAGGAATATATTGTTTTGTTTGAACAAATATATATGATAACATACTCTGACCATAATCCAGCTGTCACAGACTTGTAGGTTGTTTAAATAGAGTAGTTTAGGTGGGGGACTGTAAAATTTATTATTCATCATTATGATAGTAAAGTAAAACAAAAATTTAATTTGATAAAATGTATATTGTTGAACAAATACTAATCTAAATACACCTAAAACCCACGGAATTTTTGACTGGGGAAGGGGGGGGGGATACTTTCAGAAGACTTCTACCTATGCAACAATTGGCCCCTGACTTCTTTACATATATGTATCAGATATGACATTTTTACTATTACAAAATATACTAGTTGTTAAAATATTTGCTTCATTATATTAATCAAAATAATTTCAAAAACTAAAAATATATTTTTTTTTTCTTTTTAAAACGTGTATGAATATAAACGTGTGCAAATATGAACATATTTTGGATTTCTCTAGTATCACTTTTTAAAAGAAATATCAACTTTGTGCATAATGGTTCAGTAAAACAAATAAATGGCTTCCAACTTCAATAATTCGCAGTAAAAACATGCTAAACAGTAAAATTTATGCAAAGAAACTAATATTCTTAAAAATTTTATTAATACAAATGATATTGTAAGTTGCATTATTATTTTAACGTTAAAACGAAACTTTCTCAGGCGATTTTGAGAGAACAAAATTCTAAAACCAGATTTTTATGAGATATTCTGAAAATGTTTACTCAGTAAAAGGCAAAAAGTAATACTGTCGTGGTTTGTTAAAATCCATTGGTTGGTCACTGCTACCAAGAGTCGTGGATCGTCGTTGCCTCAATAACTACTCTTAATCAAAAATATGGTCAGTATTGTGATCAAACAAGCTCGTTTAGAATTGAGTCATGGAAGCACGGAAGAGTTAGTTAGTTCACAGTTAGTTCTATGTGCGCATTTAATTACGGAAGTATAAGGTTTAATTGATTGATTCAAAGAAGGGAGTTAGACTTACAGCTGTTTGGGTGCTTGGGCCGTCCAGGGTCAGTGATTCCGTTCTGAGAGGTCGGGGCTCAATCAGTTGTTGGCTGCTGGGCTGCTTATGATTGGCTCGGGATCATTTATTGGTGAGATGCTAGGCTTGACCGTCTAGACATTGACGCTCGGGAGCGGCTGCATTAGAACTTTTCCTTGGTGAGTCACTAGAAATCTCCGTCTGTAAACTTCTTTAAGATAGTTTAACTGAGAAATCAGGAGCAGATTAGGAGCTTTCTATGATGCATCCCGCTCTTTTCACTCCAACATGAAATTAAACATCCGAAGTCGTCTTACTTGTTACAGCATGGTCAGTAAAGGGAAAAAGTGGCTTCTGAGAGCTTGCTCCTTTTTACTTCATAATGATATCATCCCTATTTTTAGTGGTCATTCAATTGCACTTAAGGGTCCTCTCCCAAGAACTCACCTCATCTTCGCCTCTGCCCAATCCCAATCAGGCTGTAAATTTCACTCTGAGCCTTTGACCCTGTACTGAAACTTTCTGGACAAATTTGCACCAGCAAGTATAGTCCCCTCTCGTAAAAATTGCCATTACATCTAGGGTAGGTCCTTACTTGCCACCTAAATACATATAAAACATTTGATTGTGTAATTACACTGTCACAAATATATTAAGTATTAATCAATATTTCGTGATATTAAAGAAATAATCCATATATGTGTTTTCAATAAATCTTTATTTATTTTATTCAAAATTAGAAAATATAAGGATTTATTTCATGAAAGGTCGGTTGGCTTTAAAAGACCCTGTAAATCTACATTTTTACAAAATAGGTATAGCTTTTCTGGAATTATCTGGCACAATTGGAATTTGAACAGGATGGACAACAATCAATTCTAACGAAATGCTACTAAAATTTTGTATTAATAAATAATGTATTTCATAAAAAAAAAAAAATACTAAAAATAGTAGAAAACATTAACATTAATCTTTCAACATTAATTACTCAAATATTTTAATGTTTCATGATCCTTAATTCAAATCAATAATTATGTTCTACCCATTCAATGACTTAGAGAGTTTTTGTAGAAAGCAGCATTTACAAACTGCATGATACAAAAATTAAATTAAATAATACCTAACGTTAAGTTATGTAAGCATCCCTCGTACACACCTAGTGAGCAAGAATATATTCTGTCCAACCAAATGAACTATTTCCGAAAATAAATAAACTTTACAATTATGACTTAACTTATGAATTTATTAAGTATTCATATTTAGGAAAACCACGAAGAGAACGTAAAAATATGAGCTCCCAATGACTAAGTTTACATCTTCATTTCATTTGAAATCGCAGTGTTTCTTTTGATCTACGACTGCAACTCAACTCGGATCTTCCAATGACTAAAAGCCCAATTTCGCCTGAAGTGCCTCCAACGTCCTAGAAACTTCCAACGTCCTGTGTCCTGGAACGGAATTCTCCCAACGGAGCAGAAAGAAATATATTTCTAGGATGTTTTTTCTTCAGGTGATATAACTGTACTTCGCGAAATAGCTGAGCAATTTATTTTTCCACTCTTAAATTTTAACTTGTTGGTGGTGCCGTACTTTATTGAGCTTCAAGTTTTGTGGGATATTATGCGCTATAAATTTATATTATGCACTTCGATCGTGAGTATCCGTGTTATTTCTTTAGGAAACTGAGCGCCAAGTTTAAAATGCTAACTTTCAGATTCTTGTTTTTTATTGTAGAAAAGTTAAAATGTGTTTTTGTGTGTCCAATCTCGTAAAATAAAATTTGGAAAAATAAGATGGTTTATTAAGTATTTTATTTCACTTAATAAATTTTCTATGAATACATATTATATAATCTCATCAGTGTGAAAAAAAGTGAATATTAAATATTTTCTTTTCCAATTGATGTAAAGACAAGTGAAAAATACTACCTTTGTTTTTTGTTTAAGTATTCATTAAATAGAATTTTTTTTTTGTAAAGCCTCGCTCGAATTGTAAAACATAATCAAACTTGTAAGTGCTCAATGGCAACACCATTAAATTGTTCATAGCTAGATTATAATTTCAAAAAGGAACTTTGGAAAACAAGTTTCATAAACTTTTATTGAATGGGCACACAATTGTGGCATAATTATGACATTAATTATGACATAAAAATGTATGATTGATTCTTTTAAAGGTAAAAAATAATGTTTTGCTTATCAATGTTAAATAAATTAATACATTTTATTATCATTTGTTTCCAAGAAAAACTGGCTAAATGCTGAACATACATAAAAATTAAATTTTTATTACGAGTTAACAGTAATAAACATACTTTTAACTATATAAAGAAGTTAAAAAACATTTATTTTTTAAATGGAAACATATACTTAGTTTGTTCATCATATTCAAAATCTTTAAGAATACTTTTCTTTGTATTCTGTTTTTAACACGTTGTATTTTTAGGGCACAGGGGAGAATATAGTATATCAGATACCACCGACATCCTAGGAGTATTATCCAGTAGAAGTAAAACGTTGCTTTTGAGTTTATTGTCGAGAATTCAACAAACTATGATTTAATTTTTACATTAAATTTGTGTTATGCAGAAATAAAACACGTTATTAAGTCTGGTGTTTTATAAACAACTCAGAAAAAGTATATTGATGGCTCAGAAGGAGTTGCACAATGTGCCCAAATTTCAACTCACCTGAAAATTGTACAAGTATTGCATGCAGCATCACTGGATTTGAAACCCCAACAAAATGTCCATTTTGTACTTTTTATGTTAAGAAAAGTGTATGAATAAAATCTGTTATCAACTAAAATAAATTACAAAAATTTACAAAATTCAAATAAAAAAATAACAATGTTGCCAAAAAATTTGTTAAAGAATTCTAATATATTTTCAATAATTTTTTATTGTGAAATTATATTTTAAGCATCATATTGTAACAATTACTCGAAAAAAGTTGAAGGAATTTTTAGCAAAGCTTTTTTCCAATCCTGCTCGCAATTGTGAAAACACCATTTTGAGAAAAACGACGATAATGATAAAACTTACAAATACAATTCTATATAATCAAATAAAACCAAATGAAAATAATTTTTCAAAAATACGAAGTTTTGTTAGTCGTTCGCTTAACAATACAGGTATCTTTTTGACCTACACAATAACGTCATAAAAAACTATATTTTATGATTATTTTAATGGTTTACAAGTCTCATAAAACAATAAATTATTTAAGTTATAAAAACATTTTACATCGAATGAAATGGTAAAAAATAGTAGTTTGTATTGTTTTTTAGTTATTTTCATAAATATACTAGCATATAACTCCTAAATAAAAAAAAAATTATACTGAACCATACAAAATCTTAAACAGAACACATGGTAACAGATACCTTTATCATAAGTCTTTTAGATTCGAAAATGTATCTATAGTTCAGATATTTTTGCTTGCTGTACATGTTGAGTATTTTATGATCAGTATATATTTCATCAAAACGGTAGAAATACATTAAAATTATTGACATGTAATAAAAATAATTCGGAATTTTTATGGAACGAAGACCAACTTATCCTTCGGTGACTGAAACTATTAAAACTTCTTCAGAAAACAAGTATATGTGATTCGAGACACTTTTCATAGCATTTATACAAATTCTCAATACTAGTAAACCGTAAAAGAAACGTGCAATGACATAAATAGAGAAAACACTTCAATGAAGGTAGTTGAATACCACTATTTTAGTTGTGTTGAAATTTACAAAGTCAGCTAAAGTTTATTCTTAATACTTACTGAAAATTTGCAATTTTTTAATGTAATTTATTTTATTTGAATGCCTCTTAAAGAGTAAATTAATATATAACTACACTTGTAAATGAATTCGATAACTACCTAACTACATTAACTGATTTATAATAACTACAATAAATTATTAAAATTATAATATATACATTTGATATCATGTGAGATTAAATTTAACATTTACATATTCTGAATAATTCCAAGAAACATATTAACAACGACAGAGTCCAGTTTCCTATCATTCACACATCACTTACTGAGGCTGCGAAATATAATAAGAAAAAATAAATGGACATGTCCATGGCCACGCAACCTGGCTTCAGGCCTGCTGTTCAAATTTATATGATGCTATTGGCATTTACGATCATCGGCTGTGCCAAAAGGTCTGGAATTTAACCGTAAATAGAGGGAAAGAGATGGAAAATCTACCCTCTTTCCTCATAGATCTTCTTTGGGAGAGAAAGAAAGAATAAAATACCAGCATTTACGATTCGTGGGGTTGTTTGCCAAAAGTATCTTTCTGAAGTCGTAAACAGGATTTTACTGTTGTGGATTATGCGTCCCTTTACATTTAAATATTCCCTGAGTCAGCATTAAAAAGAACATTTAATGTAAATAATAAGGAATAAAGCACTAGCTATTGATTTTACGAAATGAGTGGGTTTACTTAGAGAATGTAAGAAAATTTATTAATTTTTTTGTGTACGAGTGGATGGAGAAATAACAGATTTGTGTCAGCTTATTTTAAAATAAATAATTATAATATAAATGCAGTTTGGATTATATTTTTTTGTATTTATAATCTTTTATACATTTCGGTGACATGCAGTTTCTAGGATTTTTTTTTATATTCTATCAAAATCAATAAGTGGTTTGCTTCAATGCTCCATCCATAAAGAATTGAAAATAAGTTTCATTTCTATGCATTTTGAATGAACAAAAGGAGCAGCAAGCAGCGTATTTTTATAACGATTGGATAAAAGTTCAAAATGAGATAAATTGTATAATTTTTACTGATAAGACTTTAATAAATTAGATTTTACGGTTAGATTTTTTGATAATTTTTAGTGAGTGTTTTTCCGAAAGAGATTTTGCAAAATAACAATTTTCAAAAAATTTATAAATTATTAACCATAATAAGGAGAATCAATTATTTCGTTTAGACTGCTACATTTGTCGTCTCTACCATCAGTTAATACTTTAATTTCAAGTAAAGTGTAATCAGTACAAACAAATATAATTTATGTATTTTGATAGCATATAATTCCATTCATATAAAGGTGAAAAGCTTCAATGGGAGATTGAAGAAACAACTGTGAATTTTCGGATTCTTTTTATGTTTAAAATAAAATTATAATGCACGAGTAATTTTTAAAACAAAAAATATGATTTTCAATTGGATACCATCTTCTGTTTTTAGAAAAGTTGTCACGTATTCCATTTAAGCTGTAACTGGACTTTTTTTAAGCCAAATAAGCGTTTCGATTTTTCTTGCAATGCTTCCAATTTTCATTATTATTTTTCACACTTATGCAATTTTTGAAAATCAGGTTATGTAGATAAAAATATGAACATGATATAAAAACAAGTTTTTAATCTTTTTCAGAAATATTTTACTTTTTCAGAAGACATTTTTATTCTTAAAGAAGTTTTTAAAAAAATTCATGATGAAAAAAGAAAACTTTTTGAAAAATATAAATTATTAAAAACATACCACGCAATTCATTTAGGATTCTTACATATTTTTTTATGTTTGAAGGAGTTTTTGGAAAGGTACACAGGCTTTTTTAAGCATTTTTTTTTATTTGGAAAATGGTAAAATACTTCGTGGACACTTTTCAATATGCAGTTAATTTTATATAGCAAAGAATTAGTTGCAATTATTTCTTAAAAAATTGTCTTATACAACTTAAATTAGATTAAATATATTAAAATAAATTTTAATGGTTTTGTCTGAGTATTGAAGGTTTAAGGAAATGTATTCATTATATCCGTAAATATAAATATCTTCATTCGTTCGTTAAAAAACAATAATTTTTAATATATATATATATATGATCTTTTTAGAAACAATTACAAGTAATAGTCAGCGCTGAAAAGCACTTCAGATCCTTAGCCATATAAAATTATTTAGGGAAAAGTACACCCAAATCTCTATTTCTCAAAGGGAATACTTGAGTAAATAAAGCACGTAACTTTAATCAAAAGGTCAACGTGTAGAATCATAACAGCTTTCTGTCTAGCTGTTTTGCCTAATTAGGAATAAAGTGTCTGGAATATTGTACTTTGATCTCATTCTCGTACAAGTTTAAGGGTTTTATAAAATAATTCCCTACATTAAACTGCTAATGAAAGTGAAAAAAAACAACAACAAGTGTCTCAAAATATACTGTAGCTGTTGAGAATTGCTAATTATACAGGATTGCTTGAGATAACCTTTTTATGGATCGGAGATGCAATATAAGTATTGCTGCTATTACTCCACATCACAATAATACTATAATTAAGTTCCCTTTTTTACATTTATTGCAAAACTTCCTTTTTATAAAATAAATCCCTGGAGATTAAAGTCTTGTATTTTTAGAAGGCATTACATCACATTCCTTTCAAGAGATTTTGTTAAACTCTTCATCAAACAAAGTGAGTTGAATCCTCCTACTCATCCACTGAATGCTATCAAATGACATTTAACCTCCTCGGTTACCGCTCTTCAAGATTATCTTTAATGATACCTTTAGATCCAGGAGACTGCTAATGAAATGCAACAAAGCCCACACATTGAATAGAGAATGGAATGTTAAGGTCTGTTAATTAGATTAATTGAAAGGTCTCTAAATTTCCATGGTAATGTGAGAGCTGATCCTGTAGCATTGAAATACTATAGCTTTTACAATGTTTGAATTCATGATTCCTTCATGAAAGCCTGGGACCTACAGCTTCATAATATATGAATCTTACTTTGTGAGCAATAACCATATTGTTGAACTTTATGTTTCAATACTTATTTCTGCATATATAAATATTTATTACAGCGATATGCATGTGAAATTAATGAGCAATGCTTGTAACCTTGTAATAAAGGTAATGGCCTATTTTCAAGAGTATTCAATTTTGTGTAGGATATGAGTTTGGTTTGACATTGCATTGTTCTTAAAATTTAGTTGACTATGCTAGTATTCAAGTTTATTTTAATATGTGTGCAATGTTTATAAGCATTCAATTGTGCCATGACTGTAACATATATTTTCCATATCATTCGCTGCGCAGATATTTTTGATATGCTTGATTATATTTATATGTTCTGTTTGTTATGATTCTGTTTGTTATGATTCTGCTTGTTATATTTTCTGCCGATGTTTTAAAAATTTGGTTTTAGTTATTTACTTAATTTTAATATTAATATATGAGTAGTAATTACCTGTCCATGTATATGCAGTATTACTTTACCTTAAACATTATTTCTGGATGATGCTTTTCTGTGAAGAACCTTTTTTCTCTCCTTATACAAAACCAGAATTGATAAATAATGTACTGAAAGGCTATAAATTTTACTTCTGATGAATAATTCATTTGTAATTGCATATTGTGTTATTTGTTTGATAATTAAAATCAAATATTTTTATTTTGATACACTATAAGAGGAAACTTTATGTCGAAGATATTTTAGTACTCTACTGTGATAAAGGACCCTATGTAGGGGTTGCATTGACTTGTCATGGGAAATGACTTTTTCTTCTTCCATCGTATTTTATACTACAATAAATAATTATACTACTATTTTAAAGATGCAGTTTTTAGTTTGAAACAATTACTTTCGTTATTTGTTGATAAACTAAACTTAAATAGTAAAAATTTTTCATTGGATGCTCTACAAGAAATGTACGAGACACAATTTATCAACAGACCCGTCCAACTGCCCAAGCCCCGTAATACCAAAATCAATTTCTTTATATTTCTTAGTAAAACCTAACTCTGATGATGTACTAAAAAATAATTCTTCTAAGTATTCCTAAATGAGGTGAGTATACACTGGCCTTTTAGTATTTTAGTAGACAAATACACAATTTTGAATTTTAGAAATATAGATGAGGAAAAAAAAAAAAAAAAAGGAAAAAAAAAAAAAAAAAAAAACGCAGTTTGATATTTAAGAAACTATTACTTATAATCCGATTGATAATAATTCGTTTAAATAATTAGTTGCCAATTTTTTCGTGAATGATGTTTTCAAATTATCTCTTCGTTTCTAGTTTTAACACCATGTCTGCATTCGATAGGTTCAAAACTTACCCCTACTTCTGTTTCGTAATTACAGACGATCAAGTCTCCTTCACACATCTGTGCATCAATATCTCATTCACTCCTGGGCTCAACTACAAAAAGTAAATAAATAAAATAAAATTCTAAAGGGAGTAACATTCCTACGTGACGCCTAAAGACAGAGCGACGGGTAGGAGGTAGGCGAGAAAGCTGCATTTGAAAATAAGAACATTTTCTTTTCAGACATTTAATATCCTGCAAAAGATGTACGAGAAAAATAAATTCGGAATCCGGCGAGAAAACCCTTCAAAGTTTACTCAAGTCCCCCTTCCTTCTTGACTGTGATCGATACCGGAAGACTCAGAAGACAGCGAGAAGCAAAGCTGGGGCACGCTCCAATTTATACGATTTTTTCGACTGTTCTTTTTGCAAAGAACAGTCGAAATTGTATGCATTTAGAAGTCGAGGTTAGAATAGGAAACAGAGGTGGGATTTAGGAACTTGGTGTGGGATTCTGAAGCGTTTAGTGCCGTTTTCTAAGAATAAGACATGTCGTGGTAGAGCCTAGGGAAATGGAATTTATTTTCATTTCTGTGGTCTTTAGTTTCTGTAATTTTTTATTGTTATAGCCTGGCATATACCTATCGCAGTGGGACGTGCACATTTGGAAAGGACCTATTCCTTAAGTTTGTATTTCTTTTTTTTTTGAGAAACATTTGTTTGATAAATGTTCGTGGAGTTTTACACTTGTTTTATAGCTTGTGGTAAAAAAGAAAATGCATCACATTTTTTTGTATAAAATAAGTATTTTTTAATGTTTTATAGTAGTGCTTTACTATTTTAAATATATTATCTGTATGCGTGAAAAAGAAATATTATAAAATACTTATTGAATATTTCCCAAAATAAATTGTTTCTTAAATGGATATGAAATTTCTGTTAGATTGTGGATAAATAAACTTTAATTGTTTAAGCCAGAGATATATAGATTAATATTAAATTCCAATAACGACTTTATGATAATTTTGAAAAAAGCCATACCAAGCATATCAGAGAGCTTTGTCCCAAATGTTAACTGCTATTTTCCTACAAAAATATCTAGAAAAACCTGGCAGTAAAATTTTATTATTCAGTGATAAGGAATATTGTTTATGTGCCCAGTTTCATAAGAGTTGGGAAACGTTAAAAGGACTGCCAAAAAAAAAAAAAAAAAAAATACTTTGAGGAAATGTTGACAGAAAGTCTCTATAAAACTGATTTTGAAGTAGAAAAAGTAGCAAAACAGAAAAGTTTGATAAACGAAAAAAAAAAAAAAAAAAAAAAAAAAAAAACCAGCAAAGGACAAGAAGGCAAATAAGAATACCAGTATCATGAAAATTAATTATAATTTTTAATAATGAGGATACTGAAAAAAAATTTAAAACTAATTTTGTTGAGTTACTTTAAACAGTAAATGTTGAACTCCCCTCTTGACTTTTTGGTATATATTCATTTCTTGAGAAATTGATTCCCTTACTACCTGGAAACGGGCGGTCCATATAGATGCCAAGTTTGTTGCGCAGTTGAGGAACTCCACGGATAGGCTATGACACTGCTCCGAGCCAAACTAGACTTCACAGGTGGTAACACAATTCTAAAACGTTTTGTAAAAAAAAAAAAATAATCGATAAAGTAATACGTAAGTACCAACAAGTATTCTAATAGTCATGAAAAACGTACTGTAACAAAAAGAAAACCCTTTATTTTATGTATCGCATTAAAGCAATTAAACATTGTTTCATGTATTCGTTAAATCGCTTTAGTATTTATTGTGAAAAGTTTATACAAAGACACCCTGAGTTCATCATTAACAGATAAAACTAGAAATGTTACGAGCTTGTTCAGTTCATCAAATGAGCTTTTATCTCCAAGTTTGATGACACACCAGTAACTTGATAATATTTTCGTTTATAAAAAAAAAAAAAAAAAAAAAAAAAAAAAAAAAAAAAAAAAGCTTTTTTTTTATTATATCAAAAATCTTATCACAGAGAGATTTCAGTCATTAAATGTCTCCAAATTGTGCATGCTTGTTGTCTGGATGTATTTTATCCTTATGAAAAGGTGAGTAGAAGAGAATTTTAGATACATTTACCGACTTAAACTAAAAAAAAAAAAAAAAAAAAAAAGATTAATTGAAATAAGGATTATATCTATCTTCATTAGAGATTTTGAAAGGAGGTGAAACTTATCAATATCTAAGCATAAAATATATTTTATTTGGTTGTACAAATATTGAACAGTAAATTACACTGCAATTTGTCCCTAACTCCATAAATCAAAAATCCTTATGGAGCTAACAAATAATGCATTAAGTGCGCACATTTTGTCATAAAAAGTTACCGTAACTTAAAATTAAGAACAATTACTAATTAGGTAGGTATCGGAAAGTAGAAAACCGGTAGGAATTTTTCATCATGTCAGTGAGATAAATGATGTTATCGAAACTGGTAAGAAAGCTCATTCATCAAATATTATAAGATACAAGTAAAAAAATAAAAGTAGCGTTACTAAATCCTTTTCAGGTCAATCATCTTTGTAAGAACTTTTTATGTAAAATAATTCTTACTATACTATAATGTTTTTCCCCTGAAAAAACTAGTTGTTAAAAATATTTTTAATTCAATTAATTACAATTTAAAAGTAACATATTTTGTTATATACTGCAATTCTGTTTTAAAATACTACTCTTTAAACATCGAGTTTCCCAAATAATTAAAAAAAATATATTCAATTTAAACAAACAATGTGTCTTTTATCAGCAATAAGATATTCGTAAACATTTTAGATATTTCCAATTTTTCTATTTTTACAAGAAATTTTATCAAAGTTAAGAAGTTGCTTTCACTTAAAGGTAAGGATACTTTTTTATAAATAATCTTTCTGACAAAACCATGCACCAGAAAATGTTACAAAAGTCTTAAAAAATTGGTTTGTAAGGAATTTAGGGTCACTAAATATTGTCAACAGTTAATTTGGTTTACGTGAATTTTAAATTCTCAATTATTTTTAACTGCAAATGATAAAATTGTTTTGTTAATTAGTATACTGTTATCAGGAGAATATTTAAAAAAGTACATGATTCAACATGTTGATAAAGTTAAATAAAATGGTGTAAATATATTTTGAAGAATATGAATTAAATAATAATGAGTAATATATAAATTATTAATTAAATACTTAGTGTATAAAAATATGAATTATGCAACAGTTATTTTCAAATTGAAATCCATAAGAAAATTATAACTAATCCAATACTATTATGTTTTATGTTGACCAGTAACAAAATAATGAGGATTGAGCTAAAAAAGGGGGTACACATAATTGTGTTTATTCTTGTTGGCTTTAAAACTCAAGATGCCAGTTTTTATTAATAAACTAAAAGAAATTCGCAGTGTGAAATAGAAGAAACATTTCCCAAGAGGCAAAAGTCTAACAACGTTGATTATCTGCAAAGATGTGTTTTGAGGAATTCGTAAGATTGGTAAACCTCAGTGGATGTTCCTTCTATTGACAATGAGATTATGTTATAGTTTACAGAAAGGAAACAACAAATAGAAAAAGAGTAAAGAGCATTGCGTTATTTTTTCCACAAAGGATATATGTTTTATTTGTCTGAGAGGAATTAGAGGTAAAAACAATTTGACCTTGCTATGAACTTTTGGCATTTACAATAGAAAATCAAAATTTGGTTTTAATGATTTCGGATATTTTCAAATGTATAAAATATGATTAAAAAATGTAAGTTCTTTGCTTTCTTTTAGGATGCTATCATTCAGTAAGATTTCATTTATTCAAAAGTTGTTATATTAGCAACACGTGTATGCTTAAAATAATTATAAATATTTTCATTCAAATAAATCAATATTAAAATTGACAAATTGATTACTTTTGTCTTTGTCAATATCCCAATATTAATAAAATATTTCACAACAATCTTTGGTTTATTCAGTTTTAATATCGATGTAATTTATGACATTGTTTTTTAATGTGTCTTTGAAAATAATTTATTTTTCTTATTCTGTAACGACTTAATTTAAATTACAAGTTTTAAAGAAGATTAGAAACTATATAAAAACCACAGTAAATAACTTTTGCTGTCTAAATTATCTAACTTTTTTTATTGAGTACTGCATTTTTTTTTCTTCGAACAATCGGTAATGAATATTTAGCAAAACTTAAAATTATTGCTAGTATAACTTACCAATAAAATAATAATTAAAAATTTCAAATCACTAACATACTTAATAGAACTGAATAAATAATGTTTTTTTAATTTAAATGTTAAGTAATTTCAATTCAGTTTGGTATACGTTTCAATATCACTAAATCGTCACATTTAATAAAAATATTATATCTGTCTACTTTTAGATCTATCAAAATCTAAATGATCTCAATTTCAAAGAACGTTTTATCTAGGAGCGTTCCTTAGTGGCATACCTTTTCAAATTTTTACACGCCTAATACATTCTACAAAGATCCCGACTGCGGCAAAATATGGCGAGAACTTATAATTAAAGCAAAGCTTCGAAGGCTGTACTTGAAAACGTTTCAATTCATCAATAACAGCTTATCATGCAGGATCTTTCATTTTTACAGAATATCCTATTTTATTGTTTAAATAAGTGATACAAATAACAATTTTTCTTTACATTAATTATTGTTTTAATTGGTTAACAAAACGAGTTTTTTTTTTTTTTTTTTTTTTTTTAAATGGACAACTCGAATTTAAAATATCATGACTTTACTTACTTTTGACAATTTTGAAATACCGTGGAAGTTTTATCTCCAGGGTAAACTGTATTATACCCAGTCTATTACTAAACTACTAACCTATCACTACTAAACCCATTACACAGTGTATCATTAAACACAATTTGATATCTCGTAGTCATGCATTTTTAGAGGTTCATAATTCACTAAAGGTAATCAGCAAGTTTGTCTTGAATCTGCAACAGATAACTATTTATTTAAAATTCAGAGTAAACACTTCAAGACGAAATATGCATGATTTGTAAGCTTAAGCCAAAATGTTGTTCCTTTTAAAACGTCCAGACATTTTCATAAAATTAAAAGAGTAAATAAAATATCCAGTAAAAATGTAATTACATTTTTATGTAAAATAATTTGAGTTAGTATTTTCTAACTTTAGTTAGAGGCGAGACAACTTTTTTCTATGATATGTAACTTCTAAACATATTTTGTTTAGTTTTTGAATGGCGGGAAAAGTTTTATATATTTGTTTAGAAAATGCAATAAAAAATACGAAAGTGAATTATAATAATGTCCTAAAATAAATTAGATACTTATGCGGAAAATTATCTAATTTCGCTATTTTCACTGTTCTTCTACATTCTTTTTAAGTAACGTCAAGTAAAAGATATTTTATCATTTCAAAGCGCAAAAAAAAACAAAAATCCTGTTCTCCAAGCTCATGAAAACTATCAAGACAAAATTTAAATGAAAGTAATGCACAGAAAGAAAAAAAAACTGAAATACCATAAAGAATAAGCGCTAGTTAACGGCTAACTTTTGAAATGTTTTATTCTGTTCCTGGTTGTTGCAGTTGTTTCAAAGTTCTTAATGGCTTGGTGACAAAGAACATTCGAACTCCCCTCGTTATTATTTAGGATAATAATTTTTCTTAAGAACAAAAGGCAATTTAGAGCGTAAATGCTGTAAGTCAGCATCGTAAGAAAAAGGGGATAAATAAAACTTTTAACCGTTGCTGCAGCATGTGCAGTTTTAGATTCTGATAACTTATTTGATAAATTATTTTTATTGCCAAATTTTACTGATCTTTTCCTATTTCTCACGTTTATAATTTATTTCAAATCAAATAAAAAAAAATAATATTTAATGTTACTAACTACTAAAATATGTTATAAGTTAAAAAGGGATTATATGTTTGAGTTATTAAATTGAAATGATATCTAAAAAAAGTATTATCTAGTATCAAAGAACCATTCAAATAATGTAATCATGAATGCTTGTGTATTTAAAAACTGATAAATATTGTGAATACTAAATTAGCATTCGTAGTGTCTTTAAATTGATTCCTGTTTATTTAAAAAAACAAATTACAAAGCAATTTAAACTTTATTCATATATTGATATGACTTATAGGTTTTAATTTATAATTTTTGTAGAAATCCTCTTAGATAGTGCATTTTAATGAGTTAAACAGTTTTCGCATTGACGAAGTTTTATTCATGCAGCATAAAATGAGTCTATAGTAGAAAATTTCATTTGTTTTCTCCCTACTTTTCAAAATGTTTTTGAAAGTTTGGTGTATTAAAAAATACAAAAAAAGTTCAGATATTCGTAATAGTGCTTGCAGATTTTCTAAAGTTAAAATAAATTACAGCTAAATATATATTTGTTTACAGCGTCATATAATCAGTTTTACAATAGCATCTAAGTAATGTTTATAGTAACGTCAGTGTTTTTTAGAAAATAATTTTGTTATTTGCATTATTAATACAATTAAGGCAAAATGTTTACAAAAACATTGTTTACTTATTAAGCATTTTAAATACAAATTAGAAAAAAATAAATTTTAAGTATTTTCTAATCTTCATACTATATACAATAAAATTTTACTGTACTATTATATTATATTAAACAATAAGATGTTACATATAGTAGTAGAAAAGTATATAATTATTGATAAAAAAAATCTTTCAATGAAAAATAAGGGCATGGTCAAAAAGAAAGAATTTTGTTTTCACAAATCTGTAATTCATTATATTTGAAAATGTGAGGAAAAATAATAATAATAAAAATTCGTTAAAAAGTATATTAAATGAAGATATCTATTTTACACACTTTCTGATGTATTTACTACTATATATGAAGATATCTAAGAATTTGTCAAAATATTTTAGAGATTTGCAAACAATATGTTCAAAAATATTTTACGGTTAGCCTAGTATGCCATTTACCTAGAAAATAAGTGCATTTCTTTGGTATGTTGCAGTATCTATTCCTTTGAAGAGAAATTGTACTTGTAAATTTTTCGCCGGCTTTGGACTACCATCGTGAAGTGCTTCTTTTACTGTCACTCAAACTACTGACTAGAACTGTGACTATTTCTGACCATTTAAATGTGTCTTTATATTTCTAGATCTGAAATAAAAAGAAATCTGGGGAAAATGAAACAAAAAACAAAAAACTGAATATTATTGAGGGGAAATATATGAACGTAAAAAATGAATTATAAACTTCGCTTAAGAAATATATTATGAATAGTTGTAGTTCACTGAATACAAATTCAGCATCTTTATTTAACGAAAATGGTGGAAAAGGGAAAACAGGTTTTGATGAGAATTATATTTGTCCGTAATTTATTTTTTCCATGGTTAATATAATAAATCATATAATTTCATATTTGATTTGCAATAACCATTGATCACTATTTAAATTTTTTTTAACTTGCATATAAGATCATGTTTCATATAGATTAAAAATGAGTAGTTCTAAAACGAAGTTTAAAATTGGCTTAGAAATTGTTCAGTTAATTTCTTAAATGAGTCTACTTAATAAATTGAATATTGGATTAGCGGGTAATTAACTAATGACGTATTAATATAATCTAAATTTCTACCATATGTGTTAATTTTACTGAAGAAGAGTAATCTATATTGATATTTTATGTTTGTAGAATGTGACATTTCTACTTTAGGCTGCATTTTTAAAACGGTGAACTTAGAAACAATTTAATATTTTCAAGTGAATAATATACTTATTATAACACTGAAGATATGTTTCTAAAGACGAGAACTGACGTTTAAATTTGAAATTGAAAATACACCAATACTCATATTAGGATTTGAGCCACGCCTCGCCGTTTATGAATGTATCATGTTGGATACCATAACGCTGAAAATCATTCACTCGTATCTCAAAATGATAGAAATTCTTTTAAAACATGAAGTAAAAAAAAAAAATAATATAAATACATATTTCCCACAAATGGTTCCAGGAAATAAAAAAATAATAATAATAATTTCATAGGAGTGAACTACTGTTTCAAAATATTGTAAAGAAAAACTAATGTCTTGAAAAAATTTATATTGATATTCATAATAATGAAGAAAAATAATATACTATTTTTGTTGTTATTACGTAAATCAAAAGCTTACTTATTGAATATGCAATTGTTCAATTTTGAGGAAATTGTAAATAAGCTTTAACACGTTGGTAAATGCATTTATTGAGTACTTTTTTCTTAGAGATATAGGCAGCGGGAAAACTCTATTTCATGTAAATTATCCACAATTGGAACGTTTTAGATTAATAAAATGTTTCAAGTTTCTAAGTAGTCTTATTGTTTAATAATAGTGATAATAAAGGGATTTTTTTTTAAAGTTTTAAGTTAGTGATCATGGGCACTACTGTAAGGTACTATTTTAAATGGCTAAATATTTGCAATAAAACATTCATTAATCATATATTACAGGTGCATAAAGTCGCTTGATTCATATTCATATTTCATAAGAACTAGGTATTGTACAAAAAATCGACCAAGTAAAATAGCCCCGTTGAACAAAAATTTCTGTGAATTCATAAATAGTGTCCTCTTAGCTACTACGTATTGCACCGTTTTTTTCCTTTTGGTCTTAGTATAAAACTGCGGAACTTTATATAAATTTTTATAATTGCTTGTAATCAGGATATTTCACAATAATCTCATTTCAGTTCAAAGTATCCTAAAAAATAAAACGTGCCCTTTTATCAGCTAACATTTGTGATTTTACAACATTTTATTATTTTGCATGGAGTTGCTTTTTTACAAAATAACTATTTAAAATTTTCTAAGTATATTAAATCCACCATAAGAATAGTCCCACATTTCTAAAAATTACAAATGTCATTTTTTAAAATTGATTAACAGTTTCAGAATTATCCTTTAAGTTATATAACTTTTCGCACCATTGGTTTCGGAAGTTGCTAAAGCAAACAATTATCCCCAACCTTTAATACCGAGATTCTCGTTACTGCACCCTGGTTTTTACAAGTAAGCAGCTCTTTCGGACCAAAGTTTATTGTTCCGAAACAGACCAACTGGAAGTAAATAAAAAGAATAGAGAAATTACTTTCAGTAACTGGTTCTCCCTGTTCATTGGCTCATAAAAGATAGTTCTTCGACAGTGTTGTCTCCATTAGAGGACGATTTTCCAATTGGAACTTCAAAATTATTATCTATCGCTTCTTTACCTTCCAGAACTTTTCACGCATCATTAATTTATCATAGCTTCATTCCTACATCTATGTTTTGTTTATTTATTTTTGGCAATATATTTTTAGTGTTTGTAATGAGAAGCCTTTTCTGAAATTTAATCTAGCTAAGAAAGTTTACCTTAGCTAGATTAGATTTCAGAAAAGTCTTCTGATTACTAACGCTAAAAGTATATTATCAAAAATAAATAAACACAACGTAGAGATAGGACTGATACTTTAATGAATTACTGATTCGTAAAGTGTTCATTTTATAATATACGTTTATTTCCTAGGTATTGTCTGGGTAAAGAATCAGGTTGTTTTTGTACCAGTCTTTTAATGCTTATTGAGTAAAAATGACAGTTTTGCAAAAATAACACCGGATATACAACTTTGGATTGGCTCTAAGTGACAAATTATATTAAACTCTGAGGGTGCTTTTATTTTATATTGGTTATTTATTATATATTTACCATAAATTTGAGTTGTAATGAATCATGCAAAATGACAGTCATTTGTTTATAGTTTGTTTTTGCACTGTCCAATCGATCTGATGATTATTTTGATAGGTTAATTTTATAGAAAAATCTTTTGTATGTAAATTTAACGACTCCAAATTAGATTTTTTCACTATTTGAGCACAATTGTCACCAGTTACATATTTATAAATAACTTACCATTATGTTTGATGGTGTCAGGTTAATAACATTTTAAGGTTAATAACATTTTAATTTTTTTTATCCATTAGAAGTGAATTATTAGATACGATTTTGTAAAACCTTTAGGGCTGTTTCTCATTTTTATAGCATATTGTTTATTTGAATGATATGTTACTTTCACATTATTTCACATTTAATTTTACATTAAAATTTAAGGAAATATATATTTATATCAAACTATTATTAATTTAATTCAGCGTTGTATTGGTGACAACATTTTACAAGAATTGTAATGTGAAGTAAAATATGTACTAAACAACTTGATATTAAATAAATTATTTCCAATTAAATATTTTTTTTAATTATATAAATACAATACATGGTAAATAATGCAAATTTCATAAAAACGGACTACTATTTGATAGTTCTGAATATAATTTAAAATACTAAGTACAATTACTCACGTTAAAGCGCAAAATACAAACATACGTAATTACAAATATAAGGGAGCTAACTTTTCCATCACGCTATAACACTACACGCTATTCCGCCATATTCATTAAAGCAGTCTTTATCAAATTATAAAACCCACTCCAGAAAATTCGAATTCCCAGAATAAGATTCCGTGGCATTAGCAGTCCATTCAGGACTCTTCCTACAAGCCACAATTAGTGGCCAAATGCAATTTCCCGAAGAAAATCCACGAAATCTGAAAATGCAGACAAGAGTAACATTTCTTTCCCACATTGATTCAATCCAATGGGTCCTGAAGGAAATTCTGAAGAGAATCCTCCAAAAATCGACTGCCTTTTCCGCTGCAAGCAATTAGCGCCAAATAGAGGATTGGGATAATTAGCCGCGCTTGATTAAGCTGTGGTTGTCTTCTTTGAGCTTACTTCCATCTTACTTGCAAGGCGTGAACAACTTCTTTTTGGTGTCTACTGTTTTAATGAGTTAACAAAGGTCATGGACACTGCGAAAGTCAGATTTGTTGAGGAAGGCAATCTTGGTCTAACATTTACCAAATTGTATGTATGGCTCGTTCTCAAACTTGTATTATTGTTGAAATAGAAAGATCAAGGGATAAAATTGATATATAAACAAATTTCTTACTAATTTGCATTATTTGAATAAGACATTTTAAATTTAGTTGTAATCGAATAGTTGTTTAATTATCAATTTTGAAATCATTCCATGTGAATTATTTTTGGAGGATTTAAACACTTGCAATATTGTAGACAACAATTTGTGTTCTGTACTAGTATTTTAAAATTTATATTTGGATTGCTAGGAAATGTTGCAGAAATTTATGCATTTGAGAGGAACAAATTGAAGAAACTAGACAGCCACCTGCGAAAACTACGAGGAATCTTAAATTTGTTCAGTTGAACAACTGAGGGTATTTATAATAGCTCTTTTATTTATGATTGAAAAAATAATATAAAATAAAAACTTGCAATTTTTATTCAAATTTATTTTAATATTAATGTGAGTATTGTATGAATCTCCAAATAAAATCCAGAATAGCATATGTGTAACATATGGATCTATATCGAAACAATTATAAATTTTAACTTTGTGAAATGTTCATGTTGGAAATTATCTGGTTTCTAGTTAGAGCATCTTAATCGAAAGACTTGATTCATTTACTAATAATATCATGAAACACATAGAAAATAATTATTAACAATATCAATCATCGCTAAACTTGTTTCATCAGTAAGAGATTTTGTAGGATAGTGCCACTTACTATAATACTGTTATTTAGTTAAAAACAGCTATTTTTAAAGGAAAAGTTTGATTATACATTTTACATATTAACTAAAATTTACCCAAAAATTATATAAAGTGTTTGAAATATTGCAAACACGAAATTAAATTGTTCTGATATCTATATAAATAAATTTCAAATAGTAATACTGTTAAATAAAAGTTAACTATCGTACCTTTTATCAAAGTAAGTTTTGTTCACTTAATTGGACACCATATAACTTAAACTATTTAACTTAAATTATGAAAACAACAAGCCTTCAATATTTAAATCACGTGAATGTTTCATGATGTATGATAACTTATATTTAATTAATATTTTAAACAGGATTACATGACAAACTACCAATCACTATAAGAATTAATTTAATCATTATCTCACTTCCGATTCTGTTACATTGTAAGATGGTGCCATATAATTGAGATTAATTATATGCGCACCCAACTTTTCATTTATATATATATATATATATATATATATATATATATATATATTTTTTTTTTTTTTCTTTTCATAAAATTCTGTGGAATTGGAAATACAAATATTTCTTTGCCATTTCATATATATATATCAGAAATAATGTTCGTTTGCCCAGTATGAAAAGATAAATTGAATTTTTAATAAATATTTCATATATATTATATTCATCATTCTATTAGGTGTCTTGAAATTTTCTAGTTAAGTCCAAATACAATTAAACAGTTTTTTTTTTCTTTTTAAATCATTAAAAATTGGGTATCTTTACTATAAGCAAGTGTATATAACCTGCATGCAAAATGTTTCTTAGAAGTCTGAAAAGTTCCTTAGTAACAAGCGACTCACCTACAAATACTCGAATTTTTTTAATGAAAGAATTTGTAACTGGTAGGAAATAAAACAATGATTCATGACATATATTTTTTATATAAAACACTAGCTAAATACCCGTGCTTCGCTACGAAATTTTAACATGTGCAATATTTTAGCTATCTGTGAGGCCTCACGTTGCGGAAATCTGTCATTCGTGTATAGGACCCAGTTTTTGGCGCTTCGCACGCAGGAAGGTTCATCCCTACGAAAAATCGAGCTCGCTTCGTTCGCTGAAAACTTCATGGACACATAAACACAGGCTTATTTCACTCGTTAAAAGGTTCATTGCTATGCAGGCATAGGATCTCTTCGCTCGCTGAAAGGTTCATTGCTGCGTAAGCAAAAGCTCGCTTCACTCACTAAAATCTAATTGTTAAGTAAAACCTTAGTATTGAAAGCCTCTCCCTTGTCAAGAAAAAAAAATCCCCGTTAATACAATAATACAACACCCCTTTAAGATTATTTTAACACGTGTTTGTCGAAAGCAAAATTAGAGGCTGAAACTACTTATGTTGAAACTTTCAGAGCTCTAGGCCAATTCGAAGTCGCTTTTGTGAAAAAATTAATTAAAAAACAAATTAAAATTTTAATATTCTTTTTGTCAGTCCAATTTGAAGGCCAAAACTACTTTTGTTGAAAATTTCAGAAATGTTGCCCAATTACAAATCGTTTTTTAAAATATTTGTTAATTAACTAAAAAAAAATTAAATTATGTTTTTCAAAAATCCAATTAGAAGGCCACAACTATTTATGTTGAAAATTTCAAAGCTGTAGCCCTATTTGAAATCGTTTTGTAATATATATATTAATTAGTAAAAAAATTAATTAATAACGAACTAAACAAAAATTTTAAATTCTGTTTTTCAAAAGTCCAATTAGAAGGCCAAAACTACTTATGTTGAAAATTTCAGAGCAGTAGCCCTATTAGTAGTCGTTTTGTAAAATGTTAATTAATTAAAAAAGAACACAATAAAAATTTAAAATTTTGTTTTTTAAAAGTCCAATTAAAAGGCCAAAACTACTTATGTTGAAAATTTCAAAGCTGTATGTAGCTCTATTAGATATCGTTTTGTAACATATTTATTAATTAATAAAAAAAATTAATTAAAAAAGAACAAAATAAAAATTTAAAATTCTGTTTTTTAAAAGTACAATCAAAAGGTCAAAACTACTTATGTTGAAAATTTCAGAGCTGTAGCCCTATTAGTAATCGTTTTGTAAAATGTTTATTAATTAATTAAAAAAGAACAAAACACAAATTTTAAATTCTGTTTTTTAAAAGTCCGATTGATTAAAAGGCTAAAACTACTTATGTTGAAAATTTCAGAGTTGTAGCCATATTAGATATCGTTTTGTAACATATGTATTAATTAATTAAAAAATGTAATTGAAAAAGAAATAATTATAATTTTAACATTCTGTTTATGATGCTTACAATCAGAAGGCCAAAACTACTTATGCTGAAAATTTCAGAGCTCTACTCCAATTTTAAGTACGTTTCTATAGATCCACAGAACCACAGATAGACAGACAGAAACACAGCTTATTTTATTATTATAGATAAGCGTTATTAGAAAGTATTGCAATTAGAATATTTCATACAGTATGCTTAGCTGACATATTGTAGAAGTATTCAACTATGTATCACACATTTATAGTTCAAATCCAAGATGCAAAAAATAGCTCCTTAAAATGAAACTACAAAGCATTAATTTTGCATTTCTTAGTTGCTCCAAACCCATTATTATTAATTAGCTCACTAAACTAAACGGTTTCTTTGGAAACAATTAATTTTATCACAAAATATTAGGAAAGGCCCAAAAGGAATAAAAATCCCATCAAAGAGTTATAAAACGTTTAACGAATAATTTATAACGAGCACTTATTTTAATTTTCTCTTTATCGGTTTGAATATAAATTGCATACGAAACCTATATATTTTTTTTTTTAAAAAGAAATGTACATTTCTACTGAATCAGTCTTGGTAAAAATTAAGTATATTTGTTTTTGTTCTTTCCTTTTTTCTGTATATCAAGGGTGGATATATTACTCTATGTGCCGTTATAAATTCAATAACTTATTGACCAATAAATTGTTTCGAAATTTGTATTGGTAAACAGCAAACAGTATTGAAGTAACCATAACTTTATTGCATCCTTACTATTGTATAATACATTTGAAATAATATTCAGATTTCAAAAAGATTTTTTTTAATATATTTGCTATCACATTTTGTATTTATTAAATGTAATTTTTGATAAAATTAAACACCGCATACGCAATTCAAAGTTTTTCCTACGTTTAGAATATATTATGAAAGTGTAATTTTGATTCACTAACGAAAAATCACATAAAAATCTGATTTATATGATAATAGAATGTTGATATAGTAATGACTAATATTATAATGATAATGAAAGACTTTAATTTTTTATTACAAACTATTTTCATAAGAAATACACATTTTTTCTAACAATTTTTAGAATCCGGTTTTCAATTATTTAAATGTATTTGCCATCGTCTTTCATTTAGACCTATCGAGGGCAGAATTAAAATTAAAGTAGGGCAAGGTTTCTGTTTTTGCTAAAAAAAAATATGCAAAAACCTAATTTGCATATTTCCTTTGTCTTATAAGGTTTGTAGAACGAATTGATTTAAAAAGTATTAAAATTAAAATTTTAAGCATTAAAAGTGTATTGAAAAACACTTTTATATATTTTTTCTTATAATTTTGTGATAACAATGATAACCTTGAGAAAACTTTTATTTACTGTGCGTTATTAAAAAATATTGATATCTAATTTTATGCTTAGTATCATAATAATTTTCAAACAAAACATTGCGTAAATGATGAGATCTATGTAGTTTTTATTAATACAGTGAAATAATATTATAAATATATACCCTAACGTTAGTTTCATAACAGATCAGATTAATAACTCTGAATCCATAAAAGGAAATAATGCAACTTACAATTTTCACGCTTCTTCAAAATCTTGACCACTTGACATATTATGTGTTACATTTGATAAAGTACAGCAATCCTTACATTTGGAAAAATTAGTGACAACTTACGACATTAATATCTATAACATTAACCTCCATAAAGAGCATTTTCATTTATATTCCCTCCATATCGAGTTAACCTCTTTTTTGCATAAATTCAAGTTTATGCCCATTGCAGAAAGATTGATAACCCCCCATAACGCAAGCCATTGCAATCATAACATCTGACCCAAAGGGAGACTCCTAACGTCCATGGCTATAAAATCCATCTGCATAAATCCGTCCAAAACGGGACAGAAACTTTCAGTTTTATCCCAGGCATGATTTATAACTTCCCGACTCTAACTTTACTCCCTTTTCATATCTACTATCTGGATCCTTGTTTCAACAAAAGGAATTGTACTTGGAGTTACAACTATTGCGTCCAGGAACTGTTCGTTTGGAGTATTGTGGAGGAAATCTCCTGGTTGAACTATGATTTGCTCATTCGTGGATATTCATAGTTATGAAGTAGGAGAGTTTAATCCTTCTCATATTAGTTGGAGATTTCTGGTATGCATTCCGGGACGTTATGGAAATCAATTGCATTTAGATAGGAGAGGAAAGCCTGGGATATTCATCTTGCAGCTTGACAACTTAAAAGATGGGGTGCATACTAATTTATCCGGTGTTTATTTGGAAGTAGAATATGCAACATATCAAATAAGTCTTTTCTAAAATATTTTAATATATTTATATGCACTGTTGTATTAATGTTAGTTTCAAACATTAAATTTTAAGTGCTGAAAAAAAGAAATTATGTTTTATTAAATTGGTACATTTTGCATGAGAAATAACTACCTTTATCTTGCTTATTTTAAAAGTTCGATTGTAAGTTGAAAGACATTTTTTTTTAAATAAAATATAAGCATGAATGCTACTACACACACTCATGATAATAATGTGATGAATGAGCAAAATATTTAATGCACTTGTAAATGAGAATATTAATTTAAAATACTAGGTGGGAAAAGTATACAAATATAAATAAAGAAAATAAATAAAATGGAAATCCGTCCAAAATGAAAATAATAAATTCAATACATTCATATTACTTAAATGAGGAAAATTTCTCACGAATAATATTTTTTATACTCTACGAATATAATCTTAAGAAGCAGTCTTTTCTTTTGCTTTTAAATATGCAGAAAACACTTACAAAATGATTTTTAAAAATGATAGGTATTGCATTTTTTACAAATAAATTACAGGTATTTTGCGTGATGTGTGTGTGAAATATAAAACGTATTTTCTAAACAAATTAGCTTTGAAAAAAGAATACACATTACATCAATGACATTAATTAATCATGGATTATATCTCAAAGATAACGTACCAAAATATAAGTATGATATATTTCAGAAAAATAAAAAAATGATTTATCAACCAAGGGAGGGTTTTTATCACTGATTCATTGGAAATATGTTACTGTTAGCTTTACATTACTCAAAAAATAGTGCATAACCATTGAATAACCAATGCATAGTCAATGAAATATCGTTAAAAATATGTAAATCAGTTTTATGCTATTGACCAATCAGTTTTAAACAGACATAAAAATATGCATAATTTTAAAAATACAATTAACCAAAACATTTAATTTATTTTAATTCAACTCAGAGTCGTAAGTAGTATTACAAAATTACAAGTAATTAAAATGTTTTAGATGATATGATTACGAAAAACAATTTAATCATCTAATGTTTATGAATATTCCTAAATATTTGTTTTCTATTACTTTAATTTTATTGAAAAATGCTGCGAGAATAATATTTAAGAATAGTAATATTTATGTGCTTAAGGATGGGGGGGAGGGTATTTTTAATCCAACTTTCAGGTTATTAATTTTTTCAAAAGATTATGTAAAAATTTAAGATTTTAAGATGAAGAAATTATTTTGACTAAGTGTAAAGCAACAATAAATTTAGTAGGTACAGAAGGGTGATCTATATTTTTTAACTTTAACATTTCTTTTCTCCCCCTCTCCCCGTTCTCCTCCTCAATATTTTTGGCTGTAAAAATTATTCTAAACCTATTTTTTTTTTTTAATTGAAAGTTTTTAACCAACCGTCATAATGAGACTTGAGTTCTACCCCTGAAGACGTATTTTACTAAAGTTTAACGCATTTTGCTTACTAAGAAATTTTCAAATTGAAAATAAGTACCACGCTGTGCAATGCACGGCGAGATACTTATTTTACATTTTAAAATTCCTTCAGTTTTACCACCAATTTTTTTTTCTTTGGCTATAAAAATATTATGATGTGCAATTTTTAAAAAATTGAAATTGATTAACCCGTGAAATAACGAGCTTAAATTTTGCATCCAGAAGTCGCTTTATATTGTATTAAGCTGTATAACTGACCATCTCATTTGTACGTTACATAAATAAGGTGGCTATCCAAATAATAATCCCTTTCTAATATGCCGTAAGACCTTTGGCATATCATACAGATTGGATTTACCTGGGAGTCAAATCATACAAGTGCTGAATACTGTTTTAAAGAATATTGTACCATTCTTCAATGATATATTGTGAAAGTTAAGAGAGAGTTCCCGGTGGAGGATATTGATACTGGATTGGACGCTCCAAAATATACCATAACGAATCAATTATATGGAGGTCAGGGAACAGTGCGGGCCAAAGTAGATCTTTCACTTCGTTCTCATGTTCATCAAACCATTATTGGACAAGCCCCGTTGTATGAATCGAAGCATTATCATCTTGAAAAATTCCATCACGTGCAACAAAGTTTGCATCATAAGATGGGCCTGCTCAGCTAACATTTTTCTTTACTTCTCCCCAAATATCCTTCCTTTCAGAGTTACGATTAGGAGAGCAAAAACTACGAAATGGCTGCTCATACCATGACGGATGGAACTCTCCTTCCAACTTGCTCTATCTGAAGCTTGTACATGGTTCCTCCAAACGTACCACCATACTGTTATAAAGAAAAATGTGAAAGATGATTTGTATGATCATATAACTCTCTTTTACTTATCAATTGACAAGGTTTTGTGAGTGTGGTACCATTGTAGACGACGTTTGGCATAAACATCTATGATAAGAGGCTTAGTAATTGCTGCTCTGCCACCAATATTCTGTTTATGAAGGTGCCTCCTAACTGTAATTATTGAAACTGGAGAATCCGGTGGCTGATTGATTGCTGCGGTCACTTTGCTGCAGTTGTTTTCTTTTTATACATTGCACTCCGCTTCAAAACCTATCAGTCTCTTGCACACAGCTTCTCCTTCATTTCACTATTTTACATTGCCGAGCTTGTCTTGACGCGCTGTGTGTATGTTGTTATGACTTTACACATCGTACCTCTAGAAACGCTTAAAAACAGAAATGTTTCGATCACAGTTGCTCCAGCTGGTGCGGCTCCTACAATTTGCCCTCTTTAAAAGTCTGTGAGGTTTAACATTGTACTCTTTAAAAAATCCAAGATGTATAATACATCTTTACTAAAGCTACCTCATACGTACCATGGTATAAACTTTTTATATTAAAAAAACTTAGAGCTATGATTATATTTTAATGCTTACACAGCGCACTCTTAAATGTCACTTTTTCACAGGTATTTCCATTTTTTTATAACCACTTGTACAGTAAATGGTCAAACACTAAGAAATTATTGGCGAATAGCACAACCCCACTCATAAAAAGGGTTTTAAAGAGATGTAATTTGAATACACTTTTGCGGGGTGAAGGAGGGTGACATAAATATAAGATCTCATTCTATATAGTACCCATAGTTAATTCAGTGTTTATTTCAATTTAAAGTTGTCGCTATTCTTTGTCTGCATTATGGCGCGCAGTTTAAGAAATAGTCCCAGTAACCTTTATTTAAATAGCAAAGTTCATCACAAGGTAACTGGCTGCAAATTACTTTCCAATCAACAGTTTTTACCAGTCTTGTTTTACAACAAATGAGAGAGAAAGTAATCGATGAAAGTGTTATTCAAATGAGTTGCATGAGAGTGTTTAATATTTTGATGTTCCAATACCGTAGCGTTTAATATTGACTGATAGCTGTTCACGTGGAACAACTAGCTTGAAATGCAATTTTGCATTTCCGTTGTAGTGTTGTTACATAAGTGGTAGGTATTTTAAAATGAACAGGATCAAGTCACAATCAGTCCCGAAATCAAACTTTAAAACACTTAGGAAAAAACAGAAATACATCAATCGAAAAAATTTTAGGATGCAAAAGACCTATTTATATGAGGCTTTCAATTACAAAGAAATTGAAGAGAGGTTGTTATTTTTATAAAGAACAAGATCAAACAAAAATAACTCAAAAAAGAAATACTGAGATCTCATTGTATTCTGTATAATATTGCTAAAAATAAAACCACATGAATCCACAAACCACATGAAGAACTTACTATATAAGATATTCACTCATGTTCTAGAAGTTCTATTAAGTTAACTTTCAAAACTCAGATTAATTATTGGTAAATGATAGAAAATCTCACATATGAGTTTCCATGTGCACTAAATGTATCAACGAGTTATCTCTGATTAAAATCACTTTATTGGTGCATAGTAAAATGATTTTTCCAAACATTGTCAGCATTTTTAGTCTAGAAATAGTCATTATTTAATATCTGAAATGTTTTAAAATACATTGTTTGCAACACACATCATAATTGCAGGGAAAATAATATATTTTACTGTAATAAAAAATACTTTGAATGTTTGACACTGATTTGTAAATTTTAATCTTGTCATAAATGAAATTGTATAAACAATAAAAATTCACACCAAATTTATAAATTTTTCGTATACTTATCATTTATGATGATAAAATTATTTATATCGTATGAATTAAAAGATTGAATCTGTTTAAGAAACTAAAAATTATTTCGAATTTTTAGATGTATCGTCTACTTTTTGAAAAACAAACATTTCAAAAAACATGTTAAAAATACATTAAAAATTCATCGTGCAGTAAATTACTCGAGAAAGAGCACTTCAGTTAATAACAAAAATCTATGGAGTCTCAACAGTTAATGAAAAATTATAATGCGTTTTGCGACGTGTGAACGATCAGTGCAAATAGTAACCATATTGTTAAATAAAAGATATTAAAAAGAAAATATCACTAAAAACATCAAACATTTCTTGTATGAACGTTAGATTTCCTTTATTTGTTAAAATGTCAATAATTTTCGACTATCATTTTTATTTAAGGATATAAAAAATTTGGCTAATTTTTGTTCATTGTCAGTTTGGCCCATTTTCGTTTACCACCTTCAATATCAATGTGGTACGGGCTAATAATAATTTGTCATTAAAAAAAACGTAGTATATTATCATAATGGGTGAAAAGGAACACATTTCCCTTTTTCAAAAATGTGTCAGTTATATTTTTAACGATTTCAGGCTCGACGTGGGATAATACTAATTTATCCGAATGGAATTTGTTATACTATTATAATAAGCCAAAAGGGAAAAAATGAAGAGGTGAGAAAAAATTGGATGAAATTTCATTTTGGATCCATATAAGAACCATACTAATATATATTGTATTTGTTAAACTGTATCAACCACAAATAGATCATTTCTCAAAATTTAGAAACATAACTCATGGATATATTATTCCTGAACCATTCTATCATTTTACTTTCAAACAAATATCCGCAACATACACATTCCTCCAAGCCCCATATACGATAACATGTACAAAAAATCGGACGTCAACTCTTAGGTCAACCCAAAAGATACTTTATGGCCACAATCCTCAAAGACTGATTTATTCATAATCAATCTTCCACAGTTTTTCCTTGCGACAAGAGTGGTTTGCTATCACTATAATTACGGCAGTGATACTCAAACACAAAAAAGAGAAAAAGTTGAGGTTCAAATAATTCTCATGGTGTATGACAAATAGTTTCATAATCCCAAAATTCATGAAAGCATCATTTTTCATTTCTGGAAGAAAAATAGCCGAAGAGTAGGAAGTTACACTGCTATTTTATTGGCAAGTCTTCTACCACTTTCAAACTTTTCTACTATAGTGACTTTTAACTTTTTTCTATGAGATATTTGTGAGATATTGTGCTATAAATTTAAGAAATTATTATAATATTCAATAGTGATGTCCATTAAATTGCCAGAAAAAAATTTAAAGGTTATGTAAAGATTCGCCAGTCAAAAATGTAGACGATTATTTTTGTGGTAAGAAAACTCAAGTTTAATGATGTATGACAAAGGTACTCGTATGAAAAATTAAACTTTTAAGAGAGTGTACTTAAATTAGTTACGTGGAATTTTTAATTTGAAAAAATATTTCAACACACTCATAAAGGTTTATAGAAAATAAAATTGTATGGTATCAAATAAAAAATTTAAAATACCCCTCAGTTATACGAGTAATTTTTTGATAATTTAGTAGAACATCTAATTATTATAAAATATTTTTGTAGATAGCAATCATTTTTAAATGCAATTTTAGATAATTTAAATGATATTTCTGATTAAAAAAATTCATTAACTTTTAATTAATTGATTCTGAATGTGTAAGCGTTTCTAGAGTTTGTACTTTATTTTTATTTTTTTTATATAAAATGTAATAACATGCATTAGTCAATTAACATTTAAACTCAATAAATTTAATATACACAAACTCTGTAAGCATATTTTATCAAAATAAAAAACTTTATTTTAAAGAACATGTTATTTAAATTTCTCGAAAAATTTCATCCTCGTGAGCGGATTTGAATTTAATCCTAAGCAACCATTTAATTTCATATCCACATAAATTAGGTATGCGATTCATTGTTTCGTATAAAAGTTATTTAAACTACCTTTTAAACCTATTTCTTATCTTTCATTCATTAACGAATGGGGATTTATTCATTATCAAAATGAAAGTTAACAGGAATTCAAAAGAAAATTAGTCAATTCATGTATTAGTTAACAATTACACATAGAAAATTCAATACGTACTCCGATTCACTTTAATTGAGATATTTTTAAAGCAAACAACCTCAAAAGAAACGTGACTTATCTTGAAAAATTATCCAATGTAATTCAATGTGTGGATACATTTCAAGCTTTTTCACCCTATTGAAAAAAGATAAATCTTATGCTTATGTCTCTATAAAAAACGTTCTTAGACTCGGTGAAAAAAATATCTTGAACCCTAATGAGTAAATTTTGAGTCCTCTTAACGACTTTTATTGAAATAAATTATTATTTCAAAATCGAAAATGGTTTATCTCTCAGTTATAGGAAATTTCTCCCTCATTTGATCTGACTTTTTTTAAGTTTTGAATCGAAAAAATCCATATATATCTATACTTATATATACTCTTTAACATATATATATATATACCATCCAAAAGATATTTTACGACTCCGGATCAGTAAATTCAAGCAAAGTCGTTATAAAGTTAACGAGTAAGGTCATTATGTGAATGGGAAACCTCAGAAATATTATTTTCCTGTCTTTTTCTTTCAGAGTCTTAATGCTGTAAGAAAGGTCAAGGAAGGGATAAAATATGCATGGGATAAAGTGAAGACTAACTTGAAACTCGATTCTCCTTAGAATTTCGCTTAAAAGTGTTTGAACGTTGAAAAGAGCTTTATGGCTCAATTTTTTTTTTAATCTGTGTTTGTTTTCCAGACTTTTATCGCTTGGTAAGGAAATACTTTAATGGCAAATATTCTCTTGTGTGCAAAAATGTAAATGGTGAGAAGTATTATTGACAGTTGAATGAATAACTAGGTATTACTTGTGTTTTACGGCACTTATTTCCCATATAAAATGAATGAAATATGTTTTAACAATTTCCATACATAGTTTTCAGTAGTTTATCTAAGAATTCTCTTTTTATCTAATATATTAAAATGGTTTCAATATTTCCATACAATGATAATAATTAAGTTGTTAAGTTGGAATGCATATCATTTTAAAATAAATTGTATTTATCTGATATATTCTATATATATTATACTATTTTGATAATTTATGCAGGGAAAAAATGTAGAAGTTTTTAATAAAAGTTATTCCCGAAACAAAAATACCTAAATTTATATATTTGAAGTCTAATTAGGTAAACTGTGGTTAGCAATGTATATAATCAACAACATAGTTTATAATAAATAAATTTTTAAAAAATATTTTCAAATACATTATCTGTATTTCATATTGAATTCTGATTTTTGGTTTCTTTTTCATCGCAATACATTTTGTGAAGCCCTTTTATTTCTTAAAAAGAATTTTCAAAAGTAAGTTTTATGAAGTTGTTAATTGTGCTGAATTATTCAAGGAAATATATGTACTTTCTTGAGCTAATTAATGAACAATCAACACAAAAAGTTGTTTTGTCTTGGAAAAAAAATAGAAACTTATACTTAAAAAGAAATTTAAATTTAAGTTAAAATAATATATTCTATTTGGAAGAATTGTCTCTAAATTTAAATTTTTCATCAAATGTAAAACAGTTCTAATTAATGTAAAAGTGTTTTCCCTTTCGTATCCATTCATACATATATGTTATTATGAAACATATTTCTTTAATACATCTAATATATTTACACTGAGTGGACAATTTACTTTGAATACTTGGCAGTTTTCAGCGAACCAGCAATGAAATTCTAATTTTGAGTTATTATGAGTTATTTAAAATAAAAAATAAAAAATAAAAATAAAAACTATACTCTCTTACGCTAACGACACTGTCGTTTGAAAATGTTACTGATGTAAATTTCTAATGAAAATGCTACTCTTGTAAATTTCTATAATATTCTAATAAAGCTCATTTCATACCACAAAAAAAACCTGAATCGTCTGAATATATGAGTAAACAAAGCTTTTTGACATAGTGTGAAAGTGCGATGTTTGAGAAGCTCCGAGTCAAGGTGTGAGTATCAGAAAATTCACGAAATTCATGAAATTTTCAAGAACACTGGCTGTTACAATGTTTGATAAAATGGGATGCCAGCTAAGAATTGCATCGGTACATCAAAATTGAAATCTTTATTAATTAGTAAATGCTTTATGTGAAAGTATAGATCATGATAAAGAGCCAACGAATTTTTTTATGGTGTTTCTTAAAATATTGGGTGCACAATTTATTCTACTCAACTTCTCGTTGTTTCGTCACATCGTTCATTTCTGACACTTACTACAGGGTCGATTCTTCATGACAGTATCGTAATTTACTACAATAGCAGAAATGAAACTTTTGTGGACATTTTGGTAAATGATGTGATTTATTGTGGCTTGAAGTTTTTGTATTTAAGAGTCGTGTAGCTTGCATAAGTAAAACATTCAGTTTAAGTTTGTTCAATAAAGCGGTTTCTTAAGTTTTGAAAATTGGAATAATTGTTAAAATAATAGGTATGCACATAGAAATTGAGGTTGTCATCAACTAGTGAATTCTTGTGTGGACTATAGAATGTCCTGAATTAAAAGACTACAAAAAGTAACAGTTGGTAAATTTCAAGAAGTCCATGCTAATAATAACTGAAGCAGTATTAAGTGAGATATGTATTTCAACGAATCACTGAAGGGGTGTGTATGATAAACTATATAATCTGATGTTTTAACATTTGGCAAAACGATATTCCTACATTAGAAAAACTCAAGAATTATATTCTACTTTTGTACTATGATCATAGGGGGAAAAGTTAGGAAGTTAAATAAAATCTAGTACAGTTTTTCTGCAAAATGTGTATTGACACATTTACACTTTGTGAGCTCAAAATTATAACAATGCTGTAAAAAAAGCCTCTTACAAGTAATACAAATTATTGCACTTAAAAAGTTTTGTTTTTAATGTCGTATTACTAACATGTACGAAGTAGCATATAAGGAAATCTAACATAAATAACACATATAAAAATTAACTTAAATAACGCATAACAGTTTTTGAATTTAAAATTTGTAATTTAACTCTTTCTTCTTAGGCATTTATTTTACTATGCAAATCTTCATTACTTAAATTTAAATTCTAAAGGAAGGAGGTTCCCAATCAGCTACTTTGTAAAAATAATCTCTTAGAATATACATTAAATATAATGAAGAACACTAAACTTATTCATAACTTAGCCAAATTGAACCCATTTATATACATTCAGTTCAGTTTAAATCAATAAAGTTTAATACTTTGATACTCGGTATTATTCATTTCAATTTAAAGTTCAGTATATTAATTTTAATGTCAAATGCATGCTTTGTTGGATTAAAATATTATAATATTACAAATTTAATATTACGATCTAATTTAATATTAAAATATTATATTAAAAAGTAACAAGGATTTTAAATAAATTCAATAAACTAGTTTCAAATCACATCCATTTATTTTACAGTAATTTATTAAGACACATACACGTTAATTTGTTTCCAATTGAATTGAAAATGCCATAGAGGGCCTTTTTGATACAACATGGTATAATTTTTTTTAAGCTCAAGGTCCCAATAGATTAATTTTTAGACACGCAACTATATTTCTCATTAACCCAAAAACTTCAATTCATATATCATTTGAAAGTAGAAATAATCCAAGATGTGTTAAACTAACTAGTTTTCTATCGTATTTAATAACTGACTCTACTGTATGGTCTAAGCATAAAACGTAATCCATCATAAAACATATATACAGATAACAAAACTGCTCATACAAACATAAAAAATAAATGTAATAATGACATAAATTTAGGAAATATTCCAACACCAAGCACATCTACTACTGATGGCTTTACATCATTAGACGTTCGCTTTTGATATTTCTTCTAGAATAGAACACTAAAAAAATAGAGGAAGAGGAGAATCTAAATCAAGAGATAAATAAAAACAACCAAAAAGAGAACTGCTCCCCAGTAGCTCGTGTGTTACTGTAATGAACTTGGTTTGGAGTGAGGCTGAAATTGTTTACGTCTTTCATTTTTATTCAAGTGTGGGGAATGAGTTTCATTAGGATTGCTTTGTTTTCTGCGCTTCCATTTTTATATTTTAAACTTACGGTTCATTCTCTTTTCTTCATTATTTTCCATAAGCGGAAGTGAAATTTCTCACATTTCTAAATGTCCCTCTGAGGAATGTATTTGAGTTGTGTTGCTTTTATGTAATATTTGCAATTGTGTGTAGGGATGGGAGAAAGGAGGGGATTTTATATTGTGTATAGTAAATTTTCGGTTTTAGCACTTTGTGGAAAGAGATATTGGGCACTTGTAAATTCTCTAAAAATAACTGACTTTTTTTTATTTACTGACTTTTCTGATATTTCAGAAATAATATATATCCACATTCATTTTATAGTTAATTCTATTACAAATGCTTTAGAGAAAGGAACTTATTTGAAGTAACAAATATATTGAGTACTTTTGGAATCACAATAGAAAATTTTATTATAAGATAGGCATAGTGTGCAGAGATATTTTCAAACACGATCAATATAATAAATTTTAAAATTACATTAAATACGTCTCGATTTATAAATACATTTATTTGATCTGTTATTTATAGAATATAAAATACGTTGTATGATAAAAAATATTAAGAAAAACATACCTACATTCAATTTTTATCCCTATACTAACCATACTTACACGCTGATATTATTTAGGTTAATCGTTTCATGCAATCAACCTTGGAATGTGTTTAACATTCTTACTTTAATGTATAATTTTAAACCGTTTTTCTAATTTTAAATATCCACCGTTTTATGTCTATTCACTCACTATTTCTCAGAACATGATAATAAAATCTTGAGAAGTGAATTAGGAACTAAAACATCAATAGTTAAAATACAAAAATCCAATTTGTTACTCATTGGTTCCTAGAGATAGAAAGAAATTTTTTACTAAAGACTGTTTTGCAAATAAATTCTAAAATACATATAGTTATTAAGAAAAATTGACTAGTCCAGGAAAAAATAAAATAAGGAAAAGAAAACGTGAAAATTATCAAGGAAAATTTTAACGAGTGTTTATGGATGATTTTATGTGGACAGACTTCATTTAGCACAAAACTTATAATATCCGACAAAATGTCCATCATGAGCAACAAAAATTCATACTTAAGAAAAAGTGGTCAGAAATTATTTTATTTTAGACCCGTCACATAATAATAAAATGATTTTTACTAAGCACTGGCAAAATATGCTATACAAGATGCGTTTAAAATATTCCTTAAAAAAGCCGAAACATAAATGACACCGTGAGGTTAAAACACGCGTAGATTCAATGATAGACATATCAAGAAGTGTTTTCCAGTTTACTAAGATGAGGACGGCTTGCATTCCATGGCCAGTTTGTTAAACATAAGAAGTATGAAACCTAGGAACGTAGTGTAATTAAGCTACTAAAAAAATCAAGTTTTAACACCAATTAAGAAAAACAGTAAAGTTCCCGTGAGGAGAAATTGTGTCAGCTAAGGCGTATAAAAAAAAAACTTTTTAGGAAAATTCAAAATTTGAAGTCGAAAAAAAGTTGCCGCTATCTTACATATTTACCAAAATATTTTTTAGTTGAATTGAAAAATATTTAGGTTACCCGGAATGGACCTGAAGTATGATGTTTTTAGACAAAAATGAAGATTTTTTTTTTTTTTTAAACGCAAATATAAAGCACATTTTTTTTTCAGGAATAAAAATGTGAAGTTTAGACTATTAATGAACAGTAATAAAAAAATTATATCTGCCATTTAACATTTAGGTCTCCATGAATCTACATGAAAACCTAACTTTTTTTTTTTTTTTTTTTTTTTTTTTTTTACAAAATACGGATATTTTTCAAATTTTAACCCATTCTTTTAGTTTCAAATATTTTATGTATAGTCTAAGTATAGTAGTACAGCATTTTGAAACATCGGGAATATAATTCGAATATCAATGTTAAGTTATGTCACTTCTGAAAAGACTATAGGTTTGACACATGAAGATAACTTTAATGAAAATGATTCAAAGTCACATTCACGAGTTCGGCCTGCAATTGTGAGGTTGGATCAAGAGATACAATATGTCAAACATGAAATTCTTTTTGCCATTTTCAGTCATCTTGGATGGAAGATGTTTCCACTGTTTCTCCTTGCTAGACGTTGGGGGAATTCGCTTGTTAGTACAGCCAGACATATTTTCCAATATTTCTGTTCGGTGTTCAATTTTTTTTTTAATTAACTTCCAGAAAAACATTATCTATGATATTGTAATAACTGGTAAATCTCAACAATTTGTTAAACTTCTTCATATTGGGGAATAAAAGAAGTACGTCAAGAAATTGGACTATCGAGGGTAATCAAAACTTTCCTAAGGGGCAATTCATTTAGATGAAGTAAACAAACAACTGTTTTCACTGGTTATTTTAAAGTATTTTCGAATAATGAAACTGGCCAACTAAAGACTTCAATATTTCATGCAGTACCATCATAACCAAGACCTTGAATAGTTTTCTCATCAATGTAGCTTTCTTTCATAAATTGTATTGATGATACTACTTTTCCTTAAGAGCCACTGTCTGGAGTTGTGTGTCCAAAATATGTTGAATATAGTTCTTATTCCAAAGATGCATTGTTCTTCTCGTGTATTTATGCAATCACTACTTTCGATTATATAAATAGAGTGAAAAATAGTTGAACTTATACCTTGATTTGAACATAATATCTTGAGTTGAACAAGTACCTTGAGTTGAAAATTAGTGGAACTATACCTTTTGTGAAAAGGTATTTAACCTTTTCAAGAAAAACATTCGATTTATTTATTAAAACTGCCTGGATATCTAGTGTTACAACATTTAAATCCCGCAAAAGAGAACTTTCTAATTTAGCTTCTGCTCTAAAAGAAATGGCTCTACGGTCACATTCTCTAGAAAAAGATAGTAGATTTTCTGAGCAGTCCTTGTTTCACTTAAATAATTAAACTTTCTGGCTTTTCTCTGATAAAAACGTTTTACTAACAAGTACACTTTTATCACACAAACTCAGTGACTTTGAATAAAGTTACCTTCATGTCTCAAACATAGAGTATTTGCTAGTTGGAGACTACAATGTCATGCAGATGTAACATTACTTAACTTTGATAATTGAATGGTACTCCCAATTTTTTTAAATGCTGTACTAGTATCCTAGACTATAAATAAAATAATTGAAGCCAAAAATAATGGGTTGAAACTTGAAAAATATCCGTATTTTATAAAAAAAAATATATATATAATAATAATAATGTTTTCATGTAGATTCCGGGAGACCTAAATGTTAAATGGCAGATATAATTTTTTATTATTGTTAATTAATATTCTAAACTTGACATTTTTATTCTTGAAAATAAAAAATTGCTTTAAATTTATGATGCAAATTTTTTTTTTTCGATACGCCCTAGTGTCTACGACTGATTCAAACACTTTCAAGGCGGAAAAGAATCTTCTTCTTGTCAACAAACAACAAGTTAAATGATAATTGATATCGAATGACTGTCATCATATTCAACTAGCTGCAAAAGCTAAATGTGAATCAATTTAGTAAGTTAGACACTGGGCGTGCATTATAGCGTGTCTATCTGGTTTCTAGCTATCGTTGCTATTTACGTTTGAATACCTACTCTTCGAACCCTCTAGATGTACCTCATTATATAATTAATTATGTTACTCAAATTATTTTTGTTCAAATGATTTTTAAGAAAGACTTAATTTTTATGGAGTTATTCATAAAATATTTTCATAAAATTGTAACATTTAATAAAAATATTCCTTTTATTTTTCGAATGCAGTTTTCTGTCATTAAAATATTTTTCAGTTTACTATTAAAGTTATTTTTATAGAATAGATCATTTAAAAACTATTTTTTCTTATTGACAAAAAATGGTGAGATATATAAAAGTAATAATGTATTTGAAATGTAAAATATATATTTGTATAGTTACCAAATAGTATAAAAGTATATTAGCTACCACAATGAATAAATAATGCATCTTTTTTAGAACCAAATTTTCACCCCATCCATTTATCCTATGCTATTAGGTCGGTTTCTGAGCGGAAGAAAATCGTTTTTAGCTTTTTCACCGCATACGGAACTTTTCCCTTTACACTTGTTCCTTAGTTGTTGGAAGTTTTCAGGGGTATACTGCAGGGTATAGTAGATTTTTTTTTTACTTTTATCTTTCGTTTTTTGTGTGGATGCATAGGAAAAGTTTTCAAAACTGGCTCTGGCAACTGTTGTATTGGTCCAACCAATCTTTGTTAAAATCTGGTTCGTTTCTATAGTAGTACTCAGTTCCTAGAGTTTTATCTTTCATAAAAGGAACACATTTGAATTAATATTGATTATCGTGATGCTAATAAAGTCATATAAGAATTAAACATAAGCATATACAAATCAAGAAAATATAAAAATCATCCAAATATTTTACACGACATTTGTTAATAATTTTAATTCGCAAAAGTAAACATTTGGTATTTCTTTTATATTACCATTTAAAAATGTAATATATACGATTGAAAGTATTTTGGAAAACAAAATATGCAATTATTGTGTTTGCATTACAAATTATTCGGATTTTTGTTCAAATAATAGCTATTTATGCAACATGTTGCAAAAGTAGTACTTTTTCAAACGAGGCAAAATGCTTATTTAACTTGTGCGTTAGCATGAGTAAAATAATTTACCGAATTTGAAAAAGTTATTTTGCACCTGCAGCATGCAATATTTTTTTAAATCAAGTGTAAAAAAATATTTTTAAAACACATTTATAATATTTTCGGCAAATCCAATCAAAGAATCTCTCTTAAAAATAAGTCATATCTATGCCAAGACTGTATAAAATTTGAGCAAATGGCATGAGGTAAAATATGTCATCACACAAGTGCAATAAAGTGTTACTTTGGTCTCGATTTCGGATGAATTTTGAATGAAAATTCGGATGAAAAGTTTAATTTTTTGCATCTTGTTATACAAATATTGATTATTATTTGATAAATATTTGAATTAATTTGAAGAATAAATAATAAACAAAAGTGCACTTAAATATTGATTTCACGCGATTTTCCACCAAATGTCATCAATATAGACAGGGGTAAAATAAAGTCATTAAATGTTGCAAAACTTCACATACTTGGTACCTCGACCTGATTTATCACAATACAAATGTATCTAGAATGGGCATGGGAATGAAATGTTTCGTAGTATTATCAGATGAAGAATAAACTTGTAGGTCAGTGTATTCTTTTCCCGGATTCAAGCCAAAAAAAAAAAAAAAAAAAAAAAAAAAAAAAAAAAAAAAACGTTATTTCTTAATAACCCCTGATATAAGTTTTACTACTTTCAAAAATACTAGAACATAAGTAACAGTTCGTAAAACTTCATCTACATTATATCCATCCCTGTCATCTCCATCTATTAAACTTAATTTTACGCTCTCGATGTAGAAGAAAAAACTGTTTTGTAATTTTATCTTCTTCTGGGCTCTCTTCCATGCAAGTACAAGGTCGATAAATGACATTGAAGAGTATCCCTTTCCTGCTTTGAACTATCCTCTTCCTTTGACCTGATCTATAACATCATTAGGTAGTATCTAATAAACCAAAGCAGCATTGGATGTGATGGTTGGCAAGCGTCCAGGCATTTTTCATTTCTGCAGATGAACTTCTCTCTATCCATAAAGACCTTCTTTTTCCTCTTCTGCTGGATGGGTAATAGAGTTTTTCTTTTTAAGAGCTTCCTCTCTTGCATTATAAAAGTTTACTTCTTTCAAGGTTCGGCTGCTGATAATGATCATGCAAGGAACTCAATTAATTAATAACGCTATTTTAATGCTTGACGATTTTTATTGTTTTTTCCTTGCCATGCCTGTTTGATGCTTCTGAGAAGCATTTTGGGCGCCGCTTTTATGGCGCTGTAGCAATGAATTGAAGCACTTTTTGGAACTTTAAAGAACATTTTTGTATAAAGTTTACATGATGAAATATATTTCAAGCGTTAAGTAATAAGTGTGTCCATGAGGCCATTGATAAAAATTTATTTTTATGAAAGTTTAGACAATCTTAAATGTTTGTTTTATTATTTGAATTTTTCATTGCATGCTGAAAATAACAGATTCAGTAAATATGTCATCTCTAACAGGTTTTAGTGAACAAAAATTATCTTTTTTTAATAAATCATGTTATACCTAATCTGTAACCGTATTTAAAAATGAACAGTACAATTTATATTTTAAATTTCACCTAAAAATTTAAAATTCTCACAATCAAATAAAATTAAATAACACAAAATTATTAATGTTACATCAAATAAGTAATGCAATTTTAAAGCAAAATTCAATTCAAATGTTAATTATAGTGATTATATAATAGTTAATTAATAGTAGTTGCATTTTGAAGTTCGAATAACTATTTTTCAAACTAAATTTGCACTAAACATAAATATATGTATTTTACAAGTATATCACTTCCAAATATGTTTAAAATTTTAAGAGGGTATAGGAAACAACATTTTTTTATTACTTTAAAAAATAATTGTATACATTTCTTAATCTATTGACATCAAAATTATATATTTTGTTAAAGCACAAGGTATACTTCTTAGGAAAAAAAAAAGAAAGACACACTTAATGAGCAGTATCCTTTTTTCCAATTAAAATAAAGTTAGTGAGCTTCTATTTCTGCCATTTTTAGTATTTTTGTCTGATATATGAGAACACCCGGAACTAAGGATGAAAATAAATTAATAGAGTCTGTTGTTTTCTTGAGGTGAACTTGTCAAATTAGCATTTCATATCAAGTGAATCGATAAAAACTCTTTAAACTTAAATATATACATATATATATATAAAAATAAAAAAAATAAAGAGAGTCGCCACTGTTCAGAATTTTTCCACCGAGCTTACTCTTCTATCTCACAGCAAACAACTGTTAAGTTGAGAAGTACGAAATTTTGCATATTTGTAGAAGAATATTCCGAAAATCTGATGAAAAAAAAATAGTTTTTTACTTAAGTTTTTGAGCAATTGCATGTAAAAGTGAAAGAAGTGTATTCCCATGGACCATTTTCTCTAAAGAAAACTAGCCAATACAGAAATCAAATGTTTTGTGGGCACAGATATATATATGACTTACTCTTCACATTTGCTTGAATTGCGATATAGTTTTGGTGTTATTAAATATCTAAATTGTGAAAAATTTATTTCTAAGCTTGTTCATGTTGTTTTTTATAAACAACGGAAAATTATCCAAAAATATTCAATTTTTAAATACATTTCACCACGGGGTAAACCAGATTAAAAGGATTCAGCTAAAACAAATCAGAACTCAAAATGCTAAAATAGCAAAGCAAATGTGACTAATTTAATTTATTTAAAATGTTGTTTGTTTCACCTGTTTATTCTTCCATCTTTAAAAGAGAAAATAAAATGTTGCCAGTTAAATTAATAGTAGAATGGCGGGACAGCACTAGCAACTCTTGTGACTGATCAAAAAGTTCCAATGTGTTTTTAAAGGTTGTACAATGATTGCTGAAAATTCCTTAAGAATTGCAGTGACGTTCTATTTAAAGTTTTTATTTTCACATAACGTTTTGGGCGTAGTTGTAAGTAGTAGTTTTCAAAAATGTGGTATACTTAAGGTATTTCATTATTCAAAATTTTCACAAGATGTTTCATAGGATTTATGCTGAGTAAAATTATGATTGGGATTGTATCAAATGGCAGCACTAAACCAATTACAATACACCTTTACAAATGGTATATGTACTTACTTATTATCAAAACATGGCGAATAAGACAATTATCCTATTTAGAGATATGTACAGGTGGTTATCAAAATAATGGAAACACCTGTAAATAAAAGTGGCATTTAAGAAAGCACTTTGTAAGCATTAAAATATAATCCTAGACTTTCAAAGAGACCAAATTGAAGGAGCCCTACTAGCTGGAGCAACTAAAACTGAAACATCCCAGCTTTTAAACATTTCTAGAGGTAAAGTGTTTAAAGACATGACAGCGAACACACAGATCGGCAAGACAAGCTCGGCAATGCAAAATAGTAGACTGAAGGAGAAGCTGAGTGAAATTGACCGACGGGTTTTGAAGCTGAGTGCAATGTCTGAAAAGAAACATCTGCAGCCAAATTGACCGCTGACCTCAATAAACACCTGGATTCTCCAATATCAATAAATTGAATTAGGATAAACCTTCATAAACAGAACATTTACCGCAGAGCAGCAATTCTCAAGCCTTTTGTCTCAGATGTTAATACCAAACACCCTCTTCAGTAGTGCCACAAACATAAAACCTGATCAATTGATCAGTGGAAGACAATTATATGGTCAGAAGAATCATCTTTCACACTTTTTCTCACATCACGAAGGGTGTACGTTTGGCATTGACCACCAACTCTCAAGCATGGTGGTGGATCCGTCATGGTATGGACAGCCATGTCATGGTTTTCTGATGGACCAGTCATAATCCTGAAAGGAAGACTCACAGAGGAGAACTCATGGGTACCCCGAAGTGGGTGGAAGGAGGTGAACTTGCACCCCCCTTGCTCTTGAAAATTAAAAAAAAAAATTATAGAAAATATATAAATTTCAAGATAAAAAAAAGCATATATGCCGTTTATAATTTTATGATACAATGAGTATTTTTTTTCTATAAATTTAGTTTTTTATTTCTTTCCTGTATCGTTTTATATAGCTACTTGCGTGACGATTTTCTGGCGCTTGTTGTCTATGATTATTAGAGGCTGATGAGTAGAAGTATTTATTCCTTTTATTGTATAATCATTTCTTGTGTAGTTCTCGAAATTCTAGGAAAATTTTTGGTTTTTTAAGTCATCAGATATACAATCTTGAAATCTATTTTTAGAATTCAATTGAACACATTCCAACACTGCCTTCCTGTTTCATGTCGATTTTTTTTTTTTTTTTTTTTTTTCACTTTTTCTTTGTATCCGAAACTTGGAAATAAAAAAATTTACTCTTCTGTATTTTTGCATCTTCGAGTTCCTCTATTCTAAACACTGTCTCTTGAATGCCGTGAGATCTAGTTGAATGATAAAAGAATCATTGAAAGTATATATTTTAATATTTTTACTATTTTGTATTTTTTTCTCTTGAACAGGGTTGCGCTTTCAAAAATATATACTATGAATTTTAACTGTTCTCAAAGATTATAATTTATAATGCATTATTATAAATTAACATTTCTAAAAAAAATAATGATTTTGGTAAAAATCTAGTCTTGCACCTTCATGAAAATATTCCTGGGGGTGCCCATGGGAGAACTGTAGAAAATTTTTAGCTGATCAGGTCCATCCTATGATGCAAACTTTGGAAATTGAATTTTACAGAATGATAATACTCCTATTTATTCAGAGGGACTCGTCCAATCATGGTTTAATGAACGCGAGGATGAAGTGAAACATCTACCTTGGCTCGCACAGGCCCCAAACATCGATATAATCGAACCGCTATGGTCTATTTTAGAGTGTTCAATCCGGAATCGAAATCCTCCACTGGCATCTCTCTTGAAACTTTCACAATATCTACATGAAGCATGGTGCAATATTCCTCTAAATACTATTCAGAACTTGTATGATTCGATTCACAAGTGAATCGAAGCTGTATGTCATGCCATCCTAAGCTATATTACTAAAGGTTTCCTTATAAATCTGGGTATTTCCATTATTTTGATAATCACCTGTATTTTTGAATCCTTTTTGTTTGAATTTTGAAAATTGTATTAAACCTTTACATGTCAAAATATAAGACTCGTATTTGAGAAAATTTAAATATACAATTATTTAGTATGTGAAATTTTTTAAATAATATATCAGACTCGAACAACAACAAACCTCCATAGTTGCCAAGACGTTTTATAGCAATTGATCGGTGACATCATATGCATAATACTCATTTTAGATGCAAAAGTAGTGCAAAATAATTTGACTAAAAATCTGGTAAACTTGGTTTGTAGAGTAGAATTAGATTTAAATGAACTCGACCTATGCCAAAACCCATACATAACAGAAAAAACATGCAATGACATTCTGACAATCATTTATCTTTATATTTTCTGAATTCAATGACGTTCTAAAAATATATATATATATGTTTGACTATATCATGGGGATATATTTGTCGTGATTGAAAATGCAAAAACTACGTAGTTTTCAAATATTGAGACCTAGAACCAATATTTATTTCATTTTAAAATTTGCTTTTTTCGTTTATAAAGAAGATAAGAAATATGGAACTCACTTTGAAAGTTTACTGATTTCATCATCTCGTATAACAGTTATCATTTAGAATATCAATGATTAGATATGGAGAAAAATCATGGTTATATCTGCTGAGTCGTCTGTACTTCTTCTTGTTGCCAATAAACTTCTCTATTCAGTCATTACTATCCAATATGTCAAGAATTCTTTAATTGCACTTTTAAAAAGCAATTATATTACATGTAGTGCACTTTATTTTTACGAAATACAAAAAAGTTTCGTAGCTTTATTAAAAAAATAATCTCTTAGACTCTGTTTTACTCACAAACCTATTTCACAATCAAATTGTGAAAAATATTATAGTACATTAAAGTATCACTAATATTCTGTATTAACTTATTTCCTGCAATTTCAACATGCAAGAGTTTTCCACTAACTTATGAATTTTTACGAGGATGAGGTTAATATATATATTTTTATATTTTTATCATTCATTTTATAGCACTCATTAAAACAACCAGATTTATAATAGCACAAAGATACATTGGTAATTTTTTAAATGTATATTTAGTTAATTTGGTAAATATGTACTTTGAAATTGTTTGTTGAGTGTGTAATGTTTCTTTGATTGTCTATACTTGACATTACAAAGCCTGAGAAAGCGTACAAAAGTCTGAAAAGTGTGCAAAAATTAAGAATATATTTTACATTACATTTGAGCTTTATTTATCTTCATATCAAAGAATTATTTTATATTTAAATAAATTTTGCGTTTTTTTTTATTTATCATAATGCAATCATAAGTTTTCATTCTACATGATGAAAAAAGAAATAGACCTTGCGTGTAGTATTTTAGCCCAGGAATAACAGACTTTTGCCTTAAGATAAGCAAATGGTTTACATTTGCAATGTAAATGACATAAATTTAGCTAAAACCAGGTGTTGGCTTTTTCGCACGCATTGTGCCCATTGGTAGAGTTAATTCTTATGCTGTCAAAAATGTATAATTGAATTTACTACAGCATTTATAAGGAATTTGTGTTCCGGTTACTACACTCTTATGTATTCTCATATCAGAATCACCATATATACATCCATTTTAATTTATAGATAAAACACATTATCATGAAATTTATACCACTCTGTTTTAAAGAAAATAGCATTTGATGTTTAATATAAAACATGCATATAATTCATATTAATGAAAGGTAAATTAAGACTTATTGTGCTCAGAATATTTTATATAATAAATTAAGTATATAATTTGTAAAGTATATTAATACAAACACACTTTTTTGTTTATTTTACTAGGGGTATGGTGGCGTACATAGTAAATTTTGTAACGCATTTCAAAAGTCGGTATCAAAGCATTTTACTTAGTCAGATTTTTATTATGTGCCAATTAATCTCATCAATTGAATCTTATAACTTTATCGGGCTTTACAAGGATTGTTAAATTCGAGAAAAGTCATTCTACAATCTCAAACATTCTGGAAGCAAGTTTCATACTTTTTATTATAATAATATAAATTTAAAAAATATTTTTTTTTATTAATAAATATATCACTTGTTAATGATGCAGTGCAGCTAATATATAACTTCACTTTTTCAAAGCAATCTAAAACTTATTTTGATGAAAGTGCTTTTAAAAAAATGTAGATTCTATTTAGATCATAAATAAATAAGGTCTAAGTAAAAACAATAAAATTCGCCATCAATCGTTCGGACTTTAATTACTTATATGGAAGTAAACTTTATCGGGAAAATTGTGAATAATGTTGTACGTCAGAAATAAAATAATATAATTAGGTTTTAAATATTTGTTACGCGGTTGTTGTCCTTCAAGAAAAAATTGCTAATGTTTGTAAAAACTATTTTAAATTTTAATTTCAATACATTATTAATAATTATAATTTTATTAATAAATTTACTCATTTTCAATATTTGTTTAATAATTTTAAAAAGATATTATTAATATTATTTATTCAATTTAATTAATTTTTATCATTTAAATTTTTTGTATTTATAAATTTCAACATATTTAATAACAAACTTCAATAATATATAAATAATATTAATTTTTAATTAATTTTAATTTTAATATTAATTGCTATTTTCTAAAATTCCTTTATTACTAACTATTAAATTGATTATAATTTTTATAATAATCAGTAGTTTAATAATGTTTAGTAATATTTAATCATATTTCATGTCGATTTTACTAGTTGTATGAATTATTGTTCCCCAATGGTTTTAATAGTAGTTATACAAAGATCTATTTAAATGATCCATATGTTAAACAAAAATCAACTTCGACAATAGTTTTGAAGAAAAAGTGATGTTGTGGTCAAAAATGGTGGTTACTACGACTCAACTTGCATCAACTCCAACTTACAATACAAAATAATATTCGAAACCCCGAAAACCACTTAAACCAAAAGTAAGGCTTTGTATTTCATGTTTACTCCTTGGAAATTCGACTCCTCAAAGACAGAAAAATCGACTGAAATTCATGCACGAGCAAGAAAATATAATAGTCGGGACATTCCTCCCAATGGTAGATTCTCTTTACTCGCAACTGTTTGCTCTAACCAAAATATATATATATATTTTTTTTTGGGGGGGGAGAGGGGTGGGATTGGAGCGATGACAAACTCAGGAATCGTATGTTAAATCTTTTTCAGTTTGTGCAGATATTTATTTAAAAGATTTTAAGAAAATGGACGAACTCTATCTATATAGATATTGGAGCATTTTTACAATCGAGTAAGATTTTGGAATTAAAAACTCTAACTAACTCTTAAAAACTTTTGGAATTAAAACTATAATCAGATGCGCACTATATTGATAACTAATGTTATTTTCAAATCGGAAAAGTAAATGCAGATGTGAAATGTTCATCTTGAAAGGAATAACAATGATTTTACATATACATGGCATCTGTCGTTAATTTCAAATTTCCGCAAACATTTGTGATTGCTATTGCTAATTGTTAATTTCGATATAGCATGAGGGATAGTTTGCGATTAATTTAAGACTCACTTTTGTATTCCTTTAAACCCAGCAACAGAATTATGTTTACTTCAAAAGAATGATTTAAAAATAAATATATAATTTATTTCATAATTAATACGAACCTGTGAATTTGTAATGATTAAAGTTCATTATAAATATATAAGATATATAGTGTATAATATCTTGTAAATTTTAATATATGAACTGTTATCAATTACTAATTTTTACTTCATTGTTATTTTATAATTATTTATATAACCGGTGATGTTATTTATAAATAATTGAACCCAAGTTTTGCATTTTAAATGAAAACGTAATTTATAAAAAAAAAATTATAAGATTAGACTTGATAAATCAATGATTACTTATGGAAAAAACATAATTTTTTTAAAGTTTGCACACTGATTATGTTTTTTTAAAGTATACAAAAGAATAAGTGCTTGTAAATTTAAATGCAAAAAAAAAAAAAAAAAAAAAAAACTTAAATCAGTGTTTGAATATATATTTTATATATAATTTTAAATTATCCATTACATTGTTAAACAAAACATCAAAAAATTAAAACAATTGTAAAATAAAGTATATAGATTAGGCACTATAAAAAGTTATAGGCACTATAAAAAGTTACCACAATTCAGTAGGTTATTCTTATAAATGTTCAAATTTTTAGTATAAACTCCTTTTTAATCAAGTTCAATATAATTTATACCGAATAATAACTTAATTGCATTAAGTATTCAATTACGCCGTTATTGTATCCACAAAAGTATATCAGTTATCAATTCTTCAGCACTTTCCGAAAAAGAGCCCAAATGCAACGATTGCGATTCAAGTTCTTGTATTTCTTCAGAAAAGTTTGACACAAAATTAACTTACTTTTTTCATACTTTCCTCCTTGACAGTTCTTTCTCTGAATTCGCGTCATCTATGGTCTGAGTGACAGAAACTTCCCAAAGTGCCAAAACCTTCACGCAGGCAGACGCCATTTCTCACTTTCTGAAATATGCCCTTTCTTTAATCTATCAAGGTGCACTCAACTCGGCTGAGTGCATGTTTTCAACACGGAGAGAAAATGCGACTATTTTTTGCTATCATTACGTCACTCAAATCTTTTCTCAATTCAGGAAAGCTTTCAGGAGACTCCCATCAGTCTACTGATTTTAAGAGGGATCGCAATGGATAAGTCCAAGTACAATATTCATAAATAACGCTTGTGCACTTTCCGTATAAAATCATCCATCATTTGAAATTCAAATTTTGTAGAGTTGGTACTTTTATGAACAGTATGTAAATATGTGGGTATTAATATTCAAACGTTAAAAATTCATCAACATTTTCTTTATTAATCTCTAAAAATATAAGTAAATTACATACATTTCAAATATTGATTAGTACGAAAAATTTACAATCTACAGAAACATGTATGCATTTTTGTTCGTTGAGTTAAGTTTCGTATGCATTATATTGAAGAAAGATATTACATTTGTAAACTTTTATTGAATAAAATATTACACATTGTAGAATTATAAGCATCACTAAATGGATACACAGCTCATGAATCTCAGGAATAGGTAAGGTAACCATGTTGCATTGTATTATTTGTTGTGTTATATTAAATTCATATTATGTTTTTTTTTTTTTTTTTTTTAATTTTTACTAAAGAATTTTAATCTATACTTTTAAAAAATTAATATGCTCGAAAGAGTTTTGCATTTATCTTCAGGTGTATAACTTTATCGCATTGTTCATTCACAACACTTTATCGACGATTTTGGCACATATATTGTGTCACTGAAGTTAACATTTAGTAATATTTTATCTTAGAAAAATTTAGTTTTAGAACTGCCTTAGAGAGAAGAAAAATCAAAATTAATGGTACAAATAAATAAACTCAATTTTGTCTTCTTCAAACCATCTTTGGTCATATTACATCAATAAAGAGGTTTATTGATATAATACATGGGTAAAATGCTTAAATTGCATCCTTTCTAAGCCATATTACTCAATTTATACCAGCACTACCATTCTTTAAATTGCAAATGAAAATATTAATTTGAATTATATTTCTTTAACATCAGTCTGTTAAACTTATCCTTAATTACACATCACAAAATTATACAACTATAAACTATTTTTATTACATCATTTTTACGTATACAAATTCAGGTAAGTTACGTATTTAATGCGATGTGGTACATCATTAGAAACATAATACGTCTGAAAATATATATTCAAGCCTTTCCTTCCGATATACCAATCTTTATTGCCTTCTCAAATCGAAAAATCTTTTTCTTTCCTGATACTCTCCCCTTTGAATATATTTATTCCAAAGTTCAAACCAATAAACTATCAATTTCGATCGGGAATACCACTCTATATTAGAATGAAAAATTATTTAAAAAAAAAAATATCCAGCAATACATTTATAACCCGTTTCAACTCAATTCGACATGAATCGAGAGAGAGAGAAAAAAAGAGCCAAAATACAAATCCATCGCATTTCCATTTTGATGGGGCTAACCCCCGGCATCACCAAGAAGATGCCTCTTATCGCTTCCAACCTCCTCAGATTCCCGTAACACGAGCCTTACAACGATCACTTTCTTTAAATCAATCAGATTCCCCCTTTTTACGTATTTCTTCCCTTGAGTGCTTGTTTTCGATATTTCCGTCTTCTCTTCCATTACGTCAGTCAAGATCCACTCCCTTACCCTTAACCGCATTCCTTCACCCTTGCTCGACCCTTTTAAAAACCCTCCCCCAGACTTCCTGAACAGAGGATAAAAAATAAAGCGGTAATATTAAGGGAGGTTGTAAGGAGGGAATAAGGAAGGAGAATAAATAAAAGAAGGTAAGACTTTTCATCAGTCATCACTGAACGTCACCGAAATACGTCCGAGTCGCTCACTCAGGAGTTTGAGTTCTTTTTTTTTAAAGTATTTTCTTCTTAGCCATCATTTATTTCTTGGAGCATACAACGCTGGATAATATTTTTTTTTATTTACTTTTCATCATTCTTGGAAACCAGAAGAAAGAATGCGTGAATTTATATTTTTAAAAGCATTCTGTGTCTGAAGTAAGGTTTTGTCGTCATTGCTTATCGTCCAATCTCAAACATATTTCATTGCCAAATGATCAAATGTTTGGATCATTCATACGAAAAAGGAAGCCCCTGAGATTGAACTGGAGGATAGAAAAATGTTATTTGAGATAAAGTTTGCAAAAAAATAATAATCTTACAAATGGAAACATGTGACTCATAAGAAAACAATTAAAATATAATTTCACTTAAAATATCATTTAGATAGATTCTTGTACTGTACCAGTGATACATGACCTTTGCCATGTAATTTACAGAAAATAAATTAAATCCAAAATAGTATTTACTTTATTTTAGAATTTTTAATCACAAATATAGGAATACGCGTATTTATTATTGAAAAAAATATATGTATATGGTGAGAATATTTCTCTTTTTAATTATTATTAAGTAAAATATTTTCTTATCTTGAAAACATAAATATGTTTTATGTGGTAAGAGATAAAAATTCATTTAGTAATGATATTGGGAATTTTAAATTAAATTTAGTATTGCTAATTTGAATTCAAAACAGTCATCCTTAGCATAATTTCTGAATCTCTAATTTATCATTTTATGAAATTTATTAATTCTCCTTCACTTTTAAGCATGAGTTAAGATCTTCAAAGTTAATTAGGCTATGTTTATTTGTCCACCCATTATATTAATTAGAAGTTAATTATGATATTCTAAAATATAATTAGAATTGTCATGCTAAAGGCTTGCATGATTACCTAAATCATTCAAAATAAAGTCAAATTGAAACAAATATTCAAAATTACACATCAATAAAATTTTAATTTCTTTCTTTCCCTCTGTTTGTTACGGACTCGTTTGGAATACTTTAGATTTTTTTTTTTTTTTTTTAGATGTAAGACAAATGGATGGATTTGTTTTAACGTTAGGCGCCCATTTATCCAAAGTTTTATAATTAAGAAATGATTTCTGTATTTTCTAAATAAATAGATTTCTTTGTTTTATTTTTATATATAGACAAATTTAATCAATGTTAAGGTATTCTTTTTAACTAATCTCTTAGTGTTAAATACTTCTTTTTAAGAGACCCCATAAGTGATTAAAAGTAGCATAAATGAGTTATATGAACGTAATGTCTCAAATACGTATCATCATATATAAAAATTAAAAATAGTAACTATTAAGATAATGACTATACTATATTTTTTAATGTTTTAGAAACGCATTCCAAACAAGTGGACGTGAAAATATAAATCTTTAAAATCTATTAAAGTGAATGAAGTGAAATAGCTGTTGACTTAATTTGAACTTAAATATTATTATACTTTCTTTATATTAGGCACAAGTAAATAAAAGTTTTTTTTAAGTATAATTATCCATGCATTTAGTGAAATTTAAAAAAATACCTAACGAAGAGAACTGGAAAAAAAAATACAATTTCATTTAACCATTAAAATATAAATTTTAAAATAATGATTCTCCAAAACATTATTTTAAAATAAGTTCTTTCTTAACTTATCGATTGCCCAATCCAATTCAATACGATTTATTTCTTAAGACTTCTTTAACTTTTTAGTTTCTTCGAATGCTTACATATTATTCACATCTAACCATACGATCATTGTCATCAAGCTCACCAGTTGCGATATTGTACAGACGAAGTCCAGATCTTTCTTCCAGTGCAAACATTTTAGGTCTCTTTTGCATAAGAATTGTATGGTACAAGTTTAAAAAAATGCCTCTCTGTACATTTCCCCCTACAAATTTGAAATCTTCTGTTTGTTTTAACCAAAGTTTTAAAAAGTAGACATACATCAATAATTATACTTTTACTCATTCTTATAGATTATAGGAGTTAAACTATTATCCTTTGAAGTAAAGAGCGCTTCAACTAGTAACATCCTTAAAGCAGCAACATTTAAAAATGTATGGTTAAAATATTATACAGTAAAAGTTATTAAACTAGTTTATACCTATTAAAACTAAAAGTACAAATTAAAAATGAATAAATTCTCACAGAATCACAACTTATAAGTACGATGTAATGGGTAAGCTAAACACAATTTTATGTTTTTTATTTTAGCCTTATAAATTAAGATTGATTAGCGACCCATGAACCGGCTCTTTTATTTCCACACACTCGAATAAAAAAGTATCATGTCAAAGTAAAGACAATGCTCGGATGAATCATACTGTTTTCATTATGAGTCCTTGCCCCTTCCTGATTCATTCAAAATGTCGTCATTCATCCCGATTCGAAGTCAAATAATAGTTTCTTTTAGTTTCTAATGTCTTTATTAAATTTTACGAAAATTTAGATGGTAGTGAGAGCACATCAAAACCATTAACAAGTGATTTTAATCAAAATCATTTTATATGTTTTTGGTTATTATCAGAAATTTATCATCAAATAAAAAAGCGGTACCCCGATATTTTTATTTGAAGACAAGATGTTAACTTCGAAGTCAAGATTTTACTATGAAAGCACAATTCCGAACGAAATTCAAAGTACTCCGTGTTGAAAATTCAGTTAATTTTGTAAATAATCCTACTAAATCCGGTAATCGAATTATTTTACCTGATATCAAACATGTATCGTACATTGATAACTTGGATGTAAAAATTGCAAGCTAACTTCCGGTCGCCATTTCCAGTACTTCGGGTTGACTTTGGGTATGGAAACTCGCATCAATGAAACCTTTTATTTTAGTTACAGTGCGTGTATATAGAATGTGTAGTTATGTCTGAGAAGGTTGATCTCAAAACGACAGATATAGTATTTTTATTCGCTTCTCATATAAGGGTAATTCAAAAACTAGAAGGTGATTTAGGTGTTTAGTTTTGGAAATCCTTACATAAGATACTGAGTGTTTCTATTAATGGTACCTTATCAGGACAAGGCAGAAATCAGGACCATAATATAATCCAAATTAAGAGCAGATATTTAAAATCGTAGACAGGCTATTGTTTTATCTTTTTTTTTTTTCTGACCACTTTTGAATGTTTTTAACTTCGGAAATTGGAACTAAATATTTGAAATCATTTTAACGAAGTAACTAAATATGTTTACTTTTTTGTTGGATTCACTACAATCTTATAACTAAAAATAAGTGTACCATATCAATTACACCATGCAAATTAATTTTACCATGTCCTACAACAAAATAAAAAAACATCCAGCAAAATACTAAACAAATTTATATTAAAAGAAACTGGGCTTGGAACTCAAAAATCGATCCAGGTGCAATCTTTCACGATTGCGATCAAAAATAACGGAAATAGCCGCATACAAAAGCCAGATATCAATTTTACGAAGAAACCATTTCTAGACCGATAGAGGCGGCCGAACAAAGTCAAGGCATCGAAATTGTACCTTGGACGCCATATATCAGGATTTAGGATTTTACGAGATGCTCTTAAATTACTTTGGAAGGATGGTGGGTTCTTCTTTTTCTTTTAGTTTTTTATCCTTTTTTCTTACAGATGTGAAGAAAAATAGAGAAAAGGGGGAGATGCATTTCCTAGAATCTTTTGTGGTTGCCTGGACGTTGTTGATACTCCGCCTCTATAAATCCCCGTTGAAATTGGACAGCTCTTCCCTGGAAATTGAACAACACTTGGCGTTCTCAAAGCGTACATTGCTTCTTTGCTTTCTGCTGTTGTGAGGCCACTACTCTATAAATCTATTGTAGTGGTGAGTATTAGTGTTGATATTGGACGGTGTTGCCTAGAAGATCCGTTTCTTAGGGGAAATCAATTTATTGTCTCGTGATAGTTTAATGGGAGTGATAAGAGGCGTTCTTGAACTGACGTGATGCTGGTAATGGTGAGTAGTGAAAATAAAGTTCATAATGTTTTTTGATTATGTTTATTCTGTTATCATAATACCATATTGTATTTTTGTAATGATGAAATAAAATTGTTTTAAAATATGTGTTTTATTTTGATTAAACATATTGCACTTTCACATTTAATTTTCAAGTAGTTCATTTATGTTTATTTTAATTTGGGAAACATGGATTATATTTTGCCAAAATGGTCTTGATTATTTAAACTATGTACATTACTTGCTAAACGTTTGAAATTCTTAAAGATTTAAAGTGAACAATCATTTGGCCATTTTATGATACTGTATAAACTAACATAAGTAATGTTTCATTTCAATCTAGTTTTATTATCAGAATATATACTCACAAGTTTTAAGGTTATTTAAGTACTCTCAGGAAAACTTATCACGCATTCGTAAAAGAAATATTCGCACATTTTAGAAACAATTATAAGCAGGTAGAAGAGTCTCAAGCAATCTGAAAACAACAGTTACAAATAGAACTTAGAAAAGAACTTCATTCACAGCAACTAAAAGTAACACATTTATAAAAATTGTGTCTTGCATCATCACAAATAAACTTCCTACTCAAAGCGCCGCTTCTGCAAATGTGCGTTTGGAGACAGAAGCATCACGAAACAAAATGAGTGCAACTCTTACCCAATTACGGACATACTGCATTGAATTGAGATCCACACGAACAAATGGAACGACATCCTAATGAGCATTACGTGAATGACTGCTCACAATACTCTCTTTTCGTAAAGGTTTGGTCTGTTTATACCATACTTTACTGTACATAAAAGGGAATCCAATTAGGATGAGTTCAGGATAAATGTGTGGTTGAAATGGGTTGCTTTTCCATGTGCATTGGAATGCATTTTGCATTAAAAGAGTTGAGACGGTATCTCTTTTCCTTGAATGTCGTGAAGTGTTCCTTTTGCAAGGTTCGAAGGGCGGGTTGCGAAACATTTAAATTGGTCTCGTTTCTTATTTGTATTTTGTTGATTTCTGTAAGGTAAATAAAAATTATAAAATAGATTATAATACCTTGCATTATTCAAAACGAAGTACACTTCTTATTTATTTATATTTAGTTAATTTTGTAAATTTAGTTTTTAATCAAAATAAAAAAAATTTCGTGTCATATATTTTACATGTTTTTTACTTTGGTAGTCTCTTTGTATTTTTATGATATGGAAAATTATCTGTGCCACCATCTATTTTAAAGTTAGCAAAACTTATAGTCCCTTGAAAAAATTCCTTTCCTAAATATTTTTCCCTCGAATATTTTTAATATTATACAAATGAATAAATATTTCAACTTTTAAACATAATGTTGCGATGCGATATAATTGCAAGGTAATTTTATTAAATTGGCTGAGTTATAATTGCCAGATAATTTCATTCATAAAATATCATCTTACAAATATTTCTGCAATAGATGTTGCAAATAAATGTTAAATCCCACAATAAGAATAGCGTAATACATGCAAAATATCATGAACTAATGAATTTCATAAGTCGTTTATGCAGTTAGTTGATGGCATAACAGTTTTGGCTATCTAGAAAACTGTCATTCTAGAAGAGTTCTTATCCCTAGAGCATCTGACCAGTTATTTGTCCGAGAAAGATGCTTCATTCTATGACCGATAGCTTCAACGATGCAAAACTTGAGACAATGATGGATGGAAAGAATATAACATAGTAACAGAAGTTACTCAATGGTGATAGATTTATACTTTATAAGATATCCAAGATGCTACTTTGGAAGTACATACATATGTAGTCAAATTTCATATATTTCACTTATGTTTGTAAGTGAATACATATTAGTGAAAAAAGAAGAAAGTCGTAACCAATTATTAAGTATGATTTTTTCTCCTACCTCAAATGTAGAAAATTTCGTACCATTGATAACACAATAACACAAAAATCTAATATACTAATTTGTTTATAATGCTCTCTAGAAAGATCCCCATTTGCACATAGATTCGTAGAAATAGTGACATTTTAATTACAAAGCCTTAAAAATGCGTTTGCAGTTTATAATATTCACTATATCATAACTTCAGCTTACTATGGCTTTTATGAATAATTAAAAGAAAGCGACGTCATTGTATGTATTATCTTAAACTATGTACTTGCAATTATGTAAATAAAACTTTTATTTTTACAATGTAGTGTAACTTAATACACAGCAATTTTCTACGCCTTTTTCTAGCATGTCAAAAATACATTTTTCTGAAATAGTATATCTCGTGAACGAAAATTTTTAATGTAAGAAAACAACATCCTATTAAAAAATTTATTTTTTTGAAAGAATTTTTTAATCCATTTTTTTTTTTTTTTTTTAATTTTTTTTTTTTCAGAACGAAGTTATTGCTAAATATATTTTTCATTTACTGCTTTGCCATTTCCGGTAACTGAATATTTAATAATTTTTAATTATGACAGTAGGTTTATTTATTATTTCTTTTGTTGTTGTTGCTTCTAAAAATATATCAACCAAACAAATTTATTGGTATTTTAAACTGTAGTCCATATTTTTTTTTTTCTAAACGTGTTCCCTGGAATTTGAAGGTTTTTAGTTATGGTTACTTTTTTTTTTATTCAGCAAATCGACAAAAAAAAAAAAAAAAAAAAAAAAAAAATAGCCAATTAATCGGTTGTTCAGTTGAAAACTTCAATTAATTCTTATCTGCTACAAAAATACTTCCATAAAATTAAAAATGTCATATATTTTAATAGCATTAAATAATCATGAAAATTAAATAACACTAGAGTGATAACTTGCTAATCATAGTGCTAAGATATTAAAAAAAAAAAAAAAAAATCTCAAATTTATAATTGAACTATGTTTGATGACATAATTTATATTGCTCGTGATTTTATTTTCAGAAAAGTTTAGTAATGTGACCGGTTGGTGTTTTACATGAAAAATCCATCTTGAAGTTTTGATTATTAATAAATTAAATTTTTGAAAAACTTATTTTGATTATTCTCCACATTTTTTCTTTATTTCTGTAAGATATACAATTTTGTACAGGATACAAAATTCATATTCATGTTTATAGATAAATGTAAAAGATTTCATGTTTCTAATATATTATCTATTTACTCATATACCTTTGAACGGTTCCCAATAACATTGTTTGAAATTGTGTCAATATCGTCTGACATTGGCTAATCCTGAAGTGGAACTTTGAAAATCGAAAGTTGGAAACTGATATTGGCCGATATCGCTCTACACTGTATAAATTATACTCGAAATTTTGAAATGTTAATGCATAGTTATAAAATTTAAATATTTTATTTATAGAAAGGTAGGAAGGCAGCAAAAATATTTATGGTAATTTTGAAAATCGTGCATTTTAGAACGAGGCTTTGGCTTCAGCCCCAGAATTAGCCATCTTCTATAACAACGGTTATCAAACCATGGGCCGCGTTCCACATATGAAAAGCGAATAGTATAGTACTGGGTAGTGGACGATGATCAAGAATCTAAGCCAAGATAAATATTATAGGAGCTTCAAAGCTAGACTTGGGAACAATCGAGTCACTCGATTGTTAGAAACAATCTTATTAATCGATTGTATGTATTCTTCGATGATGTTACGAGTGAATAATAAGTGAATTCCACAGCATGACTAAAACTATCGAATTTTAATCCAGATATTGACTCTCTGGGACAATCAATCTCAAAAATTCCATTGATTTTTTTTTTTTAACCTCCGACTTTTTTGCTTTTTCAGTTTTCTTATAGTTGCGACAGCAAAGTTAATACAATAAAGTTCCTTTCTTTTTAAAAATTATTGCTGGATACTTCTTATACAGTATGTTTTACTAATTACTGATGCACGCACAAGCTCATATAACTATATATCTATTAGCTATTGGGAGCCAAAGTCTTGTCTTTTTTTTTTTACAAAATATGTGGTCCATGCAACTAAAAAGGTTGAGAACCACTGTTTTCAACCTTGACTATTACTACTGTGTGACCTGATTTGAGACTGAGAAAGATAACCAATTTCTTTAAGTGAAATGTAAGTATTCTCCATGTTTTTCATGAAATGATAAAATTTAATTTGCTAATTATTTATTTTTTAAAAACGTCTTTATTACTATATTTAAAAGGAAGATATCAAATACCACCAACACTACCTAGTTTTACTGTGGTAGATTTTTTCGAAGAGTAGATTTTTCTATTTCCATTTCATCTATTTAATCCCTTTACTTCTTTCCACTAGAATAAAAAAATAATAAAAAATAGATTAAGAGAACATTAAGAAATTAAAATATTTGAATAGATTGAATTTAATGGGTTAAATTTCTGTATATTTGGATAAACATAAGATTTAAGACAAACTGTGCGTAACTGTTTGTACTAGATGAAACCTAGCGATTAAACACTTTTTAACTATAAACTTTTTAACTTTACTTAAATCAACTCATATTAATCACACATCGACTAACTCTATTTTCATAATTTCTAACAAAACATCTTTTCTTTTCATTAAGAGTTAATTTGAAATCTAATAATTTAACTAGAAAGAAAACTAATAGTTAAAATAGAAAGAAAACTAATATTAAAATTATGGAAAAATGCTGTGACATATTTTTAATTCTACGGTATCTTCAATATTTGCTAAATTAATCATTTCTATATGAAACTGATTTATAACAAAAATTAACAACAACTTTTAAGTTAAAACTAAATTAAGATGTGCCATGCAAAAGCAAACAAATTAATTCTAGAAAACTGTTGGGAAAATACTAAAAAAAACTGTTTCCTATTTTTTTTTTTTTTTTTTTTTTTTTTTTAACATTTCACACTAATAAAAATGTTTTATTTTTCATCTTATTTCTGACATCAGTATTTGAAGAGATTTTTTATAGAAATATAGTTAGTATACAGTTATTTAACATGAAAATATCAACATGTTTCTTTTTTCTTGGACAGATCGGATATGCTTGATTTTGTATTAACTATGTTGGAATATGCTTTCTTTTGCTGGAACCTATATATATATATATATATATATATATATATATATATATATATATATATATATATATATATATATATATATATATATATATATATATATATATATATATATATATATATATATATATATATATATATATATATATATATATATATATATATATATTCACTTTATCATATCGAATACGACTTTGACTTGTCAAAAAACATGGCATTTTACAAAATAAGGGTGAACAATAAACGCTGATAAAAAACAACTTTTTAATTTTAGAGGAATGATAATTAACGTATCCTGTTATCAAAGTTTTTTTCTTAATTAATAAGCTAAACTAATTTAATTTGATTTCGAAACTCATGATGAAACCAATGTTAAATTCAGTAAATACTCTAGGAAATATAAACGTTTTCACTGGCAATGCTACTCCTCGAGAATTGCTGTATATATTATGTAATTTTACAAAGGTTGAGATTGGAATGCGAGTAAATTCGTTTAAACTCTTCACGAATTTAGTAGCTTCATTCTTCATCTTGAAATGTTTTCAAAAATTCTCTAAAAGCAACGTTTTATAAACTGATATGATGTTAGTATGATCTCCACCACGAGCCACTCGGACATTTATTTTCCGTTATCTTTTAAGCTATATTGTGCAAACTTAATATTTGACACAGTTAGATGCATTAAAAAATTTGCACATAGGAATAATTTTTTCGTTTCTCTTGAAAATGCTATAGTTGCCATGAAATCCAGGCATTTTTTTTTTTATTAATTTTAAGATTATTGGCCAGAAAATGAGGCTTTGGTCATTTCTTTACGTAACAAAAACTTAGGCATCAACTTTTTTTACAATCTTGTTCCTACTTTTCTGGAAATTCAAAGATAGATAAATCATAATTTGGCTGTATTTAATAGTATGACTGAAGCAATTTAAATTGTTATTGTTATAGGTAAATGGCGAGAAAAAGTTGCACCCCAAGGCAGCACTGTATGTATTTCTTTGCCTTGCTCCAAGAGTTTTATGTTTCTTTATAGATCTAAAATAGCCTTCTTCTACACTTATCATAAAGTCTTTATCCACTTTCCCCTCAATTATGAAATACATTTTATAATTAAATGTGATCTATTAAAAAATACTTTATATCGAAATCTCTGTTCCAACAGAACAAAATAATACTCCATAAAAACAAGAAAACGTGTGGAATTCTAGGAGTCACATGACTCAATCGTAGCTCATTATTGTCAGCAATAGATGTACTGTATTTTGCTTAGAACAGATGTAAGAATATGTTTTTTCTTTGCACAGGATTTAGACTTTTAAAGTTTAAAAAGTGATGGATGTGTATTTTTTTTTAAATAACTAACTACAACAGTTAAGAGTGAGACTGAAAAAGAATAATCTATTCATAACTCAATTTTGTTTCAGTGGATTTGTGTGCTTTTGCAATACACCTCCTCAAGTATACTTAATATACTACTAGAAACAAATTTTATCCAATAAAATATGTAAAAAAGTAACATTAAAATATCCTATCTATATTTATTTATTTACTAAGTAACATAACCTTAGCATGTCCCCCAAACAAACCCAACCCTTCGGCACTCATAAACCAAGTACATAAACAACTCCTTCCACGAGAAGATGAAAATCATTTTCGGAACAAGTCACTGAGAGCGAGGTGGAAACAGGACAGTGACACCATTGTCAGAAGGTTCTTTTGTGTGCTACCCGGGCACACGCATCTCATGCATATGCTAAGAGTAGAAGGAAATGCCCAGATGGAAGGGGTCGTGACATACAGCAGCCATCGGATCGTTTGAAGACCCCTTCTACTCCTCACCCTCTTAGAATCCTCGTCATTTTGAAGTCGTCAGGTTTTGGGTGGGGAGATATATTCGAGATGGAGATCCGCTATTGAAGTGTCACTCATTTAAATTTTCTTGGAAGAATTTTTTGGGCTGTGGATTGGTTTTCTAAGATTAGGGCGTTGTGTTGTATGTTGGGTTGGTGATGGGTTCGTGTTGGACTGATCTGATGTCATGAAGTGAATAGATTTGGTATAGCATGTAAGAGATTTTGTTGAAAGCAATTCCTTTCTGATATATTATTTTTTATAATTGGGCTTCACTAGAACACCATTGTTCTTGTTAACCTATTGGCTACCTAAAAATGATCATACATAAAACGTTACATTATAACAAATTAAAATAATCTTAGGGCCTAAATATGTAAAGGACATTTGTAAGATTAGTTTAAATTAACTATGTTTGTAAAAATTTACTAAAACATGGGCATTAACATTTGGTTGTTACTTAGAGAATCCGTAAGTAATAAATGCAAAGCATGCATTACATGTAAACATGTATTTAGTAATTACGTTTTCAGATCATTACAGCTCTTGGAAATAGGTATATGGGTTAATATTATTACGACGGTGTTTTTATGCTAGAAAACTTAACGTGACAGACCTTAAGAAATATTTCGTCACGTTCTATAAACATACTACTAATGTCTAAGCACAAAATTTTATTGCATCTTAAGTTAATATATATTTGATGGCAAGTTATTCGTAAATATTACGCTATTTCTTTTTTATTCTTTGCTAGAATTTGAAGTTAGTACTTCAGTTTGAATGAATAGTTTTTTCATCTTCAAGCCGTCCTTATATGTGTTAGTTAAATTATTAATATAAGTCAAATTTAGATTCTTAAATTCCTTTGAAATGTTTATGTATAATTTTACAATATGTGCTTGTTAAATACTTCAGAAATTATGATGGAACTTCAAAACGAAGTTTTCATAATATGTGGCAACTGTTTTATAGTTTCCTGAAGAAGAAATAAACGTAATAAGCACCCGAAAATAAAATTCAATTTGAACTTTTCTCAATAATTTCATCTAAACAAATTCATATAATCTATAAAAACTCTTTTGGTATGTACATCAAATAATGTGTTAGCTTCTAATTGAAATTTAATTTTTATATAAGGGGAATTCAAGACTTCTAAAGATCAGCATGCCTTAATTAGTTTACTTTTAGTTTAGAAAATATTACTTTTTCTTCATTTTAACACATTTCAAAGTCTAACTATTCAAAACAAATGAAGATAATGATCGAAATAAAAAATTATGTTGTTACAAATTCAAATATAAATAAAATTTTTATAACGAAAATCTTATATCAATATATTTTTAAAAATGATACGACATCGAACGATTTCAATCAATAAAAAATTGCATGATGTTATATTTTTGCAGTAAAACGTTTTTCTACTAATGAACTTTACCAATTTCCGTAAGCTGTTGACTCTAATCAAAACGATATATCTATTGAACTTCTTAGTTTTATTTCAAAAGTATATATGGTTGAAAATTATCATACTTTTATTTGAGATATAACTATTTTTTTGTCATGTAGAATCTTATCTGAAGTATTTTTGCCAATTTAGTAATCGTTTAATTACCACATTTGCTATCGAAAATTAAAAAAAAAAAAATAATGTTTTATATAAAATTGCGTATTAAAATTACATGGGTACTTTTCATAACATATATCTTTACAGACATTTTTTATTACGTTATTCTGCCAATACATAAGAAAGGAATACGTTCAATCAAAGTATCAAAAACTAATGAATTCAAAATTTACTGACAGATTATGCAGCAATCTGTGCTGTAAAATAATTATGTTATCCAAATATCCTAATTTCATATAATCCTAGAATTTATCCTAATATCATAGTTTTTACAGGAATTGTAAAATTGGTAAAATATTGACTTAGTTACTGCTGTAACTAAATTTAGCAATTATTCGTCCAAAGTTTTTCTTTTAAAACAGATAAAACTTTAAAAGTAACAGATGTATAAAACTTTTTTAGCTTGGTTAAGAATATAAAAGTGCAATTTATTCTCTGCTTTAAGATTATACGAATACGTTTATGAATTAATTTCATTTGATTATATTTTAAAAAATGTATAAAAAGAATAAAAAGGACAGTTATATAAAAAATAATTTTGCCTTATCAATTTGTTTAATTATACAGAATATAATTACTTCAATTTTACTTTACAGAATTAAAGACCTTTAAAATATATTAAGAATATTAATTATTTGCATTTTAGTACTCTAATATTAAGATTTTTATTTTTAATATATGGATTTTTGTAAGTTGTATTGGCAATGTTGCTTCATGAGGATAAAAACTATTTTAATCACCTACTGTTTGAACTATTCAAAAGTAATAAATTCTTTATAAATATTAAAACTTAGTTATCAAGAAAAAATTCCTTGTATTAATTAGCAAATTTAACTCTAAATTATTTTTCATTAAAATACACATTGCATTTTTAAAATATTCAAATTTAATTAAAATAAATAGAAATTAAAAAAAAAATACTTTACTTTATCTTCTACATTAATTTATTCGTTAATAGGAAATCTCTAATTTGAAAGCATAAAATGTTTCTTTAGGAAAAAATATAAATTACTTGTTTTACCTATTTTTGGACCAATTTTTTTAAAACCTATTTTTTACACACCAATTATTTTTAAGTTTTCCATTTTCGCTCATTTCCTTCATATTATTGTAAATTCTTTTTAAACTGAGTTTATATAAATTATTTTTAGGTAATAAAACATGTGAAAATTTTAAGAAAATAGAAAAAATTAATAAAAAGTGTAAATTTTAATCGGTGGAATAATTAGTTCCTTTTAGTTAAAGTTTTACAAGTAATTTAACTAAAATGACTGAACCAGAATTATTTAATTAATTTTTTTTTTATATAATACTAACACGAGTCTGAAAACAACTGAAATTTATAGCAAAGATATGATATCATTCAATAAATTTCTTATCCATCAATTTCTTTTCAATCAATTTCATGTCAACTTTTTGAAATACATTTATCCCTGAGTAGTAGATTCTAATTACAGAAATCCCTCAAAGAACTTTAAATGCTGACGCTTAAAATAAACGTTTTATCCTTCCATTCCATTAAAATGAATGACTTCAAAATCACGAAGATCCTCTATATGAGTGAGGATATAATCTCAAACTTAAACAACAATAGTGATGCATAAATATAAAATTCGTATAAGAAACTATGTTTGTACTTGTTAACAGTTCTTGTGTTTTTTAACAGGGTCTTCAGAAACGACCACACTTCTTTGGTACTCTCGTATTCTAGAACAAAAATAAAGCATATTTCCAATTTATTGTTGGGGTCACAATGACAATTTATAGGGGTTACATTTTTTAAAGTTGGAACTCTTTTCAGGCAGCGCAAGGACAAAAACCCTGTTACCAACTCCAAACGTACCCAATAACAGTGAATAAAATACAAATTCTCCACGCCTTTCCAATAGATAGGACTTAAACACCACCCACATCAAATTTGAGATTGATTTGACGCCAGTATATTTTTTTTTTAATTCGCATTTTGGATTCCACTTGTTTTATACATCGTTTGTTGTCTCATGTTTGTTTTATTATTTTCAGAATCAGCCAAGCGTGTCGAATAATGATATGTTAAGAATTTTCGGAATTCTTTATTTTTTTATGCTCTTACATTCCATTTACAATTGTTCTGAAATGTACCTCATTCTTAATAAATTCGAATAAAAAAGGTGTTCCAATAGCTATACCCATCTTTAAAAATTACTATCTTGAAAACCGTTATAAAATGGGGATTGAAACAACTTGTACGTCATATTAATAACGTCATATTAATAAACCGGACGTTAATAAACCGGAATTGAATATTCAATAAAACTTATGAAAATTGAATTAAAAATTATTTTAATATATTACTGATATGTGAAGCTGCAGTCGATTTTGAAAGTATTGAATGAATAAGCTATACTTGATTTTTTTTTTTTTTTACATACATTGAGATATCATTACAGCTGAACAATTCAGAGCTACACAAATATAATGCCTTTCAGGAGATCTTCCATAAAGCAGGGCAGTAATTAAAATGAGATAATAAAAAAATTCATATCATCAAATCAATCACTGAGCTCAATTTATTATTATTAGGGGACGCTATAGTCACTTTGTAAAATTCAGTTGGTTGTGTGTGACTTTTAGCGACAGCTACAAGAGGACTATACTCATTATTAGATGAGCCATATTATAAGGAGGATCTTCTTCCAGGAGGTCTTTCAAGTAGAAACTGAAATGCATTTTCATTTTGAATGGAAGGAAATAGGGAACATTCCCATCAAGCAACACAATAATCAGAAGAAGACCATTGAAATTAACAAAATCAAACAAAAAGACGCAATCAACAAAAAATAATACTTTTCAGTTTCTTTCAAAAAGACCTAACGGAAAGCATTCCTCGTTATAATTTGTTTAATCCAAAAATGAACTGCCCATGTTTTACGATGTTTCCGCGCAGTATAATCCTCTTGTCTTTTAGTTGTTGCTAAGACATAATATAAAACCAATCAATACTTTTCCAAAGCGACCCCTAACAGTAATAAATTGAATTATTGGTTTATTTGATCATCTGAATTTAATTACGATCGCGTTCGAATTAATGTGTTACTCGATGGGAGTTTTCCCTCTTACCTTCCATTCAAGACAAAAATGTGTTCCAGTTTCCCCTTGAAATACCTCCTGGAAGGCGTCCCTCCTTATAATATGGATAACCAATAATTTGTTGCCCATGTTTGGTGTTTCAATACAGTGTAGTCCTTTTGTAACTGTTGCTACAAAATCGCATACAACCAATAAAGTTCAATACTTTATAAAAGCGACTAAAGCACCCTCTAACAGTAATACATTAAAATTAGCAATTTCTTTTTTTTATTATCTGAAATTAGTTATGATTTCGTTCTGATTACTGTTTTGTTTGATGGGAGTTCTCCGTATATCCTCCCATTCAAGATGAAAATGAGTGGAACTTCGCCGTTGAAAGACCTCCTGGAAAGCGTTTCTCATTAAATTTGGGTACCTCTGAGTTGTCTAAATATTACATTGTCGCAATGAAGTGTAGAATTATATATATATATATATATATATATATATATATATATATATATATATATATATATATATATATATATATATATATATATATAATTCAGTACTTTCTTAAACGACTGCAACGCCCTCTGCCGAGGTATCTTCTTTCGGTACATGGCCAGAGATTTTATGGCGTAATAGCTATACGTGGGCAATATTGTCCCGGAATATTACTACTAAATCGGTGCCTGTTTGAAAGTGGTGCCGTCAGGGAGGTCTTTCAAGGGAAACTATCCAATTTTTGTACAGTCTCTAGAGTTCGAAAACTCCATCATCGAGCCAAGCAATTAACACAGCATTATCTGTCACAATCACTGTTATGTCTATCCATTTTAAAGAAAGACTGAAAAGATCTGTTCGATCGCGGGACCTTTTGCATGCTGTCCAAGCATTCTGTTTTTTAACAACTTATTTAATTATAATAAGTTAAGTTTCTACATGTATTTATAATAATTGTTTCAAAATGTATACAAAAAAATATATTTTATAGCACGAAAGAAGATTATTTATTAAAGATTATTACTAAAATTCCAAATTATTTGCTATTTATTGCAACTGAAATTTCCAACTATAAATTATTTCTTATGAAAAGTTAGGCCTTCCCAAATGTACATATATTCACATCCAATGCAAGCATTATCTGCTGTAAATATTTCCAAATCAACTATTAGCCAAAAGGTGATAAATAGAAAAAAAATGTAATTAAAACTTTAATTTTTATTGCTATCTCGTCTACCACTCCCACTAGAATATTTTTTTTTCCAATCAGGGAACGATTAAAATTCTGGTAACCTCCAAAGAAAAACAGAGGAATAAAGAGAGTTTCCAGAAATGGATTGAAAGGATTCAATTGGTAAAAATTGATTAAATTTGTTTGCGAATATCTCAATAAATATTGATTTTTGGATCCTACATCCTACTATATTACAATTATTTTTCATTTTTACTCATAATTATGAAAATATATAGGAAGTGCGATGGTTTCTGAACACCCTGTGGAAAACTTGAAGGTCATTAGTTATTTTCTATGTTCTCCACAATTACAAATACCTAACGACTTGTTTTTATCAAAGTAAAAAAATATATATATTACTCTAAAGACCAAATGAATTTAATTCTAATATAAAATATTTGTTTTACCAACGTTTTGTTGTTAGTGAATTATCTTAAAATTTTTATCGAAGAGTTTATTTTCAGTGTTCATGATTTGCTGAAATGTTCAGTTAAATTTATATCTGAATCGACATCAAGAAAATGTATAGCTATTGCAATACTTAATTTGTTTTTGATTAATTCACTTATGTTGACGTAGTTGTATAAGTTATTCCAAATAAAAATAATTTTACGAAGTTTGAAGTCATACGCGTCATATAAAATGCCAAAATGGCTTTATTCCTTACAAGATATACTTACCTGAGTACATTACACATTACTACAAAGTCCTGAGTAGTCCACAGTACGTTACACATTATACAGCAAAATCATGAAGCAAAATGCCAGTCTATTTTTTTTTTCCTTTTTTTCCTCCTTAAAGAATGCAATTTTGTAGATCCGAATTCCAACGCTTGAGACTAAAGATTTCAGTTGGAAACTAAGAAACGACGTTTATATGAATTTCGGGAAATGCTTAAAAAAGTTGTTTAGAGTATACAATTCAAACTTGAATCACTAAAATGTCATACAAATTATAAAATAAATTGTTATATTGAAATAAAATCAAAATGAATAGTTTTTAATACGCTGTCTCCAACAGTGAAAAATCTCAAATTTTAACATTTTGTTTGGAGGAGTTACTTGAAAAATGTCATATGATTACAGAATGTAAAAATTAGAATTAGAAAGTAAAAATATAATATTGAATAATTTCGATGAAACAAAACCCACATCTAAAAAAAAAAGTATTATTTGAGCATAAATAATTAACACATTTATATTGAAAACTGCAAACAGCAGGGTCAATAAATTTAAATCATTATATCCGTTACTTTATTGATAATTTCAAATGGGGTGAGTTAGATTATTGAAATCTCAACTTTTTACCAAATTTAATTATTTTTAACATAAACAAAAATTTTGATTTCCCAATATTCATAAAACCGTATTAAGTAAGATGTTTAAACACGTTCTTTATTTTATATTTAAACATAAAGATGAGTGATGGGCATTTAAAACTTACATTGAATTATATTAACAGTCAATTGGCTCACTGTCTGATTTCTGTTCCACTATGTATCCAGAAAATGCTTTCCTACAAAAGCAATATTAGCAGAGAGAAAAAAAAAAGTAAATTCAAGTTTTTTTCCAAATAAAAGCAGGAAAAAAAAGTAGTAAAGCTGATTTCTTAAGAAAATTGGGAGCAATTTATTTTTTTGCCCACATGAATTACAAAGATTTTTATTCCCTTATTTTTGATTGATGGATGCAACATAATTATTCTTCAAATAAACCAAAATAATTCTCAATCCTAAAGGTAATTTAATATCATACGAATACACATAAAGCCATTTTGTTTGACACATTATTATCTCTCTCCGTCGCTTGTGAAGTGAAAAATTGTAAGGGGAACAAAATTCAAAATCTAACATATTGGAAATTATACAAGATTGAATTTGTCACAAAACCAAAGGAAAAATAAACACACTTTCAATCCAAACATTTGATAGCTTGTGTCTACTTTTAAATTACTTACTTCATTAGCTTTTTATTATTTTATTTTATTTTATTTATTTTGTCTGTTTTTACAAACATTGTATATCTTTCTCATAAATTTGATTTATTTCTGATGATGATGAAGCCAAAAGAAAACAAAGAAATTTAGTTTCTACTCATTACGTCTGGTCCCATTTGATTTAAATTGCATTTTTCATTTTACGAGATCGTTTTCTATTAATGCATGCAATATAGCAGGGACATGTTCTCTTTCAGGTGCTGGATACAAGATAATGACCCCAATACACCGTGGATATATTCTTAACTGTATTCATCCCTTCCCTGTGAAACAGATAACTGGCGGAGGAAACAAAAACAGGAAATTGAGTAACTGGAAAAGTAGAAAAGATAGGCAGGACGAATAGAGGCTGAAGTTAAAAAAGAGAAAAAGCAATCGGGGAAACGGGAAAGCATTCCCGTTTCTCCGCATCGCTTACTTCAGACAACCGCCTGCCGTCTTTCGAAGTGATGTCACGCGATCCTGGCTCCCTCTATCGTCGGGTTTCGGATGTTTGACGCATTATCAGCTTGAACGATTTTGAATGATCGTCTCCTCTACGTCTTTAGGTTCTCGATTTCGAAACTCTTATAACTGAGGGGTTTTGACATTCTTGTTGAAGGACTGGAAAGAAATATTATTGAAGAATGTAGAATGGCTGCCTATTCTTGATTACGCAAGACTGATTTATCTTTTCGATTGAATTTTAAGCGCCTTGATTGACAACACGCAGAGATATTTCATTTGCCTGTCAGAGTATTTATTTAAAATTATGTAACACTGTTGATTTATACATTTTTCTAATATTAATGCTAATTTATTGAAATATGCATTTAAAGATTCTCTTTTTAAATCGCGCACTAATTGTTTCCTAAAGTTGCTAAAATACACATTATTAAAGTGAATTAATTATTTAAAACAAACTTAATATAGAATATCGCGTGGGTTTTAAAAGTGACCCAACTGATTTTGAATTTTAATAGCAATAAAAATAATTGTTATCTCCCAGTGTGATATTTCTTAAATTCACGTTTTAATAATTGTAGTTTTCGTACATATCAAGTTCAATTATTTAAGCATTTTCTTGAATAAATAATATGGCACTGATGATAGAAAACTGGCCAACTACTTTTAAATTTCAATAGCAATTGAGCTATTCCACCCATAGTGCAATATTTTTTAAATGTCTGTATTTTTAATATTTTGCTAAATTGTATATACGTTACAGCTAAAGCTCGAAAAACGTTAATGTGCACGTCACCTAGATAATCAGATTAAATGATTTGCTCCGTTAACGGGTGAAATCAAGAGCTTTCAGCATTTTACTTAGGTAATGTGCTCATTAACGGCTTTCGTATTGTTAAAGATTAAAAGTTTGTTTCCCTAACTAATTTGTTCTTAATCAACTATAATTTGTGGATTATTTGATTGTATTAACTTGACTCTTTGGATCACGAAAAATAAATAACATCATGTTAATTTTCTTAATTGTAATACTATTTTTAATCCTTTGATTATTTGTATTATAGTTTTTTAATTGACTGATAATTGATTATATCAACTAATTTTTTATTGTTTGATTGTATTAACTTGATTCTTTAGATATTGAAAAATAAATAAATAAAATTACGTTAATTTCAGCTTACAGAAATTATGGTGTTGTTACAGCAAACATCTTATTTTCACTTTAATGAGTTGCGATTAAGTAGGGATGACTTGTGTACCTAGGGCCACCCCACTTTTATTGAATAATGTTCAGTTCTAAGTTTCTTTACTCACTTGGGTAAGAGGCAACACCCATTTGCTATTGAAAATTTTAAAATCTTAGAGGTGAAAGCTGTGCCAAATTATAAGTGGAAACGTTTTTAAATGGTCTGAAGTAAAATTGTGCCAGTCATGTCTTTTATTGTTTTACGAAGTTAAGTCAGATATTTTTCTTTGATTTCCAATGTATAATTTTGTTTGTAACATTAAGTACTAAATGAGATGTTTAAACGAGACCTTTCTCTATGTGCATTTATTGTAGAGGACATTTTATATGAAATTGCCAAGTCTTGATACTTGGGCCATATAGTTGTCTTTTATCTAGGTACATGGTCCAAGGTACAACTGCTGTAATATCATTTATGATTTTTTTTTATTGAAAAGGTTTTATTAATAAATGCAGTAAAATGGTCTTAATTATCTGAACCATTTTGATTCAGTCAAGTTTGTTATTGCTTGTTATTTAAACGAGAGGGCTATGTATATATTGCTCTGGAACTTTCAATGTTCCTGACTTATAAAAATTATGCTTCTCATTATTATTCAGGCTTATTAATTTGTTTATTTAAACATAAGAATTTATTTTAAAAAAACTGTAGTATTTCTTAACCTTCTGAGGGTCACGGGCGTATATATCCGTCATTTGATCCCCAGTTTTTCCAGCAATACACAACCTTTTTAAATTTATAAATAAAATGTAAAATAAAATCTTTTTTAAATCTTTTTATTAGGAGGATAGTTTAAAACCTACTTAAAACAAAATAAATAAAAAATAATTTTAAAAAATTATATATTTGGATCAGAAATAAAATTTAAAAATTATTGCAGTGAAAACAACTGTATAATTTCGCCCATTCCCTTGACGCTCAGAGGGTTTTAAAGGATCAAATACACAGATGTGTGTTTGGACCCTTTAAGAAATACTACACTACAACGTACAGTAATTATATGCTGGAAAATCCTGGAAAACGAATCACCATATACGACGTTGCTGAGAATGTTGACAAATCCTATCCTTTGGCCTTTACTCTTGCAAACATTTAAATGGGCTTTCGTGTACCTGGTGTATGACCAATGAATTAAAACTAATTCATGAATTCAGTGTGTCCGACAGATCCAATCCATCCATAAATTGTTAAAATAATAATAAATTTCCCGAGGTAAAAAGCGAGTCAACACTGATGTAACTGGATGTTTTGTATTGAATGCAGTTTTACTACAACATTTTCAGAGTCTTCGACATCAAAACCCGTTTCAAGTGCTGCTGAATTTTGTGAGATTCCGGCATCTAATTCCGTTTCATGTTCCATGCCTGATCAGGTACGACCTACTCCAAAAGCGAAACCTCGTACATCCAAAAGAGACGGTTGAAACCCTGGGAGATGTAGACTATTGACATACACTCCAGAAAAGAAAGAAATTAAAAAAGGCATGCTATTAGAATGGCAAAAAGAAAGATCATGAAAAAATCTGTATTTCAAATTGAGACAACTTCATCCGAAGAATTATCAGACATTGTATGTTCTTCTGATTCCGTTGATGATGCAAATTCTACAATAGCTGATATAAGTTATTCAATTGAAATAGGCATTTTTGGTTTAATAAGGCAAAAAAAAAAATGTGGCAGATGTGACAGATGTTACAGAAGAGAAATATAGTGTTAAATACTTTATAAGTTTCTCTATGATAAAGATGTTGTTTATGAAATTGAGAACAAAAATATGTTATTTAAATTGACAAAACCAAAATATGTTGGTGTTTCAAAGTGATAATGCATGCAGCTCATTTTTTGGAATCGGTTTTTCAAGTTATGAAAATACTTGTAATTCACTAATAATTTGATCCTTTGCAATTTATTATAATTATTATATAATAAACCAATGACTGATAATTACTTGATTTTGTTTATTTTATAAAATTCATCTGTGTATGTTTGTTTTCTATTCGTTATGGAGTGAAACATAATTGTAAGAGAATGACCCTAGGTGCAAAAGCTACTGTACCTAGGTATAACGAGGTCTTGTACCTAGGGCCATTTGTGATTTTTTTTTTTTAATGCTTCTATTTGACAGAATCTATTATTTTAAGTATTTATACTAATCGAAATGGGAAGTAATTACTATAACGATGTATGTATATCAGTTTCATATTTTTAAACAGCTCCGTGGCTCATTTTTTGTGCATTGAAAAAAAGTGACCCTAGGTATACAGGTCCTCCCCCCTAATATGAAGATTATCTAAGTAATTTGCAAATTACCTAGAGGTAATTTGAAAGATGAAGCAACTTTTGATACTTTAACGGATCACCTTAGTTAGTCTGTACATTACCTAGATAATCTGTAAAATAACTGATATCTGCACTATTGCGGTAACATATACACTTCTTTCGTAAAGAAAACTTACAGTTTTATAGAATAGATATAAACACAATTCAACAAATAAAGCTGATAAGATTTATTTTTATTTATTACTGTAAAAGCAATGTGTTTAAAATATATATAGATTATACTTTGTATAATATTTGAAAATAGAGCTAGGAATTTTCTGATGAAATCATTCAGTTTTTGCACAAAACTCATTAATCTCAACGATTCCTGGGAAGTGAGTTTCAAAAACTTTTATTTTTACTTGATATCAATCATAGAAAACTATCAATTTAAAAGCGAGTTGTTTTCTGAAAAGTTAAGATTTCAAAGAGAGTCCGAAATAAATATAAATGTAAAGGTGTGGTAAAAGAAGTATTTTATTTAAAAGTTTGGAAATACCAATAAAGTTGATCTTTTAAGGATATCGTGTTTAATCTCTGAAAACAGAAATCAAACCTTGTTCATTCTCAGAAGGAAATACATTCTAAAGATTTACAGTTATAAGATTACAAGTTATTTTTAAGTATATCTAGCAACAATAATATTTATAACTTATTTGTTATTATATTACATATGAGTATGATTAAAGTTAATAAAATAGTTACGAAGCAATTTAAAACAAATTATATTTTTTTTCAATCTCGCATTTTCTTACTTTTCAATGAGGATTTAATCTCAAAATAATATATTTTGTAAAGATAGCAGGATTATTCTATTCATATGATATATTATTCAGATATATCTATCAAATATGTGCATCTTTTAAGATTAATGCAAAATATATTTTTTGCATTTACATTATAATATTCTGATATAATGGAATTGTTTTTCTATCTACAATATATACACCCTCATTTTTTATTTCATGAAAAATACTTTATCAATACATTTCATATTTAAAAATTTTAATATATAAATACAAAACAATTACGTGAAACTTGTAAATATACTTTAATCAAAAATAATTATCTAGTCAGTTTTTAAATACTCTTGTGAGTACAAAATTATTTCATTTGGCCTAATGTTAGAATTGAAAAGTGCCCTTAAATTTGAAACTGAAGTAGACTAAAAAAAAATTATTTCTTATAAAGATATTCTAACAAACTTCATATCATATTGTCGTATATGAGTTGCAATCCACAAAATTGAACGACACTCTTAGAAAATATGTTACAAATACAATGATGGATAAGCTCCATATAAATAGCTTTTTTGGACAGGTGTATGTAATAAAAATTTAATGAATATTTCAATACTTAGGTTTCAGTGTTAATCATTTATTATTTTTCAAGACGTCTTTTTAATAAAAATTCATATTGAGGAAATATATATTGAGAATATATATAGTTAAATATATAATATGTTAACAATCTAATATAATGATTTGGTATCATCATAAATATATTTATAACGTTATTAAGTGAATGGTAGTTAAATGATTGTTTTTGTCCAAATAAATTTAGAAATAACAGTAGCTCAATACTCAGACTTGTTTGTAAGCAACTAAAGTAACATGGTTTAAGAACACCGTTATTAAATTAAATAATTTAAGGTAATTGTAATCTTAAATTTACCTATACATTTTTTAACCCCAACTAGTTAATCCTATACCTCTAAGAAATTTGGTAGTAACTAGGTGATTTGCAAAAGTATATTTTGTATAATGGCATAGACCAAAAAGTCTCTCTGAGTAATACAAAAACTTACCCTGATTATCAGAAGTAGGATAATTTACAGAATGACAATATTCTTCATGTATGATTATGTTAGTTTCAATCATCAAAATATATAATTGAGCTAGAGGAGAAAATAATAAAAACTTAATACAACGTGATCTAAGTTATCTTAAGTTAATTTTCTTTGTTTGCTCGCCTAATTAGATATTTCGGTGTTTAAACTTAGAATGTACAAGAATACGAATTATTATAAAACCCTTGTATAATTCTTACAAATTTGAAATATGTCCCAATACCCTCAACACATTGAATTTGCAACAAGTTGAAGAATGTTTCAAAAAGAAAATCCAAAAGCCATAAAAAAATCTATCGACCCTCTTCACTCTAATGAAAAGAAAACAATAAACCCCGCATTTCTACCTTCTTTTCTACAACTCACCGTTTTCCCGCTCTGACTTTCACCAGTAAACCTTAGACTCAGTCGTATAAACTCTCGTCAAACACAGGACGTTGTAAAATGTCTCTTTTTCACTCGATTCTCCTACAGCGATCCAGTACATCACGTAGGAGCGTAAAATGGAACTTTATGTACCAAATAAAAGAACGATAACTCGATTACTGCCCCCAGACTAGAATTAGCTCTTTGGCTGCTAATGTAAGAGAATCTGAATTTTTAGAGCCAAGTTGGGACGTAAATAAAAATAGCCCCAAGGAGTGGATGGTAATGGATGACCAGCTGCTTCCCTCAGTTTTAAAGATAAACAGCCCGTCGCAATGTGTACAATTCTTGGGAAGAGAGGTAATTCAATAATTGGGATCCTTTAAGGAAACCTTGCCAACTTAAAATGGTTAAATGCATGTCAAAAGGAGAGAAGTGATGTTTGTTAACCAAATTAAGTCTGCTTCTCCAGGGAGGCTGAGGTTAATAACTTGGAAAAATTATTAAAAACCTTATGCATATGAGTTGGGAATAGTTTTAGAATTCATTAGAGAAATAATGTGAATGGTTAGTATTCCATACTCATTATGCTAAAACAGGTAACATTTTTATTACTCTGAAGTGTCGATGACACTCGTTTTTGCAAATGGCATTTCAGAATTCAAAATATATCCCTAATAAAAAACAGAGTTAAATACTTAATATTTACTTGAACGTATTGTTATTTATTTTGGTATGGCAATTTTTATTGCAAAAATTATTCTATATAATTTAATATATGGAAATTTGAATTTATTTATAATTTGAATTTATTAATATACATTGCCTAATAGAAACCTATATTGCTTTTTAAACATTAATGAAAGCAGCAATATTTTAAGATTGCTAATTTGAATTGATTTTTACATCAATAGTTTATAAGAAATACATTTTTATTATTTTATTAAGTTAAAACAAAAGTAGTAAATAGCATTATTAAGGTCAACAAAATAAACATATATCTTGCATTTCCAACGAGGGCAACAAATAAAAAATGTGTATAAATAAAGCAAAATTGCTATACACAATATAAGTAAACTAAATATAATAATATTTAATGGAATATTAACTGAGATATATAACAACAATATCTTCAAGATTTAAAACAATACTACAGAAATCATTAAATGGAACTTTTACAGCTTGCTTTGAAGTTTACATTCGAGACATGGCGGGAACAAGAAGCAAGATAATACTCCTCTACTGCTTAAATAGCCCTACTATTTACTGTATTTAATAAGTTTTGTTAGAGTGAACAGCACAAAAGATTCATTTACCGAGATCGGGCCAAGTTTTGAAACATATAATGATAGGAGTATAGAGTTTGGAAACATGTGTTATTAGCTTTTCGTCCATTTGAAGGACAGGAAATACAGACCAGTCTGTTGAATATTGAAATCATTAAGCAACGGATCATTTTAAGAATATATCAGCATATGTATCGAGATGTTTGGTTGGTATAGGAATAGTTCATATGAGTTTAAGTTGATATGAAGAGAAACTTCAAGTAAAAGAGATACATTTAACATAATCAATTCAGGTTATTCATAAATATCAGAACATTTTAACTTCTTATTATGATTGTTTACATGTGTAATTATTTCAATATAAAAAAGTTTTTTCGCAAAATTGTAATTGTTTTTATATAGTTTGTATTCATTAAATAAATAACATGAGAGTTTAAAAAAGTATAAAACCTTCTCTATGAGCTATTGGTACTGTTTTAGCAAATGGAAAAAAGAAACTGAGATTGATTAAAATAATATAACTTTTAAAGGCAAGAGTGAAATAATATTTTTGAAAAATTAGTTCTATTAAATTAAAAATTAAGTGATTGGAGAAATAATTTATTTGTTAAAAATGCAGAATAAAGTTATGCAGTAGTCCAAAATTAAGCATTTTAAAAATGTGTTTGTAAAAATAGAAATTTTGTTTAGAGCGTTAATAATACATGAATACCAAATAAACTTACACTTTTAAACCTGAATCACATTAAGATTCGTATTTATCACCTGAAGCAAATATTTTGCATTATTGTGTAATAATCACAGTATAAGAGGTGGTATGCTGATTGTAATATATATTCCACAGTATACTTATCAGATTTTTTAAAATTACAATATCACATTTTTAATTATGTGTTTGATAAACAAACTAAACTAATTCATACATGGTGGCACATTTTATCAATAAGCCTTCTCAGATTATTTTTTTTTTCTTTAGTGAATAATAATTATGTTCTGTACACACATGACAGTAAATTATTTTAACATATCTCAAACAAATATGTCTTTCAGATGCTTTCAAATATATGATTCAAGAAACTGACAAATATTAAAATTCTTTTATTTAAAAAAAAAGATTCAAAGTTTCGATCACAATATTTCTTGAGTTTTTTCCTCTCTGCTTGGTAATCGTAGTTTTTACTTCTTTTAAGTAAAACTGATATATTACTTAAAATAATTACTTAAGTATTCGGTAAATAATACATCAGTTTAACTTAAAAGAAAATACAAAATACTAACTACATATAACTAGCTGGAAGCTAATTTTATGGACACATGCAAACAACTGAATGTTTCTTGAAATAGAAGAGAAGTTGATGTAATGGAAATTTTAATAGTTCACATACTAGGTTTCACTAACACACATTAGAAAGAAAATACTTAATTCTAATAGTTGCTTAAATGCATTTTAATAACATTCCATGAAACAAAATACTCTAGGGTTGACAACAGATTATCATCTATATAATCACAACCATCTCCACTAATTGACATTTTCCGTAATATAATCGATATTTAAGGCACTAAAACGTTTCCTCCCGAAACTTCATCAATAACGCCCACGCTCCTACACACTCCAATATAAACAATAGACAAAATAAATCCTCCCTCGACATAACCTAATTAATCTCAAATCTATTTTTGGCACGCCCGATTCACACTGCTAAGTCAAGTGTTCACAAGAGGCTGTCGATCCATGTGTCTTCCTAACCCTCATACGGAATAGATTCATATTTGGACGTGCCATTCAACCATTGGCCAAAAGCATCAGAGGCCCACGTACACAGTTAATTCCGCATTTTGGTCTATACGCATTCACGTGGGAGAGATCTTTGTGGTACTTCCGGGACAACCCGGGTAGTGCCATAAATCATGCCCGATGGCCGACAGCGATATTAGGGTTGAGCGAGTTTTACCATGTGATGTGTCTGGGTACCAACAAGAAAATGGTGATAGCCGGAAAGGTAGTATGATGTGTGAATAGAATAAATACTAATATGAAAGGTCGAATTCTGGTCCGATGAATATTTCTTTGATGAAAATATGAGATATGCTATGCTAATGAAAATCATACGAGGTATACTAACCATCAAATGAACATATGTACCATAACTTATCAGCACAATATTTGCAAATAGGGTTCACAGTGGTCAGATAGAATGTCGTTGATATTGGGGGATGATATAGAGGAAGAGTGCTTTTAATTTGAAGCAAGAGGGATAAGTTAATGACGTGGTAAAGGAGGAGCTGTCAATTTTGGCGGCGGAGGGTAATTAAAATATCATTATAATTTTGCTTTTGATGTAATCGGGAGAAGTTATGAAAGAGGATTAGAAGAAGAAAGTTACGTAATATAAAAATTACCATAGTTTTATGTCTTGCCCATACGTTAAATAGACAATTTACTCATTGTGGGAACATACAGTATATACTAGCTCCTACAAAAGGAAGCAAAACATTCCTGCCACAGCTCAATATAAACCAGTTTGATCGTGAATGTAAGAGTTACATAATTATGCAATCACTTTTAAGTACGAGTATCAATGTAATCAACACTGCACATAATCTCTCTTTGCTTACAATAATTTATTCTAGCATTAATGTAAGATTGAATGAGTCCCAGTTCATGACGTACAGAACAAACCGACTCGAACCTGAGCTAGCACATGATTTATGTATACACATTTATGATTAGAAAATAACAGTGAATGAAACTTTTTATGTAATTTAAATAGTTAATTTTTTTAGTTTGATAGGGATTTCTTAACATTATAAAAGAAATCTTATAAAGTTTTATTAATCAAAATATATTAAAAAATGTGATTAAAGGCTGTTACATGTATCTAATTTAAATTAGGATTCATCCCACACAATAATATACTGAATGACGTAAAATATTGTGTTAAAAGCAAATATTTCAATTTGGGAAATTACAAAATAATTGATCATATAAACTATTACTTCAAAAATAAACTATTACTTAATAAATAAGGAAGAACCTTATTTTTTTTTCTTTCAAAGTTTTCTTATCAGAAAGCAAGTTTTGTTAACTTTTTAAAACTCGCAAATAGTGTTCGCATTTAAAAAGAAATTACAAAGAATTTTTTCGATAATATACTAATTAAAATAATAGGATAAAAGTTTACTCGATAGTATGATAAATAGTTATAAATATTAATAACTATTATCATAATTACATAAATATTCCTCAATATAAATATATTATATGAATATTAAAATTTATATCTGCAATTTAATAAATTATAAGTATTATTTAAAAACTATAACAAATGTGTTGCACTCCTGCAATTCAAAGGAACATGTTCAGCAATATAAGTCACAATGAAATTTATGAAAAAATGTATTCGAGCAATAATAAATATAAATCTAAACTTTTACAGGTACATACATAGAAGGAAATGCATTGTTTTGGTGAAATTAATACATTGCATTAACGTATATGAATTAAACATAAACTTGATTTTTTCCTATTCCAAATAATATTCTTTACCTCATACAAAATGTGACTTAAGAACCAAATTATTAATATACGAGTTGGTATATTTGCAGAATATATTACCACTGCTTTCATTTTTAAATATAGCAGTAATTAAATAAGGATGTGTTCCCCCAATCTTGGAAGTAAAACAATATTTTTTTTGGTTACAAATAAACTTCTTATATTATAAATCTGTATTTTCCCTAATATTAGGAATTCTACCTGAATTTCTTAATTTTTTTTATAAAATAATTAATTTACTCTAATATGGGATTGCAAATGTATTATTTATACAGTTCATATAATTAAGCTGTAAGCTCCATAACAGATTCTTCACATGTAATAGTACTCAAAATTCCTAGTACCGTTCTTTATTTTTTTGCAAAATAGTCTTTTCTTTTGTCTGCTTTGTATCTATACCTATTTTTTTTTCAAATAAATACGTTTAATCAAATTTTATTTTCTCTATATTATGAATTCTTTAAAAAAAAGTTGTGTTGTACAATCCCCATGTCATGCAATCAAGTATATGTATTTAGAAATGAAATCTATTCACTACAAAAACATATAATGCATATACAAGAACAGAAAGTGAGGTTAACAATAATAAATATCAAGGTTATCATTTTTTGGAATGAAAATGGACAAATATATTGCAAAGAAAAAATGAGATCTTATTGTTGCATTCCTAAGTTTTCAGAAACTTTTGACCAGTACCAGTAAGTTTCATATTCATACTAAAATTGGGTCCTAATTTAGTACATTTGCTCAGTGTGTATATTATCTAATATGGTTTACATTTTTTTTGCACACTTGCAACAGTTTGAAATTAATTGTATTAAGTTTATCAATTAATATAAATGAAAGGCATTGAAAATGCTTTTAAATATTTCTCGAATTTTTCTAAATCTAAAACATTATGAACCACAAATAGACAATATTATGCAAACACAAGTTATGCATCATATCAATGGAATTACACTTAACTGTTATCGATATAAATTCTTAAATAGTTAATTTTTTTTTATAACACTTAATTATATCAACTATATTATCTTTACTACATTTTAATTAATAAATAATGGAACATTCTTTGTACCAAATAACATCAATTAAATGATATTCGTCAAATCAGTGTTTGTTTTACCATATAACTTATAATTATACTTGAAGACCTCGTAAACATACCTAAGACAACTGAGAGTCCAAAGGACAAGAGTATTTTTCTCAAGAACCCAGCACTTTAATCTACTTTACAATTATTTCCTGTATTTGTTGGTTGAATCCAATTTCAATTACAAGGGGCAAAACTGAGAATGAACACGCCAGAAAGAGTATTCGGGAAAGGAGGCAGAAGTTCCAAACATAAATTCAAGTAACTTAACCTAATTTGAAAAATTCCGTCTCCATGTTGAAGGAAGAAGGAACTCCACCCCTCAACTCAACTCCTCCTGTCACATGAAGGGCTTCCAATAAAAAGCCCCTTCTTGCCTTCCTTGTTTACCTTTCTCCCAACTACGTGCTGAGGAAACAACTGCTTTCAGTGTAAACAAGGGGATAGGACAGCTCAATATACTTGCTTGGGGTATTGTCACAGCTTCCTGGTCAGGAAATGAACTCAATTGCACTTTTAGCTTTTGCATCATTGTTTTTAATGAAAATTGACATAAATATAGCACAAATTCCGAACAGAATATTTTTAGTGCTATATAAATGTTACACCAAGCTTAAAATTGTTTAATAAGTCTAGATCAAGTAAACTTATATCCTATGCAAATATAGATAAAATATGTAAAATGCATGCAATGGTAAGCCTACTCTAGTTTCTATAACCTATATTCGTTATATTGAAAACAATACACTTATTCTATTTGAATGGTTGGTACTATATTTAAACAATACAGTTATTATATTTGAATGGTTGGTACTATATTGAAACAATACAGTCATTCTATTTGAATGGTTGGTACTATAAAATTATTTTATAAGAATGGTTGGTTACTAGATTGCAACTTGAGTAATCAATAATTCGAATTTTAAAGTTTTGTGTTTTGAAAATACAAATTTTAGTTAAGTATACATTAAAAAAAAATAACAGTAATATTTTTTATTATCGAGCAAGATAACATTTTAGATACAAGTGGACAACATCAAAAATAAGTTTATACAATTTATTGTCTTATGATAATAAAGGTTAAAATTAAAAAAAGCAACTAATTTAATTTTTATCAACTAGTTCTGATCAATAAAACACATTAGAATGCAATGTAAAACTTATCAACTTGCTATTATTTAGAAATAAATGGTAGTAAGAATCCCCGAGTTTAACCATTTTTTTTGCAGTCATTATGTCTATAAAACTTAATACATTTCTTTATGTATCCAGAAAATTATAGGAATTAAATAATTCAAAAAGATAGTAGTTAATTGTTAGGTTGACATTTCTAATTGTGTTATGAACTGTACAAGCTCATTTCCGATGTAAAGACGTGGTTATTCCATTGGATCTATTATAATATATATATATATATATATATATATATATATATATATATATATATATATATATATATAAGCTAAATAACATGTACTGATTATAAAATAAAAATTTTGATAGACAAATAGAATACATATATGTTATTGTTTACTTCAAGGATACAAGCTAGGTCGACAACCATTGATCAAAAGTTGGATCTCTGACACCTTTTAGCTCAAGTAAAAGCTAAGCCTAAACATATTTTATTGCTCGTGATCTGTTCTTTCTTGTTTTTGCGCTGGGACAAACTTTTTGGAATTCTTTTGTTGTCGTGAAAGTTCTTTTATCACGCAAAGCCTTTCAGTGGAAGCTGAACTATGCTTTGTCTTAAACAATGCAGCGGATTTTTTCTTTTGCGAAATTTTTGAGAGATCCCAAGACATTTATACCATTCTTTTTTAAATTAGTCTAACTTGAATTCCTTATATTAAAAGTTTTTTTATCTATATAAAACAAGGTATGCAATATTAATAAAACCTTTATAAATAAAAAATATTTCATTTGAAAAGGGGATATATATTAACTTATTTTTCCTTGAAATGTTATTTAGTACATTTTGTATTAGCTTATATTTTAGAACTGCTTAATTAATACTATCAAATCTAATTTTTTTCTCTTTTTTTCTCTTCATAATTTTATATTCTGAATTCCCAATGAAATAATGACAGATAAAATGTTTTATATTTTGCATAAAAATAGATTCTGAAGCTAGTTTAATTCCATCATATACTCTAATCCTATAATTATGACTCAAAAGTGTTACATAGAAATTTCAAATCTGGATTTCTTCCAGTTGATCATTTCCTATTACACTGGAAACTAGTAGTTTTTGAAGTACATTAGATAATTATATTTACTAAAAAGAAATATAAATAACACATTCAAATCATCCCATTAGTGTATATTTTCATAAACTTATTTTACAATAATTTATATTGTACTACTGCCCCATTCCATTAGAATTGATTAAATTAAATAGTTAATTCAATACAGAGGATACGAATTGATAATATAATGTTCCCTATTGAATATTTAATAAATCCCATCAATGCATTACATATCTAAATCGAATCATACTAACATCCAACACCCACTAGAAAGCAACAGCAGATGGACCCACGATTTCTAGGCCATATTTCACCACCCAATTATTACCACTCACACCATTCCTATCTCCGGTCGCGATCGACACATTCATGGCAGGCGTGAAAGGCAAAGGGAGACTTTGAAAAAAAAAAAAAAAAAAAAAAAAAAAACGGGAAAAAAAACAACCCGAAAAGGCCATTTAGTGCCAAACCTCCTCCCCCATGGGCATTAAATACAAATAGATCTCATTGCTCTCGCCTCAATGGTTTGCTGCCCCCTTTGTTTTGTAGCGGGGGGGGTTAAGGACGTGTGGCCGTAATCTTTTGCATTACGCAGCGATAAATTAAAAAACTATATGGAAGAAGAAAAATGACGGAGGACTGCGTTCTAAAACCCTTCATTTTCTGGTGCTTTTCGTTTTTGGTTTTGTTCTTTTTTTTTCTCGGCGTGTTGTTGTTGCAGAGTTTGGGGGTGGGTGCCGCGACAGCTGTGCAAGATGGAGCGGTATGATGGAATAATACTCTGTCGAGTGCACACAGTGTTGGTGGTCGTTTTGCTTCGTTGGGGTATTTTGGAGGGATGGGGTGAATAATTAACCTCTTCTGTTCCCCGAAATAAAAGCAGATTCGTATTTAGGCTCAAATGAGTAAATAAATTATGAGTAACATACGACTGAAATAACTTTGTATATATTTCAAAATATTGCTTACTTTATTATACGTACGTTTCATATATTCGAAATTAGACACCAATTTATGTTTTGAAAAAGTATATTATTTTTATAAATATTATGACACTTATATATTCATATTCAATGTCTAAGAAGCTATATATTTGATAATAATAGCAATAATACTAAAAGTAATATCACAAATCTTCCTAAATAATCTTGTGTCGAGGATAAATGCGACAAATCCTTTATGTCAATTTATTTGTTAATAAATGACTGCACTTCTAGCTAGTGACGAATAATGTTAATCAATCTATCAAAATCACACCTTTAAAGACATATGTTAATTTAATTTTCAGAAAATGGTAGAGAAGACAATGAAGGTTCGTTTTTTTTTTTATTTATTTTGTTTGTTTTTCTAATTTTTTTTTTGTTTTGTTTTTTTAATTATTCCAGTTTGAAATTTGGAAATAGTTTTGAATATTCTTGGAATAATTCTAGGAATATAAAAAAGTGTAATCTAATATTCCAAACACGAACAATACCATTTCAAGGATAAGCTTGACATTCCTTTCATATATATATATATACATTAATTGTTAAAAAGTTCAAAATAAATACCATGTAGAATCCACAAAAAATCAACTTTAAGTACTTTTAACTCTAAATACTTGTAATTATCCTCTACTTTTAATTTAAACAAATTACTTATGTCCTCTCTAACTTAAAACTTACTTTGCGTTAAAGTATATTAATACTTTAAACCTCAATACATTAATACCTCAACGTATTAATATTTTAAACTTGTTTTAATGCTATGTATAAATAAATATGTCTATGTATAAATAAATGTGCCTGTGTATAAATAAATATTTTAAATGTTTAATATGTTATTGTTATATATTTCAAAAGGGACCTAGAAAAATCAATTATTTGTTCAACTGTTTTATACAAATTTACCTATTCATACTCTCTTAACATATTACAAACAAATTGTGAATTTGCGTACTATTTTAATGTTCATTTGTTGGTAAAGTTATTCTAGTTTCATAAACTTATAAGTTTATACTATTAAAGTTTTTAATAAGAAATTAAAAAAGTTAAGACATATTAATGTATATCCTTTCTGTGAAATAAAAAATGCATTCGCTTCTGTAAATGAAACTCAAGTGGATCCAGGACTCAAAATTCTAAAATATTTATTTTTAGAATTATTTTTCTGATATTGTTATGCAATACAGTATTATACTTTGTAGCTCAATAAACTACTTTAACTTTTAAAATTAAAACAAAATAATAATAATTACTTTTTTAAGAAATTAAAAAACTTACAAATTTTGACATTAGCTAAATTTGATATATTTAAAAAACTTTTTTAAAAAAATCCCTTCATTTTTGCATTAAATTACTTATAATTTATATCATAAATAAAATGTTCTTCATAATTTTTTCATAAAATATTTAGGGGAAAAAAATTAAAAAATATTTTGTGCAAAATTTATAAATAATTCATAGTTCTAAAAACTTTTTAAAAAAAAGTAAAATCAAAATGTACAATTTTTAAAGACAAATTAAAAAAATATGTATGAAAATATTTGTGGAAAGTTTTATATATTTATAACGGGTAGTTTTTAAGTTATATCCATTTAAACTCAAAAAAGGGATAAAAAGTCGTCACCGAGAAAAACAGTTTCAAAGTTTCAAGATAGCACGTCCGAGATACAGTTGTCATTACAAAAACTTAAATATTTTAAGTTCTACTAATGATAAAAACACAATTTTATGTTATTTTCTTCAAAAATATTTCAAAATTTCTCTACAATGATAATAAAAATTAAGAACTTTTTAAATTTGGAGTCCCAAACCTCTTTAATATATTTCAAAATAAACTGATGTAATTTCCAAAAGAATTATTTTAAAAGCTAATTTCTTACTTTTTTTCTTACTTAAGTATTTTCATATCTACGAAAGAAGTTCAAAAAAGCAATATTTATGAGCTATGGTAAGTGTGCTTGTTACGAAAGTTCTTGTTTAAATATCTAACTATTAAGCTGAATTACTTTTTTCATTTTTTTAAATAATCATTCTTTTAAATCATTTTTTTTAAATAATGCATGATTGCATTTAAATTATTCTGGCTGCAAAAGATATTAATACTTTTCCGTCCAAAAAATTATTCATAAATATGTATTTATATTTTATTCACGTTTTAGTAAACGTACTTTGTAAATTACATAATTTAACAAGTTTAAAATCATAAAATTAGTGCGATGTTTTATTTTTAAAGTAAAAATCATTCGCTTCGTTTTCCAGGTAAATAGACATCATTTACGGTATCAGACACATATTTGTGAATTGAATGATTTACGTGTTCTTAGACCAATAAAATAACGATAATAAAAATTCAGATAAACGTAATTTCTCTAATGATATTTTTTATTGTTTAATAAATGAAATATTTTATTCCCATTTTCATATTTGTTTTATTGTATTAAGGGAACATATTTCTTTTCCTATGTAGAATAAACTAGAAATTATGTCTGAATTAATAACAGCAATGCTTTAGGCTATATGAATAAGGAAAAGATAATAAATTATTTTTTAAAACTCGTCAAAGTTTGACATTGATAGTATGAACAAACATCGAATTTTAATTAAAATCTGTAGAAAAAATATAATTATACTTTTCTCAAAAAAGATTTTTGACGAAAAACTATGAAAATCTATTCATAAAAATAAAAAAAAAAAATGCTGGACAGTTTTTTTAGCATTCTAGCCACAGATTTACATGACACAAAATTTCTCTTCAATGCAACCCCCTCTTTACTTATGAGATTAAAAAACATTTTTCAGCGCATAAAAAACTCGTAATCTTTTTTTGCCAAAATTAACATATGCCACTCAAACATCTTAAAATCATCCAACGACAACTTCAGATAATCTGGCTCAACGACAAGAGACATCACACAGGCAGCAAAAGAACACACGTGCCATCGACTTTCGTACTCCAAATTATTAAAACCCACCCAACAATGCTCCCGAACAGTACTTAACCATACATCCCATTCTCTGTGGTGTTTCACTTATAGCCCCCTCATTGTTGGACTTCCACTCTCAGTATTTTTTTTACTATCACATCCACCCCCACTTGCCTAGGGTGTCAGTGAAGGGCGGCAGATGCCGAAATTGGTGAAATCCTAGGCGCTCTCAGGCGTGGGAAATTGAAAGGGGGTTGTTACGCTTTGCCCCCTAGTTGCCCCCTCCCATGACGTCACGCAGTGGTTGAGTAATCGTGTTACATGCTCAATCTGTGCACCTCACCCTCATGTTTCGATGCCTTTTGTTCACTCCTCTCGGAGAGGTTACTGGCGAGTTGTGGGGCTGGACAAAGGGTCTGGAAATCTCTCAAATTCTCTCAATTCGTTTAGATTTTTTGCTTTGATAAAATGTAATTTTGCAGGCGTGAAAGGGATTTTTGATTTGAGGGGGAGGAGTTTGTTGTTGAAATTATAAGGGATGTAATTTTATTGCATATTCCCTATATGCAGTGCGATTTGAATTTTAATGAATTTTTATATTTTGAGTTATGGTGAACGCTGTGGGTGCTCTTGGATTGTTAGTTATATATGAGATGATGAAATTTTTTGAGGGGAGGGAGGGGAGGGATTTTAATTATTTTGCGTTGCTCATCTTCTATGAAATATGAATAAGTTGTTTAAATTTTTTACTTTAAGAAAAATATTGAACGCTGGAAATAAATCGTAGCAATTTATTTATTTTGGATATGATTAGTTTGAGGGTTAAGTCAGTTCTTTTAGTGTCAGTAGTTAAGTAATTTGTGTGTATTTTTTAAATGTTTGTATAATTTCTTTTGTAGAAAGCTAAATAATTTCTCAGAGTAACTATGCTTTCCCTTTAAGGTGGAGCTTAAAACAAAAAAAATTTGATTTTGTTTATGCCCTAGTGCGGAAAAGTTGGGTACTTTTGGGTAAGTTATGTATGCAAAGTTTCGGGGAAACCAATAAATATCTTCCATTTCCATTTCGTTCGTGTTTTTTAGCAGATTTTTACCATCAAATTAAAAATGTGTATTTCCATTGTTTTCTATGCAGCTCTTCGCTTTTCCTGAAATAAAATCCAGAAATAAACCTAAACTCACCACGGGGAGGTGGCTTTCTACTAGGTTGCCTTTGTGACAAACCTGATGAACAGTTTCCATTTTTGATAACTTGCCAAATATCCCAAAGGTATCGCTCGTCTGTACTAAGATCCTTTCTGTGGATTTTCGGAAATTCGTTTGAAATGACTACCAATCTCACAACTGGGCGGTTTTCAAAATTTGCCAATGCTTTCCCAATTTGATCAGAAAATGCATTAGAACAACTCATTCCACCATCCAAATGCTGCACTAAATGTCGGAGTGGCAACTCGTTTGCGTGTAACTGAAAGATAAAACAGTGTAAGTGTTTGGCAATGGCTTCCTCAAAACGGCGAATTGTGCCAGTTTTACAGCCAGTATTAACGACGGTTCTACCTTTACCTATTGCTACTAATTGATGAATGTCAATATTCTTATTCTTCATTAATTGAAACATCATTTGAGAGATGCTCAAAGCTGCTGATGAGTTTGTGCTGTGTGTCCAAGGTACTTGCTTCCTGGTTCTTTAATCATTGTAACGTGTTCTTTCAGGACCGTTTTCTGATGCATCTTTCCTCCTGCTTTCTCTTGCATTGGAGTTTGGTCCTTTCTTCCATCAAAATAAAGTCTCTTCAGTGGTTCCAGCTGTCTTTCATTTCATTCTTGATATTCTGTGTGAATTCCCCCCCCCCCCCTTTTTTTTTTCTTCTTCTTATTTTTATGTCTATCAACCACATTTGATGTGTCCGATTAGTTAATCATCCCCAAATCATCCAAAACAGAGCTTGCAATGATGGCTTCAGCCCGATCAGAAACTCCGGTCATGTTGCAAGTTGTAGCAAATGCTGGGTATCAGGTTGATCGTGACATCGCTTTCCCTTTAGATTGTGTCAATGCAGATATGGGAGGTTTCAAGTTATCTGTGTCACTATCAGAATGATGTGGATCCACGTGAGAATATGGATCAGGAAATGTGAGTCTGTCACTGGATGGAGTAGCAAATGGAGGAATGTTTCTTTTAAGACTCGATGCTTCTGTGTCATTCTGCTTCCTGAGAACTGTGCATATTGACAATTTTTTTAAGTGTCACTTGCCCTATAAGAAAATTGCTTTCCATTTCAAGGATCCGTTTAGGCTTGGGGCCAGAACATTTATCAAAAGAAACACACATACACGAAGAAATGTCGAACAATTTCTTTGAGTCTTCATGGAATGTCTTAAGCTTCGTTTCTAAAGTTATTGTTGGCAATGCTTTCATGCACACGTATTTCTTTATTTTCTTGTATTTTTCATTGTATGTGCGCGTCATCTGTATTACACGTTGGTACGAAATAAAAGAAAGAGATACTGGGGTTACTTTTTCAGTTTAAGAACAAAAAGAGGAGCTGTATGAAAAAAAAATGGAAATACACATTTTTAACTCTAAGGTAAAAATCTGTTAAAATTCACGGATGAAATGGAAAATATTTTTTGTTTTTCCCAAAACTTTGCACTCATGACCTACCCAACTAGTATCCAACCTTTTCGGACTAAGGCAAAAACAATTTTTTTTTTAACGTTCCGCCTAATTGGATACATAGCACAAACCTCGTCATCGGCTTTGAACACCTCTCAAATTATCAAATTTCGAAGTCTTCAAAGTGTGGAAATATTTTAGTGGAACATCATATAGAGGACAGAAAATGCTAATTAGCTAATTATATACAATGGAGGGGTATTATCCCTTTAAAAAATCTCAATTTGTAAACATAATTAAAAAAATTGCTTCGATTTTACGACATCTTAGAGAATCAATATAAGTCTTCTGGAAACCAATTAAAAAATATTTCCTATCTTGATTTAATTCTATTCACATTAAATTGGTCTAAAATAAAAAAGATTGTACACGTTTTTAATATATGATCGGAATAACTATAAAATTGCAAAACAAATTCTGTTTTAATTAGTCCCATCAATAACGTCAAATTGATAATCAATACAATATAGTATAATATTTTCCGAATATTTCATTGCTATTTTTAAAAATTATTTATACAGTCTTAATGGGGGCCAAATGCAACTTCAACATCAACAGGCTTTCTTTCTGACTACACTAAATCAAACAAACATATAAATGGAAAATTATTTAATAAATCGCTTAGTGTTTAAAAGGGCATTCTGTTAGATTGTGATTTTACAGAAGGAAAAAAAAAACTTTCATTAGAGACCAACATCAAATGAATATTTTAGAAAACCACCACACCCTTAATATAAGACACAAAAATCTACTTTAGATTCAGTCGATGCCTCCACCTTAATAATTATACAAAAATATATATATGTATATATAGATATATATATATATATATATATATATATATATATATATATATATATATATATATATATATATATATATATATATATATATATATATATATATATATATATATATATATATATATATATATATATATATATATATATATATATATTTAATGGAAAATGCGAAAGTCCCCTTTTAACATCAAATATTTCATACAACCATTTATTTTTTTCTAAACTCTTTTTGTACAAGCTTCTGAACATGAAGAAGCAAAAAACACGTATTCAAATTTAAGAAAGAAAAAGAAAATTATCTCCAATCATTCCAGACAAATTTATAGTTTAATTAACCAAGTTAAATTGTATCTCACCAAATATTTATATACTAGAAAATCCTAAAACCAATGGGCCAAAGAATAAAGGTCCGTCAATCAGAATCAATTCCCTTATCAAGTTGAAGTTATGAAAGAGGTGACAAAAAAGGTTTCTACTAACCTTCAGTTGTCACATCTGGTTACAGATTGGACATTTCAGCCTCAGCTTCTTTCTCTCAGTCTAAATCTTCCTTTTTCCCGGAGAAAAGAGGAGATGGAAAAAAATCTCAACTTTTTCCTACTTCTCCGGATAAAACTGTCTTTGACTCATCGAATGACAGATGGCGATTTTGTTTTCTTATTTTATACCCTAAAAAGGTCCTGCGGGGTGGAAAAAACGGGGACGGTTTTCTAAAAGACATTTAGATGTTATCTCCAAGGCATGAATGGGTTAGGGATTTTCGGACGTGATGGGGATCAGTAATTGAAAAATATCCCCAGCCTCTGGTGTTACATCCTGACTTTACTGTTCCTTAGATGACGTTATTATCTATCTTTCGGGCAGAACATCTACACTGAGATGTAATGTCAAAGCTATCTTTAAATTATAGTTTACTTGCTGAGAATTATCGGAACATAATATTTCAAGATAGCAGACAAAACGTATAATTTGTCAATGATATTGTGCTAATCTGGTTAAATGATGATTGATTCATTGTATTCAGTAAAATGCAACACACTGGCTTTAAAAATGACATAATTCAGAAACTGACGGTTGAGGAAGCCGAATAAATGAGCCAAATGCATTATGATTGGAAGCCTAATTATGATGCATTATTAATCGTATTATTATCTTTTATGAAATTTCTCATGTTAGTATGCGGATTTAAATTTTACTGTTAGTAAATCTTGTAATCAAAAAGTTTTAGTTACTTCAATAGTAATGCATTACACGATATGATATTTTGTAAAACACGGTAAGAAAATGTAAAACTTTTGTTGCCAAAATGAACCTAATTCCATGTAAAGAATGTTAATATGTATGATTAAAGTTGCTTGATAGTTTATTCGTCATCACACATATGCTTTAATGTCATTTTATATCGAACAATGAAATTACCATTTTGATAACGTTTATTTTATGTGTAATGTAACCTATGCTACATATATATCATAAAATAAAATGGGCCTCATTTAAACATTACCTACGATTCTATTAACATATTTTCCCTATACATAAATGCATATAAATTTAAAATTGCATAAATATATCAGTACAGTGCTAAGTTTAAACTATTTAAGTACTTTTCAATTATTCACAATCACATAGACTCTTTGGAAGTAACAGTAAGGAGTAAAGTAATTGACTCATCTAAAGTACATAAACATTAATTAATTTTACACTCACTCTGAAATAGTGTAATCTAAAAATAAGCAAAAGGCTTTAAAAACAGAATGAGTAAAAATAACTAAAGTTCAAACATATTGCTAAAATAATTATGAATTTAATCGACAAGAGTTTGATAATTACAGTTTCAAGATTACAGTTTTTTCAACATGTCAATAACAGTGCTTCTTATTTTGTTTTATACCTAACTAGTGAACAGTTAAGTATTATAAAATTCACAAAATTTCTAAAAAATAAAAATTTATAGTTATAATAAAAAAATTCACATGTTTTTAAATAAACAAAATGAAAAATATACAACAACAAATTTAAAAGGATTTAACGTTAGTTTTATTTTTTAAACATTAATCATATCCGTAAGCAAATTTGAGCATATGTCGCTATTCATTTGGTACAGAAAACAATGTTCAATAACGGCCATGTCAATGGTAGTGAGAAATGTTAAATTGAAAAATTCGCAATGCAAACCGACACTTTTATCATTTCTCAAGAGATAAAATGTGTTGAATAATTATTAAATCCATATTCTTATCTCTCTTATGCAGAAACTATATTGACCTTGAAAGCTGTTATATAAATATGTTTCCATGGTGATTTATCATTGTTTCGTTGGAGATACACGGTTGCTATTGCATTCATCAATCATTCAATAAGAATATCGAATTTCTTCAAGTTTTCACAAAACCAAACCATTCAGCATTGGAATAGATTTGATCAATATACATACAATTGCTTCATTTTCTCTTAATTATACGATAAAATATTACCTTTTTAATTTATTTTACAGTAATATGGAAAATGGTTTGCAGTACACAAAAAGAAAATCTGAACGATTGGTTTATCTTGTATTGTAATTGATGAAACAAAAAAATAAATATAATTAACGATGTAATCAATGAAAGATTTTTAATAAAAGCACATATATTTTGTTGTTGTTGTTGTTGTTGTCGTATAAGGGGTCAAATACATATTAAATCTTAACTAAATTAAAAAGTTTATGGACAACCCGATGAAACAGTGGTGGAAATTCAATTAAGAACAGGCAGGTTTTTTATGATAATTTCTTTATTATTTGTATTTTATTATTGTATAGTATTCATGCTAAGTATAATACATGATATGCACGTAACAAATTTGATACATTTTAATTAACAAAAAAAATTATTCAATATTTTAATTTTTAGACATGGAAATTGAATTAAGAACATTTGTTTGTTTTATAAGAAAAATGTCGATACTATTCACTAATTACAAAATTAAACAAGATAAAGCGGTACTAACATGCTTTGTAAATAAAAAAAAAATGATTTTTAAGTAGTATGCATAGACATATAATAAACACTAGACTAACCACTCCCACTTCAATTCTACAACGTGGGTGAAACCAAAATAAACCAAATGAGAGGATTCTTTTTGGGGAGCAAAGTTGCATAATTGGCAGGTTTCTCCTCACTTTGGCGTGGCCGTAATTAGATAAAGGATTAATTTTATGACGTAGTTATCTTGTGTATGAAATTGTTGACAGCAAATTGAAATGTTTTAAAATAAGATACAAAAGTGTCTTGAACAAGTGACGCTGTTTTAAGACTTAAAATGGTGTCTTAATCTTTAAGACACTTGAAGTGTCTTAAAATGAGGTATTTTCAGGCATTTGGAATGACTGAATTGGGGATATTTTCAGACAGTTGATGTGTCTGAATGGGTTTTTTATGGTATCTTTCAGATGTTGAAAAGCTAAAAACACATATATTGATATTAAAATGTGAATATGTTAAATTACAAATTTGTATTAAAAGAAAATAAAAAATTACTGTTTTATTACCATATTGATCATAACTTCTTGTTGACTATGTTTCATCTTCCTGGTAAATTTTAGCATGATATTGTAAAACAACAACTGTTAATAATATGCACACAACTATTAATATATCCAAGTAAGGGAACAGGTACTTATTGTAAAATATATGTATTGGGATAGTAGACATTGTATTGCGGCTGATTCTCAAACAGTAAAGTTTGGGCTTCTAAGATTGTATCACAGTTTTAAGTTGCTTTTTTCATGTCAACTTCAAAGACAAATAACAAGCGTAATGTAAGCATGCACTTGGTTTATAATACAATGCGTTTCACTGGCAAGTCTAAAAATGCTGTGGATACATTATGCGGCAACATAAATTTATATTAATGATGGATCAAGCAGTTGTGATATAATTATTCCCCATTTGGGAATTTTACCTGGTTATAACATTCTCCTATAATAACACTACACAATAGTAATGGTATAACACTATGACGCTTCAATTATTGTCGAATAGCTGAAGCAGATACAGGGCATTTAAAAAAAACCTCAAAATATGCATAAAAAATAAACAAATAAAACAGAAGGCATTAGAAGTATGTAAGGAGATGCTTCAAAATATAGAGGTGGAGCATATTAAATGTGAAAAGTATGTAAGTTGCACAATCATTTTTTTGCGTTTCCGAAAAAGTTGTTTTCCCAAATTTTGGTATGCTCTTACAAAATATATGCCAAGACATACATATTAAAACTAAAAAAATATTTTTAAAATTCTTACAATTTGAGGATAAGACCTTTTTACAACAGTTTTCCCTGTCACTGCAACACTTCGTTAATCGTTGAGAAGCCGAAGCAAAGAGGGCATTTAAAAAACTTCAAAAATGTTAATAACGGAGGGGGAGGGTGGATAAAAAAGGCATTAGAAGTACAGATGGCTACTTCAAAATACCAAGGTAAAGTACATTAAATTTGAAAAATATACAAGTTATTAGAATTTCTATAGTTTTTTCATGTTCTTTAAAAACATAAATTTTTCAACTTTTGGTATGCTTTGTTTAAAAAACTATGCAAGATATAGAACTGAATTTTTTTATGACAGTTACATAACATATAAAGTATATATTAAACAAAAATATTATTAAAATCAATGTAATTTATTTTTTAATTATATTATTAATTAACAAAATTGCACATTTTCATACGTTCAACAAACTGCCGCATAAAAAATTTGTGTTTATTATTTTGTGAAATTTGATATTTAATTCAGTAAATAGACATTTCTAAGAAGTATAAAGCAAAACAACTTTATTTTAGTTTTAAGATTCTTACGAGCTACCATAATATTGCGGAAAATTTTATTTAACCGACATACATTGAAATTTGTTAGTATGTTTAAATATAAAATTAAAAAAAAGAGAGGGGGGGATAAAAAAAAAAAGTGGCATTAGAAGTATCTGTAAAGATGGCTGTCTCAAAATACAGAGGTAGAGCACATTAAATTTGATAAACATGCAAGTTATTAAAATGTCTACAGTTTTCTAGCGTTTTCTCAAAACATTGATTTATCAAATTTTTTTATGCTTCGTTTAAAAAACTACGAAAGTTGTAGAATTGAAATTTTTCACGGCAATTACATAACATATAAAGTACACACAAAACAAAAATATTATGAAAATCCATTCAATTTAAATTTTAATTAGATTATTACTTTAAAAAAAAGCAAATTTTCATACGTTCAACAAACTACAGCATAAAAAAAAGTGTTTTTTTGTATTTTGTGAAATCTGATATTTAATGCAGTATAAAGACATTTCTTAGAAATATAATTAAAAAAAAAAAAACTTTATTTTAGTTTTAATATTTTTAATGTGCTACCACAATTCAAATCACTGCGGAAAATTTTATGTAACCGAGTTTTAAATAAGTGATTATAAATAAATTATTAGCCTATTATTATGACCTTTTTTGCTAACATATAATTTTAAAATGTTTGAACAACATATGTAAAAAAAATAAAAAAATTCTTCATTTTGACAAATATTTAATGTTTCGCAAGTTATTTTGTAGTGTTGATTTTCCTGATTTATTGCTGTCATCGAGAAGCAAGAATACATTTTATTCAGATTATACCAAATCATGCTAAATATATTTTCAAAATCATTAGTACTTGTAATATGCAACAAAAACAATAAAAATGTATTTGAATGTAAAAACAGAAAACTTAGAATTCTGTGAGCATCATTTAGAAATACTAGATCAATTAAAATGTACTATAATAAAAACACTGAAAATAAGTGTGTCATTGAATAACACTTAGCTGTAACATGGTACCCCATTTTTCACTAACTCATTGACTATCAAATATAAAGCCAATCTTAATAGTTCAAAAAGGGGTTCATTGGTTTCTTGTAAGGCTTCAAATCAAGAATGCTCCATTTTGATTTCAAAAACCAAGACGAATGCATCCAAACATTTCTTAAGCACAGTTAAACAAAAGCGCAGTTAAACACAGGCACTTTGTGTGCTTAAATTAGATTCTTAGCATATCAGAATCCCAGAATGCAACCAAATTTTAAACTGAAACACCTTAGCCAAAACTAACGGTATAGTGGTTAGCGTGCTGGCTTCTAGACCGCGAGGTTGCGGGTTCGAGTCCCGTGTAGGCATGGGTGTTTGTAAATGTATGTTGGTTTGTTAAATGACGAAATGTTTCGGCGCATTATAGCCCTCGTGTTGCTGACGGCGCCAGATAATCTGAATACAACCAACCTTAGCCAAAACTAAATAAATTAGCAATAATAAATAAATAAAAGACACTCGTAAAATAAAGCTGGATTCAAAAGGGTTTTTTTTTGGGGGGGGGGAGAGTTTGTTAGCTATATTACTGGGAATTTTGTGTTGTGGGTGTTTTAATTATTGTGAAACAAATTTAATTATTGTCTAAGAAATTACTTTAAACTTCTATAAAATCTAATTCTATCAGTCCTACAACGAGTCTGTTGTCAATTTTTCTGCTCGATAGGATGAAGGCAAGTGGGTTAATTACTCCTTCGAAGCTGTAATATAGTAGCGTGTATAAAAGAAGACTTTTAGTGACATCCCCAAAAATTTGATAGCATGCCTTGTCTTGGACAAAGTTTATCTGCCAAGTTTCAGTACTATTGGATGACGGCAAATGAGATTTTTGGCCTTACGTAGATTTTTCCGCCACAAACAAACACACAAAAACAAAATCGAAGTCAATATAAACTATTTTAAAATATATAAAATAACTTGTACTTCATGAGTACGCTTTAAAGAAAAATTGACTTTTCTGATAATTTTAACCGAAAAATCGTATTTATAACTAAAACAAAAACAGAAAAAGAAACTTAAATAATAATGTTTTATAAAATGAAATATTCTATAACCATCCAATATTCTTGTTATGTTAAAGTCAAATAATAAGCCAGATATGTTGTACAGCACCCTAATTGTTGGAGTATACACCATAATTCATAGTCTGTATTTTCTAAATAAGTGAAGGGAAAAACAAACAAAAAAACGTAAGTTTCATTTTAAAAAAATCACAAGGAAAAACGATATAAAAGTATCAATACAATATTAAAAACGTTCTTAATCAATTTTAAAGATTCAGAATATTTTTAAATGGGTAAAAAAAGAAAGAAAGATTAAGCATAGCCATCATAACCTTGATAAACATCAAAATGTATTTCATTTTGATTCACGCCAAACTTCGCCAACCGGCCAACTGCGCGGAATTATCTGTTGATATTTAAAAGTGAAATTAAAATCCTTAAATTATAGCGACTAATTTCTTCAAAAACAGCTATAACCTTGGCAAGTTTTCCTATTTTAATATTAACTGAAATTTTAAGAAGTTAGTTTCAAAATAAAATCTGTTATAAACCAATTAAAGATAGCTTTCTGATTGAAACAAAAACGTATTTATGAGTGTACTATAAAACCTTAATTATATAGAAAATTTAAAAAATAGGACTTGTGACATTTGGGAGACAAGTGGAAGAAAGTAATATTTTCTGATTAAAAATATTCAATTTAGATGGGCTTGATGGTTTGCATTATTATTGGAGGGATTTGAGTAAAAAACCCAAATCAACATTCAGCAGAAATTTTAGTAGCGGAAGTATGATGGTTTGGGCATGGATTTCATGTGATGAAAAGAGTGAAATTTGTTTCTTAAAAGGTCAACAAAACTCATTAGATTATAGTTTACTGTTAGAAAAGTCGTTGCTTCCGTTTGAAAGGCAAAATAATAGCATGGACTTCATCTTAATGCAGGACAATGCCAGCATCCACACCTCAAACGAGACGAAACGCTGGTTTGAATAATAGAATATTTCCTCTTAGATCACCCGCGTAATAGCCCGGATTCAAATCCTATAGAAAATGTTTGGGGACTGTTCGTGTTATTTATGACAATGGCAGACGGTACAATTCGGTTTCAGAATTGAAATCTTAACTTAAAGAAAAGTGGGAACTAATTGATCAGAAGTACATTCAGAAACTTGTTTTATCGATGAAAGATAGAATCAAGTAAGTTTTGATGGAACAATGTGGTTTTATTGATAATTAAATGTTTTCGTTCTTAATTCAATTTCCATATCTAAATACTAAAATATTAATTTTTTTTTTAATTAAGATGTATCAAATTTGTTACGTGCATATCACGTATTATACCTAGCATAACTACTACTGTTTACTATTTGAATAAGTTTGAATACATAATAAAGAAATTATCGCTAAAAAATTGCCTGTTCTTAATTGATTTTCCACCACTGTACAACGTATTATAACATATTTACATTTAGCATCCGAAAAATCTGCGAAATGCCAGTTTTATTAATTTTCCGAGGGATGGTTAGCAATTCAAACAATTGCAAGGGAATGACAGGCTACTGTTAAAAAGATTTGTTTTTGTGTGTAACTATAAATTGTTAAAATTGTTTACATATTTTTTTATTTTTTATTTTAAACAATAGTTTTTTATATGCTTATCATAACTAGCATTCAACTTTTGTATTAATCAATTTTTAGTAATTAATTAAAAACTAATAAATCAATTTTTTAAACAGAACCATATTTTTTTTTTTTTTTTTTTTTTTTTCATTAGATTTGTCAACGTCGAAGTCTCCCCTGAATTTTTTTCCCTTTCCATTTTGACGTTTGGTTAACAATATTTAAGAAAAAATCTAAAAAAAAAAGCCTACATTTAGGCACCGTATACTAGTTTACGTTTAAAATTAATTAAAGTTTAGTGGAGGTAAAAAAAAAAAATCACTGTAAAAATTGTAAGTAAATATTTTGTCTTTTCAAAACTATAGGAAACATCCTTTATAAAGTTATGTAGATTTTCATTAGTAGATTTAGATAATATTTACAAACAAATATTGAAATGTGGCATATATCTAGCAACTGGAAATTTTTGGATGTAAACATAAAATTAATTCCTTCATTAGTTGTAATCATTGATCTAAAGAAAGTACTTTCTCAGAAGAAAATACACACCCATAGAATAGATGAGATGACTCAGGTTCAAACCCCAGCATCAACATGTTTTCAAAATTCAACATACCTCCCATTCAATATTTTAAATACAAAATAGTTCCCAATAAAAGACCATTCGCTGTGGCATTTTCTCTCAAAATTGAGACTAGTATAATAAAACAGAAGTAGATGTTACGAAGTTTTGGAGCAGTATTGCCTTCAATTATATTTTTACTTTCAATCACTCATATGTTTACATAGGGTTGTAAAAGTACTTCATTCGGTCAACCACATTATCGATTTTTGTGCATTTCGGCTAATCAGGCCGGGACGTACAACTGAAGGTATATTCCGTTCCACAACAAACATCCATGCCTAGCCCTGGATTCGAACCCGGTACCATTGCCATGCCATGCCAAAGGGCCAACCACTCAACCATTATTTAGGCTAAGAATTATCGAAAGGTATATCGCCAAATTCCCTATTTTGGCAGGGTTTTTTTCTGCCTATGTCAGAATTATCACCAAAAATATCATATAACTGGCTATTGAATGAAAATACGAAAATTGTAATAACCCTAATTCATGTCAAATTTAAACGTATTGACCAGTATTATAGTGTAATTGATAGTTGTGCGATGTTACACAACCCTGGCTAAGCCATTGGGGGGAAAAAAAGAAGAAGAAAAAAAAAAAAGAAAAAAAAAAGAGTAAACAGTGCTGCTTTTGAAATGTAAAAAGTAATACATTAACTTTGCCCGGTGGGTCACCGGGAAATTTATGGACATTGCAGAAAGAAGAAAAAACACACGTATTAGAAAATTATTTAATACATTAGAACTTTAAGTATATTATATAGTGAATGTCCATAACAATGCGATTAAATTTATATAAAACGTTTCATCAATACCAGATAATATGGTGAATTAATAATTTTATATTCTCATGCAATGCTCTGTTCCGTTGAAAAAATATATAAAATTTAATAATAAAAAACAAGTTTTAGGAATTAAGTAAAATATATATAATCCTTAGGTTAGTGAGACACTTAAGTAAAAAGCGTGACCTAATAAAAATTAAGTTTCATCAATTGTAGGAGAAACAAATATTTCATTACCAACCATTTGTCAATTTTATTACCAACACTAATATAAGTTAATTTTTGTTTCCGACTTTAGTTCGACTGCGCATAAAATTAGTCCATCTTTAAATGCGTTTATATTACATTAAAATCCATTGCTTACTTTGTTTATATTACATTAAAATTCATTGCTTACTTTGTTTCATATTTACATGGTTTATATACTTTATTCATAGTTACTGTCATGAAGGCCACTGAGGTAAATACCATTAATTTAATATCTGCAAATCTGAAAGTTCGTATAGTAAATTAACGTATGTAACAACACCAAATCTAATTCGTTCCTAAATTGTAAAAATTGAGAATAGAAAAATAATATCCAAGGAATGACAGCAGCCAGTTCAAGATTTAAAAGACTAATTTAATTAAACAATTGGATCACAAGATTACACGCAAAACCAGACCTACCCTGATCGGGCTTGTAGTATAGGTACTCGACCCTTTTCAGTCGTCTTCAGAAAATAAGAGTTTTAAAATTATAAGAGAATATGTCCTGTAGAGATCATACCATTGGCGAGTCCAGCGAGGGGTGGAGGGGCGATCGCCTCCTCCGTTCTGGATTAAATAAGAAAAAAAATAAAGACGATGAGGAATATTTTATGTGCTGTTTGTCATGACTAAAATAATGTAATGACTATAAGTCTAACGTTGGCATCCAAAACTAACACATATATTCAATTTATATATACTTAATTATAATAGTGATATTTTATTATTTAATTTATGCAAGCTTATGTACTTGTGAAAGATTGGAATTAAAAATGAAACCAAAATGTACAATATTGTTTTGACCACTCATATTTTAAAGCGCGCTTCACTCAGGCTTTTGATGAAGTCAATAAAAATTTGAAGAATCCGTACTAAACAACTTTTATATCAATGTTCTCTTCCCAAAAAAATAGAGATCAAAAAGCCGAGGACGAAATACAACAAAGCAAATTACAGTTTTGATTTTGTATATGTATTCTTTATTAGATTATACTTTCTATCACATATAACAGTATTTTTCCTGAACGATATTGTCAAAGATAACTCTAATTTACAGCCATAAATTCATGCACAGCGTCGCTTAGTGAGTCTTTTTACGTCTCTGTGACATATTCTGTATAATCAAGTTAAGTTATCCCATGGTGTAGTGATATAACTTACTAACCGCCTCTTCCTTTATAAAACTCTGGATCCGCCCTTGGATCATAAGAGTGAGTGTCAAAATCTAAAAGTGAAGTAGAAGTGTCTAAAAGTTCTCTTGTCTTGACTTTTCTAACCTCTTAAAAACTCACTTATTGTTTGTATGAGAAAGATGTATGTTCAATTCTTTCAACTGGACACATCTAAGAAGGAGAAGGCTATGGCTATACGTTAGTTGGTGAGGCGGTGTTTTTTGTAGTGGCCGTTTTTAAGTGTCCTAAATCCTTCCTTGGATGTCGAGAAAATTTCAGAAATTTCGCCTTGTCTGACTTCCCTGACAACTGGATATAAGATGTATTTTTTTTTCCGCTTGTTACTTAGACACCACGTCTCTGATGGTGCAGCTGGCAGCATAGGGATTTAGGGAATGTCGTATTATTACTGTTGGAGTCTCCAAATCCCTGAATTTCCAGTTTGATGAACATAGCTTCATCACAGTTACTTTTTAAATTGTATATTAGCCTCTTGACACAGTAAAACTATGTCCGATTACTTTTTGACTAATGCCCGTTGAGTACTGAAACAAGCGCTCATTCGCTTGCTTTTATGCGGAAATCTTAAAAATACGCATTTTAATACTGAGATTCACCAGTAGCTCATAAGTGGATTGTTATTCAATATAGTGAACTAATTTTTTTTTATTCAAGAAAAAAGAAGTATTCTAAATCGAATGAAAAGCTAAAAAAAAAATAAAAAAAATAGCGGTTTGTATTACAAATTTCAAAATTAAGAGTTAAATTTAATTAGTTAATCGTCCCCAAGGAAAACTTTATACCACACGTATAAAGTACTGTAAACAAATTATTTTGGTGCAAACCACAGTATTGCGCTTCATTTAGAACCGAAGATATAGTTATTTTTCAAAAAACATTTTTTTTTCCTAGTGTGCAACAGAAACTAGTCTTTTTTTTTTTTTTTGTCTTTTTTTTTTTTTTTTTTTTTTTTTTTTTGTCGATAAGAAATTATGGAGTAAATTAAATTTTATGTAATTGGGTTACATGCATGCGAAATATATTTTTAAGATAATTTATAACTTAACAATTCTACTTTTAATCAACGAATATGTAATTTTATCTTTGAATTATTTGTGATGATTTTTTTTTTTTTTTTTTAAGTGTTCCTTTATTGATTTAAATCGTTTCTAGAAACTTTTGTTTCACTAATGTTGATGATTTAATAAAATTTCTTTATTATAAGATTAATTACATTTAGAAAGTTTAAATTTTCAAAAAATGCTGAAATCGATGATTTACTCATAACCTGTCATGGATATTAACCAGATGGCCGGGACACTTGAGAAGGACTTCACTGCCTTGCCTTGGTGGAAGAGGGAGAGAGAGATCTTCGTAGTGTTTCTATCATGAAAGAAGCAGGCTTTTGTTCTGCGATTTTGTATTAGCCTATTGGCTTGGAAAATGTTTAGGCACAGGTCTAACATTTTGTAAAATTTATGAAATTGAAGAATTGAAATAAACGTTGTTTTGTTGTTACATCAACATTTGTTAATTTCATTTTACATGTGGCAGATAAATCAAAAATCCATCAAATAACCCAAGTATTAGAATTTACGTGAACATCTATCACGTGACACTCGGATTTTTTTTTTTTTTTTAACACAGGGTCATAGCTGATGTAAAAAATGTGTTTTTATATTTTGTTTGCTAATTGAATCTAATTGTAATCATAACAATTGATAAGTTCATTGGCCGTGAATATCACTAACTTATAGTGGAGATACTTTTGCATTACTGAATCTAGATGACGATCATCAACACGATTATGAAATTTAAAAATCCATGATTGAATCTGCCTTATGCATTACAAACAAAAAAAATTATATCTCATATTGATAAGGAATATGTTTTATACTTGAAATATTTTACTTCCTTCAAAGAATATTGTTACGAATTTTGTATATTTGTAAATATTTCGTAGTGTTAATTTTGTAAATAGTAAAATGTATGTACATTTCTCATAAGGGCAGTGCAATAGTTCGTCGTTAATTTGTTTCCCTGCAATGAGTCCCTTGATGCTTGATAACGGGTTTTACAGAGGTAACTCTGGGAAGCGAGTTTCAAGGGACAGGGCATTTAACATTATGGTAATGGAAATCTCGCCAATTTGGCGAGATAGAGCCAAGTTGGCGACTGTTTTGGCGACTAATTTTTGTCGCCAAATTTGGTGAGAAATCACCAAATGTCACCAAACTTGGCGACCATTTGGCGACATTTTCGGTCCCCATGTACATGTATAGGACTTTTCGACTACAATCTGGAAAGTTCTCCAAATGTCTACTTCTAGGAGTTTCAAGAAGGTTCACGTACGTTCACCTCCCCTATAAAAGCTCAGGGAGCGGGTGATGGAGTTAGTTCTCGGATTTTGAGTCACTGAATTAGTTGACTGGAGATACCGATACATTGTCTTTTGCGGCGATTTAGCAGTTGTTGTCAAGTTTTTAACTGCTGTTTTGTGCTCTATTGAGGTGTAAAGAGCTGCATTGTGTCTACTAGAACGAGAAGTTCTGGAGCGAGAAGTAAGAGAACTGTGAAGAGTTATTTTGGAATAAATTTCTGCAAGTTTTGATCTGCTTTGGCTTCAAATCTGTCGAACCCGTCAACGCAACAATATCATCTAGCCTCAAATTTAAAAAAAACACTTTCTGTATGTTTTTTCTACATAATGAATACAAAATAATCTGTAGAGTGGTATTTTATCTTTCACAGAGCTGGAAAAAATCTTCTATTAACTCTGGGAGACATCGTCAGCCCTTTCCGGATGAACTTTTTGTGAAACGTACAAAAACCTTTTCTCTTTGGATTGACGGATTGTCCATCTTCAGTTAGCATTACAAAATGATTATAATGTTATCTGAAATGTTAATCTGAAAAACATTATTAGATCTTTTCAAAGAGGAAATGTCCATGAAAATGACTAATATTAGTTGTGGTAAAGGCACAGTGATAAATTAATTCGTATAGTGGATTTTGTAGCATTTAAAAACACCAGATATTATACCATCCAAATTTGCCATAAATTAAAGTCAAAGGAATGACAGCAGCTTGAACAAGAGTTAAATACAATTCATTTAATCAACAAATGGGCCACAGATTACAAGTAATTCGGACTTACCCGGATAGTGGTCACAGCTACACGACCCAACATGGTCGGAAGTAGATCAAATTAAGTTTGATTTTACTAAGAAGCAGGACTATATCCCTCAGTTTAAAGAGAGTGTTGGAACTAAAAGAGTTGGGAGCGAAGTGGCTTTAAATCTGAAAAGTCAATTATCCTCATTGCTTTTCAAAATTACTCTAAAGGTCCAGCATTGGTGGCATCATCGAGAGGTGTGTTATATTCCCTCTATTGATGATTTCCAAGAGCGAAGGTGGCACAAAAACACGCCCTTGTTCTCTGGTTGGTAGGTCGGTAGGTCTTTTTTGTGACCGGCGAGGGGGACCCTAAATTCGTAAAAACCATCAGAAGTGTCCAAAAGGGGCGCCAATGTCCAGCTATGTCTGGCTTCCAAGACAACTGGATTTATTATCCATTCTTCTGAGGAGAGATGTTTCTTTTGATCAGTGAGACATCGAGTCTACTAGTAGTAACTTTAATTGACACAAGAAGGGGAAGGGGGGGGGGAAGGAAAAGTCGTAAACTTTCGGAGTCCCTCCATGAATTTCTAGTGTGATGATACATAGCTTCATCACATTAGTTATGGGATACAAATTATCAATGAAGGGGAGGAAATGCTACTTGTATATCTGAAGCATCGTTCCATTCTGGGAAATTTCTGCTATGCCAGAGGAGAATATAGGGTGGCAGGTTTATATGGTGCATATTTGGATTGCAATAAAATTTTTTTTTTACCAAGAACCTTCTTATAAGAATTTAGTTTTCTCCTTTTTTTCGAAGAATGAAGAGTGAATTAAGCTCAAGCAACATCGAATGAATATTGGGATCCATCCACTAATATAAAAAATAGGAGGTTGGGAAGTTACTAAACTATACAAAAGTCAATGATGTTGACATCTTTTCTTTTGGCCTTTTCAATCAAACTTGCTTGAGAAAAAACGACTTCAACAACAGATTATGTTTTAAACAATGTATGCTGAATTATATAACGAAAAAAGGCAGTTATCTATCAATAATCGATGATACACTAGACTGGAGCAGGTTTTCGAAATTTGAACTGGAGAATGGGAACTTGCAAGTAGATATCCGACCTGATGATCATCATAAGACTGTATTTATTACACGCACGGGAATATGGTTACTACTTTAAAGTACAGAACTTTGTTTATAATATCCATCAAGAATTTTCTTTTGTTTTTTGCTTACTGTGCTAAGAGTGTATGTCTTATAAAGCCTGTCTTGTGTATTTGAGCCACTTAAGTTTAACATGTAACAACATTTTGAATAATTGTTGGCCAACCTTAAAAAAAACCTAGACTAAACTAAAAGAATCCTATTAGATCCTTAACCTATTGAAATTAAAGTTATTACAGTAAGAAGTTTGCTATCCGGAATACATCGTTTCTTCCAAAGGTATCAGCATAGATCCTGAGAAAAAGCATGCTTTTCAAAATTAGTCTTGCCCTGCCTTGATGACGAAAAGGCATTATTTGAAATAAGTGCCTCAAATATTTTATGACTTTTTCCAACCACATCCTGTAGAAATAACTGATTATTAGATGTCGTGGTATACGTTCGGAAGTTGTCAGAAACATACACGACTCCACACTAAAAATCCACCGCATTAGCATTTTAAACATAATTAAATAGGATTCCTGTTTCAAAGTGCCCGTACTGATGCATTCGAACATGAGACATATTTTAATTCTGCTTAATTTAAGGTATTTTGTGCGTGTCCTTGATACGGTCAATATCTGCAAAACTACCTTTCATAAAGCGAATAGAATGGTTGAAAGGCATAATAAAGCAATTTTAACGCTTCTTTGTTCGTATCTGAAAATCAACATGATTGATTTGAAAGCGTTCACTGCTCCTATTTAGTCTACACAAGTGCAATTCAAGAAACCACAAAACTTAAACCACCTAATATTTGGTTTGGAAGAAAGCTTAGGCATCTTCTTTGAATAACCACTGGATGCATTATACTTGCTTGTTTATTTTTTAAGGGATCTCCATTGGGGGTGGTCGGAGGACTTTTTTTTGTTTGTTTGTTAGAAGCGCATCAACTTGGGTGTAAAGTATGAAGAACCATTACAAAAAAAGGCCATGGACTGACCATTTCAAGAAGGAGACAATGTTTGGTTGAGTAACCACAAAAATCGAAAAGTACTTAAAAAACATAGCCTCAAATAAAATAGAAAGGAATGTACGTCTTATTTAAGAACATCAATGATGTCATGGTGAGAGTGCGATTGAACATCTTCTTATAAACCTATAATTATAAATTTCAGCATACTAGCTTGTTCTTAGTCATCTAAAGATAGAGTGGCATAATTTTCTTGGGAAATTTTACTATTTCTCAGTAGTAGTTCAGTATTTAAAGAAGAAGATAGTTTACCATTTTTTGTACATACATTCTCTTTTATTTCTTTAATCTGATCTATAGCACAAACTTAAGAATGGTGGTATTAGTTAGAAATAAATCAAGAAGTTTCGTAATCTCTCTGTCATATGCTGATTTTAAACAAAAAAAACACATCAGACATTGAAGTTGAGACAGTTTTTCTATATACCTGAGATTGAATTTGAATGGTACCCTAATTACTTTTGTGAAGTTTATACTTTTGTTCATCATTTGCATTTGAAGAAATACTACACTTTAATTAGAGCAAATCAATGATTTAAAGACTGTATTACGAAAATAAGTTAATGAATCTGAAACAAATACAACTTTAAATTGATGATGTTGTAAAAAATTGATTGATGTAAAAAATTAATCTTATTCGGATTTACTACTTATTTTAAACCAATAAGGATAAATGTATGGGCATCCTCTTCTCTTCCTATTGCTTAAAAATAAATATGTATTAAAATAAATTTGTATGTTCTATATCCATTCAACTATTTCCTAAAATGCACTCTTTCGTTATGATCGTGATATTTACCTAATGGTCATTTTATCATACATTGTCACTTTATGTAATTTATATCCATTGACATATGAGTGAAATATAATCAAAACATGAAAAATATACTTTAGTCATAATCTACATTCTATTCCATCTAGTAGCATTGTATGCTAAGGAATGCATCATTTAGATGGCACCAGCTGCATTTATGCAGCCATGCCGTCAGTTTTTCGATTACAATTCCAACTGCTCATTAATGAATGCACACAATCGTTCAGCATAATGAAATTCTGTTATAATAAGATGGAAAATTATACTCCTTTTTCCTTAACTCACTGCGTGAAAAAGTAGCACATTTTCTGAAAAATACCATTAATCCCAGAACTCATTATATACGTAATAAACAAAAATACCAGTTTTGCGCAAGGACAGCACAAAATGAATAATTCTGCATTAATAAAAAACAGTGTTTTTATCGCACTGCTTAATTCTTGCTCAACGGCCTGAATCTTTTATTTTCTTCTGGTTTCTAGTCGTTTCTTCTTAATTAAAGAAAACCATACATTGTTTTTTCTTTCTTCTGAAAAGACCCTGTTTCTTAGTGCATGAAATTCAGCATTTAAATATATGGTTTTAAGCTTTGTTTGTAGGATAAGTAGAGTATTTACAGGAAATTAAAGGAAATAAATGGTAAAAATTCTTAAGCTTTTATTTTAAAATGTCACTGTATATTCTGCATTCAATGATGGAACTCAATTTAAGTAAAGATGAGGACGTTTATTTTATATTTAAGCTATAAGATGTTGGATAAAAACGTTTTTACTAACGTAAAAATGTACATAATTTAATAATTTTTTAGCATATGTTTCTGAACTTTAAAACTAACAGAAGTCCATCAAACGACAGTAACAGACAACATTAAAAACTCAAACATAATGGTCTTTGTTAGTTTTCTTGTAATTCAAAATGTGGCACAAAAGATCTATTATTAATACAATAATATTATACCTAAGATCTAGTGATTAAAATATGTGTATTGCATTAATGGAAAAATAAAAACTGGTTGGTTTTTAAAAAATATACTGCAGTATTCTTGTAGTACATAAAACGTATGTGTAGTAAAACATGTACTAACCATTCCAGCAGTTAATTCCTATGCTAAAATGGAACCAAAAGTTTCCTCATATACAATATTTCTAAATGGAAGGAATATGAGAATTTATTAAAATTTCCTAATTTAAAAAAATCTCGTGTTTTAGCGGCTTTTTGATGACAAATGAAGCATGGCATGAAGGCTAAAATCATTAAATGATTCTTGATGAAGCTTTTGTTTTTAAATTGAATAAAATATGCAAAAATACGTCTTCTGTTCTACTTTAAGAACGATTATTTTATATCGAATTAATTATCTACCTATTCGATGATCTAATTCATTTCTTAAAAAGAAGTGATTAAGTAATGCATTTTATAAAATCATCATTGCCATAACTTGGGTACATTTTGCAAGAAATTTGTTTAATATTTATTCTACAAATAAGTTTCTAATTATTTTTAATATATTTTAAAATTACATGGTATGCAATGGATTTGTTAACTAATCTAATTGGAAGCGAAATTTATTATCAAATAAAAAAAAAAAAAATAGACAAAAATTTCATTTTGCTAAATAAAGTTATCAATTCAATATGGACCAAAGGTGATAAATTGGGATTTGTTAAAAATTTAGGGATTTTGTAGCCATGAGATATCCAAATTAAATTTTCAAACTGGTATTCTATATCAAGGAAATAAGTAGTGCACGTGTATTCCTTCCATCATCATATTCAAATGCACTATAATAATCAATTCATACATTAGCAAGAAAGTATTTTTTATTACTACCTATTACTTAATTATTTTTTTTTTATTTTTTTTCTTTTCTTTTCGTAAAAGGTATAACCAAGCTTTGGTACACAACTGACTTCTGTAAATGAAGTGCAAAATACTAAAAAGAGAATGAGCATGTTATTTGAAGCCTTAATTTTACAATTTAAATTTATATCAATTCAAACTATATTATCTGTGAATAAAAGTTGTTTATTATATTCATACCACAACCGCAAAGGTACACCATGTGATCAAATCGTAAGATAACAAATTTTCTGCTTCCTAATTCAATGAATCAAGCATCGGCCTTTCAATTGCAGTAATTGAAAGTTCGAAATCAGAGCTCCAGTGATTTTCGTACATCGAAGATTAATCGAAACAAGCACCTAAAGGGTCCTGAAAAAGAAAAAGGTTGGAAACAGACAATCCAAGTCCATTCATCAATACCCTAGTGTAGAGGGCAAATAGGGCAATGGCGGGGAAGGGAGGCATTAACCGATGCTTGCCTTCTGACCTCGATACAGGCAGGTGGTTATACACAACGACATTCCATTGTTTGTTTCTTGGCAGCTAGTGGGTGAAGCAATGGTTTTTCGTGCCGGTTTGCATTGTTCATAAATGGAAGTATATATATCTAGAGAGAAAGACCGAAATTCCTCAAGTCGGTTTGGTAAAACTAAGTACAAAAAATAATTAGGTTCTTTTGTATCATATCTGAAAGAAGCGAGGAAAGAACATTGTGATCTATCGAGAATAATTCTGAAATATCGTTCTCAGAAATAATGGTGGTATTATAGAATATTAGCATGAATTTAACTTATCAATTGCAGTACAAAATGAAATTATTGAGCGAGAACATTATTAAGTGTTAATATATCGATGTGGATAAATTTATAATATTTGCTTCCCTTAAATAGTTACGACTTTTTTACAATATAATTCTAATCTTTATGTATAATAATATGTCTTGAAGCCTTTTTTATGAGTTAAGGGATATTATTGAGAAAACTGAAAGTTAGTCTAATATGTATAATATATATTGAAAATAAATTATTCATATTATTTGTGAAATGATTCATAAATTGTGAAAGTCACTGTTTCTGTGCACTGATTAACATCAATCCAGTTAAAATTTCCGATAAATGGAGTTCTTTAATGTAATTACGGGATTCATGTCACAAGCTGAAGAATGGTGTTGAAAATATTTGTACATCGATTTTAAAAGTGTACGACAATATTAAAGACTACAACCATTTTTAAATGCTTAATGAAGCCCTCCGACTATGCTTTTCATTTGGGAAATCATATGTGTCTATAATATTTCTATTTTTTACTGAGAATGTTGATCTCAGTCAAAATTGCATACGCAAACGTACAATAACGTTGCACATACAGTGTAGAGTTGATGTAAAAGTATGCATTCCATTAGAAAAACAAGAAGGAAAAGGGAAAAAATGGAAAATATTATCTTGAACACTGTTTTAAAAAAAGAAGTGGATGAATTTTTTTTTTTTTTTTTTTTTTTTTTTTGTAAATAGATTGATATCTATGTAAAATAAAGAGCATCACTCTTAATAGGTAATAATTAATAACAGCATAAAGCATATTAATTGAAAAAGGATGATTTCTTTAGATTTCAATACAAATTATAAACTTGTTCATATGGAATATTTATCGGATGCAAGTATTATTTAAAGAGATTTGGAATTTCAGAAAGTGTTAATATGTTGGCAGTACGATATATAAATTCCTTGATACTATAATAATATGAGTAGTGTTTCAGGTAATTGTAAACATTCATGTGCACTTTCTTGTAAATTAAATATGAAAAACTTTTAACAACGTACTTGTATGGTATTTTGTAAATTTTATCAAAAAACTTCATGTTTTTGAAAACGTTGTCAAAAATGCCATTGACCTCTTCTAGAAATTTTCGAAGTGCATAATATTTTTGACAAAGTTGAATTACATAAAATAACAAAATAACAACACAATAAACAGTAATATATACATAGTATATTACAAATATATGGAGACTTTATAAAAAATATTTCTGAACAAAATAACTTTAAAAAAAAAAAAAAAAAAAAAAAAAAAACACCACAGTGTTTTTCACATCGCAAGGCGTTCACATAAATATTTCAGATACCAGTAAATATAAAGTTCATAAAAACATCGTGAAATATTGCAATTTTGTTTTCCTAAATTTAACTAAAAAAATTCTATTTTGAAATGTCTTTTAAATCTAAAGAATTTATTCAAAGCTAAACATTTCTTTATAGAAAACTTAAAGCCTCCAGCAAGATAAGCAATTAATTTATTGTGATGTAAAGGATGTTGTCGTCAAAATAGTGATCGATTGTTTTATGCTATTGATAATAAAGTGGGCATTTTTTTTCCTCTTTTATATTTTCCCTCATCATTTTTTTTCATCGGCCGACCATTTTTCTGCTCTTATCCAATATTTTCTTTTGCTTTGAGTATTGGCATTCAAAACTTATCATTTCGTTTGGAGAAAGCCAATGCCTTACAGATGATCTTGCGAATGACTTCGTTCGAGATGGAAAGAAATGGTTCTAGTTCTTTGTTGTCATTTTTTTTTTTTTTTTTTGCTGTTTATAGAATTTTGTTTTCTGTATCATTATTGCTCGGCACAAAAGCGTACATACGAACAGAGGAGAAAGCATTAAATTCGTTTCTTATCTCTTAGGAGTTTTTTTTTTTTTTTTTTTTTTTTTTTCTTTTCTGAAAGATTGTATAACTTTAAATGCTGAAATTTTTGATTGATTAAATAAAAAAACAAAGAATCAATATTTTTTCTAACATTAAATAGACGTTCACAAAGTAAGCCAGAGTTCTCTTCCACCGATCCAAGAGTTTAACAAAACTTTTAAATATATAATAACCACAGTTATGCTTTCAATTATCTTTCGAGAACGCTATACTTTGTTTAACTACACTGATAAAAAAAATTATGATTCTGAGTGAGAAAAGTGCATAAGGATGATAGTTAAAGTTCCAATTTTAAAATATCTCAAAAAAGAACCACTGGTCAGAGTGACCTGAAACTTGGTCTAAAAATACGCGAAAGAGTGAGAAATAATATGGCATAAGATAAAACTTATTCAAAAATTGTTTTGTTATGTCTTACCATTTCATCTTTCATTGCGTATATTCATATCAATTTCAGGTCATTCTGATAAGTGATAAATTTTTACCGGTTTTTGAATGTTGAACTTTAATTATAATCAAATCATAATAATTATTATTCAACCTTCGTAAAAAATATAAATACAAATAACTTTCATACAATACACATATTCTTTCTGAACAAAATAAGCAAATAAACGTTCCTAAAAAACATATATCTGTTATATCGTCATACAAATCTCAGTCTGCATAGTAAAAAACGTAATGCATTTACTAAAGTTATTTCTCTCTTAAAAATTTAGCTTATATATACTATTCTTATAAGTTACTTGTAGTAAATACTACATACTTTTGTTGCTGATGGGTATTGATATCATATGCAGTTGCTCACACCCGAGCTCGTTTACGTGTACTGAGAAATAATTTTATTTAATTTGTGTTATACACACAAAATGCATCTTATTCATTACAAAGATACTTAATTATCATACTAAAAAACTGAAAATAGTTAAAAATCCAGTTTTTCGTTATAAAAAGTATCAAATAATAGTAATAAATAATTTTCGATTAACTACAGATTTCTATTATTTTCTTGAAGGATATTGTACTGGGCTTGAAAGTTCATTGATAGCAAGTTCTGAAGCTGTAGTGCTTTAAGAGAATTAATTTTAAAGATCCTTTTACGGTTTCAAGAAAAAAAATAGTGAAATTTAAAGTAAAATCAGAACTTAAAAGCGCTACTCAATTATTCATTTAACTAATGCTCTCCTTTGAGTTACTTTAGAGGAGAAAAAGATAAAAAACGCACGTCATGAGTATACAGGCAGGAGAAAAAAAAACTTTTTAATGATAAATGCTCTGCAGCTTTTCTTTTATTCAAAGTCGAAAGATTAAAAAAAAAAAAAAAAAAAAGCATGAAGTGTGCAATTTGCGCCTTTTTGGAGCTGAGAAATATTCTGAGTAGATACATTAAATAATGACGAAATGAAATTGATGCATAAAAAACACGCGAAAGAATATTTTTTTTTTTTTTAATTTTTTTTTTAATTCCAAACAGGAGTTTCTGCTTAATGAACGCGTGCATTAATTCATCCTCTGAGATTAATTAGCTTAAGTAAACTGCTGCTAGGAGCATGGAGGTGGAAATATCTGAGATGTATACTCGGGGAAAAGTCAGAACACGTAGCTTAAAAATGTATCTTACATACATGCTTAATTGCTTTTTAAAATTGTTGAAGACTTTTTGATATTTGGGTTGTACTCTTGTTATCACTTTTTCCGGAGTACTGGTTAATTTAATTTTTAACGTAATTAAAAAAAGTCCTTGTGTGATAAAATTAAAAAATCAATTAAAGGTATATTGTTTGTAAAACTATAATATGCGAGATATTACCTGATAAGTGAAAACATGGTAAGTAGGATTAAAATATATGGTAGAACATTTTTAATACAGTTAATTTAATAATAACCAATACATTTATTTTTATAAATGAATTATACTAAATATTTACAACAAAATCTAGGTTTTCTAAACACAAATAGAATGAATTATTTTATGACTTTGTAAGGGTATATTGATATAAACCCATTGTATAATAGTGTTTATTAAAACAATTCAAGTTTAGAGAAGATACAGAAATGCAATATTTTGAAAAATTTAATAAATAACATTCAAATATCCTGATTATCATTTGAATGACCTGTCCTCAGCCAGGTTTAGTAGAGATATATTTTATTACACATAATAAATATATTACATTATCAAATAATCGTGTTTCCATAAATTTAGGAAAACATGATGCTGAAATTGTGTTCTGTTAATAGTAATGTACACATTTTAAGAATGACATTACCCCAAAGGAAATGTTGATCATATCAATCAATAAATCACTATTTCAAGGTACAGATAAAGTACTTTAAGGTATACATATACATTAGGAATCGCGAAATTTGACTCAAGTCTGCGTTTTTGTTTTTTGGTTTTAAAATATTCCCGATTTCATTATCATTAAAATGATACCATTTTCTTACTGAGACACAAATTACTTTTTGAATTACAGTAGGTTTTGTGAGCCTGATTTGTATCACTTTCATTAGTGTAGTAAACTTTAAACGCGTTTTCTGAAGAATGACATTTTGGTGTTATATGACTTAACGCCAACGGTCATAACTTCATAAAAAATTGTCCAATTTACAAAATTCTAATTTTGTTTTGTAGACAATAGTTGTGAATGTGTTTTCTATGGAGAATCGAATTTATATTGTTATTAACACATTTTCTATGCATATTTTAATCTTAATTTTTTGTTAAAAACTATGTATTTTTTTTAAACTTTATATTTAAAAACTTATAATTAAATAAATATTGTAGCCAAATTCAAAATTCTCTCTAGGAACATGCGTCAATATAATATCTCTTACTTGCAATAAAACTAATACCTCTAAGTTAATTACAAGTTTATTCATGCATGTTCTAATAATGTCTTATTTAGTCACTTTAATTGCAATTAGCTGATTCAAAAATTGACGGGAAAAAAAAAGATTATATATAAAAATGCATCATTTTTAATTCTGATATACTGCCAAAAAGTTTGAAATTATAACCTAAAAATTAAAGAAAATCATCTCAATTGTATATGTATACCGTAAGAAAAGATATGAAATTATTTTCCAAAATGTTTTTAACGGTTTCATATCAAAATGATTGGAAATTTCCAAATTATCAATATGACTATCAAAAGACCAATTCTTCAAATAATGTACGGGAAATTTTGGCTCTTTTCTATTAGCAAAGATATAGGAATTGTAAAATGTTTAACTAGTATTTATGTTTTTGGTTTATATAATATTTGTTGGTGGCAAAGTTATATGAATAATTAATTTAACTTGGGAAAATGTAGTACATTTATAACGTCTGACGCATATGTTGTTGGCTATTAAATGCATATTTGACGTAGTTAAATTATTTGTTTCGTATAACTTTGCTACCAACTAATATAATATAAAAACATAACTCGTAGATTAATAATAATTTTACAATTATCGTTTTTAACGAGAAAAAAATAGACCAAAATATCCCAAACGTCACCCAGTGAATTGCCCATAAAGCAACTGAGAGAGCAATAAATTTAAATCAGTTGATTTTGGAAATTAATGCTAAAATTAAAAAGTGTCACTTAATTTTAAGTGTAGTGATCTTGTACTGAATTTTCAATGACAGCACCAGAAAAGTACTAAAATATAAACATTTGTACTATAATTCCACTATATTTTATGATTCATGAATAAAAGTGTATGATATTAATTACGTTTGATAAAGTTTATAATATACATATTTTATTCGTTCAACCCAACCTGTAGAACAGCTTAAATGAGAAGAATATCTTTTTTCAGAAATTAACCAAATAATATTTTAATTCAGCAATATATCTTAAAGCGGCTAGTATAATCATTATGAAAAACATAATTTCATTCCAAAGAAATTATAGTTTAGAACGACAGATAAAAACTAATCAATTTTCCGGACGTCTTCTAAAGAAAACATTTGGATACCAATTAATATTATAAATAGTTAAATCTGATATTAGGCTGACACAAAGAATATTATTTAATAATTTAACTTTTAAAAATTAGCATTAAGTTTAAGTATCTATACATATAATTCTTTTGAGTAAAGTCCAAATTCGGCCGTATTTCTGTGAGCAGAATGGCAACGACTTCAAACATCCAATCACAAATCTTCTAACTGTACTTTATACACGTATTTCCAAATTCATCAATTTAGCCAATCACAATATATCTTTTAAAATTTGACTAATACTTCTGGCAACAACAACAACTTAGATTCGCTATATTTTGTTTTTCTTATTACAGTCCACAGATAGAAGTTTTTGCCTATTTAAAACGTACTAGGGGGCTTCGCCCCCTGCTCGCTAACGCTCGCCAACCCCCAAACGCCTCGCTGCGCTCGGTTTGAGCGGCTTTACCGCTCGAATTTGTGGTTAGAACATCTTGCTGCGCTCGAATAGGTTTGCCAGCCATAAAAAATGTAACCAAATTTTTATAGATTTAATCTAAGACCTAATACAGAAAACACCCAAATTGGAAGTTTCATAATAGAAATTAAAATATACAATCCGCCAACATTCTGACTTAAAACTTCATTAGCTATGCCCTTACATTGAAGTCCCAATATCTTTTATTTATTCTGATAAGTCGCCTCGTTAGAGAACGACGTCCAACGCGAGGCATTTTCTGGATAGAAATACTTCAAAATAATAATTACTCTAATACAAAAATATTTCAGAAAAACAGAAAAAATCAACTTTGAAACGAAGAGTTTAAAAAGAGCTTTAAAATTAGCAATGGGTTTGTTGTTTACATACGTAAGGATAGCTTTAAAATTAGCAAAGGTTGGTTGGTTGAACCCCCAAGCAGCGGGTTTGTTGTTTACATACGTAAGGATGTTGCCATTCATATATTCAAAATCATTGAGGTTTTGTAGTAGCTTAATGATGAAAAATATTGAAATTTAACTAATTCATAAAGTGTTAATAAATTATTTTGGAACGTTTTGGCAAATCTACAGCTTATTTTCTTTAAAATGACACCTTGATCACTGAAATTGGTTGAGCAGTTTAGGCGGACGGACTAACCCCAAAAAACGTATTGCCTATTAAATATATAGATTGATTTAACAATTACGATTATGCACAAATCAGTAGATGCAAGATGTGTACATTTCTTTTGGATTAGAATTCCCGATAAACCAGATTTTTTGGAAAAGTTATCTGCTGGAACATACTCCGGAAGTTAGTAGAATGTGCTTTACAGTCCCCACATTTTTTGGCAATTTTCCCGCCAAGATGAATTGTCACCAAACTACAGGTTTGCAAAAATGGATTCCAAGTTGGAATGGAACCACATTGATGCTGGGTTACCCAGAATCGCCAAACAAAAAGTGGGGACCGTATATAGCCATTCTAACCGTTCCGCATACTGTGAATAATATAATTTCGACTGCAAAATGTTCTTTCTTACACAATTAAAACAAGCCAGATTTGTTTAGATTCCGCAAATAATCATAACGTATTTTGTGTAAACGTTTTCCGGATATATTAAGGTTTCTATGTAAAAAATTCACAGTAGATTGAATAAAAACTTCCCCATTCTATATAAATCGGAATTAAGTTTTTTATAATAATATATGCATTCTGGTTATGCATACAGGAACCTTACTTTGCCTCCTGGAGACTTAAAAAAAAATCGCCAAATTCAAAATGAAGTCAAAAGATTGCTTCGCCCAATCCAAAATGGCTTCAAAATGCCGTATTTGCCAAATCCAAACAGTCACTAGGGTTGCCAGAATATAAGTCACCGGGTTGCATTCAGCGCTAAATTGCCAACTTTCAAAAAGTCGCTATGAGGCATCGTGCAGTAAATATGAACCTATATTCATTTGTAATCAATGCAAATTTAGCTATTACGAATTGAAATCTATCAAAACAAAAGAATAAAACCACCCACTCAACTTCAAAATCTCAAATGAAATTCAAAAAAAAAAAAAAAAAAAAAAAAAAAAAAACGTGATGAAATAAGGCTGATTTTCTAACCGGATAATGAATGCCAGATAATTGGCCTCTCAACTTTTTATTTTATTTTCTAAGTATCGCAAAAAAGATTATGCAAACATATGATTGCTTCGTTAAGAAATTTCGATGTGCAACTTTAATTATTTTGGCGCTTCATACAAAACCTTCCCGTAAATTTTAATTGTTCAACGAAATAACCGATCTTTTTTAAATGGCGAGAGTCAGTGAGCAGAGGGCGGAGCCCCCTAGCATTATTATACTTGATCATTGTTTTGGATTCACGTGTAAAGATATCTCTCATGCAAGAAGAAGAAAAAAAAAAAAAAACTGCAGTGTATTAATTTTTAGTTTTAACTTCTTATTATTTGTTTTGTATTAGAAATCAATAAAACTATCAACACTATTTTTAAACAGAAATAAACAGTATGAATTATGAATTAAATAATATAGTAGAGAAATATATATGTTAATAATATGTTTATTCGAAATAGGTATGTTAAATAACAAACAACAAACGAAAATTGACAAGAAGGTATGGAGGAAAAAAAAAAACGGCACTTGCAATGTACATGATAATTAGATACATGGTATTTAGTAAAATTATTATTATGTTTTTTAAATAAAAGACTATTAAACATTCATATCGTTATAATATCGTTATTCATATCGTTCATTATTCATATATCATTTAAATCAGTTATAAAAAATTTATTGCATTACACTTTTTTCAAGATAAATCAATTTAAATGTTGACCAAATGGAGAAATACAATCATGATAAGAAACTATATGTGTTTCTATTTTAAAATATTTATCCCTATAAAATTATGTCCTTCTTAAGTGAAAAATTTAACACTATAAATACTCAGATTTTTACGTTTATAAAACACTCACATTTAAATATCAAATGTCTCGGCAAATATGTTTATGTATATGTAATTAATTATTTGTAGTTATTAAAATCAAGATTCCTCAAATATAAAAAAAACTCGAAGAACGCTTCAATGAATTTCGAAAGAAAAAGAAATGTATTAGAAATAAAATGACTTTCTCCAAATAAAAATCCTGATCCTGTAAAAAGAATGAAGCAAAAATGAGATCTGCAATTAAGTTCAAATTTAAACAAAGGTCTTTTAAAGCATGGGACATTCAAAGATAAATTCAATGCATGAGTACAAAGAAAGAAAAAAGTAATTCTTTTTTTAAATAAAATATAAAAAGGGGGAAAAAACTTCAAATCTCTTATAAATATTAAAAGGATATTTAAATCTCAGGCTTTCCAATGTAAGCCAGAAAATGAATGATAAAAATGGAGTGAAAAAATAGTTTCAGCGCGTAAAATGTTTGAAACAAAATTTTATTTTTTTATATTTTTGAAATCAAAAGATCGATACGAATTGTTTCAAGCGATAAAATGTTTTTACGGCGGATGGGCTTTTAGAGATTTGTGTTATTTTATTTTTAATTATTCGCTTGAGAGAGACGTAAACATCTGTTGGATGTTTTTAATAATAATATCAAAACATTGTTCCGATCTCTGAAATGGACAGAAAAAGAAAAGAGTTCATTTTAAACAATTCTGAATTCTTCCAAAGTTGCTTTATATTTATACATAGTTTATTATTTTTTGTGTTTTATGTGCAATCATGAACGAATATCAAGTACAAAATGCGAGAAAAAGTATATATATTCATAGTTTGTATCCGTTTGATTGCATACCATTTTTGTTTTTAAAGAAGTTAAGTATAAATACTTCACATCTATTTATAATATACATTGAGTTTTTATGTTTCCCATTAATCATAATTCAATATCTATATAAAAACTTTATTCTTATAAAATTACATATACATATACATATATATATATATATATATATATATATATATATATATATATATATATATATATATATATATATATATATATATATATATATATATATATATATATATATATATATATATATATATATTATTAGGGTGGATCGAAAAAAAATTTCAGAATTTCAAATCCGACCTATGTGGAAAAGATGTTCTATGGTATATAGATACATGGAAAAATAATTAAAAAAAAATTAAATTTTAAGTTCAGTACTGCCACAAGGAGGATGAAGTTTAGGTATTTGAGCTTTTTTATAGCAAAAAGTCAAAGTCGATTGAATTTTTTTTTTTAAGAATTTCAAAACCTACCTGTACGGAAAAGATGTTCTGAGGTACATTAATTAAGGGAAAAATAAAATAAAAATAATAAATTGTATGTTAAGTTCTTTACAAGGGGAATGAAGTTTTGGTATTTAAGCTTTATAATGGTAAAAAGTCAAAGTGATTTTTGTTTAAGTGAAACAGGCCTTTAGTACTTTTAAATGTTTATTGAAATGAGAGGACATATACTAAAATGGTTACAGAAAAAAAAGCTTTAGGAACATATTACATCTTCTTAAGAATTAAATCAAGAAAAATCAAAAAATCTTCGGAATTACAGTAAACGGTAATCACGTTTGGTGTTGAAAACTGGCTTGAGGTTTCGTGATTCAAGGCTATTTCTTTTTAACCCATCTCTTCTGTGTGATCCGCTTACAGCAGAAAATGCTTCTGTGACTATTCGTTCTGTAGCTTGAGTACGACAGGACCTTGATAGTAGGTAATGCTATAGTATTGCCGTAGAAATGATTGCTGAGTTTACTATTGCTCCTGAAATCATGTCATCACTAAATCGTTCTATCGCATTCTCCCACTTAATCAAGTTCACATAATCTGTCACACAAGTGTCAAAAGTTGGTATGTTTAAGATACGGATATTAATCGCTAAAAGGGTTTGGGTTGCAGAAGACCGTTTGACTTTGCCCAAATTCAAAATTCTTTGGAGGACCTATTCCTTTGTGTTATTTCTGTTGTCAGCTAGCATTGATATCAGGATATTTTCAGGAAAGCCCAAACCCCCGTTTCAAAAATTACTGGATCAATGACTTTCTTCAAATCAATTGAGAAATAACGTGATGGAAAGATTGATTAATGCAAATGCGCCTGCACCATAGATTACCGATTGTTTGGTTTTGATCTTGAATCACATAGGTGCCTAGACTTTTACGATGAACGTAATTAATGCCAATAAAGCTTCTAAGCCAAATATAACATGAGAATTCTGTTTGGGGTTGTAAACCACCTTGAGTGGCAAATCTTTCCAGAGTTTCTCTTCAACAGCCCTTCGCTGCTTTGTCCGCAGTGATGGCTTCACAAATTTCCATTAAGCATGGTTGATCAGTACTTAAGTCTTTCTTGTTAGTCAGTTCGCGTAGGTTGGGCTTACGTGAATGAAACTACAGGTAGTTTCTCCCATACGGTCACTCTTTGGCTTGTAACTTGCACACAAACCATTGTAGTGGACGCTTCAAAATCAGTTCCATATTTAGTATAACACCTTCTTTGATACCTGTGTTGACAGACTACCTATTATCGCAACCAACATTGTTGCATCTATGTCATTGTCGACGCATGACCTAGCCGACCAAACAGTATAGTGGTTAGTGTGCTAGCTTCTAGACCACGAAGTTGCGGGTACGATTCCCGTGTAAGGCATAGGTGTTTGTAAATGTATGTTGGTTTGTCAAATGACGAATGTTTCGGGGCATTATAGCCCTCGTGTTGCTGACGGCACCAGATAATCTGAAAACAACCAAGTCAACGCATGAACAAAACTTATGATGTGCTTTCCCTGAGATAGCTTTCAGTTAATTTTATAGCTTTGAAATCGCGATATTTGTCGTAGTATGAACTTATTTTTTTCAAAATGCTGTAGTGGTCATTTATTGGTGTTAAAACTCGTTTCTAGGTCTCTCCTAACTTACTTGCAACTTATTGAAACGCGGAGAAAAGTGTATTTAAATACACCGTACATTGCTTCTCTTTTTGAATGCCAACATACGCACCTTATTACGTTTTTCGTACGTAGGAAGCATAATCGTGGGCATATTACAGCCTGACCCAAATATAGGACAAATTATGTCTTTTCTTAACAACGCCACAGTACAGTATTAGTCCAAGTACACAAACAAACAAATGTCACATAATAAAATTGTAATTTAATTTACAAGAACAGCGCTCACCGATTAGGCGTCGAATTGCGTAAGCCGCTGACAACTGCACTATAGGGTTGTAGGGCTGATTCAACGGTGATATGGGGGGGGGGGGGAGGGCGTTGGGTAAAAAAAGGTTGAAATGTACATTGTACTACTAATTATTCAATAATCATCACTTTTTTTAAATCTATATTTAAAAAACAATTATTTTTAGTGTAAAATCATTTAACGAAAATTAGGACTTTTTGCATTTTTTTCGAAAATTCAAACCCTTTGTGGCATGCAAAATTTTAAAATTATTTTTTTTTATTATTTTTTCCCTAATCTCTATATCATAGAGCATCTTTTCCCCATAGGTAGGTTTTGATTAAAAATAATTTTTATTATATATATATATATATATATATATATATATATATATATATATATATATATATATATATATATATATATATATATATATATATATATATAGATATAGATATATCAATATATTTTAGATTACATTACATGTTTGTAACATTTATTTATTTGACTCACACCGTCGAGTTATAAAAATCTAAAATAGTAAATTTACTGTAATATTCTAAAACGAATTTTCCCAGTATATATCATTCAGATATTTTTACATAAATAATACGTTTTATTTTTTAACCACTTCTTCAAAATCCTCCAAAAATCAAATATGCATTGGAATTATATTTACATTTATTTAATACTTTTATACTTCTAAATTTCAAAACCAATATATTTTCTCGTGTTATGTAAAATTAAATTTAGAAGTGAGGTTTTCCCTTTATTAGCCCACTCGTGATTTGATCACCCTGAAGAACAACATTTCTTTAATCCGCATTGTTCGAAGATTTTATATTCAAAATTGTGTAAACATATTTTAATTAAAATCTATATATAATACTTAAGATATAGGCATTTTGTTTCTAAGATTGTGAAGATCATCTGTAAAATAAAAAAAAAAATCGTTTTGTCTGAGAGATTATTATTTTCAAATCCGTATTGCTTTTCTAATTATAAATAGCTTGTTGTATGTCTCAAAGATATATGGATAAAGGGATAGATCCTCTGTGGGTTATTTCACAAGAAATTATTTAGGGACATGAAATTGAATCCTAAAATTTAAATAAAAAAAAAAAAAAAAAAAAAAAGATAAATATTTGATTTTAAGCTTCAACTAGATAAATATAGTTTTCCTTAGTGTCTAAGAAATGAATCATATTTTCGTTGTATGTTTCAATCACCATTTCTTTCCAGGAGTTTTCTGCAAGAAAACGCTTAATTAAATTTATTATTGTTACATAAATTTTGTAAGCAAACTGAATAATATATTTCACCAATAAATATTTTACCATTTTAAATTTAATTAAAGTATATATCTCAAAAATTGTTTTGTGTTTCATTGTATCGTATCCATTGGTATTTAAGATGACGGGTATATGTTTCAACACTCTCAAAATCAATTTTAAGTGTTGTTCAAAGATTACATTTATAGCATCATTTATTAGTGTAGTTTTAATAAATTAGCCTCTGAAAATATACAATCCCTTTTTCCGTAATGTAAAATTAAAAGTGTAACAAACATTAAGCGTTAGGGTTATCTATAAGTTACAGCCAAATTTTAAAGTTCAACTACTACACTAAATCTACATGTCACATACTTCCAGAATTAAGTTGACTAAATTATAATTATGTAAATTAATATTTAAGTCTTTGCAGGCTAATTCTAAAGGTGGAAAGCTAATGCTCTTTTAAGAACCAAAATTGAATTGTGCAAACTGTTTTCTTTTATTTAAAGTATTATTACTGTGTGAAAATATTAATTTAAAAAAATAAATTCCCAATCATTGAAAGTGAACTGTCTCGCAAAACGACTATTATTATGGAAGTTTTGAAAATACAAAGGTTTTTACTATATTATCATTTTGGACTTTTTTTGTATCTATACCTTGAGAAATGTTCTTGTTCTTTCTCTTTAGTACAACATCTTAACATAATATAAATCAACACGGAATCTGAAACGCAAATTCATAGAAAACTAGTATAACTGGAAATCAAAAGCATGAAAACATAAACCTTTAAAATTATTCAAAACAAGTGCATTAAAACTTATTTGTTTGTTAACATGTAGCATTTACTCCCTCTTCAAGAAAATATAGTAAGATATTGGATTATGCTTGCCGTCATTAATGTATTTGTATATAATTATGTGTAGTAAGTCAACCATGTAACAAATTTATAGATTTTTTCTTGTATAACAAACATAGTTTTTTATTTTAACCATGTTGGTAATTAAAAATAATTATTTTACTACGATCACATGCATTATTTACCTTAATATATTTAAGTTTTTAAGATGCTTTACATGGTATTAAACTTAAGTTTACATTCAACCTATAATGAGCAGTCTTTAAAATATGTGTATGTTCAGTCTAATTATGTAAAAAGGAGGTGGTATTATATTTATTGACCAGGATATCCTTATTAGGAAACACGTACACTCGCAGCTTCCCTCATCAGTCTATTCTGGAGAAAATTTGCTCTGCATTGAGATCAAAAAGTGCTTAAGATATAAAAAAAAATTAAGTTTATTTAAAAACAATATTTTATGAAAAAGGCAGATGAGCTCCAAATATTCCATTAAATACCTTATAGTATGTATGCTCTATGAAATATTAAAAAAAGTTAAATATTTTACTAAAATTAATTAGCTTTCTATTTCTTTTCTTGTTTGTAGAAGATTATCTTAATAGTATTATGCAACATTCGCAACACTGTCCAAACATAATCAGGACTCTATCTACCCAAAGACAAAGGGACAACTTACGGAATATGTGTCTGACCGATGTGAACATCTCTTCCAAAGAGTTTATGGCCCCAGTGTCGTAAACAAAGACAGTCATAACTCGGTCGGTAATGTTCACTTTATGCTTGCCGTCCACCACTAACGACTTTATGTAAGGTTTTATCCTTGTAGCTTGAGCCAGTGCTGTAGGGTTAGTTGTCACCTCACGTACAGGACGTTAGCAGTAGGGATGGAACAGAAAAAGTGAAAGAAAAGTCATATTTATTTTCTTGATGGCACGTTTTATGGCAGAAAAACCTCTTCGCCGAGGTTCAAGTGGATGGACATGGTAAATGCAGAAAAGCACTATGTCTCTTTTATTTCCGATTGTCAGCTAGGTTTTATGAATGGGATGTCTGTTTTCCTTTGATGGTTGTAGAGTAATTGTGTGTGTAAAATTTTGAGAAATGAGAGACTTAAATAAAGAATAAATATATCATTAGGCATGACGTGGTTCTAGGCATGACGGTCGAGTTTATAAATTGTAAATGAAGTGGTATAGTAGCAAATATGTTTTTTATGTGTAAACAAGAAGTTAAACAATATACATAGATCTATACTGCCATTTATAATAAAAAATTATGTCAGGGCTAATTCATATATTTAATTATTCTCTAAAAAATCTAAGCTTATTCTATAACGGTGTTTTCACATTTTTTGTCGAGTTTGAAAAATATACATTTTAAAGAATCTGTACTTATTTGACATTCCCATTTTATTGCTTGTGAAATATGTCTAATAAATAAATATTTAAAAAATATATATATAACATATATGTATTGTAAAATAATTATGATAAAATAAACGTATATTATACGTCATTACTGGTATTGCATTTTAAAAATTATTTTAAAATGTATTGGGGAAGGGAGTATAATAGTGTAGGATTGACTAAGACATCTTCTTTTGGTAGAAGCTCTGAAAGCATACACATTTTTGGACAGTGAATATGACTTAAGTAACATTACAATTTAATGCACCGTCGTTATTTATCGCGCAATGTTGTTTTCTAGTTATAAATTAACTATGATTTAGTTACTTGAGCATGCAATTTTCTTAACATATTACCTAACAAATTATGATATGATTAAGTTGAAAAATACATTTGAAATGTTTGTTGACTTCACAATATAAAGAGATTATGTTAAAGATTTTTGAAGAATATTAGCAAAAGGCCAACAATTTGCTTAGTTCTTTGCAGGATGAAAATAGTGCGTAATTGAGGGAGAACAGGATTGCGTACATTTTTGAATGCTATAGTACTATAAAAATCATATGAGTTAAATAGAAAATTCTTTAAATAATTTTAAATTATTATTTTATGTTTCGTAACAAAATAATACTACAATGCTTTCCAAACAATCTTCCAATACTTTATACAAATATAGTGACCATGATTAAACAAAAAGTATCCATATGAACATTTAATTTATTTCCACATTTATCTTTAAATGTGTCTAAATATTACTAAGTTTCTAGTATCGACTGTTAAGAAATTTAATTAAACAATTCAAAAAATAATTTAATGAACTAATTCTTTTTAATTGAAAACACACCTTGCAAAAAGTGTTTCAGAAATTCAATTACTTCCACTTAAAATATTTTTATCGCGTGCATTTATAATAGCATTAAGGATAAGAATTTCCTACAATGGTAACACAATCATATCGTAATGAGCAAATAAAAATAAAATTCAATTAAAAAAAAAAAAAATCTTATTAATTTTTGAATAATTTCACCCTAATAACGACCCTTTCGCAATAACGCTTCGGAAGTGACACTACGGATATGACGAAAATAAATAAGAAAAAATTTAATTATACCTCCTTGTCTTTATTAATTAAATTTCATTGATTGGCAAGAAATTCTCTTCGAGGATAAAAACTATGAAGAGTCTTCTAAGAATAGACATTTGTCAAACTTAATAAATTGCTCCTTCAGACTAAAAATACAACCCTCACTGTAGACAGAGCCAACCCCAAAATTAATGAAGCCCCGCATATCGGTCACTAATTACTTGAATCCGTACAGCTCCGAAGTCGTGAATAATTAATATTTCTAATCGATAGCTCAACTTCGGTCATTAGTGGTGAGGGCATCGTATGATGAAATGTAAAAACCGGATGTTTTGAATTCAACATTTTCGCCGCAAATCGGGATACCTCACAGAAACGCATCGTGGAATAGCGCATCGTAATGAGATGTCATTAACAATCGATGGTTATCAGTAACGACCTCTATAATGCACAGGGACCTGTAATCTATATTACGCGAATCTGCGATTTGCATACAATTAGAACGCAAAGTGGAGCGTGGGAATTGAAAGTGGAAATCATTTGTCGGTCGTGCATATCAAGTCCAGAGTGAGCCAAAAATCCCACGAAACATTTACAATTATAAATAAAATGAACTATTTGGACTAATAGTGTACAGCTATGTGTTAAATGAAATGGAAATACTTTTTAAGTATATAAAAAATTAGTTTGAATGTGGGAAGCAGATGGCGCTTTATTGTAAAAATATAAAAACTAGATTTGAAAAAGTTTATACAAACTGTTGCTCTAAGCATTACAGCTAATATAATAGATTTGTTATTTCCTCCCTTATTAGCAATCAAGTAAAAACATGTATTGTATGATGTATATTTTAAATAAATTGTATACTATTTATTATTTAATAAACTTTTGTGTATCGTGTAGAATTAATAATTTTAAATTGGAAAAAAAAATATTATAACCATATAAAATTTTTATGTAGAAATAGTCCGATAGATTTACGAATATTTATAATGCTCCATTTTTTATTATTATCATACATATTTTTTTATACTTTTACCAGACATCAGGAGGCTTTAAATGTATCATAAAGATATAACGCTACTATATTTAAAAAAGGTATTTAACATTTATTATATAAAAATTATACACTACCCTTTCTCAAAACAGAAAATCAAATGTATTCTTTAAAAAAAAAAGTCAGATTACTCGAATTAAAGTTTAACTTCAATTAACTTTTAAAACACTATTTTAGGAAGTACTGTAGATACATCATGATCAGTCATATCACTTCCATAATTTTAATTTCAACGTTAAACAAAATATTTCGGGAAATTTGAAATTGAAAACTTTGTAGCCCATTGCAACCTTAAACCTTTACTAATTTTTCCTAGCCATATTCTAGTTTTTCAAATAAACAAATGCATTCCCTTTTTTTCATACAATCTTCTACAAGAACATTTCAATTGTTTATTTCTCAATAATACTTATCGAACTATAATGTAGGGTCATTCTGGTGCGATTATAGAAAATGGGTTCAATAATGTTGTGAATGTATTAATCCCCATTTGGGTTCTGCTTTATTTTCCGAATAGATAAATATATATACTTAATGAGAAATGCAATAATTATAATCACTATTTTATATAATGTTTTGAAATTACTATATTGATTTTTTAATTTAAATTAACGAAACCTTTGATATTAACATTCTATTTCAGAATTGTAACCATGGTATAAAATATGAATACCTTGGTTCATTTGATGGATTAAATATTTGGCACAAAAGTTTTGTACATGAGAAGAAATAAAAGGATTGAAATGCTCAAGTGTCAACTGTTCATTTTGGTTCATGTTGTATCCTTAAATAATACCAATTGATTCTAAATTATTTTAAAATTTGATATCAATGTACTATAATGGAAAAGGCTCATAGGAATTTTCAAAATTCACTTTGATTCTTCTTGGTGAAAACTAAAGGTTTAAATATTTATACCAATTCAAATAGGTAATCTTTTATACGTTTCTTATAGTAGCTCTAATTTATCAACCCTTGAAGGTACATACCAATTGAAATTACTCTTAACGTCAACAAATGTGTAGGGTACATTCGTTTCTATAAAAATCGGAGAGCTGGCATTTGGCCTTTACCTTTCATTTGGTACATTCATAAAAAATAAAACACTATGTTTATAAATTTTGATATGTTTATTTATTGCCCATCACCACACTTTTTTCATCAAATTTCAAATTTAGATGTGAATGTTTATATAATCCGTTGTGAATCATACATATAAACGTATGTCTTTTATTGATTCTTAGTGAATGTTATTAACAGAAAATTAAAAATAATGGTTGATGTTTTACTTTATAAAACGATTTAGAATACTTTTATACTTATCAGGATAGGTTCAACTGTAAATTTTATGCATTAAATTCAATTTGTAGATACTTTTTTTTTTTTTTTTTTTTTGTCCTGATATTTATTTAAAAGAAACATTACGATACAGATAGAAAACAAAAATATGTGAAATATGTGGATATATCTAACTGAATTCTGGCACTTGTGACTTCTGAGAATTTAGTTGAGTAGCAAAAAAAAAAGTTTGTACTTGGGATTTTGAATATACTGCTAAAAAGTGCTTATGTTTTTCGTTGTCAATGTTATCAATTACAATTCAATTACTATCGAGTAAATACATATTTCAAATAAAATAAAACATGCTTCCACTTACTCTCGGTTAAAGCGGGTTACTTAGAAGTAAGTACATACAATGTACTAAATTTAAGCTCATTGGTTGCTAATCGTAACCCCGAAAATAGTCCAGATCATGTGAGATAATCATTCAATTGTTGAAAATAACGTAGTGTTACTTTTCCTAATACTTTGGCTTTGAAAATGGTTATTTCAAAATAACAACTTGTTAACACGAAAAATAGGGATTGTCTTCAGCATCCTCCAAAAATTGTATAATATTATTTTTCGATGTAAATTTTTTTTTTTTTTTTAATTAATAAGATTAGGTTTTTGACATGCATTCTTGAAAATGCGTGATGAATTTAAAAGGAGAAAATTATAATTCCTAAATGCTTACGGTAAGAATGAAAAAGCGAGTAAATGATGCACATTTTTTTGGAGTTTAATAAATTAGAAATAGAATATATGATGTTTCGGGTTTTATTACGGCAATGTTTTCCATTTTGGGCATTACTTCTCTTATTTTTAAACAATTTTACAGAAATTAAAATTGGAAGGGCAATGAGCTGTTTTCATTTATGAGTATAACTATTATCTCAAACAACAGACTATTTTTTAAATTTGACATAGTAAAATTATGCAGCTGTAATAAAAATGCTCTAACGTACTATCTTAACTGTTTCCCAGTTTGACTTTTTATATCAAGATTCGTATCATACTTTTATTTTAAGTCTCCACCCAACCGAAACCCAAAACGCCTTATCATAATTACTATAATATTCTTTCTTGAATTCCAAATGAAAGAGTTTTTCTATATTAAAAGAATTGTAAAAAAAGGTAATTTTTAATATTCTGAATTCATATCCTAAGACGCATTCCTCCATAGGTACGTTCAATCTCTGAAGTGACATCCAATGCTGCACTTGAGAAAAATGACTCTTAGTTGCTGAAACGATCAGTTAAATTTGAATAAATGGACGCATTACCCCAGTTCATTTTTCACTGCTTACCCGGAATTCGTTGGAAGATCCTTTTTCCTCTCGAAAAGAACTTTCGCAGGAAGTTTTGTCAAAATGTATCAAAAGGGGAGAAAGATTCATCCCTAGTTGAGAAAAGGCAGCTTCAGGACCGCAGTGGCCATTATTGGATTTGGGATCGATAATACGAGGCGAACCAACTCGCAAAACATTCCGTGTGCCTTTAGGTTTTCCTGGAAATTAAAGTAAACCCACCTCAGTATAAAAAGGGAGAAAAAATAATAATACAGAAATGAATATATCAGAGAAAAAAAAGTAAGTGCCAGGACTTGTGAAGGAGAAATAGAAATTCTTTTCGATATGCGAAATAAAAAGTTCAAGCTCTGGAGATACAGTAAGTATATACACACTTAGATCTATAAGAACTAAGCGGTGAGCGGATGGAAAAAGGGAATAAATAAGTTTGGGATGGGGAGGTTTCTTTTGTGTGTTAAAAACACAAAGGGTTGCTGCTTGTTCAGAAGATGTGTTTGTGAAGGTTTTTTTCCAACCTGTTTATTTTATTCATTTTGAAAAAGCCTTCAGTCGACATCTGCATTTCAAATGATGCATTGTAAGAATCTATATTATTTTTTTTTCCTCAATATTTTTAGGCAGTTGTTTTTTATATTACTACTAGTTAAGTGTACAGTCTTGGAATTTTTTTATCGACCTACTGAAGAGCTTTCACGGTCGGTATGTTATTTACTTAGAATGTGTAATGGTTTTATAACATTATTTTAATTTAGTTGATTGATTGGATTTAGTAATATAATGAAATTATTTTGATGATTTAATAAAATCTTCAACTACTATGTACCTTTCAAAGCATTATGATGGAATTTTTAAAGTTTTGGTCTTGATTATTATTATTGTTATTTTTTTTTTTTTTTTTTTTTTTTTTTTTGGTATAAAATCTGACCGATTTTAGCACAACTCAGATTTTATATAAGTTGCTTCATTTACATAGTGTAAACTTTGTTTAAAGACATTAATACCTGGAAAAAAATTTATTTGGAAGCTAAATATTTAAAAAGCTATCTTCAGTTTCATTCTGATTCTTAAATTTATATACGAATAATTTACATTTTTCTTTTAATTGTCATCCTATAGAATTAGAATTATTTAAATGCATATATTATTAGTTATACGAGATTGGAAGATGAAAATGTTTTTAATTTAATCTAATTTTTTTATTCTGAAAACTAAAATTATGATATAATTTGCTTTAAAGCTATACAATAATTACTTTATTAATATGCAATAATTAATTTATTAATGTGCAATAATTAATTTATTAATATAAATAATTAATTTAATAATATAAAACTATTTATTTTGAAGTATAGATAAGTAATTTAATGCTATAAAATTTTGTAATTGTAAAAATATATTTTTAAAAGTTATTGAGTTATTCATCTTTTCTTAAGAAAGGTGATGAGAATAAATGCGCATTGTCAAATAGTTACAAAAACTAAAATTCTCACCCCATTTAGGTGTCCAAAGGGATCGATTAGTTTCAGCCTCAAATTGTGACTGAAGGCTTTAGACCAGAATAAAATGGAGGGAGGTAGATATGTTGTACTAGGAAAGAATACACAACGTTCCTTTTCAAACAAATATTATTAACAGTTTTCTTTAGCTTGCTATTAAACCTTGGATTTTTTTTTTTTTTTACTTTCAGGGGACAATATCACGATTGCTTTAAAAGTGAAAAATGTTAGAATAGTCTTTCAATATTTTATTGACGCTTGTCTAAACAAAAATCAGATAAATAGCAATAAACTGTTAACTACAATCGGGTTTTTACAAATAAGATACATAAAATTTTGTGTAAGTCCAAATAAGGGCGAAACACGCACCATATTTTTGAATAAAAATAATAAATATTCAAAAGAAAAAACTTTAAAATTGAGAAGTAGTCGATTTAATTTATCTTGATTTTATGATGTATCTTAACACAATAAAAAAAAAATAATAATAATATTTACATATATTTAATTAGTGTTTCGAGTTTCTTAATTTTGTGTACAAATTTACTATTTATTTAAAAGATAAATTCTTATCACAACTAAAAATTTCTATATTTTAAAAGAACTTCACTGAAATATAAATACAAAACTTATTGTATGTCTCTATGGAATACGTTGCATTGCAATGAAGCAAAACAATAAACTTTTTTCTAACATATTTTGTAACAAACTTCAAAATATTTACAATGCTCAGTTAATTTGTAATAATTTCCCCCCCCCCCTTTTTTACTATACAAATACTACTACTTTAACAATTCAAATAAACATAATAAAATGATTAAATGTGCTTGACATTCAAAAATTCATCTCTAGGAAAAACCTTTGATGATTTAAAAATTTAATTAAAAACCAATTTGAAACAAAAGTAAATAAAATACTTTCTCTGCCCCTTTCACATATTCTCACAACGTCACATGACTAGAGATAATGTTTTGATTTTAATATTCTCTGGATAGTATCTCTTTAGAAATATTACTACCAGTAGCTTTTCCTTTAAAATCAACCAATAATTTCTTAAGTATAAAAAGTTGAAGATAATTCTAAATTTATATAATACAAATTTAATATTTTTAACAAACTTCTGCGAAATTTCTGCATTTGTAAGATAAAAGCACGTCAGTCGCATTCATATTTATATTCATAAGCAAGGATTCATTCTTGCATAATTGGACCTCTCATCTGATAAACACGGCCGGATAACGACATCGACTCGAGTATTGAAAAATTGAATATTCCACCGTTGCTTTCTTCTTCTTATAAGGTAAGAGAGGGATGAAAGAAGAGGATGCGGAAGATGCAATGAAAAAGAGAAACCCGATTTCATTTGCCGGAAACCCGCTTTTATCTCAAACTATATCTCTTAAATATACTTCCCCACTCTTTCTAGAAGCGCCTTATTGATTTTATTATTACCGGAACATACTCAAAACAAAATCCCCTTCAAGATCGGAATGTGTCCGCATTATCATTTAGAGTGGATTGGCGATATCCCTTAAGGGCCAATCACGCTCATCCATCGATTCCGCGGCGGAATCCTTGGCAGAAGAAACGACGAGGAATGAATTATTGTTATTATAATTTTTTCTTGCGTTTTCGAGTTCTTTTTCCACCCCACTACCACATCTGTGTCTCACTCGTTTATCTGTTTTAAATAAAAGCGGGAGATTTCCGAGTAGGTAATTTGCATTCGCCCGCAGATAATTTCCGCAGCGGAAACTTTGCAGTGTTGTGTCATGTGTTTTCGAAGGAGAGAGAAAAAATACGGATCTCCGGTAAATGTGGGCGGAAGTGTTTCGTTTCATAATTTGCATGCGAGCAGTCAGTTATTTGTAATCTTAAGCGCTTCAAAGAAGTGATGTAAACCACACCCTTTAAAGAGGATCTTTAGATTTATTTGGGAAAATGGAGACTAATGTTGAGTGTATAACAATTTCTTTCGCACGATTTAGACTCCTTGTTTCCGGAATATATTTGTAGGTGTAATGTGTAATTTACCATGATTGTAAAATAAGATTATTTTATTTTAACGCGGCTATTTCAATAACGTTTGCATTTTTTTTTTTTTTTTTTATATAAATATATATATATATATATATATATATATATATATATATATATATATATATATATATATATATATTGATGTTTTATGATCCGCAAGCTGTTTTATTTATATTTTCAGATTGTTTTATTCAACTATTATCCTTAATATGTTTATAAATATTTTTTATTGTTGAAAATATTTTGAAATCTGAAAGTATTGAGAGGGTGTGTGTCATTAAAATAGATTTAAAGGAAATTAAAAAGTTTTATAGTCTATTAAAATTGTATCAAAATAAATATTCTTAAAGCAACAGTCTGAAAATATTCCAAGTTCAAACTTTTGGATGTAAATTTAATAAATATAGCTTATATTTTCCACTCATATGCTTAGAATCACGCTCTAATAAAATATTAAGAATGGGGTAAAAGTAATATGCATAATATTCTGTTAAAATATTTGAAGCGACAAAGATTGCCTTGAATGGTTATATTAGATTTTCACTCGCGGCAATATGGCTATGTGAATTTTGTTGTGTATCATTAAGTAAATTAAATTAATGATACTTATCACCTACCAATTTAGTAATATTATCTTCTAGCTAATATTTTCGTGTGTATAAAAATGGACTTAAAACTTGAAAAAAAAAAAATTTCCCTTAATAAATACCTAAACTCAAAAAGAAATAACTCACTACAGAATGTGATGTAATCAAATCATATTTAAAGAGCATTTTATTGTCAGTCAGAATTCGATACTTGATTGGTGTTATTGGATTTTCCATTCTGAAAAAACTAAGAAAAACTAAACTGTGATATGAAAATAGATGCAGTTTTTAAACGGAGGAAGGTTCGACACATCAAGTTTTTTTTTTTTTTTTTTTTTTTTTTTTAACAAATTAATGTAGCCTACCTAAATATTGATGAGTAAAGAAATATTTCTAGGATAATCAATGATCCAAAGTCGTCCATCGATAATTTCTAAGATTATTACTTAGTAAAACACATTCTAATCATTTTAAAATCTCATACTAAATAAAGTCTTTTATGTACCCCTAAAATATTGATTTATTCCATAGCCTCGTTTGCAACAAAACACCATTGGTTCAATCCTCCTCGTTTGCATCAAAGCAGGCTAAATTGCCCTAAAGGTTCAGCGTAATCTAACTCATTATGCTGACTATGGAACTTAGTTCAAAAGATTTCTAACGGAAACCTACGCTAAGATGGTTTAAATGCGCTAATTTGTTTTTATGCTAAGTGTCTACTTATAATTAACCTCATTCATTACGTATTCAGTTCTGTTTAATTAAGACTCATTACAGTCACTTATGTAGAGGTAGATCAAGTAAGATAATGAACTGGAACACACGCTCTTGGATGTTGGAGGTAGCATCACCAAAAGTGAAATGTAGCAAAGAGAAATCGAAAAAATCTTGACTTCGTGAGTTGAACTTAAATTTATGTTATTACTGATTTTAAAACAGCTCAAGCTAAACGCAACTTAATATCTGGATTTTTTTTTTTTTTTTAAGTTTTTAAGAATTCCAGGGAGCGTGAATTGAATTTATGAGCATCGCTTGAATGTCAGTGGAAATTAGAATAACGTCTACTTTAAGTCTAAATTTACGATATCAGTTTTCTAACTATAATTAGCATGCCTTGATATAAGGGTTGGTTTTTAAGCTCAATGACCTATTTTTGAGCACAGTAATGACTATTCTGGTCGATATTGCATTAACGATTATTTCAAACCACAACGAACACCCATGCTAAAACTAGGATTCAAAACTGGTAACTTTGGCATGCGAGGCCAGAGCTCAGATAGGCCATGAGTAATTCTGTGTATATGATTATTGTAACCGACTTTGGAAGAATTTCTAATGTATTAAAATAAAAATTTAAATTGTTTAGGTTTTCTTTAATACAAAATTATAATTAACTAGATTCAAAAAACATTTTTTGCAAGTGAGATAATAATAAATAGTTATATGAATTTAATTCGTTCTTAGATTAATACAAATAATCATACAGATAATTTAGTCTGCTTTTGTTAGTTTAAATGGGTCTAGGACGAAATCCCGAAAGCCGAAATCCCGACAAGCCACAATCCCGAAAGCCGAAATCCCGACAGGCCACAATCCCGAATGGGACGGAATCCCGAACGACCAAATTCCCGAATGGGACGAAATCCCGACAAGCCAAAATCCCGAATGGGACGAAATCCCGACAAGCCATAATCCCGAAAGGCTAAAATCCCTATCAACCAAAAGAAATCCCTACCAACGGGAAAAATCCCATCAGACCGAAAAATGTGTTAACAGATATTTCAAAACAATATTTTTTTTTTATAAACTTTAAAAATTAATGAGGTCGATTACCATTCATAAAAAATAGATTTTGATTCGTTATGAAGTGGAACATGTTGAAGTTGTCAATTAATCATTTCATTGCATTTTTCAGTTTACCTTCGATTTTATTTCTATATTGTATTAATTTTCTTCCTTTAGTTTTGAAGAAAAATCAACTTAAATTTTACATATTTATATAACATTTTGCTATCAAAATGGTATTTACTTCCAATGTTTATATATATATTTCTATTTGCTGCCTATTTTTCAACCACTAAAATATTCGGTTTAAAATAATATTGGTTCATTTGGAGAAGCTTCCCTATATTTTAAAAGAAAGTTCTTGCATCTAATTAAAAAGAAAAATTATGGCATGATTGTTCTTCAAAGCACCTTATAAGGTCTCTTCATTAGGTGACAAAACGGTCCCTCGGTTACAAATTAAACTCGGAAAAGCCGGTTTTTACTTACTCAACTAAATAAGATTATGCTGTCTAAACTTGTGTATACGGTTTCCGTGTGCAACATATTTGCATGGAAAATCAAATTAATATGTCCGATATTATACTTAGAAATGGATAGATGTATTGCGTTTTTAATTGTCATAAGCCTAATACTTTAGTAGGGCAAAAGAATGTTTATAGAATGGGCACTTTTTCTTATGAGCGATGTATATGTAATAGAAACATATGCAGGGAAATGTAATATAATACAAGGAGTCTATAGCTAGAATCTTTTTGGATATATTGATTTACTAGTAGGAGTTGTATTGCGTCACAGATTTTATTTTTATTAAGACATTTTATTTAATAAGAGTTGTTATGCTAAATTGTCCGCGTGTTTCTATTTTACTACAATTTGAATAACAAATATAATATGCTCCTAAGGATTGGCGTTACTTTTTTTAATTTTGGTGCATTTATTTGGAATTTAAAATTGGAAATGAGTAATACGTATACATAAAACTAGGATGTAATATAACAAATTAAAAATAAAATTTAAGTATCCAAAAGTATTACATTTTAGAATATTATCGAAAAAAATTACTACTAAGAAGTATTTCTGTTAAAAAAATGTAATGCTTTAGATATGAAGCCTATCCGATCAATACTATTAAATGCTTTCTAAATATTACCACTAGGATGTAACTTTTTACCAAGACATTGCGTGTTCTATCAGTGAGATTTTTTTACATTTTGGAGTAATAGTTACAGTTTCATATTTATTGAATTTTATTAACCCTTATATTGTGAATGATGCTTGCAAAAATTGCATCTGAAGAGTAACAAAATGCGTGTATAAAATTTTTAAATATGAAAAATAAAAGAAAAACAATCGTTATTTACAAACATTTAAATTCAATATAGCACAAAAAACTGCTTTAAATCAAAATATTTATACTCATCTTTCATTTGCAAAAAGTAAAAATACACTATTATCTAATCCTTTAACTCAGTTTCAAAAGGGTGGGGCAGTTTGAACTCTAAACCCATCATTAGCCCGTTCCAAGCACCACAAAAGCCTATTGTGAAGGAGCTTCATGCTTCAGTAAGGGGGCGACCGGGGGCCACTCATCACACTTTGAAATATCCCTACACTCCACTATACGACCAGAAGGCGTCTAGCTGGAAATTTTTCTACGAGGCGGGTTAGGTCGGCTAAGGATTTAAAATGATAAGATGGCATTTAAACAAATATAAAATCATTTAATTTAGATGGTCAAAACATAATATACTTCATTATACTATAGCTATTAGCAAACCATCTTTGCTTTATATTTATATAATAAAATAAAAATGGAAAAAAATGGAAAAATAAAAAAATGTTCTTAAACCAATTTCTGGATTTGTAAAGAATGAACACTTGCGAGAATTAAAAAATATTCAGAAGAAGTAAATTAAAAATTCCAAAATATCAATCCTGAAAATTTTGATAAAAAAAACAACTTTTTTCGTCATTTTAAATGTAAAAGTAAAGTAATATATTTAAAAATAAATAATCCTTACATAAAAGATACTTTTTAATTTTTTTTAAATAATAAACAGTTAAGGCCAGCAATCATAATTATGAAATAAAAGCGCAAATATTAAAAGCCAGATTGTAAAAAGAACTTACTAATAACCACAGAGAATTAAACTCTAAGGAAATAAATTTACGTGCAGCACACAAACAAAACATTGTTTCTTAATAAGAAATTTTAACAGCATAAATCATGAATTGCGTATTAAAAGGTTTTCAAACAATTTTTCTTGAAGCATCAAATGACGCATTCGAAATGTTAAATCCTGCGTTACCTAACGTACCGAGATTTCTTTCGGGTGATAATTTTATAAATCATCCATCATGGACAGATTTTATAACCTACAATAGTATTTTGTGTTGAATCATCCACTTATTAAGTCGGCGTCTCATAAATGAAAGAAACGTCACTGCTAAGTACTTGACAAGATGCGTGTACACAAAAATCCCCAGCTAAGTCCATCATTAGTCATTAGTGGCATGTTGTAGAGGTGTGGCATGCCCCTAGGTTTCCTTGCACCATAAAGGACCTATTGTCAAGGGACTATTGTGCCCTTCACTACCAGCAAGCAACTACTGGTGAGACGAATCACCACAGTCTGAATTATCTTTCCACTGGACCTGCACGGTGACTTCCTCAGAGCGAGTTATGGAGGGTCTCTTTGCACTCTCAGATGCCATTTTATCAGAGGCATTTAATTAATCACCTTCATTTACCAAACCTGCTCAGATTAGAACTTCTCATTTGCTCCCCAACCCCCAACAATCCGTGTAAGCCACACAGTGGGGGAAGCGGATGGGGGTTGAAGTGTTCAGTTTTCCCCCCCTTTTAGGAGCCAAAGCCCTCCAGCAACCCGTGGAAGGTTCTCTATCTTAGGGAAAGGGAAGCGGGTGGAGGTGTAGTTATTATTTATTATATTCCAGTATATTTTTTATTATTTTTTATCTTAAATCACTATAGCACTTTCACAAGAAAGGCTACATTTTATGTTTTCAATTTTCTTTTTATATTCTATTACTATAGACCTTTCACAAGAAAGGCTACATTTTTATCTTCTAATGGTTATTAACATAACCAAGTCTCTTTTGACTTGTTAATTATTGGTTAGCTTAACTAACTTCTTGTACTCGTTAAATATTCTTGTTAAAAAAAAAAAAAAAATAGAAAAAGAAGAAAAAAAAAAAATCCTACTATAAAAATTGTCGTCCGTCCTGTATTTTTGATATTACTTTTATCTTACTGTTTTTTATTTTACACATTCTCAGATTATCCAAAACAGCATTTCGACCTTTCAGAGGTATGACCAGTTTACTGATCATCCCTTCTCCCCCCCCCCCCCACCACCAGCTTTGATCGCCTTTTATGTGAGACCTGACCAATTGACTGCCTAGTGGCCCATTTCAGATGAAGAGGTTTTCGCCCTAACGGGCACCAGGTACCTCGAACAATACTATATCAAAGTCAAAGTGGAGGGTCTCAAAGTGTTAAGATATAAACAATGTAGAGACTTATATCCCACATATTAAATAGAAAATTGTTAATTTCCTAAGACTTTACTAGAAACAAAGCTTTTATAAATATCTCTTTATGACAACTTTCTGGAATTTTTTAGAACTATTGAAAGTAGTCCTTATTCCAAGTCTCATTCCAAATTCCTTGGTTCTAAAGGCCGCAGAACATTCCAGTTCATACCAAAATAATTAATTTATGGTTTCTTACATGTCTAGTACATCTTTTTTTTTGGGGGGGGGGGGGTTAGGGACTGTTTACTAAATAAATTGAACTTTAAACTTGAAAATGTTTATGCTAACCCCTCTATTTTATCTTTTCATTCGATCTAGAATACTTTGTTTAGTTTCTAGTTCATTTTAATGAAAAACCCTTAGAGCATAGTATAGATCTCGATATTTATTAGTGTATTTCTAAGATTCAGAATTAAAACATGGGTATTTAATGGACGCGTGTTTCAGAACGGTATTATTCTACAATTTCTCGAAAACTACTTGGATTTCACGTGTCATGTTCAACAAGATGTTAAAAAAATAAGTAAAGAATCTCAATCAGAAATGAATTTAATTTAACATAATTCATAAACAAAGTTGAAAATGGGGCAACCACTCATGTAGTCCAATTAAGATCGGAAATTGACAAATATAAAATTCATACATCTATATATTTAATGGACAAGACTTATTTTATTAAGAAGTTACTCCTCTTTACGATCAAGATGTCCTTTAAAAGGTCTTAAACTGTAGATGAGCCAGAAAGTTATAAAAATGCGAAGAAAAATATTTTACTAATTGGTTTGATTACAAAATTTTTCAACATTGCTTTATCGAACATGTCTCTACTACGACAAGTATTTTTGACAAATCGAATGACAGCTTCTAACAGGATTTATTTTGTTTGCGATTTTCAGACCATGAATTTTGATATGTTAATATCTGCTAATTAGATCAATTTCAATTAATTTTTGTTTTTGCTGGGAGGATATGTGTCGTTTAGTAAAATCTGTGAGACATAGTTTTTTTTTTTTAAAGATGTATTATAAATCTGTATAATTTCAAAAATATGATGATTTTTACTAAAAAAAGTTATAATCCTACTATTTCAGTTGGAAGATGTCAATTAAGTACATCTGCGCATTTTTTAGAAACTTTGTATAGAGCTGAACACTATTTATACTTACTATTCCACTGTGTATAGAGAGAGAATTGAAAAGTTTGAAAGAAATGGTATTTTGGAATTTTCCCATCTACCCTTTTCGGCAGACAAAAAATGCGTCCAAGTGGTACTAAGGTGTTCGGATAAATTTTGTCAGGATTTCAAAAGTTAACTGGAATAAAGGTGCTGTATTGTTGGGGGGTTGTCGAGCGTCAGCGATCAGGGGACAGATATCCTAATTCTGGTTTCATCTGATATTGATAAAATACTTTTTTTTAAATATATCACACTTATAACTTTCAATTACCCTTATGTATGCATCGGGTAATAAAAGTATAGTATACGGTAATTTTTTATTTATTTTTTATTTTTTTAATTTTTTGGCATATCTCCCCGTTTTGGAACATCCTGATTTCAAAAAGTGATCTAGAAAAAATGCCTGTGTGTGTGTACGTGGTCAGCTTAACTCCAGAACAAATTGACCGACGATGTTCAAATTTGGTGTGCGGGTTGGAGATGGCACAAGGACCTACCATTAAGGTTTTCGTCAAAATCTTGCATGCGCATAAGATAGCTGCCATTGAAAAAGTCATGTTTTTCAGTAATTGATAAAAAACGGCTCTAACAATTTTGTTCAAAATCGCTTTGGTAATGCCTTTTAAGGTGTTCTAAACATTCCCCCTTCAAAAATTCCTTAAAAAATGCTTTAATTGCGTAAAAAGTTGAAAAACGAATGTCTGTAGCACAGTTCTCTTTCCTTGAGCATACCTCGTCAAAGACCGTTTTCTCTTTTCTCCTCAGTTTTACTTACAAGAAAGAATAATTATTGAAAAGTATATCGCCAAAATCATTCTTTTTTTTTTAAAGACCCACACTATATTTTCTAAGTGAACGATAAAAATATGAAAACCTTAAATGACACAAAACCACGTCATTATTATGGAGTAATTGAAATTTGTGCGATGTTCCACATCCCTAGTTTTATATGTTTTACAAACGTAAGGGTAAAAAAGTGGTATTTCATAAATCTTTTTTTTTTTTTTTTTTTTTTTTTTTTTTTAATTCATCTAAGTTTTCTAATGCAATGTAACATAACAATGAATGTAAAATTTTTTAAAGGGGACAAATTCATACTTTTTAAAACATAATACTTTGATATTTCTTAAACTTTTTATGCAAAAATAATCCCATCGTTGCAGACATTCGCTATAATTTCTTCTAAAGGTTGTAATTTATTCAATAATTGTCAATTATGTGTGGTTTTTTGCGTTTTCCTGAAATATTCATAAATTTTCCAGTTACCATGAAGCTAAATTTATTGCAATCTTATTAGGTTTCGAATTCAAATCGATTGGTTCTTTATTTTTTCATGGGGTAAAATAATCAAAATGAAGGCTACTTCGTAACACCTAAATAATGACAAAGGCCTAAATTTCAAGGGAGAATACATTCAAGAATGGTTTTTTGAATCGAAGGGAAAAAACCATGAATTGAGAAATTCTATTCGGAATGTCTACTGATTTTTAAGTAGAAATGTCAGAAATATTATAGTAGAAATTTCATAGCTCCGTCCTGGGAATATAGGTTACTTTGGAATACGTGTTAGTGGTGGCCATAGGACCTGTCATTAAAGTTTTCGTCAAAATTGCGTATGCACATAAGGTAGCTTCCATTGTTTAAATTATGTCTTTCAACAATTGCCAAAAAACGGCTCTAACGCTTTTGATCAAAATCGGCAAAAATTGCCTTTAAGATAACTTAACATTCCTAGCACTAAAATTTCCCTAGAAATGCGACAAAGGCATAAAAATTTGAAAAAAGAACGTCTTTAACACAAAGTTCTCTACGATTAAGCGTCGTCCATCAACGACAGTTCCTCTCTGTTTCACTTACAAGATATGTGTGGTTTGTATAGGAATGAGAAAAAAAAAATTTTAGTTCTTAGAAGTCAAGGACCTGAAATGTTGTACAAAAGTCAAATTGATTTCCTTCTTTTTCTAATCGATATTGTTAAGGGTGAAGTTTTTGAATTTGGTTGTAATGCATAAATTCAATGGCTCTATCCTACAATTTTTCATGTTTTATAAAGCTAAATGAATGTTGTTATTAGCGATTACGATGTGGTTTTTTTTTTTAGCAAAATGCTTAAGAACTTCCTTAAATGCTAAAAAGTGAAAGTGTTGTTTAGCTCTTTTGCTAAAACATTTTGACACTAAATGTACAAAATCGCCGTTTTTGTTTTCCCAAGGTTAGTCATCAGCCTAAAAGCTCAAGTAAACAATGGTGAAAAGTATTTTTTCAGTTGAGATTTTGGTATAAAATAACATTATATTTAAAGTTAATAATGATTTTATAGTAAAAAAAGTGTTTTAATTGTGTTAAATTAAACATCCCAAGTGATGGAACTCGTAATCATTTTAACAAATTGCTAAAGTAAAATTGTGATTTTAGCTTTTTATGCTAAAGAAATTTTGTACTCCAGCTTAAACAATGGTTGTTATACTAGTGATTGATGTTTTTGCAATTAATATGTGATATTATTTAATCTGTCGCGTATTTTTATACTACTCGCTAAATGTAATTTAAAATTAATGGGCTAATTAATTTTTTCTAAAATACTGTTTGATGCTATATTTAATGATTATCCTTAAAATAAGTACAAAAGTGTCCTTGTTTGAGCTTGGTATAGTGTTTTTTTTCCTTCAGATATCTATTCTAACTACAAAAAAGTTATGTAATTGTTTTTAAAATTATCTTTTCTATAAGTCCATTTAGCTACTAAATGAAACAGTTTTTTTAATTTTACTTTTTTCACTTTAGTTTAATTTACATTAAAATCCTGTAGTTGACAGAAATGCATTTTCTCTTCACAAGACTTCTTTCACTGTATTGGAAGGAATTAACTCAGTAAAATAATAATGTCCAGTGTCCAGTCCAATAAACAGTAAATTCCTCCGTGTCAAGTCCAACGTTCCGAGAAAGGAAACTATGATAAACGCTTTGCTTTATAGTTTTTACCTTATAATTTTGTCTCAATCTAATATTTATTCCCTACCGGTGTACGGGAATTTCATTTTGATTTCATAGAATCTTTTTTCCAAATTAAAGGACCACCATTTAAAATTTGTCTTTTCATTCACCCAAGGATTGGTATTTCATAAAAAAAAAAAAAGTAGACGCGATAGCTATTGAAAAGAAATTTGCTCGATTGCTCAGTGACCTCTTAAATTTCCAAATTATAATACTCATTTAGATGTCTTTGTAGTGCTGATATTCTGCGATTTGTTTACAGATGTGGAGATTTGTTCATATTTTAATATTTAAATATGTGGAGGTATTGAGAATAATTAAATTGATAACTCTGATGAATTTTAAAATTCATTATTTCAAAACAGGCGAGGTCAGGATTTCATGTTCGGGTTATTTAAATCTCTTATCTGGATTTCACACCTAAGCTGATGCCTCGTTCCTTATACTCAAGAAAACTATCAATCTTTATCATCATCTTTAAACCATTCTCCCTTTCCAAACGTGCAAACTATTACCAGTGTTAAAAAATAGAAAGGAAAGAAAACACCCCTCACCTAGTTAGTTAGTACTCTCCCCACTGAAGCGCCCCCCCCCTCCCGGGAGATAAGTAAATGGTCTGCTCACTATTACCTAGAGCATAGACGAATGGTCGACTTTCTGCAACACCTTACGTTTCTTGTTAATTATTGTTTCCTACCAAATGAATTTAACTGTAAGTGAAAACTCTAACAGTATTTACGAGGTGCTTTTTTTCTTTCTTCTTTTTGTTGAGAAAAATAAAGTTAATAAATACTCGTTTAATTCAATGCGATAGAATACTTTTGATCATACATTCAGGTTCAGTAATTTTGAATAGTTATGTCAAAAATTAGTATAGAAAGCCATACCAAAAAGATATTGTAGACATACGTTTTCAACATTTTGAAACCATTGAGAAATGTTCTAATTAAAATGAGATATTTCATAAAATGAAAACATACCAAGCTAATAAAATTACGCATTTCCATTCAAGAGAGCCGTCTCTTATAAATCTAGTGGACAATTGGATGATCAGTTGGAAATTCAAATTTCAGATAAAAATGTTGGGGTTTTTTCTTTCTTTTTTCTTCTTCTTTTTTTAAAGGTAAAATTTTATGGCTCTAAATTCAGCTGATTTTGATTTACAGAAAAATTATTCTTTTATTGATTGCCATTTTGTTGGTTAAAAAGACAGAAAAAGTATATTTTTACATCAAACCCCCCCCCCCCCCATCTCTCTAAGAGGATCTTCATTTATTTATTTAAAATTACTTTATTGCATTTCTAAATTTATAATTGATTTTATTATTTTATTTTAATTCAAAATTTTATTTTAATTTTGAGTATCTTCCTTCGTTTTAATTTTTATCTCGAGCTGACACTGAATAGGTTCAATAACATCATTTAAAAGTTTGGAAACCTCTATTGCAGTGCATGCAATCGTTTTACAATTTTTGCATACATTTTAAAATCTATATTTTTTGTACATGAATGTACATAACTTTGTAATCAATTCTTCAAACACGTTGTTTTAATTTAATTTTTAAAAAATATAATTGAAAATGAATTAATTTCTTCAAAGTTATGATATAATGGATATTATGTTTTAATGATTGCATTGTAATTATTGTATAACTAAAATTGTGGATTTTTCTTGAAGCCTTTTTTTTTTTTTTTTTTTTTTTTTTTTTTGTAGCATCAAAATCAAAATTAAAGGAAGAAAATAAAACTATACAATATAAAATAATGCTATTCAGAAAAACATAATAGAAAGCTTTTAAGAATTGGAACGTTTTCAGTAGAAAATTTATCAGTAGTCAATTTTTTAACAAATAGTTCATCTAGAGATTTTGTAGGAATTTTTTTTTAGGTAGGGATTTTACGTTTTTCGGGATTATGGCTTGTCGGGATTTCGTCCCTTTCGGGATTATGGCTTGTCGCGATTTCGTCCTATTCGAGATTGTGGTCGTTCGGGATTTCGACCCATTCGGGATTTTGGCTTGTCGGGATTTCGGCTGTCGGGATTCTGGCTTGTCGGGATTTCGGCTTTCGGGATTTTGTCCGGAACCCAGTTTAAATATAATAAATTACTCTGTAAATTATTAAATAGGATTTTCATGCACATAGATGGTGTGACTTTATTTATATAGTAAAGCACATTTTAACAAATAGTAATAACATAGTTTTACACCATTAGTTATTCAAGATTCACAAATTGAATTAATATGTTTATGTACATTTTATGTTCTGTATTGCATGCGCTATTAACGATTAATATACCCTATATTGCCTTGTCATTCTACAAAGTATTTATAAGTAATTTTAAATTATAATTAAACTTTAGTACCATTAATTAAATGGGTGTGCATAACTGTAGTGTATAATTATGTTAAACGGAATTGTAACACAAATAAAAAGGTATAGGTCGGAGATATATGACTACAAGACTACTGTATTTTAACTTGTGTTCCATTCAAAATCCATTAAAAAACGAATATCAACTAAGCAATACCCATTTTAAACTTAAATACCCAAAAAGTTTTTTTTTTTTTTTTTTTTTGTAAAACTATCATTAATGATATATTTGCAAAACTAGTATATATTCCAAAGGGAGCAACACTGCTACTTACAGGACTTAAGTCTCTTCTAGTGAAGCACTTCAAGAAAGAGTAGCAAAAAGAAATTGCACATAAAAAAGGAAATAAATTGGTCCCTCCCTCTCAGTATAAACAGTACCCGAAGGACTTACTTAGCATTAATCCTAAGAGAGCGGTGGACCATGAACAAAACTTGAGGATTCTCTAAACGAGCAGTCTTGAGTATTTTTGATGAGGGTAATTTTACTTAATGCAATAAATCTTCAATGTTTTTGCTGCAAATGAATGGTGGATAAATGAGTATCACGTTTGCGCTGCCGTAAAGGATACATTGTATTTTTTTTTCTATTCGCTCTGGTACTATAATAGAGTTTATGTAGATAAAGTCATAATAAATTAATAATACTTCCGCATGCCTGGTATTTCTGGTCTGGTAATAGATGAAATTTAATTATTTGAGTTGTTTGAAATACGTCTGAAACTTATTATAATCATATGTCATTATTATATATGCATTCTTAATGATTTGTGCGTATTGTAAGGATTGTTCGAACAGTATATCCTAACTCCATACTTTTCTAACTAGATCTAAACTTTTGACTATAAACTTTTAAACATTTGCTATTCTATTATGATTTACACTGCTTATAAACTCGAAGTATGCAGGAGCTTGTTTATAATTGCAAATTAGAAGTATAAAAACAATAATGATTCAACACTCTGTACCATGACTTTCTCTGACCTTATTTTATATTATGTATGAATGATTGCCTGATTGTTTTCTGCTATGGTGCCGTATCTAAGAACTATTTATAAAATTGCATACAATGAGTTCCTGCCCAATTATACATAGATGCTACATCATACCAAAGGTAATAACTTTAAATTCCCCAGTCAACACGAATGGCCCCTCTATATTTCAGACTTCAGTACGAAACTTCTACAGAGTGTATTTATAAAAGTCATATTTCACGAGTGAGAGTAGGGTGAAGTAGGTTTCACAAAAATTCCCAAATAAAAAAATCGTATATATATATTTTTTTTATATAGAAAATGACAGATTTGTATCGATTAGGTCTACATAAATCCTTGAAAAACTTATCAACGATCAGTGTTACTTAAGTATATTGAAGTCTGCTTATCATCAATATGTTAAAATAAATCCTCACAATTTTCATAAAAGAATATTTTTCACTTTTTTTCGAAAACCTCAAATTTTATGAGGATTTATTTGAAAACCAAACTCTACTCTAAAATGTTTTTAAATTGTAAATTTTCCAATTATTCTTTTAATTTCGGATCACCCTGCACATAAAGATGTATTGAAACATGGATTATGAGTACAGAAACACTCAACATGTAATAAAAAAAAAATTACAAAAAATTTTGGTTTTTACAACAATCAACCAAATATCGACAATAGTAGTATTTGCATCTTAAATTCTGTTAAAAAGGTTATACATGCAGCCGAATAAAGAATATAAAAATACATACATGTAACTCTAAATTCAAATCATTACATAAAAATTACTGTTTATTATAATTATCAAATATAAAAGGTACAGCTATCAATTTCCAGGACTGATCTAATAAACTCAGCACAGTATTATATAAATTACATTTATATTAACTTCAAAAATTCTTTTTGGAACACTCTTCAGTTCTGACATCACGATTACTTGGCGTCTTCGATATCCTCAAAACCTTGTTCCTTTCATCACATTGTTAAGTTTTATAATCAAGAAAATGTCTGCTGGTACTAAGTCTGGAGAATATGAAGGATGATTCATCTTAACGACCTCATGCTTGGTCCAAAACGCTTCACAGGTAACGGAATGTGTGGCCCGGCATTGTGAAAAAAAAAGGTTACTTCTTTTCTGTTCAAAATGAGGGTCTTACTCTGCTAAACTTTGTCGATGACGGGCAAAACTTTTGTGTAAAACTGCAATGGGGCAGTCTTACCTGCTGGAGCAAATTCATGATGAAAGAGCAAGATTTGGGAATTTTGAAGACGTTGAAAAAGCAGTGACGTCAGAAATGAAGAGCATTAAAAAAAAAAAGATTTTAAAAGTTGTTTCGATACTCTTGCAGCCGAGCACAGAAGTGTATTACGGTAGATGAATATTATTTCAAAACATATTAAATGAGTATGCAATTCACATAATATCTACATGAGTTAATAGTCCTGAAAATTTGTAGACACACATTGTATATTCTTCAATTGGATTTTACAAGAATGCATATGTGAGAAACTTAATAATAATTATAACATTATCGTCGAGATATCGAAAAATAGTACTTCACTGAAAAAAAAATCAAACTTTATGTAAAATACCAGGCTACCATTAGTGTATAAATAAACATTTCTAAAAAAAAATAATCTAAATACATATTAAACATAATTCAAGAAAAGTAATTATGTTTTACCAAATATTCACAATATATGAAAATTTTAATTAAAAAAAAATGCCTGTAAGTGTAATTTAATGGATTTTTCACCATCATATATAAATGTATAATGTCATATTTTCTTTTTTAATAATATTTTAAGTATTTTCTCCAAACACTCTTAAAATAATAGCAAACTCCCGATAAACAGTTGGGAGCTAATAACACCTTCAAAAAGCATCAGGTAATGTGATAAATGCTTCATTTTATAGCTGCTTATTTTCACAGTTTACAATACAAATTCCATCGAGTAACAAAAATCGCCGCAAGTGGCCATCACGCGAGAACCAGAAAATTGCCTTTTTGTTGAATCATCAATTTATCTAAGTACATAATTGAACCTGTCAGGATCTGTTTGCACACGCGTTAGAAACTTTTTTGGAATAGCTACCTTAAACCAAGCCATTGATGTATTACCTGAATTACACGTTTAGGCCACCCATGATTCGGAGTTTAGTAAGAAAAATCTTCTCTGCTGTAGTGGTATTGATTCTGGTGTAGGTAAGTTTGCATGTTGTAGAGAGGAACTATCATTACTCTTCCATCCTGATTAAACTAGGTTGAGAGATGTAGTGGTGTAAAGCATTTGTTTATTTAATTATACTTTTAATGATATTAAAAAAAATTGAGCAACTAGTTTTTGAGGAATTCTAGCATTTAAATATACGTTTAAATACACAATATTTTAGACTTTTATTTATACAATGTAAAAGTTTATAGTATATTTACTTGTAGAATATTATAATCCTTTACTGTAAGAATGCAATGGAAATTGTTTCATTCTAACTGGAGAAACAATGTTTGCAACAGTGTAACGGTTGTTTCATTTATTCTAGAAAATTAATAGAAATCGAATGATTTTCATTACTCTTCATTTTGATTTGACTGTACGGATTATATTAATTAGCCAAATCAATCTGAGTCCAAATTTTCAAATATATATATATATATATATATTTGAAAATTTGGACTCAGATTGATTTGGCTAATTAATATAATCTGTTGGTTAATTAATATATATATATATTAATTAACCAACAGATTATATTAATTAGCCAAATCAATCTGAGTCCAAATTTTCAAATATATATATATATATATATTTGAAAATTTGGACTCAGATTGATTTGGCTAATTAATATAATCTGTTGGTTAATTAATATATATATATATATATATATATATATATATATATATATATATATATATATATATATATATATATATATATATATATATATATATATATATATATATATATATATATATATATATATATATATATATATATATATATATATATATATATCGGCGTTTCCCAGGCTCAAACAGCTGTGATCCGACCTAGGTCAATAAAAACCGGTTGAAAATGGTTTAGTCGAATGTAAGTTATGAGCACCCCCTCCCCCTCTTCCTATCTTTTATTTCACAAATAGAGCAACGAGAGATCGTAATTAAATTGCATTCTCTATAATCTGGATTCCTCAAGATAACGTTTAAGAAACCCTACAGATCCTTCGATATCACCATCCGACTAGGCATTGGAATGAAATTGAGTTCATGATAAATTAGCTCAGTAGATTTCAAACAGTAGTCAAATTACTATCTTAATTACGAATCATCAGAATGAAGTTGGATTACCAACAATCGTAATTAGTCAAGAAAATTATAGAAAAATATTTGCAGATTTATGAGTGTACTCCCTTCCATCCCTAATCTCAGATTTATCAACTTACCTAAAAATATAGCGATGATATTGTGTTCCCGCTTAATCTGTATTAGTCAAGATACTTCATACAAAATACAAGATAGAGAAAAATCCAATACAGTAGATTTCAAGTTATTATATCCTTTAAGTTATGAAAAAGGGGAAAGGGAAGTTACATAAAAATTTTAATTAAACAGATATGAGCAATTCTACCAAAATTTGACCTTTAGGTCCCTGAGGCATAACTTTTAGAATCATGCATGCTTTTCTTTCTTTTTCTTAAACTGTAAAACTAATTGTTGTGAATCTATACACTAGTATTTATTAAAATACTAGTGATATTTTTTTTTCAGAATTTTTTTTTTAACATTCCTTACCGTCCCTTGATCTTAATGACAGTTTTAAAGCTTGGAGTCGAAATTAATAAATTTGTTTCAGGTAAATCAGATTTATTTTCATATGTAATTCAACTTAATTATTTTTAAACATAAATACTTAAAAAAGGTCAGGTATTTGGAAATTTCAATATTATTTTCTCTTTTTGAAACTTTTGTCCCCGGATTTTGATATCCTTACCATCTCTCGTGCTGAAATGAAGAAGATAGACACTAGATAGAGCTACATTGCATATATAATCATAAGAACTGGTCTGTAAAAAACTCACATTTCAGCCAACAGCAGATATTTTATCCCACCATGCTGCTTTGGGAAAAGCAGGCTCTACCAACAAGATACAGCAGCCGAATGGCTTACCGTCCCCAAGACTTTTTGTAAAACGTTGATAGGTGTAAAAAAATCACATACCATGTGGTTGTAGTTAGACCAAACATTTTGAAGGCTTAGAATGCAGAACAATTTTCCTACAATCCCTGTTACATTTTACTGTTGAAAGGGACAGTAAGGATCACATTGGGGACAATACTGAGTTATGCATTAATAAAATTAGTAGGGGAGGGAAAAGTAATTTAACCTTTCAAATGAACTTGTAGAAATATAAATTACTCAACTTTCTTTCATTGCTTTGTAAATGTTGGGCATTTTAGGTATGTTCATAATTTTCAATGCAAAATTTGCATTATTCTTTAAAAAAAACTTAGTTAAACTTTACCTTAACATTGTAACTACTATACTGTTTTGTATAACATACTATATATATTTTTCTTTTAATTGTAATCTAGTAGATGATTAAAAATACCATAGGACAATTTACAGTTATGAATATAAAATGTTGACCAATTGATACTGTATTCTTTTAAACACAAAATCTTAATGTTTTTTACCAGGATGTTTTCCATCTTATTTGAAAAATTTATTTTTATTTATCAATAAGTGTCTTTTCCTTATTTCTAGACTAAGCAATGGAGATCAATTTGAAATCAGGTGATGCCTTAGCTATTCCTGGTACATCACAGATATCAAGATGTAACAGAGAATTTAGACAAAAAGTTTGCTTGTGATGGAGTATAGTGCAAACATTAGCAATCAAATACCAATATATATGACTATACCAGCATCCCAACTTCTCATAGTAAAAAAGCCTATTCTCACAAGGAGATAGACCACCAAATGGTGGTCTCAGCACCTCAACTAAGCAAGGATCTGGAAAACCTGATAAAGTTATAAAAAGGGTCTGGTTTGTTATATATTCTGACAATTCATTGTATCCAGGAATTGAGTTTCTCTGCAGCCAATATCAACAGTTTTCTGTCAAGTATTATGACAAACAATTTCAAAAGCTATTTTTCGTATGAAACTTTGTTTTTAAAATACACTTAAATCTGAATGTTAAACTAACTCTAATTGCGTAATTACTTTTCAATTGTAACAGTCCCTGTGTTGTCCTTACATTCCCATCACTTCCATTACCGTCCCGACTATAAAACTTTTTGTAAATGCCTTCCAATTTGTCTGCTGATATAATTAATACCCTTTTTGGTGGCCCAACGTGTGTATTTAAAAGTAATTGTACCTTCAACCAATTTCCATGTGTGTATATAGATGTAACTTTTAAAAAATGAATGTAAAATACGAAAAGTTAAAATTATGACATTTCTATTTCGGCAAAGCTAACAGAAAAAATCCTTTCTCAATACTGTTTATTATATGTTTGCTATATTTTAGTATTATATGGTCACCAATATTAAGCATAATATGATTTTACAAAATTTAAAAGTCATAGGGACGATAAGGAAGTTGGTCCCAAACTTCAGTTCAATAAAACATACTGAGTCAGTTCAATAAAATTCCTTTACAAATGATCACTGCTGACTATTTTATAATAATCTTGAAACATTAAAAAGCATTTACATACCTATTTTATACTACTTTGTTAAGTTTTGTTTCCACAAATTTCCCTTATCTAAAAGTTAAAACTATGGTAGAGTTTCCCATATCTTCCTTTTGTTTTGAAGATCAAGTAATAAGCAAAATTTCATCAAGTTCGCAATAAAGCTGTGGATTCTAATAAAAGCGTACATACATAAATACATTATTATATATTATATATAGTTCACAAATACTATTTTTTATTACAAAGCGTTAAGAAATTCAAATGAAGAATGAGATACGGATTTTTACTTTTTCTGAAAAGCAGTCTAATAGTTATTGAAGCTCGTTAGATTTCAAATAGATAATTAAAAAATCTTATACTTAGCATTAAGAAATTTAAATTACAAGCCATCGTGATTGGCATATGTAAAATATTATACTAATGATTTAGTTTTGAAGTATGATATATTTTCAAAATGATATTTAAACTAATATAAATTATTCTATATTATCATAAAAACCAAATATTTAAAAAAAACTTATTTTATTTGAGTACATCAAAATGCCTCTATCTAGTTTAAATACGTTTTCCTGGATCTCTGTTTAGTATTTGAATTGCCCATTCTGATTATTTAAAATAATTTCCATCAATGCATGTGAAATTATTTAAAATCTAGGGAATCTATTTTGTTGTTTAAATATTAGCAAAAAATGTGACTAAGCTTAGTGACATAGATGTGCGAGGATGGAAAATTTTATTTGTACAACAAAAATTACTGATTAAGCGTTAGTTACTGCCATGCATAATGTAAGATTATTAATGAATGTCACTGAATATTATTAATAAAATTCTTATTTAGAAATGTGGAATTTTTTTACATGCATTTTAAATTTATTGTCAAATAATTCAATGCATATTAACTAAAAGTAAAAACAGATATTTTGAAAAACATATAAATTATTTCATATTCCAAATTTCAGCTAAGATTATTATCAATTTAACAAAGAATATTCAACATATTTTTTTATATTACCTTATATTAAATTTAAAATTAGTTTTTATTAAAAATCGTATATTGTACATTATTAAATGCAGGTGGAAAAACAACAAAACAAAACAGCATATAAAGTAAAAGTTAGTAACGTTTGTTTTATTTTCAACACAAATGAAATTTATGGTAAGAATCGACTTAAATTAATCTCCCAAATATATATAAAGGTAAGGAATAAATGAATTATTATTCCCCAAAAAATTACTTACTTTTGTACGAAGAATGGAAAAAGCTGTGGTTGCAATAAAAATCCAATTAAAGATTTTTCAGCAGGTCATACATTCGAAAAGGAAAGTAAATTCCCCTTTTTACCTAAGTTGAATTCCCAGCGCATACTCTAAAGGATAGCTACAATTATAATTAACTTCATTATTTATCATTGGTTAGATAATTTTTGTATTAAAGCATTCTAAAAAAAGCATCCCAAAAGTTATTTTCTTCTTACTTTTTTAATAGATAATATAGGAATAAATCATGCTAAAAAGGCCTTCTATCAAATCATCTTTTCTTTTTAAAAATTGCAACAGATAAAAAAAAACACTTAAGCATCGTTTAAATTGAAAACATTCGCTGAAACATAAGCTCTTAATTCTTGGTTCACCCTCATCAGTACTTAGACATGTTATGTCCCCATTACTTTTCACCCACTGTGAAAGAGGTGCAAATTTCTCATCCAGGGAATTCGAGTGGGTAACTTTTAAAATGGTATAAAAGGGGAAGAGCTAAATAACAATTAAATTATCTGCTAGAACAGAGACAAAGACCCTTAAACATGGGTGAGAGATAATTGCTTTAGTTAAATTCCTTTCGAGGGTAGATGGGCCTTAGATTCTCTGCATGTCACGTTTGACTAAAAGCTATCCTGAAGGAAATGCCTATAAGATTTTAATCAGGTCTGACTCGTTCTTCTCTTAAATTGGTCCCGGATTTCACAGTTTATACATATTACACATTTGAAAATGCATTCGGACATTTAATTACTTGTTCTAGCAAATGGTAATTACAGTCTTGAGGTCGGAGATCGGTAGTAATTTTGTTTCGTCGGAAATAAATAAATAAATAGATAAATAACAGTATAGAAATCATGCTTTCAAATATTATTTTATAAGATTTTCTTAAAGGCATTAGATTTTAAAAGTTAGTTATTTTGCAAATTACGTAAATATAATCATCTAATATAATTGAATATAAGAGTATGAATATTTCTTATGCTCTCATTAAAACACAGAAAATGCTATTATTTAAATGTTGTAACTATTAAGGTCGTTCAGTAGGTAAAAATAATATTAGTTAATAACCATATTTTGGTTCTTAAATCTTTGGAAAAGGCTGTTTGCAAGCAAGTGTCAATTTTTGATAATTATGTTTAAAAATCTCCTATTTATTTTCCCGCGTATGTTGACTAATTTCAATATCCTCATTCAAAATTGGTGTACTTTACGTTGAGTAATTCCTATTTAAATAGAAATATAATTGGGGTTTGTATCAATGTTGAGAACCACATTCACTGATAACCACAGTTTATTGAATTATTATTATTAAAAAAACCATTACTATTTTTATAACCGAAAGTAAGAATAAAAAAATCTACTGTCTATACGAAACCCTTTGAAACAGAAATTTTCTACAAGTAAAAGACAAGAAATAGTTGATTTTAGAAAACATTTCACAAATATAGTAATTTAAATATAACCGTACTCAATAGTAATTTTAAAGTGCTTAAAGCTATATATTAAGCTTTTAAGGATGTAAACAATCTTTTGAGGGTTGAATAGTCAATCTAAACAACTCGAAAGAACGACATTGAGGTAGGCTGAAAATGGCATATATCAAATCACGAATGGGTCCAACGTTGTCCGAATATAATTAAATATAGCAAAATCTCTAAAGTAATTTTAAAAAAAGTAGGACAAGAACGTTTAAGTTTGAATCAATAGCAAAAGATAAATTCATAATTAGAAATTTTTGTTATTTGCATTTTCTTTGAAATATACAATCTAAAATATACTTGGAATATTTTACAGAGTAGAAATATGACAAATTTCCCGTCTGTATAATTCTAGAAATAAACGCTGTACAGTTCATATTTTTAAATGATCACCCAGAAGACATTCCTCACTTGAAATTAGCACTTAGTTGTCTGTAAGTTGTTACAACGTTGTGGCACTTTACAGCTTTTGTATCAACCTTTGTATAAATTTAATCACTTGCAGCATGGAACGTGAAAGGTTATTGGGAACGATAGTTGCAACTGTATTTTCCAAATCTCCTCAATAATGTCTCATGTTACCATCGCATCAGAAATGTAGCTTAGAATGAGTCTCCAAAGACAGCCTCAGCTTTGAATGGGTAATTTTTAAAAAGTATCTGTAGTAGTATTTGTAGCGAATGTATGATACTAATTAAATTTCTAGAAATAATATGGATACTTTTCTTGTAAAAAAAGCCATTTGAAATTTTGAAATAATTCAAATAACTTCGAATCAAATAATGCCTCCACACCTACATTTCACTGTAAATTATTCTAGTCGGAACATCGAACACATTGTAGCGCCTCCTTTCACCAACTTTTACAGCAAATCATTATTGCCGTTGGACGTAGCAGCCATGTTCACTTGCTACTTCTATGATTTATTCTAGATAGAGAGGTAACTATTGAAAATCGATAAGGTCTGAATGAGTTAGTAGCAAACATTCCCTCTTCGAAATGCCGAATATCGATTATCAAGAGGGGGCTATTCTTCACTTGCAAAATGGAATACGGCCGACTATTCCCAGAAGACGTCTGATTATGGGCCATCTTAAATTCATTACTGACTTGCCAGTTCAGCATCTTAGAAAGTAGTTTTCTTTGTAGGTATTTCAATAATTAGGATTTTTTTATTATTGTTTGGAGTTTTAAAGTTTGTATTTTATTATAACTGAAGTATTAAAAGTCTAAAGAAAGCCTTGAAGAAAAAAAAGAATCTGAAAAAACGCAAGTTGGGTTGCGACATTTACTATATAGTTTGCTCGTCTGTAGAATGTGATCCTTAATTCTCTAGGATTAATGGTCTTGTAAATACCTCCAATCAGCAATTCTGGCTAGTGATTTTTTAAATTAGAAGTGGCTATGTAAAAACACTAAGTTTTGATTAATCGGTCAGTATGGGCAATTTTCTGGGATTATATACACTAGTCAACATTAATTACTTTATTCTCTTCAAATTGGTGACAGTTATGGCGACAAAAAGTACCTTTAAAATTCTAAAAAGCTGACCCATGGTTATATTGGAAAGGCTAGAATCCTTACTACAGTATACTAGAAATGAAAAAGATTGCTTTAAAATTAGTGTTTTGAATTAAATAACTAAAAATAATGGTTGTTTAAAAAATAATGGCATCACGTGTATACACAACACACTTCCAAAAATAATGTATTTCTGCAAATGTGATATTTATATTAAACATTTATTTTGGAATTTTAACCCCAAGTCACTAAAAAAAAAATCCTTCATGACAGTTATATTCCTAAATAATGAATTAAAATAAATTTTAATAACCATAGCAATATTAAAAAGTATTTACGCAAATAAAAATTAACTTTTCTTAAACCCTTTGTCAATAAATGATGCTCCTGCAAAATATATAAATACTTACTCAATAATTGCTCGAAATTAAAATACCATTAACCGAATATTCCAGAAGCAATTTAATTTAGTATAAAAACAATAAAATCAAATAACGTTTAATTCAATAAACCGAGGTCTCTTTCAACTTGCTCCAGAGGTCGATAAGATTAAACGGAACCATCCCACCAAATTAAAACCTTCCTCCCCCATCCCTTAACAAAACGCCACAAGATCAATGATTCACCCTCCCATGTTTTACAAAATTACTCAGCGAAAGTTCTAATTTTAAAATCCTCATTACCGAGTTAAGGGGCTTAAAGGAAATGTAACGCAGCGTATAAATTAAGCCACCCATGTATACACGTATTCTCAGTATGGTGGTATCTCCCTTTTTGCCTATAATAAAGCAGCACCCCTTTACCGCTAATGGCTCCTACTACCGAGTTGGCTTACTGCTCTTGACTTAATTTATTATCTGATACCACCAGGCAAATGTAGAAGCCAGGAATTGGCTCGTAGGGAAATGTGGTGAGATTTTCGGTTTGTGAGCATAGCTATTTCGGGAATAGGTTGGATAGTTCAAATAGTAAATGTATTCAAGGATACTTACAGGCCTAATGGCAAGAATATATTGGTGTAAATTATTTTATTGAGGGATGATGCTATTAGCTTATAAAAATATTCCTTTTCAAAAATTAAAATATATTCGAAACATATTATTTTGGAATTTTGTATGTAATAAAAGAAGGCTAAGAAAATGTAAGAAATTAGTATGTATTGGTAAAGACAGCGATTTATTTAATTATTTATAACGTAGAAATTAAACTAGTGAGCAGATAACTGAAATAATAAAAAAAAAAAAAAAAATAGAAGAACAATCCACTTGAATGCTTGTAAGAATAGACATCCATTAATTTACTCTACAAAATGACATTCGTATCATTTGTCAATGATTACAATCTACACACTACAATGTAATTTGTTTACATTCTTAAAATATATCAATAGTCTATCTTTCGGGCTGAAGAAAAATGTATTATTTAAAAGCCTACAAACTCAGACAAGATATAATACATCTAATTTTCAATCAGAAGCAGAGAAATAAGATAGAACAAATTATTCTTCTAGATTGATTTAAATCACAGTTTTTTAGTAATCTTCTGAGAGTGATTTTCGGGAGTAACCCATGAATATTATATCAATGTAAAATGCGTAAATGAATATTTTATCAGTATTTTACCACAATCTTCTTGTATTTTTAAAGGAATTTACATATTTATAAGAGAGTCTATTTAGAGATTTCAGAAAAGTCTATTTAGAGAATGCAGGATTTCCGCAAGACCTCGGATGAAAAATTCATAAGTGATATGTGTTTTAATAGCTTAAAAGTTACCGAAATATCATTTAAAACTGCATGTAATATATAAACATAGATTTATAAAGCTATTTAGTTTACATTATATTTTAATTAAAAAGTTAAAAGATTTTTTTTAAACTTTATCCACAATTGAGTTTGAAAGAATATCAATAGTGGTTTAATATATTTCTATTCTAATATGTATATTACTAATTCTAATATAATTTATTTTTTAAAATTTCCATACAATTTAGTACAAAAGAAAATCTATCTCACTTTATAAAAAGAATTCTAATAAAAAATTCATTAGAATATTTTTTGCGGAAATGTGTTCTATCCTCGATTCTTGAATGTAGCTTTCATAGAAACAACAAGTTAAAATTTCTCTATAAAATTTACGTTTTCATTCTAAAATTGATACTAATTCATATATTATCTATTTATTAAAGTTTCTAAACATTACAGTGGTCTTGTTAATTGAGATACAATATTAAAATTCTTGGTGCCTGTCCCCCCAAAGTGGGGACAAGCAACAAGAATTATGTTGTTGTATATACTCAGCAACAGATCTGTTGTTGTAAACAAGTTTCTAGTTTTGACTTTTATAGAAGACGAAAAATTTCTAGAAATCACGAACTTTCATACACAATTAAGATAACTACGAGTTTTTATCGATGGTCTCAATGTATCAACTAATATAAACAAGGGGTGTGGAACATCGCATAACTTTCAATTACACTATAATATTGATGTCAATTAATGTCATTTACCGTTTTATATTTTCATCATTCATTTAGAAAAAAATGGCCAGTTTGGGGGTATTTTTTGCGATAATTCTTGTATGGGTCTTTAAAAAAAAAAAAAAAAAAAAAAAAAAACCTTTTGCTAAATTGATGATTTTGGCGTTATTCTTTCCTACAAGTCTTATATTATCCTTTCTTATAAGTGAAACTGAAAAGGGAAGAAAAAACGATCGTTGATGAAGTATGCTCAAGAAAAGAGAACTCTGTGTTGAAGACATTCGTTTTTCAACTCTTTACGCCATTAAAGCATTTTTACGAGAATTACGGAGGTGAGGATGATTAGAACACCATAAAAGACATTACCACAACGATTTTGATCAAAATCATTCGAGTGGTTTTTTAGTAATCATTGAAAAACATGATTTTTCAATTGTAGTTACCTTATGCGCATGCGCTATTTTGACGAAAACCTTAATGGTAGATTCCATGGCCACCACCAACCAGCCCACCAATTTTGAACATCGTAGGTCAATTTGTTCGGGAGTTATGCTGACCACAGATACAAAGACAGATATTTTTTGGATCACTTCTTTGAAATCAGGATGCTCCAAAACGTGGAGAAATGCAAAAAACTAATAATAATAATAATAATAAAATCGAAATTATTATTTTTTTTTTTTGACCGAATACTATACTTTCATTACCTAATGTATATATATGAGTATATTAAAAGTAAAAAACTCATAATAAAGAATCTCTAACCTGTATAAACAAGATTTAATAAAAAGCGCAGTAAAATTCTAAACATATAATGAGGGAATATTGAAAGACTACAATTGTGAGATCTGAATATTTCAAAGTTATTAAAATAACAAATTTTGTTATAATGTATTTTTACTTAAAGTGGAGAAATTTATAAAATAATCTGTGGTAAAAACTCAATAAATTCTTAAATTAAATCTCATTTGACATTGAATTCACTGAGGAAATTAAAAGAAAAAAAAGAAAAATTATTATTATCACATTCTTCTTAAAGTAAAAAAAAACATAACCATGTGGATGAAGCTTTTGTAGAGATTCAGAACTTCAGTGGATAATAGGGTGGATCGAAAAAAAAAATTTCAGAATTTCAAATCCGACCTATGGGGAAAAGATGTTCTATGGTATATAGATACATGGAAAAATAATTAAAAAATTTAAATTTTAAGTTCAGTACTGCCACAAGGAGGATGAAGTTTAGGTATTTGAGCTTTTTTATAGCAAAAAGTCAAAGTCAATTGAATTTTTTTTTTTAAGAATTTCAAAACCTACCTGTACGGAAATGATGATCTGAGGTACATTAATTAAGGGAAAAATAAAATAAAAATAATAAATTTTATGTTAAGTTCTTTACAAGGGGAATGAAGTTTTGGTATTTAAGCTTTATAATGGTAAAAAGTCAAAGTGATTTTTGTTTAAGTGAAACAGGCCTTTAGTACTTTTAAATGTTTATTGAAATGAGAGGACATATACTAAAATGGTTACAGAAAAAAAAGCTTTAGGAACATATTACATCTTCTTAAGAATTAAATCAAGAAAAATCAAAAAATCTTCGGAATTACAGTAAACGGTAAGCACGTTTGGTGTTGAAAACTGGCTTGAGGTTTCGTGATTCAAGGCTATTTCTTTTTAACCCATCTCTTCTGTGTGATCCGCTTACAGCAGAAAATGCTTCTGTGACTATTCGTTCTGTAGCTTGAGTACGACAGGACCTTGATAGTAGGTAATGCTGTAGTATTGCCGTAGAAATGATTGCTGAGTTTACTATTGCTCCTGAAATCATGTCATCACTAAATCGTTCTATCGCATTCTCCCACTTAATCAAGTTCACATAATCTGTCACACAAGGGTCAAAAGTTGGTATGTTTAAGATATGGATATTAATCGCTAAAAGGGTTTGGGTTGCAGCAGACCGTTTGACTTTGTGCAAATTCAAAATTCTTTGGAGGACCGATTCCTTTGTGTTATTTCTGTTGTCAGCTAGCATTGATATCATGATATTTTCAGGAAAGCCCAAACCCCCGTTTAAAAAATTACTGGATCAATGACTTTCTTCAAATCAATTGAGAAATAACGTGATAGAAAGATTGATTAATGCAAATGCTCTGCACCATAGATTACCGATTGTTTGGTTTTGATCTTGAATCACATAGGTGCCTAGATGTTTACGATGAACGTAATTAATGTCAATAAAGCTTTGGTTGGACTTCTTATAAGCCAAATAGAACATGAGAATTATGTTGGGGGTTGTAAACCACCTTGAGGGGCAAATCTTTCCAGAGTTTCTCTTCAACAACCCTTCTCTGCTTTGTCCGCAGTGATGGCTTCACAAATTTCCATTATGCACAGTTGATCAGTACTTAAGTCTTTCTTGTTAGTCAGTTCAGAAAGGTTGGGCTTACGTGAATGATACTACAGGTAGTGTCTCGCATACGGTCACTCTTTGGCTTGGAACTGGCACACAAACCATTGTAGTGGACGCTTCAAAATCAGCTCCATATTTCGTATAACACCTTCTTTGATACTTGTGTTGACAGACTACCTATTATCGCAACCAACATTGTTGTATCTATGTCATTGTCGACGCATGACCTAGCCGACCAAATGGTATAGTGGTTAGTGGGCTAGCTTCTAGACCGCGAAGTTGCGGGTACGAGTTCCGTGTAAGGCATGGGTGTTTGTAAATGTATTTTGGCTTGTCAAATGACGAATGTTTCGGCGCATCATAACCCTCGTGTTGCTGATGGCACCAGATAATCTGAAAACAACCAAGTCGAAGCATGAACAAAATTATCGATGTGCTTTCCCTGAGATAGCTTTCAGTTAATATTCTAGCTTTGAAAGCGCGATATTTGTCCTAGTATTAACTTATTTTTCCCAAAATGCTGTAGTGGTCATTTATTGGTATTAAAACTCGTTTCCAGGTCTCTCTTAACTTAATTGCAACTTATTGACACGCGGATAAAAGTGTATTTAAATACACTGTACTTTGCTTCTCTTTTTGAATGCCAATATACGCACCTTATTACGTTTTTCGTACGTAGAAAGCATAATCGTGGGCGTATTACAGCCTGACCCAAATATAGGACAAATCATATCTTTTCTTATCAACGCCACAGTACAGTATTAGTCCAAGTACACAGACAAACAAATGTCACATAATAAAATTGTAATTTAATTTAATTTACAAGCACAGCGCTCAACGATTAGGAATTCCGTAAGCCGCTGACAACTGCCCTATAGGGTTTTAGGGCTGATTAAACGGTGATATGGGGGGGAAGGAGTTGGTCAAAAAAGGTTGAAATGTACATTGTACTACTAATTATTCAGTAATCATCACTTTTTTAGGATTTATATTGTAAAAACAATTATTTTTAGTGTAAAATCATTTAACGAAAATTAGGACTTTTCGCATTTTTTTCGAAAATTCAACCCCTTTGTGGCAGTGCAAAATTTTAAAATGAATTTTTTCAATTATTTTTTCCCTAATCTCTATATCATAGAGTATCTTTTCCCCATAGGTCGGTTTTGATTAATAATAATTTTTTTTCTCCATAGAAGAATAATCCACCCTAGTGGATAATCAGCTGTTTACCAATCTCTTGAAGAAGAAGGAAAAAGGTGTTATAAATCTGCTGAATAGTCCTGTAGGTATATTGTTGATTGCTTGATTGAAAATCTTCTACGATTGAAATAATCTTCTTAAAATGTGGATGATGGGGCCGTCTCTCATCTTGTTCTACAGTAAATAAAAATATGTTCGTTCTACACAAGGACACAATGCAAAAAAAAAAAAAAAAAAAAAAATCATTGAGCTCCTTATATACAGTTTTGTTAAATGGTTGGTTCCTTTTTTTAGAGCCATCTTAAGCTTTTTCTAATGGACATTTCTCATTTCCTACAGCACATTATTATACATATGATTGAGACCATAGAGAAATCTGAAAAACCAGCCTTTAATTTTAAAATTTTACCACCAGATGAAAATATGGCGCTTTAAGGGCTAATATAGATGTCAAATTAATTGGTGTAGGACACATTCGTAAATGATACTTTTAAATGCAAAAAGATACAGTCGAATTTAAGTTTAAATGTATGTAAGGTATTCCCATTGGAACCTTCGATTTCGGATTCAGAATTCTCTGGTACGATCCGGAGTTAGCGAGAAACGCTTTGAAACGTCGAACATCATTAGGAAATTTATTAAAGCCCCATACTTCGGTTGGACCAAGCTTTTTGTAATTCTTTTCGCTAGCCAAACGCCACCCTCTCCTCGTCTTTGGCAATAAACTTTTGGTTTTTACTCGAACACGACTTGCTTTCTTATAGCGGTCAACACCCCATGTACCGTTATATAAGTGATGATCTTTGTGGGAGTTAATTTTTAAAAATTAAATAAGAACGTAATTAGAATGTTTAATTCAAAAACATACTTCAGAGAGGGGAGGGAACACCGTCAATCACTCGAACAGTCAACGAGAGGAGATCACTCATATTCCGAGTGCCGACTGAACTTGTCAATCACGGAGAAAAGAACGCCGTTAAGTCTGGTTTTTATGCGTCGACAGAAGCCACGCCATCTTCGTTGTGAAAGGTCAAAAGTTTTCCCCGGAAGAAAAAGTTGGTATTTAGCCGGACTATACAGTGTAATTTACTGTGAAAGGGGAATCGGAAATGACGACGAATCAAGCCTGTCGAAGCCTAGCACGGCCCTTCACTGAATGACGAATAGAGCAACTCAGGATTTCCTACAGAAGAGTCTGACTTACAAATCTGGGAGTGTATCTACACTGAACTTCGAGACTTTGCTCTGACGAAGAATTACTCTTGGATTTGTTACTGGAACTGGATAGAAATATCAATTGGGTGTGCAAATCGAAAAACATCTATTCTTGTTTAATTGATGGGTTTTTTGAAATTTTAATCGTAACAGTTAAATATTTTATACTAGCTGAATACCCGGTGCTTCAATTTTAACTATGCAATATTTTAGCTAGCTATGAGGCCTCGTGTTGCGGAAATCTGTCATTCATGTGTAGGTCCCATTTTTTGACGCTTCGTTCGCTGAAAAGTTCATTGACGCAGATAAGCATGCTTACTTCACTCGTTGAAAGGTTCATTGTTATGCAAGCATAGGCTCTCTTGGCTCGCTGAAAGGTTAATTGCTGGGTAAGCATAAGCTCGCTTTACTCACTAAAATCTAATTGCTACGTAAAGCCTTAATATTAGAAGCCTCTCCCTTGTCGAGAAAAAAAATTCCTTGTTAATACAATATTGCAACACCCATTTCAGATAATTTTAACACGTGTTTGTGGAAAGCAAAATATGAGGCCAAAACTACTTATGTTGAAATTTTCAGAGCTCTATCACTATTAGAAGTCGCTTTTTGTGAAAAAGTAATTAAAAAACAAATTAAAATTGTAACATTATTTTTGTTACTTCTTGTCTATATATAGCTAGAAAAAGTCAGAGAGGCCACATGAGTTTAAAGAAAAATTTGTGTCGTTAAAAGCATAGCAGAAAATCTTGATATTTTATGGATGAAAGAGTATTTTATTATCTCAGACGTAAAAATGTCCCTAATTACCGATAACACTTAGATTGCACTAAAGTATTACAAATTAATTCATATAGGTTATAAGTTTAAAATTTGGGTTCTCCTCGCTCTGACTAGGCAATTTATTTTACAATATTTTGGAAAATTTAAAGCGTATTATGACTTTTATTTTTAGAGTAATTGCATTATAAGTATTTTGTAATAGTTGAATTTTAAGTTTGTATTCTTGTTTATATTATGATCATTGTGTCAAATAATTTTTTTAAACAAACATTGTATCCTGTACCTATGTTTTAGAAAACATTGTAAATATGATTGTCCTTGCATCCTTGTATAGAGATCAAGTGGATGATGTTTGATGTTTGGCTAGTTTTAGACCAAATCATTATTTTTTTTATGTGGAAATTTTACACATTTTTCCCATCTTGATGGAACCTCGACCACATTGAGGGAGAAGGGGGGGGGGGGTTGTAATGTATTCCCATTGGAACATTCTATTTCGGATTTAGAATTCTCTGCCGATATAGCGCACATGTCCCTAGGAAGTCCCCATTCCTACCCGGGACTCCGAACAACACTGTGGGGGAGTAATAGGGAGAGAGGCAAAAGGAGGTCCTAGAGAGGGACATCCCAAGTAGCTCCCTGGGAAGCATATCCCAGGGAAGCATATCCCAGGGAAGTTCATCCTAGGGAACACTTTCTGAAGCATGTCCCAGGGATCAACATCCCAAGGTTCTCCCTGGGTAGTCCCTTGTTTGTGGAAATGATTGTGTTTATTCAGCTCAATTAAAATGAATATTTTAGGACGTTTTTATGATTTAAAATAACCTAAGACTATATGATGTAAATTGACTCTGAGCATTGGTAAACAACTACCCCATTTGTATGAAAAAAATGACAAAACTTGGCGAATCTGTGATAAAATTAAATAATTTGTAAATACTATAGTGTAATGCTTACATTTCTTTGAACATTTCGTAAGTACACTTGTTTGAACATTTTCATTTTGAAAGTGGTTCATATTCATTTAAAAAATGTTTGGGATAAAACATGTTATTTCAAATTTCAGAATGAAAAAAAAAAATTACTATAAAAGATTGTCTAAACGCTAAGTGTGCGTAAAAATGCCAAATGTGACCAGTGATTTGGCAATTTCGGCAACGTTTTCTGTGTTTGTTGCAAATATAGCAACCTAATTTGGCAGGTGGTTTTCAACAACTTCGCTATTTCATTAGCAAACCGGAATTCTAAAAGCATGGATTCTGGTTTTGATGTGTACAGATTATTTTTAGGTGAGTAAATGTTATTTTTCCTTTCTTTAATCTATCTTAATTGCTGTTAGGGTAAGTCATTACGGTAATTCAAAAACATAGGCACCGACGGCGTGATCAATGATATTTTTCCCAAGTAGCCAGTAGCGTTTATATTAAAAACTATCAATTATTTTGTTTGTTACAATTTAGATTATTGCTTTGCTTGTCTTTCTCAGCATTAATTTGTTTATCTGTTGTATATGGAACTTATTGGCCACTGAGTGAGTAAGAACACAAAAGGCTTACTCGTTAATTATGTTGTTGCATTTTTTTAAGTGGGTAAATATTCCAGTTTTAATTTTTATCGACAGTATTATGAATGACAATATTCGACAATATTATAAATGTATTATGTTGAACTAAGTTTAGTTAGAATGCTAAAGGCAAATTTAATGTTATTTTTTATGCAGGAGGCAAATTGATTGCCATATGTGTTTGCTCTACAATAAAGTGCTCAATGGTACATTTGTCATTCATAATTACTTTTTTGCCTTGAAACTCCATTTGCTCATATTTCTGTACTTCTATAGAAAATCCTGATTACTTGATTTTCACCCGTCCTTGTTATTTACATATATTTTTTAGGAATTTAAGAATGCATTAGTAATAAAAAATGAATAAATAAATCACCGAGTTCTGAACTTAATAACTGGAAATAATATGCTCTTCTTTGTTGCTATGAAAGTGAGAATATCAAAAGGTTACAATAAAAAATTAGCCGCCGATATTAATTATAAATTGTCAAGTCTCTTTATTGCGGCTGCTGTCAAATAAAATGAAATTAAACTATTCAGTTGTGAATGGCAAATATGGTACAGACGTAAAATTGACATTTCTTAAGAGTGATTTTATTTGGCGTTTTTTTTGTTATTGTTGATAAATGCGGTTTCTAGAAACAGTGAGAATATCTAAGGGTTGAAATAAGAAATTAGCCGCTGAAATTCCTTAAAATAGCCAAGTGTCTTTATTGTAGCTGTACTCAAATAAAATGAAATGAAACTGTTCAGCTGTGAATTGAAAGTACGGTACAGATGTAATAACTGGCTTTTCTTAAACGTGATTTTATCTGACGTTTTTTCCACCCCGTTATTGATAAGTGCAGTCTCTGGCAACACTGAGAATATCGAAAAGTTAAAATAAGAAATAACCAGCTTGAATTCATTATAAATAACCAAGTGTCTTTATTGCGGCTGTAATAAAATAAAATGTAATTAAACTATTCAGTGGTGAATTGCAAATACGGTACAGATGTAATATTTGGCATTTCTGAATAATTCCTTATTATTAACCAAGAGTCTTGCGGTTGTAGTCAAATAAAATGAAATGAATTATGTACATGAATGTATATGAATGTGTTATGAATTTTTCCACTGAGGCAATGATGGCACAGTTTTTACAGTATAAAAATATTTATTCTCTCTTCAGAAAACTCACAAAATTTATTCACAGGCAACAGCGTAATCGCTCACAAGCTTCAACACTAGCTCCAGCAAAAAAACAACTTCGACTACAGCGATTATACAAGCTCACTCCAATAGGTAAACAAAGCGATAAGCTTTCATCGAAGTCCGAAGTCAATCTGAAAACTTTCCCGATCTACAGTCTTATTTATACTTGGCGCGAGAGAAGAATCGGGAAATTTCCAGCCAATTCGTCGGACAAGAAACATCTCGAAACTTCTCGATTGCTTTAGGTGTTGCCACCTTTTTCTAACCTGTATAATCGCTATTAATAACTAAAATAAGATAAAAATAAATTACAATAGAATTTTAAAATAATACGTCACTATTTACAATATATACAGACAATTTGTGCAACATTTCCCCCTTCTTAAAGACTGCACGTCCCGGGGAGTGAAGTCCTTAAGAGGAAAGGTCATTCAATCACTTCTATCAAAATATGGGGCTAGCCTATTGTGATGTACAACTCTAGGTTTACAGGAGGGTGTCCGTTGAATCCTTACCACGACGTCGTTGATCTTCTTAAGGACCACATACGGCCCTTCCCAGTTCGTCTGGAGCTTAGGAGAGAGTCCTTTCCGACGTTTAGGATTCCATAACCACACCTTGTCACCTTCCTGGAATGAACGTTCCGTGGCCTTGGCATCGTAGCGGACCTTCATGCGCTCCGTCATGATGTTGATTCTTTCTCTGGCGAACCGATGTAAGGCTTCCAAACGTGCCTGGAGATCATCTAGATACTGGACAGGCGAGGAAGGGGTGTCCGGTGGTCGTCCAAAGAGGAGGTCGCAGGGTATTCTAAGGTCTCTTCCGAAAATCATTTGAGATGGTGTATATCCGGTGGTCTCGTGAGTAGCACTTCTGTAGGCCAAAAGGAACAGTGGAAGTTTCTGATCCCAATCTTGCTGGTTCTTGGAAACGAACTCAAAGAGAGATGATTCAGAATCGTTCTATTAAACCGTTCGACCATTCCATCTGATTGTGGGTGGAGGGGAGTTGTGCGAGTCTTTTCCATGTCGAGCAAGTCACACAGCCCAGTGAAGACGGCAGAGTTGAAGTTCGTCCCCTGGTCAGAATGTATCAGCAGGGGACCGCCAAATCGGGAGATCCAATTCTGCACGAGGATTACTGCTACGATTGTGGCTTCCTGGTCCGGAATCGCGTATGCTTCTGGCCACTTACTAAAGTAGTCCATGACAACTAGGATGTATTTGTTGCCATTAGTTGTGAGAGGTAGGGGGCCTAAGACGTCCAAAGCAATTCTTTCGAATGGTGCTCCTACGTTGTAACGTTGCAACTTTCCACGAGTTCGGGTCTTCGGTCCCTTCCGCGAATTGCATGCATCACAGGACTTGCGCCACTTCTCCACGTCGGCCTTGGCTTTGTCCCAGAAGAATCTCTCCCTGACTTTCTGAAGGGTTTTCGTGACACCAAAATGTCTTCCAGTAGAACTGCTGTGAAGTTCTTCTAGAACGTTGGTAACTCTAGAACTTGGAAGGATTAATTGCCACCGGAAGCTTTTGCCATCACCGGACTCCCATCGACGGTAGAGAACTCCATTTTTCAAGTGCAAAGAGTCTCACATAGCCCAATATCTCTTCATTGTTGGGCTATAGCATGCAATTTCCTGCCAACTGGATTTTCCGGTAGCTGCTTCCATGAATTCAATTAGAGGTTTCAAGTCTTGATCTTCAACCTGACTCTTTCGAACATTCTGGTCACTCCAAGGGTCCACGTCTGGAGTAGTCGACTTGGTGGTTATTTTCCAAACGGTCGATGTGTTAACCCCAAACTTAGACTCGGCATTGGAACAAAATCCACAATTCTCCTGACATGGTCTTCTAGAAAGATCGTCTGCATTTCCATGGAACGTTCCTTTTCTGTGATGGATATCCATGTCGTATACCTGCAGGCGCTGAATCCACCTTGCTATTTGTCCCTCTGTATTCTTGAAATTTAGCAACCAAGTCAGAGACGCATGATCAGTTCTTAAAAGGAATTTTCGGCCGTACAAGTAATGATGAAAGTGCTCCACGGCCTTTACTATTGCCAGTAACTCCTTTCTTGTGACGCAGTAGTTCCGCTCGGATTTTGACAGGCTCTTACTAAAATAAGCGATGACTTTCTCCTGTCCTTCAATTTCCTGGGAAAGAACGGCGCCCACTCCCTCATTGCTGGCATCTATATCCAGAATAAAGTCATTGTTAACATCAGGAAAAGCCAAAACAGGCGCGGATGTTAAAGCGTTCTTCAGTTGATTGAAGGAGTCGTCACAGTCGGCAGTCCACATAAACTTCTGCTTGCTCTCTGTTAGTCGATGCAAAGGTCTGGCGATCTTAGAGAAACCCTTCACAAATTTACGGTAATATGCGCACAGGCCTAGGAAGCTTCGCAATTGATGGACGTCTTGCGGCCGAGACCAAATTTGCACAGCATGGACCTTGACTGGGTCTGTGCTCACTCCATCGGATGAGATGATGTGCCGAAGATAGCTGACTTTTCGCCTAAAGAGCTTACACTTTGATGGGCTAAGTTTCAAGTGGGCTTCCCTAAGCTTCAAGAACACGTTCTTTACGTTTTGCAAGTGTTCATCAAAACTCCGTCCGGTGATAATGATATCGTCCAAATACACCAGACAGGTTTCGTAGGGGAGTCCTCTGAGCACAGTCTCCATTAGTCGCTCGAACGTAGCCTAGGCATTACACAAGCCAAACGGCATAACTTGAAACTGCCATAATCCTTGCCCGGTAGTGAAGGCCGTCTTCTCACGATCGTCAGGATGTATCTCCAATTGCCAGTATCCACTCTTCAAATCCAAAGTTGAAAAACACTGGTTCCACGATAGAGTGTCCAGAGTGTCATCAATTCTTGGCAGAGGGTAGCTGTCCTTTTTCATAATTTCATTCAGCTTCCGGTAATCCACACAAAACCTGGTGGAACCGTCCTTCTTTCGAACGAGTACGATTGGAGAGGCCCATGGACTTGAGGAGGGTTCGATAACTCTATTATCTTCCATTTCATGTAACAGTTTAATGACCTCCTCTTGTTTTGCGAAAGGAAGTCTTCGAGGATGTTGCTTAATAGGTAAATGGGTCCCAGTATCGATTCGATGTTGAGTAAGCTTTGTTATTCCTACATCTTTCGATGACATGGAGAAAATGTCTTGAAATTCTTTTATAAGGTTTCCGATAATCTTCTCTTGACTTCTTTCTAAACGGGAGTCCTCGAGAAGCTGGTCCACTAATTCCGCGGGTGGTGCGGTCGGAAGCTCCTTCGATCCTCGTTCGATGCTTGTAACAGGTGTGCAAGTGGCAATTTCTTCTCCTTTCTTTATAACTCTTAGCATCACCGATGTTAGCCATTCTCACATGCACCACCTCTTGAGAGAGATCCACAAGCGTCGCTCCTACTAGTACTCCTTTCGGGACGCTATTCGATGATGGGAAGTCCGTTACTCCAAATCGGAAGGCCTTCGGGAGCTCGGCTGAACCCTTTACAACCAAATCTGTCATGGAGGGGATGGTGATGTCTTAAAGAGCTACTATTCGATATGCACACGGCTCTCCCGAGTCCAAACCGAACAGTGGAACTTCTTCTTTCCCTGTTTGAAGCTCACCTTTCTCGAAATTCAAAGTGATACCATTTTTCTTCAGAAAGTCCAGCCCGAGAATGCATGGGTCAATAATTTCAGCGACGTAAACGGTGTGAGTGTAGGTGTGAAATCCAAAAGAGATGTTAACATTTAATTTCCCATGCACATAAATTTTGTCACCAGTCACAGTTTGTAGTGAAACTGAAGGTGCCGTGTAAAGAGGTTGGCTGTCCAGGCGCCGGGCTACATCCGTCCGTAAGATGGTTACATTTGCCCCTGAGTCAACTATTAGACGACAGGGAGTTCCATTGATCTTGCCCTCCACGAATAAACCATGGTTTCCTCCTTGAAGGGATGAGATGTGATTGAGGCTGAGTGGGGCACCATCTGCTCTACACGGCGACCTCCGCCTCGCGAGATAGCAGCTCTTTAGTTTAACTGCTGAGACTCGGACGAGGGTTTGTCCCCTATCCTGTCCAATTCAGGGCAATCACGTCTGAAATGTCCTTCATGGTTACAGAACCAACAAATCACTCTAGTTTTTCGATCCCTCGAGCCAAGAATATTTCTCATAATTCGCTCCATCCTGTTTTACAGTTCTTGAAACTTCTTCGTGAAAAGTTCAGAGGAATCGTCCGTCAATGCTCCACGTACGAAACGCCGATCTTTTCTAGAAGCTTGCTGTGCTGCTTCTACTCTCATGGCATAGACGAGGGTGGACTTCAGATCTTTGCTGTCTGACATCCTGGTGGCTTGCTGTATGTCGGGATCTTTGATGGCATCCACAAAATACTGAAGAGATAGATTATCTCGTACGTCCGAGGGACAGTCTGGGAAATCGAGGAGCGACAGTCTTTCTATATCTGACGCCAATTCTTGAAGAGTTTCATTGGCCTTCTGTTGTCTCACTTTCAGTTGCAGTCTGTTGTAATCCTTTAGATGCTGCTCCCCAAACCTTAACTCTAACGCACTTGCGAGCGACACGAACTCCCCCCGCTTCTCTTCGGGTAGTGTCTGTAAAATGTCAGCGGCTTCCCCTCGAAGAGATGCTGCGAGATGGAATGCTTTCGTGAGGTCATCCCATCCATTAGCAGTGGCTATCATATCGAACTGAGTTCGATAGACGCTCCAAGCCGACTTCCCATCGAAAATTGAAGCCTTGATGTTGGGACGTGGTGCTAAAACTGCAGTGGAAACCTCCTCCCAGTTCGGTGATGCATCTGCCACAGTACCGCGAATTTCCAGTTTTCGAAGTTTCTCTTCCATAGCGTCAATAAACCTTCCCTGCTCTTTTTTCAGGGTAGAAACTTCTTCTTTCATTTCATTTCTAGCAGTCGTGATTTCTCTTTCTATGGTAGATACCTTTTCTTCCATTTCATCCCTTACAGCAATGAGAACGTCTTCTTTCACGGAATGCAGGACCGATGATGTTGTCTCCATAATTGTAGATTCTACCATTGAGGCTAGCTCGGTTTTCATCTCTTCTCTGATCTTGATTACGGCTGCTGATGTGGACTCGCACTTATCAGCCAACGCTTTCATGTCAGATGACGTTGCGTTTTGCAAAGCTTTAATATCTAATGATGTCGCTTCTTGACTGGCGGCAATTGCAGCAGCGAGTTAGGCATTTGTCTTTTCTTGGCGGGCTTGACCGTCGGCTATTGTAGCGGCGGTTTATTCTTGCCCAGCTTTTATTTCAGCAGCGGTTGATTCTTGTCCGGCTTTTATTTCAGCAGCGGTAGCTTGTTGACTGGCTTTCATTTCGGCGGCGGTGGTTTCCTGTTGGGACTTCATTCCAACAGTCATTTCCATCAACTGCTTCATTTGGTCTTCCATCATTCCTCTAGTTGTCGGCATTCAAGATGATTAAATCCCACTTCTGACACCACTGTTATGAATTTTTCCACTGAGGCAATGATGGCACAGTTTTTACAGTATAAAAATATTTATTCTCTCTTCAGAAAACTCACAAAATTTATTCACAGGCAACAGCGTAATCGCTCACAAGCTTCAACACAAGCTCCAGCAAAAAAAACAACTTCGACTACAGCGATTATACAAGCTCACTCCAATAGGTAAACAAAGCGATAAGCTTTCATTGAAGTCCGAAGTCAATCTGAAAACTTTCCCGATCTACAGTCTTATTTATACTTGGCGCGAGAGAAGAATCGAGAAATTTCCAGCCAATTCGTCGGACAAGAAACATCTCGAAACTTCTCGATTGCTTTAGGTGTTGCCACATTTTTCTAACCTGTATAATCGCTATTAATAACTAAAATAAGATAAAAATAAATTACAATAGAATTTTAAAATAATACGTCACTATTTACAATCTATACAGACAATTTGTGCAACACTATTCAGCTGTGAATTGCAAATACGGTACATATGCAATATAGGAAATTTCTTGGGTGTGATTTTTTTTTTTTTTTTTTTTTTTTTTTTTTTTTATTGTTGATAAATGCTTTTTCTGGCAACAGATTTTATTTTAATTTTATTAGTATTTATATTTGAATGGTTTTCTTATTTTAACGACTTTTCTGATTGCCAAACGTCCTATACTGCATTTGTTCCAATAATACCCAAATTATTTAGACATTTTTTTTTCTTAAATTTCACCGAGTAATTTTCGTATTAAAAGAATGAAATGTTTCAAATTCATAGAAAATTTTATTTATTACAATTACTAAATAAGCCTTCTCTCAACTATATAGAAAGTTAGAAATGCTATTATTCCGACTGTTATTCCTACTTTACACATTCATCTTGTGAGCTCAAGTGCTTCACACACTAGCACTGACATTAATTTTTAAGCTCTTCATAATTTACCAAGACTGTCGGTTCTGATAAGTAACCTTTTTATTATGGAAGTTTCTTTTATTGGCTGCTCTTTTAAGTGCAGTATGAACCTTTTGTTGCAAGTGTGGCAGCAAAATCTAAAGCAACTAATATTTTCATTATGTTTACCTTATGGTGGAACGCAACCTAAGAAAATTTCAAATTGGTGTCCCTATAAACTTAGCAACGCCTCTCAATTTGGAACTAGTATAGTATTGTTGTGATACACTTCAGTCTTTGTTCTCCCTGGTATGCTACATATTCCTTGATATGATGTACACATCTTAACTCGTTTTTTACAAATGTGCAGTTATTTTGTTCAGGGATGCTACAAATAGTGATTTTGGTCAAATAACGAATATTCGGCCTATGGACAAGTCAAATACTGAATATTCAGCCGACCGAATATCTGATGTATTGTTTCCAATAAAACTTGTCTTAATTACTACTTATAATAAAAAATAGGATTATTTTATATTATAAAAACATAGATGACTGGACTTTCATGAATGACAATTTTCTTGTCACGGAAAGTTTACATAACACAAATAGCTGTTCTCATATCTTTAAAACTATTCAAAAGGACACATCTTATGTTGTAGGCAAATTTTAAGACATATGCATCCCCTGAAATTCATAAAAAAAGAAGGAAAAAAAAAACATTGTAAAATTGCTGTGGATGTGCCTTATAAGTATTGACATTCTTTTAACTATTGTATAATGAAACTATAATCATATTTCTATAGAGTAGTAATCTACAATAATAATTAATTGGCAATAAATAGAAAAAGAAATTATGTGGCTGCCTAAAATCGAGATATTCGGCCAATCTGAATATTCGATTCAGTGGCTAAGTACCGAATATTCAGGACATCCTTAATTTTATTGTTCTACCCATAGCTGCATTATAATTTAAATTTTTGTGATTAAAATCAAATTTATTCAATTTTCTTTCTTTAGACCAAGGAGGTCAGAAATTTAAAATCCCTTTCTCTCGCCACTATGCTGCACCTAGAAGGACATAACATCGTGTTCAAAGGAAAAAGATTTAATCAGATGCATCAGCCTCATCGCTCCCACCATGGGTGAACACCACCAACACTGGAGTAACACCAACGCATCTTCCAACCTGTGTTCTACATTATAATATGCTAGGCTGTAAGGTTTGCGGTATCGTGGACTCAACACGTTACTTTGGTGTCCCTTACGAGTGTCACTGCTTCTGACATAATCCTATTTGCGTAGTACTCGCCCACCCCTGCAACGACTTCTCAACCAACTGACTTGCACTTTCTGGTGCACGCTCTAGCCGGGATCGCAGATCCCTCCCTAGACCCTGCTCTATCAGATATGTCATACGTATTACATGAATTGCCAACGTGGGAAGAACTATTCATTTCTGGTGCTACAGAAACACTTCAAAGTCAGATTCATGGACACTGCTTGCGATGATTTGCATTGATATCTAGTACTCTTTCGTTATATGAGTGTCAGTTGGCGCCAGACCTAAATGTTTACACGCTTAAATGTATCACCAACCCTACATATTTACGGGTTATTATAGTTTTACTAGAGGATCGCTAATTTTTTAATATAGGAATTATAAATAATTTGAAGAGGTTGTTAGTTATGATGAATGATCACTGAAATTTGGTGGTTTTATCTGGTACCCGGAAGAGTACATAGTTTTTGACGTATTAAAATACTTCATGTTAACAGTTTACAGTCGCTTAATACTTGTGGCCGTTCTAATATGTGACATTTTAAATCGAATCGTTTTTTATTTTTACTCATGGAAGATTTCATTGTTTTATTTTGTAGTAAGAAATGAGAAATGTAATCACGAAAAAAGTACATATGTAAAAAAGCAATTTATTTTGCCTTTTTAATTTGTTTCTTTCATTCCCAACTTGCCAAATCAAATCTTTTGTGACTACATTATATACTTTTTATTCCTTTATATATAATTTATTAGTTCAATTTGAAGTACGTTTTTAGTAAACTAAAATTGAAATCATTCCATACCAAATTTGGCCAAGCTTTATTCATAGTCTGTTATTTGTGTTTATAAATTGATTGGGAACCTAGAAAATCATATAAATTCTGTTTCAATATTATTATTTTTTTTACTACTCTTGGATATCTAATTTAAATAAAATAAGAAATTACTCGGAACCCTAATATGCAACCAACTTTTTACTGAAGTTAGTATGGATGTTTTTCTACCATAGTAGTGTCTAGAATTATTTCATTTTTAGATTGTCTTTTTGTATTCATTTAAAATTTCTTTAATTTATTAGTCCATGACCTTGCTTCCTCTTTTAATATTCTTGTTTTAGTTAAAGGAACATTTCCAAAACGAAACTCCAAGCGAGCCGATAAAATATTTTCAGATGTAGCTGTGTTCCAGAAGAGAATTTTTTACTATACACAATAAACATATTTTTAATTACAAATTTTGCTATGGTTTAATTTGTTTACATAAAATTTCTTTGCTGGTAAAACTATGTATTGAATAAATTTTGACACTTCTATTAAAATATAGGAATCGATGTGATTTTCAATAAACAACTTTATTTTAATATCGTTCATTGAATTGTGTTTTAATGTTAAATAGTTCTTTTTAATTGAAAACTATTTCCATAAGGGATTTTCATTTATTTAGGTGGTGAAATTGTTTACCAAGTTTCTTCATGAGTATTTTACAAATTTTGTGTTTCAATTCTTACAAATAAAAACTTTTTCAGGTGAAACCATTTAAGATAAAGTGAATTGAGGTGCATTTTTCAAACTCATATTAAAATACAATAGCAGATGCAATTTTAAATAAAATCAACTTCAATTTACTGTAGTATCATTGATCATGAAATTCACAAAACAAAAAAGTTCAAGGATAAAAGATTAAGTAGATTTTACTTATTGAAAACTTTTCCATAAAATTGAATTTTATTTATGTTGTAAAGTTGTAGTTTTTCATAAGTATTTAGCCTACAAATTTTAGATTTGAATTCTTTCAAAGGAAATTTGTTTTCTGGGTAGAACCATGTAATCAAGATGAAATTAATTTAAGTGCATTTCTTCAGACAGAAGATACTGTAGTAAATGTGATTCTAATTGTAAACATTGGTTCAATTTAGTATGATTTATTCTTTGATTTAATGTTATAAGTTTTAGTAATTGTTGAATAATAATTTAAGTATTAGTGGATGAAAATATTTTCATAAAAAGGAATTTTAATTATTTAGATGCCATAATTATTTATTTTTCTAGGTTATTTTAAGGGGGAATTTAGCAATTGGCTCAAAAGCCATCTACGTGCAGAAAAGCTTTCAAGAAGTGACATTTCTTAGTGTAATTTTGATATTTGAAGATGTCATAGGAAGCAAAAATAACCAATACAATCATCTCAGATATTAAATTAGATTTCTTCACTGAAAATAAATAAAACCCATGCACGATTAGCCTATACGCTACGGCAGGTTGGTTGACCTTGAAACCTCCCTACTGCTTCCCATATCGTTCCCTAGTAGTTCCCCGTGGTGACCTCCTGTTGAAGAATAAGAGAAAGCGGACATTTTACGCTCCTGGGGTCCTCCCTAGGCCGGCAGAATTTGGGCGCTCCTGGGGAGGAATGCCTTTATCCTGAGGGAGGGCCATGGGACTTCCGTGGGATTTCCGTGTGCTATATGGGTGGTATGTGTCGGAGTTTGCGAGAAACGCCTTGAATTGTCGAACGTCACTAGGAAATCTATAAAAGCCACATACTTCGGTTAGACCACACCTTCTGGAATAAGTATCTCTGCGCTAGCCAAATGTCCCCTTCTTCTCTCTTCTCTCGTCTTTGGCAATAAACTTTTGGTTTTTACTCGAACAAAACTTGATTTCTTATAACAGTCAATACCCAATGTACCGTTATATATACATTACTATAGTTCTTGAAGATTCATCTGCAAAAGTTAGATATTTTTATCGAATTAAAAAATTATAAATTAATTTATTTCTATATTTATAGAAATCACTTAACCATTACTTCAATTGTACTTATGCAAAGTTTCAGGTTCATTTCTACAGGCCACAGTCGGTTATAAGCACATAAGCATTGAATTATAACTACTAGATATTAAAATCAATAGCTATCTTACAGAATTATGTTATATAAAATTCGTTGAATAGAATCAAAATCAAATATTTTATACTATTTCCTGTTGTTCACAGTTTTCATTTTTGTTATATAGTTTTAAACTTATTGCATTAGATATTCATTTTTTTCTTGTATTCATTCTGAAATATATGTGCATTCAAATGTGTGTACATTTGAATAGAAATAATCTACAAAAAGATCAAAATTCTTCTTTTAAGGATCAAAATCCTACGGCTAGTAAGTTTCTTTTCTCCTTGTTATCACCTGAGGGAGACTGTGGACTATTCACATAGGTGTGAATGGACGGGGTTCAAAAGTATATTCAGAGTTTTGAAAAGACACTTTTATGTCCGATATTTTTGTAAAAACTTCTTATTTCAATAGTTTAAAAATAAAGTTAAAAGAAAAATCTAATACTGTCACAAAACTTTATGCAAGAACATTTATTTCTTTGTGAAATATCCAACTTACTCATTCGAACTTATACATTCTTTAAGCTGAATAGTTTATAAGATATTACAGTTTGCAAAAAGTATTTTAAAAAATCGACGCATTGAATTTAAAAAAAAATATTTTGTATTTATTTTATTGCATTATTTATGTCAGTTTTAAATTGCAAAAAAAAAAATGCTTAAAGTATATTTTTAATAAATGATTATTAGCAACTGACAATGAGAAAAATCAACTAGCGAACCTTAATACATTTTCTTACATTCAATTATTTCCCATCCGATAGGGCGGTCGTTGCTACAGATATAGGCCAATCTCGCCCAATGCTGGATAAAATATACTGAAAGTTTTGAAATGTTAATGGACAGTTTTAAAATTGAAATATTTTATTGAAATATTATTAAGAAAAATGTAGGGCAAACATTATATATATATATATGTTTATTTTAAAGTTTTCGAGAAAAAAATAATAATAATAAAACATTAAAACTTTTGAATGAATATCTAGTTTCAACCAATATTTCAGGACCCCTGCTACCGGCATTGACTAATACTGGTGTGCTACCTGAATCATTATGAACACCGTTTATATAATCTCATTTAAACTATCTATGACTTATGTATTTGGACATTTTATTTCATTTTATATAAATGCTTTATATGTGAATGCGCTTTTATATTCTATAAACTGAAATTATCCTTTGTTAATTATGTGAAATAACAATATCATCAGGCCCGTTTCGTCTAAATTACGTCAAACATTCTCTGGATCTCAAACACAAGAAAGACTTGTTTGAAGAAGTTCCCTCCTAAAATGTTCTCCATCATATTGATTTGAAGAGTCTTTTATGTAAAGTCTACCACTGTGAAAAAAGCGTTCATTTCAATCCTTAACAATACCTTGTCTTCGCCCAATACCGATTAAAATATCCATCGGTATTGACTTTTTATAAATACAGACTGCTAATGTTGGCAAACACTAAACGCAAACAAAGCAACAAGATCATTCCCTACCCCTTTGGACGTTGTTTAGCGAAAAGTAAATGCCCCACTAGAGAAAACTATTTCTAAGAATTGGATTCAAGATGGTCTCGGATGTTTACGCTGAGATCTTTAGCGCGGAAGTAAGTCATCATATAGAAGGAATAAATTTTATTTCGTCTGGGGTTCGATTTCGTGTTTGCGAAGGAGCCAGTGTCAACACCGAATTGTTGGTTTTCTTTGTCTCATCTTCTTGTCTGTTACTTTGGAAAGGTGGAATATTGGACCTATTGGAATTTACAAACTGCACGCACATTTGGAATGCTAAAATTACACTTTACTAATAGCAATAAGTCCTCATCTTGAATATCGTTTGTATAAATAATGCTTTCAATGTATAAAGATATAAATGTATTTATATTTCAGAAATAACTTGATGGATTGAAGTTGAAGGGGAACTTTTTTATTAAAAAGTTCATTCACGCAATAACTTCTGAATTCATCATAAACTATTTTTCCTCTGCAATCCAATTAATCCATATTGAAACACATTTAATGTTGTGTAATAGGCTGTCTTGGTTACCAACAACTGCTAACTAGTTTGGGGGAAATGCTATTATGGTGAAAAAAACTTTATAATTTGTATTTCAACATTACAAAACGACTTCCTGGTAAAAGGTTTTAGGGTTTTCCTTTCAGCTGGACACAGTTACGGTAAACTTTAACCATGCAAGATAACCAGAAGTCACCTACGTTCTATTTAATTTGAAGTATTTTCAGTAGTCAGCATTATGTTAATATAGTTGTAATTATCTCAGTGCAATAATTGGTTTACTGTTTTGCGCAAGAAAAATCTAAAGCCTTATTTATAATACAGAAAATCTTTCAATTAACATATAATTATTTTTGTTTCATCACTCATAATGTTAGTGTACTAATTAATACAACTTAATTATTTGAAAACAAACTTTAACAATCTTTCACATGCGTAAACACACAATATACTGTTTTGCTTACACAGAAATATAAAGTAACAGAATTGAACATCTTATCCAAATCTAGCCTTTACCAAATACGATTTGCCCGACCCTGCTGAACGCATACAAATCCAAAGCCCTGCATTCGAAAACATCCAACTTTATTCGACACCTACAACATACATTCTCGTCGCCTTTTCACCCACTGCACTTAAAACTCCCATCTCGACAACAATCCTTTGCAACCTTTTCTGCGACGTCCGAACAAGAATCCGTTGCAAAACGAAAAATGCACCGTAAAGAAAGTGCAAAATCCCTCCCCCCCTCCCCCCACCCTACACTTAAAATGAGCACGGCTCCTAAGACATGCTTCCAACCCAACATCCTTCGGCTTTTCAGACACGACAAAAAATAGACACAACCAATTTATTACGTCGGGATTGCGACTGGATTTGCCGCGCAACATACAGTGAGGGGAAATATCTGATTGCTCGACAAGCGACAGGAAAATTGGTTTAGGAAAGTGGATCTTGGGTTTGGAGTCCTCCTTTTGTTAGGGCTTATACGGGAGAAAGTGTAAAGGAATTTTTTGAGATCTATCCGGGATAATAGGGCAAGAGGAGCTACTGAGCTTTGCTTTTAGTTACATGAATAGATTGTTAAGTAAAAGGGAAGTAGGAGTATTGAAGTTGAGATCGCCGTGAAAGGGAGAGCAATTAAGGATATGGCTTCTTTTCGTATATGTATTTTGTGAAAAGTGGTGTAGAAATTCTCTGCTGAAATTAAGTGTTTCAGAATAACACATTAGATCTTGAAATTTACTGTAAAAAATATAGAAATTAAACATTAGGTAAAACACATAAAGAGATAAGTTGCAGGATAAAGGCAAATTATCTAACAAAGCTAATGGTTGGTTGGTTGTATTCAGATTATCTGGCGCCGTCAGCAACACGAGGGCTATAATGCGCCGAAACGTTTCGCCATTTAACAAACCAACATACATTTACAAACATCCATGCCAACACGGGACTCGAACCCGCAACCTCGCGGTCTAGAAGCCAGCACGCTAACCACTATACCGTTTGGTCACACAAAGCTAATGAATTTTTTTTTTTTAAATTTAGACATCGAGTATAATTGTTTGAAACGGATTTCTGTAAGCAGTAATTGTACCAAACATGTATTAATTTATTTATGAATGTTTTCTAGTGTATTGTATTATGAATGTTTTAAGTAAACCTAATTAGAATATTTAATCTTTTAAATTTAGCTTGATGTTCAATTGGTTACCGTGAAGACGTGAAGAAAGATGTATTGTTAAAAAAAAATAACCTCCTCAATACCTTCACAATAACCTATCACACACACACACACACACAAAAAAAACCCTACTTTTATTTTCCAAAACGACTGAAAATGTTATAAAAGACAGAAATTTTGAAATAATAATATAATTATCTATAACTTAATAGTTAAATTTTTTTATTATAATATATATATATATATATATGTATATATATATATATATATATATATATATATATATATATATATATATATATATATATATATATATATATATATATATATATATATATATATATATATATATATATATATATATATATATATATTAAACAGTAATATTCAAAATTGTACATACATTGAGATTTACAGTAACAAAAAATACACTCTTGTATAATTGACAACAAAAAGTATTGATTCAGCTACAAACAATTCATTTTACAATTAATTTTGCGTCTTAAAATAAAATCATATTAATAAATGCATCTAAGGTAAAAGGATATAGTTTTTTACTTTCAATTAATATAAATAGTATTTATAGGGTAACAATTTGTATAAATAGGGTAACAAAAGTACAGTATTTGGTCAAACATATTTTTTTTTTTTTTTTTACATTTTTCCGAACATCCCGATTACAAAAAAAAGTGATCTAAAAAAAATGTATGTATGTGTGTATGGGTTTACGTGGGCAGCCTAACTCCCGAAAAAACTGACTTACAATATTAAAATTTGGTGTGCGGGTTGGTAAAGGCACAAGGACCTACCGTTAAGGTTTTTGTCAAAATCGCGCATGCGCATAAGGTAGCCTTAACCTTTGAAAAAATCATGTTTTTCAGAAATCGCTAAAAAACGGCTAGAACGATTTGGTTCAAAATCACTGTGGTAATGCCTCTTAAGGTGTTTTAAACACCCCACTTCCTTAATTCCAGTAAAAATGCTTTAATGTCGTAAAAAGTTGAAAAACGAATGCCTTTAACGCAGAGTTCTCTTTCCTTGAGCATACCTCATCAACGATAGTTTTATCTTTTCTCCCTAGTATCACTTACCAGAAAGGATAATATAAGAATTATTGATAAGTATATCCAAAATCATATTTCTGGTGAAGTTTTTTTTTTTTTTAAAGATCCATACAAGAATTATCGCAAAAAATACCGCCAAACTGGTAATTTTCGCTAAAGGAATGACGAAAATATAAAAACGGTAAATATCACAAATCCACGTCAGTAATATATTGTAATTAAAAGTTGTGCGATGTTCCACACCTCTAGTTTATTTATAATAATAAAACAAAGAGTCCGTGTGTCTTTAATTGTATCTTTGACAAACAGAATGTTAAAATTTCACTTAACGTTTTTTTAATTATTTTTTTTTACAAAACAATTTCTAATTGGGCTATTCTATGAAATTTTCAACATAAGTATTTTTGGTCTTTTAATTGGACTTATGATAAACAAAAATTGTAAATTTGTATTAGTTTTTTTTAATTGACATTTTAATTAATTAATAAATAGTTTATAAAAGACATCTAATCGAGCTCGAAAAATTGTAACATAAGTCGTTTTGGCCATCTAATTGAACTTTTGGAGAAAAGAAAATTAATTTGTTTTTAATTAATTTTTTAATTAATATTTTTACAAATGGCTACTTTTAATAGGCCTAGCTCTCTGAAAATTTCAACATAAGTAGTTATGACCTTCTAATTTTGCTTTTCACAAACACATTAAAATATTCCCAAGTGTTGAAGATGCTGTATTTTTTTTTCTTGGTAGAGGAGGGGGTTCTAATATTGATGGTTAATGTAATAATTAATTTTTAGTGAATGTAGCGAGATTATGCTTACGCAGCAATGAACTTTTCAGCAAGAGAAGTGAGCCTGTGCCTATGTGTCAATTAACTTTTCAGCGGGCGAACGATATGTGCTTGCGTAACTATTAAACTTATCAGCTAGCAAAGCGAGCTGTGTTTATTTACCATGCGAAACGAACCCATTTGCGAAGCGCCAAAATCTGTGAGCTATTCACCAATGACCGGTCTCAGCAACGCGGAGCCAAGCAGCTAGTTATTTATATCAGCGATTGAATTTAACAAAGGAATTACTATATACATATTAATATTTAAAATTTTACCAAGAAAACAATGGCATGTCAAAAGTAGTACCTCAAAATGCAAATTAAACTTAGGTGAAAAATATTAGGGTTTCGCACAATGTCAGATGGTGAAAAATGAAATCCTACACCTGTGTTTTAAAATAAATATACTAGGTAGGTGCCAGTTAAATTAACACGCTTACTGATTACATAATAAAATATGTAACACTATACAAATTTGTAATACTTTTTTAATGCTTCTTTTAAAATGATGGTGACATGCATCACTTATAATTAAACTTTCACTGATTCTGAAATGAAGAGGTGACTTCATTTTATTTAATGCTTTACGATAGTTACTTTAAAATCAGCAATATAGTGATGCATTTTTATCAAGATTATTTAGATTGAAGTAAATCGACTTTTACAAATGTTCATATCCAATTAAAAATAGAACTAATTTTAACTTTAATGCGTTTACTGAACTAAATGCTTAATTTGGTATCATATTACATGACAGGATACAAAATATTAAAGTTGACACATTTCTTAGTTTTAAAGAAATGGGACAATTTCATTTTAAATCAACAATATATATCTTGATATCGAAGTACATGCTTTAAGTATAGAAATATATATTACAATTAATTCTAGATAATTAAAACTTGATAACAAAAGTACTTAAATATATATAGAACAAATGCTTGAAAAAAATAGTTAAAATCAAAAATTCTTTCTTTAAGCTCGTTAAATAAGCTACATAAAATAATTTATCAAACCTAAATAATAGTATATTATAAAATAAGTAACTTATATGCAATAAATCAAAAAATGTAAATATATTATGATACATTAGTTTAAACCTATATCTATTATTTCCCGCAATATCTTTATTGACATTATAAAAAACTAAATATTTATTCTTATCTCTTTAGAAAGCACCTAAGAGTACACTTTTTTTCAAGAGAAATTTATACGGTAACAGAAAACGGGAAAAATGCTATGATACAAATACAAATACTATCTACAAAGAGAATATGAAAAGAATGAGATCAGATAGTTGTTGAAAAATACAAATGAAAAAAGATTCTGATGTTAGGCGCAAAGTTGGGATGTGTATTCGATCTTTATTTGTGGTATTATTACATTCCAGGTAGAAGATTTTCTGTGGACTTCTTTGTGAAGATTATTCTCATGTGATTAATGTTAAAGGAGGAATTCTAGTTTTTCTTATATATGTTTTATTTACGTCTGCAAAACTTCTGATGGGGATATTCTGTTGTTTCATTTACTTTTAAGGCAGTGGATGAAGTACTCGTACATGTATATATAATGCAATGAAGATAATTTGTGAAGATTCAAATGATTAATTAATATACTTAAATATTTAGTTTATTTTTTAAACAAATGTTTATAATAATAATTTTTAAAAATGCATTCATTTTTCATATTATGCAATGTCAAGAGTTTTTTCTTACAAATAAGAGCATAAAATGTGTTTCTAAAAAATAACTAGCAACGTTATTTCCAATCATGATATTTTATGTGAATCACATAATTACTTAAGAAGTACCACCTAAATATATACTATACTTTAAAAAAGCTTTTCAAAATGTTTATTAACATATTTTTATATTTGCTTAAAGGTAGGAGACATTTGCGTCAACCTTCAAAATGCTATAATAGTTATTTTAATTAAAACATTGTAGTTTATATATATATATATATTAGGGTGGTTCGAAAAAAAAAATTTTTTGAAACGCATGAGGTGAAAAAAGTTGATACGCATCTTGATAAGAAAAACTGTAAAAAAAATTTTGAAAAAAAAATAATATCTTCCGATCGCGCATTCACCTCAAAGTTTGGAGAAAATACAAAAATAACTATTTTTCCTAAATTTTTTTAAATTTCTAAACGTTATATATTTGAAAAGCAATGTGTACTGAAAGGATGGTATAACACAGAAAAACACTATTTTATGCATTTTTAAAATATATATTAATAATAAAAAATACTCAAAAATTAAATTTTTTGTAAGAAATAATGATTTTTCTGTAAAATGGGTACTAATGTTATTTCTTACATTTTTTTATTTTTTTTAATTTTAAACATGCTATTATTCATTTGGTTCACTTTTTTCTCGAGCTTTCTATCCCAGTGATGCACTTTGAAGGAAATTTTTGTTGAAAAGTCGGGCATTATGGATCTTTAAAAAAAAAGTGCTGTCCTAACGTCTTTTGCGTCAGCGTCACCCACTTTTGTCTTGTCTCTACATAAGCGTTCCACAGCTTGTGAGTGACAAGGAAATGAGTTGAAGTCTGATTTCAATGGTTCATAAGTAACACAGATACGCTGGCCAATTTCCCCAGACATAGGCCAATCTCGATGTGAAACGTTGTGAATCGGTCGTTTGGAAACAATATTAGCCAATCTCGCCCTATTCTGGATAAAATATAGAAGAGGTTTTGATACGCCGATGTACAGTTTTAAACTTGGGATATTATATTTATAAGAAACAAAACTATGTGGTGGTTTTGATTTGTTTGTTTGTTAAAAAATCGTGTACTTTGGAACTATGCTCGATCAAACTAGTCAATTTTCCAGTCTTCCCTGTTTCCACCAATACAGCTGTGCTACCTCGGATGTGCCAGTCTCTACTAAGTAATGTCCGTTTGTTTCTCTTAACAAAGGAGGTGTCCTATTACGAGCATTCCATATAATTATGCCCACTCAATGCAGACAGGATACCTACAATAAAATTAAATTTAGTTGTCTTGAAATGCCTGATTGTTTTTCTCTAGGAAAGTTCTCGCGATTTCAGAACCTGACGCCTCAGTTCTCTTACATATCTCCTTGCGTACAAAATCATTGCCGAAATGAAATTTTTTTTAATGAGGAAAGGAAGCATTTCGTCCAATAACTTAGTTTAAAACTTGCAGTAAATATTCAGGGAGGTATCGAGACAATCGAATTGCCACATATATGTTCTTAGGTCCTTCAGAATTTTTTTTTTTAATGTAATAATATCAAGAAGATATAACTGAGTTGTGTTCAGTACTTTCATCTGAAGTTGAGGAATTAAACATTCAACACGTAAAAAATCAGTCAGGGAAAATTTTCCAAGGTTCTTCAAAAGGTTCAAAAGGTTCTTTTCAAGGTTCTTTTTTTATCTCACTGAAAGGTGTTGTCCAGTTGTAGTACTATCTGCGTGTTTAAATATGTGTCTGAATGGTAGTTCATTGGAGTATAGAAGGCATATATACCAATGTAGTGGTCTCCCAGCGTGCAATTTGGTCTGTCAGATTATTTCCAGTCAGTATTTATGGCAGATCCAATCAGAGCCACGTGCGTTTTGATCCAATGAATAAGTTAGGATGCGTTTTGATCCAAGTAAGTTTATGTGCTTCAAAGGAAGAGAAGGCACCACGAGAAAGGCCATCCAGATTAAAACCCGCCAAAACACAATTTTTATCGATGTTTCAAAGGTTATGCGCGAACGATTATTATTGAATAATTACTAATTTGATCTTTTTTTCCCAAGTTCTATCTATTTCATTCCACACAATATAAACTAATGTACCTCGATAATTTAGTGATTGGTGTATTCTACAAATTGATGGAAAAAGGGTATTTTTTATATTTATTCAAAACTTTGAAGTGAAGGCTTGAAGTAAATAAAACAATTAAAAAAAAAAAAAAGTAAAAAGTAATGTTAGTATCAATAATATAGAAAAATCATTTTTTAAACAAAAAAATTTATTTTTGAATATTTTTAATTAATAATATATGTTTTAAAAATGCATGAAATGATGTTTTCCTGTGCTATACCACCCTTTCACTATGCATTGCAAACTATTGCCTTTCAAATATATAACGTTTAGAATAATAAAAAAATTTAGGAAAAATAGTTATTTTTTGTATTTTCTTCAAACTTTGAAGTGAATGCGCGATCGGAAGATATTATTATTTTTTTTTTTTTTTTTTTTTTTTTACAGTTTTTCTTATCAAGATGTGTATCAACTTTTTTCACCTCATGCATTTCAAAAATAAATTATTTTTTTTTCGAACCACCCTAATATATATATATATATATATATATATATCATCCAATATATTTTTGTAAGATATTCTTTAATATTTGAGTATTTGAGTAAATGTGTTGACTGAAAGAAGCTCAATATTAATATTTTTGGATTAAATCCTTGGATATATTCATAATGAATAAATATTTCAAAACATAGATTCAATCTTAATCTTTCTTGGGAAAAAATATAAAGTAAAAAAAATATTACGTTAAAATTATATCCTATAAATCCATTAAATAAAACTCTTAGATTCCCTACTAAAAGATTTCTAGGTTTTAAATATTGCCCTCAAATAATCGTCAAATATGATGTGAAACTAGTTTTTCGAAAATACTTTTTTTTCAAATATCGGGATTATCCCCTGTGTACAATAATGTTTATGGTAGAATATTCAGAACCATCAAATGTATCAAACATCGAATAAAGCTGTCTGAATAAGCAAATATTTTATTTCATGTTCTTGTCATTAAAAAGGCAAATATAAATGGTTTCTATCAAATAAAAAACTTTTAAATTGAAAATACTAAACTAATACGTTTGCATTTAAACTTCCTTGCATTAATTTTAAGTAACTTATATAAATTTCCATTTGCTGTAAAATTAATCCTTTTTTCTAAAAACGTATATTTCCTTTCATCAATGTATTTTCCATTTATATATTTAAATATATAATATTCTTTGAAATTACAATAATAAAATGTCCTGGAAGAATTTGTAATAATAAAAAAATATTTAGAGGAATTATTACATTTGTGGTTTAAAAAAAAATACATAAATCATTGAATTCAATGTAATTACTTCAAAACCTCATTATGAAATAAAATATTTTGTAACACACAATTTAGTTAAGTTGAAAGAAGCTCTTTAGGTGCATTAAAATATTATTATAGACAATATTATAATTTAAAGCTGTCATTATCCATATTATAAAACTATTTTTATTTATATTTGAATAAAATGACTTAGATTTTTATCATTATGAAGTTATAGGCCTTATTTAAGTTTCAAATTGAAAGTAAAAGGTCATATTGTAAAGTTGCAATGAGTAATATTTATTTTGATTATAATGAATACATTTTAATTAATTACATACAGAATGCATATATTCAAAAGCAATGTATAAAACAAAATGCTAAAATAAACTTTTCTTAAAAACTTGTTTACATCGATTTTTAAATTTTCGTGTTTTCATCTTCCCTATTTTAAATAATTTCCTAATCAAATTTTGTTTCGCTTTTGAGTTTAAATCATGTGTACAACATTTTAAATTTAAATTCATAGTATTATAAAAGTCTTTTGAGAAATTGAATATAAATGAAATAAAATTTACTTTTCTTGCATATATATATATATACATATATATATAATACTGTAATTTAAAAGGAATTTTATTAGAATGAGTACTTATATACATATCCTATTAAACATCGTTATTTTCTACTACATTAGCTGAATTCTTTACGCTAGGGTAGTTGCACCAGATGCTATCTTGCAACAGTTTTCATAAAAAGACTATAATTTAATGTCGTATAAAACCCTGAGAAAATGCCTGGTGTGTGTCATGTTCAAAAGTATACACATTTTCAATGCTCAAGAAAAATTCGTAATACTTAAAGATAATTTTTTTAAGAGTGTTTAGATTTAAGAATTCATTTAAAAATTCTTTTGATCGTATATTTAATTTGTTACGAAATCACATATATCTTTTTCCAAGATATTTTTACTTAAACGTAAATTACTATTTATAAAATATTATAACGAAAACATACATAATAATGCCAATAAAAATATAGACTACAATAGGAGTGATTATTTATTTTACTGGGAAATTAATGCTTATCTTATGAAAAGTAATATTAAAAACAGTAAATGGTGAAATAAAAAATTGCAATTGTTTTACAAATTTTGATTTTACAACTTTCATAAACTTAGTATTACGTACAGATTTTGTAATCAATTTATATACATTATATAAGACAGTATTTTATGTGTACCAGTGTCTAGATATTGTTGCACAAATTGTCTGTATATATTGTAAATAGTGACGTATTATTTCAAAATTCTATTGTAATTTATTTTTATCCTATTTTATTTAGTAATTAATAGCGATTATACAAGTTAGAAAAAGGTGGCAACACCTAAAGTAATCGAGAAGTTTCGAGATATTTCGTTTCCGATAAATTGGCTGGAAATTTCGAGAATGTCTCACGCGCTTGTATATAAAGGACTGGAGAACGGGAAAGTTTTCAGATGTACTTCGGATTTCGTTGAAAGCTGATCGCGATCGCTTTGTTGACCTATTGGAGTGAGCTTGTATAATCGCTGAATTCGAAGTTATTTGTGTTGAAGCTTGAGAGTAATTAAACTGTTGCCTGTGAATAAATTTTGTGAGTTTTCTGAAGAGAGAATAAATACTTTTAAACAGTGAAAACTGTGCCATCATTGCCTCAGTGGAAAAATTCATAACAGTGGTGTCAGAAGTGGGGTCAAGTCATCTTGAATGCCGACTACTAGAGGAATGATGGAAGACCAAATGAAACAGTTGATGGAAATGCTTGCTGGAATGAAAGCCTGCCAAGAAACCGCCTCAGCTGAAATGAAAGAAATGAAAGCCGAAATAAAAGCCGGACAAGAAACGACAAATGCCGAACTCGCCGCTACAATCGCAGCTGGTCAAGCCCGTCAAGAAACGACAAATGCCGAACTCGCCGCTACAATCGCAGCTGGTCAAGCCCGTCAAGAAACGACAAATGCCGAACTCGCCGCCGCAATTGCCGCTAGTCAAGAAGCGACATCATCGGATATTAAAGCTTTAGCATCCAAGCAAGAATCATCTTCTGCGTCCGTTGATAGATTTATGGAGCGCACAGAGAGTGTTCTTCAATCAATGAAGGCGGATATTTTGGATGTCAGAGAAGATCTTAAGACAGTGAGAAATGAAGTTGAAGAAAAAGTTTCCACCGTGCAAGAAAAAGTTTCCACCTTAAAGGAAGAGCAAGACAAATTCATTGACGTTGTAGAAGAAAGGCTGCGAAAAATGGAAACGCGTGAAGCTCTGGCCATAGCGTCACCTAATTGGGATAACGCTTCCATCCCCTTTATGGCGCCGCGCTCTAACATCAAAGTGGCCCCTTTTGATGGGAAGTCGTCTTGGCGCGTTTATCAAACGCAATTTGAAATGATTGCTTCTGCGAATGGTTGGGACGATACTTCGAAAGCATTCCATCTCGCAGCATCTCTTCGAGGTGAAGCTGCTGACATTTTACAGACACTACCTAAAGAGAAGCGGGGAGAATTCGTGGCGCTGGCAAGTGCGTTGGAGTTAAGGTTTGGGGAGCAGCATCTAAAGGATTACAACAGACTGCAATTGAAAGTGAGACAGCAGAAGGCCAATGAAACTCTTCAAGAATTGGCATCGGATATAGAAAGACTGTCGCTCCTCGCTTTCCCTGACTGTTCCCCGGATGTACGAGACGATCTTTCTCTGCAGTATTTCATCGACGCTATTCAAGATCCCGATGTGCAGCAGGCGGTAAGGTTATCTCAAAACAGAAACCTGAAGTCGGCCCTCGTGTACGCCATGAGAGTGGAAGCCGCGCAGCTAGCTTCTGGAAAAGACCGACGATATGTGCGTGGTGCATTAGCCGAGGATTCATCTGACTTTTTCACCAGTAAGCTTCGAGAACTGGAAAGCAAAATTGATAGAATGATGAGAAGCTATCCCGGAGCCAGGGATCGAAGGACCAGAGTCGTTTGCTGGCACTGCAAACGGGAAGGGCATCTACGACGAAACTGCCTTGTTTTGAAAAAGAGAAGGGATAACACTAGCACGGATTCTCCACAACTGAATCTAAGAATATGTCATCTCGCAGGGCAGAAGCTGCAATGTAGAACAGGTGAAGACCCGACCAGTCGTTTCCACGTTTCATCCCGACAAGGAGGAAACCAGGGTTTATTCGTGAAGGGAGAGATCAACGGAACTCCATGTCATCTAATCGTCGATTCGGGAGCGAACGTTACGATCGTAAGGACGGACGTGGCTCGTCGCCTGAACAGCCGACTCCTCTACACAGCGCCCTCTGTTTCTCTACAAACTGTGTCTGGTGGTAATATCGCTGTTCATGGGAAATTGCAAGTGGACATTGCCCTTGGATTTAACACCTACAAGCACACCGTTTATGTTGCCGAAATTGTAGATCCGTGCATTCTCGGACTAGACTTTTTGAAGAAAAATGGAATTACGCTGAATTTTGAGAAAAGCAAGCTGCAAACATGGAGAGGCGAAGTTCATTTGCACGATCTAGACACGAAAGAGCTGTGCGTATATCGGATTGTAGCTCATGAAGACAATGTCATAGAGAATACTGAAGAGTCCACATCTATGGAAAGTACCTCTCCAGCCTCGGAGAGAGAACCGAAGAAAGCGAAGTTGATGAAACCCTCCCAGGAAGTGGTTCATGGGGAAATGGACAAAGTTAGTGAAGAGGGAATCGACATCCGTACTCCTGTTACAAGCATCGAACGGAGGTCCCGGGATCTATCAGCTGCACCCGCGGATGATTCGGACGCAATCTCAAAATCATATAACCAGCAAGATGGGGATCAGAAACTTTCACCGCTTCTGTTGGCATACGGGAGTGCAACTCACGAGACCACCGGATTTTCTCCATCTCTAACGATGTGTGGAAGAGACCTTAGGCTCCCCAGCAATCTCCTCTTTGGACCACCAAAGGACGCTCCTTCCTCGCCTGTCCAGTATCTAGATGATCTGCAGGCACGTTTGGAAGCCGTACATCGGTTCGCCAGAGAGAGAAACAACATCATGACGGAGCGCATGAAGATCCGGTACGATGCCAAGGCCACAGAACGTTCATTCCAGGAAGGTGACAAGGTGTGGTTATGGAATCCTAAACGTCGGAAAGGACTCTCCCCTAAGCTCCAGACGAACTGGGAAGGGCCGTATGTGGTCCTTAAGAAGATCAACGACGTCGTGGTAAGGATTCAACGGACACCCTCCTGTAAACCTAGAGTTGTACATAACAATAGACTAGCCCCATATTATAGTAGAAGTGATTGAATTGCCTTTCCTCTTAAGGGCTTCACTGCCCGGGACGTGCAGTCTTTAAGAAGGGGGAAATGTTGCACAAATTGTCTGTATATATTGTAAATAGAGACGTATTATTTCAAAATTCTATTGTAATTTATTTTTATCCTATTTTATTTAGTAATTAATAGCGATTATACAAGTTAGAAAAAGGTGGCAACACCTAAAGTAATCGAGAAGTTTCGAGATATTTCGTTTCCGATAAATTGGCTGGAAATTTCGAGAATGTCTCACGCGCTTGTATATAAAGGACTGGAGAACGGGAAAGTTTTCAGATGTACTTCGGATTTCGTTGAAAGCTGATCGCGATCGCTTTGTTGACCTATTGGAGTGAGCTTGTATAATCGCTGAATTCGAAGTTATTTGTGTTGAAGCTTGAGAGTAATTAAACTGTTGCCTGTGAATAAATTTTGTGAGTTTTCTGAAGAGAGAATAAATACTTTTAAACCGTGAAAACTGTGCCATCATTGCCTCAGTGGAAAAATTCATAACAATATGTATTACATTGAATATTTATAAGCCCATAGGAAAGTAAACATATCATTGAATATTACTGATTGCTGCATAATGAATGAAAAAACATAACGTTTGAATGGAGGAAAAATGTGTAATAAAATATATAATACCTTATTTTCTTAATTTTAAAACAATTAGTTTTAAAATTGATAATTTTAATGTCCTTACAATACGAGGAAAAAAGTTTAATTATTTGTGATATAATTTGATGATCTTAAGTTCAAGTTATTTTTAATTAAGATATATTGTATTTAAGATGGTATGCACATCATAAGAAATAAATAATGTTTGCGTATGCCATATATAAATTTTAAAAATGGGGCTTCAGTTTTTTGCCGCATAGTGCTCAGTGAATCAAATTGCAGCTGAACTTTTCAACGCATTATTTATTTACTTTACTTTTTATAATTGCTACCATAATGTGCATTAACTCATTTAGTTTCTTAAACCAACACAACAATAACAAGCATCAAATCTCATTCCAAACAACTCCGTAGTTAATAATCAAACATTCTGATCCACACTACTCTTATAACATTCTTCAAAAAAGAGTTTTCCACTCAAACAATTCTTCTTTAAAAAAAAAAAAAAAAAAAAAAAAAAAAAAAAAACCTATTTACTCCTCTACACACCAAAAAAAAGTCAAACACAACAAAGCTCATCACCAACGACATTAACGTTTCATAGGCCACGCATTCTTTTTAAATGAGTTTTACGAACGAAACTCTGATAGACTGGTGTCCTAAGACGGACCAGAGCAGACTCCGTTCTGATGAGTATCCTTCCCGAGGGGCAAAGAAGCCCACAGACGAAAAGAGAGAGCCATTATCAAATATTTATGCCCCAAAGTTCTCCAGCAGTCGTCCGTGTGGGTTTGTTCAAGCCATTTAGAGCCAGCAATAATCGTTCGTCTTGGAATAAGGCCCGCCAATGAATAACGCCGAGACATCCAAGGCCAGTCTCGTTGCTGCTTTCGGGTTTGGTTAGTTTTTGTTTGTTAGTTAGGAGGCAGATGTTTTGGAATTTTCTTTTCTGCCTAGTTAGTTTTCGGGATTTTAACTATCTATGCAGATTTATAACGTAAGTATATACTTACTTTCCAAATGGTAATAGTAGTCTCAGCTTATGTTCTTTAAAACAGAAGGATATTGAATGAGCAAATCGGGTTAATATGCTTTATAGGTAAGCTTAGGACACTACCACTTCATTTTTTACCGTTAAATTTCATCTTGTGTAAAGTGTACTAAAGAAATTTTTTTTTTTCAGTTTGGATATTAGTATACATTCCAAGCAATAGTATTACAGTTAAAAACTATGCAAATGAAAAAAATTTAGTGCAAGAATAAAATGTAAATAACTTTTTTTAACTGCTTTAAAAGACATGCAATCAAAGCAAATTCCCAACATAAGTAAAACATATTAATTTTTGTTTATATTTTAAGTTATTTTTTCACAACTTTTTATTATTTTGGTACTTTTTTAGCTTTGAAACACAAGCGGATGTGGTATATGTTTAAGATGAATTCAATTTTATTTTAAATCAGTACCGGCAGAAAATGTAGGAACTAGTTTTTCTTTTAAGTTCTTTCTCAGATCTGCAGTTTCACAGTCTATACAAAATTGTTATTTTAAAAGACTCTTTATAGATCATATTAATATTCTTTAAAAAAATTTATCTAAAATTGAGGTTTTATAAACTACATGATTTATATAGCAATTAAAATTAAAGGAAATATCCCATTATATAATAAGGCATCTATCTGCATAGTCAACGTAACTTCTAGATAAAGTGAGGATCAATAAATCGTTATTTGTTAACTTTTATTCAATTTCTCTTTTCTGACTTAAGTCTTTTGACTCTCATGTAAAATGAATAGTCATCAGTTTCAATTAATATGTGTTACAGACCTTAATGATCTCAGTTATTTGCACTTAAGCTTATCTTCAAGGGTTTTCCAACCATCCAACCAAACAGCCTCCTCTAACTATTCTTCTTTCCATACTTTAAATACCAGCTATGATACGTTGCTCAGCAACCAGCATAGAAATTAAGTAAGTTAATATCCTCAGTGTGGGAAACTAAACTAGCGTAAAAAACATTGTTACAACGGTTTCTAAGATGAAAGAAATTAACTTTTCCGAATTGCAAAATAGTTGGGAACATAGTTTCGGAGTTCTCAATTAATACCTCGTTGGGGATTCAGGTATGAAAACCGCAGAAAAAATTCACAGTAGCTTGAGAGATATCTTTTAAAACTGAGTTAGAAACTTTACAAGCTATTGATTTTGGGGAGCCACACGTAACTTACAATGGGCAGTGCCTGGTTTAGCTCCGAAGAACGTGAATAATTCAATAGCTATTGAGCCACATATTGCATTTTTAATCTTATTTAAATTAAGGTTTTCCACAGTAACATCCACTCGCTGATTCTGAGAGAGGATAACTTTAATAAAGTGCTTGCTTTATAAGTTTGTAGGACTAACGAGGGAAGGCGGAAATTTCAATAACAAAGAATCTGTTTGTAAACTTGAAAGAGATACATCCCATCAAAAACATCACTTTAAACAGGCCCAAATTCGATATTTCTTGTATTGATCATCACTAAAAGAAGGAAAGGAAAGGGAACATATTTTTTTTTCTTGAAACGTGGATTCAACTTGGAAAAAGTCATCCTTTCCTTTCAAATACGTATTATACATTTTACAGACGCAGTATTAAAGTTTATTAAATAAAATACATGAAAAACAATTTCACTCTCTCTTATAAAGCTTTTACGTTTCCTACAAATACTAGCCAAGTAAAATATAAAACACTTTTATGAATATGCCAATAATATATTTTTGTACAATTAATAAATAGAGTGCATCTTATCTTTTTGAAAAATGTGAGCGAATTAAAAAAAATTCTTACAAATTTGATATATCTAATATTTATTTAAATGAATAAAGGGACAAGTTTAACATTTAGTAAAGTAGTAATGATCTAAAGTCTTGTTATATGTAAAGTAATACATTTTGAATATTTGTACATTTTTATAAAATCGCAGATTTAAGGATAATATTTAAGTATCTTTAAAAACCTTTAAACCATTTAATTGGAAAATTTGTTTGGTACAAATATGTTTTGATTGGAGGTGCTTGCTGAGTATAGTCAATATTTTATGCTATGTCCTGTACCCATCAAATTCAGAAATATATATTATTTGATAATCCTATATCTTATAACTTCATCGAACTTTTCATATTTCTTAGCATGTTTTAGAAAGGTATATAAAGTCATTTTTAATTATAGCAGCGATTGAGCAAATATTATCAAACTCAATGTGAAGACATATAATTTATAAGAAACAAATATGTACAATTTTGCATATACTAAGGGGATATTATGAAAATGTGGGAGCAATGAATGTTAACTACAATAAATATTTAAATAAAAATTCCAATTTAACAGCAATTTTTTACTTTGTAGTTTTTCATGCTATAATATATTATGTAAACATTAAAAGACAGAAAGTTTTCTGAAGCATTTAAACATCTGATCTGCAGGTTACAGATATTGGACATTGTTATCCTGTTGGTCACAAAAATTTTGATATTGTTCCTGTAAGCAATTGTTTTGACTTTTTCGTAAATAAGTTTTGTTTATTATTTTACAGATGCATTAATTGCTTTTGCGGGTGTCCAAAGTTGCGGGTGTGACATTTAGACAAACTAAATTAGCCATCAATTACAATATTTTAGAGCATTGGTTTCAATTTTTATGGATTTTAATGTAGACTAATTACATATATATTGATACCAATTTGCCATTTGCCAGATATTTTATTTATTTTTTAATAAAATAATTTCTACCCTTTGCGGGTGTGACATAAAAAGGACATGCAATTTCATCTTCCAGTACAAAACCGCAAAACTCTGTGAATTATAGCAACTGGGTGAACTATTTTTTTTTTTTTATGTTATACAGTAATACTTAAATAATTATTCTATGAACAAATCAAATTACTTACTAGAATCACTTACTGTAGAAAAATATTTAAAAAAAATTTTGCGGGTGTGACTTGTACAAAAAAACACTGTAAAATAATACATGAATAAACAATTACAAAGCTATTAATGAACAAATTTCATTTCCAATCTTGAGTTTATAATTTCTGGTGCTGGCAATTTTTTTACAATTGATGTAATTTTCTCCCAGGATAATTCTGATTTGTTTGGCCAGACATACACATTATCTGAAATATCTTTCAAATATTCTAGCTGAATGTCATTGCCATCAATTTGCTTAATCTGTCCAACAAAATGATTGCTGTTTTTCTTTGATTTTGAAAATAAAACCACTTTAAAAAAATCTCCAATTTCATATTTTAACTTGCAAGATGCTTCATTGGTCTTCGATTCTCGATTCTTCATTGATTTCTTCTATTTCGGAATTAAGGAAATTCTCCTATGAATACTTTTTTGTTGTTGTTGCCATCTTAATTCTCCCTATATTAAGAGGAACAATATGATGGACAGAGTGTATGTGCCTGGTATTGCTGGGACTTGGCTCTAGCGATTGTCAAGCATTTTTACATCATCTGGCGTTATATGATGTTCTGGAGAAAAAATATTTTTATGTTCTTCAAAACTTTCTCTGCACATACAGCAAAATCTGAAGTTGTCTGTGCTGTTGGTATTGCTGGGACTTGGCTCTAGCGATTGTCAAGCATTTTTACATCATCTGGCGTTATATGATGTTCTGGAGAAAAAAATATTTTTATGTTCTTCAAAACTTTCTCTGCACATACAGCAAAATCTGAAGCTGTCTGTGCTGTTGCAGATCGTTGAAGTACAGCTAGAGATACCATTTTTTTGGCAATTGCACCTACTCCATCCACAGCTCCTTTACCGTGTGATGTTGCAAAAAATGACCATGTCATATTTATTTCATCATCATTTTGGATGTATGAAATTGCTAACATATTATACTTGTTTTAAATTGACCTGCACAGCCATCTGAAAAGATATGTAGCATCTGTACTATGTGATTTTCTTTAATCAGTATATCCATATATTTCCAGACTGCTTCTTTACAGTGATTTAAGTTATGTGATTCTATTATGTATAATTGGTGGCCATCAAAAAATGCAGCAACAGCTGTAAAAATTGTAATTTGTGAGTGTGCCCAACGGGCTGATTGAATTTCGTCTTGAACAACAGTGGTATAATTTTCCGCAAAGTCCATTTGTAAGGTCACTTCACCTTCTACCAAGTTGTCTTTTACAAATTGAAAATGTTCATCTTGCACACCTTTTACAAAGCCATGCTTTTTAAATTTCTTAAACTGATTTACTATTTCATTAGCAGCGTCTAGCATTGATCCTGAATTATCTCCACTTTTTTCCATTGCTTCCATTGTATATAAAGACTGTGATCCTCTTCTGGAATTTTAGATTTCAAGACATCATAAACATTGGCACAGTTCAAACACAAGCTTAGCATGCAGGCTTCCTTTCCTGTATCACATACACTGTCTTTTATCAAGTCTCTGCCTTTACCAAGTTTGAGGGCTTCAAGTAATAATGCCATGTTTGCATGATATTTGCAAACGCAAGTACATAAATTTACAAATAATTTGTTTCAGGTCACATTTGTGTTCAATTTTAAAAGATGTTGCGGGTGTGACTAATAAAATGTCACGCCCGCAACACGAACATGTCACACCCGCAACGCTTAATAACTATATTTAAAATAATAATTAATTTTGTTTATATCTGTAATTCAAAGTACCTTAGCAACCTATTTTTAAATACCAAGTCTTGTAACTTACAGTCAAAGGAATTTCTCTGTGGAGTTATAAATGTAACTTTTTGTTGCGGGTGTGACACAATAATTAAGAATAATTAATAATTGCTTACCTTTTTAATGAAGATTAGTAAACACTTATCTGCTGCCAAAAACATTCAACAATAGATGCCAGATTATATATATAAGTTCAGAGATTTACAGAATCATTTGTTAAGCTGTATGAGAGCATGAAACATAAAGGTTTTTGGCGCAATCTATTTCATGCCGCCAAAGTGTCACTTTATTAATTAAAATAAGTATGTTAATGGCAAAAATTTAATTATTTTTCAATAAAATATGAAATAGCACACTTTTGTAGATTATATTGCAAAACTTCAACATAATATAAGGAAATTTAAATTTTCACCCTCATGTCCACTTTTTGGTGGATTGGGCGATATATAAAATTGATACTCCTTTTATTTATCTGATAAACAAAAACTGTTTTAATTTACATGATAAAGGAACATTTTTCTTGAAATGTACTAATATTTTAAGATATTAAATCATCTTTAATTAGTTTGATAATTTTAGTATATGCATTGCAAATTGCATGTCTATCTGCTCACAATTTTTAATATCATCTGTATTTGTTAAAAATCTCAATTTATCTTAACTCTTTAGAAAAATTACTTATAAATTAAGAAAGGAAAAAGACGGGTTACTTTTATTTGATAACCAGTCACATACTATTTTTTTTAATTTACAAACCGAATTACAAGGTCATTTTTTATGCACATTTCAAATGTTTCTTTAGTGAAAGAAAAGTCTCCTCTTGATGTTACAAGATGAGCTTGTGATGGCGATTTCAGCAAAATATCTTCATAGTGTTGTACGATTGTTTATTGCTGGATAACGAAACCTATTTGAATTAATGTTTTCGTAACGAGTCAAAAAAAAAAAAAAAAAAAAAAAAAAAAAAACATTTCTTTGATTATCGGCGTTTTGATCGTTAAGCGGTTTTGATATCACTGTTAATTGTTATTATTTACAAATATTGTTACAGCAAAAAAAAAAAAAAAAAATGCATGAAAATAATAAAAATATTTGAGATTTCCATTTAAAAATAGATAGGTTGCTTTTAAATAGAGATTTAAGGCATACATTTAGAATATAATGTACAAAATTCCGTAACGATCGTAAATGCCACCATTGTGTTCCGATCGTACTCATAGTTGGACTTGTTTTTAGTCATGATCTTAAAATTTTACGGCCTACTTATATTTTATTTTCTGCACACAAAAAAACTCTTGGAGTGGACGGGGGACACTTTTTCCAAAATTCTTTAATTTTTCTTAGAATTAAATAAAATTTTGCGCAAACATGGAAGATGTGACTTATAACACAACAAAATTTGAGCAGATTATATAAAATAGATCGTAAATTATTGAGAAAAATGCATTAAAATAATACGAAATTTTAAATTGTTTTCAAAATGCTCCTCGCTATAGAATATTTTAACAAACATGAAAGAAAAATTTGAAGTTGTTTATTAATATATTATAAACATTTTCACACATGCTTTTATCTTTAGGTGCTATAGTTGAACAGAAATAAAATTTCAAACTTGGCTCTTCTGATTTTTCATTAAAAAATGCACATATTTCAAATTCGCAACATGAAAAAAAAAAGAAATTTAATGTGACATAAAAAAGCATGTGTGAATTTCTTTATAGTGCATTAAAAATTATTAATTAAAAAAATTAGTTGGATTTATCAAAAAATGAATCACAAGGAGCTTAACGAACATACGTAAAATGTGGAAAAGCGAAGCTGAAAAAAATGCTTTTTTAACTTTGGGCAACAAGTGTGCAGGATACGTTATAGTTAGTTAAAATAAAGATTTTGCAACTTAAAATAATCGGATTTCAAAAATTAAAAATTAAAGCTAGTGACGTCAGCGATTTTTATAGAACGAAAACAAAAAAAAATCATTTTTGGTGATTCCTATGTCCCATGTTCCCTTAACAAAAGTAACTAATTAACACTTTATTTCAGGTTTTAAGACATTAGACTTTAAGTAACAATACCTTTATTAAGAATATTGTCGGCGCTTCGATTGTTACGCGATTTGAACATTGCGGTTCAGCAAATAATAAAAGTGTATTTAAAAAAATAAATTGCACAAAAAGACACAAAAGCACTTGGAAACATTAACAAATTATTTTGAAAGTCAAATAAATAAGTTTAAAGTACTTCATATAATTCGTATTCAAATACAGCTTTGTTTTGGTCGTTACTTTTTGACATTACAAAACGTGGAATATTTCTTTCTAGAACAATCCTTCCATCTCAAAAATTATTTAACCAGTTCAGCCATCTATCTATAATAATTCTGTCTGTCTATCTGTCTGTCTGTCTGTGGCTCTGTGGATCTATAGAAACCTACTTAAGATTGGAGTAGAGCTCTGAAATTCTCAGCATAAGTAGTTTTGGCCTTTTAATTTTATACATCATAAACAGAATGTTAAAACTTTAATTAGTTCTTTTTTAATTAATTTTTTTTAATTAATTAATAAATATGTTACAAAACGAAATCTTATATGGCTACAGCTCTGAAATTTTCAACATAAGTAGTTTTGGCTTTTTAATCGGAATTTTAAAAAAACAGAACTTTAAATTTTTATTTTGTTCTTTTTTAATTAATTAAAAAACATTTTACAAAACGATTACTAATAGGGCTACATCTCTGAAATTTTCAACATAAGTAGTTTTGGCCTTTTAATTGGACTTTTAAAAAACAGAATTTTAAATTTTTATTTTGTTCTTTTTTAATTAATTTTTTTTATTAATTAATAAACATTTTACAAAACGAATACTAATAGGGCTACAGTTCTGAAATTTTCAACATAAGTAGTTTTGGACTTCTAATTGTATACATAACAAACATAACGTTAAAATTTTAATTAGTTTTTTTTTAATTAATTTTTTTAATTAATTAATAAATATGTTACAAAACGATATATAATAGGGCTACAAATCTGAAATTTTCAACATAAGTAGTTTTGACCTTTTCTCCCATTGGACTTTTAAAAAACAGAATTTTAAATTTTTATTTTGTTATTTTTTAATTATTTTTTTAATTAATTAATTTATATATTACAAAACGATTTCAAATAGGGCTACGGCTTTGAAATTTTCAACATAAATAGTTGTGGCCTTCTAATTGGATTTTTGAAAAACAGATTTTTTTTTTTTTTAATTAATTAACAAATATTCTACAAAATGATTTGTAATTGGGCTACATTTCTGAAATTTTCAACACAAGTAGTTTTGGCCTTATAATTGGACTGACAAAAAGAATGCTAAAATTTTAATTTGTTTTTCAATTATTTTTTTTCACAAAAAGTGACTTCAAATAGACCAAGATCTCAGAAACTTTCAACATAAGTATAGTTTTAGCCTCTAATTTTGTTTTCCAGAAACACGTGTTAAAATAATCTTAAAGGGGCGTTGTATTATTGTATTAACGGGGATTTTTTTCTTCTTGACAAGGGAGAGGCTTCCAATATTAAGGCTTTACGTAGCAATTAGATTTTAGTGAGTGAAGCAGGCATATGCTTACGCAGCAATGAACCTTTCAGCGAGCGAAGCGAGCCTATGCTTGAATAGCAATGAACCTTTTAACGAGTGAAACAAGCCTGTGTTTATGTGTCCTTGAACTTTTCAGCGAACGAAGTGAGCTCGATTTTGCGTAGTGATGAACCTTCTTGCGAGCGAAGCGCCAAACACTGGGTTTTATACACGAATGACAGATTTCCGCAATGCGAGGCCTCACAGCTAGCTAAAATATTGCACATGTTAAAATTTCGTTGCGAAGCACTGGTATTTAGCTAGTCTATAATAATAAAACAAGCTGTGTGTCTGTCTGTGTCTCTGTGGATCTATAGAAACCAACTTAAAATTGGAGTAGAGCTCTGAAATTTTCAGCATACGTAGTTTTGACCTTCTAATTTTATACATCACAAACAGAATTTTAAAATTTTAATTAGTTATTTTTAATTAATTTTTTTAGTTAATAAATATGTTACAAAACGATATCTAATAGGGCTACAGCTCTGAAATTTTCAACATAAGTAGTTTTGGCCTTTTAATCGGACTTTTAAAAAACAGAATTTTAAATTTTTATTTTGTTCCTTTTTAATTAATTTTTTTAATTAATCAATAAATATGTTACAAAACGATTACTAATAGGGCTACATCTCTGAAATTTTCAACATAAGTAGTTTTGGCGTTTTAATTAGGCTTTTATAAAACAGAATTTTAATTTTTTATTTTGTTCTTTTTTAATTAATTTTTTTAATTAATTAATAAACATTTTACAAAACGACTACTAATTGGGTTACAGCTCTGAAATTTTCAACATAAGTAGTTTTAGCCTTTTAATTGGACTTTTGAAAAACAGAATTTTAAATTTTTATTTAGTTTCTTTTTAATTAATTTTTAGAATTAATTAATTAATTAATTAATTAATTAATATTTTACAAAACGATTTCAAATTCGGCTTTGAAATTTTCAACATATATAGTTGTGGCCTTCTAATTGGACTTTTAAAAAACTAAATTTAATATTTTTTTTCCTTATTAATTAATTAGCAAATATTTTACAAAGCGATTTGTGATTGTGCTACATTTCTGAAATTTTCAACACAAGTAGTTTTGGCCTTCTAACTGGACTGATAAAAAGAATGTTAAAATTTTAATTTGTTTTTCAATTAATTTTTTTACAAAAAGCGACTTCGAATAGCCCTAGATCTCTGAAAGTTTCAACATAAGTAGTTTTAGCCTCTAGTTTTGCTTTCCACAAACACGTGTTAAAATAATCTTAAAGGGGTGTTGTATTATTGTATTAACGGGGAATTTTGTTTTTCTTGACAAGGGAGAGGCTTCCAATATTAAGTACGTAAGTATTATATTTTAGTGAGTGAAGCGAGCTTAATGCTTATGCAGCAATGAACCTTTCAGAGAGAGAATCGAGCTTATGCTTGCATAGCAATGAACCTTTTAACGAGTGAAATAAGGCTGTGTTTACGTGTCCATGAACTTTTCAGCGAACAAAGCGAGCTCGATTTTGCGTAGCGATGAACCTTCCTGCTAGCGAAGCGCCAAAAACTGGGTCTTATACACGAATGACAGATTTCCGCAACGCGAGGCCTCACAGCTAGCTAAAATATTGCACATGTTAAAATTTCGTAGCGAAGCACGGGTATTTAGCTAGTTGTCCTATATTTAGAGTACTAATCTCTTTCCATGATTCATTCATTATTTTTCTTTTAAAATTTCTTAGAAACACTGAATCAATTAACAATTTAGATGTCCAAAATGGGCCAGTTTAAAGTTAAAAAAAGTAATCTTTTAAAATATGTTAGCGCACAAGCGCCAGTATATCGCCAAGTCCAATTGGCGACCGGCCAACTTCGCCAACAGTGGAGAGAGTTGACTAACTCGATACTTCGAGACCATTCTTGGCTTGGATAGTGTACCTGGTGAGCGGGCTTACGGTCCCATCTTCTCATTCTCTAATACTGCAATAGTCTTTACTCAAGTTAATCTTTGCTCAAGTTTAATAAACCATCAGAAAAGACAACTACGGTCCGTCGTTATTTCAAAGACAAACATTCACACTCGTTCACTATTTCACAACGAACAAAATATTTACAACATCTTTTGGAAATAAAATATACCAATTCTTGTCTCTAAGCAGAATTAAAAACTCAGTGAGAAAAAATAATTTAAGTTATTGTAGTTACATTTTTTTGTTGTCAGAGCTAAAAATTAAGAAGTGTTTTAAGCTCTCACCTTTAGAAAACTACCCTAAAAAATATTTTTTTGCATAAAACCCCCAAGAAGCTACAGAAAAAAGTATTTAAAATAAAAAATAGAATAATTATGTTAAATGAGTACTCATATGGTTGTGTTATTTTTTTAATGCTATTATTTGAATTTTGTTTTAAAGTTTGTGATAAATTTTTTAAAAATATGACAAAATGTTATGTAAAAAATTGAATTTAAGTAATAGTTTAACACATTATTTAACTGTAATTTTTACTTTCCTTTTTGGAAAGTTATTTATTGCTTTAGTTATGTTATGCACATTACTCTTTCCCACCCCAAATGTTTAGAAATGTTATCCATGCAATTAAAACTAGATGACCATACATGTTTAGTAGAAATTATATGACGTAAAGGTTTAGTCATTTTGATTGAGCTATGCTATACTCCTTAAAGGTATTCATATTATTGGTATTGAAAGGAAGTAAATAATACTGTTGACAGATTTATGGCATTTTTTGTCTGATTATTCTTCTATGAGTAATGGAATATCTTTATGAGGAAACCTTTATGGGAAGGATTATAAGACTAGATTTATTCTTTGCTCCCGATTCCATAAAAATAAGGACATGTGATTTATAACCTTGTGTATATATATTGTAGCCTTATTTTAAAAATATCAGTCATAGTAAAATTAAACCTCCTTAATACTTATAGAATATAAAGAATTTTATAGACGACCACAGATATAAGTTATATTTGTAAAGGAGTTACTTTAATGTTATTAGTTTGTCTTATCAATATTACTAGTACATGGACATATTTTGTTATTCAATTCCATTTAAAAAATAGTTGAGCCAAATAAGGCTATAGTTCAGATGTCTGCATTAAAAAATTGATTATAAAACTAACTATTTGTCAGTAACTATATGATACCATGATTGGCAGGGCAAGATTATTAGATTAAAACGTGTTTTTTTTTCCTTTCCCCCCCCCCCCCCTCCCCTAAGACATGAATAGAATCTAATTTGAAAAGACAGTTTGTGTTTGCTATAAATATTATGAATGGTTGCGCTTAAGATTTTTTATTATTTAATTTTAAAATCTAAATCCATTTTTGTATTCTTACATCGCAAATTTTCTCAGAAAAATAATATAAGTGGTTTTTAACAAATACTAAGTATGCTACTGTATATATACAGGGTGTCCAGAAAAGGACTCCCTGATTTCAAAATTAAATATCTCTAAAACAAAGATCGATAGAGGAATGCAGTAAACGGTATGTTTATTGTGAAAGCTGTAAGAATTATATACAGCAGTTTGAAATAAAAGTTACAAAAGCCTCTAACAGATGGCGCTGTACGCTGTACAGCTCATTATCAGCATACATAAATGAAATAATCGTATGGAAACATTCTTTGCAAAAAATCACATCACAATGTTTTCAAAATGTTCACCATTGGCACTACAGAGGTGGCGCAAACGAAGAATGAAATTTTCCATCACATTTCGTAGTGTCTTAACAGAAATGGATTCACATGCCACACAGATCGCCGATTCAAGCTCGTCTAGCGTGGCGGGATGCTTCGGGTAGACAATGTCTTTCAATGTGCCCCGCAAAAAATAGTCACAGGGAGTCAAATCCGGCGAATATGGAGGCCAATCCATGCCTGCACCAGTAAATTTGAGATATTCCAAAGCAATGACTCGATTCCCGAAGTATTCATCAAGAAAGCGAAACACTTGTTCGGTACGATGTGGTCGGGCTCCATCTTGCATAAACCGTTCAGTACGTGGTCGATTCTCTAACACTTGCTGTGTGGCGACAAATTGTTCCAAAATTGCAACGTAACGTTCACTAGTGACCGTTTCTCGAATGAAAAAAGGGCCAATAATGCCTCTGCTGCATACTGCAGCCCACACAGTAACTTTAGGAGAATACAGGGGTTTCGCTTCACACCAATATGGATTTTCAGAATCCCAAAATCACCAGTTCTGTTTATTCACGAATCCATTCAGGTGGAAGTGTGCTTCATCTGTAAACCAGATGCAGCCAACTTCAAATCCTTCACTATCAATCATTGTGAGCATCTCATTAGCAAAGTCAATCCTTTGTTGCACAGCTCGTACGAGTATGGCCTGGTGAGTTTGAATTTTGAATGGAAACATGTGTAGGCTCTTTCTCAGTATTTTCTGCGTGCTGGAACGCTTCAAACCAGTCTCAGATGCAATTCTACGGACGGATGACATTGGATTTTGCTGAATAACTCCAGAAACTGTGGCGACATTTTCAGGAGTAACTGCAGTTTGCTTGCGGCCAACATTCCCCACTAGATCATCAGTTACGCTGCCTGTTTGTTGAAATTTGGTGAAGATCGTACGAATGGTTTTCGCATCGTGTCCTTTTGGAACATTAAATCGTGCTTGAAAACTGCGCCTTGTTGCCATAGGACTTTCTTTTAACCTGTGGTACTCTAGCTCCAGAAAAACGCGTTGTTCAATAGAGTACATGGTTTTAATCTCTTCCTTCAGTACGCTAACCTCCTTTCACGCTTCAATAGAGGAACTGATCGCTCTGGGCTTCGGATCACTATTTATACTAGGCATTACGTATGGCGATTACAGCGCCATCTGTTAGCAGCTTTTGTAACTATTATTTCAAACTGCTGTATAAAATCCTTACAGCTTTCACAATAAACATACCGTTTACTGCATTCCTCTATCGATCTTTGTTTTCGAGATATTTAATTTTGAAATCAGGGAGCCCTTTTCTGGACACCCAGTATATACACACCGAGTGGTCAATTTATTATGAACACCAACCAGTTTTATGCAAATGAGATATTGCGTCACAGTGTTACCGCTAGAGGGCGAGGTAGTTGCAAAAAAGGAATATAGTACAAGTGAATCATCTATTGCACTGTGTTGCTTACGAAAATATGGGTAAAAAACGTTATTGAATTGAGTTTGAAAGGGGGATGATTGCAGGAGCTCGAAGTGTCTGAACCAATATCAGAAAAACAATTGCACTTGTGAATTTTTCAAGAGCAGCAGTTATTAATGTTTACAGAGAGTGGACTATCAAGCAGAAAACAGGGTCTCAATGTCAGACTTGTAGACGTCACATGCCACTGAATGCTCTATCTTAAAGGAGACTTGCCTGAGTTGTCCAGACCAACAGAAGAGCAACAGTACGTTAAATAGTTAGAAATGTTAATCAAGGAGCAACTTTGAACGTCTCTGAACGAACTGTTTGCTACACTTTACACCTTATAGGCTATGGAAGCCGACGACCTGTTCCAAAGCCTCTAATGTCTGCCTTGAATAAGAGCAAACGTCTCAAGTTCACAAAGGGCACAAGGATTGGAAAGTAGATGACTGGAAAAGAGTCATGAGGTCCAAGGAATCGCATATTCAACTACACCATGCAGATGGCAGAGTGTGAATATGGAGAAAACCGCACAAAAGCATGGACCCGAACATCATTATCACAACACTTCAAGCTGGTGGAGGCAATATTATGGTTTGGGAATGTCTTCTTGGCATTGTATAGGACCTTTGATTCCTGCAGATGTACCCAGGGAAGGATACATCCAGCTGGACAATGCTCATTGTCATACTGCTGGCATTGTCCTTAGATGTTTCGAAAAGCATACAGAGGAATTAACCTTTCTTTGTTGGCCTGAACAATCACCAGATCTTAATCCAATCGAGGATTTAAGGGATGAGATCGAATTGGACATCAGACAGCTGAATCCATTGCCTTCAAATCTTAAGGAATGGGAAAGTGCAGTTCATAGGGTATGGTGTCCAATTCCTTACCCAACCTACCACCATCTCACGCAATTTTCAAGCAGAGACCAGTATAATTATAAAATTGATAGTTTTGCAATGTACAGCAACCCTAGTTTGGTGCAACATTAAATATGTCGTATGTTTATACTGATAGTATAGAATAAAATAGTTTATTCTACACTTACCACTTAGACTATTCTAATTTCTGTTTAATCACATAAATTTCACTTACAAATAAATCTCGTTACTAAGAATATAGTTTTATATATTATCTTTTATTTTATGATAATGCCATTTTTTTTAACTTCTACAAAATTAGCTTATGGATTTAACACGCACATTTTGTACACAATTACTTTACGCTTATTCTACCTAAAAAATGAACAGTTATATTATATACGTTATAAACAGCAAATATTTTGTTGAAATTATTTTACCTAGTATGTTTCAAGCTTTCATAAAAATCTAATTTCTCTATCTAACAATGATCAAAGAATACTATTCCCTTAATTTATAGTCACATTTATTATAGTTATATTTGTTATTTTCATATTGGTATATTTGTTATTTTCATATTGGTATATTTGTTGTTTTATTTACGTAATGATATTTTTTTTATTAAATTACTATATTTATATAAATATTAATAATTGTGTTACTTTATGATATTATATTTGTAAAAGTAGAACTTATCTTATTACCTCAATCGTAAATGAAATATAGTTGACATGACATATTATTTAAAAAAATATTTTAATTTTAATTTGTTATGATTCTTAAATTATAACATCCATGCCGATAGATTAACAAAAGTGTCACATTATAAAAACTAAGTTGATACACATAACATGAAAAACTTAAGAAAACACTACATTTCTAGAAACATTGTTCATTCGGTTCAAAGAGCATAGAAGAACTTACATTTTAGAAAATCTAAGTGCATATTACGAGAATAAATGAACCGTTATGAGTGCTGGTGCGTGGAAAAAAATACTAAACTTCAAAAGAAAATAAACAGTGTTGTATTCTCTGGTTTCCGAAAAGTCGAATTTCATTCAACTGTTATTTTTAACAGAAAAATTTTTCCGATAACTTCAGCGTGAGCTAAAGTATGACTTCCTACTCTTCATTGATTTTGAAGCTTTCAGAAGAAGGGAAACAAATATTAAGAACAACGAAACAGTTTCCCACTCTTTTACGCCATTGTTTGGAAAAGAAACAAAGCAAAAAAAAAGTTAAATAACGAAGCTGACATGCAACGCTGAGCTTGTGCGAAAATTACGATATCGGGAAAGCTTTTTTGTTTTGAATTTCCAGACTTGAAGTATCAAGAAAGAAGTAGTTAGGAGGGTTTAAAGTCTGACGCTGGAAAGTGCTACATTAAAACGAACTCTTATTAGTTAATTTATTGTATATATATTGTATTTAATTTTAGCTTGCGATATTTCTTTAATTATAAACTATGGTTTCTTTTTTAGGAGGAATAATCTAATATTTACACTGGTAGTTATAGACAATATTCTCCTTCTTATATTTTTAAGTCAAAATTACGATATTATGTGTATATCTTGATTTTCTGCAGGTTGAGGTGACTGTCCTAAAGGAACATGTTCTCTAAAAAATATAGAGGTTATACATCAATGAGATCATGTTTGCAAACGGATTTTTTCTGTTTAAATTAAATTGTGTTGGAGAAGTGTTAATTTTTCATTTTTTATAGTTAATTATAATGAAATGAGTTGGTCACACAATATTTCTAGGTAACTTGGCCAACATTTTTCTATCAATTAACACCATCTAAACTACCATGCAATTCAAAAAGGATAAAATGCGTTTCAGGGAAAAGTTATGGCGTCTTATTAGTGTAAAACTATATATCAGATTAGACCACCAAAATTAGCAAATAAAAGCATGGATGAGTGAAGCAATGCAATTTTTAAGATTAACACTCTAACAGCGGTTGGTGGTCCTGACCGAAATCAACATAAAATTACTTTTCCCTTGCCATTTGAATAGTTTTATACTTACCAAACTGAAAAATGTTTAAAATTAATATAATTTATATTTAGTTTTAAAGTTGAGAAGTTTTTTTTTTCTTCTTTTGATTTCGCTTAGAAAGTGTTTTGTTTTATGTATGTAAATTGAGAAAATGGAAGGAGAGATGGGGAGGGGTGTAGATAATGTGATTTAATTTAGATGTAACAATTCAATTTAGATATTAAGGTATGTTTAATTTAAAAGTGTAAATTTAAAAGGAATTGTTCAGACAAGTATTGTATAAATATATAAAAATAAATGTTAGCCGAATAGTGACTTTACTTTTTTCTCCATAAATTGTTCTGTTACTTTGATACCATAAGTAAATGTGTGCATTTGTTACCAACATTCGAATCAAGTTGTATTTCTATAAACTAATGAAAAATTAATAGTTTAAAAAACTAAAAAATACGCTTTAATAGAAAAGTGAACTAAAAAGTAGAAAATAATTTTAAATAAGTTTGAAATAAGAATAGAGTGATTAACAAGAAATATTTATTTTATCGTAAAAAAGCGTGGGGTGCTTTTTAAGATATTTTCATAATGACTCTACTTTTACCAATATCTGTCATTAAATATTTTCAACAATTGACATCAAGCACCCCACGCTTTTTTACATAAAATAAATATTTCTTGTTAATCACTCTATTCTTATTTCAAACTTATTTAAAATTATTTTCTACTTTTTAGTTCACTTTTCTATTAAAGCGTATTTTTTAGTTTTTTAAACTATTAATTATTTTCTACTTTTTAGTTTGCTTTTCTATTAAAGCGTGTTTTTTAGTTTTTAAACTATTAATTATTTTTTCTGTAAACTCTAATTTTTTTTAGTTAGTGTACAAAACTCTCCAGTTGTTTCTGCCAATAGTCACATGCTTGTCTCAAATTTAAGTCATGTGTTACTTGGCACAAAACACTACCGTGTCTCTGAATATGAAAAATCACTAATCCTGAAGATCCTGGTAAGGATAATGCGACTAAAAAAAAACACGCTTTGTATAACTGTCGTTCAAACGGCACACCAGGGTTCAATTCCGGAGAAGGTTGGTTGGTTGGTTGGAATTTAACGGCGCAAGGGCAACACGAGCTAATCCTTGTGATAAAGCGGCAAACGCGCCTTGTAGTTTCCCTTATTGGTCTTGACGCAGACACTCTGCGTCTCAGGAAAACAAAAAATCGCTAATCCTGATTATCTTAGTAAGGATAACGGGTCAAACTGTTTAAAATATTGAATTGTCATCGGTCCTTAATAAGTATGCCAAATTTCGAGTTGATCCGACGTTTTGAAGGGGGTCAAAATCATGTTCTCAAAGTTTCCGTTACATACTAACATACAAACATACTAACATACATACGTCTGAAGCTAATAAAAGCGTATTAAAAAAATGTGATTTTAGAATTGAAGTTTTTATAATATTTCTAAAAGTATTCATATATTATTTTTCGCTATTTCCCAATCCTTTTCCGCCGACCAAACGGTATAGTGGTTAGCGTGCTGGCTTCTAGACCGCGAGGTTGCGGGTTCGAGTCCCGTGTAGGCATGGGTGTTTGTAAATGTATGTTGGTTTGTTAAATGACGAAATGTTTCGGCGCATTATAGCCCTCGTGTTGCTGACGGCGCCAGATAATCTGAATACAACCAACCAACCCAATCCTTTTCCCTTGATTTGAAATCCCGCTTGTTTAAGCCAACCCTTGTTCATATTTAGGATAAAGGTGCTCAAAATAAGGATAATATAAAAGTTTCTAGATTGAATTTATTATTATTATCATGTTAAAAAATTTAAAGTACTGAAATATGTACCCAAGAAAATTTCCCTTTGCACAAAATAAAGAAATAATTTCTGGAAGCAATATAAAAGATTAGAAAAATAAAAATATAAAAGGGTACCTCTGGTAATACAGCACTTATTTTACATATTACATAGTGTTATAATGGATACATTCCTTATTAAAAGTATATCAATAACATGTCAAAACAAATATATTGAAAAGATGGGTAAAATTCATGTTTAAGTAACGGCATATTCGTTAAAAATGCACTTACATCCCTTAGGATATAACTAGTTATAATAAAAAAAAATTATATTAATGTTTTCAAAAGCAAAAGTAATTTTCGGTACTCTTAATATTGCTTCACTTAATAACAGTTTCCAAAATATAAATTATCAGAATTAAACATTCTTTTAAAACTGACTGCTTAAGAGAATTAAAATATTACAGAGGTTAGAAGCTACACAAAAACTCGGTCTGTTGCGTCAGAGATACATTTTAAGAAGATGGGGGATATCGATTAAATAAAGAAGAAATAAGGCTTACAAGGAGACCTTACGGTCTCGGAAATTCAGATCGGGATGAAATTTGGCAGATTGATAGTATACCTTAAGGGTATCCACACTGTAAAGTAATAAAGCGCACTAGCCAGAAGATTCCGAGAAAATAGGCTTTAAAGTGTTATGCATAGCTTAGATACTAGTAGAGATTTTTGATTTGCAACTCCCCGGTGGCTAAGTGGTCAGCGTGATGGATACCCGTACGGGCGATCAGGGTTCGATACCTCGTAAGGTAGTTTTTTTTTTTTTTTTTTTTTTTTTTCCAATTTATAAAGTGACTGTTACAGCTAATTGAAATTTGAATTAGAGATAATATTTTATTTTTAAATACGTAATGTATTTTTAATAGAGATAAATTAAGTAGATATAAATTAAAATTCTAATTACCACTTCAAAAAAATTAGGGTAGACTTAATTTATCTATGGATTTTGACATAGTTTTTATTTGTCAATTATTTATTTATATACATACACCAGAATGACACTTATCATAAAAACATGGAAAACAAAAACTGTTTTGACATCTTGCACAATTTATAAAGGAAGATTGTTTAAAGAAAGGAACAACCTTTTTGTAAAAGATTCGTTGGAAAATATACTTCATTAACATTCATGAAAATATATCTTTCGTCTGAAAACTTGGAAGCATACGAGGCATACCGGATCATTTTATTAAAAATTGATGATGGACTATTGATTGTATTTTTATGCAGTCTTCACGGGTATTTATTTCTCTATTATTTTGAACCAGATACGCGCAATTTTGCATACGCTTTAGTAGATTCTTTACCTGTCTATAAAAATAGACGTCGCAAAGTGCCGTTAGGGTTTTGAAAATTTCTGACTACCTGCTTGAGTACAATAGGACAACATTCTTACTCTTCCATATAGAAACTGGTTCTTCATGTTTTTTGGGAAAATCATTTACTTCTCTACATCTTATAATATCTCAATATTTATAATCACTTGATTGTGAAAATAATAAATAGAGTTTTAATGTACCTTCATTAAAAATACATTTTACGTATTTAAAAATAAAGTATTATCTTTAATTCAAATTTCAATTAGCTGTAACAGTCATTTTATAAATTGAAAAAAAAAAAAAAAAAAAAAAAACTACCTCACGAGGTATCGAACCCGGATCGCCCGTACGGGAATCCATCACGCTGACCACTTAGCCACCGGTGAGTTGCAAATCAAAAATCTCTACTAGTGTCTAAGCTATGCGTAACACTTTAAAGCCTATTTTCTCGGAATCTTCTGGCTAGTGCGCTTTATTACTTTACAGTGTGGATACCCTTAAGGTATACTATCAATCTACCAAATTTCATCCCGATCTGAATTTCCGAGACCGTAAGGTCTCCTTGTTAGTATCATTAACTTCTTAAAATGGTGTTACGAATTTGGGCGTCATAAAACGGTCCCTTTTATTTTTATAAACAAGTCATGTGGAACACTCTTATCATATTTAAAATGAAATGACTTTACTTAAGTAATTTTAATCAAGAACAAAGCGAAAATTTTAATATTAATGTAAGTTTATCCATAATTATTAATGTCAAATATGTGTTAAGTAATATATTTCTATTTTGTAATGGATAATGTGGTAAAATAAGTTTTTAATACTGTATTACCCTGCTAATACCTAGAAACTTACATTTATTCACAAATAACTTACATTTATTTATTTCACAATAAAACAATTATTTTTAAATATGTTTGTTTGACAAATACGTGTGTTAGGGATTTGTATAATTGCGTATTTGATCTAGTTAGATGAATTATTTTCCCATGTAACTTTGCTAAAAACTAATTTTATGTAAAACAAAACTACTAGATTCAACACAATGTTGCAATTCTAACCAAATTACGAGAAGAAAGAAGTGCGAAAATGTCTCAAGCGTCATCCAGAGAATTACCCATTTATGAAATTCAGAAAGGCTTTGATTAACGTGTTGTAGAAATGTAAATTTGACCTAAGAAAATATATATCCAAATGATATATATTTTAATGATATCTATAACCGTGCAATTTCGAGCATGACCACTTCTTAAGTAATAGATATTTTATAAAAATTCTAGTTTCTAGGATATAACTGCAGCAAAACTTTTTGTTATAATCTAAATTAAACATTTAATGCAGATTCTGTGTATCTGTTGGAGGAAAGTCAAGAGTAGTAATTAAAGAAAGTTCGACGTAGATTGGCATGAAAGCCAAAGAGTTAAGAATTTCTAATGCAGTTTGGTAGATACTAAATAAGCTAAGTTGTATGTAATTTTAATGTCCTTAAGAAAAGATTCTCCAGTTAGTAGATAATAACTTTTTTTACATAATTTTTCCATTAAGGAATTCATGAAGTGGTATATATGTGAAAACGTAGGTCATACCACAGTAAAATGACGAAAAAGCACAGTTTCTAATAAATAAACATATTTGAAATTGATCATGGTATATTGCATTCATATGCATAAATAAAAATTAAATATAGTACTTGTGAACGGTACTTTTATTTACAATTAATCAAAATAATCATTGCAGAACAAAAACCTTACCACCTTATCTAGGGCAATGAATGTTTAATTAATAATAAATAAAAACCCATTTAAAGAGGATTTAAAGCAGGGCATCAATATAAAAATGTATTGCTATGTTACAAAACTAAAATTTTTGGAGGAAAAAGACAACCTAATAATTTACATTTGAAAAAGTAAGCTTTTAAGTATTTAAATAGCATACTCTCTTTATTACAATTTTCCAAAGCAATTCTCCCTTTTAAATTTGACACTAGCAAAACGTAATACAAAATTATGACACCGAATCTGGATCCAAACACGTAGTTGACTAAGCTAAACTAAATTCTATCTAACGTATAAGAAAAACTGACCACCAGCTTATCTACAATACAGTCCGAAATTACACGCCAATTTGCCGATTGGTCCTCAAACCCATTTCACAGGATTGACCTGTCCAAGCATAAACCACGTTTCTGGTCTCCACAATAGGACTAGTCACAGTAGCCAAAGCATCGGCAAACCAATCGCATTAATTTATACTACGAAGTTACGATGTAACCCTACTTGTGTCGAATGCAAACAGCCACGTTAATCCGCTGAGTGACCATAGGAGTATCATGGAACTGTGGACGGATCTGTGATGCATTTATTAAAGAGACTGTGATTAGCTGCCTTGTAAATATATGATTCGAATGTAGCTGGGTCAGCTACTTGCGGATAAGGGTAGGATATATGATTAAAGTAGTTAAGCATATATGCTGTATATGGCAACACCATCCACGACTTTAAATATGCAAAATGATTTTAAATGTAATTTTTTTTTAGATAATGTTCAAGAATACATAGTTAAGTTGAAATTGTACCAAATGGTAGTTGTATCAAGGATCAAGGATCCCACTAATATAAGTAAGCTCCCGATAATTATAAAAATATTTATGTCACCAAATTTCGAAACCAACAATTTGCACAAATTTGTTTTATCTTATTCATAATTTATTGGTCAGTTAGCAGGGTTTATTCTTAATAATAAGATAAAATCTTTTCAGAATTTATGATTTGTTCTATAACATTTCATTATTTGCACATGCACATTTTTAAACTAAAAATCTGATATGAAGAAGGAGTTCGAATATTATGGAATGGTATCTGTGAGTGTTTCTAACTGTGCCAATGATATTAATTAAACCTCAAAACGAATATTAGCATGAACTACGTGATGACCAATTTCAAAGAGTACTCGTGTTTTTTTTTTTTTTTTTTTTTTTTTTTTTTTTTTTTTATTAGATTACACAACTCTCTAATGTATGGAGCAATACTGTAAACACCTTAACTTCATTATTATGCCTATATTTCTTGTTCGAGTACCTTTAATTTTAATTTCTAGATGCGAAAATTAGTTAAAAAAATTCGAGTGAACATCATTATTAATTTTAAATACAATTCTGCTGTAACATGTGGTTAAATAATTCTTCGAAATCCGTTTAATTTCAATACACAAAGGTCACTAAACCTGAACCATTTTTAAATCCTTTATATTAACTTCGAATTTGTGTGCGGTTGGCTGGGTGGGTGCGTATGTTTGTCGCTGCCGGGCAAATCTGCGGAGGCCTAATTAACCCACTTGCCAAAATCCATTCTGGCTGAAACTCGGCAGATAGATTCGATGTCGATGACAATGCATTCTTTCAAATTTTAGAGGTTGTCACCCTCACTAAAAAGTCGCTTTTACACACGGTTCTAGAATCGCTTAGGCATACTTATAAATCCCATATAGCCGATCATTGTTGAAACTCTTTCCTACTGCAAAACTGTTTTAATCAAAATATATAAAATATAATTGAACATGAATGCATAAACTCATTATGGAGTGAAGTTCAGTCAATATAATTTTAAGTTGCTTAGCAACATTATAAATGAAATAATTTAAACCGATCATTTGTGAAACTCTTTCTTGTTGCCAAAATTGTTTTAATTAAAATAAATAAAAGATGTCTGCTTCTATTGCCTTACGTCCGACTTACACTTTCTGTGTTCCAATCCAGAGGAATCTTGGCAAACAGATTCGCTGTAGATGAAAATGTATTCAACCAAGTTTTGGGGACAAGAAAGAAGTTATTAAATACTTAGGAATTGATATTTTCTCTTAGTGGTAAAACTTTATGATTAATCGATCTGTTCAATGTCGCATAAAATCTGCCAATGCATATAAGAGATTTATATTAAAAGCTTTGTTTTTATGGGATGTATTATTTTTATATGAGATTATCTCAAAGAAGTTGTCTTTTGAAATGAATATAAAATAGTCGGAAAATATAGAAAAGTAGACAAGAAAATTTTATAACAAACATATTGAATAACTTTTGTAACTTATGCAATTTCTAAAATAAAAAACAAAGCATTCTTTCTCTGCATCGCTGTAATAAAGGCCGGCCTACATATAACAACCCATGTATTAAGTTAAATTGTCAAATCTGCGACAACGACAGTAGATAACTATGATAACACATCGAAGTAGTTTCTGATTTTTCTATTTAATAGAAGACTTTAATATAGGGAAAACATCAATATCCTATACATATTTTCTGAAGTTTTCTACAGTTGATTGAATAGTTTTAAAAATAGGGATTCACGTTCCAGTTTTGCTTCATTCAAATTTAAATTTGAAGTTTGCTTTTTATCTATTCAAAAGGAATGCATTTTTCACCTCTGTAATAAATTTCTAAATTAGATTAATCAAATAAAATGAGGTATTTTAAAATAAAAATTCTTTAAAATAAAGTGATTTAAAGTATTTTTATGATTTCATAAATTTTTAAACACATTACAATTCGTTGTGTCTATATCCACTGTGTAGCTCTTGCCAGTTTGATTTTTATCTATTTAAAAGGAATTCATTTTCCTCTACTATAAAGATGCATGAATGAAACTTGTGTTGATATTGGTTAAAAAATAACATCAATATGTTTATTTGAATTTGTCATTTCTTAACCCAATGAGATACATTTTAAAAGATTTACATTTGACACGGTATTTTTTTAAATAATTTAAATGCAAAATATCACAATGTAAATACATTTATCTATGTACTAATGAAACATTCCTTTCTTATTAAAAAGTTTCCTAAATATATAACCAAGTGATAACTTTTTATGAAAATTAAATTTTATATCTTACTGAAATAGAATCAGTAGAAATGTCTAATAATTTAAAATTTCTAAAAGAAATTAATCATATAAAATTAGGTATTTTGAAAAAAAATTGTGAAAAATAAAATAATTTAAATTATTTTTACATGCTTTTATAAATTCATAATCCCATTACAATCCGGTGATTCTATATTTATTGTGTAGCTCTTACAAAAGACACAGTCCATTACAACTCAACAACATTACTCTTCCAATTTAAAGTACACTGTACGTTTTGAGTGTATTTACATCTATATATATATATATATCTAAGGCTTCCTATTGGCTAACAATGTCTTTTTTTAAGGAAATAATTTATGAGTTACGACTGACAACTTTTATTCTCAAAATACACGAAAAAAATATGATATTAATTAATTTAAAATACGACATAAAATAGGAAGCTATCACAGTTTAGTTCAAATATGCTGATATAATTAGATGATAAAAATTTCCTATAAAAATAAAATCCTAATCCCAGTTTAATAATACTTTAGAATTCATTTTTGTTAAATTTTCTCTTTCTATCACATGATATTTTAATGAAGGTGTTGTTCAAAAAATTTAAGTTGAGCTGACATGTTTATTACGAATTTTTTTTTCATATTTTAAGATTAGTTTCATATCAAAACGAGATAATAATAGCAGTTCAAACTTTTCATCTCTTACCCTTGTAATTTAGTTGACATAAATTATTCACTATATGATGGATTGCAAGATTAGGAAATTGTTCTTTCCCTGTCTAAAAGCAAGTTCTTTACCGCTTTTATTAAGATATGAAACACGGAAATATGATAAAGTACCTCCTATTCGAAAGTATAAGGAGCTTAGCTCACCTACTGTGTAAAATATATTTGAAACTGAACCCAATGTTTGGCATAGAACCAACATTGCATTAACATTGTAAAAGGACACTTGAACTACCAACACACTTAATCAGAAGAGGAAAAAGGAGGCAGGGTGAAATGAAAAAAAAAAAAAAAAAAAAAAAAAAAAAACATAATGATAAACATTTGGCGTATAGTCTACAAAAGAGAACCTGAGAAAATTTAAAAATAAGAAAATGAGAAATGGTCGAGCATAAAAAGAATATAATATTCCCGACCATTCAAGTAACAAAAGGCGGGATTTCTGTTTAATATAATAAGGTTAAAGAAAAATGTAACATAAATAAAACTGCTTTCTTTCATTACGGTTAAAGTCATTTATTACCTTCGCAGTGTCAAAAATGATAAGTATTTTTTGTGTTTTCTTTCCTCGAAGAATAGAAGACTTTTTTTCTTTTTTTTTTTTTATTAAAGAAGAAAATTGTTCATTTTCTACCACGCTATTTTTGGCAGCAAAATACTAAACATTACTATGGTTTCATTTGTAGTGGAAAACTAACTATAAGTTTCAAGTATTGAACAGTAATTTTTGTTCATTTATACTTTAAAAATTTATGCAGTTAACTGTGGATGCATGGAATAATTCAATAATTATATACGCAACATATGTTTAATTCGAATAATCGATCATTCTAGATACTTTTTAAAAGGCTTTATTACAAAAACACCAGCATTGCTATTTATAAAATGAATAATATAACTATACAATTCAACAAAGCTGCTAAGCAAATTTAACAAGTAGTAATCCAGATAAATAAATGTATTAAAATATAAAAGGTTTCTGCTTTCATTGAATTTATAACTAGGTAAAATTACAAAACACGATTATTTTCTCATAAATATATAAAAGAATACTTTCTTACCATAGGGTATTTGACAAATTTTCAAAATATGTCTTAAATAAAAGGTATGCACAAAATAAAAGACACGTATTTTTTCTTTTTTCAAAATAATGCCGCAAAACGCTAAAAATTGCATTTTAAATGCAAGTAGAAGCCCCGCCCCTAAAACGCTGCTCAAAAACCCATCTGACTGTGTGACGTCAACCTTGCATAAACAGCATCGCAATCGTAAGTGAGTTTCCAGCGCGAAATGAGTTTTTCTTTTGATTTCGTTCCAAGAAATGTTTCACCGGTATCGGTATTATGCAGTACCCCATTGTACAAGTACTTCAATTAAAACTCCAGAAAAGTTGTTTACACATGTGCCCATGAATGCAGACATACAAAAAAAGTGGTTAAATCTTGCAAGAAGAGAATTAACTTAGTTTTTACCACAAACTACGATTCACTTCTGTGAAGATCATTTTGATGCAAGTAATGCTTTATTTAATTCTTTTAAATGTTTTAACTACACAATATTAAGTTTATGTACTGATGCCCTATTGAAATATTTTTTTTGTGGTAAATTTGAAACCAAAATATTTGTTTTGTTTGCATGAATTATTTTGACAAAAACCTTTTTTGTCTGTCATATTAACCTTTAATTACTGTATGCGGTCTGACAGACCGCGAGTCATTTTTTGTAGAATGCTTCCAACCGCCTAAAATATTTAATCTTTGACTTTAAATTAATTTGTCCAATTCTTTGTTACTAAAATTTTAAATTGATCTTCACCCAATTTTTTGAAGCAGTATAAACCACGTGTTGCCCTTGCGCCAAAAAAGAACAAACCACCCAATCACAGCAGTTAACCCTTTATTTACTGAATTTTTTAAAATTTGTACTGACTCTTTTAAATACTTAATGTTTCCAAAAAGAAGCAATCTTGTGCTGTCATTCAATAGATGAAGAACAAACTTTATAGAAGTGGACTTCAAAGTCCCTATGGGTTTCAAAGCATTTCAATCAGTACAGTACCATGAGAAATGCAGTACAATGACTGGACTTATAAGTACCGTCAGTAGATAAATGGTTAAAGGATTTTGTTTATGATAATCTTGTGTTTCTATTTACCTCAATGCATTATTACTTGTCTTTTTCACCTTTTTGTCTTTTTTAAATAATATCAGCTATAAACTATAACGAGTGTTCCGTTTCATCCCTTTCTGCGGGGTGAATCGGAACAACATGAAAAAAATCAAAATAAATGCAAGTCACGTTTTTTCCAACATTTTTGGGCTTGATCATTATAGAAGAAGGTAAGACCCACGTTCCTAAGTCAAAAATAGGTTCGTTAACGATATTATTACACTCTATTTTTACTTTGAAAGTTGAAAATTGTTCCTTTTTCACTCCGTTTTAACAGTACTCAGCGGATTATATTAATTTCTATTTTTTTTTTTTTTTTTTTTTATCCTAATGTTTTTATGATTATTATAACTGTAAAAGTGTTGTTGTTGCTTTTCTAATTAAAAGAACTGTGAGAATTGTTAATACTTACACAAATGTTTTAACATTTCTAAACTCTGCAGAATAAAATTCTGAGCTTGGCTTGAAAAAGAACCCCACAATTATAGAAGAAGGTAAGACCCACGTTCCTAAGTCAAAAATAGGTTCGTTAACGATATTATTACACTCTATTTTTACTTTGAAAGTTGAAAATTGTTCCTTTTTCACTCCGTTTTAACAGTACTCAGCGGATTATATTAATTTCTATTTTTTTTTTTTTTTATCCTAATGTTTTTATGATTATTATAACTGTAAAAGTGTTGTTGTTGCTTTTCTAATTATAAGAACTGTGAGAATTGTTGATACTTACACAAATGTTTTAACATTTCTAAACTCTGCAGAATAAAATTCTGAGCTTGGCTTGAAAAAGAACCCCACAATCAAAGCATCTATTTTGGGTAAATTCGAAATGTGTGCCTTTACAAAACCATCTTCCAATGTTCCAATAACACTTCTTAAATAAATATTTCCTAAAAGTTACCTTCAATGGTCATAATTAATCATAAAGTAGGAAGAAAGACGAACCAAGCTTAAAAATAAACGTATGAAGTTGTTTGTTCACAAACTTCCACTCCACAATATTGACGTCACATTCTGGGAGGAGCTTAAGCGATCGTTTCTGGTCACATGACGAAGCGCTCAGAAAACCATTTTTTAGAATTCGATTTATAAAAATTTGAGCAATTATTTCGAGTGGAAAATGCTTGCATTATTATTACTTCTTTAAATACTATGTATATGCTGCATTTAGTAATTATTTGTTGATGGTGTCAAATACCCTATTCTCAATTAGAACAAGCATACGTCCCCAATTAATGATATTGGGAGATTTAATTTTTTTTTTTTTTTTTTTTTTTTTAATTTTTATAGTTGTAGCAAATATTTAGTTCTTGATGCCAAGATATATGTTGTTGATATAAGGTTAATTTCTTATAAATTGTGTATTTTTAAATAGAGAATACCCTAAATATTCTTTAAATATCACTAGATCATCCCCCTTACCAAATAAATATATTCTTGAATACAGGTCCCTAATGGGTATTTAAAGATAAAGGTAAAAATATAATTCTTATTATCCCGTTTACTCTAACTGTGAATATATATATATATACATACATACACACAAACACACACACACATACAAACACACACACACACACAAACACACACACACACACAAACACACACATATATATATATATATATATATATATATATATATATATATATATATATATATATATATATATATATATATATATATATATATATATATATATATATATATATATATTAAACTTTTATTTTGCAAATATCAAATATATCCCTCTATTGAAGAGGTAAACAATAACATCACATTAACTACAGAACATCCAGCAATTTACAATCATTACCTTTTGAATCCAACTTCCTTAAACCCGACATAAAAATCTCCATTCTCCACACCTCTACTTAAATAACGTGCAGTCTAGTAATAAATTTTACTAGAAGCCTGCTGTGAATTGCAATTTTCGGGAGGCAAGATACACAAATACTTATTACGTGCTCGGAAATGTCGCAGTGTTGAGATTAATTAACTTTGGTTAATCCGTTTGCCTTTATGTAATGTTTTTGTTAATGAATATTTATGATTTTTGCCAATTGATGGCGCTGTCCTAGATTCTGGAAATTAACATAAGAGGAGGGATGTAAAGAAAATATTTATGCGACTTCTAGCAAAATAGGATATCAATCACAGATAGAAAGTATTTTATTATTTACATGGTGATTCCGCTCGATTATTTGACGTTTTAAAAAGTAAATTATGCATTATTTTAAAGGATTTGTTACCAAACTAGATTTTTGGCAATATGCACACGTGAACCAAATTTATATGTAAAGCAATTATAAAAATATCAAGGAACTTGTACATTTGACAAATCTTCCCATTTTGAATTTTCTAAACTTTATTTTTGGTTCTAAGTTATTTATGGGAATTTGATGAGTTTTATCAATAACGAAATTTTGCTTTTTCTTCAATTTAGAATTTAAGGTATCATAATTTAACATTTAAAACTTAATAGCTATTTATTCTAGGGTACAATTTGTCGTTTAACTTTTGATCAAGTATTGTACCTTTGACACTTTAGAATTATTAATAGAAAATTTTAAAAAATATATATATTTTAACAAAGCTCTATAATTAAGTTATACGGGGAAGTTTATGGTAAGAATAAAAGTTAATAAAAGTTCAGAACTAAAACAATGTAATAGGAAAACTACATAATAGGAAAGTTAAACAATGTATGAAAGTCTGAAAAAAAAAATATCTGTCTGCAAATTAATATACATGCATTATATGAATTGGTTGTCGTATATTCAATAATCGGAAATAAAAGATAGATTCAACACAGATGGTAATATTATATTCATATACGAGGTCATATTATATTCATATACGATAATTTTATAAACTATTATTTGCTTACTTTATATTTTTTCAAGGATATGCTTTTGGGCTCCGATAACCTTACGGTACAGTATCAAGCTCGTAACCGGAGGGTTGTGGGTTCGGGCCTCCGTCCGCCAAATATTGGTGTGTACCTTATGGTGGCTGGTGCACATTAAATCTGTCGTAGACTCAATGTCCTCTCGTTGGTGTGGTGGGGTTGGAGAGAGGGGTTTAAAACTAGAAGATTTCGATCTCGTACTCTTCTAGATGCTCAAAATTACGAGACTATTTGGCTGTGTTAAGCACTTTATAAGTGGCAGAAATAGACAGTCGGTAGTTCCAAAAAACAAAACAAAGGATATGTTCATTTGGTAAGTTTTTTTTTCTCTCAAAAGCATATGTTTCCTGAGAACACCACAGATTTCCTATATTTCTATAAAAGCTAAAGTAATATGATAAAAGAGCATTTACATTTATTTAATTTGAATAAAAAATGCATTAAATTTATTCCCAAGAAATAATATACTTCACTTTTTATCACTTAAACAAGAATATGGGATTTGAAATTGTTTTCATAACATATTTGCTATCGATTTTTATAAACCATACAATTTTTTTTATTTAGATTTCAGCATAAAAATAAATCTCATAAAGCATTTCAACTTTGCAATTATAAACTACTTTAAAAAGTAGGATATCCAATAATAATAGATGCTCCTGTATAATTCATCTTAAAGTATTATGCTATATTTCAATGGTATCATTAAAAAAGTAATGGAATCCTTATGATTTTATATAGTTATGAAAAATAGTACATTAAAGCATCATAATAACCTAAAATTTTGACAATAAACTCTAAGTATTTTAAAAGCTTTGCTATTACTCTTACGATAAAACACATTTTAGCCAATTACTTTAACAAAAATAAGTCTTATTAAAAAAATCTGAGCCTCTATTCAAACTAATAAGAAATTGCTAATTATCTTACATGCCTAGACATAATACTCTCTGAGATGAATATATTATATTGATTGACTTTTTATTCTTTGACCTCCACATAAAATATGCAATTATTTATAATATTAAGTGCTGCTCTGAACATTATGAATTCCAAGAATTTTGAAAAATGTAGGAAAGAATTCCAGTAAGTCTGATAAAACTATTCTAATTTTTTCTGCTTCTTTATAATAACAATAGAAAAAAAATTGCTTGCATAAAACTTATTTTTTGGCATGTGAATATTTCCTAAATAAAATTCTTGTTCGTTTTAGTGCATAAATGAGTTTATTCTACGTGGAAATTAAAGTTGTATTTAAATGGTAATATAAAATAATTGTTTTTATGCATTACAAAATAGCTTTGCCTGTTTTAAGAAGGATTTCATTTTTTTTTCTTCAAATAAACAACTATACGAGCTTTTCTTGAATAAAAACAACTCCAATTTTATTCAAAATATTTATATTAAAATACGTACTAAAGAAATTTTTAGAACACATTCAACAAGAAAGAACTTTCTATATTTTTCAAAGAGTGCATAACGCTTCGTCAATACGCAGTCTTCTAGTACAATATGTGTGTCCGATTTATTAGTTTTTAAACTGTTTATAGATTCCATATTTTTTTTTTTTTTTTTTTTTTTTTTTTTTTTGCTTCCGTTATTTTGCTTTCAAGAAAATAAAATATGCAGCATAAATCGTAATTGACATCACACTATTATAACATAAGCATATATATATATATATATATATATATATATATATATATATATATATATATAATTACGGAATATATATATATAATTACGGAATATATATATATATATAATTACAGAATAATTACGTTTACATCAAGACATATTATTTTTCTACACAATTACATTTGAAAACAGAAATTAATGTCAATTGCAAAATTTCTCTTTTAAATATAGTTTACCCCAAGAAGCCAAAATATAAAGAATAACGAGCTACGCACTAGGGTTTTCTTTGGCCCAAAAAATCTGTTTTCTTCAGTTTTGAAGCAAAATGAGAGATATATTGTTGGTCACTGGATATTGAGACCAAATCGTTTTAATATCAGTCTCATAGAGTGTAGAAATGGGCTTTGCGATGATACCGATTTGTGATGCACTACCATATGCTGCGCATAGCTCTTACGTTGGTAACAAGAGTTCATGTCATTTATTCTTCTTTCCTGCAAGCAGTTTCAGTCATATATTACGCTTTCGTTTAAAGTTTAAATTTGTGATTCCGCTGCCAATTTTGGAAGACCAGTAGCTTGGAAGACGTGTGTTACTCTAGAAAATCCAAGAATCTAAGCAGTTACAAAGATTCAGAAATTAGTCTTTCTGGCAGCCACAATCATGTAGTATACAAATTCTTATAAAACTTGTATTTTCTTCCCGAAAAGTTTAATTTCAACATTCACTGGTGCTTCTGATCAGAATTTTTTAATGAGCGTATAGGGTAATCACTTGAAATTTTTATTTCTTTTTCCGATTTCGAAGTCTTCTCTGGCAGAAATCTCTACCCTCTACGCTCAAAAAGAGGTGTTTCCTATATTTTGGCTGCTCACAGTTTATATCGTTTGTAAATGTACCAGTGATATAAACATTTTGAAAAACTAAGATATAAGGTTTAAATTTGTATTCTTATTTTTTTTTTTTTTTTTTTTTTTTTTTTTTAGAAATGTTGCTTCAAAAATTAAAGTTTTAGATCACTCGTTTAGTTATTTAAATGGCATGTCTTTTGTGTAAAAAGTATGCGCATTCATACAAAAAAATTAGTTTTCCATTTGTATTCTTTCATTGTTTTAATTTATTCATTACTCAACTTAAATAATTAGCTAATTGCCTAGATCACACAATAATTACAGGGAATTTAAGATAAAGAGAAAAAGGGAGAAGTAATGGTTTAAGTCATTATTTTCAGAAACTTGAGCTAAAATGAAATCAAGTAAGCTCATTAAAAGTACTAGCTGACGGCAAATCGTAAAGGGGAAATGAGGATATACTTCAGGAGAAAATTCACCAAAAATACTCAGTATTTTAGCGACTTCTAAACGCTTCCACACCTTTAAATTATATTTTTTCAAAATCAATCTGAGTAACTAAATCCCTTTCACCCGTTTCTTTAATATAACATCGATGTAAAACAACACCAGCATAAATAATCCCTCAAAACCTAACTTTAATACTTAAAATAGTTATTTCCCTAATTAATACAAAATAAACCGTAGGTCATACGTTATTCACCGTCACTGGAGAAAACCCGTAACTCAATTTATTACCATCTTACGGCTAAAGGGACCACTATAGAGCCTTAAGGGCAAACAACGGAGAATGTGGGTCGTTTAAAGTTTAATTACGCCTAAATTATGAAAGATCCCCTTAATAAGTGCCCCAGAGCTTTCTCATGTGGCTTCCCATGAGGGTCGAAAAATATGCAAATCTTCCCTAAGCTCAAGGGAGGAGAGTAGTTGATCGGAAACTTCCTGTTCTGAGATACAAAACTGCCTTTTACTGCATTAGCATACAGGGATGCATAATATGCAATGAATTCGTTGCGATGAAGATGGTGAATGTGAAAAGTCGTAATGGGATAAGCATAGACTGATTATGGTTTATTTTGTATGATCGTATTAGTTTTGTGTTTGAAGTTTTGTTAATGAGTAAACTGATATTTTTTCTGAAGAAAAGTGCACGTATTATTGAAAATAGCGTGGAAGGTTAACTTTGAACTATTAGTAAATATTTGGATCCAGATTGGATCAGACAATTTTATTTTTGCTATTCGCGCAATGCTTTTTTTTTTTTTTTTTTTTTACAAATTTGCTCCATTTTAAAAGAGTATTTTTATTAGTGAGATTGGACAATATTGATATAAATGAAAGGTCATATTTATTGAAAAAATACATTTAAACTCTTTTAGTAAATATATAAATCTGCATTTTATTGTAATTATAATAACAAATATTTCTCAAATTTATTAGTTTATAATATTTTTAACAACTTCATAATTTGGAGTAAATGTACCATGTTAATTTGGGAAATTATATTTAAAAGATAAATATTCATATAAAATGTAATATTGTTTATTTACATTTGATAATTATCCTCAGAAAATCAATTAACTTAAAAATTATAAAGCCACATTTAAATTATAAATCCATAACTTAAAATGTATAAAGCCACAAAAATATTTTCAATTATGTTGTAATCAAAATATTGTGGCAAATATATAGAATTCCTAAATTTAGATATCTGTGTATGTTCCAAAAAATATTAGGATGGATATTTCTATGAGCATAGTGAATATTATCTCTGTGGATCTATTCTAGAGTGTATGCGTTCTAGTTTTATTCAAAAGTATAGATTTCAAAACTAAAGTTAATTGAAAATAATTAAAGAACATAGTAAATGAACGTGTTCCCTATTAAGAGAATTTGTGAAAATCCTCTTTGAAGTTAGAAGGATGCCTTTTTATATTCGATAACATAATTAGTTGATGTTCCAGAACTGATGTGTCGTAATAGTGTTTGGACATTGGCGTAAAGACATGTTATAAGCTTTTATAAATAAAAAGATTGGGTTTTACTAGTGAAAGAATATATTATTTGCATGTGCGATAGTAACATAATAGGGTCTGTTTATTCATTAAATACGTATTCAAGTTACAATAAGTAGTAACCAAATTCGTAAAACGACAAAGTAATATGTTTTAGACATATCTTGAAACAGAAAAATTTTAATGGTAAAATAAAGTCTTGCAAATGTACACAAAATTTATAAATTAACCGTAATTAATAACTATAAAACTCAAACTACTGTAAAAGCTATTTTTTTCTGATATTTTAATCTAGAATTCAAAAATTATGTTTATGTAAGATATAGCTGTTGAATTTAGTATATGCAATAGTAAGCGTCCAATTACTATGTGCACTTGATTTAATTAAGTATTAAAGTAAGTTTATATCTGTAGATATATTGAGCAAAGGATTTATTAAATTAGACAGTATAACTGTCATTACTCACATTTATAGGACTCTATATAAAAACTCGTTATGATAAATTATCCGAGTTGTGTGATAATGTATCAAACTGAAATATGATTCATTGTATCTGCCGCTAAAGTTGATTTTACAGACTTGAATTTAAAATGGTTGATTGTAAACCTGATTTTTAAACTTAATTAATATGCTATATTGATTGTTAATACTAAGAAACAGAATTAAGGTAACTGATTCAATTTTCCAGGCTAAGCAAACAACATAGAATCAAAATAACAAACGCAAAATCAAATTATGATCTTGTGCCATTTATTTTTTTATCCAATACAACGAATAAAAAGAAGAAGCATTCACTTATAAAACTTGATTTTCATTTATCCAGGGTTCTTGAAGTTTATTTATAGTAAAAGAAAAAAGGAGAAATCAAACACACTTGACGTAATCGAAAAATTAGAAATAGAAAATATCAGCTTTATTGGGAGTGAATGGTCAATAGAAAGCTAACTCGAAAAGTAGTCCCTGGAAACTAAATAAAAAATAGAAGCTTTTTCTATTGTCTCTCGCATCGACGTAATTATCGTTCATTATCGTTTTTAGTAGAGAGGGCATTTGTTCTTTTTATATAATAAAAAAAGAAAGAATATAACAGGGGGCGTAATGGGACGTAAAAGAACAAAAAATGCGTAAATTGAATCGTTAGGATGTAGTATTTGCCAGAATGTTATGGTCTAATAGAATTAAATAATTTTCTAGACCTCTTCCAAATAAATGGTATGTTTTTTAGGCTCTTTTCCATCTTAAGCAATGTCTTTCTGTTGATTTTTATAAAACATAGTTGTATATCTTTCTTTTTTATAAAATAAAATTAAGAATATACATGCATTAGTACAAATAAATTAAGAAAACAATATTTTTTTCCCTTGAGCGTAACTACGACGATTAAGTAAAAAAGTTGAAGAATTTAATCCATTTTTTACCAGACACTTCTTACAACCAATCTCAACTTTAAAATATTGTTTTAACTTATTTTCTCAAATAATCATATTTATCTCATACAGGTGGAAAATAATATCAGTCAGTTCAGTATATGACTATGGACATTTGCTTTTGTATTTATCTTACAACTGATGAATTGCCATTTTCAAACATACGAAAAACCTTAAGTGAAACGTAGTCTTTAGCTACATTTAGTCATAAATCGCAGATAAATCTCTATACTAAACAAAATGTAAGGATTCAATTTGTTTTCCGAGTGTTGAGGTACCTTTTATATTAAGTGCAGTTCTGAAATTTGGAACGCAAGTTTCAATCTATGTAACTTAACTGGCTTCAGAGCAGGAATTTTTAATTAGTTCTTCGCAAATAACATTTAAATTTCTGTTGTAATGTTAACCCTATGTAGAGAAAAGGTTTTAACATTGTATTCAGCACTACTCTGAGCAGACAGCAATTAGGACGACTCTGAAATTTAATAAATGAGTAGTAAATGGTATATCGTTGTACAAGTGCCCACCAGAAATTAAAATGTTTCATTAGTTATTTAATACCTTTACAAAGTTGAAAATTCTCAATTTTTCCCATTGGCGTGACATTATATCTATTAGAATAAGAATTCTAAGAAAATGTTAAAAATATTATAGGATATCTCTGCCATTTTTAGCGTAGTCATTTATTATCTCTAATTTACCATCGCACAGTCTGAATGCTAAAATGTCAGTTATTTAATATTTAAGTTATATAACGTTAAAGCAATGAAATATCAATGCGAAAAATTCCGGCACGGCTTCACACTGATCATGTTCACATGTTCACGATCGCAGAAAGGTTTATTGCTAAGCAAAACCAATCTCGCTTCGCTTGCTAAAAGTTCCATTGTTACACAAACACAACTCGCTTCGCTCGTTGAAAAGTTTATTGACACATAAGCACAGGCTCATTTTACTCGCTGAAACTTCTTCAAAAGGTTCACCTCTATGCAAAGACATGCTCACTTCACTCATTGGAAGGTTCACTGCTGCGTAAAAATAAGCTAGCTTCGCTCGCTGAAAGGTTCATTGTTGCGTAAGGATGAGCTAGCCTCACTCACTAAAAATTAATTGTTACGTAAACGCTTAATATTAGAACCCCCTTCCCTTTTCTAGAAAAAAAAATTCCCCGTTAATACAATAATGCAATCACACCCTATCCTTTTGGGACCATTTTAACATGTGCTTGTGAAAAGAAAAATTTGAAGATCAAAACTACTGATGATGACAATTTAAAAGCTCTAGTCCTATTGAAATTGCTTTGTAAAAATATTAATTAAAAGAACAAATTAAAATTTTGACATTATGTTTGTAAAAAGATCAATTAGAAGAATTACAAAGCCTAAGCTAGATATGCTGAAAATTACAGAGCTTTAAACCTATTAAAAGTCTATTTGTAAAATAATAATTAAAATTTTAACATTTTGTGTGCCAAAAGTTTAATTAGAAGACCAAAACTACTTATGTTGAAAATTTCAGAGCTCTATTCCTATTCTAAATTGCTTTGTAAAGATATAAATGAAACAAAACTAATTAAAATGTTAACATTCTGTTTATCAGAAGTTCAACTATTAGGCCAAAACTACTTATGTTACAAATTTCAGAGCTGTAGCCCTATTAGAAGTCATTTCACCCAAAAAATTAAAATTAATTGAACAAATTAATAAAAAAACTAGTTAAAATTTTAGCATTCTCTTTTCCAAAAGTCCAGTTAGAAGGCCAAAACAAGTTATAATGAACATTGCAGAGCTGTACCCCAGTTTTGAAATAGCTTTGTAAACAAAAAATAATAATACTAGTAAATTAAAAATAATAATTGAAAAAACTCGTAAAATTTTAGTGTTTGTCACAGGTACAATTAAACCAAACTACTTGCGTTGAAAATTTCAGAGCTCTATTCATTTTAAGTAGCTTTCTATAGATCAATATACAGACACACACACACATAGATACACAGACTCTTGATTTTATAATTTTAGATGACTGAAAATTAAATTAAAAAAAAAAAAATAATAATAATGAGAGTTTCATTAAGCTTGATCACACTAAAATCTGGGTTCAACTGGCTTTCGTTGCATATAAATAAAGGGCAGAGTTTTAAAGCCAGTTGATCGAAAATATATTTGAGTACTGGTCGTTGAATCTGTTTTTGATTTGCAATGGTCTTTCATTTTTTAAAATGGATTCAATCTATTGTTCTTAAATTCTGTTTTAAAATATTACATTTAGCATAAAAGATAAAAAAAAAAATCGAAAATTTCAATATTTTAACTTTGAGAGGTTTTTTTTTTTTTTATTTTTTTTTTATTCACCCATCAAAATTTTGTTGATGACAAAATTTTCTTCATGTAATTATGTATTACAGAAAGCCATCAATTTGAAAAAAAAAAAAAAATTCTTGACTTATATCAAAATACACAAGCATAAATTATTATGGATTTTTCTTGGTTTTTAATTTTTTTTTTAAATAATCACAATACTTAAAAAAACATTATCTTAAAGACATATAGATAGTATTTCATACATAAGATAAATGTTTGACACGCAAATATTTATAAATAAAGTTTTTTTTTTTTTTTTTTTTTTTTTTTTTAAGTTTTTTTACCGGACCGCCTTAAAATTTGTACCTGTACTAAAACAGATAGACCTGCCAGCTTGACTTCTACTAAAAGATTACTTTTTTATTTATTTTTTTATCTAGATCGTGTAAATGTTTTCTTCTATATTTGTTAATAATATTAATTTTTCTCTTACAGTATTGCTTTATATTTATTTTTTAACTTTAAAATTGACTTCATTTTTATAAAAAAAAAAATTTCACATTAGTAAAATTTTTTAGTATTTTTCATATTTAGAATTTTGGTATTTTTTTACTTTATGATTTTATATATATTGCCATATCGGAATGGATTTGTTGGTTGGTTGTTTTCAGATTATCTGGTGCCGTCAGCAACACGAGGGCTATAATGCGCCAAAACATTCGTCATTTGACAAGCCAACATACATTTACAAACACCCATGCCTAACATGGGACTCGAACCGTCAACCTCACGGTCTAGAAGCCAGCATGCTAACCTATATACCATTTGGTCGGCCTGAATGGATCTGTAATTTCTAGATACACATGGAGGCATAATGGGTATAACAATTGGATTAAATTCTGTTTAGTATGTATAATTTACATAAAACGATATCAGTAAAATCAAAATACAATATCTGTGATTTTTCTGCAATTTTTTTTCATTCTAAATTAACATAGGATGCTTGGTAAAAAAAATTATAAACAATCATAAATAACCATTCCTAAAAATATACTTACAATTAATAAAGAGCTTCTTTACCAATTATATTATGAGATTTTCCATCGGAAGCAATGATATAAAGGTTGCTTCATGAATTGACTTGTGAGCAAGCGACGTATAGTTGCCCATGTTTCTCAAATGGGAAACTATATGTTGCTCATGTAAGAAACATGGGTAAGATTTATACCAGAAATTTTCAAACTCTGCCCTTGAGCTTTGTTGTCATGCTAAAACACAGTTTGAAAGGAAATTGTAATCTTGAATTGAAAGTTCATGACCGTGGAAATTAGAAAAATCCTAGTAATAATAAATGTTTCTCCAGAACCACATTCAGTAAGTACTGTAGATTCTAACTTTGCAAAATTTATCTTCTTGGCAGCAATATTTGGCAATTTACTACAAAAATGGCAAATTAGCTAGGTAGTAGGATAAGCAAAACTTAACTATTTAGTTTGAAAGCTTCTAGTCAAAATATTAAACTGAATCCGCCGACCAAACGGTATAGTGGTTAGCGTGTTAGCTTCTAGACCGCGAGGTTGTGGGTTCGAGTCCCGTGTTGGCATGGGTGTTTGTAAATGTATGTTGGCTTGTCTGATGACGAATGTTTCGGCGCATTATAGCCCTCGTGTTGCTGACGGCGCCAGATAATCTGAATACAACCAATTAAACTGAATCCCAATGATGAGAGTCACTCTTTAATAACCCAAAATCTGTTTGACAGCCATATTGTAAAATTTGTATTAAAAAAACCCGATGCTATTTTCTAACAGAATTTAAGCTATCCTAAACTAGTAAACCACTTTCTAGTAACAGGATACTTAAAATACCTGTATATCAAAGACATTCATATTGAAAAATGCTTTCTCCTGAAACCTTTGATATATATAATGCACTATTAATATTTTATTGGACGAAGAGTTAAACCCAACCTAGTACCGCAAAACCTGAAGAATAACTGAAGTAGCAAGGGAAAACGCTGAGATCATGATTGTTAGTTCTTTTTAACACGCTTTTATTAGCTTCGTATGAATCTATGTAACGGAATCTTTGAACTCGATTTTCGACCACTTCAAAACGTTGGATTAATTTGAAATTTTGCACAGTTATCAAGGACTGATGGCAATACAATAATTCAAAACGTTTGTCGCATTATCGCACGGATTAGCTCGTGTTGCCCTTGCGCAGTTAAACTCTAACCAACCAACCTTCTCCAACCCTGGTGTCCCGTTACCACCCCAGTAATCACAGAACCTACCATCGACAGTTGATAAAGGCAGACATTTGAAACATCTGTCGTAGGCACTACGTTTATACTATCAGCAAAAAATTAATCAGATTTATCATATAATAATGATGGACGAACCACCGATTGGTTTTGATCTAATATTAAAGCGTTCCTTTCATCTGGTCGGAACTCTGGATTGCAAGGACTAGCTCTAGAAATACCAGTTTTCCATGTAAATGTGGACACGATCTAAAGGGCCATAACCGAATTAATAAGTTATTCGCGGTTTCACCTTATGACATGTACTGAGACATGCATGAGTTAATCATTGAGACAAGCATATGACTACTGGCCGGATCAACTAATAGGGAGTTTCATTCACGTTTCACAATTGAATAATTAATATTTAAAAAAACTAAAAAACGCGATATAACCCTTTGCACTCGAGAGGTGACTCTCGCTCACCATTAGATTTGATGCGGAAAATCGATGCTAGGCTATGACTGTGTTTAATTTCTTTAAAGCGAATCGGCAAATACGAACCGAACCTAAAATTCTTGAAAACGTTAGTCGCATTATCCTTACCAGGATCTTAAGGATTAGCTATTTTTCATATTCAGAGACACGGTAGGGTTTTGTGCCAAGTAATATGGCGTGTACTAAGGCATACACACATGACTTAAATTTGTGACAAACATGTGACTATTGGCAAGAACAACTACAGTTTTGTACACTTAACTGAAAAAAATTATAGTTTACAACAGAAATAATTAATAGTTTAAAAAACTAAAAAAAAAAAGCTTTAATAGAAAACCAAACTAAAAAGTAGAATATAATTAATAATTTAAAAACTAAAAAACACGCTTTAATAGAAAACTGAACTAAAAAGTAGAAAATAAATAATAGTTTAACGCTTTGCATTCAAAGCCTTTTTCGAGCGGAGGTACAGTACCCAAAAAAAAAAAAAAAAATCAGAACGATCTTGTGCTCTAGTTGTTGAAATAACAAACAAAATGTACCGTTGTAAATCGTGGAAGGTTTTTAATAATTGCATGTAGCTTTTTTTGTCATGAGGGATCAGCTATATAATAAAACAGAAACAAAATTTAAAAAGTTCAATAGCAACCACATAATATTATCCCATATTTGGATTCAGCATTCAAAAAAATGTCGAAATACAAAAATTCGTAATTTTCTAATGAATGGTTTGTAATTTAAATGATAAAAAGAAAATGATAAATTAATGTTAAATAAAAAAGTTGTTTTTTTGGACATAAATACTTAAATAATTAATATATTTCAGTAATTTTTTTTTTCAAAAGATAGTTTGTAAATGGCCAAACATAAATAGCAATCAACTTTTGCATCAATTTCTTTTTTAATAATTAATTATTAATTAATAAAACAATTTAATTTTTTTTTTAAATAGAAACATGTATTTTTTTTTGCTTTCATTAGATTTATCATGGTCTAAAACCCCCACACAATTTTTTTCTTTCCATTTTGACTTTTAGTTCTCTATTTTTTAGCGAAAATGTAAAAAAAGCTCACTTTAAGGGACCGTATAATAGTTGACTTTTGGAAAACTATCAAAGATTAATTCAAGGTAAACTAGAGGTGTGGAAAATCGCACAACGTTCAATTATCGTAAAGTGGGTGAATAGAAACAGCGGGGTGAATCGAAACAGAATTTCTTGAAATTACAAAAAGAAATATTATTTTATACAAACAAAGACATTTTATTTTTTATATATATTTTTTTAATCTGTCTAACGTGTTTGGAATCATGGAACATATGTTTGGTGTAGTTTTCAACAGTGTTCTTTTTTTTAAAAAAAATACTTTCTTAAATTACATTTATTTAAAACAACATTTTTTAAGCAATTTCAATGAGTTATCCTTTAAAAATTTTACTGAATCATGTGATTTTTTTATTTTAAAAATAATTTCAACGATCAAGTTACATTTGTGTTTACAGGGAAATGTTTCTGTAAAATAAATAATCACGCTTTGCTGAATATTGTTTACTAATGCCTACATTTTATATTCATTAATTTTCTAACTCTCAGTAGTATACGTTATACTTCTGCAATTACTGTTTTCGATATTTTATTTATTTCGTGTGAAGAATGCACATCTTTAATGTTGTAAATAAATTGTGTTACTTTTGCGTTTACTTGCTATATTTGTATTAATCTTAAACATGACACTATAAATCCAAATAGTTTCTATGCAGTTTTAGACTAATATTTGTATTTTTTAACGTCGTGAAACGCCGCACTGACCATTCGATTTCTCCCGATGTGAAGTAGAACCTTAAAAATACCTTTCGTTTTATGGAAATTCTCCCTGAAGATCGGTCAAAAAATGGTCGAAACATTTTCGCTCATAAGTGATTTGTTTTTCAACATATTGCATTGAAATTTCGTATATAGAGTAAATGATGTATTCTAAATCAAATGAAATGATAAAAAATAGGGGTTCGTATTGAAATTTTCGAAGATAGCGTTACTTTTACTTAGTAAACGGTCCCTTAAGAAAAAAAAATTGGATTAGATAAATAGAAATCGCAAGCAAAACATTTTGGTGCAAACCGTAAGATTCTACGATAATTAGAACCGAAGATATAGCCCTCGTTCTGATTTTTTTTGGGGGGTACTGTACCAGCAACTTGAGATCTTTTGCTGCATTTTTGGTTCGGTCCGTGGATAAGGATCCGCTTCATAGAAACTAAACACTTGGCGTTGCATCGAACTTCCGTATCAAACCCAGTAGTCCTCTCGAGTTGCTGCATCCAGTCATGTGGTGACTGAGAGGGGCCGCTTGAGTGCAAAGGGTTAAAAAACTAAATAACACTCTTTAATAGAAAAATGAACTAAAAAGTAGAAAATAATTTTAAATAAGTTTGAAATAAAAATAGAATGATTAATAAGAAATATTTATTTTATCATAAAAGAGCGTGGGGTGCTTTTTAAGATATTTTCATAATGCCTCTACTTTTACCAATATCTATCATTTAATATTTACAGCAATTGACATCAAGCACCCCATGCTTTTTTACGATAAAAAATATTTCTTGTCAATTACTCTAGTATTATTTCAAACTCATTTAAAAAAAATTTCTACTTTTTAGTTAATTTTCTATTAAAGGGTGTTATTTATTTTTCAATTAAATTACTTATCAATGCCCTGCGAACACGCGTTTTAACTTTTTATTTTCAAATAATCATATGTATACCTAAGAAAATGAAAGTATAGGAATCGGTCCAAATATCCATATATATTTTAAATATATTTATATAATTTATATTATTTTTTTTTCCATGATTTGGAACGTTTTGATTTCAAAAAAGTGATCTAGAAAAAATTTATGTATGAGATCAGCATAACTCCGAAAAAATTGACCTACAATGTTCAAATTTGGTATGAGGGTTAGTGGTGGTCAATGGACCTACCATTAAGGCTTTCGTCCAAATTGGGCATGTGCATAAATTAGCGGCTATTGAAAAAATCATGTTTTTCAGTAATTGCCTAAAAACGGCTCTAAAGATTTTGATTAAAATCTTTTAATAATGCTTCTTATGGTGTTCTAACAATCCTCACCTCCGAAATTCCCTTAAAAATGATTTAATGACGTAAAAAGATGAAAAACTAATGCTTCCAACACAGAGTTTTTTTTTATTTACCTTTTTTATATCTTTTTCATCATTCATTTAGAAAAAATTGGCAGTTTTTCGATATTTTTTGCAATAATTCTTGTATGGGTATTTAAAGGGAAAAAAAACAAAAACAAAAAAACAAAAAAAAAAAACACCCTCCTCTAAAATGGTGATTTTGACTATATACTTTTCGATAATCCTTTTATTATCCGTTATTATAAGTGAAACTGAGGGGAGAAGAAAAAACAATCGTTGATGAGGTATATTCAAGGAAAGAGAACTCTGTATTGAAGGCATTCGTTTTTCAACTTTTTACGCCATTAAAACATTTTTTGGGGAAGTTCGGAGGTGGGGATGTTTAGAACACCTTAAAAGGCATTACCACAGCGTTTTTTTTTTTTTTTTTTTTTTTTTTTTTATCAAAATCGTTTGAGCAGTTTTTTAGCAATAATTGAAAAACATGATTTTTCCAATGGCAACTACCTTATGCGCGATTTTGACAAAAACCTTTATGGTATGTCTCTGTGCCCTCACCAACCCTCACACCAAATTTGAACATCGTAGGTCAATTTTTTCGTGAGTTATGCTGACCACAGACACGCACTCACAGACATACATTTTTTTCTGGATCACTTTTTGAAATCAGGATGTTCCAAAACGTGGAGAAATGCAAAAAAAAAATTGTTTGGAGCGATTACTATACTTTTATTACCCTATATGTAGATATAGGTAATTGAAAGTAATAATAACATTAATATAAAAATATTTCATTAACTAATGCATTACTTTCTTTTTATAAAATCTAAAGGAAGCTCTGAAATTGAAATTATTATTGACTATTATAATACTTTGTAAAGGAACATTAAAAATGCACACAATCGTTAAGTTTCCATTTATAAATATTCTAGGAAACTGCTATTTATCCAATTGTGTCTCGCTTACAATTTTCTATAGTATTGAAAAGAAAATTATTTTGTTAGATGTCTAAGAATTTATTTAAGCAATGTTTGTTAAAAATTAAATACTAAATTCTATTTTACTACACCATTCATTATAAAGTACCTCATTTAACCAAAATCCAAATTTTTCAATTGCAGTTAAAAAACTCGTTATTTATGTAAGGAGAGATATTTTTGCTTTATATCAATATTGAAAAAAAAATGTACCCTTATTATAAAAAGAATATAAAAAGTCAAAGCACAAAGTTTATACTAATTTTTTTTTATAATGGCTTGACAAACAAATGTCAGATTAGTAAAAAAATGTAGTTTAGAATGTCTAAAATGTCTAATGTTTAAAAATGTCCAAATTAGTAAAATATTTTTAATGAATTCATGATTATTCTCAATTGGGGGGGGGGGGGATTAGAGGAAAAACACATTTATATAAGGGGAATTTTTAGAGTTTGTTAATTATTAACAATAAAAAATCTGTGAAATTAAAAAGTGGCATAGCATATATGTTTAATTAAATAGTCATTTAAAAAAATATATAATAAAATATATAAAAATAAATTCAAAGAAATTCTTTGGTAAACTTTGTTTTTAAAGACCTTCCATAGAAATCAAAATTGCAATTTTAATGATATATTTAAAAAAAATATATATATAAATAAATATTTTTACCTTCAAGTAAAGGTTAAAAAAAAAAGTTAATATGATAGTGTGATTATGGTTACTTAAATAAACATTTTTTCCATTCTAAAAATATGTTTTAAAAGTAATAAACAATTTAATAATAAATATTAATAAAGATAAAGAAAAATAAACATAGTACATTTACGATTCGCAGGCAAGAAAAATATAAATAATAGAAAGATTGGAGAAAGAAAAAAAATCATCTCTATAGAACGTGACTAAAAAGATTTAACTGCAAACTGGAATTCAAAAATTCATTTCTCCTGGTTGATGTATATTTTTAAATTAAATTATTGGAATGCACAGAGATGTGCCTTTTTTAAAAAAATGTGGTAATTAAATTTTTTTTTTTCCCATTTGTTTTGAATATAAATATATATGTTTTCTTTTTTTTAGCATACATCTTTTATAAATCATCATAGTAATGGTATTTTAAATAGAAAAAATAATTTATTATCTAAAGTAAAGCTAGTTTTTCAAAAGATCCTTGAATTATCACTCAAAAATGTTTAAATAAACGTTTGCTTTGTAGTGTCTATGTCAATTTATATGTATTTTATAATGATATTATTGATTAGCGTTAACATAAATGACACTATGTTTTAATTAGATCATTTAAAAAATTCATTATCTATTGCAAACTGTATTTATATCAATAATAAAAGAAAAATTACTTATAAATTCAGGTATGTGTTTAGATGTACTGCGAAAAAAAATATTAATTTTCAATTTAGTGAACTAAAATGTTCTTTTATATAAGAAATATTTAAAGTAATTTACGAATTAAAGTCTTTAAGTAGAAAATTCTTAAAAACTCTTTTAAATTATCCGTTCCATAAAAGATTTCTAATCCCAAATTCTTTCGATTCATTCTCTCTCACCAATACTATGGGACCCCATAATAAGCCAGGTTTGCTTTTGCTTCGTTTTAAAAGCATTTCATCACCATTAAAAAGTCCCTTGTGTCCTTCAAAGTGTATTGATCGGTCCAGCAGCACTTATGTATCCGCCTCATTAGCGGAATTGCTCCCAACTCTTGAAATTTTGTCGAAGAAGACCCTAAAAGCATTGAAATTTTTTTGATGGTTTGTAAAGAAAAAAAGACTTGGGAAAAAAAAAAGTAGCAGCTATTGGAAGCTGTGTTATATGTATAGTTTGAGAAAAGGTAAACCACATAATGAATATTTATTTATGCATGCATTAATAGTAGCAAGGAGGATACTTTTCGTGTTCAGATTCTCGGCTGAAAAATATTTTCGTTTGCTTTAGTTAAGCTGTGTTATTGCTTTTATCAGATTAATTTCAAGGTAGAGGTTATTCATTGACAATTGAACTAAGAAAAAGGTATTTGTATCGTTTATAACTTTTTAAAGAAAAAAGTTAAAATACAGTTTAGACAAATGTTCATTGAATGAATATTAAAAGAATGTGTTTGTTGAATAGAAATATCAGACACATTGCCAATGTTAAAGAAAAAAAATTTGCCAAGGCATAAGTGAGAATTTTCTTCAACAAGAAACAAACTATACACCACTTTATTCATAAAAGAAAAACAGGAAATAAACCATCTACACAGTTATAGTTGAGACATTACATGTTAATGTATACAATCGTTGGTTTGCTTGAGTGACGTATTTCTTACACTGGATTACGAGCATTCCAATGTCAATGCATGTTAACTTTAAAAAGTACAGGGATATAATTGGATTATCTGTATCATCAGGACACTTGGGTTTAATTATATGATTCTGATTCGGAGTTGGTTGGTTGTATTCAGATTATCTGGCGCCGTCAGCAACACGAGGGCTATAATGCGCCGAAACATTTCGTCATTTAACAAACCAACATACATTTACAAACATCCATGCCAACACGGGACTCGAACCCGCAACCTCGCGGTCTAGAAGCCAGCACGCTAACCACTATACCGTTTGGTCGGCCTGATTCGGAGTTGACTAATACAAATACTGGCCTTCAAGATCAATGAATTGACGTTTTGCGTTAAAAGTAAATAACTGATGACAAACTTTTAACAAACTTAAGTATCAGTCTAAATTTCAATAAAAATATCTATAATTTGAAACTCTTACCATCTACTTTGTTTTAACCTGTATTTTTAAAGATGTTGAATATAAAAAAATAAATATATTACTTCCATTGACATCCATCCAAATTCTTAAAGAAAAACTTGCTTTCTAGTAACACTAAATAACATAGATGGCACTCTTTAAGAAAAATTAGAATACGGTTACATGTTGCACAAATTGTCTGTATATATTGTAAATAGTGACGTATTATTTTAAAATTATATTGTAATTTATTTTTATCTTATTTTATTTTTTATTAACAGCGATTATACAGGTTAAGAAATGGTGGCAACACCTAAAGCAATCGAGAAATTCGAGACGTTTCTTTTCCGACGAATTGGCTGGAAATTTTGGGAATATTCTCTCGCGCCAAGTATTTAATGACCGTAGTTCGGGAAAGTTTTCAGATTGACTTCGGACTTCGTTGAAAGCTGATCGCTTTGTTTACCTATTGGAGTGAGCTTGTATAATCGCTGAATTCGAAGTTATTTTTGTTGAAGCTTGTGTTGAAGCTTGAGAGTAATTAAACTGTTGCCTGTGAATAAATTTTGTGAGTTTTCTGAAGAGAGAATAAATATTTTTATACCGTGAAAACTGTGCCATCATTGCCTCAGTGGAAAAATTCGTAACAGTGGTGTCAGAAGTGGGATCTCGTAGTTTTGAATGCCGACAACTAGAGGAATGATGGAAGACCAAATGAAGCAGTTGATGGAAATTATTGCTGGAATAAAAGCCGGACAAGAATCCACGGCCGCTAAAATGAAAGCCGAAATAAAAGCCGGGCAAGAATCAACAGCCGCTACAATTCGCCGCGGGTCAAGCCTGTCAAGAAACGACAAATGCCGAACTTGCCGCCTCAATCACCGCCAGCCAAGAAGCAACATCATCGGAGATTAAAGCTTTAGCCGCCAAGTGTGAAACAACATCTGCAGCAGTGAATGAAATCAAAGAAGAAATGAAGATAGAGCTAGCCTCAATGGTGGAATCAACCATAATAGAAACTACCTCAAATGTTCTTCAATCCGTGAAAGATGAAGTATTCAATGCAGTAAGAAAGGAAGTTGATGAAAAGTTTGAGGAGTTCAACGGAAAAGTGAACAACTTAGGAGACAAAGTTTCCACCATGAAAGAGGAGCAAGAAAAGTTTCAAGACGCTGTTGAAGAAAGGTTGGAAAAGTTTCATAATGCTGTAGAAGAAAGACTACGGGAAATGGAAACTCGCGAAGCTGCGACCATTGCAACGCCTAAATGGGATAATGTTTCCACTCCCTTCATTGCGCCACGTCCCAACATCAAAGTGGCCACTTTTGATGGAAAGTCTTCCTGGCGCGTTTATCAAACGCAGTTTGAGATTATTGCATCTGCGAATGGTTGGGACGATACTTCGAAAGCATTCCATCTCGCAGCATCTCTTCGAGGTGAAGCTGCTGAACATTTTACAGACACTACCTGAAGGGAAGCGGGAAGAATTCGTGTCGCTGGCAAGTGCTTTGGAGTTAAGGTTTGGGGAGCAGCATCTAAAGGATTACAACAGACTGCAATTGAAAGTGAGACAGCAGAAGGCCAATGAAACTCTTCAAGAATTGGCGTCAGATATAGAAAGACTGTCGCTCCTCGCTTTCAAAGACTGTCCTTCGGACGTAAGAGATAATCTGTCTCTTCAGTATTTTGTGGATGCCATCAAGGATCCCGACATACAGCAAGCTACCAGGATGTCAGACAGTAAAGATCTGAAGTCCACCCTCGTCTATGCCATGAGAGTAGAAGCCGCACAGCAAGCTTCTAGAAAAGATCGGCGTTTCGTACGTGGAGCATCGACAGACGATTCCTCTGAACTTTTCACGAAGAAGTTTCAAGAATTGGAAAACAAGGTGGAGCGAATTATGAGAAGTAATCCTGGCTCGAGGGATCGAAAAACTAGGGTGGTTTGTTGGCTCTGCAACCGGGAAGGACATTTCAGACGTGATTGCCCTGAATTGGACAGGAGAGGGGACAGACCCTCGTCCGAGCCTCAGCAGTTAAACTAAAGAGCGGCTATCTCGCGAGGCGGAGGTCACCGTGTAGAGCAGGTGGTGCCCCACTCAGCCTCTATCACATCTCATCCCTTCAAGGAGGAAACCATGGTTTATTCGTGGAGGGCAAGATCAATGGAACTCCCTGTCGTCTAATAGTTGACTCAGGGGCAAATGTAACCATCTTACGGACGGATGTAGCCCGGCGCCTGGACAGCCAACCTCTTTACACGGCGCCTTCAGTTTCACTACAAACTGTGACTGGTGACAAAATGTCTGTGCATGGGAAATTAAATGTCAACATCTCTTTTGGATTTCACACCTACACTCACACCATTTACGTCGCTGAAATTATTGACCCATGTATTCTTGGACTGGACTTTTTACAGAAAAATGGAATTACTTTGAATTTCGAGAAAGGCGAGCTTCAAACAGGGAAAGAAGAAGTTTCATTGTTCGGTTTGGACTCGGAAGAGCCGTGTGCATATCGAATAGTAGCTCTTGAAGACATCACCATCCCCTCCATGACAGATTTGGTTGTAAAGGGTTCAGCAGAGCTCCCGAAGGCCTTCCGATTTGGAGTAACGGATTTCCCATCACCGAATAGAGTCCCGAAAGGAGTGTTAGTAGGAGCGACGCTTGTGGAACTTTCTCAGGAGGTAGTGCATGTGAGAATGGCTAACATCGGTGATGCTACCAAAGTTATCAAGAAAGGTGAAGAAATTGCCACCTGCACACCTGTTACAAGTATCGAACGGGGATCGAAGGAGTTTTTGACCGCACCCTCCGCGGATTTAGTGGACCAGCTTCTCGAGGATGCTCGGTTGGAAGGAAGTCAAGAGAAGATTGTTGGAAACCTTATAAAAAGAATTTCAGGACGTTTTTCCATGTCATCGAAAGATGTAGGAAGAACGAAGCTTACACAGCATCGAATTGACACTGGGACCCATTTACCAATTAAACAACATCCTCGAAGACTTCCATTTGCAAAACAAGAGGAGGTCGGGAGATTGTTACATGAAATGGAAGATAATAGAGTTATCGAACCCTCCTCTAGTCCATGGGCCTCTCCAATCGTACTCTTTCGAAAGAAGGATGGTTCCACTAGATTTTGTGTGGATTACAGGAAGCTGAACGAAATTACGAAAAAGGATAGCTACCCTCTGGCAAGAATTGATGACACTTTGGACACCCTATCGGGGAACCAGTGGTTTTCAACTTTGTATTTGAAGAGTGGATATTGGCAAGTGGAGATACATCCCGACGATCGTGAGAAGACGGCCTTCACTACCGGACAAGGATTATGGCAGTTTCAAGTTATGCCGTTTGGCTTGTGTAATGCACCGGCTACGTTCGAGCGACTAATGGAGACTGTGCTTAGAGGACTTTCCTACGAGACCTGTCTGGTATATTTGGACGATATCGCTATCAACGGGCGGAGTTTTGATCAGCACTTGCAAAATGTAAAGAACGTGCTCTTGAAGCTTAGGGAAGCCCACTTGAAACTTAGCCCATCAAAATGTAAGCTCTTTAGGCGGAAAGTCAGTTATCTCGGACACATCATCTCATCCGATGGAGTAAGCACAGATCCAGCCAAGATCCATGCTGTGCAAATTTGGTCTCGACCGCAAGACGTTCATCAATTGCCAAGCATTCCTAGGCCTGTGCACGTATTACAGTAAATTTATGAAAGGTTTCTCCAAGATCGCCAGACCCTTGCATCGACTAACAGAGAGCAAGCAGAAGTTCCTATGGACTGCCGACTGTGACGACTCCTTCAATCAACTGAAGAACGCTTTAACATCCGCGCCTGTTTTGGCTTTTCCCGATGTTAATAAGGACTTTATTTTGGATACAGATGCCATCAATGAGGGAGTGGGAGCCGTTCTTTCCCAGGAAATTGAAGGACAGGAGAAAGCCATCGCTTATTTAGTAAGAGCCTGTCAAGATCCGAGCGGAACTACTGCGTCACAAGAAAGGAGTTACTGACAATAGTAAAAGCCGTTGAGCACTTTCATCATTACTTGTACGGCCGAAAATTCCTTTTAAGAACTGATCATGCGTCTCTGACTTGGTTGCTGAATTTCAAGAATACAGAGGGACAAATAGCAAGGTGGATCCAGCGATGGTGGATTGCCGATTTTGTTCCAATGCGGAGTCTAAGTTTGGGACAACCTCATCTGCCGTCCGTAAAACAACTTCCAAGTCAACTACTGCAGACGTGGATCCTTGGAGTGATCAGAATGTCCGAAAAAGTCAGGTCGAAGATCAGGACTTGATACCTCTAATTGAATTCATGGAAGCAGCTAACGGAAAACCCAGTTGGCAGGAAATTGCACGCTATAGCCCAACAATGAAGAGATATTGGGCTATGTGGGACTCTTTGCACTTGAAAAATGGAGTACTCTACCGTCGATGGGAGTCCGGTGATGGCAAAAGCTTCCGGTGGCAATTAATCCTTCCAAGTTCTAGAGTTACCAACGTTCTAGAAGAACTTCACAGCAGTTCTACTGGAGGACATTTTGGTGTCACGAAAACTCTTCAGAAAGTCAGGGAGAGATTCTTCTGGGACAAAGCAAAGTCCGACGTGGAGAAGTGGTGCAAGTCCTGTGATGCATGCAATTCACGGAAAGGACCGAAGACCCGAACTCGTGGAAAGTTGCAACGTTACAACGTAGGAGCACCATTCGAAAGAATTGCTTTGGATGTCTTAGGCCCCCTACCTTACACAACTAATGGCAACAAATACATCTTAGTTGTCATGGACTAATTTAGCAAGTGGCCAGAAGCATACGCGATTCCGGACTAGGAAGCCACAACCGTAGCAGAAGTTCTCGTACAGAACTGGATCTCCCGATTTGGCGTACCCCTGCTGATACATTCTGACCAGGGGACGAACTTTAACTCTGCTGTCTTCACTGGGCTGTGTGACTTGCTCGACACGGAAAAGACTCGTACAACTCCCCTGCACCCACAATCCGATGGAATGGTCTAACGCTTTAATAGAACAATTCTAAATCATCTCTCCTTGTTTGTTTCCAAGAACCAGCAGGATTGGGATCAGAAACTTCCACTATTCCTTTTGGCCTACAGAAGTGCTACTCACGAGACCACCAGCTATACACCATCTCAAATGATTTTTGGAAGAGACCTTAGGCTACCCTGTGACTTCCTCTTTGGACGACCACCGGACACTCCTTCCTCGCCTGTCAAGTATCTAGATGATCTCCAGGCACGTTTGGAAGCCGTGCATCGGTTCGTCAGAGAAAGAATCAACATCATGACGGAGCGCATGAAGGTCCGCTACGATGCCAAGGCCACGGAACGTTCATTCCAGGAAGGTGACAAGGTGTGGTTATGGAATCCTAAACGTCGGAAAGGACTCTCTCCTAAGTTCCAGACGAACTGGGAAGGGCCGTATGTGGTCCTTAAGAAGATCAACGACGTCGTGGTAAGGATTCAACGGACCCCCTCCTGTAAACCTAGAGTTGTACATAACAATAGACTAGCCCCATATTATAGTAGAAGTGATTGAATTTCCTTTCCTCTTAAGGACTTCACTGCCCGGGACGTGCAGTCTTTAAGAAGGGGGAAATGTTGCACAAATTGTCTGTATATATTGTAAATAGTGACGTATTATTTTAAAATTCTATTGTAATTTATTTTTATCTTATTTTATTTTTTATTAACAGCGATTATACAGGTTAGGAAAAGGTGGCAACACCTAAAGCAATCGAGAAAATTCGAGACGTTTCTTTTCCGACGAATTGGCTGGAGATTTCGGGAATATTCTCTCGCGCCAATTATTTAATGACCGTAGTTCGGGAAAGTTTTCAGATTGACTTCGGACTTCGCTGAAAGCTGATCGCTTTGTTTACCTATTGGAGTGAGCTTGTATAATTGCTGAATTCGAAGTTATTTTTGTTGAAGCTTGTGTTGAAGCTTGAGAGTAATTAAACTGTTGCCTGTTAATACATTTTGTAAGTTTTCTGAAGAGAGAATAAATATTTTTATACCGTGAAAACTGTGCCATCATTGCCTCAGTGGAAAAATTCATAACATATGGTATCTAACCAGCTACAATTAAAACTATCTCCATTGTACATCTCAAATATGAAAAGTTCACATTTATCTTTACATATCATTGAATTGGATTCCACTTATAATACTAACTTCATTACTTATATACCTAGGCATAAAACAGCAACATATTTATGAACCCTATTTTTTTATAATAGTTTTATTCCAAGATATATTTATGATGAAGTTAGTACACTATCTGGAAAGTATCCGGACACCCAGTGGTATGGACTTAGAGCGTCCTGAGGCAAATATTAATATGATGTTGGTCCCCCTTTTGCATCGATGACAGGATGCACACGTTTGGGAAGACTTCCCACCAATTTTTGATAGGTGACCATAGGAATTGCCTTCCAGGCGTCCATCACAGCTGAAGTGAGTGCTTGTAGTGAAGATGGTCGATTTGGCTGGTTACTTAATCTGTGCTTTAATTCTTCCCAAAGATGTTCTATGGGATTTAGATCGGGGCTCTGAGAAGGCCAGTCCAGTTTTTGAACACCCATTTCGTCAAACCACGTCTGTGCAAGCCTTGATGTGTGAATGGAGCAGTTATGCCGCTGAAAGAGAAATGGGGCTTCCCCGAAATATTGCCATAGAGTTGGGAGTGCAACGTGGTCCAGAATGTCCACATACATCTCAGAGATCATGTTTCCAACCACAGGAGCTAAAGGACCCAGGCCAAACCACGAGAAACACCCTCACACCATTATGCTTCCACCACCAAACTTAATAGTCGGCACAATGTAGTCACTATAGAAACATCTGGCATCCCCCAAACCCAGACGAGTCCATCCGACTGCCAGACTGTAAAGCGAGATTCATCACTCCAAAGAACAGTTTTCCACATGTCGGTAGTCCAATGACGGTGAGCTCTACACCATTGCAATCGATGCTTCGAATTCTGTGGAGTGATGTTCAGCTTGTGAGCGGCTGCACGACCATGGAATCCCAAGTTTTTTAACTCTCGACGGACAGTCCTGCTGCTAACACTAACGCCTGATGAACTTTGGAACTCCTGAGAAATTTCCACCAACGAGGACTTGCAATTTTGTTTCACTACCCTTTTCAGAGTTCTGCGGCTGCGTTCACCAAGTGTTTTCGGCCTACCGGTTCTTTTTTCTGCAGTTTCAATGCCTCAACGTTTCCACTTCACAATTACATCACTCACAGTGTATTTAGGCTTCTGTAGAATGTCCGCAATCTCACGAACTGATTTCCCACAAAAGGTGGCATCCCACTATTCTGCCACGATCAAACTCACTAAGCTCCTTTGACTTACTCATTGCCTCACAAACACATAAGTACAATCTGACAAACCACTACCAATACTTTTATAGCTTTCAATTACGTATCAAATTGCGTCACTCGCCAGAACCACTTTTTTAAGGGGTGTCCGGATACTTTTGGCCAGATAAGTGAAATCTAATTTAGTTATACATAAAGATAAGTAATACAAACTTATATACTTTACATTTGTATATACTTTACATATATACAAATTACTGGTTAAAAATAATGTAAGTTTATCCTTGTTCCATACACTTAATTCTTCACTTTTTTGCACTAAAACATTTGAATAACAACTACTTTAAAATACGTGAGGTATTTTACAAGGTATATCAACAGGAATAAACGATCATTAACAAAAATTGGAGGTTAACTAACTGATGTTTTTCTTTCTTATACTTTTAAAGATTCATAAGAAAACTTGTTAAAAAAGAGTTTAACAAACATAAACACTAGTTGGTTTATCTTCAAATTTTTTATTAGATTTATATCACTGTCTCTGTACAAGGCAAAATATTTTACAAGTTTTAAAATAACAATTACTCAAATAATATACCTACAAAAAAAGAAGCAGTCTTTGATGCTTTGATGTATACAATTGGTAAGATTTATACAGAAAAAAATATGTGTTTTAATTTGAAATATTATCAACTGATGACTAAACAATCATAATTATTTTATAAAGAACTCACAATTTAGTCATTATTTTTAAAACAAATATGTTCATACTATAAAATCACCATCTAGAATATTTATTTTTAACCAGATATTTAAATACAAATTCAGACTACGATACCATTTAAAAAAAAAAATTAAAACGATAAATTATGTAATTGTGTGAAAGATTTTACTTTTATACACACATCTCCTTTCTCATCCGATTGTTTTTCCGATCTGCATATGGATACAACCGATTAAAAAGATGACATTTTTTATCATACCCATCTGTCCCCATTAGGAAACGGGGAAACGGTTTATAAATGGATAGCAGTCGGAAACAGTGTTTCGGAGAAAATTGTTCTGGAGGAAGTCATTTTCAGAACCATAATCAGCGGTGATTATGGAGGCGACTGAATTGTGTAATTAGTGCCACAAAATTAATCACTCAACGTACATCATGACAACGGTGACTACCTTTGCAACTGGTGAGGCTCTCAAGTCATCAATAGTATGCCTTTAGTTATGTATTTAAGAATAATTTTTTTATCCTCTAACTCTTACAGTAAGTTGAATTAAGAATTTAAAAGGTGTATTTTAACTCAATTGTTTGTTTTTCACAGAATCTACTTCTAAGAGTGCTGATTCAAAATATTTATTGAACAAAAAAGTTATAATATTTTACAATATTTAACTCATTTTTTACATTAAATAAAAAAAATTTACATTTTCAGTTGATGTTATAAATAATTTTGTACAAAAGTTACATAATAAAGTAAGCTTAATATTTTTGTCAGTTTTAAGTTGTTGATTCTATTTCTAAATATTTTCTAAAGAAATAATTAAAAAGTATTTTAATTACTATTTTCTGAAAAACATTTTAAATTATGATGACATACTCTTCATAACATTAACACAACAAAAACATTTTTATCCTTTTATCCCCTGAAAACATCATATAGTATTTTCTTAGCATTTTATTACTCAAACATGCTTCCAGAAGAAAGGTTATATCATGGTGAATTGATTCGATGAGTTGTTTCGTATTTAACTTTTTAGAAACTAAGCACTCTAAAAAGGCAGCTTATCCTATTGTTACTTCAAATCAATTGATATAATTTATATGAAAATAGATAAATAGAAGCTACTTTACTAATTTACTTTTAATTATTTATTACTTAAATTACTCAATCTTAATATACTGGATATCGTAATGAACTATGTCCTAAAAAGTACTTGAAATTAAATATTGTGACAATATCCATCTTCATGGTTTATTATAAAAATGGATATTGTAACTTAGATATTAACATGAAAGGATTATTAAAGTCTTTTATAAAATAAAAAAAAAAGTTTATTAAGATCTTGCTTTGGATTGATTTTATATTAGAGATAAACAGTCAATAACACTTTTCAAAAATTAAATACTAAAACCAAATTATATTTTTCTACTTTAAATAAATATAATATATCCCTTATTGGGAATACTTAATCTTGCAATTCATAGAAAAAATCACATTCGCTGAAATATTGTTAAGGCGGAGGTTCATCACAAAAAATACATAAATGTGAAATTAAAATCAAGTTGGTATTCCAGAATTATTTCATGGTCAACAGTAAAATGTTTTGCAAGAAATTGCTGCAACTACTTTTCTATATTGTATATCACATGATTACCGATTACCATACTTATACGATCCAATTAATTTTAAACTCATGAAAATATAATATAAGCAAATATCTGGAAGTGTAATGCAAAATTCTAATATTATTTCAGTGATACTTCAAAATGACTGCATAAAGTACTTTGCACAATTTCATTTCACGAAAACTGTATGAGGCAAGTAACAACCTTTTTCCTTCGAAAAAAGTCACTATAGCTACAGTTACGATTTACAAGACAAAATTTCTCACTGATTTCTTGTAAATCAAAGATTTCCATTAAGTTGATCACTTAAAATCCCCGCAGTCGAAAAATACTGTTGCTCAAAAGCCATCTGTCAAGAGTGTTAATCATATCGTCTTATATGGATTATAAAACAAATAAGAACTCATATGTACTGAAACTGACTAAAAAGTATTTAATATCATCTTAAGTGCTGAAGATTTTACAAGATTCTACCCATCAATTGGATTCATTTTTTCTAATTTAAAAATCATTTACAAAACTGGTCAGTGTGTGATCATCTGATTAAAATGTAGGTTATCACACATTGATCAGTTTTGGTTATTATATAAAACTGTTTGCACCCTATATCTATCCGTAGTTTTGTACCTAAGGAACACAATTTGGTAGATAGCAGCTTTAGTACATCGAGATGGATGTGGAAATTTTTTAATTTTCATTAAATGCTGAATTTATTAAAATTAATTTACAATTTTAAAAATTACATGGAAGGACATCCACATTTTTATATTTCAAAATAATAAAAAAAAGTTTTTCCAAAATGTCCCTTTCAGTTTTTTGATTAGCTTATATTTATTGCAATATATTTACTGTCAATTAAACTTCAACACTGTAAACCAGCTTTCAAAGCGTAATTCATGAAATGTTCTGAATGATGTTCAATATAACTAAAACAGAAGATTCGCCTAGTATAAGTTTTTATTAAAATAAAAGATTTCATTACACCAAAAAATTTACTATGATTTTTACATTTTCGTAAACACGTTACTCAAAAAAAGAGCAAAAATATAGGATCTTCTAAACAAAGGTAACATAGATTGGAAAACGAAGGAATGCGTGATTAAAATGAAACAAGTAAATTCATTGTTAATTATTTAATCAAGGTTATAATGCATTATTTTAATATTTGCGTTTTGTTTTACTATTTAATGCAAGCTGCATGTAAGACTTTAATTGGCACTTTATTTCAGTCTTCATTTACAATTTGCTAAGGGTACATCGTTGCATTACATATAATTCAAAATACATAAATTTCAAAGAATACAAAATTTTAATTTATTTAATGGAAATTTCTATGCATTTGAACGGGTTTCCATCAGTATACCTAAAAAAATCATAAGACCAGGTATTATAATCACAGATCACAAGGCTCAATTCTCAACAAAACATTGCGTAGCAAATTTTAAGTCAATGAAAATTTTAAAAACATGATTTGTATGAATTTCTAAAAATGCAAAAGAATAATATGTTTGAAGTTAAACCTACATTAAAAAGCTTTTTGAAAAATTATAATTGAAAATTTTAGAAATGTTAACTTAAATTTAAAATAAAAAATGACATTTTATTAAATGAAGCATACAAATGTAAATAGACTTGGTAATAACCGACATCATAAAAATTTCCTGTTTGGGTGTTTACCTAAAGTGAATGTTCCATTTACAGGCTTCGAAATAGAAAAATGCATAATAGAATGAGCCGAACGAAACCTACATGCGTTGGTTAAATAAAACAATTACAGTAAATAAAACTTGGAAAGTATTTATGCCTTTTATATATTTTCAGTAATTTTATAGAAAGTTCCAACGAAAGTTAAAAGCCTCAAAAAACATTATTTTTTCAACTTTGATAATCAGTGTAAGAGGAAAAAAATTAAATAAATCATCCATAGAAGGTGAGATGAAAGAACATAAATACATTAAATTTTTTTGATTACAACAACCTTACTTCTCTTATTTAGTTTTACCTCGAGTTTGGACTGCCACTAAATATTTGAAATATCCTTGAGTAGCTCTCTTAATATATTTGAATATTATATGATGATAAAAGATAAATATAACTTTTTTGTAAAATAATAATAATAATTACATTTTATTGGTTCACCAAAAATATTACAATTAATGCCCCTCTTTGAACATCTCACTTTAATACGTTTCAATTTAAAAGCATGTGATAGAAAACTTGTAATAGGTACTCACATTTATAGATTTTTTTAGGAAATATTTTTTAAACATTTTAAATGTCTTAAACATATTTAAACTGTTGTAATTACTTACATTATGACCTAGTAATTCAAATAAAGAAACATTTAACACTTTCAAAGTACTTTGATTGATTCAAATATCTCGATATTTTGATGATTAATAAATGTTCAAAAGTAAAACTTTAGCACTTAAAAGGTACAAAAAAAAAAAAAAAATTCAACATGCTAGAAAATTGTTACTAATTTACATTAGTATACATTAAACTTCAACAAATGAAGGAGAGTGATATATATTCAAAATCTGAAGTGCATTTTAAAGAAGCTTAAACTTGCTTTCAACTATTTGTCAATTCTTTTAGTTACAACAAACCCATCCCAATCCAATAAATGGCTGCCAATGTCCACAATCTAAATTCAGTCAAGATCAAAAAAGGCATTCAACAACGATTTCTGAAATCACCTAAATAAGCTACGCAAATATTTTACATTTTCCAGGCATAATCATCACCACTAGAGCGGAAAGATTGCTAATGCCCGGAGCTAATTTGTCTATAAAAGACTCACGATACATCGACTTAATTAGACCCAAAAGGGGCAAGCGTGCTTCAACGTCATCCAATCAATGGCAGGAATCAAAAACAAGTCTCGAAACAACATGAACATGCTTGTAAAACTGTCTCCAACACTGTGATTACTTGGTTTTGTTTGCTAGACTGCAAATCTGTGGGCCATGGGAATTTTTCTGAGTGGCTGTTAGTAGGGTAAAAGTTGTTGCTAGAAAATGTGGGAGGATTAAACTTTCTAAACTACTTGGTTCTCGGGGGAAGGTAATCGTGGTAATGAGGTACTTATCTGTTTTCTGAGGTGGCAACGTAAATACTAGTTGTAGTTCAAATAGTGTGCTCTCTTATATATTGAAAAGTATCAAACTTCCAATACTAAAAGTTGAACATGACGCAATCTTAAAAAGTTTGGGGGAAATTAATAGAATGTTAAAATGTTATCTTTCGTTTATTTTGAAATTAATCGATGAAAGTTAAGTATTTTCGTTGTTACGTAATAAAATAAAACGTTTAATATATGTGTGTGAATATGTGTGAGTATTTACAGGTATATTTTATTTACTGAACTTTTACTTTTGATTAAGTCTATATTAGGTTTGTTCATTCTAATTGAAACTAAATATTTTGATATTTATAAGTCATACTGTAATTTAATAAAAAGATTAACAATAAACAATCAGCAAACTTTGAAAAAATAATGTTAAGTTTTATTTAATAGGAATACATATTGCCATTTTAAAAAAGGTATTAGTATTTCTATTTTCAAAGCCATATATATATATATAATGATCAACTGCACTGTAAAATAAAATACTTCATTTTTATAAGATATAATTCCATTCTATAATGAATTAGGATCACTAACGTTGAGTAAAGTATTATATCAAAAAAATTTTAAGTTATCATTGTATTAATCAAACTTCCAACTGAAAGAATAAAAAAACTTTAATAAAATTGTATCTAAAATTACATTTATAAATTCAGAATGTGTAAATCTTTAAAATTTAACTAAATTTAAACTGTTAATAAACTTTAATTAAATTATTTCTAACATTACATTTATAAGTTCAGAATGTGTAAATCTTTAATATTTAACTGTGTCAATGAACTGGCAACACGATCACCAAAACTGAATCAAACATCGGAGGAAAGAACATGAAAATGTATTTCAGGTATCTATATTGAATTCTTTCGATGCTTTATTTTTGAAGCATACAATTTATGCTAGCTATGATTAAAAATCAAACAATGAGAAACCGTTATTCCTTTGACCAGCGTTGGTTTCAATTAAACAATAAATACAATATGTATAGGTCTCAATACATTTGCTATGTATGCATAAAAAATAGAGAACTCAGCTATCAGCTACTTTCGTTACCGAGCCTTCATCTTCATGAGAGCGGGATTACAAAAAGAGAAAAAAAATAATGCTCCCTTACTGACTTAGTAATGGCAAGTAAAATAAAGCGCTAAGCAAATAAAGTTTCAACTTGGGGATTAGGGTTAGATTAGCACCCCTTCTGGAGTAAATAGTAAAGCAAAAGATATACTAATAATAAAACTATTTTGTCTAGTCTAGATCATATAATATATACCAAAATATGCCGTTAAATAGCATGGTACATTCAACTGTTTTCTATTTCTATTTTCTATATTTCTATCTATTCAACTATTTTCCAGTCTATGTTGCTTTTATTTTGGTGTTTTCAAAGCTCTCTTAATACAACAAATGCGTTATAACTCGCGCAATTTTTTTCCTTTTCTTCTGTGGCATACAAACGAAAATCTCAACATTTTGCTGTTAAAATCTAATCATTCATTTCAATAAAACTAATCATCACTTACTCTTTTCCTGTTTTGTTTACCTTCAACATCCAATCAGAACGCTTCATGTACTACCCTTTAAAACTACGCACGCGGTTTGAAATTTATTGTTTACAGTGTCAATATGCAGTCAATGAATGGAACTATTACAATAATATTCGAACCGTTTTCACACAGACGATTATAACACATAAAAATAATCAGAAAAATAAGGAATATACATTAAAACCTTTTTTGATTTTTTCTACATGTATTTAACGTATATCGGGGGCTCTTCAAGAATTTGTTTAATATCATTACATTTTAATAAAAGCAACTCTTTATCGAATAAAGTTGTTCACGGTAATCACGACGTGTTAAAACTTTTATACATGAAATTTCGTGCCTCTAGTTATAGATTCAGATGAACAGAATATCAGTTTTATAAATATAGATTTCAAAAATTAAAAAAAAAAAAAAAAAAAAAAAAACATTATGTAATATCTTTAAAAGATTCATACGACATAGGCCAAGTTATTCCTCTGATCAATAAGAAAAAAAAATTGTAAAAACAAGTATATTTGTTTCTGTTAACATTTCTCTAGGGTAACTTTACGTTTTCTATAATAGTGTTATGAACAAAATATGCAAAAATTGGCTGGATTCTTATTATATTTAATTATTTCCTGATATATAATTTGAAATCTAGAAAAAAAAGACAGGTAAGATGCTGAAGAAAACTTACAAAAAAATGTACCACTCCTAAAATAAACTACCCCCCGTAGAACTCACAGCGTAATTTTAGAAAAGCAGTATATAAAATTAAACACGACTAAAGTATGTAATTTAACAATTTTGATTTAATAATTGAAACCGAAGAAATAATAAATTTCTTAATCTAATAACATTTGTTATTTTAAATATTTGAAGAAACAAAATATGAACACATTTTCGAATTCTGTACAGGGTTGAAATTGACGCAGCCTATAAAATAAAATTATGTATTATTTTTTCTGGTTATTTAATATTAAATACTGCACCAGGAAGTATTAACATCGAATAAAACTGTATAATAAATATACCTTTATAGTATATCCATATAATTATCAGTGGCTCTACAGAATATACATCGAAAATATTATATTTAAACAACCATATAATTTATTAGGATTAAAGTAGATTAAAGTTGAAAATAATTCTGTAGACATTTCTGAAATCCCGGGTATTTATGACACACAATTTATCACATACAAACCATCACACCAAACATTCAAAACTATTCTAATTGAGTCAAATTATATTTCAGAAACAATTCTTTCACAAACCTTTAATCCAGTTTACCGTAATTCGTTCTTTAACCATATTCAAGTAACAAACAACTTGGCATAGTTGAAATATCAACGTATGGTTGATGAAGTCATCCCGATGGAGTCACGCACCCAGTTACTGCCTTAAAGTGACACATCGTAATTTCCTTAAGTGTCTTCTATCATTTAAGTGAATAATTACCTCTTAATCACTATATGCATTAGTCGACAATGGTAACTGAGAACAATTAGCCAGTTTTGAACTCGTGATGTGGAATGTAATGCTTACAAAACTAAGTATTTGGTATAAATGAACATATTTAATTTAACGAAATGTCAAGTTAAAAATCAAAATACACTGCTGTGTTAATGAATTTTAAATTTTTAGTAATAATTTTTAATAAATATGATAATTTTGTATTAAAACATATATTTGTGCTTTTATATTTTAGAAAGTCATTGGAAAGTCCCTTTACGTGTCTAGAGCATATACAATGATTTGGTCATATGCAACTGTGAAGAGAAGAACTTGTTTTCTTGTTCTCTTTTCTTAAGTCAAAAAGAACACTAGCAAATGTTTTTGAGTATAATTTATTTCTATTTTATCAATCCATATAAACATAATAAGTACCATGAAGTTTATACAAAAAACCATTTTGGTAGACCTACTTATCTCTTTCAGCGGAATTAAAATTTTGTATTACTTGAAAAATTATTACATAGTTATATTTCTACTTTTATACTCTCAAATCAAACTCTACAAATTCCTTGTAAATTTAGTGTCCATTTAACGCCTGAATCCACTGACATTTTTGTGTCTTGTTTTAAGACATTTCAATTTGCAGAGCAGAATATCGAAAATAGAAGAAACACCAACAAGACATATTGTGTTCACATGATGTCCTTGTTGGTGTTTTTTCTAGTTTCAATAATATTTACTTAAGAACTTTAATTGGTTTGAAAATCCACTAATAAAAGCAAACTCACTACAAATCCACATCAACGCATTCACAGCCCAAGATGAAGACAAATCTAAAAACAACATTATTTTGAAGCGATTACAAAATCGGAATCGGTAATAATTGACATAAATACTAGATTTCCTAAAATAATTCTCCTGAAAATCTTGTAAGTTAATCGAGTAAGTGAACTTCACAGAAAAGAATACAAAAGCCCTATATGTAAACAAGATATGGATATTTAAGTGGCAATACGAACTGCTTACTAAGAATGAAAAATCGGAGTACGAAACCTAGCAATTTTCTCTTCCTGTATCTATTTGCAAATGGGACATCTTGCATATATTTTAATTGCTGATCCGAAAAATGACTTGATTACGATTACCCTGAATCTTCATGACAACAAAAGCATCAACGAGGGCATTTCTAATGTTTCAATTGTATATTTTTTTAATATTTAAATAGCAATTAAGACTCGAATTTTCTTTACATTACATTTTAGTACTAATTACTACAAGTTTTGTTTTCAAAATTATCATATTTGATCTCGCAGAAATACTAGGAAATGTTGGGAAAAAAGTACTTAAGTTCAATATCTAACTTACCAGTTGCTAAAATTCCAGATATTCAGAAACCACCACATTTAACTTTATTTTATAAACCACGTGGCTTCCTTATTCTTCTTAGTACTACTTAAGGTGAGAGTAATGCTATATGTTGAGTGAAAAGGAAATGACAGTGCCAGATGACAGGAGATATGCAAAAACAAGGGACCAATATTTATGTATCTCAAGAAACTATGGATATGTTAGTGAATAATTAAAGTAGTAGTTGTTTTATTGAATTAGAAACTTAATAAAATTTATTATATAAGTGAAATAATTAGGTGTTATATTTTCTGACCTATTATATATAAAAACCCGTGTATGAGAACAAAGATAGGAAGGTGGAACATTTTGTTGGCATTTAAAACCGATAAAATTTGATTTAACTCCACATGATAAGGTTTAGGTGCTGAAAATGTCCTTTTGAGTGTAAACCAATCACCCAACCCAATTTGTATGATTTATGTTTAAAAAAAAAAAAAGGGGGGGGGGGCAAGGTAATTGGGACTTAAATTGTTCTATTATGTGTTTTAAGTTAATATTCTAGAATGCAGATCAATCTTAATTTATATACCATAGACAAAAAGATAAATTCTTTCACTTGATTATTAAAAAATACCCTTTGCTTTTTCCCCTATTTTGATGTATCAGAAAAATAACATATCTTATTTGTTTTCTTACGATTACATTTTATTCAGATTACCTAATAATTTGTACTTGAAATATCATAACTAATCTATATTTCCAGTTGCAATAAGTGTTTTATTTAAATGAGATACTTAAACTAATAACGTCGATCATGACATTAATTAAAATAACGTAATAAGCTAATTAAAATAATTATTTATAAATGCAAAACCCTGCTTACATCACATTAAAAGCATTGGCTATTACAATACACGTTTACTTAATTAATAGGCAGTAATTATTTCCAATAAATAATCCAAAATGCAGTATATGAATATAAACCTTTAATTCCGGACAAAAGCTTGTGATATCTATCAAGCCGGAATTCAATTAACAATCTAATTTATCAGAGATATCTTGGACGTCTTGCATTATATCAGTCGAGATAATCTTAAACGCAGATCAATCAAGTGTACTCAAAACTTATTGTTACTTCATGCAAATTAAAACCCATTGCGTGTGTTAGTGATTTTAAGTGTGTCACACGTCAGGGAAACTGAAAGCGGATTTATCAGTGACTGATTGAGTGTGTTCTCTATCCTGTCATGTCCATACAAAACGGATGTAGTTAACTTGCTTTTCTAGGGGAAATAATCCCATTGAAAGTTAACATTTTACGATTTTAGTCATTTGAACGAAGTTTCAAGAACTGTTATTTTAATTGAATGTGTATGAGTATTTTAATGGCTGTTTGTTTTAAAGATTGAAAATAATAAAATATTTTCATTTTAGTGATTTCATTCCAATTTTTGAATAATACATTTGTAAAAAAAATAATCATTTTATGATTTTGATTTTACACCTAAAAGCATTTATAGGATTATATATATACTTATAAACCAATATCTGTAAGAAACTTCTGGAAATTTCTTAACTTTCTTCCAGTTGATAAGTTAATGCTCACCCTATGCAATCTATTCTTCAAGCACCGACACAAAAACACTAAACACCATATTCAGCTAAATTAGCAAAAGCTACTTTGAAGTGAAAGGCACAAGTGTAAAGTAATTTTTAATTACATTTTCATCTCTGGAATCAGGAAATCTTAAAGCACAAGAAATGTAAGATACAAATTCAGTGTGAAAGGGGTACTACTTTTCTAGCCCCCTCAGAGATTTTTAAGCATTTCCAATTATTTCAGCTTTAGCTTTAACTGTGTTGCACCATATACTACAACCAACCTCATTATTGAATTGATGTTAATCTATGAAATTTTATCTATAATTATTAATACCACATACTAGTTCTGAATTTATCCACAGCATATAATAAAACAAAATACGTCCAAGAGCTTAAGCTGGTAATAAAAATGTGATTATTATAATCATACCAGTGCAGTTACAGGTATTACTTAACAATTATCAGGTGTTTCTTTATGCTTACTTGCGATAAATATAATGTACAGCAATGGACTTCCATAGACTAATATGAATAAAATATTTTTAAGAAGTCTAAGAACTTTATTTTCGTACAAAATTTAACTTCTGTAAATGCCCTTAAACAAATCTTCATACAATGCATGTACAGTGTTGGATATTGAACCTTACCTATATCTATGGCTACCATGATATTGCAGGTATATGCAATGCATTTCCAGTAAACCAATATGAAAGGGACACCGCCATCCCAACCCTTCTCAAAATGGTTAATCTATGCAGCCTTATCTTTGAGTGGAAATTCCAAACTGCACACTTCCTTCATAATCGCCATCGGAACTGCCCCCCACTCCCTTCATCCTCCAAATCAACTATTCCAATTTCCGGTCGGCGAGCATACCAGACTTTCAATCGACGTTAATAGCGGTAAATCCAACGGCGTCTATCGCAGAAGATGAAGCGCCTTACGTTCCTCACAGTTATTCATAACTCCTGAAACGAATTTCAATGGCTTAAGCGACGACAACTCAGAGCTAGCAGAAGTTTGACCACAGTTGGAGTTAAAACAATGTGGGCAATAAATCTGCTCGAATTGGACTTGTAACACATGCTACAGGGCATAATTTTCGAAATGTGTGGCTGGTGTTGGATAGTTGAAATGATGGTCAATTGTTTCTGGGGATAATGTGTAAATTAGCATCGACTCTAAACGTTAATATTTGGTGAAACAGTGTCATTATGTGTCCCATTTGATACTCTCTAGCTTTAATTGAGCTATGATAGAAATATTTTGTAATGATTTAAGTTTTCACTTTAATACATATTTATAGGTAATACAGATATTAAGATTTGTGAGAAGTTCTTATGCGGGTGTATTTATAAATATGATAGAAATATTGTTAAAACTTGTGTTAATGCTAGGATACTATAATTAGATCTAATCAACATGTCCATGAGATTAAGAAGCTATCATTCATAAAGTTAGTTATGTCATAGTAACAATTTGTACTTCGCACATAATTTTCTTTACACCAATTGTTGTCTAATCAGCTACATTTATTCTAGAAACCAATGCATAAAAATGCATAATTTTTTTATAATTTCTATAGAGTTTTTGATCAATTTTATATTTCTTTCGAAATTTTTCGATGCTTATACCCTATTAGCACAAATACGGTAGTCAATCCCGATATGTACCGTTATAGTACTGATATGTACTGATATTGGCCAATCTCGTCCAGTGCTGGGTAAAATATAATGGAAATTTTGAAATGATGAAGCCAAGTTTTAAAATTGAAATATATTTTTATAAGAAAAGGCGGAGGTGTAAGAAATATGTTTTGTGATGGTCTTGACATGTTTATTTTTTAAAAAATCTTGTATTATGCAACGATGCTTGAATTTCGGCATGGATTGTCCAATCTTCCCCGAAAAATTGTTTCTGAAATTGGCCTATATCTTTGTGATACCTAGCTAATTACAGATAAATATTGTCCATCTATAAATTAACTCAGTAAGTTTAAGAATACGAATGAAACTGTAGAAGCTAGTAAATAATTTTCAACAAATCTTAACTTATAAAATACCAATAATCCGCAACCAGAGTCTATTTCACTTTTCTTTAAACACTCTTGCAAGATATTCTAGATTAAATTTGTATTGAGTACTTTAAAATAATATGATGTGCTAATAAGAATAGGTATGAGATGCGGGTTTTTGAAGTATGAGGCAGAAATTCAATTTTTAGGTTAAGAACATGACGTGAAGACCTAATTTTTAAAAAGAAATAAGAGCGCTATTGTATAAATCTGTAAACAGCTGATTTACGGATTTATTATTAAAGTTTAAAACATAATAAACATTAACTTATTAATTACGTTATTTATTATTCAATAAGGAACTACAAAAAAAAAGTAATAATAATAATAATAATAATCTTCTGTTAAAATATTTATAATTCATTTCATCTAAATCAACTCTTTACTCTAGCTGTATTTATACTTTAACATAATAAAATACATCGATAACCTCTACTAACTCACCAAATCATATAATTTAGAAATGGTGTTACTATTATGATTACAAGTCAGCCTTCGCAGTCTCCTTACCGACTACCCATGAGCAAAATAGTCCCTTTATGCATAAACTCCTCACTCAAGTTACATATCACGTACCAACTCATTCAGGACAGGGGGCTCAGAAACAACCCATATGGAAACTATAGGCTATAAATAAAAGAGTAATTTGTCACATGCATATAGAAACTTGATCCTACTATTATCTTGCATTCCCGCCATGTCTGACCAGGTTCTATTACGTCACAATTGCCCAACCCCCTTTCAGATCCCCCAAATACCCCTCTTTTCCATATATCTTACCAAAGATACCACATCCCATGTCACATAATGACGCACTCCACATTTGAAATATCGGAGCAATTTCATTATCCGGCAGAGATTTTGGTGGGCTTGCGAGATCGATATGGAATTCATATTGATATGGTATGCATATCGATATGCAGGGGAGAGGACACTGTGACAAATCGATTATTAATCAAGAAACTGGCGTCTCCTTTCTATCTTCAAAAGTATCTCTAGTGTAATTAGAGTGGTCATGATTTTCGATGAAATTCCTTGAAGAGATATTTATATAAACAAAGGATTTTCTAAGGGGGAATGCGAAAATATTGCGTTGTGGAATGAAATGTTAGAAATCGGTTCTTTATGATCGATATAAATATATGATCATTCATTGTTAAAAATACGGATCAAATTATGCGCTATAATCAAATTATTTGTGTTGTCCACTGTGGTAAATAGAAGTACTATATGAATAGATTTTTTAACTAATTCGTCTATAAATATGCACATTGTATACATATATTGTAGCAATTTTTATTTTAAACCCCTATGTATTTTGTTAGAATTTACATTACCGTTGTACATTAAGGTTTACTATCACAATGATATAAAATGTTGTAATCACAATAGTAACACAAATTTAAAATAAAGTAAAATTAATTTAAATATTAACTGTTATTTTTATTATCTAATGCTTTTAATTGGGAATGTTGAATACATTTACAATAATAAATTTTCGAGTGTAACAAGCTGTTATAGTAAACTGAAACGTTTAAAAATGTTTGAAAAAGTACATTTTTCAAAATTTGGACTCCGAAACATAGCAATATTCAATCGGTTTCATAAACACTTTTGTATTTTCTGGAATGGGGATAAATTGGTAATTTTAGAGCTAATTTTTTTTCAGACTGTCTATTTCATTATTTGGTTTCCTATTTATGCAACTTTATTTCGATTATTATTTTAATGTAATCATTCTTTTCAATTAAACAATTTTTTTTTTGCCAATGGTTTTGTTGATTTTTTAAAAAAATTCTTGAGCTTAAAAGATACTTAAATCCATATTTTTTCCCCTTAAAATAGTCGTAAATCCTTTGGAAAAGTGTGATTCCTTGAACATTTATAAACAAAAGTATCCAGTTATTAAAAAAAGAAACTTAAAAAAAATTATTTGCAGAATATTTGATATCATACTTTTTTTTCTAATATTAATATTTAGTTTATTGATATATCAAAAACAGGGTCTAAACATGACTGTAGTAACTTATTAAAAAGTTCTTTCAAAACTATAACTAGTTACCGATTGTGAAACAAAAGTCTCCAGTTGTCACAAAAGAATAAAAACAACAAAACTACCGAATCTGATTTTGATGGAAAGACGAGAAAATTGCTTGTGTTCTGGACAGGGACTGCAATTAATTTCGGTCGTATCTCAGTCCTGATGACAACCTAATATTCCGAAACGGAAGATTAATTGAAGATATGGAATCGGTCTTTGTACCGAAATAGCTTTCTTTGAGTCTTTCAAACTCTTATTCCAGTTGTTTCTGTATCTACGGAGATATGATGTGGGGTATCTCATAGTTATAAGTAAAAAAAGCATTATCTGCAAATAAAGGAAATTTGTTGTAGCACTAATAATTTATCTTTGTAGATAAACACATCCAAATGATTATAAATGCTTAAAGTTATGTATTTTCTAGTGAACTAAATTAATTAACTCGAACCTTAGACTCTTGATATTTAAAAGGTTTTATAATAAATTCATTATGTTGTTTCGGAATATAAGTTTTATAAGCAATATTCAGAGCTCAAGTGTACAGAATTTTGATTAGAGCAAAAGAAGTTTGCTCAGTAAATATCTATTTATATCTAGTTTTCAATATTTTTATAAAAGTTTTGTCTCGGACAAGTAAAAGTGTTTAATTTTTGAAATATTTATCTTTTATATTCACACAGAGAACTAACAATTTTACATAAAAATATTTTTAAAAAGCAAGCAATTGGTGCGTTGTCACTAACTTTTCTATTTTTCTGTTGCAATAAGAACTGGGAAATGTTTAACAAAAGAAGATTGTCTCTCCATCTCTCCATGTATTATGGCAAAATTGCGAATTTTTAATTATTTTGTTTTTAAATTTAACTTTAAAATTTGGCCGTAATGGTAATCCAGTGGGTAGAAGATTTGCCCGTACTCTTCAATCTGAATAAATACTTGAAATATTTACTTATTTCCATTGAAAAAGTATGGTTATAATCTTTGAAATCTTCTCTTGAGGATGGAATTAAAAATGTGGTTGGATGATAAAAATTTAATTTGATACATTTTCTTTTAGTAAACACTAAATCTTTTTTTTTTTTCTTTTCTTTTTTTTTTTTTTTCTTCTGTTTGTTTGCTTCTTCGCGCAGCGACGGCCTCTTTTAACCTTGAAAAAGGTAAAAAAGCGAGATTGGAGAGGGGAATTACGTCATTACTGAGAACATCATGCATAAAGTACTTATTAACATCAGGAGTACTTATTAACATCAGGCATAATATCCATATCTTTGGGTTCTTTTGCATTTTTCAATTGGCAAAAATCAGTTATTTTGAAATAAGCCAATAAAGAGACGCGCCCAGCCGCTATTGTTACAATCATTCATACAATTTTTTTTTTTTTTTTTTTTTTTTTAAATCGTTTTTCTTTTTTCTTCATTCGTCATTAACCGTTTGTTGAAATTACTTGTGGTTCAAAAATAGCTCCTTCACTGAGCGAAATCTGGTTTGATTTTATTATTGTTCGTAATCTCTATATTTTATTTCAGTTTTTTGCTTCTATAGTGTGCAAAATTTGGATAAGTTTAAATTTGCTTTCTAATTGATTTCTACGCTATAGAAATAGCGTCCAATTATTTTTCCTTGTCGCTCAAAAGTAGTTCCTCTAATATAAGTGTTGTTTAGTTTCCGAAGAAACTTTTTACTCTGACATAATTAAAGCATTGACGGCAATTCGGCAAATATCAGTATTTATGTGTTATTACCGTTCTTTGTGTTACACCCATTGTGTTCGTTAATTGCGCTGTTTTGATTTCTACATACTTATAATTGTTCGTATTGTTTAATAAAATAGCATTGTGTAAACTCTACATTCGTGTCTATTTCTATGTAAAGGGTGGTATTACTCGAAGTTGATTTTCAGCTCGACATTGTTATTGATCTTCTTTTTCGATAATATTTTTGTATACCTTGCATTCCTTTTCAGGTCGACATTGTTATTTATGTTCTTTTGCAATAATGTTTGTGTAAACCTCGTGTTGATTTTTAGGTCAACATTGTTATTTATGTTCCTTTTGCGATCATATTTTTTTAGTTATACACCAGTTGCTTACTTTTTTTTAAACATGAAAATAATAATAATATGTTACTGTTTTTCCTACAAGCAGACTGGGAAACTCATTACATTCATTACCTTTGCATATGTGACAATTTGCCAGGTGCTTGAAAAACCATTTTAAGTATGGCTACTGACAAATGTCTCATTTTTTAACTGTGCTTTAATCTAGCATATTTTGCAGAATGGTTATGGGACTTCCAAGTCTGGCCAATGATGAATGTTTGTTCATCATTGGTTGTGGTACGAAGCAGGTAGGTGCACCCTATTAAGATTGGCCACTAGCTGATTTTCCTTCAAATTCACCTAGCGACCAATTACTAACACACCTGCCAAATCCATTTAACATTTCAATTCGGCAAACTTCTTTAGCCTATTTCCAGAACGCGATCGCTAAAATTCACAAAATATCTGTTTACTATTTCTTCTGGCCACGAATTTCTACAACTAATTTTAATTTCATGTATAAACGGTGCGATCATATTGTCGAGTTTACATCTCAAGTCGGCAAATTTCTTCGTACTTAATTTTGCGTGCAACATGGTCAGATAAAATACATTTTTCCTTCTCGATTCTTTCATTGTTCCTGAATTGGAACATTCCAAGCCACACTTATATGCGTCAAAAGTAAATGGGTTATGTAGCGCACACCAGGTGGCAGGCAATGTCTCCCATCTCTTGAACGCCGATAAATAGGCATATTAAGGTGTTAATGGCTGTCCAGTACATCAAATCCATTTCCAGTTTTTTTTTACACTTTAACTCGGCAAACTTCTTCGTGCTTAATATACAGCTTCAATTTCCAAATCGCGATCGCTAATATACACATATTATTCTTTGTGTAGAGCTTTCTTCATAGAGGCCTTATACGAATGTTGTTGCTGCTTTGGTTTTCCAATCATACAAATCCCAGGCCCCATTCCTTAACAAATACAACAAAGCTTTAACAACTAAATTACTCTCTATAGGCGTGTTTCTCATTATTTTTTTGTACCTTCTTTCAAAAATATAAAACAATCACTCTGTCTGCAACATCAATTCTCATTTTTTACTCTGGGCATGAGTTGGTCCAAACAGAGAAAAAAAAAAAAAAAAAACACTATATCCCTTTTCTGGACATGAGTTTTTTATTATAAAATTGCCTATCTTTTTAAGTTCTTTCAACAGACTTGGAAACTTCGATTATCTCGTATATTCTTTTAATAATTTTATTACTGAATTCTTCACTGCATCGCTCTTCATCTGCCCATGAAATACCAATTTATCACCTAGCTAGGCCAAACATCATATAAAATACAAAATGGCTTTTCTATTTATCAAAGGAAGTGTTTTCTTCTTTGAAGTTATAATATAGAGTGATAAATTTTTGTGCGCATATCCGAAATAATTATGCATGTTATTGAAAGTCATTCCTTAACATACATAGTAAAATACTCGTATATTCTTTGGAAAAATATCGTTCCAACGTTTAATGGTACCATTTATCTTTCAGGTTTAATTGTTTGGCTTTGCTTCGAATGGAAGTTCAATCATATACACATTTTCTCATTCACACGTTTAACCTTGTCATTCTTCTTCATGAGAGAAATTAAGGGTTTGAAACTCCAAGTATGGCCCCATATGGTCCTAACAAAATAAAGAATATTTATCATTGGGAATACTTCTCTTTTACGTTGTCATGGCAAGATTCATTTGACAAAGAGGCATTAACGAGACTAGGAAAATAGCTAATATCATGTTGAGATCTATAATAACCGGCATCTTGTAGCAACTGCTAGCTGCCTGGAGAAAAGTCTGCATCGGCATTTGAAGACATTGCAGTTCGCCACATACGTATGCGAGTAACTCTTTCTTTGTGATAAGTTTTCTTCATATAGGCGTTATACGAATGTTGTTGAGGCTTTGGTTTTCTTATCGTACACATCCCAAACCCTATTCCTTAACAAATATAACATAGCTTTAGCAACTAATTAACTCTATGTGAGCGTGTTTCTCATTAGTTCGTTTGCATCTTCTTTCTAAGTACACGCCAATCATTCTGTCTACAACATCAAATCCTCTTATTTACTCTGTGCATAAGTTGGTCCAGCTAATAAAGCTATATCACTCTTCTGGGCATAAGATTTTTAATACAAAATTGCCGGGGTTTTTTTGTTGTGTTTTTTTAAGTTCTTTCAATAAACTTCGATTATCTTTGGAAAAATATCGTTCCAACATTTAATGGTGCCATCTATCTTTCCACTTTAATTGTTTGGCTTTGTTTCGAATGGAAGTTCAATCATACACAAATTTTCTCATTCATACGTTTAACCTTTTCATTCTTCTTCATTGAAAGAAATTAGGGGTTTGATAATCCAAGTTTGGGCCAATGATCAAAATTTGTTCATCTTTGGTTGTGGTGCGAATCAGGTGGACCTTCACGTCGATGCACCCTGTTAGAATAGGCCAATAACTAATTTTCCTTCAAATTGATACACATATTAACTTTTTACATTTTCTTCTGGCTACTATTTTCTATGACTAATTTAACCTCATATATAAACGGTGCGTTCACAGTGCTCAGTTATATCTCGAGTAGGGAAATTTCTTCGAATTTAATTTTGTAGGTAACACGATATACAGCACAGTAAGATAAAATACATTTTTTATTCTTGAATGGATAAATTAATTAAGTTTGAGATTCAACAAATTTTATGAAAAAATTGGATTTCCTAAATAATATTTTTTAGGAATTAAGGATCTTAATTTCTGAAAGAGACATGTTTTAATCTATATATCCGTCAAGCATTGGAAACAATAGTGACGCTCAAAATTAAAACAATTATCTTTCCCTTTATAATTGTTTAGTCAAATTATGTATTATGATCATTCAATTTATAACAAAATACGAATTTTATGAGGTAGTGTAGGATCCAATAGATGCATTTCACAATTTGTAAGGAGACTACAACGATTTGAAAATAGCTTCGAAAAGAATCTGATTAAATGTGCTATAATATTCAACAGTTATTTACAAACATAATGCATTCTGACACACATGTTTACATATGCTTCTAACACAAACATGTAAACTTCTGCCATTGCTGATTGTAACGCATAATTTAGTTGAATGCAAATCTTTTATTACGATGTGAATGCAATGAAAACGATATTCATTTATTAAAGGTAAAAAAAAAATTTCATAATAAATGTCCGCTATTTTCTAAACATATATGTATGTAGACTTCTAAATATTAATATATAATTGTTGACTATGGCATGTAAAAGATGTGTTCAGTTGAAAATGTTTATCTTATGCAACGTACTGGAAGCATACAATTATGTATTTTAGACCTGCCACACCTTGATTTCAATTTTAAGCCACCATAGCATAAGATGTATATAAAAAACAACTATTAATACTTAAATTCTGAAATATTATCGTTGTCATATTACATATTTGTATTATAAATAAGATATTTCTCTGTTTTATATTTTTATGCTCATTTTAATTAACGAGGAATTAAGATAATTAATTTTCATATTAACTATACATACACTATTTTCATCGTGATTTTTAATTTATAAGAATAAAACAGTTACCTACAAAATGTTTTAAAAAGAGGTATACTATTTGGAGTTTAGATAAAAATATAAAAAAAAATACGTCTTAAGCCTCTCTAATTACGTTCTAAAGCACAAAAAAAAAGTTTTATTGGCTTAAGGGCTTTGATTAACCACAAGAAAAGATCGACTCCCCGAATACCAAAAAAAAAAAAATCTGAGAAGAGAATCACAAGAAATTTTTTATGTTTTATAAGATCGTAGCATTTAAATTTACATCATTTTTGCTTAAAGTTAGTACAAAATAAAAGGTTGAATTATATAAAAACACCATTTTTTTTAAAAGAATGGATGAAGAAAATTTTTTGAATATATTATATTCATGGGTGTGAGTAATATATATTTATATTGAAAATGTTGGGACATATACTGGATAAACTAACAATAATGATATGGTTCCACCTGTCTTTCTTCTGATATAAAATTACAGATGCTACACAGACGTAAGATCTGTCTAACAAAGGTTTCCCTCAAATTAATTTCCCATAACAAAAATTTAGCTTGAAGTTATCACTCGATTTGTGTTATGTCAATCTAAACTATAAATGATACAGCCATTATCAGATATAAGTTTTATGGTTTTAATTATTATAATTAGGATTACATAAAATCCAACCAAAATTACTTATATACTTTAAAATTTTAGCATAACTAGTTTAAATTCAACTGAAAAAGGTATTGTTTAGTAAATATTTTAGTTAAAAGAACTTAGTACCCCTTGATCTGTTAAAAATTATAAAAACATAAGTTTTCTAATTTTTGAACTCCTATAAACTTTGAAACCTTGTTCTTATTCTAACAATTTTTTGAACAGATCCGATAACTACAATTCCATAAAAAATACATTTTTCATGGAGAAGTCATTGTAGCTGCCATGGTCCCTATGATGTTTCAAACGCATTTTTTCAGTTAAGTTTTTGGAATTACCACCTTACTCAAAATGCTAAAATTCCAGCAAATACAAATTAAATAACTTGACATTTGTATTGTGTCATCTCAAAGATCTATTTGACGAAACTTGGTATGTATTTTTAGATTTAAAAAAAAAAAAAAAAAAAAAAACTTTAAAAAAAAAAAAAAAAAAAAAAAAAAATCAAAATGTTGAAAAATATAATTTTCGATTTTTTTACCTGCCGGTAAAATTTTTATTTTGTTTCTCCATGACTATTTTACTTATTCAAATTCCAATTTTTCTAGAATTGGTAACATTGGCTCAAGATAATGATTTTGGGTTTAAAGTCAGTTATTTGGCAAGCCCATTTTCTTGCCAAACATATTTGAAAACAAATAATGTTTGTTCATGAAATCATCTATTTGGCAAGCTTCTGAACAATTGTAGTAAATCTTCATAAGATAATATTTATGTTACTTAATGTTTCTAAATTTTACCAACTTGATATGTATGTTTCTAATACAAAATTTAATATAAAACAGAGCTTGAAATAATTTGAAAAAACCTTCAATTACTGTATTATTTCGGGCAAAAAATTAAGATGTTGAAAATTTTGATTACCAGATACGCTGAAAAATGAAATGGGTTTAGAAGAAGGCTTTTTAGTTACAATTTCTGCCCCAATAGAAATTATCTTTACGTACTATGTATTTTAAAAACACATTGTTTGTTGAGTATTAGTTACTTATTGAGTATATAATGTCTTTTTAAGAAACAACTGCTGATATAGATATCATGCATGTTTAGGTGTACACAATTCATATTTTAATATCATATTAATATTTGATCTATTAGAGAAAAACAATTGCATTAAAGAGAAAATCATCTATATAAATATAAATCTTTCAGAAGTATCTACATAACTAACTGATAATCCCCATTGATACAACAATAAAAAATCAGACTTAGGAAGGCTTACCATCATACAGAATTGTTGATTAGCTCAACGCAAAAGAAAACTATTTTTAAAATTTTAAAAATATATATTGTGAAGTAACGAATTTAACACAATTTGTAATAGTATCCCCCTATATCAAAATTTGTCATTTATTTTTTATACAATCACAAACAAATAAAACTGAATAAATAAAATTTCTACTCATCGACTGATATGGTTTTTCAAAAAGCAAAGTTCAGATAACCGAAGTGAATTTTTTCACGGTACATTTCAAACAGCTTAAAATATACGACAAATAAAGTTATATAGAATTCTAATACTTCTGATTAAAACTCCCATTTGAAATCCATTTCTGTGTCTTAAGATTGGAGTTTATTTAATAAAACAGGAAATGCTTTGAAGAGTTACCTGAATCATTTTGCCTCACATAAATTGTGTCCCATCAATTACCTCAGCAACCATTTACCTCAAATGATCGTGACGGTTAACTATTACTCTCTAATGATTTTAAGGATAAATGGTTGGCCATTATGTAATAAGACAGGTGGTCTTGACCCAGGAGTGGGATATTTTGTTCCATTTCAACATTAATGGTTTGGCTATTCATTTTACATAAAGAATTGAATCTTTTGTTTACAATAAATTTACTAGATAAAGATATTTACGAATGAAACATCTATACATTTTCGATATTTAATGACGTATCTAACTACTAAATGGGAGAAAAGCTAGTAGTATTTTATTTATATTGCTAATCTAACAAAGAGCGTAAGTAAAACAAAAATGAATTATTAAGAAGTACATATTGTCAAAGTAAATTAGGTTGTAACTTGTTTTGAAATAGTTATAATAAAATCCATTTGAAGGCATAAAGTCTATTTTTATTACATTTTGAAAGTTTTCATTCCAAGTGCGTTCACTTATATGATATGTTTAATGTTAAGTATTAATGGTACAAATCATAAATTTCGTTCTCAAGTTCATAAAAAAAATATAAAAAAAGATAGTATATTTTAACAAATTTTATTAAAAAAATATTTTTCAAAGAAATTTTCCTTACAGTCAATATAAAAAGATTCAACAAATCCATCTTTTTTACAATATTTATATTAGGTGCAGGTTTCATTTACTGAAGTTCTACTTCTGTTGTCTTATCTTCCGAACCTTTAAATATTCCCTGTTCTATTCAAGTACACATTACTACATAAAAATACTCCTATTGATACTTATATAAAAGTTTAGAAATTAAATATAAGACACTAGGCCGAAAGGAATATAAAAAGCAACTGAACTCTAAATAAAGACTAGGTATAATTTTTTAGAAAAATTAAATTTCAACTATGTTAAAACCATCTACTCCTAATTCTTTTTATATGTGCTCAACTTGACTTCATTAAAGTTAAAGTTCAAACATTCATTTTATAATTGAAGCTTTAGATTATAAATAATTGATACGCCAAATTTTTTTATTAATTAAAAAATTTAATTATTTTGCTCTGTATAAATTAACAAAATTCAGTGTTAAAACATTTTTTTTTTTTTTTTTTTTTTTTTTTAAGATTGAAGAACACAACCCAGAATCAATTGCACAGCATAGCACTTGGGAAGAGATATATAGGGAAAACTATTTATAGCTGGTATCACTTTCTTTTTATGAAACTATATTTTTCACGTCTTTTCAAATTAAATAATAGGAGAGAGAGAGGAATTAAAACTGTTTAAATTGTTCCTACTTTTAACTCTATATCTTCTCCTAGTTTATTGAAATATTAGAGAATGAATATGTGCTTAGAAAAATATTACTTTATTCTGAATTACTATCTCGTATTGTGCTATCTAATTAATTTAACTATTTTTATTTAAAGTATTCATGAGCTATTTAATGCATATTTACTAGAAAATACATTCTTAAAAATAGCTTGCAATATGTATTATTTTTTGATAAATGCAATAATGCAATTATAACATTTTTATTTAGCTCCACTTTTAACGTTTCTGTGCACACATTTTAATTAAAATTTTACAAACAACAAAATCCATTTCTAAAAAATGTTTATTCGGCAATTATACATATATCACTTAACTGGTATATTACAAATATGTAATATTTCACTATTATATATGTTTCATTAGATACTACAATTTATCTTCAGTGTTTAACGAAGAGACTTTTCTTATATTTTCCTATTTACAAGAACACGTTTATTTAATATTTATGTAAATCACACTCCAGAGCCCACAGCTAACAAGCATTCTTTCCTCTTCACTACCATAATACCAGAGCAGACCCAGCAATATGAGACTAATATTGGACTAATCCCGCCATCTACCGGATTAGCGGTTACTCGGTCGGTCCCAACCTGAAGATTACGGCTCTATTCCCTCCTGTGTATCGATACCATCGATTGCAAATTTGTTTCACTTAAGTAGCTTAAAGTAAAGGGGGTTGGGGAATCGATCGATTAGCCCGGGGAAGAAGAGAAATCACCTGATGAATATGGATGAAATAGAAATCCGGAGATTTGTTTTAGTGCCCCATTCTGCCCGAGATGGCATCTACTGCACCCTGGGGACGACTGAGATCCAGAGGCCATGAACGAAAGAGATGAATCAGTATTGAAATAAGGGGCGAGTTTCAAAGCGGGCATTTCGGGATTTAAAGATGGATCCGCGGAGGTTTTCCTTTGGGACGGCACTTATCTGATACTGAGCACTTTGATTTTTTTTCGTTTTAATTTCGGTTTTTTTTAGGGGTGAGTAAGAGGAGAGTGATTGATTGCTGATTTTATGCGTGGTTTTTTTTAGTTTTTAAAGTTTTGAATTACTGTAGAGTCAGTTGAGAAATATGATTTGGGTTGGTGTTTTTTGATGCATTAAAATTTAAAAACTGAAATGACAAATGTGTGAGCACCAAACTACAGTAGAACGTTTATGAAATTACATTCGAATAACACCATTTCTCTATAGTTTCAAAGATTCAAAAAGTTGTTGGTAATCATTCTCGCAGTTCATTTGGTATTCGTCATTCATAGTCGTATATAAATTACATTCTTTTATTCATCAAGTTTATATATAATTTGGTTTCAGTAAACACGTTTGTATCAATATGTCATTGGTATCGCACAAGTAGATCCAAAGTACAAGTTTGTTTTGATTTTTTCTCAATTTACTAAAAAATACCATTTGGGGAGATCAGATCTCAATCAAAACAATCATGACATTTTTAGACGATGCCATTTAATAGATACAACAAAATTTCCTTTCTCATAAATTTCGTACACTGGAAGAGTTCCTATTTATTTATTTTTTTTTGAAAAAAAATATATTTAAAAAAATGTATTTTTCAGTTTTTTTTAAACCATTAATCAAAGAATAATTTCTTCAAGATTTAGATTAATTTTTCTCAGAATGTATCGAATATGTTGAGGTAATTATTTTTCAAAGCAATTATATGGCAATAGTGAAAGAGAAACATTGTGAAGCACTATTTAGCATGTAGAATTTGACAGTTCATTACACATTTTTGTACATGTTCTACCGGGACCATGGGAAAATAAGATTTAAAATATATTTGCACAAGTATTAAAAATAAAATTGAAAATGTAAGCAACATTTTCTCAAATAACTCTCCAAGGACAATTGTTATGTGGCAGATCTTCAAAAAACCATTCTCATCATTGAAGCAATTCTTCTCTAATATCAGCTTGTAAATCTTTAAAGTGCTACATTTTTGTTTGAAAGCAAACATTTGAAGTAAAGTTTTTTTACTCATATGTGATTTTCAAATGATCAAAATATGAAGCATTTCTTCACGTTTTGGAAAATCCTGACTTCAAAAAAGTGATCCTGAAAAAATCTATGTAAGTGTGTAATTGATCAGCATAAATCTCGAACGAATTTACCTATAATGTTCAAATTTAGTGTATGGGTTAGTCGTGGCCAAGGGAAATAACTTTAAGGTTTTCTTCAAAAAAGCACAAGCGCATAAGTTGAAACATTGATATAGATTAAAAAAATCATATTTTTTAGAAATTAAAAACGCCTCTGAAGATTTGTATCAAAATCGCTGTAGTGATGCCTCTTAAAGTGTTTAAAACACCCCTACCTCTGAAATTCCCATAAATATTCTATAAAGGCGTAAAAAAAGTGAAAAAAATTTATTCAATACAGAAATCTCTTCCCTGGAACATCGCTCATCAAAGATCATTTTTCTTCTCCTCTCCGTTTCACTTACAAGAAAGGATAATGTAAGAATTTTCGAAAAGTATATCGCTAAAATCACCAATTTGGCGATGATTTTTTTTTAATTGTCCTTCCTAAGAACTATCGCCAAAATATCACCAAACTGACAATTTTTTCTAAATGAATGGTGTAAGTATAAAAACTGTAAATAACATCAATCCACGTCAGTATAATTGTGTAATTGAAAATTGTACAATTTTCCACACCCCTAGTTTTTTGCTGTATTGCAATATCTTTCCATCTATTAAAAAATAATGCATTCAGCTGATGATTGAATGGTATTTCACTTTCCTCTTTCTTTGCCTTAGGTCTCTCCTCTAAATTTTGCTTCTGTCAAAGACTTTTGATTAATCATGTTCATGAGTTATATTATGTTGAACTACACTTACTAGTTTGAAAGTGCTTCAACCAGATAAGCCGTGTCTATCATACTCAGCAGAAGAAGAAGAATAAACCTTCCGATGAATTTTCATTTATGGTGTTTGGCCACTTTGGCGTGATAAAGTAGATAAAGAGAAATAAGTAAAAGAAAGTAGATAAAAAATAGAAAACTAGATTATTATAATACAAAAATAAGTATAGAAGTATGTTAATAATATTCTTTTGAATCATTTTTAGTTTTATTAAACATATTGTACCAAACAAATTAGAATTTTACCATGGGAAGTCGAAGGAAATATGTAGCAAAGAAAGATACCGTCTGAAAATACTACTACGTCACTTCGTTTAATGATTCCGTCTTTGAATGCTTTAAACAAAGTATTGCGATACTATATATTTTCGAGACCATATAGAACAGATTTTCAATATTATTCCTAAAAGGTTTAAGGGTATATTAATTATTCTACATGGGAAGACGTGGACAAAAATTGGCGTTTGAGTTAAACTTTAAACTTTTTCTACAAAAATGAACCAACATAGGATGTCTTTATAATAATTTTATTGAGAACTACAGAAAATCGTAAAGAAAAAGATAACATAATCCTGACATTTTTAGAACTGATAATACTTATCTCTTAAATTTTTACCTTCAGTACATTTAATAAATTAAAAATTACCTAAGTTTCAAAAGGTTACTTATGTTTAAACAATGACTGACAAAACAGTTAAAATTAAACCACCATTTGCAAATTTTCATTTATGAATTCAAAATTCATTGATCCGACTTCAATTTTATTTCACACGCATTCTAAAATAATACATCATAAATAATGTATTATATCTTATTTAAAATAAAATTATTACATTGATAAATGTCATTAATGGTTTTTATTCCACCGAAACTCTACCGAGAGAATGAAAACACCTTGGATACTTAACTCCATCAAATTATATCTCTATTAAAACGTATCAATGAACACATTTCCTTAGAATTCTATAAACATTAATTAATTATTCTAAAATTCTCTCTTTTTAAAACTTATTGGGATTTGCTACCAAACCCAAACATATAACAGTAAACTGAATACGTAAAAAAAGAGTATATATAAACTTAGTTCCAATTATATCCGGATTATAGCAACAAAGGTAGCTAAGGGAAGAAGAAACTAATGATATTTGGTCGATGAACTGAAGCGAATAACAGAGTACTCGGTTTATTTGTAGCGTAGATGATTCCCACATGTTTTGATCAAGCGTAGAGGGTCTATAGATACAATATTTTCAAAAGAATATTATTTATGATGGATTATTAATGGGCTAGAGAATATTTCCTTTTTGAAATAATTAATGGCATTTGAAAAATAATATTTATGATAAGTACAATGTTGGGTGAAATAAAACAATGATATACATTTCATTTGTACTTTTTTCAACAGGTGAACTATACATCAAATTGTATCTTGGATTATAATTAGAAACAGGATTAATATTCAATTAGTTTATAAATTTTATAGGTGAATTATCCTTTTTTTTATAGCTTTATTTTAAAGACTGAAGGGAGTAATATCATATCAACTGGTAAAAACACTTAATCAAATATTTTGATTAAATATTTTGAATAAATATTTCCTGATTAAAATCAAACAAGAATCTGAAAATACTCTTTATACTTTGAATTTTAAAATAATTTAATTAAAATTATTTTCAATAACTTGTTATTTGTATCTTCCTAATACATTAATACACATAGCATATCTAGGGTGACCTTTACATTTCAATAAACTATCGTATGTAACTTTCATTTCATATCTAACATCAGACAGTTTTAGAAGAAAAAAAATACAGTTTGAAAAATATGAGAGTTTGAAAAATAAAACTTTCGCATCAATAATTTGTTTAATTTAGCTATAAAAATAAGTATAAAAATATTGTACTTTCCTAAGTCATATCCAGTTTTCAGATACATCAATAAAAACAAAAAATTAAGGGTTACAAACATTATCTTTCTAAAATTAGAAAATGAAATCATATATTTACACTACAAGCTGAAGAATTTTTATATGAAATATATTAATATAAACATTTATAATATTTATTATGGGAGCTTTGGTCAACATATTTATGGCCTTCAGAATGTTTTTTCAATGTAAAATCAAGCCTATAAAATATAATTGTTTAATTATTTGTGAATTGGGGTTTAATTTTAAGTATAAAAAACATTCGCAACCCATTCGACTGAAACACTTTTGGTGAAATGAAATAGTCAGTAGTGCAATCGAAACATATGATCTGAAAAAATTTATAATCGTGAATATATTTCAAAAAGAAAACTAGTTATCATCCTGCAATAAGGACTTTAAAAAAAAACCGATGAAAGCTCGACTTCGGAAAAATTTTTGGCAAAATAAAAGTTTGTGGGTGGTGCATTACATTATTTCCTGAGTTCTTCGGTATGTATCAGTAATTGTCAAGTTGCCCGATGCCTCCATGTTTAAATAATTTTTATTTTCTGATATTTGAATTAGTGAGATAAAAAGGATGCATGATGCCCAATGTGAAAACTACAGTAGGGGGTCAGCTAAACTACGATATTTATTAGTTTCTTGTACTTTTTTGTGTATACTCCTCCGATAGTGTATTGATAAATTTCTTATTTAATATCTATCTATATTAATATATATTATAAAAATCTTATTCAAGACACTGAAATAAAAAATGTAATTACAAAGAGGCAAGTTTTTTTGTTTTGTTTTTATTAGTTAGTTAAAAACGATATTGCCATATGGGTGGAGGCTTAACTTCTACTCAATAATGAATGGTTGATAAAAATTGATTATTGAATATAAATTGATCCACTTTTCAACAAAAAGTTTAATATGAGGTGAAATACAACATCAACTCCAAATTTTCAGCAAAGATTGATAGCTGGGCACAATGAGACTATCATAATAGAGTTATAAGATTTTCACTCAGCTACAAATCTCTAAAAATATATATATATATATATATATATATATATATATATATATATATATATATATATATATATATATATATATATATATATATATATATATATATATATATATATATATATATATATATATATATATATATATATATATATATATATATATATATATATATATATATATATATATATATATATATATATATATATATATATATATATATATATATATATATATATATATATATATATATATATATATATATATATATATATATATATATATATATATATATATATATATATATATATATATATATATATATATATATATATATATATATATATATATATATATATATATTGCTTTCTTTTCTTTTCATTAGAGCTCCTTATTTTTTCGTATATCATTTGATTTGAGTTCTTACATCATTATAAACAAAACAGAGAGTTATGTGTTGTTTTATACAGATGGTATAGATCCATAACTGTTCCAGAAAAACAAAATTTAAATTCTAATCTCTTATAAAGTAAGTATTAAAGGCACTATCAAATCAATTTACTTTTCAGTAACATATATTGCAACTTCTTGTTTCATTAAACTCTAGTAATAATCCAACGAATAGTTATGGATCTATTATAATGTTGTTTTATTTGAGAAGATTCTTTGGTCCTTTTTACAAATTTAATCAACCAAACCAGTAGGAAAATAATAAGAAAATAAAGGATTACGTTTTGTTATTAAAGTAGTATAGAAGTAGTTAGAAAATGTATATAGCTGCAAATTATATTTTAGTAATATTAACTAAAAAATAATGAAAAATAGTGTTCACACCAACATTATCATTACCCAGACCAATATGTGGTAACAGCTTTATTTAATAGTTAACTTAGTTACCTCTTACAGCATGTTTATAGAAGAATTCACAAAATATCCATGCTTCCCAATTATTTGGAGTGGCAGAAGGCTCTCTTAGTTTCTTAACCATTTCTTTCTCGTTAACAACTTTTTTGTCCAATGCATTAGTTAAGATTAATTACCCAAATTTAAAGGTGAAGTATGTATTGGCACTGTATTATATATGCGAACCAGAGTTTATTGATGTTTTGTTTCTAACTTATTTCTGAGTTAATATATTTGAATTTGACGTTCACAAAGATCACAATTGCGCTGTCAGAAAATAAATAAAATATTTCCTTAAAATTTTCATTGGTTGAGATTATACCCTATGCATTTATAAATACTAAACAATCATTATTTATCAGCTTCTGTTTCAGGGACACACATTTTTGATAATAATGTCTTAAATACTGCACTTCCAAGTAACAGATTTTGCAACTGTTATGTAATTGCAATTTCCTTTGAATAACTTAGGCCCCCTCCTTACCAAATACACCCAATAATCTTCTACAGATCCTGTAGAATTCTGAAGCAAAGACATTCAGCTATTGCCTAAACAACCAAAGCAATTTCAGTCTGCGTATTATTAAACTTTCCGTGCCCCTGCTCCATTTGTTAAACTGTAACGTAACAGATGGGAGGAATTCGGTCGAATTCATTCTTTATTACCATGAGTAACGGCAAAATAGTGTGAGCTGCAAGAAAATATTTCTTCATGGCCCCGGATAATTAAATATAGTCTGATCGTTTTAGTCTTTTTTTTAATCAATTTGTATTTGTTCACATTTGCGTGTTTAGGTAGTTACTGAAAACTAGTGTCCTGAAGCCTTGTATCATTTGGTCTCATGGGAAACGTATGGTGCAACCAGAAATGAGTTAATATAAAGTGATATTTCACTTAATGAATGGTGTTTGATAGTTTGTTAGCGCGTTTCATATTTAGTAGAGGCATGAAGTATAGAAGAAATAAGGAAAAATTCGAGAAATATTATAAACATTTGTAATATTTTTAAAATGTCTCACTATTTCCACTTAGTATTTTTCATCACGAATATTTATTTTTAATCTGACATTTATAAAATTAAATTAGGATCTTCTATTATTTGACTTGAAGTATGTTTAATCTTCGTTGTGTTTTTATGTTAAGAAGGACATTTTTTGAAAGGCTGTGTCAAAAGCATTTGCTTAAGTATGGTGACATAAGCAAAAAACTGTCTTCCTTAATTTACGATTGTTGTGTCAACATAATTCTCAAGAGAAATGTCGGTTCTCTGGAATTCATTCCAAGAAAACTAATAAGTAGAAGTAGAATCTTGTTGAATTGAAAATAAACCCATAAAAAAAAAGTTTTTATGGGTTTAATTTTAATCGTTTTTATTATCTGCCATTTCAGCTTGATCGTATCACGGAAGTTGGTTAGTTAGTTCTTCCAAGATTTGCCCACCACAAACTAACACACAAAATCAACGTTTACACGATTTAAAAAGGTACACAAGTGTTTCCTTATTTTCACACTCTGTATGTCGTAATTATGTAACAGAAAGGCATCTTAGACTGACTCAGGAAATGTGTTTCAAAAACTTTTATATAAACCTGGTATTTTCTTAGAAAACGGAGGTATTCAATTCGAACGTAAAGACAGCATTCTTTAATTTTGGAAGAGGAATATGAAGTAAAAAATAAAATTTAAATAACGCATTTGAATTAAATAAAAGTGAACACAGTCTTCTATATGTATGTAACTAAATAAAACGATAAATTGAATTCCTGGTAAGCTAAAATTAAATAATATTTTAGTAAGAATATGATAATCAATTAAAGAATAACTTAAGTAACAATACGACAAAAACAGTTATAAGACAATTGAAGTTTCTTATAAAAAACTTAATATCCAAATTATTTATGAAAAGTTTTAATTAAATCAAATAAATTATAATCTAACATATAGGATTACAATTTTAAAATTCTATTATTTAGCGTATATTTTTTGGTAAATATGTTTTTTTTAGCAGAGTCAATCTATTAATTAAAAAAATAAATTTAAAAAAATCACAAAATATTTAAAATAAATATTTTAAATATTAGCAGTATCCCAATTCTTTCTAGAGTAAAATCGGAAAAATTAATCTTCATAATTGCACTCATATGTAAAATTAAAAGAACGTAAGTTTTTCTCTAATAACTTTTTAGTAGAGCAAAATAGACAAATGCTTAGACTTAAGTTGCATAGAGAAACATATTTATGTAACAAAACAATCAGTAAAACAACATTGTCTCAAAATTAAATGCAAAGTGTTGCAGCGTGGCATATGTTAAAGTAGGTACAGTACGCAAAAAAAAAGCAGAACGATGGCTATATCTTCGGTTCTAATTATCGTAGAATCTTACGGTTTGCACCAAAATGTTTTGCTTACGATTTTCTATATATCTGATGCAATATTTTTGTCTTGAAGGACCGTTTACTAAGTAAAAGTAACGCTATCTTCGAAAATTTCAATACGAACCCTTATTTTTTATCATTTCATTCGATTCAGAATACATCATTTACCCTGTATACCAAATTTCAATGCATTATGTTGAAAAACACGTCACTTATGAGCGAAAATATTTCGACCATTTTTTGACCGATCTTCAGGGAGAATTTCCATAAAACGAAAGGTATTTTTAAGGTTCTTCTTCACAGAGGGAGAAATAGAACGGTCAATGTGGCGCGTTTCACGAAGATTAAAAAATACAAGTATTAGTCTAAAATTGCATAGACACTACTTGGATTTATAGTGTCATGTTTAAGATTAATACAAAAATAGCAAGTAAACGCAAAAGTAACATAATTTATTTACAACATTAAAGATGTGCATTCTTCACACGAAATAAATAAAATATCGAAAACTGTAATTGCAGAAATATAACGAATACTACTGATAATTAGAAAATTAATAAATATTAAATGTAGGCATTAGTAAACAGTATTTAGCAAAGCATGAATATTTTACAGAAATATTTCACTATAAACACAAATGTAACTAGATCGTTGAAATTATTTATAAAATGAAAAAGTCACATGATTCAGTAAAATTTTTAAAGGATAACTTATTGAAATTGCTTAAAAAATGTTGTTTTAAATAAATGAAATTTAAGAAAGCAAATTAAAAAAAAAAAAAAAAATTGATAGTTTACAGAAAAAATAATTAATAATTTAAAAAACTAAAAAACACGCTTTAATAGAAAATCAAACTAAAAAGTAGAAAATAATCAATGGATTAAAAAACTAAAAAACACGCTTTAATAGAAAAGTTAACTAAAAAGTAGAAGATAATTTTAAATAAGTTTGAAATAAGAATAGAGTGATTAACAAGAAATATTTATTTTATCGTACAAAAGCGTGGGGTGCTTTTTAAGATATTTTCATAATGGCTCTACTTTTACCAATATCTGTCATTAAATATTTACAAAAATTGACATCAAGCACCCCACGCTTTTTTACGATAAAATAAATATTTCTTGTTAATCACTATTCTTATTTCAAACTTATTTAAAATTATCTTCAACTTTTTAGTTTACTTTCCTATTAAAGCGTGTTTCTTAGTTTTTAAACTATCGTTTATACGATAACTGAACGTTATGCGATTTTCCACACCTCTAGTTTACCTTGAATTAATCTTTAAGTTTTCAAAAGTCGTCTACTATACGGTCCCTTAAAGTGAACGTTTTTTACATTTTCTCTAAAAAATCGAGAACTAATAGTCAAAATGGAAAGAAAAAAATTATGGGGGGGGGGGGTTTAGACCATGGTAAATCTAATGAAAGCAAAAAAAATATATGTTTCTATTCAAAAAAAAAATTTAATTGCTTTATTAATTAATAATTAATTATTAAAAAAGAAATTGATTCAAAAGCTGATTGCTATTTATGTTTGGCCATTTACCAACTATATTTTGAAAAAAAATTACTGAAATATATTAATTATTTAAGTATTTATGGCCAAAAAACCAACTTTTTTAGTTAACATTAATTTATCATTTTCTTTTTATCATTTAAATTATAAACCATTCATTAGAAAATTACGAATTTTTGTATTTCGCATTCTTTATTAATGCTGAATCCAAATATGGAATAATATTATGAGGTTGCTATTGAACTTTTTAAAGTTTGGTTCTGTTTTAATATGTAGATGACCCCTCATAATAAAAAAAACAACTACATACAATTATTAAAAACCTTTCACGATTGACAACGGTACCTTTTGTTTGTTATTTCAACATGTAGAACAAAAGAAATAGCCATCGTTCTGGTTTTTTTTTTTTTTTTTTTTTTTTTTTTTTTGGGGTACTGTACCACCATTAGTATGCATTTGCACAATTGCATCCATATCGAAAATCATGCAATTCAAAGAATTTACTTCTAATATGAGATATGATATCCTCTGGGATAAGTATTTACTTTGCACTGTATTCTCATAATTAGCATAAGGTTCTTAATGAACTCTAGTAGCAAAATTGTTCTTTGTATTTTTACAGCTGTTTTCAACTGAGAACAAGCTCCTAACAGAATGAATCTTTTCACATAACGTCTCTTTGAAAAGTCCAATACATAGATGAAGAAATTTTAATTAAAATAGTAGTCTGCCGTTTGTATAGGAAGGGTATTCAAATTTTTTAATGGTTTATCCAAAGCAACATTTTTATAATATATTCTATAATCTAAATCAAGATTTAAAAGCCACAATTTCATCCTTATAAGCTTGTCTGGTGCTAGAAAACATAGTTAATAATAAAAAAGTTTAGTTTAATTTCCTTTTGAGCACTTGGCGAACTCAATATAGCAATCCAATATTTTGCAACCATCAGATACTTTTTACTTAAAGTAATATTTTTAGTCTTGAGTACAATTGGACATCAGAGGATCTGCAAAAATGTGCGAACATGAAACTACTTAGTAGTTCCAGATAACAAATTGGTGGCGAAAGAGTTTTGGTCCTAGGATGCAATATGTTGATTATTGCAAATCTTTATTTAGCTCCTCAGAGCGATAAGATCTTTTTTATTAGACATTTTTTACTTCAATTACGTTACCTAAATGTAGGCAAGTCTATAATGATAAAATATATTGTTATTTTAATCCTAGTTAGTGTCATTTAAGGTACAGTTTAAACCACTGTTGCTCAGGTTAAACGATTAAAATTACGAACATTACTTCTATACATACAATAAACCACTATTCAAATCCAAATGTATTTAACCACATGTGGGACGCTTCAGAGAGATTCCTCGTGAAAACATTCGATGTATTGGGAACTTTATACCACTTGAAAACATTTCTGAAGGTGGGACGTACAATTTAGCCACAAGGACTCATAAAGAACCTCATTTTATGTAGAAGAATACAGTTTCAAAGTAAACACTGATGACACGGGAGATCATATCTATTACTAAAAGTTAATTGTTTGAGTAGCGGGGTTTTTAGTATGAAGGCATTTGTACAACTTTATACTAATGGTATTTATTCCATTCTATTGCAAATGTACCCTATTCATTTAGCTACTGTGCTTTTTTTTTTACTTATCGTTATGTTACACGAAGATGTATTTTTCATGTGAATTTTATGTTTCTATTCGCCTTCAGTTGGAAGTTGTTAAATAGTTTTAAAATTTTACAAAAATTCAGGCATTAAAGTATTCGGATTTTATATAAAGATTCCATTTATTACAAAGTATATACTGAACGAATAAATGTTTTTACTCTTCCCAGATTTTTTTTTTTTTTTAATAAATCAGAAGCGATGCATAGTCTTAAACTGGCACAAATTCTCTATACTTCTACGTACAACAGTTTGAATATCTTGTCTAATTTTTTAATCAAACATACATGTCGTAACTTGCATATTTTTAGTAATATAGGTTGCGTATATTAAAAGAGAGTGATTAAAGGCCATTTTTTAAATTTATTTTTTTATTTATTTATTTATTTATTTATTTATTTATTTATTTATTTATTTATTTATTTATTTATTTATTTATTTATTTATTTATTTATTTATTTATTTATTTATTTATTTATTTATTTATTTATTTATTTATTTATTTATTTATTTATTTATTTATTTATTTATTTATTTATTTATTTATTTATTTATTTATTTATTTGACAAGCGTAAAATCATTTTTGTACCTTAATAATAATTTGACTTTATTGAAAATGTTTTTCAAACGTAAGGAGATTTCAGTACTTGAGAGAATTTTTGCAGCTATGTTAAAAGAGCAGGTAGTTATATTCATAAAAAAAAGAAAGATTTCAAAAATTCAATACATCAAAATGATTTTCTTTATTAGAAACGTGGAAATGTTAAATAATTCCTTCCAGGTTATATAAAATAGTTTAAATACAATCGAAATAAATCTGAAGTAGTATTAGAAATTTAATCCATAAATACCAAACGTGTAAAATGGAATAGTTTTGAAATTTTTATTTGTTTGTGTTAAGTGACAACGAGTTCAAACACATGATAAGTACGTCTTTACATCTAACTTTTTTATCTAAGAATACAATTTTTAACACCCTAAATTAAAAAATAAAACTTTTATCAAAAAATTGCCGAAGGGCAAGAAAATTGATATTTTACATGACACCCCTTCTTTCTATAAATATATATGAATCCTATTATTTCTTTTATTATCCATTACCAAACATCCCGCATTTGATAGCGGATAATCATCATTTAGAACTTCTTGGTTTTATTACATCGCCGAAAGCTTTCTAATGTCTCTTTAGCTCAATGAAGATTGCGGCACAATATTTTCTAGATCTTGTTAGCTTTTGAACAGCCCTTTTTAACTTAACATTTAAATGTCGATTGTGAAATATGTTATGAAACACAAACTTAACAGTCATGCACTCTAAAGTGAACTTAAAAAAAAAAAAAAAACTGTTTGAATTTGGATTCAAATTACACTAATATTACGCAAGAGAAAATGCGTTGTTATTCTTCTTTTCTATTTGATAAGTAGAAGAGATGACAAATTATGAACTAAAAGTAAATTATTTTTGGTTTATAAATTGTTTTTATGTTGTAAAACGTATTATATGTCCAGTTGTTTTAAAAATATTGTTGACGCTGATGTAGATCTATCCGCTGCTGGGAAAACAAGAGTTAGAAAAAGAAAGGAATAGGTTGAATTTAAGACTTGTTTATTTAGAAAGAGCTCGTTCAGACTTCTATATATCTAATAATCCCAACTCGAGATACAAACGGTTATATAAAGAAACAAAAAATTTACATATAAGAAACTCGCTGGTAACAAATGATATGCGAGCGAATCAGCGAACATAAACCAAAAATTTATATGTAAGCAACTTGCAGGCAACAAATGATATGCGAGAGAATCAGTGAACAAATATTTCGTAAACCTTAAAATAAAACTTGCTAAGGTAAAATAGCTTAACAATTCCATGTATCCTAACAGAGACAGTTTACACTATTTTTTAGGTCACCTAAAGATTTCATTTTTCTGGGTTCCTAGAAATTAAAGTTACAGCAACAATATGTGTCATATAAGAAACCTCTTAAGAACTACGAGATAATGAAAACTAATTTATTTTATATCTATATTGAATATGTAGAATATGTTATTGGTAATTAAATTATTTCTAAAATATTATTTGTACAGAAATAAATTTGGACAACCAGAGAAAAGTCATACACAACTGAATAAATCACAAATTGCCTAAAAACTTTTTACACCTAACGGCTGTGTGTTAGCACTCTGACCTCACATGCAAAATGTGCCGGGTTCGAATTTCGTGTTTGGTATGGGTGTTCGTATTGGTTCAGAAGCCACGTTAAGCTGTAGGTCCCGGCCTGATTAGCTGTCATTGGGCATAAAAATAGGTAATTGAACATACAAATCAACCAGCATAAAAACTTGTTGTTTAATTCTTATCAAATGATAATTTAATGTTTATCATTTTGCACAAATGAATTTGCAGCATTGAACTTTTAAAAATTACCACTTTCAAATTAGTCTTCAAAGTAGTAAGTCACCACTTTATTTGAAAAACAAAATAATATTACTTTAAGTCTCAACACTCTGATGACTAAATACCTCATAAGCAGAGGAAGCGCCATTTTCCTGGCTTTAACCTCATTCCAAAATATGTGCGAAACCTTTCGTGTCAAATTCTCGTTTATTTAAATTTCCTAACACCAACAAATGAAGTGAAATCATTGTTCCTAATGTGTGGCGTCGCATGATTATAAAAATCTGCCGATGAACGACCTTGGCAGCGGAAGAATGACGCCTTGAGATAAGGTGTTTTAGCAGCTAAATCATTGTGAAAAGCAAAATGTGGAGGTTTGATGTTGTTGCAAATGGTATCATATCAGTTTCAGTGACATTAGGCGTTTGATGTAAGTTAAAGAGAAATAATTCGGTTTTCTCTGTGGGTGTTTGAAAAATGATTTTGTTCAAATGGTTGGTTGCAGTTTTAAATGGTGAGGTAAATCGGATTTGCGAAATGTTTTCGGTAGTTGACAGATTAATTAATTCGTTACCAGGTGTTCATAGATTAAATTAAATATGTTTAGCATGTATAAATATTAAAAACATTTAGAATACATATTGATGTAAAATTTGTAACTCGTAGATATTAGATTTAAAACATCATTTTATTTACTTGAACATATCACAACATATTAATGAAATAGAGAATTATTAAAGGACACTGTTATTTCTAATTTGTGTTTATATGTAAATTACTATTAGTTTCTCACTGCGTTAGTAAATGAGTTATACTTTTTTAATAAATATTTAAGAATCTCTACAAAAATTATCTTTTAGAAATACTTACTTATTTATTTAAAAAGTATAACTAATTTACTAACACAGCGTGAAACGAAAAGTAATAGTAATAAGAACATTACTTTAAATTCCTTTCTAGACAATTAGATTAAAATTAAAACAATAATATTCCACTCAAATATTATAAGTTCATAAAACTGAACAATTCTTTAAATATCTTAAATAAAGGAATGCATTAAATTAATCATGTTCATTTCCTTTAAAACTTGTGTAAATACTTTACCATTTCAAAAAAATAATTTGTCAATATTAAAAAGTATTTAATCATTTGTAGGTCACTCTAAAAAAAAAAGGTTCCAATTAAATCTAATTCATTTTTTAAAACTTCAAATCTATCATCTGACGGAAAAAAGTCACATTAAATATTATCAAACTTTTTAGTCTAGGAAGTTGTATTTTCTTAAGTTTTTGTTGAACGAATGCAGTGATTGGTGATTTAGTGGTACTCAGTATTTTTCAATAAAGACGAAATAAAGACAATTGATTTAACTAAACCATTTCGATTTTTATTTTTACGATTTTTTCTAAGCTCATATTATTTTATGGTAAAAAGAGTGATTTTACGCTTAAGTGAAGTAAATATACTTTTATAGTAAAATAATTTAGTATATAAGGACAATATGAGCTCAGTATAAATTTTATTATATATATTTTGTGAAACAAGCGCAATTTTCATCAAGTACATCATTTTTTTGCTTATGATTCTTTCACTACACGCAAATTAGGTTTTAAAAACTATTACCAAGAATATAACAATTAATTCTCTTTTGGAGACATTGCGATGTTTCTAAAGTCATTTGTTTCCAGAATCACAATCTTTTTTAATTTAATAGATGCATTTAAAAAAAACTTTGAACAATTTAATTAAAGTGTTTCATGTTGTAGTTTTAAAAAAAAAACTAGTCAACAGAAAATTAAAAAATTCTCTTAGAAAACTTTGAAAGAATGGGAAAATTATATTGACATACCATGAAAAATTAAATACAATGGAACTAATGTATTGTAACATAATCTTTGATTTTAAAAGGACCAACACCCTTTTGATTGGATGCTCACAAGTCTCAGGTTCTCAAAGTCTCAGTTTTTACTATGTTTTAGTAAATGCTAGGGTTAGGTTAGTACTATATATTTTACCATTCCTAATTGAAAAACTCTTCGGTTCTTTAAGAGGTACTATCGTAAAATTTGATTTTTGAAGAGGATATTTATAGGACAATTTGAAAGCTTCTGATGGTGACTGACGATGATTTTAAATGCTCTAATCTAGGCACAAATATGTTCCAAGATGGAAATATTCTGTGGATTTGTCAATCAAAAAAGTAAAGAGTTTTTATGGTCACTGTTTTATGTTACTGCAAAAAAGATTTCTGAATTCTTTTTTAACAAAATGAATTTTGAAAAATCCTCTCTGTTATAAAACTTTCGACTGAATAATTCTTTTAAACCAATATGAATTAAAACTGAAATTTGTGAGTACATAACAAGCACATGAGAACCATTTAATGAAATTTTCTTTTTTATTATTACAATTGCCTTTAAGTGTCCTGTCTTTTAAGGGATCATTGATTTCTTTTCATAATTTTTTCTTAAAATTAGTTTTTTTTTTTTTTTTTTTTTTTTTTTTTTGACAAGACTTTAGGCATTAGCACCTATCAATTCTTCCAAGAATTCTTAAACAGAAATTATTGAGGTACTGATAAAATCGAGCAAACTTAATTTCTCCTTTTTGAAATTATGTTTGGTTTCATCAGGTCAAACTCTATTTGAATGGCTCCACATTCAAAAGAAATTTACTTATAAAAATTTTTAATTAATTTAACTTTAAATTACTAGAGTGTATATTTCTCTCTAACATCGGCAAACCGTTCAAAAAAGTCTATATATTTAAAAAATTTACTTATTATTCAAACAGCAATGAAATCTTACCAAACTTGGGCTTAACTATTAGATAGCATAAATTCGTGAATGGCAATTAAAATAAACAGCAAATGAGTCAACTTCCTAGTAACGAATTTAAGCATTATTAATTCCAATGGTTTTTAACTAACCCTAACCCCGCAGTAAAACTTATCGACAGTTTTTGTTAAGCGAAAATAGCAGATGTGAAAATGTGCAATAATTTCACGTAATACCTTTCCAATTAACTCGCCCAATGAAGTGTGTAATAGTAAGTATAACTTGTATTCGTATTATAAAATTATTAGCCTTTACAGTGCTTATTCTCTAAGTAAAAACATGTATCTTGGATTCAATATACAAAACCAATTGTTAAGTGTTAGTCCTTTTTTACAGAAAATCAAACGTTAAAAATGTATTGTTTTTTTTTTATAGAAACAGTTCCACAAAAGTTTCTTTAACATACTCAGAATTAACATTAAATGCTCTAAGGACATGAGGATGAAGAATGTTGGCATCAATCTCTCATAAACCGCGTTCCCATGATTTGATAATTTTATACATACGATATTCGACTACTTAAAGATACATTATTGGCAAAATATAAACCCTGAATTTAAACTTGGAACCAGTCGAGAAAGAACAATCCTAGAAAGAATAATAAATAATTGATTTCAATAGATATATTTAAAATCAAATATTACTTATTAACACCTCAAAAATACGTGTCTGATTCAAAAGTCGAAAACAAAGCAAATCATTTTGTTGCCATTCAGATACTCAAAACACACTTCCATCGTAGAGGCATGTTCAATTGTGCAAAGATTGAACTCATTGGAGTCATAATAAATTATATGTGCCCGTTCATTGCGTTTTGCCTCATTTACAATTCAAAACCTTTGAATGACATGTTGACACCTTTTGAAGTGAAACCTTGATCATAAAAATTAATTGAGCAGTTTAGGAGAAGTGAATCCTACAAAGAAAAACCTGGTCCATTAAATATATAGATATACTTTTATTTTAACAGTATATCAAATGGGGTAAAATGGATGTATAATTAAAAAATATTTGTACATTTATTTTCCTTTTTATTTTCAACTTTTTATTTTTATTTTTAATTTTTTTCTGTTGAAAGAAAAGTTATTTATCTAGTTTGGAACCTAGTAACGCCAATAAAGTACTCAATTATTTTCTTATGCATACGGCATGATGCCTATTAACGTGTGCCATTAACACACTTTCTGCTATAGCATGTATTCTTATATTCTATTAAATATTAGAAGAGTTTTTTTAAGAGAACAGAACTCTATGAAAAAAGTAAAAAAACAATTAATTATTTATATTTTTATGAATTTTTTATGTGCTGGAGTAAAATGAGGATATGATACGCCACTTGAGTTTACTTACCAACATTTGTTGTAAATATTTAAATGGTAGCACGTTTATTAAACTTGAATTATTACCCAAGGGACATTTATAGATGCAGCTACTCTGGATGGATGTTAGTTATGTTGAGAGGGGATACGAGTACTGTATTATTAGTTGGGCATGCATACTTAAAGTTAAAAAAGCCATTTTTTAGTAGTTGATAATAAAAAAAATTCACTCGCATGTAATTTACGTGCATGTGCAATCTTAAGTAAAATCATATTGTCATGTTGCTTGTATACTACATATTTGTGCAGCCAAATTTAAACATTATAGCTCTGTAGGTTCTAGTTATACAGTTTACAGATAAATAAAAAGACACGCAGAACATATTCTAAAAATCAATTTATTGTTACAATGACCTTCATAAACGGGGAAATCGATATTTAAAAAGTCTAACTTTTTCCTTTTCTTTTGATATCTAAATATAATTACAATATTTGAATACAACAATCTTATTAATTACAATAATCTTTCAGTCAGAAAGTTAATAAGTAGCAATATTTTACAATAATATCCTCAACTCAAAATCAGACTAACAGTATGAAAAGAGTAATTCATTACGATGATGGTACTAGGTCTTAACTCACCTTGACGTAACAGCCCTCCCCAATTTATTTTGCACATTACACAAGTACACTGAACCCACTACTTCATTCCTCCAAATTCACCTTTTCGCATAATATTAATCGATGCATCAAATTGAACTTTGATCATCGGCAGAAGCCTTTCTAGAATCCGGAGCCTGTTTCAAGCGATCATTCATATTTCCACCGACACATGCAAAATCTCCCTCCGAAGTGATAGATGCCTTCACGAAAGGCTTACAACTAGAAATTAATTAATCCTTATAAGAGTTATTATGAAGTCTAACATCGGCTTAGCGTAAAAGCTGCAGTGACTGGATCCGAAGAGTAAAGCTTCGTCCCAGAGCAATTTGTAACCCTGCTTTAATTTTGAAAGTTATTGGATGATAACTGGAGAGAGAAGTAAGTAGTACTTCAAGAGTGTTGTGTATATTTATTAAATTAGTGCGAAAAGAGTTTGTTTGTATCGAGATTGAAAAAGAGTCGATATGCAAAATGTAGATTAGGTTAAACACCTATTAAAAATACGTACACCAAACTACTTTTTAAGATTTCACTATATCAACAATTGTTATAACATGTTATTCAAATTGAAAAGAGATTATTGTATGAAAACTGCACTTGCAGTTTCAGCTCATTATATCAAATCTATCGAAAAAATTTTAATTTTTATTCAAGAAATATGCCATGAAGGAATCGTTTTGGAACAAAGAGTGTCGTTTATTGTATATTTTTGGTTGTATATAAGCTTGAGTAACCAAGAAAAATAAATATTTGAACTGCAATAAGCAAAAAATGCCTTTTAAAAAATGTAATCGAAACAGAGCAATTTACCTTCCGGTGTCACGCTGAAGTTTTTCTGTAGTACAATTTCAAAATTAAAATAAATTGTAATATACTGAAATTAGTTTTATTCTTAGTGTATTTCCCCAATAAAAGTTTAAGAATAATTAATAAGAAAATAGATAGGAAATATTAGCTATTGGCAAACATTCTGGTAAACGACGTTAAACGTTAAACCATTTGGTGGTATAAATTAAGCAGAAATATCAAATGAAGGTTCAGTGTGGTTCAATTAAATTTTTTTTCGACATTTCACTATTTCATAGAACGCTTAGAAAATTCGCAAGGCTTACTAGTGAATAATGAAAATCATTATTTATTATTTTAGGACTGCTGCCATTTTGAACGCTGCCGATATTATTGCATACCATCATTTATTCATAGTTGACACTGTATCTTCAACTATGGTAGTTAGTAGAGTACTTAAAATGCCGAACTGAAATTTTTTTACAATAATTAATAAATTATTCTCTATAAGTATAATTATTAATTTGCACTCTTATTAATTATTTCAGAACAAAACATGCACTAATTTTATTGCAATGGTCTTTGACTAATCAAAGCAGTTTCAACTATTTTATAAAAACTTTATGCATTAAATACTGCTTAGATTTAATAAAAATGCCTGTGTAGGAAATAAATACATTTCGGTAAGTGGTTTTTTGCTGAGTAACAATTATCAAGCAAATTTATCTTAAGTAATTGATTTCTGGAGATCACAAAAAAGTGTTTTAATGATCATTCATTTATTTTTATAGTCATTTTTATTTTTACTGTTTATTACCATACGTGAATAATTTGTTTTAAACATATTATTGTGTAAGAATCTTTAAAGTTTTATTAATATGCTGACTGACACAACATATTTTAAAATGGATCATGGTCCTTGTTAACATAATTTTATTTTCTGTTGAAGTGCAGTTAGTGGTTTAGTATATTTAACTTTTTTTTTTTAAATGTCTGCAATATATAAATATTCAAAGGTAATTCTAAAAGTAATTAAAAATTTAAAGTAATTATCTATAGACATCCGTCATTTATTTTCTTGAAGACTTCCTATTATTATCTGAAGAGAAGTCCTAAAGTCCATTAGAAGTTAAAATCACTCTCTCATCTCACGACTTTGAGTTGAAGCATGCGATTCCTTAAGTAAGTTTGATAGCAAAACAACTCCTAGTTTTAAAATGTCATATAATTCAACTATGAAGTATTGAATCTTCTATTTACCTAACTGTATCATAATTTTCTTAAGAGATAGGATGTATTATACAAACTATTCCCTTAAAGTCCTCTCGAAAGGCACTAAGTTCTTCACAAGAATATTTACCACTAATACCACCATACATACTAAACCACCTTCTAACACCTTACATTTAAATGTAAAAGAATATGCTTAAATTATGTATTACTTTATATATGTATGCTAGTAAGCTGAAAAATAGTTTTTAAACTAAAACCAGTGACTAGCTATACACTTTAAATATTAAAAGGACATTTTAAAATGTTTTAAAAAAATTTAAGTTACAGTATAATATTTAACATTTAGACATTCCATATCAATATTTAATAATACTTTTTAGCCCCTACAAAACCTAAACGACAAAGGCCTAGACAAAGGGAAAAAAAGACTTTACTGAATCAAAGAGATACTACAGAGCAGATGTTTACTGAATCAAAAAAAAAAAAAAAAAAAAAAGAAAGGGAAAAAAGGTCCAACATCCCTTTGCTTCCATCGAAACCAAAACAGAGAACAACGTTGTTAAGAACATTTGCTCAAACCCATTCAAAGAACCCATTTTAAGAAAGGGAAACACTCCAATATCAGTTTCTGGACGACACATTTGCGGACATATCCCCACCCCTCTCTTTGGGGCGAGGGCAATTGCAGCCGCAACACATACTCGTTTCTCCCACATTCTTATAATGATGTCTTGTGCTGTATAGAACGTCCTGCGTTATTTGATGGGATTTACTGAGTGTAAATGCTGGTGCAAAATGGAGCAATGTGACCGATGAAATGGTATGGAAGAGACGGCGTTGTCGTAAAGGACAAGTGGTTTTTTGTTATTGTGTTTCTGTATTTAATAGTGATATTGCAGATATTTGGTTTTACACACCCTGAAGAGAAAATGGAGCACTTATGTCTGTCTGCCCCTTGAAACCTATTTAAAAATACAATAGAAATATGATTCAAAACTGGTGAATAAACATATAGAAACACGACAAAAATTCCACTTATATGAATTATCAGAATAAGCAACAGGATAATGAAAATTTTCGATTTTTTAAAAGTAAATTATGTTACATTTACTAATATATATTATGATCTACAGAAATTTACGATATGTATTAATGTTTTTTTTTTTTTTTTTTTTTTTCAGAGGATACAACTTCTAATTCATTTGTTGAATGCGAATTTAACAATCGGACCATCCATGCTAAAACTCACTATATATTATCTTTTATGTTACTAAAGGAGCCATTTAGCTATATTCCCGTTGTATGTACGATTTGTTTTCCATATTTAGTTGTTCCATGTCTATTTGTTTTTAATAAGTGTACTAACTCTATGAAAAGTTACTAAAATTCAGAAATAGTTCTATTTTGTTGAGGGTATTGTCTGACATATAAATATACTTATTTCTATGTGTATTTATTCTTTACAGAATTTAAAAATAAATTTGATAGCTTGAATACAAGATTAGTTTTTAAATTTTAAGTTTTTTTCACTGAAGAACAATTTCTATTAATTCGAATACACTTTTTCAATAAATATTATTCAACTTTATCTAATAAAACACATAAATAACATAATAAAAAAATAATTGCATATTTACATTATAAACATCTATATGAAGTGTTTAATGAAATACTTAATTACTAAATCAGATTATCTCTAAAACAATAAATTACATATTTAATCCATTGTTCATATTCCTGTCTAATCGGGCCTTAAAAGAGTATAATTCATTAGATATTAGAGGTGGTTCATGCAGTAGGATACAATAACTCCTTTAAATATTATGTTTTTTTTCTCTGATGTTCAATCAAAAGTTTAATAACAACCATTTATTATAAAATGTAAATGTTTAAGTACATTATTAGTAAACAGTTCTTATTAAACTTAATATTAATATAAAACAAAACAAAATCGTCTTATAATAATATCATATCGCAATCCTTTCTTCTCAGAAGTATGTCTAAAAGTAATACACATCTTAAGTAATAATGAACATAATTCTACGTAAATCAAGTTAAACATACCACACTTTCTACTTAATTTCTTGAACATTATCATAGAAAAAAATGTGTTGTAATACATTTCATTACTTTAATTAATTCACATTTCAAAACACCATGCAATATATATCAACTTGAGAAAATGAAACACTTATCAAAATCAATTCCCATAAATTTTAAACGAAGAGCATTCGCAAATCCATTAATTCACTTGCAAATATATTTTACTTAAAAATATGCAATTACTTGATTCAGTAATTTGATGAAGTACAATTACTTTAATCTAGTTATTGAACAACCAAAAGTGTCCTAAACTCAACTCAAGTCGTTCTTTGAACATCTATAAACCATTGTCTCTACGTAGCGTAATAAAACTTTATCAGAAAACCAATAACATTCAAACGATCAAAGAAAGGGTAATTATGAAATGGAATTATTTTTTTCGCAAATAGCTACCCACGTGTACTTGGTATGACATAGTTTTAAAAGCAGGGGATAATTTCATTTAAAAAGCACTTCAAAGCAAAAAAAAAAAAAAATGAACTTTTCGATTACTTTAAGCACTTTAACTACTTTACTGCTTATCTAAAACTCCAGCTCCCATAATCAAGTTTTACGAATCGAAAACAAAGAAGGAAGGTAAGTTCTCTGCATTGATCACAAGTTCTTTTTTGATGGAACGTCGCATTATACGTTTCTCCCTACATTAACAGCGTTGCCTAATTAAGTCGAGGCAGGGTTGTGTTACAACAAGTTTGAATAAATTGCTGCTAATTACTGAAGAAGACGAAAGAAGTTATACCTTTCGATTAACATAGCTACATTAATTATTCATTTTGCCACATCGATTATCAGAATATATTTTCTTTGGAACGTTACCCACTCAATAAGGTATGATTACTTAAAGACATACTTTTACTTGCATGATAACTAAGTGCGTGAATTGGCAAAGATCTATAAGAAACACCATATGGGCCAATTTTTTGATAAACAATTTATAATGTTTAAGACTGGGAATAAACAAAACTTGGTAATTACCAGGATAATTTAAAAATCTAGTTTAAGGATTAGGTGTTAATATACTTCTAAAATAGAACTGATTTAATAAGCTGCTTATATGATGACTAAAACTAAAGAAAGAGCTCATTAAGTCACAGACGCATTCAGTTGACTGTAAAATTGCTTTAATTTGTTTTGCTGAATATTTATTATATTATATTTTTGGCTAAATTTTAATTAGCGCACCTGTCCTTTTTAATTATCTTTTCACGGGCTGTTTGTTTTTGCAACTCACTAGAGAGGTTTTAAATTTTGATCAGGTACAAGCAATTATTTCTCGGGCATTTAAAAGAAGTATTTAATTTGTTTCTAGTGTAATGTTGTTTAAAGGTGTAGGATTATCACTTTCCCTTCAAATTATATGAAACATTGAATGAAAAAGGAACTTAAATTGAGTTTAATTATATTCTATATAAATATCAAAAGTAAAATTCGAAAAATAATTATTAAAAATTGCAACCAGTTCATAAAAAATAAAATAGACGAGTATCATACAAAACTCCTAACTGAAAAAAATATTAATTAAATGTAGTAAAGTTAATTAAAATATACAATAATTATTTTTGTAAGAATTGATTAAAAAGTAGTTTTAAGAACATCACACAATAAGACTCATAATTATTATATCAATCTCACATATAATATGTTTATAAATGATAAAATTCATAATCCATTTAAAAGATAAACAATAATTGACTGCATAAGAAAATCAATGAATAAATCAATAGCAAAATCTCATCAAACAAAAATGAATATATAGCTAATTGAATAAATTCAATAATTGGATCAATAACTATAGCACATTTGGAATAGTCAGTTTCTCTGGTATTACTTAAGAAAAACTGTTTTATCCTAGGTTAAGTTTATTCCTATTTTTACAAGTTATTCTTATACGTTTCTAATAAAATATTTGGCATAAACAATGCATATTTCCATAACTCATATCAGGATAAAATAGCTTTCCTAGGCCAAACTGATTTATCGTAACCCACTAAAAAGCTAAAGTAGTTTGTTCTATAATAATATTAGCCTTTACCATTTATATATAGGTTGGGTTTTTTTCCCCCCTTTCAACCTGAATAAGTGTATACGGTATATTTTTTTTTAGAGTGTAGGCAATAAAGTAGTAGGACTAAATTAACGTTTTGAATCTTTAAAAGCTTTTCAAGTATGTGCATTATCAGCTAAAAATTAACATAATTAATAAGACACTATTACCATACATAATTACCTTCGAATTACTCCTCGGCAATAAAAAAGCGATTTTAACTAATTGATATTCAGGTAGGATCATGAAGTTCGTTAAGATCTTGTCAGTAGCGATTAACCGAAGAAAGCGAATACCCACACTGCCTTACTCGTCTGTTTTAAATTGGAAGATTGAGTCAGTTAAGTTTCCGCTCTGATTGACAAAAAGATTGCGTCTGATGAAACAAAGTTTCCTCCGGATTTGGCTCTTTTCAATTTACATATAATTGGAGTTGAATTGCTTGGCAAATTCACCAAAGGGATAATTCAATATTGTCGGAATTCAGAGGGAATTCCCAGCAAAGGCAACTAGAGTAGAATATTGTGTATTTTTTTAGGGAGGAGGGGGAGGTGAATATTATATTATTGGGTAGAAAATTATCATTATGAAGTTACCGACATATGTAATTGGTTATGTCTGTTTTGAACCCGTTAAACTTCAAAGTACTTTATTAAGTTATTTGATACAATACTACTGTCTTTTAGAATAAAAATGTAAATTATTATATCGGGATGTATTGTATCCCTCTCTGTATTGATACGACATATTGTCCACATGTTAGATGGATATGTCAGATCAGATACGTTATACACATATATAGACACCTATATAATAAAAAAAATTAAATATGTTTTCAAGGCTTAGAAGTGAGTAAATGTGGAGAGTTCACAATTATGCTCAATATTTTTGCATGTTGGAATTCATGAACTGAAACAAATGACATCAAGAGATAATATTGTTCCTTAAATTTGTAAATTTTTTTACCTTTCTTTTTTTAAAAGTATACTGTGTTTTCCTCTTTCAAGTCATAAATAAAGGGTATTTATTTTAGAAATACCTCTAAAAAGACGCTGCATTGTCAACATCAGACCAATCTCAGTATTCCTAAGAATTTAATTACGTTTGGAGACGTGAGAACAGAAATATCCAATTCCATTCCCAGAGAATTATAAATTAACATCTATCACGTTTTTATAAGAATAAATTCTCTTCATAAATATTTTAAAAGCTTAACAATTGAAATGTGTAATCGTAAAGTTAGTAATCGTTTTTTAGTTTAGCGAAAGAAAATTATACCTAAATATCATAATACTAAAACAGGAAATATATACAAAAAATATTCATTTACATTCCACAGCATATACAAAAGATTCTTTTTCGTTACCATCTAAATTGATTATTTACTAGAAATTCTTAAACAACTGTATTTGTTATAAATATGCATTTAAAATGCTTGATGTAGCTCAAAGCTTTTCTAAAATTTATATTTATATCCATTTTCCAAAGTAATGTTTGTATCTATACATTTAAATTTAGAACATGCAAAATGGATTGTTTTTCATTACCTTCTAAATAGATTTTTATAAGAAATTCAAATAAAAAATGCTTGTTATAAATACGTATTTAAAATTCTTGAATTTGTTTGTAGTAGTAGAACAAAGCTTTCCAGTCATTTTTATTTATAACCATTTCCCAAAATAAAGTTAGTTTATATTTTTCTGTTAGAACATATTTTTCTGTTTTCTGAGAAAAACCTCCTTCGAATAGTCTGTGTTAGCAATTTCCTAGTATAATTTCAAGCTACAAGAAAAATTTATGTTAGACATATTACATTTACATATTTGGAGATCTTCCAAATTTATTGCAGTGGATAAAAAATCTCATAAGTCACTACGGGGTTTCCTTTACTAAAACAAAATTTGCACTTTTTCCTTTGTTACTGTAAGTAGATAGTGCATACTTGGTTAATATATTACACATGAACGTTTTATATCCACTATTTATGCAAAGCATCCAGGCTCAAAATTCAAAATATTTTGTAAGTAATGGTTTCAAAAATACGTAACTATGTCTAAGGTGATAATTTATTTGTTTTTACTATGTTGTTTATTAGAAGGGTTTAGTTTGTGCTAATAAAATATTGTTTATTATTTTAGATGCATATTCAAGCTAGTCTAATTTCTATATTTAATTAGTTTGATTTGCACCGATTTTCATTGTCTTTATATAGTAAGTTGTTGACTGCTGAACATTGTATTGATTCCTAATTTCAAATATTTGGATGGAAATTTACAGGGGAAAAAAATTACAAATATATAATATAGATCAACGCATTTCTTTATAATTTTTTTTTTTAATGAACTCAGAAATAATTCCGATAAAATTTTCTAATAACTATAATTTTCCATAACACGAAATGTCATACAGTTGTTTCAAGTATTTAAAAGATTTGAAGAAAACAACGATAACAAAATTTTAAATTTGCTATTTAAAAACAAAAAAGATAGTTTTGTGTTCAATAAAAATAAATTTTTAACTAATTTTGAATGGATATCTCCAAAACTCCATGTTAAAAATTAATGAAATATATTAATCCATTAACCACCAAAACTCGAAATCCTTAAAAAACATGGTAAGTATTTATAACATTTGTAATTTTAGGGTCATATATAACATAGTTAAATAAAAAGTTGGAATATTTTACTTATCTTTAGAGAAAATGACTGTTGCGTTGGCGCAACGTCAGCTTAAAACCGAGTTAAAATCGGAGGTTTTCAAGAAATTATATTCCGTTAATGTTGAATATTCATCGACTGTAATTAACAGTTGGCGATATTTTAAAGCTTCTTTTCAAAAATTTAAACTTTTCGTACTATGTAAGTACATACATTTATTTAATATGACTTATTTTGTATGAAAATATTGACTACATTCTTGACGTAAAGCCACTTCACAACCATTACAGCGATACATAATTTGACTGTGACAATGTTTACTGCGAAGTCTTTTATTGTCCGTCATGTGATGCAAGGGACCAAGTTTTATAACCGAATCATACAGGTTTTCCTTTCAGGAACATTTTTACAGAATGTTTTCTCTATAAGGAATCATTTGTTCATTTATACTTAGGTCGTGTGCAAATATTTGAAACAATTAAAATTTCTTATTCAACAAATTTCACTCTTGTACTCTCACTTTGTACAATTTGTCATTTTTGTCAATATTTATGTTATCTACCATATGCAAATTTTGTTTTATATTCCTGTACTGAATACGTGATATTGACTCCCTAACAAACGGGACCAATACATCTTTATCTAATGTCCAATACATTACTTCTTGTGGCAATGTATGGTATCCAGTAAGAAGAAGCAAACCAATAAACCTTTTTAGGTAACTCTCAGAAGCAAAAAAAAACAGTCCTATTATTTTTATGAGCATATATACTAGTTTGATTAATCAGCAATGCATACATTTCAGAGTCAAAGAACTTATCAAAAATTTCCTCACTACTTAAATTTTCTAACTATCTTTTCATTTTTTTTAACTTGGCGATATTTCTTCAGTTTTTGGTATCTATGTATAAATAGGATCTATTTTCTTCTATTTCAAAGGCTCAATCTCTTTTCTTTGTCTTTGTATTATCCACATCATTTTGTTCCTTATTTTTCCTATTTGAATGTAATTCAACCTCACCAGAAATGTCATTTGGTAAAACGTTCGAGTCACTTATCACTGTATCGTTCCATTCTTCATTGTCAGCAACTTCGCCATCTTCTGGTGAAATAACAACAATGTCCATTTCATTGTCATCTGAATCAATAGTGTAAAAAGTATCCAGAGCTTCACTAAGCGTAAGATAGTACTTTCGAGATATTTCAAATTAAAATGAAGCAGTTGTAATAACACGCTGTGAGAAAAAAATTCAGAAAATTTTGACCCTCTTTCCCCTGACGATGTGCAAGCGCAACACTAGTATTTCCAACATCGTAGCTAGAAGATGAATTCATCAAAACATTTTTTATTTACGTGTGACCTTCAAGTGAACTATGGAGATATGAAATGTTATGTCTAATAAAAATAATTTCCCTTTCTTTTATTTCGATCCTTTCTTATCGATTTAGCAATGTCAGTTTAATTTAGCGAATTTCGGAAAGGTGTAAGTTATTACTACGAGAAAACAATAAGGTTTAGAATAATTTTTATTGTTCGAAATTAAAATGTGTAACCTTACTAATGAACATAAACCTCCAAATATTAGTTTAAAATTGATAAATATTTTTATAGTTATGTTTTCTAAGCGTTGAGTGAACGCAACGCCAGCGGTTAATGGGTTAAATTAATTTTTTTTAATATTTTCAATGATTAATAATTTAGGATATCAAAAACTTCTAAAGTTAAAGATTTAAGTAGTTATCACATATTTTTCTGTATTTAGTATGGTTGGTTGTTTTCAAATTATCTGGTGCCGTCAGCAACACGAGGGCTATAATGCGTCGAAACATTCATCATTTGACAAGCCAGCATACATTTATAAACACCCATGCCTTACACGGGACTCGAACCCGCAACCTTGCGGTCTAGAAGCTAGCACACTAACCACTATACCGTTTGGTCGGCCGGTATTTAGTATGAACAAAATTACAAATTAAATAATAACCTTTAGACTTGTATCAAAATTAATGCACTCAATATTTTGATATTTTCAATAAGAACATTAAAAAACAATATATTTTAAGATACTGAGCGATTTCAAAATAAATAAGAGTTTCTTATTTCAGAAGCAATATCATCACAATAAAGGTTCCGAAATATTCTTTTAAAATAATAGACTTCAATATTTTCTTCCATATATCCTCATTAAATGGTATTTTAAACTTCCTTTTTGTAGACAAATTATTCTAATTGTAACTTTGTATCTGTTTTGGATCCGTTAAGCTTCAATGTAATTTTCTTCAGTTTTCTGATACAAGACTTCATATTTTATAGAAAACAATCGTTTGAGTAGTGCTTCTAGTCTAAATTGTCATGATAATTTTACGGTGCAGTTTGGCCCTTGTGTTGCCCTTGAGCCAAATAAGTTCTAAACACAACCAACCAACCTGATAATTTTACAATGTTTACACAGTAATGTAGAATTTCTATACAGTAATTGTTGCATTATGACAAAGAAAGTTTAACTTTAAAAAAAAAATTGAATTAGAACTTTTATTAATTCCAATAATACTTATAAATACAATTATTAATACTTGTAAAAATAATTATGTTCTACTAACTGAATACCAGTGCTGCGCTACAAAATTTTACCTTGTGCATTTTAGCAGTCAAAAGACATTAATTTATTTTACACTTCAGACGCTTGCTTCCATTTCGATCCCGACAATTTGAATTATCAAAATAGAAACTTTTCTTTGTTGATATTTTTTCCAAAATTAATAATTGAGAATATATTGGAAATGAGACATTTGAATATCCCTCGTTTAGAACCCTTTGGATATTTTTAATAAATTTTAATAATAACTAATTTTTAATTACTAATTTCTTCTATATTTGCCCTACTTAACATTTGCCCCAAATAATAGAATTGTGATAACATTGGAAACATTTTGGATATCCCTCGTTTGGAACGTTTAACCCCTTTTCCACCCCTTAATGAGAGTTAATCTTGATCGGAATAGCTTACTATTTTATGTTTGGCTTTTTTTGTCATTTGCACCAATTTTCAATGTTGTGACCATGTGGGAAATGGGACATTCGAATATCCCTCGTTTGGAGCGTTTAACCCCTTTTCCACCACTTAAAGTGGGTTAATCGAGATTGGAATAGCTTAATTTTACTACGTTTGTTGACATTTGTATCAGATTTCAGAATTGTGACCAAATGGGAAGTGGGACATTCGAATATTCCTCGTTTGGAACGTTTAACCCCTTTTCCACCTCCTAAAGAGGGTTAATCGAGATCGGAATAGCTTACTTTTTCTATGTTTGGCTTTGTTGTCATATGCACCAATTTTCAGAGTTGTGACCATGTGGGAAATGTTACATTCAAATATCCCTCGTTTGGAACATTTAACCCCTTTTCCACCCTTTAAAATGGGTTAATCGAGATCAGAATAGCTTACTTTACTACATTTGTCTTTGTTGTCATTTGTACCAATTTTCAGAGTTGTGACCAAATGAGAAGTGGGATATTCGAATATCCTTCGTTTGAAAAGTTTAACCCCTTAAAGGGAGTTAATCGAGATCTGAATAGCTTGCTTTTCTATGTTTACCATTGTTAATATCTGTACGAATTTTCAGAGTTGTGAACAAATGGGAAGTATAAGATTCGAATATCCTTCGTTTGGGACGTTTAACCCCTTTTCCACCTCTTAAAGAGGGTTAATCGAGATCGGAATAGCTTACTTTTTCTATATTTGTCTTTGTTGTCATTTGCCCCAATTTTCAGAGTTGTGACCAAATTTGAAGTGGTACATTCGAATATCCCTCGTTTAGAACGTGTAACCCTTTTCCAACTCTTAAAGAGGGTTAATTGCTATCGGAATAGCTTACTTTTTCTATGTTTACCATTGTTAATATATGCACCAATTTTCAGAGTTCTGACCAAATGGGAAGTAGGACATTCGAATATCCCTCGTTTGGAACGTTTAACCCCATTTCGACCCCTTAAAGTGGGTTAATCGAGATCGAAGTAGCTTACTTTTTCTATATTTACCATTGTTGATATTTGTTCCAATTTTCAGAGTTGTGGACATGTAGGAAGTGGGAGAATTAGTGATGAGTGAGTGAGTGAGTGAATGAGTGAGTGAGTCAGTGAGGGCTTTGCCTTATATATAGAGAGATTTGTGTTAATTAGTAAAGAAATGGCACTCTCTAAATGAACATTCAAAATTATAAACACCAAGACAGTATAAATATAATTTTCAATTTTTCTCAATTTTCAATCCAAAACCCATGAAGAGAAATAAGATATGCTCGAAAATATTACTCTAAGTATGCAATTCCTTAAAATATATAATAAAAAAAAAAATCCCAAGAATATGCTAAAAACATTAACATTTAAGGTCTGAAATACGTCAGATGTTTTTGTGTTTTTCAAATGCATCTTTTTTCAGTAATATTTAATTCATTGAGTGTTAAAGCTTAGTATATGGATTGGATATAAATTATGGCGATATTGTAAACTAAGAATGTTTAAAAAAAAAATAATAAGATAAAGGTCAATCTTAATTTGTAATCAAATAAAAATAATAAATATAATTAAAACATTAAAATAACTAAATTAGAAACAGTTATTAAACCTTACATATCCATTAAAGGGGGTCCGGCACCTCCACAGGAGTCCATGTTAAATTCAACAACTTTGGGGCGTCTCATTTAATAACCAATTCTTCAATTATTATGAAACTTTCACAATATAATATTTAGATACTTTTAAATACCTCAATACGATATTTTTATTATTTTTTGAAAATTAAAATAATTAGGACTTTCTAAAAATGTATTTTTAAAAAAATTTACAATTTTAGACTAATTATTATTTTTTTAAAGTATGCTATTTATCAATTATTCCTCATGTTAACGTACTTAAATATATTAGAGAAACATTTATAAATATTTTCAAGCATTTATGTCAAATATATTTTAAGCTATATGCCCCCAAACACAAAAAGTATGCATTTTGAGAAATTCGGTTTTGAAGTTTAAAAAAAAAAAAAAAAAAAAAAAAAACATGCATTAAATACCTATTTTTTGTTTATTTTGAAAAACTATTAAAAACACTTCAAAATAAGATATAATTACCAATGTGGCATCATTTTAGAGAAAAATTTAAATTTTAATGAACGATAATAAACTCGAAATCAAGAATCGGAAAAAATTTCGTGTGCCGGTCCCTCTTAAAAGCAATAAAAATTTATGAGTTTTAGTGTTTAACTTTATATGAACAGTGATACAATTCATGCAGCCAAATGATCTTAATACGGATTCAATTTACATATACAGGCACAAAATCAGCACGTGTAAATAATAACAACATAGTTGAAAATGAAATATATATATATATATATATATATATATATATATATATATATATATATATATATATATATATATATATATTTGAAATCTTATACAGTATAGATTGAATATTAAGGGATTGCATTGTAAAAGCACTATATAATCTTATCTCCCAGCGCCATTATAAGGACGTAACACAATAGCCATTAAAATGTATAGAATCTATTCAAGCCTTGCGTATCAATGAGCATTATCACGGAAATCACCCTATTAAGCAAGATAATCATCAAGTAACATATTAGACTCAGTGTCACTGAAGTAAATGGGCTGTTATGAGCGAATGTATGAAACATCTATTTTCCATTAAATATAAATGAAGGAATAGATTTCTCCAAAACAAAAACAGTTAATCAAAATACTTAAAATAGTTTTGATATGAAAATAATAAATCATTCATAAATCAACTGATATGTTATTATTTTAAGTGTTTTTAATATAAGAACCTAAACGACAATATTGTTTTAGTTTTTAAATTAATATGATTTCTTAGAAACATAAATGAATTTTTTTTTTTTTTTTAAATACCAACTCATCTATTGGATTAAAATTGTACAAAAGTTAAAATTAGCATGATCTATGGAAAAGGGTTTTAATTGAGAGCCAATGAAAATCTCAGCACAAGAAATGTGGCAGATACTATATAGATTGCTCGTGAGGCCGATTGTTTATAAGGTGTTTGGAGTTAATTGTTAATTTAAACTAAAAGCGTTATTTTGCGTGGAAGATGAAAGATAGAAAAACACGTAGTTACTAGTGCAATCTAACATATTTAAGGTTGAAAAAAAAAATCACTTTGAATATTTTTAAAAATCTAAAACTTCGTAAAACTCTTATTTTTGAAGATACTATTACCAGTTAAAGTAATTTGGCTACTTTCTCATTCTTTTCAAGAATCCTCAATACTTGTATACCAATTAACCCAAATAGGCAATCCATCAAGACACAAACCCAGTATTTTTATTACCTGAACTATTTTGTTTTCATTTGGAATAAATTAAATTCAATAAAATAATAAAAATTAAGATTTAACTGTCAAAAATTTTGCCTAAAAAGTAAAAAAATTGAAACCTCTTTCACTATATTCACAATTAAACTGTCATGGATGTCCAACTTTGCACTTGGGATCTATGAAAAGGGTTTTGTGTTGTTTCTTAAGACGAAAAGATCTAGTGGTTATATTTCTCTGCAGATAGATTATGGAAAATTCTTTTGATTAATGAAAGAAGATAATTAAAAAAAAAAGAATCCTTACAGTCTTTAAATGTACTGAAGTACCTAACATATAACTTTTTAGATTGCAAAACTGTACAAAAAAAGTTAAATTTACCAGTGGGAAAACATTTTGACAGCGTATAAGCCATGAAAGCACAGATAACCTAGTCCACAGCAAAGGTTAGCTTCCAAATAGTACTCAGTACTTATCAGTAGTTTTTGTTTTAACTTTTTAAGTTTAAAGTTGAAAGTAACACTGTTAATCAGGGTTACTTGGACCCAGAAGGATAAAGAGATGTGCTTTGTTCTTTATAGTGGTTTATTGAACAGTCACAGGTAATTTTTAGTAACTCGCGAAAGACATAAGAACTAAGTCTAACACTTCAATAAACCAGTATCAGGAACGGCATACATTTCTTTATCATTATGTGTCCAAGTAACCCTAATTTACTGTAGTTATATGTCAGTAAAAGCTTAAACTAATACTTAATCAAGTCCGTAATACTCCTAGATACATTGTATTTGAATTCTTAGGTACATCATATTTTAATAAAATATCAAATATCCCAGGTGGATTGTGAACTTTTTCGTTCAATCTATAAGTTGTAGTCGATTTTTCTATCTTTTTTAAATTGAAAGTAAATAAATAATTTCTCTACCTATTCATGGTTTTCTTGAATAGATTCTACTAACCTTTTATAAATAAGTAGTAACTATTGAACAGGAACAGATATCTGGAACAGAAAATATTTTAGGCTACCTTTACAATAAATTAAGTAGAAAACCAAAAAATTTATCACTAAGCAATCAAAGAATATGCTTTATTCTCTAACTCTAAGCAGGTTGCATGATGAAACATAGTTAAAAAGATAAACGCGAATACAATCTAAATTAACATAAGAATACGCCATAGCTAAGCACGCGTCAAAATGAGTGATGAACGCATTTAACAAAGATGTGGTTGCATTTCTTCCTTCTTTCAGTGACGTTCATAGCTGGCCCACAGATACCCAAACCCCTTTACAATCCCTCATCCCGTGATTCATTTCCACATTTTTATATTCACATTTCCACACCATTCCTCACCCTGAATGTTTCACAAGAAGATAAATTATTGCTATGGGAACCATGGAAGATTCCCAACCGCTACGAATTAGCATGAGAATATATCTGCCAAAATATTCTACGAGCTCCCCGTGCAAGTGTAAATCTCTACTTCTCCTTCGTATTTCCGTTTCCACCTGCTATTCTAAATTTCAAATTCTTGCATTTATCGGTTAGGCCCATGTATTCAGAACTTGGCGTGCTCTGACAGAACTATTCACATCCATTTCATTGCAGCTGGAAATTTTTCCTCAGTAATGGGATTGTTTATTAGAAGCTAACACTAAAAATTCCCTGTGAACCTTCGAACTAGGTTATAGAATCCATTAAAACTCTAAGTTTTTACTCAAAGTATTTAAAAGTCATTATTATAGTTATTACTAGTTATGTTAACAGACGTACAATAGTTAAAACTGCATAAGTTATCTAAACAATTAAATGTCTGACATAATAATTGTTTGGTGTCTAATAATTAATATAATTACTTATAATTATGGTAAGAATTCCACTTCAACTAGTTATATTAACGATCAAACTATTAATAGTTGTGTTAACAATATTTCGTCTAAGCTGTGTTAGTCAAATGACTTCAAATTGTTATGTGAGAGTAATATAGTTATTAGTTAGAAGTCTATCCTAAGAAACTTCGCATTAAGAATTTAGCTGAACTAATTCAGATATAAATATCTCTGCCAATTACAAGTACTCGTTCATTCTGTATCCGGGTAAAGAACACATTCAGTGCGTCATTAAAATTGACTGGTAAAGTTGTATCATGATCCAAAAGCATCTAAGATATTTACACATATGTAATTAGTGTTTTTGTTCTTTTTACGTATGCGAGGTGTGTTCAACAAATACCCGAACTTCATTGCTCGACAGGCCTTTAGTTGAAATTCGCACAGGATACTTTGCTGCCGGGTGAGCCACTGAAGCATCAGTAATCACCAAACCGTCGAGGCAAGTGTACCACTTGAACCTGGATTTTTGCGTGTGTGTATGTGGCGTGTGTTTTAAACTCTTGTAGACGATGCACATTGATAAGGAGATGGATCAACGAGTAAACATCAAATTTCTGTTGAAAATTAGGAAACACTATCGGAAAATTCATTAAAGGTTAAATGCTCTTAGGAATGGAAAGCAAAAGGTCAACAAGACGATAAAACGTGAAACGACAAAGCAGCTGAAGAGTGTGACTCCTGAGAATTTAAGATAATATTTTGATCAATGGAAAGGAGGTAAGACAAGTGCATACAAATGGGAAATATTTTTTTTTTTAAATCAGTTCGTGGATTTAAAACATGGAATCGTAAGTTATTAAAGACATTTGGGAAGTAAATATGTCTTGCAGTATTCATACTAGAGAAAAAAATCTACCTTTATTTTGAAATTAATATACATAATACAAAAAATGCAGATATCTTGAAAAATATGCGTTAATTAGTAATATGTTCAACGATATAAAATACTTTTCGTGTTGTTATTTAAACAATTTTGATGATTCTTACATCCGATAATTATGTTTTAGGAAATTCTTTTACTGGGGACTAATTATTAGAATATCTTTCTTAGAGTATAACGAAGAACTATCTATTATAACGTTTATACAAAATTACAAATATTATATTTACCACATAATAATACACCATTTCATAATTCAATTTCATTACATCAAGCTAAATGCAGTTTTAAAAAATAATCAATTATAACCAGTATATTTATAATTTATCAGTATATTTTTCCCAAATGATATGACTTATTGATTATGAAAAATCCATTTATTATGGATAACAATTTTTTATTTGTTCAAAAATAAACTTAATTTGTTTCTATAAATATTCCCTTGTTCCATATAAAATTAAATTTGACCTATTATTTTTAACAAATTATAAATAAACAGTTGACATTCTCTATTTTCAAAAATTAGAAAACACAACATCGCTATCGTTGCAGATAAGTCTCTCATCGGACGTCAGATTTCCTCTTTGGTGCTTTCAAGGTTTCCTCCCACTTTAGATGTACTGCGGAAATTTTTACCTTCAAAGACCTACGAAACGCGTTCTTCTCATTTACCATTCCAAAAATTTAAGATAGTTTTAATCAAACTATATTACGTCCGCAGATAGTCATCGTGTTTCTTCTGCAACAGAAAATATAAAAGCAATAACAAATAATAAATAAGCAAAGATATGAAATATTGAACAATATCCTCAAATATCAATAATGGATACTGATTTTGACTCAAAGCCATATTGGAGCAATGATAGTCATGAGAGTAAGGCTTAGCAACAGATAAGCGCTAAGCCTAATTCTTTCTCTCAATGATGATATCTTTCCCAACCATCTGGTGCACCCTTCCTCTAACCTCGGCAGGGAATCAGTGATGAGGGTGGTAATAAAGCCCTTTCCGACTTATTCTGAAATAAATCAAGCGTTAAGGTAACTGAAGACGGGGAATCTCAGGGAAAAGGTGTTACTCCGTTGTTTGCAAAATATAGACATTAAGAAATAAATTAACAGAAGAATGGAAGGGAACATTAATAAAAACTTGCAAGAAAAGTACGAATCAAATTAGTATGCATGAATCAGATACAAAGAAAAGTATGCTTTTCTATTTCATTATCATTTTATGCAAAGGTCACTCAAAATTAAGTCATAACGAAAAGTACGATACTATTTGATAATTGACTACGTACAAACTTGTGAATAAGGTGTAAAATTACGTTAATAAAAAGATATTTCTCATGAAGAAATAAATGCTATTTACTTTTAAAAACAATGAGTTATTCGAAGTAGTTTTATTTCTTGTATGTCACTTCCTTTCTAAATTGACGCTGATGTATAAGTGGTATATTTGGAAGTAATGTGAATTCTGTTTAAAAACTCCTTAGTTCAGTTGTGAACCAGGCAGGAAAGTATAAACCAATACTTAATTATATTTAAACCGATAATACAAATATTATACGGACATTGGCTTGAGAACCCAGTTGAAAATTACTCAAGCATAAGAAGGGCTGGATTAGAGGGCACAAAGATTACATGGGGCATAAAATTACTATATTTCATGTTGCATAAGACTAGATGTTACTATATTACAAGTTCTTATTTTATAACTGTACTAGCTGAATACCCGTGCTGCGCTACGAAATTTTACCATTAGCATTTTAGCGATCAAAAGACATTCATGTATTCTACACTTCAGACGTTTGCTCCCTTTTCGATCCCGACAAATTGATTTATCAAAATAGGAACTTTCCTTTGTTGACATTTTAAACGAAATTTATAATTGTGAATAGTAAACTGGAATAGTTTATTGTGTTTATGTTTGCTCTTAGTTCTAAATTTCAAAGTAGTAGCTGTATTGGAATTAAGTTAATTAGACATTAAGTTAATCCTCGTATAGTTTCAATGTTGCGTCGTCTTTTCATCCCTTAAAAATTCGTTAATCGATATTGGAATGACTTATTTTTTTAACATTTGCAAAAAAATATCAGAAAAATGACTACATTGGAAGAGGAACATTCGGATATCCCTCGTTTGGAACATTTAACCCCTTTTCGACCACTTAAAGTGTGTTAATCGAGATCGGAATAGTTTACTTTTTCTATTTTTACCATTGTTGATATTTGTGCCGATTTTCAGAGTTGTGACTATGTGGGAAGTAGGATTTTCGAATGTCCCCCGTTTGGAACGTTTAACCCCTTTTCGACCCCTTAAAGTGTGTTAATCGAGATCGGAATAGTTTACTTTTTCTATTTTTACCATTGTTGATATTTGTGCCGATTTTCAGAGTTGTGACTATGTGGGAAGTAGGATTTTCGAATGTCCCCCGTTTGGAACGTTTAACCCCTTTTCGACCCCTTAAAGTGTGTTAATCGAGATCGGAATAGTTTACTTTTTCTATTTTTACCATTGTTGATATTTGTGCCGATTTTCAGAGTTGTGACTATGTGGGAAGTAGGATTTTCGAATGTCCCCGTTTGGAACGTTTGACCCCTTTTCGACCCCTTAAAGTGTGTTAATCGAGATCGGAATAGTTTACTTTTTCTATTTTTACCATTGTTGATATTTGTGCCGATTTTCAGAGTTGTGACTATGTGGGAAGTAGGATTTTCGAATGTCCCCCGTTTGGAACGTTTGACCCCTTTTCGACCCCTTAAAGTGTGTTAATCGAGATCGGAATAGTTTACTTTTTCTATTTTTACCATTGTTGATATTTGTGCCGATTTTCAGAGTTGTGACTATGTGGGAAGTAGGATTTTCGAATGTCCCCCGTTTGGAACGTTTGACCCCTTTTCGACCCCTTAAAGTGTGTTAATCGAGATCGGAATAGTTTACTTTTTCTATTTTTACCATTGTTGATATTTGTGCCGATTTTCAGAGTTGTGACTATGTGGGAAGTGGGAGAATTAGTGATGAGTGAGTCAGTGAGTGAGTGAGTGAGTGAGTGAGTGAGGGCTTTGCCTTATATATATAGAGATAAGTATTAGCAGAACAATTTAAGTAAATACATAACCATAGTATAAAGTGTTTATCAATGCATAGAATTATTTAAATCACATTACAATTTAAAACTTCATTGCTATAAAGTGTTATTATTTTTTTGACTTAAAATTTGAAATATAATCACAAATAGCGGCTCAATATAAAAAATGCGGCTAATTTGTTTAAAAAATGTGTATTAATTATTTTTTTCAAGCTATTTGATTGAAGATAATTTTGGAAGCTAAAAAACCTGTTAAAATTCAAATATTAGAAAAAATAAATAAAATATTATTTTTGATTAGGTTTTGTTATACCTTTATTTCATTTTTCTTTTTAAAGCCATTGTTTTCATTCATATAAAAGCTAAAAATTTTAATTATTTTTCAGAAAAGCAATAATTTCAAAATAAACAATTCATGTAAAACGAAAGTAAATTTCATAATTACTACCATTTGTAAAATAGTCAGTTAAATTGCCCCCAAAAATAAAAATGATTATACATTGTGAATTTAAACTACATCTCCAATATAAAAAATAACTTAAACAATGCGTAATCTAGTGTTAAATATTTACACTCCAAGTATCAATCCAACTATTTAAACAACAAAAAAAATAATTCTCTTGAAGTAATAAAGTATTAATAAAAAACTGTTGTTAATGTCATAAGCATACATTCACCACTTAAATATTGTTACAATCTAAAAAAGAGTAATTACCCATAACGATAGAAACACTAGTATTTAAATACTTCATTTGGCTAACAAAAAGTACAACGAAAATGTTTTATTCCTATACAATGCCTCAAAAAGCAATTAATAAATGATTAAAAAATGATGACGAAAATGTCAGAAAAATACAATTACGGAACTATTCAAGTGACCACTTTGATGATCTCAAAAACCCGAACGAGACTGAGATTCATTAAACTCAAGAAACTCGACAGCAAAAGATGACATTCCAATAAAATTTTACTCATCAGCATAAAAGAAAACTGCAAAATGAAAAAAATAAAATCTAACAAACATTTCTTAAATTTTTAATTTCACAAGGAGATGGAGAAAGAAACCTCGTTAAGTAATATCTTGTCTGTGTGATATTTTTAAAAGCAATTATTGCGAAACGGGATGAAAAAATTTCTTTGGAAGTAAAATTCTCTCGAGGTGTAGAATAATGGGTTTTTTTATTTTATTATTTCTTTACTTCATCTGCGAGGGATCCTGTCAACTAAGAGAAAATTGAAAGAAAATTATTTTCATGCATATTTAAAGGTTATTCACAGTTCCAGCATGACATTTAAATGAATATATATATTATTCATGTGAGAAGTGATATATTTTTCGTCCCCCAAGTCCTCTTCCCACTGACAAAAAGGGAATAAAATATGTAATGGCTTCACTAAATTGCTTTTACCAAAATTTAAAGTGATTCGATAGTTTTTAAAAGTTATAAGCTTGTGTTTGAAGCAAAAATACTTCAATTTGCGTATTATTTTATTGGTTTCTTTGGTAATTTATTTCATATATTTTTTCTTTTTAAATTTGATTAAGACAGGTATGATCAAATCAAGAGAAAAGTACTTTTCACACACAAAAAGAGAATATTAAGATATCACTTTTTCATCTGGTATACATAATTTGGTACAACACGAATTAAAATTTGGTAAATTAAGAAAAAAAAATATATTACATGTACTAGAATCTATATTAATTCAATCGCATTAATTCATCATATTACTGAGTTTTACATTGAAAAGTCCATATTTGCTAAGTAATTTCTAATAAATGAAATAATCCACGATTTATTTTCTTTAAGACCAGTGAGAGTTCTTTAGTTGACCTGAATGAGGCAAAATAAATGCACCTGAATAAGTGCAAAAGAGTTGGAAAATGTATGGCATAAAAAATAGTTTGAAATAACTCTGTGTTTCTTTTGCAACTTTTTGAAAGTTGAGATTTAATTATAATCACAATATATATTTGTTTAGTGTAATTTTTAAAAAAAAACTGAGATAGAGTATTTTCAAACGTTTAGAATCAACACATTTCAGAAACGTGGTTCAAAACTCTTAAAATTGCGCAAAAATGCTCACGAATTATGACTTATTTAAAGTACTATTATTATTATTACAATGTTTTTCTTTATTACTAGTTTGCAGGTAGTTCCTTCTTATATATTTTACAAGTATACATTTTACAGAATTTCAATCATAGAATATCAAGAACTCAATAAAATAAATATGCTTATGTTTTAGCAAAATAAATGTTGTTATTATTATTATTATTATTATTATTATTATAATAATAATAATAATAATAATAATAATAATAATAATAATAATAATAATAATAATAATAATAATAATAATAATAATAATAATAATAATAATAATAGTAATAATGATAACGTTAATAATAATAATAATAATAATAATAATTATTATTATTATTATTATTATTATTATTATTATTATTATTATTATTATTATTATTATTATTATTATTATTATTATTATTATTATTATTATTATTATTATTATCGTTATCATTATCGTTATCATTATTGTTATCTTTATTACTATTATTATTGTTAGTAGTAGTAGTATTGTTGTTGTTGGTGGTTATTATTATTATTATTATTATTATTATTATTATTATTACTAGTATTATTATTATTATTTTATTTTTATTATTAATAATAATAATAATAATAAATAATAATATTACAGTTAGGTATGGTTGTAAAATAAAATTCAGATTACATTTGTCTCAAATTATTTGAATTAACATTGAATAAAAATAAATAATTAGTTTATGTATTAATTTTAAAATATAGTAATATTAAAAATGTATTACATTTCTATCACATTTTTTATTAGATCATTAGAGCCATACTTAATCTGGAACACACAGATAGCAATTTAAAAAATCACATTTGAATTTATATAAACTTCTCATAACTAGATTTCGTAATTCAATCAATAAAAGTTTCTTCAAAACCCATCCTAGCAACTAAGAAAACTATTTTTCATCGAATTAACATTGCTGAACAGATAAAATGTCACTTTAAGGACAAATCTTTTTTCATAGGCAAAATAATGCTTGATATATGACTTTGCTTTGAAACCCATCCTAAAATTCTTGAAGAAATAAAAGTTGCACCTGGCTTAAAAACTAGTAGTAAATGCTTCTTAAACGATGTTTTTAAGAACGAGATGAGAAAAACTGGAAAAAAAAAACATTCTAAAAGGTTTTTTTATCTTAATGTTTTTTCCTCCAGAAAAAAAACTTTACCCTAACTTTACCCTTTTTTCAGGGTGTGATATCATCGGATCCTCTGGCACTTCATCAACTTTTAAGGTGTTGTCACATTAAACAAAGAACGCCGATGGCATCCTTCAAATAGAACATCACTAGGGGTGGACGAGAAATAAAATTAAATTAAGGAATGTGAAAAATAATAATCCAATTTCTTGGCTTTATTTTAGTTTTCAATTATTCAGGTAAAATCACTTTCTTGGGCTAAAAATATCTCATGCTTTAGCGAAATATATTTTACTTTAAATACGTCAATTTTGCCTTAAATGTCTATATTTTTTAATGTTCTTCAAAAGCTTATTTAAAAGAAAAGGCTAAAAAAAATTCAAATACGAATATCACAATAAAACTTTGAGATGAATTGAAACTTGACCACCATATACTAACGATAAAAATACCATAATTTTTTTAAATTCATTTTGAAGAATGTTACATAAAAATTATCTAACTTTTCCGATAATAATCTATGTATTTCTTCCAATAATTATTTTGTAATTTTCATGTATTTCAAACGAATATAAGTTTAAAACAATTATAATTGGTGCTTCTAAATTTACGAGGGCTCTTGTTTACAAAATACATTTTAAAAGGAACTGTTAAAATTTGAAACAAAAGGCATTTGTTTATGTTCTATGTGATATTACGTAAAAAATTATAACTATAAAATTAAAGTTTAAACTTAAACTATCGCATGAAAGATTAAAAAAAAAAAAAAAACATGTCATCTTGGAGTGAACTGTTTCGTTATTGAAAAAAAAAAAAAAAGAAATTCAATTGAGAAGATTTTTGACAACTGTCATTAATGGATTTCTGTAGAAAATTACTAGGTCTATTTTCTTTGGTAGAGTGTGAATTTTCATTTAGATTGTTTCAGCATTTTGTAAATGTAAATGCGAAATAGTTTATGTGAGTTTAGTCAACAATTGGCAAATAATTTCGTTTAGCTGCAAGGGAACATCTAACAAATCGATTAAAAGTTCAGAAATCAAATTAATGTTTACCATATGGATACGATTGATTCATGCAATTGTTCTATAATACGAAATAATGTTAGTTTCAATATTTATATCTGAAATAAATTGATTTATTTGAAATAAATAAACTGTGGCACAACAAAGATATGAACCTTTTCCTTGTATGATAATTACCCCGTTAATTTATATAAACTACGCATGAAGCGGTATAGGTTATGTTCTAAATATTAACATCAGCAATTTAGACATTACAATTATATTGCATAGTGTCTCTAAGGTATTATGTAATATAGCAGTAACCTAAAATCAATTATCAGCTTGACTATCGACGTACTAATTTAATATTATAAACTATTACGCATTGCTACATAATTTCTGCAGTATATATCTCCTATCATTCAAGGTTCTAAACCATACAACGATATTATGGATTTAATGAAGTATTATTAAATTTATAATTCTCTTATTGCAATATAAATTGAATTTGTTTAGTTTCCATGATTACATATACTGTTAAATTTTATTTATACACTTAAACTACATAAAATAATATTCGTCTAATGGTTTATGCAACAGCGTTTTGAGAGACATTAGCACCACAACATGATTTTTTGCTGTAACAATCGATTACGTAAATAATTAATTCACTGACCAATATTTAAAAGATCTTATTCTAAGATTACGTTTACCTTGAAACTCTATAATTGTAATACTTCATCTTTTTGGACACGTTTTTGGAATAGTTTTGAAATTTAGTACACACATCACCTGGGTTATCTATTTGATTTGTTTATGTATAAAATGTATATAAAATAACATATAAAAACTTAGATTTTTAGGCAATTTATTCAAGTGTATAGCAATTGAAAATAAAAAAATATATAAGTTAATTTATTTGTGAGTTATGACTTAATTATTCTTAAAACCTGCTGAAATCCTTAAAAAATAACTTAGAATCATTGTTTCTTTCCAACTTTTTCTCCTATTAAGAAAAACGCATGATCCCTGTTTTTAGTTTTAAATATTTTACTCTCAGTCCTTTCTTCAATAATGCAGATGAAAAACTGCAAAAATATTGTTAAGAATAAACAATTATATATATATATATATATATATATATATATATATATATATATATATATATATATATATATATATATATATATATATATATATATATATATATATATATATATATATATATATATATATATATATATATATATATATATATATATATATATATATATATATATATATATATATATATATATATATATATATATATATATATATATATATATATATATATATATATATATATATATATATATATATATATATATATATATATATATATATATATATATATATATATATATATATATATATATATATATATATATATATATATATATATATATATATATATATATATATATATATATATATATATATATATATATATATATATATATATATATATATATATATATATATATATATATATATATATATATATATATATATATATATATATATATATATATATATATATATATAATGAAGCTACTTTAAAGCTTACTTTTAACAGTCAAAATTATTTTCACTCTTTCGAACAAAGAGAAAAATTACAATGTAAAATGCATGGTAATTTCAAGGTTGTTAGATTGTTAAAAAAAACGTTACCCTACTTAACCAACAACTTAAAAAAATTTAACTTATACAAAGGGGAAGTTGATAAATACATCTGTATAGTGTTAGGTGCTAAATCACAGCCATAAAATATTTGGTTAGATATTACATAAAATCTTCAAAAAATATAGCACAGTCACACCGTGTAGTTTTACTTCTTAAAGAGTTAAAGTTAGATTTCTTACAAACTTATAAAATGGCTTTAGTATACAAAGTGTAAATGTCTGAAAAACAATTTTTAAGTTTAATTACAATTTATTTTTTAATTCAAATATTTAACTTTTTCTCCGAAACTTTTCGTTTCAGTGTAGTAGCAGAAATACCTAAGTGAGCAGTTTTGATAAACGTCTCTTCTAAGAATGCCCAGATATATTTCCTTCACTTTTTCACTTATTGAAGAACCATTTGCATTGGACATAGATTTGTATCCAATCCCTATAAAAAATTCTGATCGAAAGACAGGTCCATAAGAATAGAAGAATCGAAAAAGACTGATGAACTAAAACAAAAGTATTATATATAATGGTCACCAGCTGTTCCTTTCTTTCCCTTTTTTTACGCAAGATTCTCCATTCTCTCTTTACCTATCTCGAATTCTTTTCCCTTTTACGGCTTTTGTACCCCAAGAAATACGCATTTTACCCCTGTAGACTGAAAGCGGCTCTTATTCGTCGACAGTCTCAGCGTCTTTAAATATTCATTTAGATTCTGCACTTACACTTAAATATTCATGTAGGGAGGTGACTTGGGGAGTTTTAAGTATTCTTCGTTTAAAGGTACTTTATTTTATTTGCCGTTTTAAACAAAAATCGGCTTAATGAAGTTGAAATAGATAACTATGCATAAATAATTTAAATTAAAGAAGTTTTGAGGTGGATTGGCTTCAATACACACTGAGCACTTTTAAGATGGTTTGACCTGTATAAAAGTGTTTTAACTTACTCGTATAAATGTATAGTTCTCTTTAAGCAAGCTGTATAAAGCTAACTGAAGACAATCTTTAAAAAAATATTTTATTATGCTTAAATATATAATTTTTCATAGTACAGTACGCAAAAGAAAAATCCGAATAATGGCTATATCTTCGGTTCTAATTATCGTAGAATCATGCTGTTTGCATCAAAATGTTTAGTTTACGATTTTCTATATGTCTGATGCAAATTTTTTCTTAGGGAGTGGTATACTAAGTGAATTTTACTCTATCTTTAAAAATTTCAAAACGAACCCATATTTTTTATGTTCCCATTCGGTTTAGAATACCTCATTTACCTTAGATTTCAAATTTCAGTTCATTATGTTGAGAAACACGTCACTTACGAGCGAAAAAGTTTTGGACGATCTTGAGGACAAATTTCTTTATCGCGGTGAAAATTAGAACGTTTTGCATGCTTCAAGACGTAATCTATTACGCGGTCCCGTAAAGTGAGTTTTTTACATTTTTGCTGAAATATCGTGACCCAAAAGTCGAAATGAAATGAAAAAAATTCTGGTGGGGTTTTCGACCATGATAATTCTAATAGAAACAAAAAAAAAATATGTTTCTATTTAAAAAAAAATTAAAACTTGTTTTATTAATTAATAATTAATTATTAAAAATCTGTTTAATACAAAAGTTGAATATTATTTATGTTTGCGCTTAAACAAACTATCCTTTGAGATAAAAATTGCAAAATATATTAACTTTATCAGAGTTTATTGCCAAAAAAAAAAGTGTTGTTTTTAACATTAATTTATAATTTTTTTGAAAAAAATTTTTACATTATTTGATTTGGTATTTAGACTTTTTTTTTTTTTTTTTTTTTTTTTTTTTTTATTCTAAATCTAAATGGTATAATATTATGGGGTTGCCATTGAACTTTTTAAAGTTTGGTTTAGTTTTAATAAGTAGAGGACCTCTCATGATAAAACAAATTATATACAATTAATAAAAACCTTCCACGGTTCACAACGGCACTTGACTTTTGTTATTTCATCATTTAGAATACAAGGTATAGATGTTTTTCTTGCGTACAATACCAACATACTCGGTATTTTTTCAATTCATCTGAATATGCCCACAGCCAACATATTACACTCATGTCCATAAATTAAGGATAATTCAGTTTTTCCCTAATAACTTCTCAGTGGAGTAGCATAGACACTTGAAATTTACTTCAAAGACACATCTTTATACAACAAAACGATAATTAAAACAACTCAGTCGCAGATTGAAATGCAAAGTGTACAGCGGGGCATATGCAAAAGAATGGAGTACCATTAGTGTGCAGTTGTACAGATGCACTTACATTAAAAATCACTCAACACATGGAGTTGACTTTTAGTGTGAGATATGATCTTCCCTGTCATCAATATTTACTTGGCACAGTATTCTCATACTTAACATGAGTTGCTTGATGAATTCTAGCGCTTAAATTGCTCGTCCCTCCTTTTGAAATGTTTGCAAGTCAAGGAAAGTTCCCAATGCATTAAATCTTTACACAATGAATATCTCAGATGCGTCCCACACATGTTTGATGAAGTTTGGAGTAGAGGAGTGATCTGGCTTACTTATAAGGGCGATACTCATATTTTTAATCCTTTATCCAAAGCAAAAGTGGAATAAAATAAACCATAACTATCATTAAACGCGATTTTGAAACTGATATTCCACAATTAAAGACGTGTTTAAATCAAGTTAACGTAATTATAGTAAAAAAGTGGAATTTAATTATTTTTTGCGCTCTTGGAGAGCTTATTAAACAAATTCAACAAATTGTATATAAAGACCAAAACTATTTTCCCACCAAATCATTATCTTGAACTGGCATTTACCATGAAATATCAAGTTCCCACCTTTCTACAGATCCTCTGATGTCCAATATTACTCATGAGACTGACAAAATTATTTTCAGTAAATAGTATCCTGATGTTAAAAAGATTTAGTCTTTGGAGGCAGTATGTTGACTTGGTTACATAAGCTCCCCAAGAGACCAAAGGTAATTAAGTTCCACTTTTTCCCTGTAATTATGTTAACTTGATCTAGACAAGTTTTTAATGGTGATATATCGGTTTCTAAATCATATTTATTGATACTTATGGCAAATTTTATTCCACTTTTGCCTTGGATAAACGATTAAAAAATATGAATATCGCCCCTAGAAGTAAGCCAGGTCACTCCTCTAATCCAAATTTCTTCAAGCATGTGTGAGACGCTTCTACGATATGAATTGTGTTAAGATGTATTAGGAACTTTCCATCACTTACAAACAGCTCAAAAGGTGGGGCGAGCAATTTAGCACTACAATTTATCAAGTAACTCATGTTAAGTATGATAATACAGTGCTAAGTAAACACTGATGACAGGGAAGATCATATCTCACAGTAGAAGTCCACTCCATGAGTTGAGAGATTTTTAATGTAAATGCATCAGTACAACTGCACACTAATGGTACTCCATTCTTTTGCATATGCCCTCGCTGTTCACTTTGCATTTCAATTTTGCGACTGAGTTATTTAAATTATCATTATGTTGCATAAAGATGTCTCTTTGAAGTGAATTTCAAGTGTCTATGCTGCTCCACTGAGAAGTTATTAGGGAAAACTGAATTATCCTTAATTTATGGACATGAGTGTAGTTACAAAATATTAATTAAATATGTAAGCAAACAAGATGAAAACGAAAGCAAAACCAGTATAACTAAACTATAAACTGTACTAAAACTGTATACTATCTGGTTTTTGCTTCAAAATGCACCAGACTTCGAGATTTGTTTTGATATGGCACGGCATATGAGAAGGTAAATGTTGTATGTGGACTAGTATTAACGTCTTCTCTCAGAACATAGTTGGTGAGGTTCTTCTAAATAGTGAAAAGATCTAATCTGGCTTTCTGGTAAAAGTTTATATTCAAATTTAAATAGATTAAAAATGCCCCCTTATTTGTTGTTAAAATTACATTAATAAAGAAACAAAATACATATTTGTTGATAAGTACTTATAAAAAGGTGTTAATTTATACTAGAAATTATAAACTCTTGCTTAAACTCATACAGAGGCATTTATATTAGCAGTGCAATTATTTATTGACCAAGGCATAAAATAAGCTAAAAAGGCTATTTACACTCAAGAAATGATGCACTCTATTCCTATAAATTCCCTCTCAAGATTCTTGGTCTTTATAATTTAGTCTCAAAATAATGGATAATTTAGATATTTATATGATTGAACGTTTCTGTTTCTTGTATAAAAAAAAAAAAAAAAAAAAAAAAAAAAAGACCCCTCAAACTTTAGTGCACCAAATAAATGAAAAAGATAAAAATAATACAATATTTAGGCCAAAAACAATTTTAAATCAAGTTGACTAGTATATGTATTTTTTAGAATTTCATACAAATTAAATTATTATTAAAGTAATTTCCTGGATGATTTTTTATTATTTTTATCAGTTCTGAATACTAAATAATATTTCTCAGAATCTGTATGTGTCTTTTCTTAAAAAACCTTAAAAAGAGTAAAATTGTGACATTAGTATGTGTTATTCTTATATTCTTCGATCCTTTTACACTTCGTTCCGGAATCTAAACAGTACGTTTCTATCTTATTCCCATAAAAAATACATTCAGATCTCAACTTCTGAGTCACTTAAAATGTCATCAGTAAAATGTATTTTTCATTTAAATATCGATTCGTGTCTTTCCCATTCCATTTACACTAAGAGCCATTTTCTTACATTTGAACTCCATCAGAAAAATGAATCTATCTAATCATAAATTTAATTTAAAATGCTTTAAGTAACTCACTTATAATGTTTGTTTCTAGTAAATGTCAAATGATAAATACTAAAACTTGATTTTTGTTAAATGTGACTATTTTACCTAAAATTTTTTTAATTTCTAAGTGTTATATATTTGAAATGCAGTAGTTTACAATGTGTAGTGAAAGGATGATATAACACTGGAAAACACTATTCTATGCAATTTTAAAACATATATTAATATTTAAAAATATTCAAAAATATATATATTTTTTTTGTTAAAAAAATGATTGTTCTCTAAAATTGTAACTAACGTTATTTCTTACATATTTTTATTAAAATTATTTAATTTACTCCAAGCATTCATTTGAAAGTTTTTATTAAATACAAAAAATATCTTATTTTCATCAATATATAGAATACAACAATCACTAAATTATTGAGGTGTATTAGTTTGTGTGGTGTGGAATGAAGAAAGTAGAACTTGGAAAAAAAATCAAATTAGTAATTATTCAATAATAATCGTTCACGCATAACCTTTGAAACATTGATAAAAACTGTGTTTTGGCGGGTTTCAATGTGGGTGGCCTTTCTAGTGGTGCCTTCTCTTCATTTGAAGCTCATAAACGTACTTGCTTATTCGTTGTATCATAGAGCACATGGCTGTGATTGGCGCACATGACAGTGATTGGGACTGCCATTAATACTGTCTGTTAATAATCTGACAGATCAAATTGCACGTTAGGAGACCACTTCAGTGGGATATATGTCTCCTATACTTCAATGAACTACCATTCAGACGCCTATTTAAATACGTAGATAGTACTACAACAGCAGCAACATCTTTCAGTGGGAACATAGATAACAAATTGAAGAACTGAGAAAAATGTCCATTGGCTGGTTTTTTATGTGTTGTACGATCAATTCCTCAAATTGAGATGAAAGTACTGAGCACAGATAAGTTGTATCTTCGTGATATTTTTGCAGCGATAAGATCTGGACAATGTCTTGGCAGCGCCCAAACACAGTCCCCTTTCACACTTCAGATGGCTAACAACAGAAAGCAAAGTACTTAGACTATATGTGGGTGAATGTAAACCTTCGGATGAACTCAAGCAAGTGGTATTCTTTATTTTAAGTTGTTACATGCCACATTGATATCGAAGAAAAAATAGTTATTTTCTGAAGGACCTAGGATCATATATGAGGCAATTTGATTGTCCCGATACCTCCCTGAATATTTACTGGAAGTTTTAAACTCAGCTATTGAGCTAAATGCTTATATTCCTTACTAAAAAAATTTGAATTTGGAAATGATTTGGGACGAAAGAAGAGATAGAAGAGAAGTGGAGAGTCGGGTTCTGAAATCTCGTGAACATTCCCAGAGAAAGACAATCAGGCATTTCACGGCAACCTAACTTAACTTTTGTGCCACTGATTGCGTGCAAATAATTAATTGGAATGCCTGTTATAGGACTCCTCCTTTGTTATGGAAAGTAACAAATGAAAAATTTTTAGTTAAGACTGGCGCACCCGATATAAAACAGCTATATTGTAGAAAACTGGGGAAGAGTGGATGACTGGCCAATTCTGGTCGAACATAGTTCCAAAATACACGATTTTTTAACAAACAAACATGTCAAAAGCATCACATATTTTTGTTCTCCGACCTTTCTCATAAATACAATACCCCAATTTTAAAACTGTGCATCGATATTTCAAAACCTCTTCTATATTTTATCCAGAATCAGGCGAGATTGGCAAATATTATTTTCAACTACTGATTCGTAACATTTCACATCAGGATTAGCCAATGTCTGGCGAAATTGGCCAGTATTTCTGTGCTACTGGGGACCATTAAAATCAGACTTCAACTGGTTTCCTTGTCACTCACAAGCTGTAGAACGCTTGTGTAGTGACAACACAAAAGTGGGTGGAGCTGACGTAAAAGACGCTAGGACAACACCTTTTTTATTTTAATATCCATAATTCTCGACTTTTCTACAAAAGTTTCCTTCGAAGTACATAAATGGGACAGAAAGCTCGAGAAAAAAGTGAACCAAACGAAAAAAAGGCATGTTTAAAAAAAAGAAAATGTAAGAAGTACCCATTTTACAGAAAAATCATTATTTTTAATAAAAAATTTTACTTTTGAGCATTTTTAGTTATTAATGTATGATTTAAAGATAATGCTTAAAAACTTGATATAGGCCACTGATTGAGTATATGAGAATGACATGAATAGTTTGGGAATTTACACACTTCAGGTTTTCCATAAAGCACCATTTCTTTGAAAGTTTAATCTGAAATGTCCATGGTAATTCGAGGTTCAGTTTTTTCCCAATTCTGACATTTGATGATTTCATGGTAGTCTTCATTTTAAATAGAGAATTGTGAATTTGCTTACTCCAAAGTAGCATTTTGCAGCCAAGTTTCAACGTAAGCCGAACTCTCTGAAAAATTTCAAATCATTTGTAATCGTAGCTAATAGTAATTATTCTGGACTATCAAAGAAACCATTGCTTTAAATCACAGGATCGATCACAGCTTTCAGTTCTATGGTGAATTTTAATCATAAGCCATCATTATGCATAAACCAATCATGGCTCATAAACTTTCTAAACGCATTCCTCTAGCTTGTATAGATTCTATGATGGATAATTGTTTGCCATATATAAAAGCATAATACGATTTTCAGTTGTTAATCACTTTGAATGTGAAATGCTCCAGGTTCTCATTTTGACAAAGTTGTTGAACACTGTCCACTAGCCAGTTTGGCAAACATCAAATAAGTATTAATGTTTAAGTCTTTTCTACCAATTTGTGGCAAGCTTACTGAAAATGTTTCAAACGGTAGAATTGTTAACTATTGACGATTAATCAATGCTTTTCCAATAATACCAAAGAACGCACGAGGACCTAAATGTTGCCTTATATATCGTAGAGGAAGCTCTTTCGAAAAGAATTGGCATGCAAACCATTGTAAAGATTTTTGATTAAAATTGGCATGCAAATCATTGTAAAGGTTTTTTATTAAAAAAAATACTTCGAGCACCCCTATTACTACTCCATTTCTTTCAGTATTGACATCCTAAGACTGCAATTTTATCTGCAAGTATTTTAGTCTCTGTTTGATAATCAATTATGCTCTTGGTACTTAAATGCATTTCTTACCAGGTTCTTGAATAGGAGTAACACGTTTTTCAATTACTGTTTTGTAGTATTTTTCCGTTTAACCCGGCATGTCGTATTGTCTTGTCTTTTCTACCATTCAAGTACAATCCATGTACTGATGTTGATGGTTCTTTTTGTAACTTGTATGCTCTGCTTTTTTTTTTTTTTTTTTTTTTTTTTTTTTTTCGCTTTCATGATTTTGCTACGGTCAATAACGCTTTAAGAATCTTGATCCATTACTGTACCAACATCTTGAGTACGGTACTAGCGATAGCTGCCCCTGCAATGTCAAACAGACTTTATTGTAAGGAAACGTAGTAAAAATGATTTGGAAGATGATAACTATTTTCAAATGGAATTAGTGAAACTAATGTGAAATTTATTTAAAAACTACTTTGCTGAAATTTTAACCTTATTAAAAAATGTGCATTTGAATAGATAATTTATATTTCAAATGCACATATTAAACAGCAAATATTTTAAGGCAACTTAATTTGCAAAAAAATTTTACTTTTAATCGACCTAAATTTGAAGGAACTTTTTACGTCTTTTAAGCCAATCGAATTTTCAAATCGAAACAATTTGTTTTAATATTGCAAATTTCTGCTCCTATACTTCCTATATGGAATATTATGTTTTTATATTATATCTTTAAAATAGCAAGAAAAATACACTTAAAAAGAGGAAAGGTTTGGGATTAGGCTACTTTGCTAAGAACCACATACTTCAAAGGGTTTTTAGAGATTTATCCATATGAAATATGGATAAAATACAAGACAATCTCATACATTATAAAATTTTACAGAAGAATATAAGATAAACAGTTCAAGTTCAAAATATTTCCACAAAACCAGTATATGATCAAAAGTAGGTTAATTGAATATAGGAAAAAATACGAAAACGAATATCAAACTTTGTAATGAACATCAGAACATGTAAATGAAAAATTTACATGTTTCTATGAATCTGTGTTAATTTAAAACCATCTGTACGATACAGCTCTTACAAAATCATTAAAATTATATTATTTTTGTTAAGAAATTATGGTTCATGGAAAAAGTATTTATAAATGAAAGTAACAATTATTAATCAGGTTGTCTCCACACATCATAATGTACTGATGTCCCTCTTAGCATATTCATATAATCCTGCAAGAGATTTGAACTATAAAAAAATAAAAGGCAATAATTTACTGAAAATATATAGTTGTATGTCCCAAGCAAATATTCTCAAAACATTGACATAATACTCAGAACTAAACCTATCAAATATATTCACATAAGATGTACGTGTAATCGGGTTCAAATATCACATTCTATATAAGTGTAGGAGTATTTTTAAACAGAAATTGTTCATAAAATCCAACTCAAATAAAAAAGTGCAATCAATAAAGAAAATAATTCCAGTATTATTTCTTAATGAAAAAAATGAAGTTTATGTTATTCATATAAGTTTGAAAAATTTCATGTCCTTAAAATATTGTTTACTTTTAAGGTTTGTGAACTTTATTTCTAAGATATGATGATATTGTTAACTGAACATGTCTGAGTCAAATATAAACAAAAAATGAAAAGCCTTTTTCTTCGATATTTTTGTTCCCATTTCAGTCTTTATAATAAAATATAAAAACATTAATTAGCATAATTACTTTCAATTTTACTTAAATTATTTTTGTACTTTTACTTTTTGAAAGTTTTTTATACGAATATTAAAAAAGGAAAATATTGTCATTATCTTGAAAATAATTTTGGAATTCAAACCTAAAATCTTTGGTGTGATTTTAAATTAATTTTGTATCGAGAAATTTACAGAATATTCAGCATAACTAAAATTTTTACTCTTTCGGATACCTTTCTCATGACTGCTCACCTTATACTGCCATTTTATAAAATCAGCAATTTAATAAAAATATTTAATAACAAATTTCAGTCAATAAAACACATATTAAAAGACAATCACAAGATATTACTCTGACTACACCCCCAAGACATCCTATTCTTATTCGCACTCAAACTTAAATTTCAGAAGGAGAATATGGAGAAACCCAGAAGCTGTAAATACCTTATGTACCAAATAAAATTTCCATTTCAGTTTCAATGACGTTTTGTCCGTCAAATATTCTGATGGAAACTAACATGAAACCCACCACGAAATCATCAATATCTTATGAAACAAACCAAACTCAATTTCTGCTCAAATTAATTTGGCTGATAAAAAAACCAGTAGGACGAAATATCTTATTTAGTCTCCTGGGTGAAACCGATTTTAATTCAAACTACTCCCAAATTCATACTACGAAACCATACTCGCTTAAAATACATAGAGTAAAGAAAGACTTTCATTTGTGCTAAACTTATGTTAGCAATGACGTCACGGTGAAAGAAGGAGGGCTTTAAAGTCAGTTGCAATTTATATTTGAAGAATGAAAGTATTTGCATGAATGGAGAAAAGAATGAAAGAAATTTGTTTTCGAATTTTTAATCTTCACATTTCTTTCTACTTCCCTTTAATGCATGGCGACGCATGGATATTCCTCTAATGCACTACTTCAGCTAAACAACCAATGAACTTGAACCTTTTATCCTATATGTATTCTAAGAAAGTAGGGTTTGGTAATATACATCATGATCATGCATCACTTTAGTATTCCCGTCATGATAAACTTCTAACAGCCATAACAGCATATGTTTTTTAAGAAAATAAAGTTTGTAGCAATAACCTTTCATTCTACCAATAAAAGTTTATTATACGACTCTATTTCATAGTCGGTTATTTGTGTACACCCCCTGATGAATCCACACAATCTAACCACACAACAGTATTCCTGTCACGGCGGTAACTGAAGTACACTGTCAATACCTTTATTCCGGAATAGGCTGCCTCGGAAATACATTCTCAAGGCTATTCCGAATGCCATTCGCTCTAGTTATATACAGGACTAAACACAACCCGGAGTCGTCTATTATTTTGGACACAAGGGGTAAAAGAATTTCCACGCTGCCTGGGACAGATCTTCATTAAAATGCCAGTAGCGGCATTGTTGATTTCATTCTATTTTTTTACTTTCTCCTAGTACCCGAGTTTTCTTAATCCTAAGTTAAAAAATAAAGTTAAGCCGGAACATGAGGCGACTGGGAATACCCTAGTTAACTTGTTTTAGCTGTGAAACACTTTTTTACTTATCTTTGGTCGCTTATTTGTTGTAGAACACTGCGGTTGTTTTCTGGATTTGATACAGTGTTGAAATTTTGTGAAATTGTAAGGATCTTTTTATTAATTTTGTGGGAAAATGTACCAACGATATTGATTTCTTAAGCCGTTACATTGCCAAAACTTTTGTAAAAATTTAGACATTTTTTGTCTTCGGTACAAGTCACACTAACATTATTAATGAATTAGCTGCGTCAACTAGCTTTGCTGAGTACTCTTGGAGTCCTATTTTTCTTTGATATTTATATAAATTTTGATACGTGTATAATTTACACAAAATTAATAACATAAGAACAAAAGACAATCAAATACATCGACTCTTTTGTAAATTACAATAAACCAACATAAAATACTTTTTAAAAGAATTTTATAAATAACAATCCTTAAAAAATTATACTTAAAATATTTAAAAGCATTTTTAGACACTACATTTTTAGTTTGTCCTTAACGAGCAAACACATGAATGTTGGTTACAGAACTGATGAATGAGTTAGAAACATACATGTGCCGATTCCTAGAAACTTAGGCAACTTATGAAGTAAGCTTACACATTTTTTTATTCAAACAAATACATATCTTCTGGTGGATAGTATCAATGCCACGGGAATTTAATGAAGAATAGTAGCAGCTCTTAATTGAATATTGCGACCACGATCATCTTAGGGATGACCTGATCATCGCAATCGAATTTCGGCTCCCCTCTTTGTGGAATAGTGCTCACTCTCTCAGTTAACAGACACATTTTTCTTTAATCAAAAGTTTCTGTACGACATCGTAACATCAGTCCTTGACTATTTACTGTAAGCCGTCAATCCATTCATAAAGTTGACTCATTCGCTTGTTGAGCCGCATTTATATTACAATTTTAAAAAAGATGAGATTGTCTTTCATAATTGCCTATAAATGTCCGAAGCCCCATAGAGTCAGTCGTATTTTAATTAAATGAGGATTTTTTAGAGACAGATATAAGTTTTTAAACCAATATAAGTTTTTTTAACCAATATAAGTTTATTTTTACCAATGTGCAAATGACAAATGTAAGTATTTACTAACCAACAAACATTTTTGTTAACCACATAAGCCTTAGTAACCTGCATAACATTTTATAAACCTACATAAATGTTTTTTAACCAATATTACCTTTAAATAATCACATTTAATTTTTGTAGGACGATAATATACATATATATATATATATATATATATATATATATATATATATATATATATATATATATATATATATATATATATATATATATATATATTTTAATAAGGTTGTACCGGAACAATTGGCCTTTTCAGAAGACATTTGAGAATAATATTAAAAATCATCCCATTTAAATTAATAATATATATTAAATAATAATGAGAAGTGTACTGAGAGTTATCAATATGAAGAGTTTGTACTGAACTGAAATTATAAATAGCTTTTAGTTCTTTTGCTGAAATTTTAGCTAAATTACATTTAATAACTTGTTATAGAATTAGGAAAATTATAAATTAAGTTCATGTCTTGTTAGATCAGCGTTAGTCACTACACGACAATCGGGCCAGATTTGGCTCACCACAAATTTTTTTGCGGTCCGCCGTTACCACAGAAGTTAAGAAAAAATCAAATTCAAGGTCCAGAATTTTTTTTTTTTCTTTTTGTTTACATAATTATAATTTATCCGAAATAGTATATGGAAACTATGTAGAACAATTTTCCACAACGTGCCCGAAGAAACTATATGAAGAAGCTTTCAGCAAGGTGGTTTTATCATAAATAAATACAGGAAAAACTTAACTGAATCTCATTTGTACACTTTATAACGATTGACTGCAATAAATACTGTGTTAGACATCGACTCTATTATAAAATAAACTGAACGATTTACACCACCATCGTATCACAATTAACATCGGCTAAAAGGGAGTAATCTGGAAGTACAGTTTAAATTCTTTTATATTAAAAGTTAGGTTAAGTCGCTTTGTCACTTTGAGGCAAAAGATTCACTTCTTTTTAAATCCTTTATATTAGTTTCGATTATGTTTGTGTGTCTAAGGGGGCGTCCTCGACACACACACGCAATCGAAGTTAATATAAAGTTGGGGGCGAAATCTGAGGACGGCTAATTAACCCCCTTGCCGTCATCTAATCGGACTGAAACTTGGCTGATAGATTCGATGTTGATGACAATCCTTTCTTTCAAATTTTGGTGTTGTTACTGCCACTAATATGTCTCTTTTACAGAATACTAACAAACCAACTTGCTGTCCTCCAAAATAGCATTGAGCCTTCCATTGCTGAAACTCTTTCCTGTTGCCAATTTTTTTTTAATATATAAATAATAAAATTACTTTAATCAGAATAAATAAATGATTGGATGTGAGAGAGTACATTCAAGTTCATTTTTAGTAAATAAATTTTGAAACGTAGTTTGCTGTACATTTTGCTCATGGAAATGTTTTTGATGTTTAAAATTAGATGCAAACACCAAGAACGCGCTGTTTACAGAATTGGTAATATTTCAACGAATATTAAAATTGACAATATAAAGGATTTATATTAAAAATTTGTTTTTATGGGTTATATTATTTCGACTATGAATTACTAATAACTCAAATTATTATTTGTTAATTATTTGAAGAAAAAAAATCAAATATTAATTGTAATTTTAATAAGATAAAAAAATTAATATTTTTTTTTCAGTTTAATAATAAAAGACACTTATATTGGTGTATCCTGCCAGTGAAAAGCTCCAATATAAGTGATACGGCCCGCCTCTAAAAGTTAGTGGCAAACGCTGAGTTATATAATATGGGCAAACATTTTATAATTATTTTTTAAATTATTTTTAAAATTTTAATTTTAACTTAATCGGTTTAATTGCTATTCATTAAACATTTTTTTTTCCCCTTTCTTGTTTTTTTCTTCTTCTTTTTCTTTTAAAGCACTACATATCTTCGACTACAAAATGATACAAATATCCATATAGATTTTTTAAATATCATGTAAAACATAACAATTTCCTTTTTGAGAATACATATTTTAATTAAAAATGTTGGGTGAATCGTGACATTTGAAACAAAATTCCTGATATATAATACACGCCAAGTAAAATACTGCGATAAATAAACTATAAAATAAATTATTTTAGAAATTTTTTGAATCTTGACATACCGTACTTATCCTAATTAGCTTGTATTAAGTGAAATATTTAAATTGAGAAACTTTCATTTTACTTTTTATTCCTGTATTATATATGATACGACCAATATCCAGGTTAAAAATAAATACAGCAAAATGCGCTATAAAAGCAGGAGAAAAGAGTAAAAGTATTCTCTCTTGAGAATGATTTAGGAACTGAAATATGTGACGATGTATTTAGAATAAGTTACGTAGTTAAAATTCACGAAAAAGATTTCATACTAATTATTCTAATTAATTATAAATATAAATTAATATTTACTAAGATACACATTATTTTTTAAGCCGTTCAAGAATGAAAATGGAATGATTCCCTTTACTCGTTCAAATTATTGAATAATTAAATAATCGTGCTCCATCCTTTGAATCATGAAATTAATTAAAGGCTTTATTCACACATTTTGAAGCTACTTATTATGCTAATTAAATTATTTAAATAAAACTTTGTTTATATTCTTTTAAGATGTTGAAGTGTTACATACAAGTACGCATCATACCCACTAATCTTGTACATGGAAACTCGGTTCACTTAAAACAATATCTTGATTCAAGCCTTTAAAGTTATAAATTTAACATATTTCGAAGCATTACAAGGTTTTAACTAAAGTTTGTGAAAATACTCTTGCAGCATTCTAATTTTTTTTTTTTTTTTTTTTTTTTTAATTTAAAAAAATTAGATTTCCTCTTTTTCTTCATTTTTTTTTTAACGTTCCTAGTTATATACTCTACTCTAAATTTTTAGGCATTGTTAAAAAATAAATAAAATAGTAATGAAAAAAGAAATAAAAACTATGGCTATAGAAAAGAACAAAAAAAAATAATAATTTTTGACATTTGGATTTTGTAAAAAAAAAATTAAGAAAGAAAATATTTTATTCAAACATAAATGCCTTGTTTTCTCAATTCGAGCTTTAGGGCAATACATATGAATTCAAGTCATTTCATTTATATTTTCTGAGGTTTTAACCTTTTGAATAAGGTGGTCATTCAAAAAAACATGAGTTGAGAAAAATGATTTTCATACATAAAGGGGACATGACAGCTGCAATGATTCCTCAATCAGAAACGTAAATTTTATACAATTGTAGCTATCAGATTAGATTAAAAAATTGTTCGAACAAGGAGAAGGTTTTACAAGAATATAAAATGGAAAAAATAAAAATATCAATACTTTTATTTATAATTTTTCGTCAAAATAAGGATTACTTAGTTACCAAATAGTTGTATTAAGTGTTAACTATTTGCTATGTATAATAAAACCCAGATGTATATTACCGAATAACCAATGTTTCCAAGTAGTGTTTTGAATAGCAATAACCAACAAATTTTGAGTTTATTTCCAGTCACACGAAAAAAAATCAAATTATTTTTATAATGCAAACAAATACACACAATCTAAATTCAATATTACTTGCGATACATGCACAATTTATTTCGAAGACATGAAATCACAATTATTCATAACTGCTCGTAATAATCAATTTTTTGCACATCCAATTTATATCCATCATATTATTATAAATGAAAAAGAAAAGTTTATATATATATATATATATATATATATATATATATATATATATATATATATATATATATATATATATATATATATATATATATATATATATATATATATATATATATATATATATATATATATATATATATATATATATATATATATATATATATATATATATATATATATATATATATATATATTTGCGCAGTTATAAATATTTGTTATGCAGTAATATGAATATGGTCACATTGAAACTGTTTACACAATTCCTATTCAAAATATTAGAATAATGAAAAATGAAGCACAGAGGGGATTTAGATTTGCATTTATTTCAGTACAAATGAGAGCTTAAAAGTTTTAAATATAATATCATATTCTACATATTTTGTGGATGAGCATAAAGTAACAAAAATAGTATGTTATTGCAAAGTTGTTTTTTTTACAAAGAATTTTTTTAATTCAAAAATTAGAATAAATGTCAATGTGGTTAAAAATTAATTCATTTAAGCAAAAATCAGTTGAACAGTTAATATTTAGTGGCATTTTCCTTGGCCTCAATAGCATCAAGAAGACGATCAAGCATACTATGCGTTAGTTTTTTGTAGTCATCTTTGCTGAAAATTTTCCAAAAGGATTTTAAGCTTTTCACGCGTTTCTTTTTGATCTTTGGAGCTAAATCCTGAAGGGTTTTCTTCATTCTTCATTACATCCATTCTCCATAGGTTAGAATCGGATAAATTAGTCAACCAAAGAAGTATTTTTATTTTATCGTTATCCAGCAAAGCAGTGGTGGCCTTACACGTGTAACAAGATGCAGAATCTTGTTGGAAGATAAAGTCAACCTGAAATAGATCTTCCGATGATGGAATCATAAAATTCAAGAGTAACTCCTTGTATACTTTGGAATTTACTCTTCCTGTCAAAATACACAGCATTCTTAAGCCCTCAGCACTCATACACTCCCAAATCATGACAATGGGGTTGAACGTTACTAAGTATTCCAAGCATTCTACCATAAAAGCTTCTTGATTTCAATTTCAAACACGGATACACTGATGACCGTGAAAAATGCAAAACATCGATTCATTGCTAAAAAATACGCTAATCCATTCCTGAAGATCCCAATGCAATCTGTCTTTGCACCATCGCACTCGGGCTCTTTTTTGCTTGCAAGTTAGTAGCGGCTTTGTCTAGGGCACATATGATTGAGAATATAGTTCCAGGAGTCGCCGCATTGTTCTGTATCTTGAAATCATTCCCTGTTCTCGCCCTTTTCCACTCATCCATTTAATTCTCAGGCACCTGAATCGGTTTTTAGTCACGATACGTTTCAGAATTCTGTCTTATCTTTGCTTGATTATTCGTTTACGACCGCTATTTGCAAAATTATTTCTAAAATTTCGATTATTAGAAAAATCTTTCGAAATTTTACTTACAGTTCCTTACGAACAATTAACTATTTTTGACAATCAACTGTTTACTAAATCTCTCACTCCTCACGGCCGTATTCACAGTCAAGGATTAAACCTCCGATTATAGGGAAATCCGCGGATTTCCCCAAAAACGCTATTCACAGTACCGGTTTTCGCCAAATCGGGGGATTATCTGCTCGGTTGTAAGCGCCGGTTTATCCCTCCGATTTCGGCGGCATAAACCTCGGATTTCGTAAACAAACATCGCTGCCGTGTTGTTCGCGTATATAGGTGTTTCTTTTCAGATATTATTTATAAGTCAGGAAAGACTTTGAAATCACGTCCGCACTATTATGGCAGTGGAAGATGAATTCCGATCAACAGAAAGAAAACGTAATGAGGTGAGTTCTTTTAATTTCATTGTTTTCTTTCAAGAAATGTTATGAGAAGTTCGGTATAACACAGAACTTTTATTTCAAAGTTTCAGTTAATACTTTTTATCTACACATCCAAAGAAGGCATTGTTAATTTTTGTTAAATATGTGTATCTTTTTGCAATATAGTTGCATTAGTTTCAAATGTACATAAATCGTCACTCTTCACATAAATAAATGAGTGTGCACTCAATATGTAAAACTGTTATTAAAAACTATGAATACAATTATATTATGTGTCCTAAAATGTTGTTCAGAATATATATACATTTGTTGAAGCGGGCAAGACAAATTTTTAACACTATTTTCAAATCAGTAATGACATTTAGCTTTAAGTGCATTTTTACTGTGACGACCTTGAATTAAATTATGATCTTGTATTTCATTGACAAACGAATTCCATTTTGCGATAATTGTTATAAAAAAATTGACAACACAAAGTTATAGTTTCTGTGATCCTACGAATTTTTGTAATCCCTAATTGTAATAATTTAAATTATGCTGAAAGTTTTAAACAGAAACAATAAGTTTTACTAAGCATTTTGGATGATAATTTGAATCAACAGCTGTAAAAGTATTTCAAAATATGCATAGAACAAATTTGGCAGTCTGTCATACTGCAAACAATTAAAAAAAAAAATTTCATTACAGGTTATTTGATGTCAAAGTCAGACTAGTTCATATGTACACAAACTCGGGTCTGGTAACCAGAGCTTTGCTAATCGACGTGACAACAAATGCTAGAATTAGTCTCGTTTCTCGAGTTTTCATGATGGTAAGGTAAAAAAATTCATGGAAGGTCGACCACTTATCATGCTTTAAAAGTTATGTTTTGTATTATTTTAGAAACAATAAAGTTATCTTGATGTTAATATTGTTTTCTCTATTTTTTCAAATACTAATTAGTTTGCATAATTTTTTTTAAATACATTTACCATAATATGTCGAAAAGTATTGACAATTCTGTTAAATGTAAAAGTCACATGCAAGTGTTAGAAATGTCAAAATAGGTATAATTTAAAAATTGCTAAAATGGTGTTTTTACTTAACAATGTCTAACAAAGTGAAAATCAGTGATAAATCAATTCATTTTACAATTAAGTTACATATTTCAGAAATAAAAATAATTGCTGGTTTCACAATCATTCTATCTGAAAGCTAAATTATTAAAATTGATACCAGGTTCTTGGACATAAATAATGTTAACTAATAACAAAGAATGAACTAATGTCGCTTGCAATATTTACTTTAATATTTTGTTAACAGCTTTATTGCTTTCTCCTAAGTTTTAAAATTTTTTAGGAAAACCTATTTCTCTTTTTATTCATCAAAACTTAAAATAAAAATATGTATGTATATTTATTAGGAATGTCAAAATATAAAAGACCATAAATACTTGAATGAAAAGTTCTATAGTTGATCTGTATATATTACGTATAGAGAAATGTAAATATGTTTGTATATTCATGCCTTTGTATTTAAACACTAAGTATAAATATTGCCTAAAAACAAGCTTCTTAATAATTGACAGTCTACCTGAATGAATACAGCATCTTTACATATATATAAAATTGAACGTCTGTATGTATGAACGGCTATAACTCAAGATCTACTGAACTGATTTGGATAAAATGTGTATCTATTGGTAGATTATTGGATGCATATTCTACAGAGTACACTTTTACAACACTTCAATTACACAAAGAACAGTAGTTACACATAAAAACTAATTTTTGCCGTTTTGCTGTCTATGCTTTATGTCCGAGTAGAAAGTTTCGTCATAAATGAAACAGTATTGGCAACAGTTTAATGTAAACAAATGAGTGTATTACAATTCAAACATGTTTATCATGCATAAATCAAACTTTTATTGTGTTTATAATGCCTCTTAAAAGAAATTCTTCTTAAGGGCGGATAACAGCCGATTCTAAAATGCTTCGTGCAATAAGAAACAATGAAAGTTCTTTTAAAATTTTTTTTTAAATTGCGATTCAGCGAGCCATTGTGTCAAATAAAATTAAAACACAAATAATAAATGAAATTAAAACATAACTTAAAATAAAATCCATTGCATTTATCCCCAAGAAAAAAAATTCGACATAAAATAGCGCCAAAGAAATGTTCTATACTACATCTCTACCAAAAAAACTTGCTTGGAGAACGATTCTTTCTGGGACAATACACTATAAAAGAGACTATGGCCGGACTTGCATCTCTGAAAAAATTCTCCGCCAAGGTGTTTAATGCCAATAAAGTGTAGCAGCTGCAATCCCTCAGATAAGAAATTTGTTTTGAACTGTGCTTAATTTGACTGACGCCTTTTTCGTATCGTATCAGACTAGAGTGAAACATACTGTCAATGGAATATGATACAGTTTTCAAAGAAACCTTCATGAAATTGGAAATGGAAGTGCAGTTCATGATATGCAAAATTATAGGTCTAACACCTCTATTCGAGAAAATACTTTTGAACGACAAGAGTTCCAGGTTACTGCAGCAAAGAACAAATCTCTTCTAAATGATCTTTTTGATGTGCACAACGGCTTCATTTCCATTGGAAAAAGTTGGTTTATGTAATATTATCGGTACTTTTCTGTTAAAGAGCACCATTGGTGCTTCCAAATGTGGTACGGATTCTGCACCAAGGTGATTTTCGCCAATAAATGGCAAACACCATTTTTTAATAACAAGTGAACTGCCTGTGGTTGCTATAATTTGTTTTATGTAAACAATTCTTGGCGCACAATCCATACCGTACTTGGGAATACCAATGGCCCCTTTTAACGGAAAAGTATCAGATTATCTAGAATGAAGATTTATAAAATATTGTATTTCCTGAAATTGGCTCTGCACTTAGCCGGCTGCCATCTCGACTTTGTAAAAAGCTATATTGGCACGAACAAAATTTATACACTTTTGTATTCACACAAAAAATATATACAGATTGTTTATTTAAAATTCCCGGTACTTACACAAATGATTCCTTATTCCAACCGTGAAAAAATCTAAACTGACGTCAAAATGCAGCTTTAGCGGTAATTATTTATAAATGTGCTAAAGCTTCTCTTTGGCAACAGTTTGTTTTACCGAAAATGGTCCAAACCTTTTAAAAAGTATTATTTATTGGTTCCTACTGAAATCATTTTAAGAACAGTCACGAGTAGTGTTTTTTATTTTTTATGGTGTTCATTTTGTAATAACTATTTAGTGTGCCTAGCATAAAAGAGACTCCACATTCAGATTGTTAAACGTAATTTCAAATGATCGATTCCAAACTTTTGTTTTGAAAATAATTTAGCGCCTCTTTAATGGCCACCAAACACTAGTAATGCGAGTACTTGCAATTGAATTGCTTAAAATCTTTTTTTATTCCTTGTTGGTGTGACAAAGATTTTTTGTTTTGTATGCCTCTTGCACATGTGATTTATTACAATTCTATAACTTAAAGACTGCAGAAGCATGCAAAAAGTGAGTATCCTCGATTAACAGTACACATTTTTTAACTTCAGCCCCTGAACCAAACATTAAAAAAAAAAAAAAATTATCTTAGCAGTGAGTCAATAGCTAATTGTACCTCTGCTATTTTATTTAAATTGAAAATATTTTAAGCAAATTTATTAAGTAAATCCTCCACTGAAATTCATTTTTGGTTGAGACCAGTTTTTTTCGAAATTAATAATTCTCTATTCTATATAAATTATCCATTATTGTGGAGCATTTTAAATTATAAACATTTGATGGATTATATTTTGGTTAAAAAACATGTTGGGGTTTTGTTTTTTATTTCTGATTTTATTTTTTTTATAATTAAAATTTTGTAACATATATATATCTCCAAGTTAAAATATAATTAGTATCATTAAAACATGATGCAAAAATGATACAGTATAATTTATTGTCTACAATTTAAAACCCGCCTGGTGGTTGTGCGACTAGAGCTTTGGCCAAACAAGTCAAAGGTGTCGGTTTCGAATCCTGGGTTAAAAATGGATGTTTGTTTTGGTTCGAAATCCACTTTAAGTTGTAGGTCCTAGTCTGATTAGCCGTCCTTGTACATAAAAATAAGTCGTTGAGTGTACAAACCAGTCTTCGGTTTAAAAACATTGACTTAAAAACTAACTAAGGTTAAGTATATTTACTATATTATGCAGCCTTTAGATTTGGTCTATATCGCGAGAAAAAAACTGAACCGCCTCTAGTCTTAAAACATTAAAATACTCTTATAATATACTGTCACAATAGGACATATTACTTACACTTGAACTGCTTAAGATATTTTTTTCCCTTATTATTGTGACAAAGTATCCCTGTTGCACAAGCATGTAATTTAGGAAATTTTTAAATCTTAAAAACTGCGGAAGCATGTAAAAAACGAGTATCCTGGATTAGCAATACAAAAAATTCAACACCAGGTCAAACATTGGAATAAAAAATTATCTCAGCAGTGAGTCTATATCAAAAGTGTTCTTCCACAACTTTATTTTAAATTAAAAATATTTAACCCAATTTAATCAATCGATCCTCCTCCTCTAAAGTCCATTATAAGTTACGAAACTACTCTTTAATGTAAATGTCACTTCTTATAGGCATAATAAATATTAAAAAATTGCAAGATTTTTTTGAATTAATCAATACCCTATATGTTAAATTCATTTGTGGAGTATTTTAAATTACCAATATATCTTTGCTAAATTATATTTTTGTTAAAAAGCATGATGAGTTTGCCTTTTTATTTTTGTATAAAATAACTTTTGTACTATTTTTATATCCTAAAATATAAAATGTTTGTTACTACAACATGGTGCAAAAAAAAGTACAGTATAATGCAGTTTCTTCAATTTTATAGTTTTTGACCAAAAAACTAACTAGGATCATGTGTTTGATTTATCATGCTTTTTGTAGAATCTTGTATTGTTGCAGAATATTAAGATATATATTTTACTCATTGCTGTGATTCTAAATTTGCTTTTACAGAAACGCATGCCAATGTTAAATTGCAAAATGCATTTTTATTACATTCAAAAGGCAGCACAAAAGCAAATTGTGACAAAACTAGTTCATTGTCTTGTTTTTTCGAAGCTTGAAATATATAACTTGCAAAATTTTTATAATTTTCATTTCTACTTGCGTCGTGTGCATCAACATTGAAGAATATTTTACAGGTTAAATTTATTGGGTATCGTATATACTACGACAGTTTTTCTTCTCGACGCTTTACATATCAACGATATTTTAGTTTCAATCAAAACAAATTCAATAATGCTTCAGTCTTCAAGGGCGATATTAACATTTATTAAAAGATCCTCAATTATGAATAAAAGAAAATAAGTTCATTTTATTTTTAGAAACATTTTCAAATCCCGATAACGATCCGCGACCACATATTGCTTGGAATAAAGCGAGGATTAGCCTCAAATTGTAAACAATATCACGTGATCCTCCTTTAACCAATAGCAAGCGTCGTTACATACTTCCGTGGGTTATCCAAAGGAAACACTCGGATTAAGAAATCCACGGTTAAGATTAGACTGTGAATAACGTTACGAGTTAAACTATGGATTATCGTTAATTCGCGGATTTCGTAACCCAGGTTTAAACTGCGGTTTATTCCTTGACTGTGAATAAGGCCGTTAGAGTCACAATCGCAATTTTAATAGCGTCCAGTATGTCTTCACGCATCCTATTTTTTTAACTAAGAGCTAACTCAAACTGTCAAATAACCCTTTTTACTCTTACTTGCACTACAGTTGCACATTTATGCAAAATTTATCATCAACGCTGACTAATCACGAAATTTTGCTTCTCTGAGAATATTTTAATTTTTGAAACATTTCAATATTTTTTTTTATGATTTTTTTTTTTTTTTTTTTTTTTTTTTTTTATATATAAATACGTATGAACAATATATCATACGTGAGCTTACTCTGAACACTTAATAATTTAATCGTTTATCCTTTTTGTTTATTTTAACAGATATCAAGTATTTTCTAAAGCAATGCAATGGTTCTTTTGGTTATTCAACTATTTTGAGTTGGAGTTGTATAACTACATATAATCTAAATGAGATAATATTGATCAACTAAGTCAAATCGGCATTATCTTATAATGCTTGGCATCCATGCTAAAATAAAATGTCAAAATTACATTATCTAAAAATATAAATTTCCCAGTCTAATATTCAAGATTTTTTTTCTTTAAATTTAAAAATTCGAACAGTTAAATAGGTTTATTACAAATATCAAAGCTCATAATTCCCTAATATTCAACTTTATGTCTGTCATGAAGGCCGTTGATAAATAAAGTTAATTTAATATGTGGCACTTAAAATCAGCATCTTTAATTCGTATAGTGGATTTAACGTATCTAAAATATCAGATCTAATACTCTCCTAAATTGCCAAATTTTAGAATAGATATAATCAAAGGAATGACAGCAGCCGGATCAAGTTTTAAACAACGCATTTAATTACAATAAGGGTTACGAGATTACACACAAATCGAACTTACCCCACATCGGGCTTGAGAAAACAGGTACGCGACCCATCACGGTCGAAATCAAAGTTAGAGTTCAAACTGAATACAGGACTCTGGCCCTCAAAGGTTCTGAGAGAGAGTTAAGTGTCTAAGGTGACTGCCAAGTGGAGTCTTAGAATATGAATGTCAAAAATCAAAAATGTTCTCTCATCTTTACTTTTTTGCAAAACCTCTTAAAAACTCACTTGTTGGTCGTATCGGAGAGAGGTATGTTACGTACTTACAATTGGTCACCTGTAAGAATAGAAGGCTGTCACAAACACGTCTTCGTATCCTCTGGTTGGAAAAGCGGTTCATCTTTGTAGTGGCGGTGTGTAGGTGTCTTAAATCCTGAACTGTCGCGAAAGTGTCCAAAATGACGCCAATGTCTAGCTATGTTTGGCTTCCCTGACAACTGGATATATGATGCATTCTTATAATAAGTGAGTTTTACATTTGTTGGTCAGACGCCGCGTCTACAAGTCGTAGCAGAATTGCCACAAAAGAGGAAGGGGGAGGGAATTTCGTAATTTCTGTTGAAATCAAATGACTTGAATTTCCAGTGTGACGAACATAGCTTCATCACAATGTCATACATTATAATATTGTTATAATTTATTATCAAAATATTATTTTGTAGTACGTGCTTCGTAATTTTCTTCCTCCAAAGAAAATAATTTGAATTATAAACACTAGAATTTTCTTAGAATAACGAAACATACTGTATAAAATAATTTATTGATTTATCATCAATTATAAATTCATTTTTAATATTTAAATAAATAATATTCTTCATTAAAAAAGATTAGCCAGTTTTCAGTTTAAGGAATTTGTTTGAAATTTTAGAATCTCTTAAATTTGTTGTTTACAATATTTTCAAATATTATTTATTTGAAATAATAGCAAACAAAAGATTAAACAGTTTCTCTTTTTTCCAAGCTTATATCCTCTGATAAAAAGTGTTTAAATTTTAATCAATTATTCATGAGGCCTTCAGGTGAATATAAGATGGATATAAAACTCAAAACAACACGATTAAAACAAAAATTGAATTTTACATCGTTTATTAGAAATTTACAAACTCATTAATCATTTTTGCACCAACTGAAAGAACTGTTAAAGTTTTCTTGAATATTTATAAATGGGATTTTATTTTTGTATATGGACATTATATTGAAGGCACATAAATACATCCATAATTTCTTTTCTTGTATATTTCTCTGTAAACGAATACATACACTTCTAAAACAATCAAATAATTAATGTACCTTTCAGGAAACTAAAATTATTCAAATAATATTTAAGTCGCAAGGTTCATTAAAAAGAATGTAATTTGGTTTCACTATATTCCAATCAGTAAAACGTAAACACACACTCTTTAATTTGTGAGAATATAATTAGCAGTTCAATGATACAATTATAAGTAAAAAATCATGTAAATATTTAAATAAAAAATTTATACATAAACGTACATAAAATATATTTCCTTGAGTGATATCAGGTAATAAAACTATTTATATGTATGAAAAATATTAGGCTTAAGTAATATTTCCCTCACAATATCGCTTCCTTAGAATTTGCACTATAACGAATATATAAATTGTAATTAATTCTTATTGTGTAAAAATATTAAAAAAAATCGAAGTGAATCATCACAGACCAAACATTAAATAAGATGTACTTCCTTTTCCAATGTCAGATACTAAAACTAGTTATATGAAAAAAGAAAATATTTCTTCGGTATGCCAAATAACAATTGTCTAAACATACGAAACGCTTGATTTTAAAATGGGACTTTTGTAAACTTGGCTGAAAGCATTTGTACTTTCAATTACCCATATGTATTACATAGGGAAATGAAAGTATAGTATTCAATCAAACAAAAAAAATCGATTTTTTTTTTTTTTTTTTTTTTTTTTTTTTTTGCATTTCTCCAAGTTTTAGAACATCCTGATTTCAAAAAAGTGATCTAGAAAAAATTTGTGTCTGTGTAAACGTGGTCAGCATAACTCCCGAACAAATTGACCTGCGATGTTCAAATTTGGTGTGCGGGTTGGTGATGGCCCAAGGACCTACCATTAAGGTTTTCGTCAAAGTCGCGCATGCACATAAGGTACCTGCCATTACAAAAATCATGTTTTTCAGTAATTTCTAAAAAACGTCTCTAACGATTTTGTCTAAAATCGCTGAGACAATGCCTCTTAAGGTGTTCTCCCCCCCCCCCCCTCTCCCTACTCCGAAATTTCCATAAAAATGTTACTAGCAAAAAAAGTTGAAAAACGAATACTTTCAACACACAGTTTTTTTTCCTTAACCATACCTCATCAACGATCGTTTTTTTCTTCTCCCCTCAGTTTCGCTTTTTTTTTTTTTTTTTTTTTTTTGCAGACCCATACAAAAAATCTATTGCCAAAAATATCTCCAACCTGGCAATTTCTTCTAATTGAATGATGAAAATATAAAAACGATAAATGATACAAATCAACGTCAGTATTATAGTATAATTAAAATTTGTGCGATGTTCCACACCCCTAGTTTCGAAATGAATGGTGAAAATATAAAAACGGTCAATGGTACAAATTGACATCAGTATTATAGTATAAGTGAAAGTTGTACAATGTTCCACACCCTTAGTTTTACTTTCAATTACCTATATGTATACATAGGTTAATGAAAGTAAAGTATTCGATAAATAAAAATCGAGTGTCTGTCAATGTGCATGTGTGTCTCTGTGCACGTGGTCAGCATAACTCCCAAACAAATTGACCTACCATGTTCAAATTTGGTGTGCAGGTTGGTGATGGCCCAAGGACCGACCATTAAGGTTTTCGTCAAAATCGCTCATGAGCATAAGGTACCTGCCTTTGAAAAAATCAAGTTTTTCTGTAATTGCTAAAAAACGACTCTAAAGATTTTGTTCAAAATCGCTGTGGTAATGGCTCTGAAAGTGTTATAAATATTTCCACTTCCGAAATTGTCATAAAAAGCGATAAAAACGTTACAAGTTGAAAAACGAGTGCATTTAACACAGAGCACTGTGCCCTTGAGCATCGTTCATCGACGATTGATTATTTTGCGTTTCACACACAAGCAAGAACAATGTAATCTCTATCGAATAAAACCACCATTTTTACCATTTTGGCATGGGTATTTTTTTTTAATGTAAAAATAATTGCCAAAAATATCACCCAACTATCCATTTTTATTTAAATAATTCAAAATAAGAAAATACTAAGTAACACCATGTTCAATTTTACTGCAATAGCCAACATTATATAGTGTAATTGAAAGTTGTTCAATGTTCCTCACCCCTAGTTTTTTATCGTTTATGATTTAATGAAGGTAATCAAATCATTTGGTGTTAATCCAAGAGTTTTGACGTTGATAGGCAATATTTAGTAAAGCAGAAAAATTTCTTTGCGACGTTAAAAAGGGTTTTCTTAGTAGAAATCTAATTTTAACATCAATTTCAATGTTCTCTGATAAAGAGTATGTGTTTTTCACTCTTCCGTTTTTCATATCCCCAATGTTATCAGTTTTGAAATTTAATGTTCTGGTTCCTCACATATTACAGTTTTCCTTGATACATTTAGGTACAAATCGAATCATGGAAAATAAGCAAAATTGTAAACTCTTAAGTAGTTTTATGGTAAGGTAAACAAGACAAGTAGGTAAAAGAGACTGTGACCTTTCCAAAGTAATTTAGCTAAATCTATTTCTCGCATTGTTTTGTTCATGGTGTTAAATTAAAAGTATTTTAACATAAAATGGTATCATGTAAGTGTATTTAAAATTAAGGAATAGAATACTAACATTTAAATAACTTCCATATAACATCTGAAAAGACTGATCAAACATTAAATTAGATTTGCAAAGCATGTTCCTTGGATAGAAGAGAGAGAGGAGGTATATGGCATTTTATTTATTTATTTATTTATTTATTTATTTATTTATTTATTTATTTATTTATTTATTTATTTATTTATTTATTTATTTATTTATTTATTTATTTATTTATTTATTTATTTATTTATTTATTTATTTATTTATTTATTTATTTATTTATTTATTTATTTATTTATTTATTTATTTATTTATTTATTTATTTATTTATTTATTTATTTATTTATTTATTTATTTATTTATTTATTTATTTATTTATTTATTTATTTATTTATTTATTTGTTCTGTTGAGAAACACCGCAAATTTTTAAAATGGTCCAAAGTACCAAAGACACTACCAGAAAAACAATTATGATAAGCAAACTGGATGGCATCGTATAAAACTAAGAAGTACATTTTAAAAGAACACCTACCCTATGGGCAAGAGATCTAAAATACGCAGGAAGTTCTTCAAGTGACGATCAAATATAGGAATGAAATTTCATTATTATTACTTGTTTTTAGTTTTACTAAAAACGTGTTAACTTTTAAATTTGATTTTATTTAAATTTTTAAATGGAATTTACTAGTGGGGGGGGGGGGGGATATTTACTTTAGTATACATTAATTTTATTTTTCTATTGAAATTCTTATGCTTAATATATTTTTTATTTTACTTGTGTTTATTGCTGTCATCATTTTTGTCTAATACTCTACAAGATTTTCACAGTTTCATGTTAAAAAGGGACTTTTACAAAATTTAAATTTGATGACTTGACAAAATAAATAAGTAAAAAAAAAAAAATTCTCAGCAATCTTTAAATTTGCATAGTAAAATACACTAAAGGAATCTCCAATATTAAATCTGATGTTATTTATAACCCCACAGCTTTATTCTCTTACTGTAAAATCTAAAAATTGTCAGAAGTTCACTTTCGGAGCCAAGTGATTCATATGTATTGCTATTAATTATAATATTGTAAATAATTTTATAAAAATCTTTCACAATGAATATAAGTAAAAAAGTATCCCATATGAGATGTTAACTGAAATAACTAATTATAGGTAGGGAAACTATTTTTGCCATGATAAGAATTCTTATTCTTCGTAAGACAAATATCTAAACAAATATATTAATTATATTCATTGCTATCGTATAAATACTTTTATAAATTTTTACAGTAAACATCGAAAATGTATTTATTCCCTTTGCGATGGTTGGTAATTAAACTAGTTATACATAATGAAAATATTACTTCTTCATAATAAGCATTTATTAACTAAAGATCTTAACAAGTAATTGCACTAGAATTAAATGAGCCGATAACTTAAAAGATTTTATCTCCAATTATTCGTCTCCAATTAAATTGCTGGCGCTTTAATTATTACTCTACCACAAATATGAACAATAATCCTTTAAAGTAAAACTTAAACCTACATATCTGATATGGTTTGAGCGTTGTCTAATTCATTAATAACGGAGACAAGTCAAGCATTTCTCCGTGAATCAGGCTTAATTTAGAGTGACTCTATATTCCGACGCCAAAATGTCATTAAACTATTCCACGATTTGACCTTAGAAACTATCTTCATTAAGCGAATGGGCATGAATTTCTGCAATATAGTTAAAGAGTTCTTTAGGAGGTTAATGTTCTTAGAGCCTGTAATATTTACCAAGAGATGATATGCTACCTTAAAAATCAGGATGTACGTTGTAACTTGAATAAGCTTCAATTATTGTCGATGAATTTGTATCTTTTTCGATTACTATTTACAATAATATGTGTTAAATTTATAAATTTTATAAGAAATATATGCAAAAGTAACGTTTATTTTGAAAGATATTTTAAAGCGATAAGTTCAGAAAAACACTGATTAAAAAAATAAAAACTATAAATTAAGTTTTTCACCAAATGTGGTATCTTTTGAAAAACGCACGGAGGGAAAATCTTTTTAGATGTAAGAAAATTTAACCACAAGAAAATGTTAACTAAGTGCAAATAAATATTATATTTCACTAGTAAAAATATTAAGATTTTTATCGCTACAGTAGAGGCATTATTTGTTATCAAATAGCTTAAACATTTTGAAAAATAAGTTGTCTACATTATATAAGATAATGGATCGATTAAAAATAAACATTAAAATAATTACGGCAGTGATAATATGAAAACGCAACTCTGTATTAGATTAGAGATCTTTTGATAAATTGAATATTAAGTTCCATATTTTATAAAAAAATTCGCAATAAGAAAAATAAGAAACCCAAATGTCTTTAAAAATTTAAAGTGAATGTAAAGTGTTTAATTTCCAAAGATATATTTTTATTTTTTAATGATAAATAAAGTAATAGTTTACTGTGACAAAGGCAATTTGTATGATCAACTTTTATATAAAAGAAATTCATTCGCACTCTCTGTATTAAATCTTGAAATACATTTGACTACTAGTTACTAGTATCGTGCAAATAAAATGCATTTATGCCAATAACAAGTATTAAATACGTTTTTAACTTGAAAAAAAAAAAGCTGATATAAAAAAGACCAAAGGTCAAATTCTGGAGAACGTTGACTTTTTCAGGTCAATGTCAACATTCACATAGTCGCTTGGTATATGTCCGAAATATTTGCTAAATACCCTTATTTCACAACTACACCGGCAAATGTCTCTGTGATTGATGGTGAATATCGAATAAAAATATCTTTGTTGCGTTTTTAAATCATATTTCATTATTTAAACATATTATGATTTATGTCAAAATAGGAGAAAGCTATAGTAATAGCACATGTAACTGGTGAATTTAAAACGAACTGAACTAACTGAAAACAGAAAATAATAACAATACAAAGCTTACTTAATTATGTGATTGACGTCATACTATCTTCTTTATTGCACCAATTTAAACTATTATGGCACTTTGAATTGCACAAGAATCCCTTGTTTTTCCCCTTGCTTTTGTCTCTCCGTAGACATTGGCTTCTCATTTCGACTTCTAGCAGAGCATGTCTGTGATCGTCGACATACACCGGGGAAGTCCGTATATATAAGAATATAATCAAATAATCGGTCTTTCACCGAGGTATTTGGTATATTTTGACATTCACCGGAGAAATTCGACATTCACATTAATATATATATATAACAAACCGATAAGCTTTTGTAATTTAATATCAGAACAATAAAAATTACCGAAGAGTAACAATCTATTTAAAATTTTATGAAATTTTTGCATACGAGTACACGGTTCTTACAATTCAATTGCAATTTTTCTCAAAACTTAATAAGTTAACAGTACTAAGTGTCGTAAAAAAGTGTATGTGTATGTCAATAAATGTTATCCAAATTTTATTTTATATGAAATAGTTCGTATTGGTGTAAATTAGTACTTCTGACAATGCCAAAGTAATTCTGATGGGCAATATTTCTTGTTATCAATAAAACTTATCTTAACTTGGGATTGTTTAGTAACACCACACAAATTTGCTCTAGTTTCCATGAACTACTCCGATATTGAAAATATAGAGTTGCTTACACAAATCCCAAGTATACTATTAAAAAAGCTTTTATACTTGAGTTACAACTTACTCATGTATAAAGGCTTCATCATAAAGGTTTCACAATTGCACTCTATCTGAAATATCTCCAAATTATTTCTTTTTCTTCCATTTTGCTTCATATTTCCACTTATTCCAGTAAATTTCACCACCGTAATCGCTTTAACGGTTAAAAAAATAACAATAATGAAACAAGTCGGATACATCACAAACTCCAAGGAAAAGTAAAAACTTTACTGAAAAGAAACATAAAGGTAAACCCTCATATATTGGAAACTGTCTAAAGCACAGAAATCTCGGTGAAATCTGTCAGTTGCTCCTACTGACACTTCCGCGGGCAATCAAGTGCTGATATATAGAAAAAAAAATATCATATTGCGGCAGAGAAAGGACAGATTACTTTTTACTATTTTTTATCTTTCCTCACAAATTGTTCAGGTTTCTTTTCCCTTAATTTCTAATCCCTTATCGAACAAATTTATCTTTAACTTCCCCATCCCCTAATTGTTTTTTTTTTTTTTTTAATACTGAAGGGTTCTTTAAGAAATTGCTGGTCGTTTACTAAATAAATTACAAAATTGATACAAAGGCCGCGGGGTCTAAAACTATAGCTATATATTTTTACACAAAAAATCAAAATTAAGTGTAGCTACGGCAAATTTGATGAATCTTACCATTGACCTTAATAATAGAAAATTGTAAAAATTGCAACCAATTAATAAAAGAATGAGAAGTATATGAAACTCTTTTTGAATGATGTGGTAAATAAGGATGATGTTTTAAAAAATCATTCAAACTTTGAATGTTTTCGAATAGCCACTAAAATAAACGATTTTTGCCAGCAGAATAGTTCACAATTTATGTATCAAAGTTAATTAACATCCTATTGAATTGGATAATAGCTTATCTAATTAAGAAATTTCAAATAAAACTTAAACACTTAAACGAATAAAAACTAAATAAAAACTTGTGAAACTTCCTTTCAAGATGCTACAAGCAAAATTCGAGGAGGAATTAATAATATTTAATTTCCAAGGTGGACGAGTTAAACACAATCTAATTCAGTTAGCATATCAGTTTGTTATTTAGTAGCCTCAGGATTAGAATAATGTATTTTCTTTTTTGGGATACACAAATTGTTTTATCACATGCAAAATACAACCTGAAGTGATTTATCTTTTTTATGCCATGTCGAACAGACTAATTGGAGTTTAAGTGCCTCAGTTGTTGACATACATTGCAATAGAATAAAATTCGATATTTGTCTAGCTATGCCTTAATTTGCATTATTCAATGTAAATACTCTTGGAATATTCTATGAAATATAAATATAGATAATAGTTTTGAGTGCTTTGTGATTATCCAGTTAAGGAAACATTTTGTAACAAATGGCTGATGATGATTAAGCGTCTGTAGTATAATTTTAAAAAGAATTTTTGTCATTACAATTTCTGGTAAATAGTTGTATATTTTGATACTTCACTAGCCATTAGCAAGTTCTTAAAGGCACCTAAACCAAACCAATACTTTTGACTTAGAGGCAGAATGTTCAACTAGGAATCAAGAATCCTCAATTTCAGATCTGACCCGAAAGATTGTCAGACCCGTGCAATTTCATTTTTCAAAAAGAAGTTGACAGGATGAAAATGTTTTTGAGTCAATTTGCAGCTAGAAAATTTACCTTGAATAAATGTCACCCTTAAAATTTGGACTAGTTAGCATGATGGATGTTTTCATTTATGAATGGATGTTTGACGTTATACTATTAATTTCATTAAATTTACGTGTTATTTTTCCCTAATTTAAACTGTGCAATATATATATATATATATATATATATATATATATATATATATATATATATATATATATATATTATATATATATTTTTAAATTTAGAATTGACATTGATAAAAGTTTTATTAATAATAAAAAAAAACTCAGATTACCTTTGGAAACATTTTCCCTCTATATTTATCAATTTTTGTTCATAGTTTTGTGATCGAGAATTTGTAAACCAGAGGTGTGGAACGATGCATATTTTCCAATTACGCTATAACATTGGTCATTCCATTAAAATTTTGTATGGTGCTATTTACCATTTTTATGTTTTCACTCATTTAAATAAAAATGACCAGTTTAGCGATATATTTGGCAATAATATTTTAGCTAGATGTTGTAACTAAATTTTGGTGCAGTATAGAACTCGTTTGGTTCTTAAGAAAGAAAATATTTTAGTTAAATGTACGAGTTTAATATTTCTATTTGGTATTTTTTTACATGATGACAATAAGTTGAAACTTCATGCAAAGAAATTTAACAAACAGATTCCTGCTGAAAAATATATTGCTCGTTTATCTTAAAATTTAATTGTTGTTATTGTATTATTACTATACCCTTAACTAAAATGTGCTCACTAAACTTCTGATACCAAATATTTTCATTAAATAAACAGCAATTTCTAAAAGAATTTCTTATTTCATTCTTAGATATAAGACAGGTTTCCAAAATATCGTTTCAAAATATTTTCAGCAAACAAATTGATATACTTTTACTGTTGACTGCCTCTATATATGTTTTGGGCATTTTTATGTGATGTCTATATCGATTTACAATATAAGAAGTTTTACTGCCCGTAGTTTGTCAACTTTATTACGAAACGTAAATCTCGTATCCGTATTACTATACTGAAAAAAAGAAAAAAGAAACACTCCTTGTGTAATGAAATATCACCTAATAAAATCATCGCATATAACCATTTGATCAATTGACATGATTAATTGGGAAAACTACAGATGTAGTGCATATATTTTATTTTCCTCGATCCAAAATTTTTAATTTATTTGCTGAACAATAATTAATAATTGTATTTAAAAACAATTGACTCAAGCCACTAACACTAAAATTCTACTTCTACACACGTTTGTATCGCATTACATTAAGTCCATATACTAATTATGTATAATTTAGTGACATTTAATGACCGAAAACTCTAAAAAAAAACATGCTATTTTTTTAATTTTTTTTTGTTTTCAAAAAATTATAAAAGTTGAAAAGTTGTTTAGTTTAGCGAGAAAGTTTGTCACTGAATAAAGAAATTTCCAGCCTGATAATTCTATCTGAAATCAAAATGTGAACTTTCTATGCGTTACTTTGAAATCACTCTTTTGATTAAATTTTAACCTGTTCAGGACCGTGATCGCGTATATGTGATCAGACGATTCTTCCCTCACGGCCCGCGATATCGTATTTGTGATCAGTGTTTCCGTGCCAGCCGGCCCATCATCACACAGACGTGATTTCAGATTGGAACGTTTTATTTGAATTTAAAGGGGCAAAATGCTTAACGGGGAAAAATGCCCGGTCCCGTGCGTGCGTAGTCTCTTTGAGCGCGCGGGCCTGGGGAAGCGCTTCTTTCTCCTTTCGCCGGTCCTGAACAGGTTAAAGCACTTCCATTAAGAATTTTTAATAAAATTTTATGTTATCCTACTAACATTTTCGAAATCTTTAATCTCATTCATGCCTGTTATACTTCTAGTTTACTAAGGATATGTGAACTGACTAATAGTTACCATTTATGTCAATTCTATTTGTAATTTCCAACTGAAATTTTAATATGAATACTTGAGATTTCCTGTGATTATTACACTTTTCATTTACATTAGAAAACGTAGACACACTTTTCGTTTACATTTCATCACATTAGAAAAGCGTAGAATCTGAAATCTTTTGTGAATTCAATACATGAAATTGAAAATGTTAATTCCATTAGTAACAATAGTAGTATTAAATAGTTATTAGTTTTAGATTATATAGTTATTATTATTATTTAACTAGTAATTAGTTCTAGGTATTTAGTTATTCGAAATGGGATAAGTAAAATGTTAAAATTTCAACACTATGTAGTACTAAAATTACTGCACAGTTAAGTGATTTAGATTATTATACAGGTTCCGAAAAAAACTATTTTCAAATTAGCATATTTCGATTCCTATTAACTGTATAATAAAGTGACGTAAGGAGGTGATCGAGGAGAGTATTTCTAGGTTTTAGTAAAAAAGAATGTTTAATATCTTTATTTAAAATCATTATCCCGTTTTGAAGAATTTGGGACATTACCATTTTTTAGACTTAAACTGGACTTCACTGTTTTATAGAGATAATTTTTTCTATTACTACGAAAAATATACGTAAAGTGAGTACGGTCTGCTCTCAATTACAGTTATACCAAAACTATTTAAAATAATGCACATTTTTAGATTCCTTCTGATAAATTATATAGTTTTTAGCATGACCTTTGTTAAAATCATTAAATAGTGTTAATATGATTAAAAAAAAAAAAAAAAAAAAAAACTCGTCATTTTATTTACAACACATACACAGCCACTATTAATATTACAAATTTTCTTCACTACATACTGGATTGTAAAGTATACTTTAAATGTAACGTTATTTCACCGATATCTAGAAGACATATTCTGAACTACACTCCACAAGTCAAGAAGAAAGAGCATCCATATATTTTTGTTATTACTGTCTGCAAAGTCTGCTTTGATAGCTTGAATTACAAAGTCGTCACTATTATATTCTTTTGTTTTTACTATCTTAGCGTAATAATCATCACAGTTACAAAAACTTTCTTCAGTCCAACTGTTGATATTATAAAGTGCATTATGTTTAAGTTATGCAGACGTAAATGCTTATATTTTTACTAAAAATATATACCTTAACACACAATAAGGATTTATTCTAATAGTAATATGATTCTTTTGCGGTTTTAAGCTTTGCACTTGGACCTACTGTGCCCCAACTATGGCAAAACCGAGTACTCTCTACATTTAACCATTATACAAAACAATATTTTAGTTTTTATACTTAAGGCCAAAATTGTGAAAAATTTAAATTTGTTTTTGCACATAAAAAATAAATATTTAAATAGAGCAATGCCTATTTTAATCCATGTATTTATGTGTTTTCTATCAGTTTCACCTTCTTAAGCATAGGCAAACTATTTTAATGTAAATAAAACTTGTTTGTGGTTTATTTGTTTAATTTGGTTATTACCCTTATTAGAAAACAAAATGTAGGTTAATATACAAAAGAACACTACCAAATATGAAATTTTTTTTCAGACAATTAGTATTTGCGGTATAATGTAGAAGTAAATTAATGTATGAAAAAATAAATCTCCCTCTGGAGATTAAGTAATGAATGTTGGTGCACCGCTGAAGGTGAAGCAAATTGCTTGCCGTGTAATTTAGTTAATTTTAAAGCAGATAAAAAGTTTTAAATGTTCATATATGATCCATGAAAATGTTTAAAAATAACAAATTAAAAAAATAAAAATATATATATTTATATTTTCTGAAAACTCTCTGATTTTAATTAAAGTTACGTTTTCTGCAATAAACAGTTCGTTCGTATTCGAAAAATAATTCTATAGAAAAAGTATTTGCACAGTAATCGATTTATAAATTTTCATTATTTAAATTAATTGAATATATTAATTTACCCACCTTTACAAGGGAATGAAAAAATCATATCGTTTTTAAATTAGTTGCATTAAAATACATGGAGACTGGAGCTTGAATAGTGGTGATGCATTGCGTTTTTATCAGACAAACACACGGACAACATTGCTCTGTATTGCTTAGTTTATAAAATTTCACAATAAATGCTGTAGTTTTCTGATGTTACAAAATTTTGTCTAAAATATTGGCTTTTAAAATTTTATATTAATGTCAATAAATTATGATAAAATTAAAAAGAGCATTAGCCAAAATATGTAGCAATTTTATTACCTAAATTTTAATTACGTATAAAAGTTCCTTATGGTAATTTCATGGGTGAAAATTCAAAACTATAAACCTGTAGTAGTTAGAATAATAATAGTATATGAACAGTTTAAATTTATTTGCAATATATATTACTGAGTATCACGAAAAACATTTTTTGGAAATTCAAAAATACTTAAGGCCAAAGTATTTTTGAATTTTTAAAATTTGAATCGCCAAATCAATAAAAAGTTGTCACTCTGCTCATATATTTACCAAAAAAAATTTTTTTTTTTTTTCAATTGAAAAATATTTAGGTCTACCAGAATGGGCATGAAGTTTGATTTTTTTTCATTTTTTTTTTATCAAACACGATTATTTTTTAAATATTTTAAATATGAATAAAGCACATTTTCATTTTCAAGTATAAATGTAAAGTTTAGAATATTAATTAACAGTAATAAAATATATATATATAACTGCCATATAACATTTAGATCTCCCAGAATCGACATGAAAGTCTTATTTTTTTTTTTACAACAAATGCACATTTTTCCATTTTTAAACCATTATTTAAAGCAATTCCAATTAGTTTATTTATAGTCAATTTATAAAAGTAAGGACACATTTCAAATTCGCTTTGAGCTATCAATAAATAGGGGCCAATTATAAGGAAAATATTCAGGAAGACCCCTATTTTCTAGAGGTTCTCTAATTTCGTGACAAACTACAAGATTGTCTTTTTGTCAGAAGACTAGCAGATCTTTTTCTCTTGTATGGTAAAAACTAATTTTGGTTCCTTGCTCCAGTAATTTTTTTTCTTTCAACCTGGAAGCCAGTAATTCAGAAGCTTCATTTTGAAGAATCGAGATCTCAGATGAGGTCATTTAATTCGTACTGAATGAAATGTTGAGGAATCGAAGATATCCCATCATAATCACTATTACCTTCATTAATATCAGAAGGGTGATCAGAAGGACAATACTCGTCCTTACAGAGCTTTGGTAGCTGGCGAAACGTTGGTATCGGCACTGCCTCTGAATGAAGGACAGATCTTGCAGAGAATAAATTAGGTTGGTTGTTTTCAGATTATCTGGCGCCGTCAGCAACACTAGGGCTATAATGAGCCGAAACATTCGTCATTAGACAAGCCAAAATGCATTTACAAACACCCATGTCCAACACGGGACTCGAACCCGCAACCTCGCGGTCTAGAGGCCAGCACGCTAACCACTATACCGTTTGGTCGGCGAGAATAAATTAGGATAAGTCCACTTGCTACAGTTGTTTCGATTGATACCAGTTATATATACTAAACAGAAATAATAGCCAACTCTTGTAAATTGGATTTAGGACTTCTCAAAGAGAAGTAAGAATTGCACATTTCACTCAGAACTACGCGTTAAAGAAGCACTAATCTAAAAAAGTAGAGCTGATAGAGAAAAACTGATTTCATATTTAGATTCGGCTCCCAAAATATAGTTAAAATCAGTTATAAAATCTTCGGCACCAATTTTTTTTTTTTTTTTTTTTTTTGCCTGTGAAATTTTTTATTGTCACAGACTTCGAGTGATAAAAGTGTATTGTTCTTTTAACGCTATTTATGTTCGTTTGAGTGGATGTTGGTTTTTTATAAATGCTCGGTTCTCCATAATATCTTTTATGAAGACACACACAACACAACCTTACATCTTAGCTACATCCATCAGAATGATTATATATTCACAAAACAATTATTTACAATAAAAATAGTACACATGGTGCCATCTATAGCCATTATCAGTATCTAACAGAAAGTGTATTTTATAGAAAAAACTTTTACCATGGGAAAAGCCAGAAAGATAAATTATTTCAGTAAAACAAGGGCTGATATAAAACCTTCTAATTTTTTCTTGAGCATGTGGACGTAGAGCTATTTCCATTAGAGTAGGAGCTCAATAAGAAAATGTACTTTAGAAATAGATTGAAATGTTGTAACACTAGAAAATCAGGTAATGATAATAGATAAATTGAAGGTTTTTCGTGAGAGAGTAAATTACCATTAAGGTTTTAGTTCAGATATTTTTAGCTCTATTTTACTCGATTTATATAATCGAAAGGATGAAGAAATAAGTATAGAAATTGTGAGTTGTAAATATGGTCGCATGAATAAACGAGAAGAACACATATCTTTGGTATAAGAACTATATTCAACATATTTTGAACACGCAAAACTCCAGGCAATGGCTCTGGAAAAAACGTGCTTGTATGTGCGAAATTTTTTTCCCTAAACATTAATTTTAGGTTGGTGAAAACCTTCTTGGTTTTTACATTGTAGATTTTTTTTTTTTTTTTTTTTTTTTTTAAATTCTTTTGCTTGCTAGACATCTAATATGTTTTCATGTGTCAAACAGCATTCCCAAAAAGAGATGTTCTGTATATAACATAAAAACACTTCTTTGTAGAGTTGATAAAACAACAGACTTAAGAGCATCTTCTAAATACTTGATGCGTTGTATTATTTTAAAAACGTTCTGTGGTGTATAAATAATTTTAGGAGGGTATTTTATTTTAAACCATACGGTAGCATAAGCTGCCATTACAAATTTAGCTAGTTTTCAACTGCGGGGTTGGATCAAGTGAAATAATATATAAACGTAAATTCGGTTTATAATTTTTAGTCATCTTGAATGAGAAATGTTTCCAGGGTTTCTGCTTGCTAATCCTTAGGAGCATTTGCTTGATAGTACCCTGGGTGGCTTTTTCCATGGGAAAAGCATTTTACTATTAAATACACTTTCGTCACGAGAACTCTGAGACATTGAATCATTTTCAGTAACGTTACCTTCACTTCTCAAACCTAGAGTCTTTGTTGGTTGAGGACTCCAAGGAGTGACATGGGGGGGGGGGGGAAGTGACATGAATTGACACTTGAGTGTAGTATAGCCCATTTCATAAAATGATATTCCCGAAATTTCAAAATATAATAAAATAATTGAAATTAATTTTAAGAATGAGTTAAAAATAAATGCGCATTTTGTAAAAAAAATTAATGGTCTTCATGTAGATTCTGGGGTACCTAAATGTTAGATGGCAGGTGTAATTTTTGTATTACTGTTAATTAATATTCTAAACTTTACATTTTTATACTTGAAACAAAAAACATTTATTTTTCTGGGTTTTTTAAATAAAAATCATTGTTTTTAACAAACAAAAAAAATCAAAATTCAGGTCCTTTCTCTGAGTATTAAATATTTTTCGATTGATCAAAAAACATTTTTGCTAAAATTTGCGATGAAAATTTTTATCGACTTGAAATTTTAAATTTCTTGAAAAAGTTTTTCGTGATACGCCCTAATATATACATACTTTACATGAAATTAGCAAATTGCCTGTATTGGATATTTTTTTATATCCTGTATTAACTAAGTATTTCTACTTTAATAAGTACTTTATCACATTCAACGCCTATTCTTTTTTTCTATTTTTAGAATGAAATATTGAACAATTATTGGTTAGAGAATTTAAAAGTATTAGTTTTTGCAGTAAAGCGAAACTTTGTACTTAGATTGCATTAAAAAAAAACACATTTCAACATATATGATAACCTTTTTCGTTGCTTTTATAACCTTATACCACCAGTGTATTTAAATTTCACAAATAAATTACCTACTATTCTTTAAAACCATAACCACATACAACTACAATTGTATTATTCTCAAAATTCAATATCACATGATAAAAATGTCGACGATTTCTTTTTCCAAAATGCTACCGCCACATTCAGAGAACCAAATACACTCGAGTGATCCTATAATTCTATTGCAGTTAACATCATCGCAAATTTTTATAAAGATTCTCTAGTAAATAACAGTCAGTGAACCCATAAACTTCAAAGAAGAAATGAAATTGTTGTTGATGAAAACTACGACAATAAAAAACTCTACAAAGTTGTCAATGTATGTGTGAAACAAAATGTTTGTTTGAATCATTTTTCTATATCTTCTTCTATGTTTCTTCAATAGTATATGTGAACCACATTTTCCATGCTTAGCACATAACAATTGGATCTAAGAACAACTAGTGGTGAGGAGAAAAAAGATTTATATATTTTGGTCACGTATCATCCATCAACATGCAATAAATTAGCCCCCGAAAAAGTAAGAAACTGCACAACATATCATAAAGAACAACATATATATATTTCTTCAGCTCTAGTTTGACCGATTGATAAACAATGTTGCTTGCTTGCAGTATTTCTTATCTGAATAAATCATGTATAGTCTGGGGTAAATATGCTACAAACGAATTCTTGTCCATATCAAAGCAATGTATGTACTGTATTCAATATTTACTAAAATTTAATACCTAAACAAAGTTGAAAATAAAGGCAAATATTTTTTGTATGCTTAAAAACATTATTATGCGAATTTGTAAAATAAAAAAATAAAAAATCAGTCAGCTACAAATTTTCAAATTCGTGATTTCACTTAAAAATGTATACAAAGGTTTTTAGCTACCACTAATTATTCTGAATTTCAAAATACTTTATAAACTGGTAATATTCAAATATTGCTATTTTATTCAAACATAAAAAAAAAAGTACAGATACATATATTGATAGCTTTCTAAAAATGTGTGACTCAATTACTTTGGTCAAGTTGAATATATCTTGGTAACGCCTTAATAAAAATAAAATGTTGCAATAAATTTAATTATATCCACCAAATTAGCATTACTTGTAGCAAATAATTGTATAGATCAATAACCCTAAATCAAGATTTTTGAGTTTGACTTGTTAATTTTGTCTATCATTAGACGTCGATCCAACATAGGAATTCCCCAAAAACCTTGCGTTGACAAACTGGACCGATCTAGAAAATCTCATATTAATAATACCCGTGATAGTTTAAGTGACAATAAAGCTTATAAAAACTTATTTATTTTAAAGTTATTTAATGAAGTAAATATTCAAGTTATGACTCAAAAGGTTAATAGTTAACAACATAAATTTGTGACATTATAATTTAGATCATTTTAACATATTCATTATGTCTGCTCTTTCTCTAAATCCAAAATAATTCAATGCTTACTTTGACACTTTCTGATTAGTCGTTAGAAAATATTCTTGTTATTTCATGAATTGCCCAAGTTCTTATGTCATACAAACCTATACAACAATAAATAAAATAAGTAATCTCAAAGGACAAATGCAAAAGCGTCAAAATATTCATTCGATTTTTTTCGATTCATTCGATTAGAAAATAAAAATCCTAGAATGATGTGTGTAAAAATGTATTAATATTTATTCTACACAGTTATTACATATTATATTAATATTAATATTGAATCTACAATTCTTTAGCGACTGGAAATCATAAAAAAGCAATTCTAAATAAAAGAATAAATGGCATTTATAGAAGAAATATATGAAAGTGGGAAAAACGTGTCAACATAAGAAAAACGAAATTCAATAAAACTGCCCAGTTTGTATACATAAAAAAATGTTCCTATTGAATTGACTTAGTACTTTCAGCTCGAAAAAGTTTACAGTTCTATTATTTATTAGCAAAAACTCTAATTATCGTCACCAACAACGAAAGTCAATATTTTGTGATAAAATCGTTATTGTACTAGTTAGACAAATACATTGCTAGCTCCTTTATTTTTGGAGCAAGAAATCTTGCAGTAAAAATAAATGCTTTAATTCAATTGCAGTCAGCAATAGCAAGTGGATAATTTAAGGACCATCAACCACATGACTAAGTTGGAAAGGATATCTTAAGCAAAACAATAGTTACTCTGGCATTCATTTGGTCACGCATAACTACCAAAAAAACTCAGATTATTTTATTTTGATTACGGTATCAAGCATTATACAAATAGAGATCACGTTTTATTTCCTAAGTGTGTTTACACCGTTGACATGCTAAAATTTCTATTTTTAAAGTGAGTTTACAAGATGTCCATAGAATAGAAAGCCCCGTTTCATTTGAAGGACTGTTTAGTGGGAATTTTTCAGGTAAGGGCATCTTCCCTTTGAAAGGCTTTCAGGAGAATATTCCCTCTGTCACACAGATAATTACTTCAAGCTGTTCCAATGCAAGTACAGTTCAATACCGGTTATCATTCAAGATACATGTTAATCCGTACGTTCAGGCTTGATAGTGACTGATTCAGAGCAGTATAGCCTTAGTGATTCAAGTCCGAATACATCGCTCAAAGGCTGAGTTATCGCATAATTTGCGAGAATTCTTAGCGAGTTGTTATGGTGCAAACCGATCTTCAAAAAATAAATTATTTCGACTAAGATTGGGATAATATATTGTGTCACGTCGATTGTCAGTCTGCCTGATGAGTATTTTTTCTCCGATTCGAGATGTTAGTTAAAAAAAGAGGAGCAATTAACCTTTAACAGACACCCGGAAAGGCATTCCTGTCACAAATTTTGGACTCAGAAGATCCCAAGTTATTGCAGGTAAGTTTTCACGTGCAGCCTTTTTATAGAATTAAGTGCTGGTAAGTTTCTACTTTCAATTATAGAGAGTAACATATTTGTGATAATTAAAGTTAAAAAAAAATTGCAATCCGATTTGACTGCCATCTTAAAAAATTCAATTACACAAACAAATTGCTGCTAATAACCGACAGAGAGTATTAAAATATAGTATACAATCTTGAATTAAAAAAATTATCTTCAAGCAAAATAATTTATAATTCGAAACATTTGTGTTTAAAAGCCACTAAAGTGGAAATTCATTTCTCTCTTATTGTTTTTACATGCAAGTTATGTAATATTTTATTTTAGAGACGAAATATATATGAAAATGTGACATACCTTCTTATTCAAGTTAATATATAAATAGAATGACCATTTTAATACCAGAACACTCTATAAAGGAAAACTTGGTATTTATAAATAAATGTGACAAAAATTGATTGTTTTTTGTTATTTTTGGGATACAAAGTCTCATATGAAAAGCAGTAGAGGCGTTCTTTTCTAGAAATATAGTAAGAAACTAAATATTATGAATGTCGACAGTTTTAGTTTACTATTCAGAAAATATTTTCGCAAGAATAAAGAGGATCAAGATATGTTGAACGGCTGAAAATTTGATAAAATGTTCTTAGAAATATTTACCGTATCTTGGTAAATATTTATTCCGTGTTCTTTAATAAGAACAGAACTTGAAATTGAATTTTCAAAATAAGATCGTGACACTTATGATATTCCTATGACAGATGTTTCGTCTCCAAAAATGAATTCATTTATTGTTAGAAGGTTTTATCTGCACTTTCTTCTGAAAATCACTTTTTGGTAGTTTCTCGTTTTTGATACTAAGGAATTTTTATGAGATTGCTTATTTATACCCCCCCCCCCCCCACACACACACCACCTTTACTACCAAGTAAATTTGGATTCAGAATTTCATTCCAACACACAAGCTCTTTCTGAACTAAATGGTGAACCTCAGCAGCCGTTAAGAGACGCTTTCAAAGTTAGTTTTGTCAAAGTCGTGTACCAAATTACATCATAGTATATATAATTCAATACAAATTTGTTTTAAACTACGAATTTTTATAAGGTATAATACCAATTTAAACTTTAAATTAAGTTTTGTAATGTAACAATAGGGCTGAAACTGCCAGGTAAATAAACACTTGATGTTCGAAAATGTGATGTTCAAAAATTGAGAAGGAAATTAAAACTATTTCTCATATTAGGATATCATAATTTTATTACAAAATCTTATCAATATATAGTATTGCGAAATTTAATGGAAATGAGTAATATTAAGTGGTGGTCATCACGACGTTGATCAGTTAATCTAAGAATAATTTCTATGCTTTGATCATATTAAACGACATCTATATTCAACAGCAGTTTGACGTTCTAACCAGCAAAAGAACTTGAATGAATTTAATTTTAATTAAAAATAAACCAGTTAAATATACGTGAACTTTTCAGAAGAAAATCTGTTAAAGATCAGCAGTACAAAAAAAAATATTCTATTACTGGAAATCATATTTTTCATAAGGATAATTTTAAGTGGTTTTCTTATTGCACTCGAAATTATCTTTTGAAAATGTTTTATCTTAAATTTACTATTGCCGAGTATTTGCTGGTAGAACTTCATAATAAAATAATAAACAAAAATCTGTTTAGATAAAATTACGTCAGTTAAAAGGTAAAGTAAAGATTTTATTATATGTATTTCGAAAATTACTTTTAACACTAGTTTGAAAGATTCCAAAGGATCTCTGCAACACATGTGAATGACATAAAAGAAAAAAATTTGTGAAGGACATTATAAAAAATACATAAGAGGACATATTTTTTGGTGGTACTGGTAATGAATGTTTTGGTTGGGTGTGTCTAGGGGGATGGAGTTTAGTCAAGAAACAGTTTCTCCTTTGCATTGCTTTAATGAAGCCTATTAAGTGGATTACAAAGATAGACTGTTAAGTCTTGATAATGGTTTCGTAAGTCTTGATAATGGTTCGTTCACGATCATTATTACATGATGATCGTGAAGCTCTGCATCGAACTGGTCCAGAAAAGTAAAGAGCAAATAGGAATCCCTCTCGGTTTGCTTGTGCTGCTGTATATAGATACAATGGCTGCAATGTAATCGGCGTGGGTGGTACTGCTAATGAATGACGTGGGGGATAGAGCATATATGACATGAATTACTACATGTTCTAACTCTATCCTCCATACCTGTCCAGGAAACTTTTTGTTATAGAAAGTTACAGCCTAACTGTTTCTAAATTCAATATAATATTTGACTTTTAGAGTATGCGTAATAGCACTTGTAGGTTTGTCAGAAAATATTGATTAAAATACTACATTATATGGTAGAAGGTAAATTGAGTAGACATGAGGTGTCTACGACAGACTGTCTAGTGTCAATGTGACTGTATAAAGACACTACCACAAATTTTATATATTATTGAAGGTCAGATAAAAATCTACCAGATTGATTTAATCCTAATATAAAATTGAACAGAGTAGACTTGGTGGCTCGATTTAGACTAAGCGATGACAAAACCAGTCAAGAGGGTCAACTCATGATATACAACATGATTGAAATTGGTCGAATTGGGAGGTCACTCAGATTCGATTAGATACACCTAAAAGTTGGAAATACGTTGGCAAAAAGGCTAATCAAGTTCTCTAATGGTATTATTTTATTATTGTGAATCACCATGATAAGTAAGATTCTGCTATGATGAAGAAGACGTTAGTGTGAACGAGATGCAAACGGTCCCGCAAGGTCAACGAAGGTACACTGACGATATCAGATGTTCAATTTTTAGCCTAAAAAAATTCTTGTTTAGAAATTTTTTTAGACCTCATAATGCTTGATAGCCACCAATCTCTTCTAACATGCTGAAGTTGATCCCTCAAAGCCACTTAACCAGGTCACCAGTTAGCGTCATCAGCTACCGTAAGTCTAACTTCACTTTTCTCGTTAACCATACCCTAATCATCCTTAAAACATGATGCATATTAATTCCAAGCATTCTCCTTTTAAATATAATTGATGAATTGTGAAAATAAATATATTTTTTTCACATTTGATATTTCTTTTCTTTACTGACTTAATTTCTATAAACTTAGAGGTCACAAATTTGTCCCATATTTATTAATACATTTTACGGCAATGTACCATGATGATCAACTACAGGCTGTAAGGTTGTTTATCGTACAAAAGGGAAGTGTACCATTCGACATTCAAATACGATCCATATTTATTTAATAACGTCTATAATGGGGTTCCCTAAATAAAATTTATGTCCATAATTTACAAAATACTTCTAATAAGAAATACATAAATATAGGTATGTTCATTATATATATATATATGTATGTATGTATATATATATATATATATATATATATATATATATATATATATATATATATATATATATATATATATATATATATATATATATATATATATATATATATATATATATATATATATATATATATATATATATATATATCAAACAATGTTTAGAAAGTCGATAAAATTAGAATATATCGTCATTGGATTATAATTTTAAAATTTGTTCTACATAAAAGAGTACATTTTTTACGTAGGTCTACTTTAAACAGTTAGTTTATTGTTGAAAGGGCTTATGATCAAGTCTCAGAAACTGCTGCATATAACCCAAAAATAAAGTCATTTTTTTTAATTAACTATTAATATGTAATAATACAAGGAATTTATCGCCATTTTAAAACTTTAATTACTTTTAGTATATAAAAATGGGAAGTTTTTTGTGTAGTGTTCATTACAAAAATTAAACAAAAGCCCTTTCAACAATAAGCGATTTAAGTGAAATTTGCAAATTTTAGTACCTATTTTCTGAATACTTTGAAAGATCAGCACATACTGACGTGCATTGGAAGAAGATAATTTATAATGATTTATGTTTATTTTGTATATTGTCTTCATGCTCAAGTATAAAGAAATAATATTTTTGTCAACTTTAGAGTATATTCTCAGGGAAATAGAAAGGGTTTTATGTATTCTTATTTGTTGGATATTTAGGTCACAGTTTAGGATATAATAAAAGAGGAGAAGAGTTTTGTTAAACAATTATCAATATTTTGTGTTTAATAAATTCACATATTCCACATGTATCGTATAAAAACTTATGTATATATTTTATGTTTAATAACTTAGCTTAAATACAAAATGGGATAAAATAAAAGTGGCCAGGAGAACTGAGTTCCAGGTCACAAAAAAACACAGAAAAGGAAAGGAAATAGTTCGCTAACCTGCTTATAGCAGATGTTGAAAATGACCACCATTCATTTCTGTTGGGAACTTTGGGCCCTGGTACACGTAGTGCGTACACGTGATGTGGTTGCATGCACACAATAACGTCCAATAGCATCCACTCGTCTGGGCCACTTTTATTTGCCCCATCCTGTACAAAACACACTGTCATTAAAGTAATACTTTAAATTAAAAAGGATATTAACTTCCGACTTTAATTGCAATTTTTACTTCTCTAGACTTTATTTATTTTGATTTTGAGGTCTCTAAGCAAAAATTTCATTTCTCTACTAAACAGTCATATATGAATTCTAATGTTTTTCTTATACTCACGTATTTCGATAAAAAGGTTACAGATAGCGTAGTAACAGCACCAAATGTATTGTAAATCTCATCAGAATCTTAAAGATGGTGCAATTTTTCAGCTTTTGAAGCAAGAAAAAAAAATATATTGTTCAGTATTTACATGTTTGTTAAAAATCTGATTTTAAATAAAATGCACCTCGAATTAAAACACGATTAATTATTTCATGCTAAAATATCAACAAACACTGACAGAGAGCTATGAACGATCAATAATGATATGTACTGATAGAAGTCAATCTAGAACTATTTGCAACCCAGTCCTATCATATTTCAAGTTCAGTAGCAAACAATGAGCCGTTATATAAAACCTATAAAAACTTCCCGAATCTTCAGATGACAAAGCGTATGAAGCATCCGAACCAAAGCAACTGACCACCATCCAAACATAAGTTGCCGAACGACCACAGGAAGTGCCATTCAAAACCAGAGGACTTAAAATACTTCGAGAAGGGAGGTCGTAGCTTTAAATTGATTCCCATATTTCTTTTCTTGGGCTATGAGAAGTTCCGTGTGTCCAAAGTTTGAAAGTTCTTCTTTTCTTCGAGGCAAAACCATCATTTACAGCGTCCCTAGTTACAGACCGTCACTTCGCCTGAGCCCAGAAGTACTGAAATCTCTAGAAGGTGAAATGTCCGTGAGAAATAGAAAGGCAATTTACTCTTCATAGTTTTTTTTTATTCTTATTTTTAGGGGGGCCTTTTTTTTAGGATTCGAACTCAATCCTCTTGGGATAGGGTACTGGAATAGGTGACATCTTTCAGAAATGGATGAGAGATAAAAGAAGAGAAGTGAAGAGAGGATGAATGTTTTAATCTAGAAAATGGAAGATATTCTGTATTGAGTTTGTACGGATACGACTGTAGAGCTCGAGAGATGGTATAAATAAGGACGTGTACTTTAATATAATGATGTACTATACATTCTTATCGTAGTGATAAAGGCTATAACTGTAAAAGATGCAAGTTCGATACTTCTTGAAATTATCACTTTCAAAAGAAAAAAAGGACAGCATAAAATGAAAAGTTCAACTTAATAGAAAAAAAAATATTTTAATTTTATTCAAATGGTTATTTTTGTCTTGCTACTAAAATCGACATAAAATAAAAAATTATTAATAAAAAAGGCTTGAAAATATATTTCAACAAATTATTCATATTTTATCATCTAGTTGTTTTTTGTACGCAAAAATATTGATCACACACAAAAAATCTCCAAGTAAAATAAAAGAGATTTTTTTAAATATATGTTTAATAAAGTTTCATTCCAATAATTTTGTTTATATATCTAAAATAATTTATAATATAAAAGGAAAAAAATTGAAAACATGAATGTGAACTTCCAGAAAACATTCTTGGTACTTTCAGTTGTAACTTCCAAAAGAACTTTGGTATGAGAATTCCTCTCAACCAAGACTTTAATTTATTACATCACAATGACATATAGCATTTGCATAATTGAATGAGAATGTTCAGACGGATGGACAGAGTCGTTGTATAAGCTTTTCATTGCATTAGTGATGAATAAAAACAATAAACAAAAGTGGGCATCTAACTTTTTTTGCCTTAAATTTAGGCAGAAATACAAGTCATTATCGAAAAAGGTCCATTTGGGGGGGGGGGGGGTGCAAATTCCAAATTTGTAAAATATTGTTCTCCGGTGAAATAATTGCGTAAATGCAATGTTTGTTGAATTTAAAATAAACACGTCATAATTATGAGAAAACCTTGATTTATCAAAAGGGAAAAAATGCATTGTAGTTTGTCTTCCGTTTACCAGTATGTTGTAGAAAATAGTATTTTCTATTTTGTATCAATCCTATATTTCATCCGTCTGTTTTCTGATATTGTGCAGTCGAATTAGAGGCAGTTGTTGTACCTGTAGAGCAATATGCGGAAACATTGTAATGGAAATTTGCATTAATTTCTTTTTCCAAGTATGTCATACGTGTACGATGCCATGTACCTGGTGGAAATGTTGAAAAATAAAACACTTTATTAGAATACATATCTGCTCGAAAACATAAACCGATATCTCTCGAGAATCCAAATTTCACCACCTAAACAAGCTTCACCAATAATAATAAACTATCTAATTCAGATGCAAACTATTTCTAAAAAAAATAATTTAAAAATATGTAAGGGAAACTATTAATATGTATAAAAACATTTGTAAAATAAAATCCAATAATGCGTTTAATGCAACATAACCTTTTCTGCAATACGCCTTTGTTTCTTACTCGTCCACATATTACAGTGTATCCGTTCCACATGGTGTTTTTTATGTGTTTCAATACCAATGTTTATTTCTAAGCACAGTCCTGAATCTAGATGAAGGAAAATAATCGACACTATTTAAAAACAGTTTTTCAAAATTATGTATAATTAAAAACGATTCAAAATTAAAGTTTTTTTACGAAAATTAAGCAAAATATTGAATAAAATCAAATGTAATCTATTTAATATAACTATATTTCTCTGATAATTTCATTCAACCCTGTTTAAAACACACACAAAATTACTCTTGTTAGGCTACCTGTTGAGCATCTTTTGAATAGTTTGATCCATACTTGAAAATAAAATTGAAATAAAAATGACACATCCTCTGAATATTGTTGTGTGCAAGGAAAATAGTAATAGTAAAATATTAAGTAAAATTACAGTTCAAATATTTTGTAATAGCGAATTATTCACGATTCAGTGATAATTAATTCTTCAATTATCGAGCATTACTTTGCGAATAATAAATATTTTAAAAGTAACTAATTAGTAAAACAAAGGCTTATATTTTACAACCTGAAAATAATCCAAATATTAAGCAGTTATTTTTAAAAGCTAGAATTAACTGATATTAGTACAATGATTTTTTTCGAATGCATTGCAATTTCTCTAATAATTTCAGTTAATCTATTCTTAAAAAAAAAAAAACTCTAAAACTTTAAGCAAATTCATCAAAATGATGAATGATATTTATATGATACATTTGGTAAGCATAATACTTTGTGCAGAAGATAAATGATAGTTTGTTTATTGTAGTTTAAAACAATGATTTATGTTTGTGATATTTGTTTTTATTTTTTTCGTGTTTTGTACTTGTCTTTCTACTATCTTTTAAATTTATGAAGCTTTATCATCAATAAATAATCGTTATTCCTCCAAGTTGAGAATAAATTAAAACTTGAATAAACATGGTATATAATTTTTGAAGTGAACGTTTCTGTATCTATAATTTTTTTTCTTTAAGAATATTGTAGAGATTCCACTAAAACTTGTCTTTAGAGTTGTTTACTTTTATATACTTTTATATTTAACATAGTTAATACTTTGAAACTTTAGTTTAGTAAAAGAAATTAACATGTTTATTTTTTGTTTATAAGTAACATATCTATCTATATAAAACTGAGAGTTGTCTGTAAGTCTGAACCTTATATAAATCCATAGTTTTGCACCTAGAGGTACGAAATTTGGTATATAGAAACTTTATACATGGAAATTATAGAGAAAATCTTTTTAATTAGATTAAAAGTTGCTTTCACTAAAATTTGATGACATTAAAAAAAAGTTTTATGGAATGGCAACGATGTTTTTTATTACATCAAAATAAAACCAAAAATTATTTTAATGTGTCCCCTTTATTTTTCTGATTATTTTTATGTATTATAATCGTCTTTCCGATAAGAATTTCGAATATTATTTTAATATTTCAATATATTTACTGTTAGTCGATACCAAAAACATCTTCTGCGTATGTGCAGTTTTAAAGCATTATTTTGTATGCATTGTTTTGTTTTTCTATGTTTTAAATTCAGCCTGATTTTGTTTACATTTTATGTTGTCCTCAAAGATGTATTGTGCACAGCGGGTATTGACATTTTTATTCCATTTAATAAGTATTAGTAACATTTAAACAAAATAAATTTGTTAAATTCTTTTATATTTTATTAGACAATATTTCCTGCATTGCAGTTATCATATATATCTAATATCTAAAAGTTCGTTTACCTACATAATTTACCACTATAAGTTGGTGTAGTTATGGGATGTTTTCAGTCGGATTTTGATCTACTTAATAAATCTATTATATCTTTTTTCCAGGATGTGTCCATTATAAGATCAAATATAAGAAGGCTTTCTAATGTGAAACACCTGATGAAATCATTACGTGTGTTGTGTGACACCGCGTTGACCAATATTGGTGCTATATCCATGCCACTTGGTATAGTCCAGGGAATAGAGACATTTTGCCTTGCAAAAGGTTATGTAGTTCTGATTTTTTAATATGTTATAAAGGTTGGTCTCGTTGTTTATAAACAAAGTTTTCGACCTCCTAATCCTTGTGCGTTCTCCGTGGTGCACCAAAAACTGATCCGTTTTTCAGTTTATACGTCATACATCTTTGCCAATGCATCTTAGAAACACAAATTATATTCAAAAGTTGTAGAATATTAAATTATCTACAACTTTTGTATACTAAGTTTTTTTGTAGACCTATTATGTAAATAGTTATGTCTCATCAAAGTCAAAACTTTTTCGTAAAAATGCTACTATTTTAAGATTTGTGTCAAGTTTTTTGATTATATCTTCATAATGGTACATTTTAGAGAAAAAGTTTGTGAATAAAAGTTGTAGAGCAATAAATTTCCTACAAGTTTTCTATATAAACTTATTTTCTAGGACTAATAACAAAGGAGTTACTCTGCTTTGTGTATTTTCCGTGGTGCACCACAAAAAAAATACGTTTTTTAGTTTATAGATCGTAACTCTTTCGTAATGCCTTTTAAAAACAAATATTAAGTTTAAAAGTTGTAGAATATTAAATTTTCTACAACTTTTGTGAACAATTTACTTTTGTAAAGCTATTATGTAAAGAGTTATGTCGTATCAAAGTAAAAACTTTTTCGTAAAAATGCTGCTTTTTTAATTTTTTTGCCGAGTTGTTCAATTATATCTTCATAACAATAAGTCGTAGGGAAAAATATATTATACAAAAAATGTAGATCTATAAATTTGCTGTAAGTTTTATACAAAAAAGTTACTATCTAGGACTAATAACTAAGGATCTACTCTTCTTTGAAGGTTTACGAGATGATAGCCTGTAATATATTATGTATAGGCAGGGGTTTAAAAATAGCTTCTTACTGCATAGTCTGACAATTTTAATAAAAAAATAAACAATATTTACATAATACTAATGATAATGTAAAATAAAAAGTGGAAATATATTAAATAATGTATATATCTATATACAATAACGGTAATATCAATATACCATTTTCGCCATGGTGCACCAAAAACCTTCTGAATTTTGAAATTTTGAATTTTTTTCAGTATACCGATCATATCCTTTTTCCACTGCATTTTATAGGGGGAAAAATTTTAATTTTGGGTTGTAGAGTATTAAATTTTCTACCACTAATGTATGTGCAAAATTTGTTTTGTAGAACTATTGTATGAAAAACAAATTGTATGAAAAGCATCAAAGCAAAAACTCTTTCGTAAAAATACCATTTTAAGATTATTGTCGAGTTTTTAGAAGATATCCATAAAAGTATATCATAAAAATTGTAGAATCCTAAATTTGCTACGTTTTATATACAAAGTTATTTTATAGGACTAATAACAAAAGAGCTACTTGGTAAGATCTAATATTAAAAACAGTTTCTTACTGCAAAGCCTGACAAGTTTAATAAAAAATAAAACAATATAGGTATTAAAATAATAGTATTATAAATCAAAAAATATAAATATTATAAAAATGTATATATATATATAATAATAGTAATATCAATAAAACTTACAATTTAGAAAACTTATAAATTCTTAAATTTAGTTTCGTTTAGCCACGAAGGCTCGGCTAGTTCCTCCGCTACTTCTTGAATTAAGAGTTATGTTGGGTCGTCTTCAGCGTTGTCATCAATTCTGATGTTCTCTGTATTGTCACAGGTTTGTCCATGACAGTTTTACATATTATGAAGCAATTGAGACAGGGCTTTCTACAACCGCAGGCCTTAGTGCATCCTATGTTGCGCTGGCAGAAAATGTAGGTGATACTTGGTTGAGGAGCTGAATCCATGTTGGTTGTAATAGAAAGAAGTCCTTTACTGTCCTTCTTCCACCCACAGATCAGAGGATTTTTCAACTGGCCCATCCATGTCTTTACTTGATGGTATGTGCGAAAGACATGGTGAGTAGCAGCTTCTTGGGTCGGAGGTAGCTTTGACAGATATAACTTGCTCCCAGTTGTTGATTTGGAAAATTGCTTATAACGCAAAGAATTTCAAGCTGTTACCCTGTGACCACCAAAGAGAGCAATAAGAATGCTTGATACTGCTTAGATGATGCTTGAAACACTGGCATTAGGATCTAGGAAGATCTTTGCGAATTCCTGTAATATTGGATATGATGAAGCAGCCAACATTACAACGCATGTGTTCCAATATTAAGTAACTACACTGAGTGGTTGATATTCTGTCGGGATGGTTAGTGGTGAGGAGGGTTGAGAATGGTTTTTCGGTTCTTCTAATCTTCTATCCTAAATTCGGCAGTGGCAAATCACAATCAACAGTATATGGTGTTTTCGCGAAAACTGAGTCCTTAAAAGAATTCCTTTACATGTCACCAATGCCACCCGACTTGTGATTTTTCTATTCTATCTCAAAAGATCTGTACCCCACGTAGTTTAGAATCAGCCACTTGAATGCAGTCTGTTTCTCATTTTTATTTCCGAATGCAGAAATTTTTGGTGCATCACGGCAAAATGGTAAATTTTATATTAGTATTATTATCTATAGATATATACATTATTTAATATATTTCCACTTTTTATTTTGCATTATCATTAGTATTATATATATATATATTGTTTTATTTTTTTTATTAAAATTGTCAGACTATGCAGTAAGAAGCTATTTTTAAACCCCTACCTATACATAAAATATTATAGGTTATCATCTCGTAAACCTTCAAAGACTTATTAGTCCTAGATAGTAACTTTTTTGTATAAAACTTATAGCCAATTTATAGATCTACAACTTTTGTATAATATATTTTTCCCTGCGACTTATTATTATGAAGATATAATTGAAAAACTCGGCAAAAAACTTAAAAAAGCAGCATTTTTACGAAAAGTGTTTACTTTGATGCTACGTAACTCTTTACATAATAGCTTTTCAAAAGCAAATTGTTCACAAAAGTTGTAGAAAATTTAATATTCTACAACTTTTAAACTTAATGTTTGTTTTTAAAATGCATTGCGAAAGAGTTATGATCTATAAACTGAAAAACGTATTTGTTTGTGGTGCACCACGGAAAATACACAAAGCAGAGTAACTCCTTTGTTATTAGTCCTAGAAAATAAGTTTATATAGAAAACTTGTAGGAAATTTATTGCTCTACAACTTTTATTCACAAACTTTTTCTCTAAAATGTACCATTATGAAGATATAATCAAAAAACTTGACACAAATCTTAAAAAAGTAGCATTTTTACGAAAAAGTTTTGACTTTGATGCGACATAACTATTTACATAATAGGTCTACAAAAAAGCTTAGTATACAAAAGTTGTAGATAATTTAATATTCTACAACTTTTGAATATAATGTGTGTTTCTAAGATGCATTGGCAAAGAGTTATGACGTATAAACTGAAAAACGGCTCAGTTTTGAGTGCACCATGGAGAACGCACAAGAGTTAGGAGGTCGAAAACTTGGTTTATAATCCACGGGACCGACCTTTATAACATATTAAAAAATCAGAACTACATAACCTTTTGCAATTTAAGACCCCTTTTTCAGTCTCTATTCCCCTGACTAGTAATAATTTTTCTGCTGGCGAAAAATTTCTTTGTAACGCAGAACTGATAGATATCTTTCAACGGGTCCGCAGCAGGGCGGGGCTACACAACTAGTATCAAATATATTTCAAAATTATCTTAGGACATTGTGAAATGATTATTTTGATCAGTTAAGATGGGCTTTGAAGTTTAATAGTCTAGAAAATATATATATATATATTCTAGAAAAACTATATTTTATACTATATTCTAGAAAATTTATGTATATATTTTTTTTAAATGTCCATCATTTGAAAAAAATATTTAAAAAATTAATATCAAAGAAGAAAGAATTAAACAGTTGTTTGAAGGAGGAATGTTTACTGACAAAAACGAATTAAATACGATTTTAATGAGCATAAATCATAATGTTCGTTTGAGTTTGAATCTACTCTGGATTTTACCCAAAAGGAATTGAGCTCATAACTGGCTCTTGAAAAGTTTGAATATATATATATATATATATATATATATATATATATATATATATATATATATATATATATATATATATATATTAATTTTTCTAAATTATTATAGAATTGCAAAAGAAATAGTTTTAATCCCTTCAACTCTTATTTAGATTAAAAAGGATGCATTAAATAAAAATTTACCTATTTATTAACAACATGAGAATATTGAGACTAAAACAGTCGTGAAACAAATTGAGATTTTACATCAAAGTGGAGTCGAGTAATTTCTCAACCCACCATCATTTATTCCCGAATTTTTCTAATCCTCTAATACAGTTGAGAGATATGTATACACTAGAGGTGAAAATACGATATTTTTCTAGGTTTAAGAATGAATGAAGAAAATAGCTAGAAACAATTTCATTACAAAAAACTCAAAGTTTTGGGAAAGTTGATGGGAAACAGGAAAAAGTTCTCCCTTTCGATTCTTCGATTCAGATAAAATGAGGATAATAAGTGAAGATAAGAAGATAATAATATCAGCTATTTTTCTAAAAAAATCATATTTTTTTCTTAAACTGTAACCAAATATGATTTATTAAACTCAACCAAACTCAAAAAAAGAAGCGATTTTGTGTTTTCATTGTAGGGACGTTGTTCTACTAATCTAAAAAAAAAATTAAGAAGTGGATAAATAAATAGTCTTTTGAATTTAAATGGCCAATAAAGCTTTTAAGACGCAAATATAAGTTTTGATTCTTATGAATTAAAATTTAAAAAGAAAATTGACTTTTTATTTAAATTTGTGTTTTTATGAAAACTTTTATGTAGGCTTGGCTAAAAAAAATTCTTATATGATTCAAACGGAAAAAATAATATTTTAAGTATTTTCATATAAATGTATACACACTATTTTTATGAAAATAAATTAATTTCAGATAAAGGATCCTTTTAGAAACATGTGCCAAATACTCTGATCTGCCTTGCGTAAGTTGTCTTTCTTACAATTCTGAATACTGCTTTCAAAACATCGACATGATTCATAATTAAAAATTTTAATGAGACCATCATGGCTATTGTTTGCGAAATCAGATAATGTAGTCCACCAATCGGACTTTGACCCCAAGACCTTTTGCATATTAGGTGCTTATTCTGCATCCGAGATATTGATAAGATCAAATTTAAGTACGATTCACTAGTATCACATTTTTACTGAGTTTGAGAAGAATCTTTGTTGTTGTTGTTAGCTCGAACCTTCAATGTAGTTTTGTCAAATTTTACATTCAAAGAAAACTTTATTATTTATAATTTGTGCAAAGAATTTTTTGAAACATTAAATAATGGGTTGCAATCCTGTATTGGAGGCAGTCCTCTTCTGTGGAATCCAAAACAGTAATCAAGTATCTACAGCCACATAAAATTTAACTTAAAGATTATTTCTGAATCTTTCCATTCATATATAAAAGGCACTGTGTGTTTTTATCAATTCTACTCTTCTAGTTATACGTGAAAATGAATGCATAATGGAAAACTCCTGATGAAGCAAAGATCCAGACGCATCATTATGATAATCACCACCGATTTGCATATCTACCTCCGTTAAACGATAGGAAACGCCATTAACTACTTTAGAAAAATCGCTCCCTTTTTCCCCAGAGGGAAAAATAAACATTTAAGTCAGAATTTATGACTTTGCCACTAATTATTTCTTTCACACAGAAAGCGTTAAGGTTAGAATTTTGAGCTGAAGTTGAATAAACCGCAGATCCTGAGAATAAAGCTTTTTTAAGTGGGTCAGTTTCTTTTTCCTCCGATTCATAATCGGAATTTGATTGATGGAGTAATTTTGAAAGGTTCAATACTCTTTCTTAATACAACGCCAGTATGCTTTGGAAACGATTCCTTAAAAGTATTTTAAACGATAGTTTCATAAAGGAGAGATTGAATATGGTATAAATTATATGAAAGTAAATGGTATTAATCTATACAAAGGAGAACTACTTATTAATATGTAGTATGGTTAAGATATATCGTTTTGCTTTTATTGCAATACATTAATACCTATTCCTTTAAAAAAAATTCTCACAAAATGCTGAATGGAATTTCTTTTAAACTTTTAATTTATACAAATTGAAATGTAATATGAAAGAACTTTTAGATTCCCTTGGAATAATTAGGTTCTCCTATACTGGATTTCATGTGAAGAATAAGTGGAGAGTCTAGTTTAGCTTATTAATTTTTTTTTTTTTTTTAATATTTATTTTCAAACAATTACATCAACTTACATCTTATCTTCTAAAACGATATAGAAATTATAGAATTTAAATTCTTTTACAAGTAGTGTACTTTTTGTACAAGGTATACATATTTTTTAGTAAATTGTTTTATCTTTCCAGTTAGATTTTTAAGAATAAATGGTTGCACTAACCCGTTCTCTAAATAACTGTTTACTCCCACGTATTTTATACACATTTATCATAAAAAGTTACTTTAGCGTAGTATTTTAATTTTGTAGGTGTTGATCACCTTATTTTTAAATAGTTTTATCCCTCCAAAGGGTTTTGTTAAATATACAGGTAATTTAAATACTGATTTTTTTTTAATTTTATATTTTTAATTAGCGAAACAAATTTTAGCTATGTTAAAGAACGATTCATAAATTTTAAAAAAAAATTATATGTTTTATAAAAACACTTCTTATGGATATGGTTCTATTTTATCCTAAGTCCTTGGTATCTAGACTGATTGTGACTTGAGCTAGTTCATTTGAGGACCCACAACCTATTCAATGACTCAATAACGGAAATACAACATTTATTTTCCAGCTTGTTCCGTGAACAGCAATCAGTCGGTAATAAACAATATGGGAGCACTAAAATATAAATTAGTTGCACTCTCGTGCAACTAATTAGAATAAGAATTTCACCGATAGTGAGCTTCACCTCTAGTTAGTTGTAAATCAAGACTGGGAAAAGCTATTGATTAACATTTGTTACATGTTACCTGTTGATGGACTTTACTAGTTAAATAAATGTTACCGGTATTACTTCTTAAACTGCGCACTATATTTTAGACAAAAAATAACTTCACATTGAAATCGACACTAAATTAAATGTGGGAAATCGAGAGATACTAGATTTCTATCACTCTCCTTCACCCCGCAGAAGTGTACTAAATTTTCATTCCCTTAATACCCATTTCTGAGTGGAGTTACGTCATTCTGCAATATTTTCTTGGCATTTAACAGCTTACCGTGTTTATGTAACGTACAGTACCCAAAAAAAAAACAGAACGATGGCTATATCTTTTGTTCTACATGTTGAAATAACAAACAAAAGGTACCGTTGTAAATAGTGAAAGGATTTTAATAATTGTATGTAGTTTTTTTTTATCATGAGGGGTCATCTACATATTAAAACAGAACCAAACTTTAAAAAGTTCAATAGCAACCTCATAATATTATTCCATATTTGGATTCAGCATTAAAAAAGAATGCGAAGTACAAAAATTCGTAATTTTCTAATGAATGGTTTGTAATTTAAATGATAAAAAGAAAATGATAAATTAATGTTAAATAAAGAAGTTGGTTTTTTGGCCATAAATACTTAAATAATTAATATATTTCAGGAATTTTTTTTTCAAAGGGTAGTTTGTAAATGGCCAAACATAAATAGCAATCAGCTTTTGAATCAATTTCTTTTTTAATAATTAATTATTAATTAATAAAGCAATTAAAACAATTTTTTGAATAGAAACATATATTTTTTTTTTGCTTTCATTAGATTTAACATGGTCTAAAACCCCCCCATAATTTTTTTCTTTCCATTTTGACTATTAGTTCTCGATTTTTTAGAGAAAATGTAAAAAACGCTCACTTTAAGGGACCGTTAAGTAGACGACTTTTGAAAACTATCAAAGATTAATTCAAGGTAAACTAGAGGTGTGAAAAATCGCATAACGTTCAGTTATCGTATAACCGATAGTTTAAAAACTAAGAAACACGCTTTAATAGGAAAGTGAACTAAAAAGTAGAAGATAATTTTAAATAAGAATAGTGATTAACAAGAAATATTTATTTTATAGTAAAAAAGCGTGGGGTGCTTGATGTCAATTTTTGTAAATATTTAATGACAGATATTGGTAAAAGTAGAGTCATTATGAAAACATCTTAATAAGCACCCCACGCTTTTGTACGATAAAATAAATATTTCTTGTTAACCACTCTATTCTTATTTCAAACTTATTTAAAATTATCTTCTACTTTTTAGTTCACTTTTCTATTAAAGTGTGTTTCTTAGTTTTTTAATCTATTGATTATTTTCTACTTTTTAGTTTGATTTTCTATTAAAGCGTGTTTTTTAGTTTTTTAAATTATTAATTATTATTTCTGAAAACTAATATATTTTTTTTTCTTTTGTTTAATTTGCTTTCTTAAATTCCATTTATTTAAAACAACATTTTTAAGCAATTTCAATAAGTTATCTTTTAAAAATTTTACTGAATCATGTGACTTTTTCATTTTATAAATAATTTCAGCGATCTAGTTACATTTGTGTTTATAGTGAAATATTTCTGTAAAATATTCATGCTTTGCTAAATACTGTTTACTAATACCTACATTTAATATTTATTAATTTTCTAATCATCAGTAGTATTCGTTATATTTCTGCAATTACAGTTTTCGATATTTTATTTATTTCGTGTGAAGAATGCACATCTTTAATGTTGTAAATAAATTATGTTACTTTTGCGTTTACTTGCTATTTTTGTATTAATCTTAAACATGACACTATAAATCCAAGTAGTTTCTATTCAATTTTAGACTAATACTTGTATTTTTTTAATTTTCGTGAAACGCGCCACATTGACCGTTCTATTTCTCCCGCTGTGAAGAAGTACCTTAAAAATACCTTTCGTTTTATGGAAATTCTCCCTGAAGATCGGTCAAAAAATGGTCGAAATATTTTCGCTCATATGTGACGTGTTTTTCAACATAATGCATTGAAATTTGGTATATAAGGTAAATGATGTATTCTGAATCGAATGAAGTGATAAAAAAGAAGGGTTCGTATTGAAATTTTCGAAGATAGCGTTACTTTTACTTAGTAACCGGTCCCTCAAGAAAAAAAATTGCATCAGATATATAGAAAATCGTAAGCAAAACATTTGGGTGCAAACCGTAAGATTCTACGATAATTAGAACCGAAGATATAGCCATCGTTCTGGTTTTTTTTTTTTTTGTTTTTTGTTTTTTGCTTACTGTACAAGTAAAATAATTAGCAAAACAGCACAACACAGTAAAATGCGGCTTCAAGAAGCGAATTTCAAGCTCGTTGCTGTTTAGGTAAATCACTTTTAATTTTTTTTTTTTAAATTGCCATAATAATCATTTTATAGTCAAAAGAAAAAAATAGGTGGTAAAAACTTAGAAATTTCAACATTTAAAAATAAAGAACCCTCTTCGCAATACAGTAAAATGTGGCTATAAGATGCGCACTTCAAGCTCATTACGGCACGGGTTAATCATTTTTAATTTTAAAATATTGGTCACAAAAATGTTTTTATAGCCAAATGGGAAAAAATTGGGTGGTGAGAAAAAAGAATAAATACATATATACATTGTGTGTATATTGGAAAACTATCAGAAAAAACATCTTTGACAGTATATTGAGCTACCAAATGTGACACTTCTCAATATAGATTCATATACAAATAAAATCTAAGCGCCGTCGCCAAAGAAGGCGCTCCCTGCACTACATCGCACATTCGAAAAACGATATCAAGCGATATTGCATTGTAATATATCTTTGTGACAAACACCCTTTAATAAAAATAGCGTCTTCCTAACTTATTACTTACAGAAATTGCCCATTATTATTGCTTATAGTGTCTCACTAAAAGACACCAGAAATCATATTTCGTCTTCGACTCTCAAAAGACTTACTCTGCCTCCCTGAAGTCTATATTAGATTCCGATCCACAGCAGAAAATTCAATTTCGTACTTTTCTTTTTGGGCTGAGGGTACTTCTTCTTAGGATGGTGAGGAAAAGGAAGAAATTCCCACACTCTACAAATCTCCCGCATAGTTCCTTGTTTTCCGCCGGCATGGTATTACACGAGAGTGTTCCTGAAGACTGAAACTGGAGTAAGTCAATAAAATATGCTGTTCAATTGGTTCTCAATTCTTTTTGTTTTTTAATTCTTTATGATTAGATAATTATTAAGACAGTGGGGAAATATAAATTTCTTTGGTTTGTCATTCAATAATATTAATTTCTACACTAATAAATTTAATTTATTACTGAAGTATAATTATCAAGTTTTTTTTTTTTTTTTTTTTTTTTTTTTTAATCTTGTGCACGTCTTATGGTAGCCAGGTTTCCTTTAGATATGACAATATCAGGTCAAACAAAGAGTGCTAGACGTGTTATTTATTTATGGTTGTTTTTATCTCTTTTACCTGTCTGACTTCCCGTCACCCTATTATTTGGCTTTTCTAATGCTTTTCTTGGATAAAGGGACTTGCATAAATATAAGGCAACCTTTATATGAGGAAAATATATTTTTTTTTAAAAATAGGTGGGTTTACTTAATTATTTTAATTGCTTTAAAACTGCGAATCTCAATGAATAGTATTCATTCTCAGTGTAATCTTTTTTTCCGATTTCTGAAAATAAGTTAAAATATTTTGACCTTTGAAAAAGTCTTTCACAACGTCATTTTGTAATAAAAAAAAAATGAAAGTCTTTTAAAATTAGCCTCCAACCAATACCAATATTCTCATAAATAATACATTTTCAGTTAACGAGAAAAACAGGATGATTAATCATTTTCCCAATAATCTGAGGTAAAACGTGTATTCAACAAATTCAACTAATTAATTGTATCTTTTTCCGTTCTTAAACATATAAGGATGATTAAATAGTAACATGAGTTTTTAAAAATTAATAATAAAAGTATATATGGGAAAAGGAAGATGCAGTTTCGACAGATATTTGGAAAAAATACAACTTTTGACAGAGTATGCATTAAATTATATATTAAGGGTTAGCTGACCACACCCCACTGAAAAAACATTAGTTCCCATATACCTACAGCACCATCTGTTGATATAATTTTCTTCTTTAATGAAAAAAAAAATCATTTTTTTTTCTAAATATTTTTAAGAAATCAGAAATGTTTATGAATTAGTATTTTTATAAGTCATCTTACTTCTGGATCATCCTTTATAAGTGTGAATGATTAAAAAAAATGTGAAATTAAGTGCTTCCAATTAAACTTACACCAGTTTTCCCGAAAACTACTAGTACAACACATGAAATAAAGGCTTAAGTGAAATATAAAAAAATAATAATAAACACATCTCTTGTAAATTTCTGGCCCGCGGGAACTGTACCGTACCGTTTGTTCTCGTTAACTTAGGCGCAAACAAACTTACATAAAAAGAAATCAAAGAGTAAATAAGCTCTAAAAGAACTCCCCTTTCTGTCACTGTGCCTTGTTTTTCTCTCTTACTGTGCACCCATGGGAGCGTAAGAGAGTAAATCTTAACATTGCAGCCCAGAAGTACTTATGCACGCAAGAGATAACAGTCTTTATAGTAACTGGACTCCAGAAAGACCATCTGCTCTCCTTCTTTTAATTGGATTCCGTATTAATATGCAATATGCTCGTTGAGATAGGAATAAAGGTGATACAGAAATTTGTGTTATTTTTTAAGTAAGAGATTTTGTGAAAGGCTATAAGAATATTTGAATGTATGGAAAGGGACTCACCAATTTAATTCTCCAATAACAAGGGAATAAACTTTTATCGAAGAAAATGCTGACAAAAACATGCTGTTTGAGTCTAAGGTACCAGGAAAGGTAAAGTGAATCTCAATGTTACGTTTAGTGAATCTCAATCTAGACAAAATATTAAAGAATGTTTTGTTTATATTCTTCCAAGAGATAGTGATTATTTATTCTCAAATTTTGCATATAAACGCTTTATTGGTACATAAATTTTACATAAAATAGCTTATAAAAGCTTTATTGGTATATAAATTTTACATAAAATGGCTTATAAAAGCTGTAGTATAGTAAGCATATAAATAAAGAAATATAAATACAATTATTTGCAAAAAAACTTTTAAAATGACATTAATTAAAATTTTCCTGTATTATTATTATTAATATTATTATTATTATTTTTTTTTTTTTTCAGAATCTATAACGGTCATTTTTAAATTAGAAACAAAAACTCGGTGATTTAAATTTTTATGAAAGGGTGCCGGAAATTTTCTGACTAAATGACGATTTTTAAATCAATCTATTTACCCTTTCAAGTATGGTATTAACCTATTAAAAAAATTAATAAATTATCCTTTTTTTCAAAGTAAATTTTCGCAACTTTTTTTCTGTTAAATTCTTTACTATTTAAATACTTCTATTTATTTTTATTGTATTAGAATATATAAATTCCTCCAACAAATATGCGCGTATAGGTATATCAGAAACGCTCTTCTACTAAAACTTAGCTTAAATCTTGAAAACAATTATCACTCTTATACATCCAGGACTGCCAGTGATAGATAAAACTATTTCTACAGTCGATACGAAACTTTTTTCTGCTATCTCAAGGACAATATCATTTTTATCAGGAAAATATCATTTTTAAACTGGAAAAAAAATTATTTTTATCAAAGAATTGCCAATAAGAAAGCTTATATAAAATAATAATAAAGTGTCGTACATAAAATTAAGTTACAAAAATAAAATAACAAGTGTTTAACATAAAAAAGTTTAAAATTTGAAATAGCAGATAACAGATAGTTTATTATTTTTAATCTGATACTAGAGATATTCTAGCTATGTATCTGAAAACCATTAACCCTATAATAAATAATACAAATATACATTAACTCATTTTATTTGTTTTTCATACGCAGAAAACAACAATCTGTCTAAAAACACCTGACAGGAATCAACGAATCAATAGTCTAATCCTATAATTCCTCACATCGCAAATATATCAAGAGAAGTATTCACCTCCCCCTCCACTAAAAACACATTTTTAACGCCAACATCAAAAACATTGTTAGCAGAAGTCAAAATACGAAGTCAGATGTAAACCTCATCCGACAGTGAAACCTCTGTTATCTCCCCCGACTTATGATTAACCTGTCAGTCTTTGAATGTGTCCCCCCGCCCCCTAGCACAGAATCATTTCCTCAAAGCCTCTCTTGACATATCTAATGAGATGTCGCTGGCTTAAGTCAACGGAATCAGAAGATCATTGGAGAAGACAGAGCTGTCGCTGGTCCTGGCAAGCCCAGCCATGCGTTGCGCCACCTTGTTAGCAGATAATATTCCGATGTGGCTTTGGTTCAGAGGAATGCATCAGATGTCAAATATTTCGCAGTATTTGTTGAATGCTCTTATATGAATAGTTTAGTGTCTAAAAGTAAATCTCCATGTATAAGGTCGATTTCTCTTTCATAGTTTTTGTTGTCTTGTGTTTTTATTTCTCTTAAATAGATAAAAACCTATTTAACACCAGTACTATGTGTGTCTGGTAGTTTCCTCTAAATGTCTCATTTATAAACAATTGGAATGTGTGTTCTTACACATGATTAGTTTTTCGATCTTAGCTACCAACTCGAAAGACCTTATTTTCAGGCAGTAATACCATAGATCGTTGACGCATGCAGATTTCAAAATTAATCACATGTAAATTTAATTTTCAAATCTAATATAACTTAGTGAGATAAATCCCAGTTTTTCAAAACTAATACTTTTTCTGTAACTCTGATTTTGTATGTGAATATGTATTTGACATTGGAATAGTACAAAAGAAGAAATGCGCAGAAATACGAGCCCATTGGAAATTTTAATAACGATTGGTGGTAATTTCTACCTTCCAATTCAAAAACCTAATAAATCCATTCGTTCCATGTAACCTCCAGAAAAAAGGGTGTTCTTACGACAATAAATTACTTTTTTAATCAAATAGTGAAAGTAGATGATACGGGTAAAGTAAAGGGAAAATAAGAAAAAGACGTAAATATAAGATATAGCCACAGTTGTATCTCGTCAAGTGTAAATCTAACGAACAGTACGTTATTCATTTGAGAAACAATATCGTGAAGGACGAGAACTTTATGATAACTTTAGAAAGGGTTGTTCTTCATTAAATATGCATATTTTCTTTTAAATTCTAAAAATAGGAATGTGTCTTCCATGTCCTACTTATATAAATATTTATGCCAGATATTGTAGAATAAGACATTTTATTATAACTCCTAGCATCTTTGTACAGTCTCATACAATTTTACATACGATAAGTAATGTTTGAGAAAAAATTGTATTAGATTTTTTGTCACATGTAGTTTTTTAGTTGTATTAAATTACTTGTTAATATTAGTCTGCAATTTTGTCTCATGGTCAACTCTACGAACAATCCTTTCAAAGTGCAAAAAATGTTCATCAGTAGGTTAAATAAATAAACTTTTCGTGCCTAAAATACTTACGCTCCCAAAAGAAGGTCTTAAATCCCATGTTAATCATTTTAATTAACCAAATGGGTCTTCCCTAATACAAATATCAAAAAGCATAAAAACTACAAAATAATCGAACCGAAATAACTGCTAAAAATCACATCTTAAATCACTGATGCGAGACCAACCCTTAAATGAAATCCCATGCAACAAATTGAAAAAAAAGGGAAGAAAACTCTAGTTTTAGTGTCAGAAATAAATATTCATTAGATAGAGAATAGATTGTTCCTTCTTTAAAAGCGACAGATTGAAAAGACAAAAGAATCGAAATGAACGAAAATAAAAGATTGGCGAAAGTAAACATTCCGCTGCTAACGCACATTAAGAGATTCACAAACTTGCAAAAATGCAAACCGTTTTCAATATTTTAACACGAGGTTTAGCACGTAATACCGGAATGAACTGAAACTCTTCCCCCTAATGGTTTTGTAATGCTTTTCCCATGTTTCATTAAATCTAGGTATTTGCCATTTCCAGGAGAACGCTTTGAAATTGAAAGTATGTTTGCCCACTTCGTCATGGATATTTTGTTTGAATTTCTCATTGTCTCTTTGAGAGAAAATGGCGCATTTTTTACGAGCAGTTAAAATTCTTTCTGTAGTTAAGGCTGGTTAATGTGCTTTTGAAAAGATATTATTATTTTTTAAGCATTCAAAGATTTATTTTCATTCAGAATTAGTTATATCAAAGTATTCTCCAGAAAAGAGTAAAAGTTTTGATTTAATAAGTTTAAACAAATATCGCAGACCTCTATCAGCTCACACTCCTATGACAATCCAAAAAATACCATTTTATTTAAAGGATCAAGTGGACTTGGTAAGACTTCCATGTCTTGCTAAGTGACTTATTAGGAGATTGAGAGCAATTCGATTTACCAAGAATGCCTTTGAAGATAAAGTGACAAAAGGTTAAGAACCATAAAAAGTTTAAATCAAAATCAAATAGTATTGACATTGAGTGAAATGTAATTTTTTAAGGTTGATTTACTTTTTTTATGGCCCACAGAGTGGTGAAAACTATTTTACAAACTAGGTGTCTTTTCTTATTTTTCGGTTTCATTTTTTGTAAATTTCAATGACATTTTCCAAAAAGAATTTTATATAGGACTAATAGAACCCAATTTTTCCATGTGCATTTTAGCTATCAAAAACATTCATGTATTCCACATTTCTAACTTTTGATCGCATTTCAACCCCTGAAAATTGGTTTATCAAAATCGAAATACCTTACTTTATCTGTGCTTGCTCTTGTTGACATTTGTTCCAAATTTTATAATTGTAATAATATTGGAAGTGGGGCGATGAGGTATTCGTACGAAACGTTTCAACTACTTTTCGACTTTTTAAAATTAGTTAAACAAGATCCGAATGGCTTATTTATCTGTGCAAATTCCCTTGGTTCCAATTTTCAGACATGTGACTATATTGGAAGTGGGACATTTGAATATCTCTCATTTTGAATGTTTAGACTCTTTAAGGTCCTTTAAACAATTAATCGAGATTGGAATAGATAACCTTATTGACACTTGTATCTCACTGCAGAGTTATGACTTCATTGGAATGGGAGCATTGTGCTATTTTTCGTATCGAACGCGTCGACCCCTTTTCTCCGCTTAAAAAATGGTTAATCGAGGTCGGAATAGCTAAAATTTTCTATGTTTGTATTAGATGACATGCGTTCCAAATTTAAGAGTTGTGACTGTATGTGAAGTTTGTCATTTGAAAATCCCTCGCTACGAGCGTTTGATATCTTTTCGACTCCTTAAAGTTCATTAATCGAGATCGAAATTGTTTACTTATTCTGTTTATCTTAGTTGACATCTGTACCAAATTTCAGAGTTTTGACTGAATGAGAAGTGGGTCATTTGAAAATCCCTCGTTTCAAACGTTTGACTCCTTTTTGACTCTTTAAAGTTAGTTTATCGAGACCAGAATAGCTTACTTTTCTATATTTCTTCTTGTCAACAATTTTTCAAAATTTCAAGTTTATGAATCTATATGAAGTGGGAGAATTAGTTATGAGTGAGCGAGTCTGTAGTCAGTGAGTGAGTGAGGACTTTATCTTTTATAAATAGATGTATAGAGATTAGAAAGGATATTAAATTGATAAAAAATCTTATGGAGTAGATTAACAATATAAAATTAGATAATATAATAGCATACAAGTACGTCATACAGTGTAAAAATACAAACTTTAAGACTATAGACGTTTTTCTTTTTAATTTTTCTATAAAACATTTAACAGCTATAGAAACGCTCTTAGAACTTCTGCTGACATATTTACTGATAGTACAAATGTAACCATTATAAAAGGAAAATATTACAAAATCTAGAGTTTGCAATTTGAGGAATACCATTCACTATTTTTTTCTCTATTTCTTCCAAATAGCACCAGTTCCAAAATGTACCTGAGTTAAACGACAAAACTTTTATGAAAATATTTTCAAACGTTCGTGTCTTCAATGCAAAGTCTCAGAATGGACAATTTTCTAAGGTATTTCGTTGAGTAGTACCATAATGTGAATTCAATAACTGAAAGAAGACAGACATTGAAATAGTTTGGAATAAAATCCTTTCAAGCACGGTTTTTTTCCCTCTGAAAATGATGGATAAGAATCTGTGTAGCCTTTTATCTTTGTATCATAGTTAATTAAATGTTTATAGATGATTGAAATCTGATAAATCATTTTCAAATACTCTATATAGACTTGCGACGGTATTGACATATTTATTTGACAGATGGATAAAAAAATTATTGATAAAAGAATTACTGTGAAACAAAAAACCACAGCAATATTAATTTATTATAATGAATTTACACTAATAAAAACAGTTGTAAAAATTTAGGACACTCATTTTTTTAATAAAAATATTAAATTTCCCCAATCTTTCATAAACAAATCAAAGAATAGCTAAAATTGAAAAACTATTTTCTAAAACCACAAAAGGAACACTTCAGTTCAAAAACGAACAGTAAAAGAATGTGTGGGTGAAACGCCAAGATAATCGATATTTGTCAATATTTCCTATTTTGAGAGCGAACACCAACAAATATAACTATTTTGTTTTGAAGATTTATTCCAGCCCAAATTTCGAAATCATTTTCTTCGTGAGGCTAATGCCAAAACTAAAACAAACTTTAACCTTATTAAGACATCGAATACAGTTCTTCGAAACATTCTTTCTTCGGGAAAACCGGGAGTAAAGATCAACGGGTCGATTTATTGGGAAAACGTGTTTTCCCGTTCAACTGGATATACTTATTTTTTCCCACTGAAGTTGCGGATTTTACGAAACAGCTCGGAAGGTCTGAGGCAGCAAAAATTTTATTTAACATCTTCCTGAGCAATTTGATGACGATGAAGCTTTCTGTTTATTGAATGAATCGATATCAAACGATCAATTATTCCTTCTGATAGAAATGGACACTATTGTGCATTTTTTTCCATTACCGAATGAGAATGATTTTGACTTATTGAAATACTATAAAATATGTACATGTGAATATTCAATTAGTAAATACGATCCTAACAAATGGATTTTTGAAGGATTTTGGGCCAAGCGGATCGAAAACTTAACAAAGATTTCAAAGGATTTCAAATTCATGAAATAGAATACATTATAAGTTTCTTTATTCATTTATTTGCTTAGTGGGTAAATCAATATCGCAACGGAAACTGATTATTGGTGATATAAAAAATCTTTCAAGTCGGGTTTGTGTAACGTATAACTGTCCCCAGTATAATCTGTCTTACACGCGGTATGGTGGTAAATGATATTTTCGTTAAATGATGAGTACGAACGTTTTTGAACGAAAAGATGTTTTCATTCAAAGATGTTCGGTATATCCTTTTTGACTTTGATCTCTGATTTTGGTTCTGACTTTGGTATAAACTTCTTATATCAAACCGAGGGGTGATAATAGATTTAGTTAACTCAGTATCATTCAAAAGTTTTGGTAAAACGTAGAAAGAGTGTGAGTCATAAATAATTTAATCAAAACATAGTTTGCAGAAGAGAATCCATTCAAAAGTTTCTAGAACATCAATGCAAATGAAAATGCATGCAAAATGTTCTACAACTTACCGAATAATTAACATATGCTGCTATATTGCAATTTTAAATTACTATATATTAACAAAAGTTTTGAACGTCGTCTTTAGATCATTACTATCATCGAATTTGTAAATTCTTCATAGAATGTGTTCTGGTAAATTCTCATAGAAAAAGGGCGTTATTTAAAATGTTTTTTTAAACTTTCTTAAAACCAAATAACACTTCAAATTCAAAGAATATAGCAGTTGAATAATCCTATAGTTCTTTCAATAGCCAACAAAAAGTTCGTCAACAGTCGATGGTATAATAGGTAAGTACCTAAAAAAGTGATATACTTAACCCTTTTAACCGCAGTAATATTTCTTTCTAGTTTTAAAGTCATAAAAACTTAAAGATTTAAAATAACAATGGTGTACATCAAATAAGTAATAGATCTAAAATAAATTTCGTAAACAAATAAATAAAATTCCAACAAAAACATATCTGTAAAAAGACACCAAGTTCTTCCTGCAATCGTCAAGACGCTAAAAAAAATGAGATCTAAAGTACAGTCAAGTTTAACGTTGGGGTAAATTACCAACATAGAAAATTTAAAGAAGATAATTTGAAGATTTTAAAAAGAAATTTTCTTCTCCTTTATACGATTCAATCATAATGGGCTTAAATACCAAATTGCAAAAAATTTTGGTGGCACTTGCTGTTACGTATTCTGGAGCTCTTATTTGTTGTGTTGGTGATGTGATGTGTAATAGCCAAAGCGCATAAACATTTTTAGAACTGGACATTTAGACCTATAAAGGTTGAATTTCAACAAAGAGAAGACAATATCTAGTTTAAAATATCACTAATTTTCATAACTAGTAATTTATAAAACGTTAAACTTGGCTGTACTTTAGATCGCAACACTTTTCCCGGTCACTGTAATTGCATGAAGAACTTGATGCCTTTTTACAGAGATGCTTTTGTTGGGATTTCTCTTTACACAATGTCAGTAAAAGATAACTATAAAGATACTATGCATAATACAATGTTCATTTAAGATAAAATACAATCACTTTATCAGCTCTGAGATGGCTCATAGTGATTCACAATAACATTTTAATTCAAAAGGTAATTTTACTGGATTAATCATAAAAAAAAATTACACCGGAAATAAATTGTCAGACATCAGAGGTAATCCATGTATTTTCTCTCCATGTATTTTCCATCCATGTATTTAACTGAACCTGGAATTTTTTGGTTTAATAATCTAAAAAGATAAAAGGCAATATAAACCGAAAATAAAACTGAAACTGAAGATAATTAAAATTAAGCATATTTTTATGAAATTAAAGTTGTACTCTTTTACTTTGCATTTTTATTGAATACTCATTTAATGTACTTCAATGTTTACTCTATCGAATTATTTCACAGAAGCGCATCCAAATTCTTTTGTACAAAACTTTAATCTGAGGCAAATCCATTCTATAGTTTTAATAGCTTTCAGAAAAGAGCTAGTTTTACAAAAATTGTTAAATTTTTAATTAAACCAATGTATTCAATTCTGGTATGTTTTCTTAAAATATAATTTCAAACAATGTTTTCATTAGCATATAATCCTTGAACTAAAAAAATTAAATAAGCCACTGTTTAATATTGTATTAAACAAAATTGTTATCTTATGATTATCTCTAACAATTAGATTGTACCATTTTGTTAATTTATACAACAAACTCTTCCAATACTAATTCACATTTTTTAAGCACCTATATCTACTACTTAGCAGTTTAAAGTAATAAACACATTTCCACAAGCTTTATTTTATTTAATAAAAGTTTCCATTGTTCTATCTAATATGTTATGTATACAATAAACAGTTTGTTTTCTTTTCATTGTTTTATTTGTAAACATTTATATTCTGAAATATACACTCCCATTTGGTGTTTTATTTTTATAAAATACGCTTTTCTTGATTACAGAAATACGAATGTCATTTTCAGAACCTGTTTAGAATTGTACTTTTAATTTTCTAATCAGAAACATCTGAAATTAGAAGCAAATCACAATTTTTGAACAAATGAAAACATGATTTATTAGGAGAAGTCAGGGGGCATTAATTACAGCGAATAATTAGCAACTCGTTTTCCAAAAAGAATTAATTTTACTCTGCTGTAGCATCTGATTTTTACTCGTGAATAAATAATTGTTTTAAACTCCTAGCTTTATTTTCTGTTACTTTTTAGAAGTTAAATGGTATCTCAAACACGTTTAAATGAATTTTAGATAATAAAAAGATGTAACCAGATGCATTTAATGGTTGAATATTTAAACAAAATACAGGATTCTGTAAAAGGGTTAGAAAAAACTCAAATGTATTGCTTAAACGTTTTCAATTAAATTCACTTTCGAAGTTAAAATGAGGCTTGTTATAAATTATCATTCCATTTTCTAGCAAAAAAATAAAAAAAAATAAGCAAAAATTTCTAGCACGATTCAATGTCAGAAACTTTTTATCGTTAACTTTTAATAAACTGTACTTTCACAGCATAAATGCTAGACTCAGAAAATCGCAAAAGAGCAAACTAAATTGAATTGTAAAAAATATTTTAACAGAATAACTGATGCACATTTTAAAATTTCTGGTTATAGTTGTAAAACACTTTAAAATAATAAAAAAACATTTTCTTTCCTTATTTAATTCATCAATATTCTTAAAAAATTTTAATTTTATGTTTAGTAATTTAAACTTCGTACCATTAAATTTTAACTGCAAATAATAAACATAATAATAACAACCACAATTTATTAGATTAAACAATGTAAAAAAAAAACAAAAAAAACATATATCATGCGATTTTCAAACTAACATAAATTGATTTGTTTGTAAAATACAGTGTTCTTTTAAGAAAATACAGTACACATGACTTATAAAAAACAGTGTTATATATTTTTTCTTATATATATTTCTTTAAATAGATTTGTTAGGTTTGAATCATTTAACCAATATAGATAGCATAATATTTAATAAGTTTGAAACTTTGGTACATCGAGATGGCTGAAAATAACTTTTAAATTAGTTTAAAAGTTGATTTTATTAAAACAAAATGGAACTAAAAAAAATTTGGGACAACAACGATATTTTTTATTGCATCTGAATGCAATAGTTATTTTAATGGTTGATTAGTTTGTGCACTCAACGCTTTATTTTCATGCACAATGATGGTTAATCAGGCCATGACTTTCTGCTTAACGTGAATTCCGAACCACAAAGAACATCCATGCCTAATCCATCCCTAACCCGGGATTCGAATCAGGCACCTTTGGCATGCGAGATCAGAGTGGTAACCACACAGACGTCAGATGTACGTTATTTTAATGTCTGCTCTTCATTTTTCTGATTATTTTTATGTATTATTAATATATATCCGATAAGCAGTTCAAACATTATTTTAATATTTCTATATATTTACTGTCAATCGATACCGTAAACAAGCTTTTTGCATATTCAGTTTTAAATCGTAATACATTAAGTGTTTTGATTGGATGCTGAAGGTAAACAGAAACAATCGTAGGTTCCGTAAAATTAAGTGAAAACATTCAAATCATTTCGAAATTTATTAATTTTTATTTGTATTCTCATGTAAATATTTATTCATTTCCTTTAGTATTTAACACAGAATATCGAATTCCTTCTTTTGATTATTCTTAATTTGTCTATTGCTTTTGTCCTATGTATCACTCTACATATTATTTGGTCTAGGATTTGAATGCATTTTTGTGATAAACGTTTTTCTATTTTTTCTCTAACAATTTTACGCCAGAAGCCTAGAATTTAATTAGCGATTTTATTTCCTTGGTGGTTTATTTCGGTTGTGATTTTGAAATTGGTATGGGAGCAACAGATTACTTTTCGCTCTGCGTACTAAAAAAAGTTTGAAGAATACTCAACGTTTTCAGTACAGATGTAGTATAGGACATTTCTTTGCCGCGATTTTATTTAGTGTTTTTTCTCAGATAAAACTAGATTTTATCAGAGTTACGGTGTTTTCGATTTTGACGATTTTTCTGATCGCCAAATGTCTTATTCTACGTATGTTCTACTTTTTCTTAAATATAAACTTCAATGTTCTCCAACTGGTCCCCAGCAGCGTGGGACCACTCAACTAATAATATACATTATTATTCAAACAGCGCAACAAACTTAATTTGGCATTTCTTCAAAGCATTAAAATATATTTCGTAACATCCAAAATGATCTGATTATTTGAATTACTATGGTAGCTGATAAAATAATTCATAACTACATTGTTGATAAATATTTTTCAAAGCAAATTCTTTCAAAGGGTATATTTTATAGGTTTATTAGTATTTGGGTTCCCCTAACTGTTACAAAGATATGATCTTGGTATAAATCAGAACGAATATACTCAAATTAATTAATAAAAGGAAAAAAAGAACTATTAAAAACAGGAAATTAACGCGGAAGCAGTATAATAATTACTAATATAAAATACGAAGGATGGCCAGAAAACTTGGGAGAATACAAAAAACATATGGGTGCACAAAGATAGTAAGCAAAATTAGATTTTTTTTTTTTCAATCTTACCTTAACTAAAACTAGAGCATTAGGAATTCAATTTCAGGACGTAGACGTGCTATATATTTGTGCCATAGAATTTATGGTGAAGGATATATAGTCCAGTCATTTTAGGGGAAAACATCAAAAAATTGCAACAAAAGGTTTTTTTTGCGTTTTCCGCCTCAAAAAAATATCCCGAACAACATATCAAAAGTCTAGAAAAATCTAAGGTGCAAAAGACCATCATCTTGAATTTGTTTTTGTAATCAGTAAAATGCTTATAATTAATGCTACAGGGCTCCGATTTCCCTCAAATATGTACCAAAAGAAAGGGTTTTGAATGCTTAATCTATCAACTAGAAACAAATCCTATATAAATAACTTTTGATAGTAATAGCTTTAAAAATACTTTTATTTGCTTGTTTTGATTGTAGTTCAGTAATTTTAGAGCTAAAAAAAGGCAAACATAAAATAAATTGCAGCAAAAGAATTTTTCGATTCATGAAAATGTCCTTAACAACATATCAAAAGTCTAGAAAAATATAAGTAATGGAAGCCCACCATATTGTCCATTTGCGCCATCTTAAATTTTTACTCGTAATAGTAAAATGTCTATAATTAATGCTACAGGGCACCGATTGAATTTAAATATCTACCAAATGAAAGCGCTTTTAATGCTTAACCTTATCAAGTAGAAACACATTCTATTAAAACAACTTTTTGATTGTAATTATTTTAAGAGAAACTTTTATTGGATTGTTTTGATTACTTATTGAATCACAAATACATAACTTTTACAAACAATTCGACTGAAATCACAAAATGTAATGTATTTTATAAAATTTTTAAAGATGGAAATCAAAAAATACTCATACCAACTTTAATATTTTAAAGTAGAAGCAGTTTGATGCAATTTATACCAAAAAAGAAGGTAATGATATGACATAAAAGAAAATTAGTTTTCATTCGACTTTTTCGCAATTATTTCAATTGAACACCAAGGAAATAGTTTAAATGATTTAGTCCCAATACTTGGGGATTTACATAATGAGGGGAAATTTTGTGGATGAATTGATCATCATATGACACAATTTGGCCTGAATGGAATTTTAAACGAAAGTTTTTCAGCTATACATTGGTCTATATGCTTAGTAAGAGGCAGTAGCACAACTTAGAAGAGGACATACATTTTTAGATGTGCTGCCTTGAATACATTAGCAATTACAGAGGCTTTAGAAGTATCACTGCCACTTCAATAGATAATTTTCTCCAATTAAAAACAAGCAGACACGTAATGAGTTGCTTCCAAATACAACAGAAATCCGTAAATGTAATTAACCTTACATTTTCTTAGATATGATCACTGTTAGAAAAAAAAATATGCATAAGAAAATATTGTCTTGAATTGATAAAAGAATTTTTGTATTGTATATTATTTGATGTAAGTAATAAAATTGACTCTTTGTGAACAAGTTGATTAGTCGAACTATTAGATTCTGGATTAAGTGCATAAAAATGGTTGACGTTTAAAGAAGTACTTCCAAGCAGAATGCTATGGGAAATGGAATCTGCATTTACTAACACTAAAATATATCTGAATAACTCTGAAATAACTTTGAATAACAACTCAGAATAACTCTGAAATAATTTTCAAACATGATACAATTCATAAACAAAATCGTATACACACCTGAAATATGTCGATAATTCTCACATCCAATCGTGTACAAATTCTTTCAAAAAGATCTACTTGGTTTTCGTCATAGTAATGAGAATTGTGAAATTCTTGCATTTGGCTTTGTTGTATTGAACCGACGACACTAATGAATTGAACCATTATATCGAAACGACATTAATAAACATCACAGGAACAGAACGATTAACTAAAAGAACAGGTATACCAGAAGTACAACGACGAGTTGAGGTTAAATGTATGATTCCATGCACAGATGTTAATAAGGCCATATATGTAATGACTAGTGCATGTGTCACACTCGTTAACAGGACCATAGACAGGGGGAACACCGGGACACCCCCTCCCCGAAATTGTGTGAAATCGTGTTTATTCACTTCCCCTTCTTTTTTTTGTGTAACTTGTTATATGTATTTAATCATATATTCGACAATACCCCCCCCCCCCCGCTCGAAAAAAAGTCCTGGCTACCCGCTTGCTCGTTAAAAAATACTAAGAGGTTTCGTACACCAGGTAAAGAAAAGAACTGAAAACTGCAAAGAAAAGCCTGACTTTTTAAATAACTCACTCTAGATTAACACTAAACTAAACAGATCACTCTTGATCCATTTTTGTGCAGTTAGACATCAGTTCTTATATTTATTAAAACTAAAATTATTTGGTCACTCTATTTATTGAAAAAAAAATCACAGGCTATAACAATGGAAAAGAGGAAACTTCTAAACGCTATAAGAAAGACAACTGCATCACTGGATCACCTACGCTACAAACACTTAAATGAAATGTCGGCTTACAAAAATACAGCCATGCATTTTTACTGTAACTCAAAAATAGTCACTTCCTCTTACAGCAGCTACTATTAAATATCAAAATTTTTTGACTAGTTTCAAACCTAAAAATCACTACTACTTTATGACTTGTTTAGATATTACAAAGATATCAACTTATACCCATAATGACTTGAAATAACTGTGAAAAAAATTGTCAGTTGAAAGAAGTAATTGTGAAAAAATTGTTGAATGAAAATAGATTTTCTTTGTGTTACCACTACATATTTTAGTTATAAATTACATCAAACTACTATTTTTAAATATCAAAGTTAGTGGTATGAGTAGTTTTTAGCTTTTATGATTAAAATTTTTATAAAATGTTAAACATATTTTGTGTGTTTATTCAAATTGTTTTCAAAAGAAGTTTTATATTTATGATAAATAACAGAAAAAGAAAACTTTAAATTTATGATTTAAAAAGCAATCAAAAGAAACAAATAAAAATACTTTTTAATTCTATTACAGTTAAATAGTTGTTTAAAAAGGGAGTATTTCTAATTGATAAGCTTAATCATTAAAAAACCCTTTCAGTTGGTACATATTTGAAGGAAATCGGAGCCCTGTAGCATTAATTATAGACATTTTACTATTACAAGAGAAATTCAAGATGGTGGCAAATGGCCAAAATGGTGGGCTTCCGTTACTTATATTTTTCTAGACTTTTGATATGTTGTTCAGGACATTTTCATGAATCTAAAAATTATTTTGTTTCTATCTATTTAATGTTTGGTTTTAAGCTCTAAAATGACTGGACTACAATCAAAACAAGCTAATAAAAGTATTTTTAATGAATATTAAAAGTTATTTAAATAGGATATATTTCTAGTTGATAGATTAAGCATTGAAAACCCGTTCATTTGGTAAATATTTGAAAGAAATCGAAGCGATGTAGCATTAATTATTGGTATTTTACTATTACCACAGAAATTCATGATGACGGCCAATATGGCGGCCTTCCACCACTTAGATTTTTTTAGACTTTTGATATGTTGTTCAGGAAATTTTTCTAAATCGAAAAACACGAAAAAACCTTTTGTTACAATTTATTGTTCTAGGTTCGGCCACTTTTAGCCCTAAATTGAATGGACTAATAACAAAGAGTGTTGGTTAGTAATTTGTCTCTCAGTTATAGCAGCAAAGTCTTTCATATCACACAGTACTAATAAAAATATTTTTGTACATTTTTTTTTATAATTTTGCCACAGACCATATATTTGAGAACACTAACGAGCTAATTTTGCCTTTAAAAATTAATTTATTGCAAAAATCCTAATTCTCCAAATTACCCGATTTGGAATTAACTGATTCCATGATTTCAAAATTTTTATTTGCTGTTATATAATATTTCATGGAAATTTTGTAAATGCAGACTTTATCAAAGATTGTTAATAATTTTACATTTTTTCCTATGTAAGCCATTTTTTCTATTAAACTCATAAGGCCGTTTAAACAAAGCTTTTGTTTTAAATAAACGTACTTACTGATCTAAATTTAAGAAAACACTGATATAAATATAAGAAAACAGTGATCTAAAATACTTTAGAATTAAGAAATTCTATAAAACATTTCTTAAAACTGAAATAGATAAGCAGCTAATCAGTTCAATCAGTTTCTTCCGTTCGAGACCTAGAAAAAGGAGAGTATGCCATTATAAGTCCCCGCGAAATGATCTCCCCCCCCCCCCGTTCTCCCCGTCCCTCCCTCTGACACTCGTATTTCATTCAATAGTTCTGAGCTTGACAGAAAATATTCAATTCAAAATACAAACTCCAGTTCTTTAGGGAAGCATATTCATATTTTCTAAAAATGAAGTATTGGGTTAAGTAAAAAAAAATTAAATATTGAGGGTGTTGTTTTTTTCCCCTCCTTTTTGCAGATTTTCTAATTTATATAATTTTACACAAATAAAAGTTAGTAGTTCAAAATCTTCAAGCTTAACTTCAATAAAATATTCATTGAAGTGCAAATTAATGTTTTATTGTTAAAGCTGTATCAATATTGAATTCAAAAGGGATTAAAACATATTTCTCATGTTTGAATTAAACTAGTCGAATCTCACAAGAGTCAAAATTTGCATATATTTATTGTATCTCCTCTTATTCTTTACTACACTTTGACTTCATGATCCTTTACACCCACATCTCGCATGGGTGAACTATTCAGAAACTATTTTAAAACACATTTCTCGTAGTTTGCGAATAAACGTCCATATATCTACACGAGCGTAAGATATTGATTTCACGTAGACCCCACCAGTCTTTTCCATTGCGCCTCAGGTATAAAACTTCCAATAAACACACGCTTCAGATGAGAGTAAAATAAATCGCATCTGCCCACCCTTGCAATTTCTTGACTTTTTTTCTTTTTGAACGGCCACATTTGTTTCGGAGTAGGATCCTTGAATTAAGGAGTTAGATCTAGAACGCTCGGGAGTCTCTTAGCAGTATGAGCTCTTGTTTTCAGCATGGTATTGTTTTATAAAATATGAAAAGAGGTCTTGAAATATGAATGTGAATGGCACTTGAAGTAGGTTTTGTAACATATACTAACTGAAAAACAGAGCAGTGAATTCTTTCAAATTTGTTGAATTTGTTCGAGATAGAATTTTATAGAAACCTAGGTTTGCATTATTTAGTAAGTAAAATATTACTTATTATGTAACATAAAGTTTGAACTATGTTACTATTGGTTTAAAACTATAAAAACTAACTACACGCATGTATAACTACGCTAAAACGTTTGTGATGCTTTTAAGGGTAGAAAATAGCTTTTGGGTAAAAGTAGGCCATACATTTTAAGTAACTTTGACCATCAGGTTTTATCTTTCAAAAGTGAGAAATGACGAAAATATCCAATTTCATCATAAATTTTATTAAATAAACACTTCCAAAAAAAAAATTTCCTCCCGAAACTCAAATGAAAAAATTAATTTTTAACGCTCAATTTGGAAAATAAGGTAAGTAAAACCAATTAACGGTATCATAAATGACTTTATATTTTTAAATAATCTTTATATTAATCCGAAATGTTTTTTGATTGTCATATGTACAAGTTAACAAATTTACACAAAATCAGTCTCATTTATAGTAAAAACAGATAAAACAAATTGCAGAAATGTAGGTTTAATCAATGACTTTAATATAAAAAGTGACTGTAAATCATATTTCTGGAATGCAATGTTCTTATTTATTTGCTGAGGAGCTGAACAATGAATGGATTTTACTCGTATCAAAGGAATTACTTTAAGCAGATAAAAACCTCAATATATTCAATCAAAATATATATTTTGCTCTAAATAGACTTCATGTGTAGAATTATTAATTCAGACAATCGCAAACATTTCATTTTTCCTACTAATAGCATTTGAAGGTGACGTTGCAGTAAGTAAAATCCATTGTTAAAAAATCCATCAATGGATGCTCATGGGGCTTGTCTGTGAAGATGAGACTCTAATCTCATATTTTATTGCTTACTAGAAAGTTGTAAGATACCTAAGGCTATGATGAATTGAAAAATGTTGAACATAACATAAGCAAAATATTTATTAAAAATTAATTTACTTTTTTTTAATATTATGCAAATGAAAATTATTTCTGATTTATTTAAATATACATGAAATGGTAAGGAAATATTTTATTTTTTTTTCCATTTCCTCAAACTCTTACAAAAAAAAAAACTCCTCGATACAATTCCGTCCTCACAGGTTGCCACTTTCACAATAACTGTGAAAGACAATCATGTCGTAATTGGAATTTTCCTTAAGAAATTTTGTGCATGTGAGCGTAACTCAACCAAAAATTTCTCAGAGAATCTTATAAAAAAACATTTTTCCCCTAGGGCAATTCTGTCCTCAACTGTTGCTACTTTCATAATATCTGTGTAAAAATTGTACTAAAGTTGAAACATTCCTCTGAGAATAAAATTCTAGCTTTCTAATCTCCATGTCACGAAAATAGAAATAAATGAAGAGATGTACGAGCATCTAATTAATTTATACAATTACTAGCTATAAATTAAGCCGCTAAGTAGCTATCATTTACCCGTGCTGCGCTACGAAATTTTACCATTAGCATTTTAGCGATCAAAAGACATTCATGTATTCTACACTCCAGACGTTTGCTCCCATTTCGATACCATCAGATTGATTTAACAAAATAAGAACTTTCCTTTGTTGACATTTTTAACAAAATTTATTATTGTGAATAGTATATTGGAAAGAGACATTTGAATATCTCTCGTTTAGAATGTTTAACTCCCTTCAGACCCTTTTTAATTACGTAATCGAGATTTCAATAGTTTATTGCGTTTATGTTTGCTCTTAGTTCTAAATTTCAAAGTAGTAGCTGTATTGGAATTGAGACATTAAGATAATCCTCGTATAATTTCAATGTTGCGTCGACTTTTCATCCCTTAAAAATTCGTTAATCGATATTGGAATAACTTATTTTTTTTTTATATTTGCCCTTTTAACATTTGCACCAAGTATCAGAATTATGGCTACATTGGAAGAGAAACATACGGATATCCCTCGTTTGGAACATTTAACCCCTTTTCGACCGCTTAAAGTTGGTTAATCGAGAACGGAATAGCTTACATTTTCTATGTATATCTTTTTTGACATTTGTACCAATTTTCAGAGTTGGGACCAAATGGGAAGTGGGACATTCGAATATCCATCGTTTGGAACGTTTAACCCCTTTTCGACCTCTAAAAGTAGGTAAACCGAGATCGGAATAGCTTACATATTCTATGTTTGTCTTTGTTACATTTCCACCAATTTTCAGAGTTGTGACCATATGGGAAGTGGAATATTTGAGTTTGGAACATTTAACCCCTTTTCCACTCCTTAAAGTGGATTAATCAAGCTCGGAATAGCTTAACCTTTCTATGTTTGTCTTTGTTGACATTTGTACCAATTTTTATAGTTGTGACTATATGGGAAGTGGTACATTCGAATATCCCTTGTTTGGAACGTTTAATCCATTTTCCACCCCTTAAAGTGGGTTAATCGAGATTGGAATAGCATGCTTTTTCTATGTTTACCATTGTTGGTATTTTTACCAATTTTCAAAATTGTGACCATGTCGGAAGTGGGACATTCGAATATTCCTCGTTTGGAACGTTTAACCCCTTTTTCAACTCTTAAAGTGGGTTAATCGAGATCGGAATAGCTTACTTTTTCTACGTTCGTCTTTATTGATATTCGCACCAGTTTTCGTAGTTGTGACCATATGGGAAGTGGGATATTCGAGTTTAGAGCGTTTAACCCATTTTCCACCCCTTAAAGTGGGTTAATCGAGATCGGAATATCTTACTCTTTCTACGTTTGTCTTTATTGATATTCAAACCAGTTTTCAGAGTTTTGACAATATGGGAAGTAGGACATTCGAATATCCCTCGTTTGGAACGTTTAACCCTTTTTTGACCTCTTAAAGTGGGTTAATCGAGATCGGAATAGCTTACTTTTTCTATGTCTACCATTGTTGACATTTGCACCAATTTTTAGAGTTGTGACCATATGGGAAGTGGTACATTCGAATATCTCTTGTTTGGAACGTTTAACCCTTTTTCCACCCCTTAAAGTGGGTTAATAGAAGTCGGAATAGCTTACTTTTTCTACTTTTGTCTTTGTTGATACTTGCGCCAGTTTTCAGAGTTGTGACGAAATGGGTAGTAGGACATTCGAATATCCCTCGTTTGGAACATTTAACCTCTTTTTCCACCCCTTAAAGTGGGTTAATTGAGATCGGAGTAGTTTACTTTTTCTACGTTTGTCTTTATTGATATTCGCACCAATTTTTAGAGTTGTGACGGAATGGGAAGTGGGACATTGGAATATCCTTCGTTTGGAACGTTTAACCCCTTTTCGACCCCTTAAAGTGGGTTAATCGAGATCGGAATAGCTTACTTTTTCTCTGTTTACCATTGTTGATATTTTACCAATTTTCAGAGTTGTGGACATGTGGGAAGTGGGAGAATTAGTGAGTGAATGAGTGAGTGAGTCAGTGAGGGCTTTGCCTTATATATAGAGAGATCTAATTTTCATATACATGAAAAAAAAATGAAAAGATGCACGCGCATCTAATTAATCTCAATAATTATATGGCACCATTTTACAGTGTTACAAAATGAGCAGTCAGTGATCAGGATAATTCTTAAAGTGATTATAACAATTTTTTAATTTCGTAGGCCATTATATCATTTGCATACACCTCGTTAGTAATAAAGGGCAAAACATAATTTTAAATTTAAAAAAATAAAACTTACCAACAACTTATCAACTTGGCTTGTTTTGAATTTAGAGTGTTACAAAATATAAGAACAAAACTCTACTCCATAAAGAAGAAAAATAAATTGAAAATATCAGAATATGTATGACTATCATTTTATGGTTTTTCAAATTCGAAAGAACGAAGAAATTCAATTTAATAAAAGTCAGGTACCCGAAAACCGTATCCATGGTGAGTAAAAATACTTTCCGAAAAATAATTCAATGAGTGTAAATAAGCTCATTTTTTAAATGTACTGTATTACTTTCCTTTCAATCATCTAGGGAGATCCACCACCCATGTTCTCTAACACAAGCCATCCTTGTATGACAGAGAAGCGCATGAGACGGCGAAATTCTTTTTAATCTTGCATTTTTTTTTTTTATTTTTTTTTTATTTTTTTTTTTTTTTTTTTAGTATAGAGATAATTGCAAAAAATGTCCACAAATATATTTAATTGCACATCATTACATAACAGTTTCATCATGTAATTGAATGCGTAGAAATAATACCTCATTTTATTGATACCTAAGGATACGTATATTTTCTTTCATTTAGTGTTGCTTGTCATTGTAGTTCACTTTCTAAATATTACTGACCACATTAAAAGCCCGGGTGTTACAAGAAACAACTGAAGGATCATCAAATTTGTTCATCTATTTTTATCTATTTTTTTATTTTTTTTCCTAAACAAGATTAATTACATTTGTTTCCTTTCAATACATTTTTTTATTTTTTTATTTTCACGATTTCATTAAAAGCAAAAGAGTGTTCGGGGTTCCTGTTCTTCCATCTCCAGATTTTCCAATTTTCAGAAGAAGATTTTGTTTGTAAAGGAAGAGTTGTTTTTCAAAACATGCGTTCTTTGATTCAAAGGATTTGACTGACGCAGAAAGAAAAAACGAAATGATGTTTGTTTAGTTAGTACGAGAATTAGAGTTAGTACGAAAGATTTTTGGGTATTGATTAATTTTGGTACTGTATTTCTTAAAGAAAACTCAGGAAAGTTCCATTTTTAATGTATTAATGAAAATTTATATATTAAATGTAAAGATGTATGTTGTGGATGTTTAATTTTAAAACATTCATAAAGTAATACATTGTGTGAAAGACTCAAATATATCAAAGCTATAGTTTCAGAAAAAGGTTTTACATAGTTTATTTCTTTAACTACTGTGTACAAGAACAAATTGTAAAAATGTTCAAACTATTGTAGAGAAATATAACCAAATACCTAAGTATTCATGGATAAATTATTTTAAAAGTAAAGGTTTTAAATTTTAAATCAACTCTCCAAAAGAGAAATATTTAAAAAATGTGTCCCTGAAGTCAAATCACATGGAAAGTAAAAAAAAATAAGAAGACCAGGATATGTTTGTATTCTGATCTTATTAGTTAAAAAAAATTTTAAACTAAAAAGACGAGGATAAAACAAAATCGTAAGATCACATGTTTATACGATCATATAACTATATAGATACATGTCTCACACAATCATACATCATGTCTCACATTTGATTAAATTGTGAGGCTTTCATACTTTTGATTGAAACTTTCTGTCAAATTAAGTATTTTAGCAGTCATATATGATTTATTAGATACAAGTGAATCATATTCTTTAAAATATCTTAGATGTAAGAAAATTAAAATAATAAACTATATAAGTCCATAATTATGTGAGTAACAGCATTCATGGTATTAATTTTTAAAGATCGGACGTCACTTTAAGAAATGCAATTATTTGTTTCATAATTTTGCAAGTCTAAAGTTATACAGAGTGTCCCAAAACATTCCTGTCATGCTGTATATCCACAGACATTTTACAAATTGTATTAAGGGGTCTGTTTAAAACTGCAACAAGTGCATAGCCCCTTAAGTTTCTGTCCGAAGCTTTTGGGGGAATATTTAAACAGGGGTTTGGCCAATTGGTCAAATAAGAGTTGGCGATTCCATAAAGGATTCGAGCCGCTCCAATGGCGTAGAGAGAGAAGTTTTGATGTAATTATGAGGGGGATCGTAAGAGACAGAAGGAAATTGGGGAGATAGCAAGTCGGTCAAGCGGTGATGCCTGAGAGAGAGATGCATTTTTATCGGACGCAATTTCATGCACATGAATTCGCCATTTTCCTGACCCTGATATGCCAGTAAGTGAAATTTCTTGATTCAAATGCTCAGCCAGTTTTTATGCTGTATAGTAATCAAAAGTGTCAATATGATTTATTAGTTGTTCTATGATATCTTTATGATATATTATATTTTGCTTGTAATCTATGGATGTCAGCACTGACTTAACTAAGCGTGCTTTGAGGAAATGTGTTGTCTAAATACCTATTGTTCATGAATAAATATCATTTCAAGTTACGAATTTGAGTTATTGCAACGCTTTAACTTATGCACGAGTTTAAGTTCCTTTAGATTAATTCTGACGTTTGTTAATTAACCACTATACTCACGGCATATAAATGGTGCCTTGGACTCAGTTTGAAATGCATATTGTTCAGTGAATAAGTGGTATTTGATGGAAAGTAAAATTAGAATGATAGTGATTTGCGAAATTGTTTTTATAATTGAATATGGTTCGTGGAAATAGGACGCTTTCAAATTTCAAAACGAGGTCAACTACAGCTAATATAGTCAGAGCCGAGACAATTAAACAGCGTGCGAGCGGAAGTCAAATTAATAAAAAAATGGCACAGGAAAACATTGAAATGGAGAGCGCTAGCAGAATAAATGGTTTAGCTTTATTAACCGCAAATTATGAGGGTAATAAAGATGAGACGAAATTTTTTTTCCGACAATTTGACGAAGTGGCTTTACTGGCAAAGTGGAAAGACTCCGAGAAACTCACGATATTGAAATCGAAATTACGGGGGAACGCGCTTCGCTACCTTATGTCAGACAGAGAATTGATGAATTCCCAAAATTATGATCTGGTTAGGGATAAAATCATGGACTTTTTCCGGGACGAATTAGATGTGGGACAGTGCCAATTAGATTTCTCCAACTGTCACATGAGAGAAAATGAATCAGTCAAAATGTTTGCACATAGACTTGTCGTGGCTTCGAATAAATATTTGGGGACCTCGCAAACGGAAATCTCGCAAGATACGAAAGCGGTAATTGACAAGCTTAGACTCTCAAAATTCGTAGGGGCGCTTCTACCAGAAATTCAACGAGACGTACTAAAATTGAACCCGAAATCATTCGAACAAGCTATTGAAATAGCAAAAAATTCTCAAATGGCGCTTGACACGGTTGCGAGATGTAAAATTAATGCATTAAAGGTGGAAAACTCCTTCTCACAATCAGAAGAGCAGCAGTTACAACAAATCAATCGCATGGAAACAACTACTCAAAACCCTCCTGGGCAAGTACAAGCGATGCAGTGTTATTTATGTGGAGTGTCGGGGGATCATTTTTCAACGGAATGTGAGGCATTTAAGAGTATGATTAACATACCACAACAAAATAGACATAACCAGCAATATCCGAACACCCAAAATGCGAGAGGCGGTTATTCCGGTCAACGGGGTGGTAATAGAGGTAACATATCACAAAACAGGTACTTCAGAAATCCGAATCAGCACGTCAGGGGACAGAACAGACAAAATCGTGGTAATTATTACTACAATAATCAAAGCAGAGGTAGATATAATTCACATGGTAACAATAATTCACAAGCTTCAAATCATTTTTTAGACATAGCACAGGGGGACATGGAGAACACTTAAACAGTTGCTCAGATCAAACCAGAAGTGCAGGTATACCCAGACAATTACAGGTGGGAAATTTGAAAATCGAGAATTTAAACAATTTTAACAGTTACAATGTTTCAAATTTACCTATTATTCAAACGGAAATCGCAGGAATACAATTTAAAGCACTTCTTGATACAGGAGCAAATATCTGCTTATGCTCAAAGGAAGTTTACATGTTAATAAAACAGAAAATCAAAACTAAATGTGTCGCTTCAAATGTGGTAATTACGACCATAACAGGGTCAGTATTAAAATACACAAATTGCATTGAGACGATTTTAAAAGTGGGAAATAAAAGGCTAAAGGTTACGTTTTTCGTCTCAAGCGAAAGGTTTCAAGAGCAATTTCAGATTATTTTAGGCATGCAGTTTCTGAGTGAAAATAGGGTAATTGTAAACTTACGTGAGGGTAAACTGGAGTTTCTAGACAAGACAACAGTCAAATTCTGTGACTCTACCCTTTGCATAAAAGGGGAGTCAAATTCTGTTTTCTTGACACATGCAGTCATCTTAGAGCCTGGTGAAGCGAGTTTCATTAAATTGAGAAGCAAGGATTACACAAATAAAAATTTTGAGGGGGACATTTGTTTCACACCTATGCAACTTAATAATCGACTAGAGTGTAGCATGTCCATTAACTACATGAAGAATAATGAATTTAGTACATTGGTTCAAAACAAATCACCAGACACTCTTCACTTAAATAAATCGATGAAAGTTGGGTATTTTGAAAAAGATTTTCAAATTGATGATTCGCAAAAATCAAACACACAAATGATTAACTTGATTACGGCTACTGAGGAAATTAAGCATTTGCGAGAACGGGAATTTAGCATCATCGATTTTGATTTGAGTCACCTCAACGATAACAACAGCAAAATTCTGAGTCAATTATTACAGGAAAACTACATGGTGTTTTCAAAATCCATGAAAACTTTAGGCCATTGTGATGCTATAAAACCTAATATAATCTTAAAACATGATTCTGCAATTGGGTGTAAGCCTTATCCCATCCCCCATCTTCTAAGAGAAGAGGCAAAAATTCAAATTGACACTCTTTTGGAAGCCAACATCATTCGAAAGTCAAACACGAATTTTTTGGCACCTGTGCTTATGGTCAAAAAAAAGGCAGAAAATAATGACGATAAGAAACGCTTTCGCTTATGTTTGGATATGCGTCTTTTGAATTCTTTAATTGTTAAAGCACCACAGATCTTACCAAAAATCAAAGATTTGGTCACAGATTTAAGTGGGTACCGATTTTACAGCATTATTGATTTTAATAGCGCATTCTTACAGTTAAGCATGGAGGAACATTCTGAAAAGTTTGGATTTGCCTCAATGTGGGGTACTTATAAATTTGTCCGTCTACCTTATGGTTTTGTCACAGCGTCATCTATATTCCAAAATTTGATACATGAGATATTGGGAGATTTGATAAGTTATGGAATTCGTTTCTTTATCGATGACGTAATAATTCCTTCAAACTGCTTTGAAGAAATGATACATAAGCTGCAGTTAGTATTCGAGAGATTAAGGGCTAACAACTTAACTTTAAGTGCTGAGAAATGCAATTTCTTTAGGGAGAAAATCACATATTTGGGATACGAAATTTCACAAACAGGAATCACTCCAACAGAATATAACACTCAAAAAATCACCTGCTTCCAAACTCCTAAAAACATCAAGGAATTACGTCGATTCAATGGTTTGACTAATTTTTATCGTGATAGTATTAAGAACTATGCTAACTACACAAGTGTTTTGGAGGAATTAACAAAAAAAAACACACCGTTTGTTTGGACAGAAAGGCATAATGTGGCTTTTCAAAATCTACAAAGGCAATTTTTTACTAAACCCTTTTTAAAACAGGTCAATATTAAAGAGAAATTTTATCTCGCATGTGACGCTTCGAAAATGTCAGTTGGAGCCAGTCTTTTTCAGTATCATGGTGACAAACTTTGTCCTGTTGCGTATTTCTCTAAAAAGAACTCACAATTTGAGGAAAAGCAGCCAGCGATTTATCTTGAGCTTATTGCTTTACATAAATCAATCTTACACTTCTGTGAGTATTTGTATGGGGGCACATTTACTGTTTTTTCTGACCACAGACCACTACAGTATTTCTCCAAACTTCAAAACAAGTCAAATAAAATTACAAGGATTTTAAATGAATTGGCTTATTACTCTTTCGACATACAGTACATCAGAGGTATTGACAACGTTTTACCGGACTATTTGTCACGTATGGTCAATATACCAAATATTGAGGTCACATTGGACACAGATACTACGAGAATTAAAGAAATTCTTTCAGAGGGTTCTAAAAATGTAGATGATACTATACCTAAAACAAACCTTAATTCCGTAAATACCATACTCAGTACACCACAGGCTCAGTATAACCAAAACATTGGAACAGTTTCACAATCCGAAGGTTCCGTTCACATCAACAAAGAAGAGCAGGCTTGGGAGAATTGTGTAGTCAATCAGCTGAAAAGCTCAAACATCATACATCATTTATCTGATAACAAGGGTCATAAATTAGATGATACTAATATTCTTATGGAACAAAATAGGGATCTTAACATTCTGGAAATTAAGGAAGCTTTACACAAAGATAATGGCAAATTGAAGGCAAAATTTAAAAATTATTTTGTGGATGAAGATTCTGGATTACTTATGTTCAAGAGAAAAATTACAGAAAACGATGTAGATAGCTACATGTTTAATGTGGTTCTACCGTACACATTACAAATTCACGCAATTCAAAACGCACATTTTACACATTTTGGCATAGCTAAGACGTTTCAATTTTTAATGCAAAAATTTCACTGGAAAGGGTTATATTCGGATGTCACAAATTACATTAAGAGTTGTGAAACTTGCAATAGAGTGAAGCGAAGCTATCAAAAGTTCAAACCGCAAGGATTTGCACATATTCCAAATAGAATTGGAGCACAGTTATCTATGGATATTTTGGGACCGCTCAAGTGTGGCGCTTACGTATTAAGTATCATAGAAAATTTTAGTAGATACTTAGATCTATATAAATTAGAATCAATTGGATCACAACAAATAGCTAAGTGTCTCATGCAGTACATTTCTAGATACGGCGTACCAGAAACCATTTTATCAGACAATTGTAGTAACTTCATTTCTAAGGGCTTTACCGAATTAAATAGATTATTAGGGGTACACCTTATACACACACCTGTTTACGCTCCTTGGTGCAACGGTAAAGTCGAGTCCACGAATTTAGAGATTAAGAACACCATCTTAGCTTTAAAAGAGCAAAAAATTGATCTACAATCAGCATTAGATATTCATAAGGCAATGTATAACAGTTCAATTCACTCTACGACAAGCTTTTCCCCTTCACAGCTATTTTTTGGTCGTAAAATAGAACCTATATTCAGCACAATGAAGGTTTGTAAAAAATCAAATTTAGATTGGTTGGGATATCCTAATTACGTTGAGAAAACAATGCTACAAATAGAAGAATGTAGGAAACAGGCTTTTAAACACATTGAAAATGCACAATTGACACAGCAAAATTATGCTATCAGTAAATCACACAAGAGACATTTCACAATTGACAGTATTGTGTACTACAAAACCCCAGGCAAGTTTAAAAAGTATTTCACAGGACCCTACAAGATTACAAAGATACACACAAAAAACCTCTTTGACATTCAATTGTTAACATCCCCCCAAATCGTTAAGACACGCATCCACATCTGTAGTTTAAAACTAGCAGAAAAGAGATACGATAAATTTATCTTGGAAAAGGGAATAGATCACAAAAATAATTCTGACCTTCAGGCATCTTTACCACACCGGTACGATTTTAGAAGTAAAGATCGCGTTCAGCGATAACTTCTCACGATTCCTAGGACAAGACTTGGATTGACAAACAATAAAAAAAAGCGCTGTCATTCTCTGGCTAGACGAGGGAACTCGTAAATTTAAAAGTCTTAGCTTTTGTCAATCTTTGCTACGGGAGTATTCAGCACGCATGAATTGGTCATAAATATTGTCGCGTAGAGTCTTGTTGACACTAATGGCGAGGGACGCGTCTGCAAATGACTGTCTGCATTTTGGCGGGAAAAAGGGCGAATGTTGGTCACTTTCAGAACAGGTTTTTATTTTTTTTTTCTGTGGGGAACATATAGTTCTCCGGTCTCAGAAAGGGTGTGTGACGTCATCAGACGGGGAGAGGTCTGACCGCTTCTGTCACGTGACTTGCCAAGGAGAACGAAGTTTGTGTTTTTGTGTTGTTTTTCTTTTTGGAGAGTTCAGAGGGGCGATTTTTCGTTTTTTTTTCCTCCCCACTTTAACAGAGGTAGCGGAAGTCGGTTTTTGGTTTTTTTTAAGGCCAACGAGGGGGTCGTCGAAATTTTTTTTTGGTAGCGATTTGTTGCACTGGAATTAATGAGACATTTGGTCTCTTTTCGATTAATGTATGGCATTGTTTTTTTTTAATGGGTTAGATAAGGCGTTTTTGAACACTGAAACTGATAGGAATCTGCTGTTAGGCAGGCAAAAGGAGCGGATTTAGTGTCGGGTGTCTTGCTTTTATGTGCTCTGGATTAATTTGATCAACAGAACGCGTTCACGCTGTTGATTTTGGATCGTAGCTCTGATTATACGAGTGTGTTGTCTACGATATTAGTAATTAATTCATGATTGGAATTGGTGATTAAGGATGTTAATTATATTTGGCAATTGGTGGTGTAAATTAATTTTTGGATGGAAACTTAATGCTTTGTTCTGGTTATGTAATAAAAAATCAAGGGAAGTTTAAGAAAAAAATGATATAAAAGGGAGATAAGACTAAGTATATTTGTATTTTTCTACTTTGGTTAATGAAAGTTAAATGGTAATTTTTTTTTCTTTTTTCTATTTTGATTTTGAGCAGTCTTTCATGTGAGGATTACTAATAATAGTTGATTAGGTTAAAAGTTTAGGACTGGCTGAGTATTTATGAGTCTTGGAATTGTCATTTTTCTGTATCAAAAAATCTAAACAGATCTGCATTTACAATGAAGCGTGCTGCCTTGCGCAAAGTAGCATTCCTAAATTTTTGCTACAGCTGAATATCACCGCTGGCCAGAGATTTACAGTGAAGCAGAAATAGTTCTTCAGAATGGTCAGATTTCGTCAGAGATACAGTACTCGCTTTCCAGACTACTCAGCGATTTCAATCAGACCACGACAACGCAGCAACAGGTCCAACAGATGTTTCCATACCACACCACCAGATGGCAGTCCTCAACAAGCTACACCGAACGACTGCGAAATTCCAAGCAGCGAAGTCCGAGAGACGTGGACCGTGGACATACAAATTGATGGGAGGACCCAACATGCCCCATTCGACACCTGTGGGACAGGGCGGAGCTACCTTCCGGCATCATCACAGCAGACGACACACAGAGAATGTTCCGATGTTCCGGTTACAGAGATCAGCAAGCTTGACCTGGCCATACAGTAGGAGGCCGTCACTCACCCAAGTCCGCGAAGTTGGAGAAAGGAACAGGTGGCAAAGCAGGCCACACCCCTCTCAGTTTTCCTTTGACTCCTCATCACCAATGCAATGGCAACTGAACACATTTTCCCCTGGCCATCCACTTTGATTGAGGGCCACACGACATCCAGGTAAAACTATTATTTTTTTGCTCCTGGGTAACTCGATCTTCAGGGAACGAGAGAAGACAGACATTCTAGTGACATTGCAAGTGTGAACAATAAACTGTTTTCTTTCCGATGCACAAACTTTTTGCTAGGAATGTTCAACACCTTTAGGATAACACAGAACAACAATACTGTGTTAGATGGTCACAATAAACTGAACTCTTTGACTATGGAGATTTACAAACTATGAAACTAAAAAAACTTACACAATGACGATTGAGAACGTTGTTCATGAACCAACTTCTTTTTCTTTCCCTTCTAAATTATACCTTGTGTTTTCCTGGTTACATCTTCATGTTGTTTTTTATTTATATATTTTTGCTCTTTAACAATGTTACAAAAAATTGTGATTGGTCATATTTCAGTGTGCAACTATCTGCTTGTAATTTCATGCTTTTACACATCATCTTTCATTCTTGTGTATTTTTTTTGCAGTTACTTTATGGAATGCTGTGAGTGTTTTATTTTTTAATTTTTAGCTGGCTGAGTGGAATTTCTTTAAAATTTTTGTTGGTGAAAAGGGTGATAAATGTCATGCTGTATATCCACAGACATTTTACAAATTGTATTAAGGGGTCTGTTTAAAACTGCAACAAGTGCATAGCCCCTTAAGTTTCTGTCCGAAGCTTTTGGGGGAATATTTAAACAGGGGTTTGGCCAATTGGTCAAATAAGAGTTGGCGATTCCATAAAGGATTCGAGCCGCTCCAATGGCGTAGAGAGAGAAGTTTTGATGTAATTATGAGGGGGATCGTAAGAGACAGAAGGAAATTGGGGAGATAGCAAGTCGGTCAAGCGGTGATGCCTGAGAGAGAGATGCATTTTTATCGGACGCAATTTCATGCACATGAATTCGCCATTTTCCTGACCCTGATATGCCAGTAAGTGAAATTTCTTGATTCAAATGCTCAGCCAGTTTTTATGCTGTATAGTAATCAAAAGTGTCAATATGATTTATTAGTTGTTCTATGATATCTTTATGATATATTATATTTTGCTTGTAATCTATGGATGTCAGCACTGACTTAACTAAGCGTGCTTTGAGGAAATGTGTTGTCTAAATACCTATTGTTCATGAATAAATATCATTTCAAGTTACGAATTTGAGTTATTGCAACGCTTTAACTTATGCACGAGTTTAAGTTCCTTTAGATTAATTCTGACGTTTGTTAATTAACCACTATACTCACGGCAATTCCGCAAAAGAATTCTCTTTCAGAACAAAAAGAACCATAAATTCAACGCAAAATTTATAATAATCATTCGAAACTTCCAGACATATTTTGTAATTTTTTAACTCTTCCTGACTTCATCTATGAATACTCTTCATATTGTTGGCTAGACATACAATGGAACTTATAGAAGTTTCGTAAAGCACATTATCCCTTAAATTACCATACAAATCCATCTTATCTCCTTCTAGACTCGACTGCATTTAAATTGTATAATACATATTTTTGCACAATAATGCTACGTCACATTACAGGAAATCCTCCTTTAAAATTCATGCACTTGAATTAGATGATTATTCTTGGATTCGGTAAAGATCTCCCCCGAGAGGCTTTTGGATGATTGTGAAAAGCAGTACGAATGTCTGGAACAACAGCCTAGGGACATGTCGGCGCAAACAGAATGTGAAAAATGTTTTAGGTTATGGATGCTTTTTTTAGAAAACAAGACAGTCGAATGAACTTTATTTGTCAAAAGTCAAGTAACTATTATAAGACTAATGCCTAAGTTTCAAAGGAGTCAAAGTATATTTAATTAAAGGAATTTTAAATTGATTATTATATGTATGCAAACATCAGAAACTTAGTTTTTCAAACATGCAAAAAACTAAAAAGAAGAAAACTTCTTAAGTGTATTCTCAAATAAATATATGTTTTAGTTCAATTTCAATGACTTCTTATTGAATTGTTTGACGCTTTAATAATAAATACACTAACATTATTTCAATGTGAATAAAAACCTGTGATAATCAAAGATGCAATAAAAAATCTTACTAATAAAAAAAAAATATAAAAAAATAGATGAACTATAGGCAATGTGTGAAGCATGGTCCAACTTCAAATTACACCACAAAACTGGCCACTGTTTTGAAATTTTAAATCTTAAAATTTTCCCAATTTGGTGACATTGTTCGCATTAGGGTTTTTTTTTTTTTTTTTTTTTTTCATGTAGAAGAATTTTAAAAATTTAAATCGACAAAAGTAATTGTTAATTTTTAGTTTTGTCGCGAAAACTTACGTTTAGCAGAGAGAGACATAGGGATAGCCTTTACATAAGTTTATAAGTAAATATATTTCAGAAGTTACAGTAAAGTTATCAAACTTTTTAGCTTTTTTCAGGTGTTCTTAACATGTCCCCACCAAAACAGTGTAAAATGTGTTAAAATTGTATTTTAACACATTTTACACTGTTTCGGTGGGGAGATGTTAAGAAAACCTGAAAAAAATATTACCCGAATAACTTTGATTTAGAAGATGATTTTCAAAACCACTTATTCTCCCCAGTTTTTTGGTAATCACTGCTAAATATCAATTTGTCAATGACAGATAGCTTCTGCACTTGTGGGATTTTAAAAAATTATTTTAGTCAAATCCCATATGCATTTTGCCTTGTATATCGAATGACATACTTGCATATCTAAATAACGTGCTTATATAAATAACATACTTGCGTTCCACGTAGGCTTCTTAACATGTCAACGCATCCTTTACCAATTTCACCTGCCTATACTTTGTCACACTAAAATATCGGCAGGAATGATATTGAATGGGTAGATTCAAGAATGTTTTTTGGAATTAATTTTTAGACCTAACATTAGAATGATGTCAAAATAAAACGATATGCACCACTGTTTCTCATTCCAGAATTTTGAAAGACTGTGTTACAGTTTTGAATTTATTGTTTTATTTGTTTGGTAGAAAAAGTATGCCAATTTGTTATGGAACAAATTTATTTGTAAATATTGGTAATAGAAGTATTTAGGAAAATTATTCAAATTATTGTAACCCATAAATTTTAAATTATAGAAAATATTTAGAACAATACGAATAAAAGAACTAAATTTCAATATACAGTTGACATTAGTTGACATTAAAATGACATTATATCATCATCAGATTATTCTGGTCATGAAATGTTTACAAAAAGTTTTTAATGCACACCAATAAAATGCCTGATTGTGCTATCTAGCAATATTGTGATTGACTACTTGCTTTTGAAAATTTGGAAAATTAGAAATTAATATTGAAAGTGTTATTGCGACTGGCCGTGTTTTGGTAGCGGAGTCACATTTTTGAGAGTCAGAGTAAAAAAGTAACCTAGGTGATTTTAAGGAGACGTTTGGGGATTTTAAGAATTTTACAAGTAATTTGGGATAATCTTATAATAATTTCAACACTTTTTGACTTTATAGTATTAAGGATTTAACACTGATATATTTAAAGTTTTTCAAGCGCTTTTGAACTGTAAACAAACAATAAAAATCTGAACGATGTCTATATCTAATAGTCGTAGAATATTGCAGTTTGAACCAAAGTCATTTTTTTTATGATTTTTCATACAGCTGGGGCAAAATTTGTTTCTTGGGGGGCTGTTTACTAGGTAAATTGAATTCTAACTTTGAAAATTTTCAATATGAACCCTATTTTGTATCTTTTCATTCTATCTAGAATATTTGGTTTTCCCTAATTATTATAAAATTTCAGGGTATAATGTCGAAAAACACGTCATTTATGAGCTAAGAGTAAGTCTTAATGTTGAGTAGCGTAATTTAAAGGTCCCCCGCATGAAAGCAAGCAAACGGACGCCTGTTTCAAATCGTTACAGATATTAGTCTAAAATAACTCGGAAGCTACTTAGAGTTATTATGTCATTTTTAATGACAAGCTAATACAAGATTAGTAAAGTAACTCGATCAGAAATCAAATGCAATATAACATATTTAACAAAGTTAAAGACGGATCAACTTCATACGCAGACCAATTAATGTTGTAACAAAAATAAATGCATATTAGTGTTGATAATAAAATTGACAAATATAAAATTGTTATGTAATGGTTTTATTATACATTGATAAAATACTTGATGCTAATGATGCTATTTAGGTTACGATTATTTCTTTCATATTTCACTAACCTAATGAAAAAAATATTTTCTTACTTAATTCATAAAACTTATTCTTTGAACTTTGTGCATATTTTTCAACGTAATAGAACATTGCATAAGAATACAAACCTGCTAAATTCACTATATTATCTGAAAATTATGAAACTATTTTAGTTAATGTATTACCATCGTTATGGATTTTTATTATGGTTATAACGTAATAAATAACTGTCTATTATGTGTAGTTTTACATCTTTTTGAAATGTCCATAAACTTTCCGAAGATCTATGAAGTCAATTTATTTGTAATCTTATTATGTTTTCGAGCACAATTGAATTGCATTGTTATTTTTTTCATGGCGCAAAAAGATCTAATTGAAGTCTTAACATCTAAACTATTATATTAATCACAATTTCAGGGGAGAATGCCTTGCAAAAGGGCCTTTTAAAGAGAACTTCTTAGCATTTCAAGTATCGAATGTGAAAAGCCTTGAATTAAGAACTCCTACTTAGAAAACACAATTCTCGCTGTGTACTTATTTTTGAAAGTAGAAATTACGTAGTGCCGACGCTGAGAATAAAATCGAAGTCTTCTCACATAATAGGGGCATGTATTGCCTCTGATCCCGGAATTTGACTCAATTATTAAATAGAACTTTAAAAAAATGGAATTTGATGCACACTTCCCAAAAATCATATTTGTAAAATTTTTAGCACTTTAAAAATATGTGCAATTAAAACACCTATTAACCAATTCTGCAGTGATTAGAAAATTTAAAACTAAGAGGATTTCTTTTTTTAGCTTTCATAAGTCCATTTATTAACATAAAGTTAAACTAAATTTGAATGTTTAGAGATAAATTACTTAGTAGAGATTACAAGAACCATATGAGAATTGGCAAAGCATCCACCATTCTAGGGTCGAAACTGTAATCGTTAGATAAAAGCAATCGCTCTTGTCCAATAGAATTTTTATAATTTGGCAGGGACCACCTCAACATCAAACACGCTGCTATTTTACCAGTTTTCTAAAAACAGTGAAACAGTATACTACATACCATTAGGTGGTCCCTATAGCTTGTATAGATATAAACACTTATTTTACAGAAATAAAGAATTATTCTGTAAACATATAATTCGCAAGTACCGCGCAACATAATGACCTCAAATATCCTCATACAACTGCATTATAAGTGTTCATTTGGTTTATCCGTTAACATTCCTATGTGGTCAGAACGTAACCTTCTGCCATTAATTAAAAATCAGTGCGACAAGATCTATAAGTTTCAGAATGGGTCTTCCCGAATAAATGATCACTAAAAGGGGTCAATGGAAGTTTCTTTGTAGATTTATTTCTATGACTCGCAAACCTTTAGGGTCTGTATTTTGTTCGTTTATTCATCCCGCCTTTCTTTTATTTCCTTAAGAGGAGGATGAAAGCGTAATAAGGAGAGGCTTTTTTTTATTATTATTTTCATCCTATTCCTTCTCTTCTGACCTGTAAGAGGGTTCTGAGAGGTATTAGCGAGTAGTGGGGGAAAAAAAGAAAATGGAAATGGGATTTCACGGTAAACACTTCCGTTCTTTTTATGATTATGCTTTGTTTTCTTCGAGTTATTATTTTTGCGTTTGTATTAAACTGAATGCCTGATGAATTGTTCGGATAGTGAAAACTGAAATTGTAATTTTACAATAGAGTGAATATTTTAATGACTTATACAAATACAAAAGTAACAACCGGCCACAGAATCAAGGCTCATATAAGATTTATCAGTTTAACCCCGTCTTACAATCCCCTAATACAGATCATGGTTTCTTTTGAAACTATTTAATCTGATATTTATTCCGAAAATAAATGTTTTCTGTTCTCTGCATTCTATAATACAAACGTATATAAAATTTAAACTCTGATGAATTGTCATTTTTACTTGTCATATTTTCAACAACATCATTGCACAAAGGGTGAAAACCTGGCCAAAACTCAAAAATGCAGTTTTGAATCAAAACTTTCTTAATAACATATACTTATGATTTTTAGAAGTTTATAGACCTAACAATCAAAATACATTTTTTTTTTTTTTTTTTTTTTTTTTAAATTTTCCCTAAAATTACTTATATTACCAAAGCAGAACTTCCGTAAATACAAAGTCAATTCACGAGTTTTATTGAAGTTTAACTGATAAAAAATAATAATTATTTATGAAATATTAATAAAGCCTTAATAATAATTAATAATTCTCTTAATAAACCAATTTAATTATAATGGCAATAATTCAAGATCGTAATAAGTCAAATAAAGAATTTTTCCAGAGAATTATAGAGCTCTGTTTGTCGTATCAGGATTATCTCTGGAGTAAATGCTGAACGAAGGTTAGAACATCGTTTTATAAAGATCTGAGTACACTAGATATACTTTCCGGAAGATATTTCAAAGCACAATAGGAAAAATGGGCAAGTATTTTTTAAATATTTAACTTTTCATAATTTAAATACCCTTCTTTTCTAAACCTTCTGATTAGAATAAGTATAGTTTCCATTCACTACTTTCAGTTCATGAATTAATTATTCTTGGATGATTAACAGATATATAGACAAACTTAGAAGTTTAGTATAGTAAAACTATAAGCCTACACTCTAATAGATACTGTTGAAGTAGTTTCTCACGACTTTAAAATGTATTTGACATGGTGTTTATCGATACTAATAATATTTGGAGTAGAAAGTTAATAGTTTTCTTCAAACTGACAGAAATGAATCTTTAGTATCTTTGAAATTAATATTTGGTTTATGAATAAAAGTTTATTTTGTTTCTAAAATTTCTTCCATTAGCTTCTTTTAAAAGTATTTTAATTATTCAATCATCCCATTATAAATTTGCAGTTTAAAAAAGCTTATTCTGGAATGTGGAGCAAACAATAAAAAAATGTGGATCCTATCGCTTAGGATCTTTAAACTAAATCGAAATTTACTTTTTAAACTTTTATTAAATTATTTATGTTAATGAAGTTCTTTTTATTTTATTATTATAATTCAAGAAGTCCATCAAGTTTTATTTTATTTTTTTATAATAATTTGCTTTTCTAAAGAGTAGATGCAACAATAATTCAAACTTTTCTTAAAAATATCCTAAAACAAATGATTACTTATACTGACAATTGCTGCTATTTTTAAAGTTAGCAATTAATTTGATTTTAAAAGAGATTCTCTTATATTTTTCTTTCATTTCTTTCTATTCAGAAAAAAATTATAATGACTGTTGAATAGTAGTAGCGAAGAGAAACTATTATAAGTTCTTTAATAGTTAAGAAACCAATGTTTAATCAAAAATTTTAAGTACACGTTTCGCAAGAAATATTTTATAATCTGGAAAACTTTGTATAGGAATATACATAGAAGATATTTTCTTTCGTTTCCATCTTTAACTACATCTCTTATTAGTTGGATACTTTGCATTTCAAATAAAAACTGATCTGTAATACCATCCTATTTAGCTTTTAAGGAAAGCCGATCCTATTAAGAAAATAGATTTAAAAGTCCCTTCTACTTGATACAATTCGCTGCGCAGGGATACACTTCAATTTACTATTAGATTTTAATTAATATTTATGGAAATTAATATTTATAAATTAATATTTATGGAAAAATGTAGTTTGCCTAAATTATTAAGAATTGTGTTGTGTGAATTCCGTTTCCTTCATCGAGTTATAACTTTTTTCATAAACACCGACAATAAAAATAAATCTGAATGAAAATATATATGTCTCCAGCATAACATTATCCATACTTTTCGACATTAATTTCGCTTTATGGAAGCAAATTTTGCATTTTCTAGTAATTAGTGGTTTCATAGTTAGCTTTCCTTTTTCATATTTTGTTTTTTATACATATATATATTCTTTCAGATTTGTTAGGTCACAATTTCAGTTTAAAACTTTTTTGAAAATTAATTTATAAAAATATGAAAATAAAGTCTGCATTGTTTAACAAAGAGTTAAAATTTTATTAAATTTTAGTTTTTTAATATCAATAAAAACAATAAATATATTTTTTAAATTCGTTTAAAAATAATTGATTTTCTTTGCCGTTAATGAAATGGTAAATAAGAAGCTTTGATATTAATACATATTATTAGTTTCTTGTCAAATAAGTAAATTCCGAAACTTTATAAGCTGCGTATAGTAAAACAAATAGAGTTAATTAAACAACACATTTTTAATTTTAAAACTAAGTAAAAATTTTTAGTTTTATAATCTTTTGTAAACTTAGAATAACAACCTATTCTCGAGTGAACCTACAAGTGAGATGTGAAACTCACTCAAATGTACTACAGCTGCATATATACAGACCCATGTTAATTTGAGTGAGACCGAAAAGTTTAAATGTATGTTATCTAACATACCAAACATCGTACAATAATTAAAAAAATTATTAAGGACTTATTATTATGGATTACCTAATGGATTCCATTCACCGTTAGATACATCTCCAACGTTTTATAGTATAATGAACAAGTTGAAGTTAATAAATTATATTAGTAAAGATAATTATATTTTACCTGCAGGGCGGTTATATCTTCCACGCCAAGACAAAAGGAGAAAAGTTAACTTCTAATGAATTTATTTACAAACGGATAGCCAATGCTGTCTTAACTTACCACATATATAACAAACAAGACTTTTTTTCTAAAATCTACCACCCTTTTTAAATTGACGAGCAAAAGTTTGATTTTTCTACTTTTACCAAATAATCTCTTGTATTTCGAGCATATAGTAACAAAACTGGCGAAACTCGTGCGAATTTATGTCATTTATTATGTAAAAACTTCACCGTATAGTTTCAGTTTGAAAAATAGATATTCATCGCTGGGAATAAAAAAGTCGAACCTGTATTCCTGTTTCAAAATTAAAGCACGTTGGTTGTCAGAAAAAGGCTTGAAGAAAAATTTAAAAAGAATTTAATTAAAAAAATATTTCTAATAATAAGCTTACCATCCATTTTCCCATTCTATGATACAGCCGGATCTAGGACGAAATCCCGAAAGCCGAAATCCCGACAAGCCACAATCCCGAAAGCCGAAATCCCGACAGGCCACAATCCCGAATGGGACGAAATCCCGACAAGCCAAAATCCCGAATGGGACGAAATCCCTACAAGCCAAAATCCCGAATAGGACGAAATCCCGACAAGCCATAATCCCGAAAGGCCAAAATCCCTATCAACCAAGAGAAATCCCTACCAACGGGAAAATCCCATCAGACCAAAAAATGTGTTAACAGATATTTCAAAACAATATTTTTTTTATAAACTTTAAAAATTAATGAGGTCGATTGCCATTCATAAAAAATAGATTTTGATTCGTTATGAAGTGGAACATGTTGAAGTTGTCAATTAATCATTTCACTGCATTTTTCAGTTTACCTTCGATTTTATTTTTATATTGTATTAATTTTCTTCCTTTAGTTTTGAAGAAAAATCAACTTAAATTTTACATATTTATATTACATTTTGCCTATCAAAATGTAATTTATTTCCAATGTTTATATATATTTCTATTTGCTGCCTATTTTTCAGCCACTTAAATATTCGGTTTAAAATAATATTGGTTCATTTGGAGAAATTTGCCTATATTTTAAAAGAAAGTTCTTGCATCTAATAAAAAAAAAAATTATGGCGTGATTGTTCTTCAAAGCACTTTATAAGGTCTCTTCATTAGGTGACAAAACGGTCCCCCGGTTACAAATTAAACTCGGAAAAGTCACCTGGTTTTTACTTACTCAACTAAATAAGATTATGTTGTCTAAACTTGTGTATACGGCTTCCGTGTGCAACGTATTTACATGGAAAATCAAATTAACATGTCTGATAGTATACTTAGAAATGGATAGATGTATTGCGTTTTCAATTGTCATAAGCCTAATACTTTAGTAGGGCAAAAGAATGTTTATACAATGGACACTTTTTCTTATGAGCGATGTATATGTAATAGAAACATATGCAGGGAAATGTAATATAATACAAGGAGTGTATAGTTAGAATCTTTTTGGATGTATTGAATTACTAGTAGGAGTTGTATTGCGTCACAGATTTTATTACTATTGAGACATTTTATTTAATAAGAGTTGTTATGCTAAATTGTCCGGGTGTTTTTATTTTACTACAATTTGAATAACAAATATAATATGCTCCTAAGGATTGGCGTTACTTTTCTTCTTTTTTTTAATTTTGGTGCACTTATTTGGAATTTAAAATTGGAAATGAGTAATACGTATACATAAAACTAGGATGTAATATAACAAATTAAAAGTAAAATTTAAGTATCGAAAAGTATTATATTTTAGAATATTATCGAAAAAAATTACTACTAAGAAGTATTTCTGTTTAAAAAATGTAATACTTTAGATATGAAGCCTATCCGATCAATACTATAAAATGCTTTCTAAATATTACCAGTAGGATGTAACTTTTTACCAAGACATTGAGTGTTCTATCAGTGAGGTTTTTTAAATTTTGGAGTAGTATTTACAGTTTCATATTTATTGAATTTTATTAACCCTTATATTGTGAATGATGCTTGTAAAAATTGCATCTGAAGAGTAACAAAATTTGTGTATAAAATTTTTCAATATGAAAAATAAAAGAAAAACAATCATTATTTACAAACATTTAACCTTCTGGGGGTTAACAAAAACTCGCTTCAAGAATGAATTGGCCTTCCAACAGTTCCTACTTGAAAAGTGTCAAGGTATATTTCCTCTCCCCTTTACCAGCTTCAAGTGTGGTGGTTCACTTCTTTTGTAGTCTCAAAGGGACGTATTGAAGGTGGGGTGGTCAACAAAGCATGAAGACCCCTTACTGATGCTTCACCCTAAGGTATACAGGTGTTTTTTTTATCTAGTCAAGAAACTAGAAAGGACCTTCTTCCCTTTACACTGAAGTGATACTTTTTTGCTCTTGTTTACGTTACGCAATTATTATACGTATTTTTAATTTCTTTTTTTCATTATTTGTTGATTTTAATAATATTGGTTTTATTTTCTCTCCTATGTTTTTATCAGGCTATGTGTTAGTGCGTAAGGTTGAACAAAGTAAACTTTTTTTCATTTATTTAACATTATTGCTTTCTGAGATGTTTGAAGTTTAAACAAATTGGTCGTTCAAACTTCAATGGTGTGTTAAAGGCCTAATTACACACCTTAAAATAAGAACATTTGCCAATTGTTATTGCGGTAAGGATTCACCGTTTCCTTAGCTTTGTAGATACTTAGTAATCCCTGAGCTCTATTTTAATCGTACTCATTTTTATTATTAATTGATAATATTTTCTGGTGATAAGCAATCTAATAAAATTCTAATCATTTATATATATCTCATCACTTAAAACTGCACTACTTTGATTAGAGAAAGACAGCGATTGTATTGAATGTTTCCATATGTTAACGTTATGACGATATGTTCTGTAATTTTGTGGGTCTGAAATGAAAATGGTTCCTCTTATGTTTATGAAAATGGTCATCGTCAATTTTTTTTCACACTCTTTAGGAAATAACTTTCCTTTCAACTTTGTAGTGTTCCTTGGTTGGTTGTTTTCAGATTATCTGGCACCGTCAGCAACACGAAGGCTATAATGCGCCGAAACATTCGTCATTAGACAAGCCAACATACATTTACAAACACCCATGCCAACACGGGACTCGAACCCGCAACCTCGCGGTCTAGAAGATAGCACGCTAACCACTATACCGTTTGGTCGGCATGTAGTGTTCCTTACCCAAAACGTAAAGAAAGACAATCATATAAAATCACTTTTATGCCTATTTTTTTATCCGAAAAATTTGGTCATTTTGTGATTGTTAGAACGATCGAAATGAAATTCATCACAGCAGCCCTGTGTAAAAATACCCCAAAATGATACAAATAAAACGATTTTTAACATATTACACTTTGAATTACATTGTTTTCAGTTTCAAACAGCTTAATTCTATGAATTTTAGAACCGAAATATTAGCGTTGTAATAAAATTAAAAAAAAATTAAATCTACTTGAAAATGCTAGATTTAATTTTTTTGTAATAATAAAACGCAAAAATATAAACTTTCATTGACTTCAGCTGATTTTTTTTTTAGGTATAGTTTCTGAATTAGTTATGAAATTTAAAATATAACAATCACTTCCAGCAAAATTACGCTTTAATAAATCTTATTGAAAACTTAAAGCTGAAAAGAAAATGTATCCCATTCAAAAAGAAAGCTGAAGTAATCCAATTTGGATTTCAACGAGTTTTTGACATATGTTCATGCCAATGTAAAGATTTCACTGCTTGTAAATAATGTGCACGAGAAAAAAAGTTCCCGTTCAGGAACAAGAATTTTTAATTGATCAAAGAACAGAGAGACGTATGGTAATTGGAGGACTTGATAAAAATGTCTCTAAAGTTCTGAGGTTGGTTGGTTGGTTGGTAAGAGTTTAACGGCGCAAGGGCAACACATGGGCCATACTGCGCCAACTAAAGTTCTGACGAAAAGATTATCCAGAAAGCTCAAAAGAGATGAAATTGCTAATAAGAAAATTCAAAATCGGGAGCAATTTGATTCAAGACTTCCATTTGAAGATGGATCTTTCGATAAGAATCCAGATTTTCCATTCAACTTACCCAATTATCAATTGAAGGTAGATGAAGCAAGTATTAGTAGGTTAGTAGCTTGCAAAGGCACTGATTACAAATGCAGTTTCCAACCGTCACCATCAATTCCCCTTCTATATGTTATGCATTTTTATGAAAAATGACAATGTTCGAGATTTTGAATCTTTAAAACATAATTCATATTTTATGCATGTACTTGTTTAGAGTACCTTATATAAATTATTACGCATGTTGACATTTATGTTTTTGTATTTTAAATATTTTTTCTAAAGTTTTCGATTTTAGGAATTTTTTATGAAAAATTCGGAAACGAATTTAATTTTAACATAATTCTAATTCATAAACAAAGTTGAAAATGGGGCAACATCTCACGCAGTCCAATTAAGATCGAAAATTGACAAATATAAAATTCATATATCTATATATTTAATGCGCAAGACTTATTTTATTACGAGTCACTCTTCTTTACGATCAAGATGTCCTTTAAAAGGTCTTAAACTGTAGATGAGCCAGAAAGTTCTAAAAATGTGAAGAAAAATATTTTACTAATTGGTTTGATTACAATATTTTTCAACATTGCTTTATTGAACATGTCTCTACTACGACAAGTATTTTTGACATACCGAATGACAGCTTCTAACAGGATTTGTTTTGTTTGCAATTTTCAAACCATGCATTTTGATATGTTAATATCTGCTCATTAGATCGATTTCAATTAATTTTTGTTTAGGATATGTGTCGTTTAGTAAAATCTGTGAGACATAGTTTTATTTTTTTTTAAAAAGAAGCTGTATTATAAATCTGTATAATTTCAAAAATATGATGATTTTTACTAAAAAAAGTTACAATCCTACTATTTCAGTTGGAAGATGTCAATTAAGTACATCTGCGCATTTTTTAGAAACTTTGTATAGAGCTAAACACTATTTATACTTACTATTCCACTGTGTATAGAGAGAGAATTGAAAAGTTAGAAAGAAATGGTATTATGGAATTTTCCCATCCAACCTTTTGGGCAGACAAAAAATGCGTCCAAGTGGTACTAAGGTGTTCGGATAAATTTTTTCATGATTTCAAAAGTTGACTGGAATAAAGGTGCTGTATTGTTAGGGGGTTGTCAAGCGTCAGCGATCAGGGGACAGATATCCTTATTCTGGTTTCATCTGATATTGATAAAATACTTTTTTTAATTATATCACACTTATTATTTTCAATTACCCCTATGTATGTATCGGGTAATAAAAGTATAGTATACGGTAATTTTTTTTTTATATAGATTTTTTGACATATCTCCCTGTTTTGGAACATCCTGATTTCAAAAAAGTGATAAAGAAAAAATTCCTGTGTGTGTGTGTACGTGGTCAGCATAACTCCAGAACAAATTGACCTACGATGTTCAAATTTGGTGTGCGGGTTGGTGATGGCAGAGGGACCTACCATTAAGGTTTTCATCAAAACTCCGAATGCGCATAAGGTAGCTACCATTGAAAAAATCATGTTTTTCAGTAATTGATAAAAAACGGCTCAAATGATTTTGTTCAAAATCGCTGTGGTAATGCCTTTTAAGGTGTTCAAAACATTCCCCCCTCAAAAATTCCTATAAAAATGCTTTAATTGCGTAAAAAGTTGAAAAACGAATTTCTGTAACACAGTTCTCTTTCCTTGAGCATACCTCGTCAAAGACCGTTTTCTCTTTTCTCCTCAGTTTTACTTGCAAGAAAGAATAATTATTGAAAAGTATATTGCCAAAATCATTTTTTATTTTTTTAAAGACCCATACAAGAATTATCGCAAAAAATGTCGCCAAAACTGGCCATTTTTTCTAAATGAACGATTAAAATATGAAAATGGTAAATGACACAAAACCACGTCCTTATTATGGTATAATTGAAAGTTGTGCGATGTTCCACATCCCAAGTTTTATATGTTTTACAAACGTAAAGGTAAAAAAGTGGTATTTCATAAATCTTTTTTTTTTTTTAATTCATGTAAATTTTCTAATGCAATGTAGCATAGCAATGAATGTAACATTTTTTAAAGGGGACAAATTCATACTTTAAAAACATAATACTTTGATATTTCTTAAACGTTTTATGTAAAAACAATCCCATCGTTGCAGACATTCGATATAATTTCTAAAGGTTGTAATTTATTCAATAATTGTCGATTATTTGTGTTTTTTGCGTTTTCCTGAAATATTCATAAATTTTCCAGTTACCAAGAAGCTAAATTTATTGCAATCTTATTAGGTTTCGAATTCAAATCGATTGGTTCTTTATTTATTTTTTCATGGGGCAAAACGATCAAAATGAAGGCTACTTCGTAACACCTAAATAATTACAAAGGCCTAAATTTCAAGGGAGAATACATTCAAGAATGGTTTTTTGAATCGAAGGGGAAAAACCATGAATTGAGAAATTATATTTGAAATGCCTACTGATTTTTAAGTAGAAATGTCAGAAGTATTATAGTAGAAATTTTATATCTCCGTCCTGGGAATACAGGTTACTTTGGAATACGTGTTAGTGGTGGCCATAGGACCTGTCATTAAAGTTTTCGTCAAAATTGCGTATGCACATAAGGTAGCTTCCACTGATTAAATTATGTCTTTCAACAATTTCCAAAAAACGGCTCTAACGCTTTTGATCAAAATCGGCAAAAATTGTCTTTAAGATAATTTAACATTCCCAGCTCTAAAATTTCCTTAGAAATACGACAAAGGCATAAAAAGTTGAAAAAGAACGTCTTTAACACAGAGTTCTCTACCCTTGAGCGTCGTCCATCAACGACAGTTCCTCTCTGTTTCACTTACAAGTATGTTTGGTTTGTATCGGAATGAAAAAAAAAGTAGTTCTTAGAAGTCAAGGACCTGAAATATTGTACAAAAGTCAAATTGATTTCCTTCTTTTTCTAATCGATATTGTTAAGGATGAAGTTTTTGAATTTGGTTGTAATGCATAAATTCAATAGCTCTATCCTACAATTTTTCATGTTTAATAATGCTAAATGAATGTTGTTATTAGCGATTACGCTGTGGGTGCTTTTTTAGCAAAATGCTTAAGAACTTTCTTAAATGCTAAAAAGTGAAAGTATTGTTTAGCTCTTTTGCTAAAACATTTTGACACTAAATGTACAAAATCGCCGTTTTTGTTTTCTCAAGGTTAGTCATCAGCCTAAAAGCTCAAGTAAACAAAAGTGAAAAGTATTTTTTCAGTTGAGATTTTGGTATAAAATAACATTATATTTAAAGTTAATAATGATTTTGCAATTAATATGTGATATTATTTAATCTGTCGCGTATATTTTTACTACTCGCTAAATGTAATTTAAAATTAATGGGCTAATTAATTTTTTCTAAAATACTGTTTAATGCTATATTTAATTCTCTCTCTCTCTCTCTCTCTCTCTCTCTCTCTCTATATATATATATATATATATATATATATATATATATATATATATATATATATATATATATATATATATATATATATATATTAATTTCTTGTAAATCAAATATCTATTCTAACTACAAAAAAGTTCTGTAATTGTTTTAAAATTATCCTTTCTATAAGTCCATTTAGCTATACGGAACGAAAAATGAAACAGTTTTTTTACTTTTCCTTTTTTTTACTTTAGTTTAATTTACATTAAAATACTGTAGTTGACAAAAATTCATTCTCGTTTCACAAGACTTCTTTCACTGTAATGGAAGGAATTGACTCAGTAAAATAATGATGTCCAATGTCCAGTCCAATAAATAGTAAAATCCTCCGTAAAAGTCCAATGTTCCGAGAAAGGAAACTAAGAAAACGCTTTGCTTTATAGTTTTGGCCTTATAATTTTGTCTCAATCTAATATTTATTCCCTACCGGTGTACGGGAATTTCATTTTGATTTCATAGAATCTTTTTCCGAAATTAAAGGACCACATTTAAAATTTGTCTTTTCATTCACCCAAGGATTGGTATTTCATAAAAAAAAAAAAGTAGACGCGATAGCTATTGGAAAGAAATTAGCGTAATTGCTCAGTGACCTCTTAAATTTCCAACTTATAATACTCATTTAGATGTCTTAGTAGTGCTGATATTCTGAGATTTGTTTACAAATGTGAAGATTTGTTTATATTTTAATATTCAAAAATATGTGAAGGTATTGAGAATAATTAAGTTGGTAACTCTGTTGAATTTTAAAATTAATTATTTCAAAACAGGTGAGGTCAGGATTTCATGTTCAGGTTATTTAAATCTCTTATCTGGATTTCACACCGAAGCTGATGCCTCATTCCTTATACTCAAGAAAACTATCAATCTTTATTACCATCTTTAAACCATTCTCCCTTTCCAAACGTGCAAACTATTGCCAGTGTTAAAAAATAGAAAGAAAAGAAAACACCCCATACCTAGTACCCCATAGTTAGTACTCTCCCCACTGAAGCTGAAGCGCCCCCCCCCCCCGGAGGTAAGTGAATGGTCTGCTGACTATTACCTAGAGCATAGACGTTCTGCAACACCTTACGTTTCTGTTAATTATTGTTTCCTACCAAATGGTTTTAACTGTAAGTGAAAACTCTTAAAAGTATTTACTAGGTGCTTTCTTTCTTTCTTCTTTTTGTTGAGAAAAATAAAGTTAATAAATACTCGTTTAATTCAATGCGATAGAATATTTTCGATCATACATTCAGGTTCAGTAATTTTGAATAGTTATGTCAAAAATTAGTATAGAAAGCCATACCAAAAGATATTGTAGACATACGTTTTCAACATTTTGAAACCATCGAGAAATGTTCTTATTAAAATGAGACATTTTATAAAATGAAAACATGCCAGGCTAATAAAATTACGCGTTTCCATTCAAGAGAGCCGCCTCTTATAAATCTAGTGAACAATTGAATGATCAATTGGAAATTCAAATTTCAGATAAATTACTTTTTTTTCTTTCTTTTTTTTTTCTTTTTTTTAAAGGTAAAATTTTATGGTTCTAAATTCAGCTGATTTTGATTTACAGAAAAATTATTCTTTTATTGATTGCCATTTTGTTGGTTAAAAACACAGAAAAAGTATTTTTTTTAACATCAAAACCCCCCATCTCTCTAAGGGGATCTTCATTTATTCATTTAAAATTAAGTACTTCTAAATTTATGATTGATTTTATTATTTTATTTTAAATCAAAATTTAATTTTAATTTTAAGTCTTCCTTCGTTTTAAGACCAAACGGTATAGTGGTTAGCGTGCTAGCTTCTAGACCGCGAGGTTGCGGGTTCGAGTACCGTGTTAGGCATGGGTGTTTGTAAATGTATGTTGGCTTGTCTAATGACGAATGTTTCGGCGCATTATAGCCCTCGTGTTGCTGACAGTGCCAGATAATCTGAAAACAACCAAACAACCTTCGTTTTAATTTGTATCTCAAGCTGGCACTGAATAGGTTCAATAATATCATTTAAAAGTTTGGAAACCTCTATTGCAGTGCATGCAATCGTTTTAAAATTTTTGCATACATTTTAAAATCTATATTTTTTGTACATGAATCTACATAACTTTGTAATCAATTCTTGAAACACGTTGTTTTAATTTAATTTTTTAAAAATATGATTGAATATGAATTCATTTCTTCAAAGTTATGATATAATGGATATTCTGTTTTAATAATTGCACTGTAATTATTGTATAACTAAAATTATGGATTTTTCTTGAAGCATTTTTTTTTCTTTTATAGCATCAAAATCAAAATTAAAAGAAGAAAATAAAACTATACAATATAAAATATAGCTAGTCAGAAAAACATAATGAAAAACATAATGAATTGGAACGTTTTCAATAGAAAATTTACCAAAAGTCAATTTTTTAACAAACAGTTCATGTAGGGATTTTGTAGGGATTTTTTTAAGGTAGAGATTTTACGTTTTTCGGGATTATGGCTTGTCGGGATTTCGTCCCTTTCGGGATTATGGCTTGTCGGGATTTCGTCCCTTTCGGGATTATGGCTTGTCGGGATTTCGTCCTATTCGGGATTGTGGTCGTTCGGGATTTCGACCCATTCGGGATTTTGGCTTGTCGGTATTTCGGCTGTCGGGATTCTGGCTTGTCGGGATTTCGGCTTTCGGGATTTTGTCCAGAACTCGATACAGCCATTAACTTCCGAGAAATATTTAGATATGTATAAATGACATCATTAGTGAATTTAGTTACAAATAGTGTCCAGCTCAGTGTGTATGCACAAGAATACTTTAATTAGAGAGGAAATCCTTCTCGAGATTAGAAATTCTAGAATGTATGCATAATAACATTTATTACAATAATCAGAGGTCAGTATTAGTTTCATTTTGTTCAGAATAATGATAATAGGAAGCAACTTCTCAGTCAGTTTGAACCTGATGCTACAAACTAGCATTTAATTTTCCAGATCAAATATATTAAGCCTTGTAATTATTTCAAAGTTATATTTTCTGAAAATATACTTTCCTTCAACATGATTACTCAATGTATATGTTTTAATGACTTCTTTTGTATTGCATGAATTTTTGTTAAGATACACTGGAAGTACTTATTGCACTATAAAAAAATTTAAGATATATTGGAAATTCTCTATTATTGCTCTAAAAATATTCTAAAGAATAAGTTTCAATATTCAACAAATATATATTAGTTTGCGAATTCGATGCATATTTAAAACTTTGTAAGTTGCTGTCTTTTAGAAAAGTGTGAAAAAAAAAATATCAAAAGTGATAAAACAAAACGTGTTCATTCAGAAATTGAAGTAAATCTGAAAGAAGGATAATATGAATATTTCATAAAAATAGTGTCAAATATCTTCATGATATAATCATAATTCTAAGGGGGATTTTCACACTCGCAAATACAATCATGCAGAAAAAAACCTAGTACTGATTCCAAAGAATTATATAAGAGTTCTAAAAGCAAACAAAAAAACTTAAGGGTAGTAGTGTAGTAACTTGCACAGTTTTTTACGTCTTTATTATATTTTTTTTTTTTTTTTTCGTATGGGAGAATAAATTCAATGGTTTTGTTTTCTTAATATGTTATTAATGACATCTAATGGTTACATAAAATTTTTAATTAATTTTACAACGTTTTATTATTATTATTATTTTTGGACAAAGTAGACATCTCAACAAAACAAAAAAAATTACGTGGTTGGCCCCGGGTATTTCAGCTCTTAAGCTATAGAATTGTCGTTGTCTTTGGAACTAGGATTATTAAATGTTGTCAGAAAATAACAAAATGGTGGACTTCGAAAAATAAAAGTGATTTTTTTTTTTTTCAGCCGCAAGTCGGGCTGTAAAATGGGGGAAAAAAATCCGAGTCCCGACGTGAACAACTAATGTGTAGAATAACGTGTAAAAATTCGTCAATCGGTCGGATAAAATTTTTTTTCACCCAGGCCGACCGAAAAAACGTTGTTTCGAGAAAAATTTGCTTTAAGTTTCAAGAACAGATGCTCAATAACGACGAGACGCTCTCAAATATTCATTATAACTTCTTTAATATTTCGAATTTCGATCTAGACTTTTCACAATGTACTCTCAATATATTTTACTTTCGAAATAAGTAAGAAAAAAATTGATTTTTTCAACCCAAGTTTCTAGACTACTATCTTAATTAACCAAGGATTTTAATTCATCCCCTTCAGCATGAGCAATAAGATATCTAACTCAAGAATACATAAAGCGCACTGAATATGATACAGAATGCGATCAATTACTAATTTTGTAATATTTTTTCTTAATTATACTTCATTCCAGAAATCAACTTAATATCAGGTGACAGGTAAATCAGGGTTATTGTTTAAAACTGGTATTGAGTAATGTTGCTAAGGAAAGTGCAATTTATACAAGTATATTTTTTCTGTTTTATAAAAAAAAAAAAAAAAATTAGTTTTATGCACTCTACCTCCATCTGCCATCACAACTCATGACCGAGAATATCTTATAAATTCACAACAGTTATCTTATAAAACCAGCAACAGTTGGTGAAAGACTCCGGGAAAATCTCAGTTTTTAAATCACAGTAAAAGTGATAAGTACATGCACTCGGTAACCAATTTGTTAATGAGAAATTAGAATGAGATAAACTACTTATTCATTAAGGATAATCTACAAAAGTGGAGCAGCTAGTTTGAATTTCTCAATGCAACAACATACCCATATACGTTGGCCAATATCACTCAACAGTAGCCAATCCCGATGTAGACTGGTGTAGACTGGTCGTTCCTCTTGATCTTGAACAATCTTGCTCATTGCTGGGTAAAATATATTGGTTTTGAAATGTTAATGCAGATTTTTAAAGTTGAAATATATTTTTATAAGAATGGTGGGAAAAATATGTTTTATGATGGTTTTGACAAGTCTATTTTTTAAAAAATCGTGTATTTTGGAACTATGCTCGAATTTTGGCATGGATTGATCAATTTTTCCATTGCCCCTGTTCCCAACATTGGCCAATCTACTGGACATTGAAATGGGACTGAAAATAAAACTGATGGACGTATGAACTCAGGAATATTCAGAAAGAAACTTCCTTTTAATCCTTCACACCAAATACTTCAAAATAGAAAGAGCTATAAAATAAACAAATTCTTCTTTTCTCATTAGTAAGACGTGTTTTCTTCTTAAATTCAGAATCGATTAATCAAGAAAGAGACCAATCATTTAAAAATATTCCAAGTTTCCACCACGCTACAGACATTCACTTATTGCAATTCTTTACCCCAAGCACGAACAAACAATATTTACACCCCTCCCCTTTACAACTTAACCATTCTTTTAAATTTATGCGTCCTCAAAACCAACTCTCTTCCAAACCTAAACCGCTACCATAGTGTCTCAGATGGCGTTCGATTTGTGCTCATAAATGCAGGGTCCACCAATACCTCTCCAGTAAATCATACTCCACAAAAGGAATATACTTCCTCTCCAGTTTTACTCCCGACTCCTCTTTCTATCTCAACGGATTCCAGCAAAGAAGACGACATTCGCCCGTGGGAACCATTACGTTGAGAAGGGAAAGGCCCAAACATAGCGGGCCACGTGTTTTATGGTCGGCCTTATAAGAGCGTATTTCATCCCTTTGTTACTCAAATAATGTCATAAAAGCCATTGCTGCAGCGATAAAGTATTGTTTATTTTTATTCAATTCCCCCTGCCATTCTGTTTCTTGGGAGGGCTGACCAGAGACGCTCGGTATATCCAATTGGTCTAATCGGGCTTGAAGGGGCTTTAGTATTTTGTTAATATGTGAAAGAGTCTTGGGGATATGGATACAAAAGAAAAAGCGGTTGATGGTTTCTGAAAGATTATATCTCATAATTTGATGTATCCTATTCGGATCTTGATGATTATTAGTAGAAAATAAACGTTAAGTTTTTATCAAAAAAAAATATCCATATTAGTGTTTAAAATAAAGTAGAAAAAATTAATGGGCATAAATATTTTATTTATATATTTAGAAATTAAATTCTCCAAAAATTTTAAGTATTTTATGTATTATTTTTAAAAGCAGGCATATATTCAAAAACTGTAAACTGAAAGAGTAAGACGTGAACAACTCGCATTAGGATTTACTATTTTACGGCCAATCTGGGAAAAGGTAAGTGCAGTTTCACATATTCTAGGGTGAGAGAATAAAATAATTGAAATAAAAAAATTTAAATGTTACTGCATGATACTTTTTATGGAAAGTGCGCATTACATTTGTACCCATTGCTAATTGTCACGTTGACAATTTTAGTGAAATTAATTCCGATGGAGGTTTTGCGGATATCACGAAAATTAATGAAATACGCGTTGTGATGACTAATGGATTGCAAAAATGCAAATTTGTTTTAAAGATGTGCTGTGATTGGATACTCCACCAGTGCACTATGAAAATGTTCGCTGAAAGTGCACTTCCTAAGTGTCCTCGTTTTATAATAATATTAGCTTCATTAAAAATTTTAAAGTAACGCAGTGTCTACCCGTTTAACTATACCCACCATTAGACACATCCTCGCAGTTTGAACACAACAGTAGTCAGATATCGAATGGAGGAACTATAAGGGAATCAATGGTACAAAGTAAAAATCGAATTTGATTTCCAATTTCCAGTATTACATCAGTTGAGTTACCTCATATAACGTGATTAGAGATAAGTTTATCATTCACTCTTTTACACAAATGGCAGAAATACCTAATATTGAAATTTGACGGCCGCTATAATTTTCTATCCTATATTTCACTATCTCCAGTATTCTTTTATTTACAGTAGTAACCAAATAAGTCTCGAAGATGCAATCACATACTATTAAGCACAATACATAGCCTAAAGCATGTATGGCCATAATTGTCACCAGGACGCAATTGCAATAAGATGGGATGTTTTCAAAAAATTGGGCATGGTATTGTGACTGTCTACATTTATTAACAGTATTCATATTATTTATAATCGAAAGCTTCTTCTAACACAATATCAACCAATATTTAAAAAACAAACTTTTTCAAAAATGAAAAATATGTGTCAAAAATTTATGTCTACTATTTCCATATACATATACTTGAAAACAGTTTTGAAAAGATAGAAATAAATATTTGAATTTTAAGCCCTCATATTTTGTGGTGTCTAGGAAAAACTTTTACTGCGTAGAAACCATTACTCGCGTCGAAAAAACTGTTTTAAACATAAAAATGTTTCTTTCCTTCCGTTTCATTACACGTTTTTGCGAATATAAATATGTTTCTGAACTAGGCGATATTTTCTAAAACTTTGCGTGAGAAAATGATGAATAGAAACTATATAGCGTTCGAGCCTTGGAAACAAGATTTTCTCTTACTCTTTCATAATGCAATAGCAATATTTCTGGTGTGTCTTCTGCTCCGGAAAAAAAATCACATTTCCACCTTTATTTTCGTAAAAAAGGAGAAAAATAAATACGGAAGCTTGAATGATTTTAGTGAAATATTTTCTCTATAAATTCACTCAGGAAGTTTCAATTTCATTTTTTTCCTATTGAGAAAGAGAGGAAATACTGAATGAAAATCTAATTCGCTGGTGAGGAAGAAACATTTCCTGTTTCCATCGCATACATTTAAAGTTTCTATGACCTCGGAAAAAAATGTGATCCCGTTTCCTAACTCAGTTAAATTTTGGGAAACCTTTTGCAGTAACTGTTGTGGTTATTTGAGTATTTGTTTTAATTTGTTTACTCGCAAGCTTACGTTGACAAAATATGCCAACACGTTCAAACTGTCATAATATTAAAAATTGAAGTGGTGAATATTTATAGAGTATGAAATTGTTTCGGTGAATTCAATTGAATATTCTCCATATATATGAGTATATACTATTCTCATTTCACACCTATTATAATTTTTAGAAATTTTCTAAGTATTAAGCCATTATTTAAAGTTGATTGAGGTACGATCAAAGAATTTCATTTAAATAAAAAAAAATAATATTACAGAAGTTGCGTTGCTTTAAAGTATAAAAAAAAAAATCATTATTCAAAATATATCAAGAAAATTGACAGTAATTTAATTTTTTTACAACCGTATTGCGTTACTCGAACCATAGCTGTAAATGATATACAAGGAATCCAATCTGTAAGGATAAGATTTATAAATTTTATAAATAGCTTCAAATGTAAACGAGGGTAGTGTTACACTGATTTGGATGCATTGAATTAAGAGATGAAAAACAATTAAGTGTGCTAAATTAATTTACTATATAAGGAGTATTATCATGATTCCCATTCTACTTGAAAGTCCTAGAAAGTCCTTTGGGTGTTTGTAAATGTATGTTGGTTTGTTAAATGACGAAATGTTTCGGCGCATTATAGCCCTCGTGTTGCTGACGGCGCCAGATAATCTGAATACAACCAACCAACCTAGAAAGTCCTTAAAAAATGTTTGATGAAATTTGGTCCTTGAAAATCCTTGATAAAAGGATAAGGCCCTTGAAAGTTCTTGAATTTTTAAGTAATCCACGATAATCTCAGTTTTGTATTTTTATGTCTAAGGTATATAATTTTATGGTCCTTGACTTTTTCTAAAAATGTCCTTGAAAATCCTTGAATTTTTTTCAATATGATTGGAAATCCTGATTAAAAAGTAACTTATCAATTAAAAAGTTTTAAGTACAAAAACAACATACCAAATTTAAAAAAAATGGTAACTGAGGTAATGTTCATATTTGTGAGTACTGCACTTATATTTTCCCCTAATTTCTACTTTTTTATTACTTACCCTAAAATTGGGAATATATAATATCATTTGACAGCTAGTGTAAGTAAAATATATTATACATAGAAATGCTTGCCGAATACCTAAGCAACTAAAAAAAAACTAAACAATATACAAAAAACATCAAGAAGGGGAAACATCGCTAAAGAAAACTTAAATCCCCTTTTAAACAACCAACTTCACTCGACATTTCGAGATTAGAATTTGTCTTTTTAACTCGAAGATGCGTATTGCACTCAAATATCCTAAAATCCACCAGGAAAACTAATACCTCACCAAACCTCGAAACAAGCTTTGGGAAAAAACGCGAAGGAAATAAGTTTTCAAGTCTCCTTTACCTATCCTGGAAACAGGAGAAGGTTTGCGTCCTTTACAAAGTAACCCGATAAAATATCTTATAAACTACCCCCAAACTCAGTTTGACGCGGGAAAGGTGGAATGAAAATTACATGACATTCGATTTCCCTCTACTTTAACAATTTTCGTCTCCTTCCGAAAAGGAAAGTCGAAAAAAGTCGAGGTTTTTTTTCCTTGGTCTCGGCGAAAAATATTCCCTTCGACCTTATATCAAGTCATAGAAATTCTGACAATTCATGCCTTTGAATCACGATCCGTATTCCTCTCTGGTGCCGTTATTATTTCTGAGGAGTATCGAAGATTCCAGGTATGAGACCTGCCAATAAAATGGAAATATCCTGGAGACGAGGGAAATATAGTCGGGCTGTGACAGGAAACGCAATTGTTTAAAAAGAAGCCAAGAAAAAAAAGACGTCGAAGAAGGAAACATCCAATTTTTAGGATGTGTTCAATAAATTGTAGTTGTTTTTTTGTAATTCTATACCAAACTGATATAAAAATTGGATGAGTTTAGTTGAAGGTATATATAAAGCAAGATGCAAAGTTTTTCAGGAAACAAGTTCAAAATCAGTACATTGTTTTTGATTTGAAAGAAAGAGTTTTTAATTCGCCTTTATACTTAAGGATATTTTAAACTTGCATGACCTTCTTGGATAAGCCGAAGCTCAATCAAATTCCATATAATTGCATTTCAATATTAACTTTATGAAAATCGGAGATACGGTAGAATTTTATTGATTATTTTACATTGAATATCAGGAAAACCATAGCGAGAAAGGGTCGAAATACAAACCGTAACTTAAATATTGTATAACTAAGCATATTATGGAAATGTTGTAACCTTTATCATTATTTGTTTGCAACAAACTGAAAAGTTGACATTCAAAAAGTATTTATTTTACCAGTATTATGCCATATTGGCAGGAAAAATACGTCAGTGCCCTCTCGGATCCCTCGTACTTGCTATATCAAACCAAACCTAGACGTCCAGATCAATTTAGAGCAAAAAAGAAGGATGTGCCTTTACGGAACCATTGTATTTTTGTGTAACTCAGAGTTTAGTTTTACTTGTGTTTTCTTTGTTTTATTTTGTTTTCCTAAATACTTAATCCAGATTTTGGATTAATTCAAATGAAATGGTAAAATACTGTGTGAGTTGGTACCACGAAAAATTCAATATCTAAGTTTCGTTTAAACACGACACCTGAATGAAAGAAATAAATTTGGAAATTTAACCTGTTTCCCTTTTTAAATCAATACTATTAATTTTTTCATTTGGTCAATACGAAACATTATGAAAGATTTGGCTTACGGTTAAGCTTTTAAATTCAACCATTTAAACCCTTCCAGAGCAAATAACCGATAATTCTCATCCAGATCCTCATTTAATTGATATTCAAATGCTGATGAATGGAATTCATGAGTGCTTTAAATGTGATCACAATCTTCCAACAAATTATCTTTATGACTAGCCAAAGATCAGCAGTACAATGATTAAGATTTAATTTGAGATTCAAATTTCGTTTCAAGAACCATGTATTGAGAAGTTGTTTTAAACTACTTACTAACATTAAGTAAAACCATATATAAGAATAATAATTATCTTATTAAATGACAAATTTGACGGCACTCAAGTGTTTAAAGAACTACAAGGGTCTCGCTAGCCGCGGTTTGCAGACCATTGTTAAAACCAATAGTAAAGGGTAATAAAGAAATAAAAAAAAATAAAAAAAAATTATCATAGAGTCTAATATCGGCTTCTCTCGTAGCGGAAGGAATACAGCATCGAATCATTCGAAATGAAAATTGGAAATACAGGCAAATGAAATCAAATACAAAAAACCTTTCGATGAGTTATTGGAGTAATTGGATATATCTTTATAAAAGAAGTATATCCTGTTTTCCTAAATTAACTGCGATTTACGTAACTTGTAAGCGTTATCTCTTATCATATCAGTTCTATCATATTAAAACCCCTTGGCATCACCCTATTTGATGACATTTAAATAACTAAGTCAAATATCAATAGTATTCTGTCCCTCAATGTTATGACGACCAAACGGTATAGTGGTTAGCGTGCTGGCTTCTAGACCGCGAGGTTGCGGGTTCGAGTCCCGCGTAGGCATGGGTGTTTGTAAATGTATGTTGGCTTGTCTAATGACGAATGTTTCGGCGCATTATAGCCCTCGTGTTGCTGACGGCGCCAGATAATCTGAATACAACCAACCCTCAATGTTATATTTGAATCCTTTACTCTTTTCGGATTTGAATTATCTTAAATCAGTTTTGTTGGTGTGCACTTTTTAACAATTCAAAGTCCGTTCTATGGTAAATGTTACCAAAATTGCACTATCAGCGTAAAACCAGTATGGTGAAGATCGGATATAATCCCTTGTTCTATTTATGAATCAACAGCTGGAAAATGGGAATAAGTCCCATTTAGTTAAGACTGGAATCATACCTTTCTTTAAACTTTTACAGTTACCCTTCATACTTTTACAGACGACTCCCCTTGCAGGTTTTCAACTACTAGAAAGTTTGTAAGTACCTCTTAAATATTCCACTTAACTAAAGAATCAGGATAATAGATGAGCATAATTTAAATTCGTAAATTAACTAGAAAAATACACATTTTTGCCATTCTATCTCCATTTATGCTTTTTTAAAGTTGTGTCAAATTTGTTAAATTTTGTAATGTTTTGAAGTGACAAAAAATGCATAAAGTCAATTAATTCTAATTTTCCATTACCTTTTTTAAATGTTTATTTTCAGAACAAAATGTTTGATGTAGAATAATTGATAATTTCTAAGCGTTTTTTCTTTCATTTTCTAAAGGTTAATTAACTTAAAATATAATTAACTTCTGGAGTTAAACTTATAATCCCCAAGAAAATTAAAAATCACGTTAAACTCATGTTTTTGATTTATGATGCAATTTCTTTAGAATGAATGCAAACACTAAAATCAAATGTTGAGGTAAATTTACGCCTTAGTTTTATATATTCTAATTTTTTTTTATAACTTTCGAGAAAATTAGAAACTCAATGAATTGCACCTGATTACTTTGGAAAATACTGCATTTAATGAACAATTTAAAATAACGGTAAGATATTTTTTCTTAGACCACTTAATGACATGCTCGGATAAGCTCATAAGGCATAATTAAAAAGAAATTATTTAAAGAGAGTGGTTTATAGAAATAAGTTTCAAATTGAAAGCTGATTATTTCTAAGATATTTTCAAGAAACCATGCTTAATTATTCTTACTAATGAAAAAGTATATCAAAGGGAAGATAACGAAAGAAAACACTCTATTAATGAATAAAATTGTTATAAAAAAATAACTTCTACCATTCCAACTAATTCAAAAGTTGTCCACGTTATTAAAGACCAGCAATAACAATATGTATTAAAAAAGTTGAATTTTAAAATTTAATAAAATATTAAACGCCTTAATCTTCAACTGACAATGCATTATTATGGCATTTACAACGTTTCAACATTTTTTTTTCCTTCTGAATAATTGTTGTTCTTGGAACCTTTAATCTATTAATTTTTCAGTAAATTCGGTACAAGAAATTTTCCTGGATTTTAAAACAATATGTATTGGCAAGGGGAAAATTCTTGACAGGGCAATTTTAGAATGATTTATAAAACTAAATACACGAAAAGATTATACTGAGAGTATTTCATAGGAAACAAACATGCCCTTAACGATTCTCCTTTATACGGCAAACTAACGCTAAAAAATATTGATCAATCATCGAAGAATCCATCATACGTTAACTGAAAGGGAGGATGAAATAACTATGTTTAGTATTTATGTAGTACACTTTCATAATAAGATATAAAGGACTAAAAATATATTTCAAATATCTTGATTAGTTTAAAATTTTTAAAATACTCATTAATGGGAAATTTTTATATATCTCAATTAATTATAACATTATAGAATGGCTATGAAACTGATCCCTTTACATATAGACTGAGAGGCGACTGCAAATTTTGGACCTCATCGAACATCACTCTGAAACTCATATTTAATGTAGAGTTATGCTAGCTGATTAACGATCGCGTGATCTGCCGAAGCGTCCGAAAAGCGTGACCGCAAGTGCAATTTTTGGGTATCAAAATACCTGTTCGAACATCACTCTGAAATTCACAGGGAATGAAGAATTACCTACCGAGTAAGAATCACTTGGTCTGCCGAACCACATTTGGCCGGAACTGTCCGCAGACCAATCCGAAAGTGCACTTTTTAGGGGCCAAAATACCTCATCGAACATCACTCCGAAATTCACAGGGAATGAAGAGAATTACCTACCGAGTAAGAATCACTTGGTCTGCCGAACCGAATTCGGCCGGAACTGTCCGCAGACCAATCCGAAATTGCTCTTTTAGGGTGCCAAAATAACTCATCGAACATCACTCTGAAATTCACAGGGAATGAAGACAATTACCTACCGAGTAATAAAAACTTGGTCTGAAGAACCGCATTTGGCCGGAACTGTCCGCAGACCAATTCGAAAATGCACTTTTTGGGTGCCAAAATACCTCATCGAACATCACTCCGAAATTCACAGGGAATAAAGAGAATTACCTACCGAGTAAGAATCACTTGGTCTGCCGAACCGCATTTGGCCGGAACTGTCCGCAGACCAATCCGAAAGTGCTCTTTTTGGGTGCCCAAATACCTCATCGAACATCACTCCGAAATTCACAGGGAATGAAGTGAATTCCCTACCTAGCAAGAATCGCTTGGATTGCGAACCGCATTTGGCCGGAACTGTCCGGCAGACCAATTCGAATGTGCACTTTTTGGTTGCCAAAATACCTCATCGAACATCTCTCCGAAATTCAAAGGGAATGAAGAGAATTACCTACCGAGTAATAAAAACTTGGTGTGAGGAATCGCATTTGGCTGGAACTGTCCACAGACCAACCCGAAAGTGCTCTTTTTGGGTGCCAAAATATCTCATCGAACATCACTCCGAAATTCACAGGGAATGAACAGAATTACATACCGAGCAAGAATCAATTGGATTGCCGAACCGCATTTGGCCGGAACTGTCCGGCAGACCAATTCGAAAATGCACTTTTTGGGTGCCAAAATACCTCATCGAACATCACTCTGAAATTCACAGGGAATGAAGAGAATTACCTACGGAGAAAGAATCACTTGGCTTGCCGAACCGCATTTGGCCGAAACTGTCCGGCAGACCAATACGAAAGTGCTCTTTTTGGGTGCCAAAATACCTCATCGAACATCACTCTGAAATTCACAGGGAATGAAGTGAATTACCTACCTAGCAAGAATCACTTGGATTGCCGAACCGCATTTGGCCGGGACTGTCCGGCAGAAAAATTCGAATGTGCACTTTTTGGTTGCCAAAATACCTCATCGAACATCACTCCGAAATTCACAGGGAATGAAGAGAATTACCTACCGAGTAATAAAAACTTGGTCTGAGGAACCGCATTTGGCCGGAACTGTCGACAGACCAACCCGAAATTGCTCTTTTTGGGTGCCAAAATACCTCATCGAACATCACTCTGAAATTCACAGGGAATGAAGTGAATTACCTACCAAGTAAGAATCACTTCGTCTGCCGAACTGCATTTGGCCGGAACTGTCCGCAGGCCAATCCGAAAGTGCTATTTTTGGGTGCCAAAATACCTCATAGAACATCACTCTGAAATTCACAGGGAATGAAGAGAATTACCTACCGACGGTCTGCCGAACCGCATTTGGCCGGAACTGTCCACAGACCAATCCGAAAGTGCACTTTTTGGTTGCCAAAATACCTCATCGAACATCACTCCGAAATTCACAGGGAATGAAGAGAATTACCTACCGAGTAAGAATCACTTGGTCTGCCGAACCGCATTTGGCCGAAACTGTCCGCAGACCAATCCGAAAGTGCTCTTTTTGGGTGCCAAAATACCTCATCGAATATCACTCCGAAATTCACATGAAATGAAGTGAATTACCTACCGAGTAAGAATCACTTGGTCTGCCGAACCGGATTTGGCCGGAACTGTCCGGCAGACCAATCGGAAAGTGCACTTTTTGGTTGCCAAAATACCTCATCGAACATCACTCCGAAATTCACAGGGAATGAAGAGAATTACCTACCGAGTAAGAATCACTTGGTCTGCCGAACCGCATTTGACCGGAACCGTCCGGCAACAAAATAACAACTTTAGGAATAATTTAAAACTATCAACCACGCTCACACGCTCCCTCATGATCGATGCAAAGATAGCATGGAGTGTTGTTGGATATGATATCATGTAGGACGATCACGGACGGTCATATCATGAAGCTTATTAAAAAAATATCAAGGAACGCTGCAGTGTTCTGTCGCCAAGTCCTATAGCAATGCGGCAGATATGTCAGTGTATATTATGTTGACAGAGCTTATGCTCGTTTTGACCTCTCACAGCTCAGCTTCTATTATAGCTAGAACCCTGATTTTGTTGCCATCGTGTTGCCCCGGGTGAGGAGATGAAAAATAACTACATAATTGTTAACATTGAACAAGGGAACATGGTAAAAAAACATCCTTTTAAAATCACCGAAGTCACTGAAATTTTTTCTTTTGATTCTGACCAAAGCTTTAGCCAGGAATACAGCCAAAACTATTTTATCAATTTTGACCATTTTTTTCTATTCTTTCAGCTTGTTTAGAGGAAGTGCGTTTTGTATATTTTGATGGGTTGGATGGTCTTTACCCCCCCCCCCCCCCGGAAATGATCCCAATGCTTGGGAATTTTAGCCTGGCCTACAGCTTAAACGCTTTAATATATTCAGATCATTCTTTTTTTTTTATTCCTCTCAGATTGATTAGAGCAAGTGCCTTTTGTATGAATTAATGCGTAAGAGGGTCTGTAATCCCCAGAAATCTCCAGAAATGAAAAGTTGGGAGTTTTAGCCCGAATAATGATTGATTAAAGCAGTTTAATGGATTTCGGATATTCATCTATTAACTCAATTTCAAGAAATGACTTTGATACTTTAAGTTGAACTACTTATACAGTTAATTAGAAAAAGTTAAAATTACTTATTGCTTATTACCGAAAAACATTTTGCAAATTTCGCCCTTTTAGCAGTATATATATATAGATATTTTTTTTTTTTTTTTTTTTTTTTGCCAATGTAATTATTATTGGCAAAAATATCGTCAAAATGGCATTCTTTTTTTTAAGTAATAAAAATAAGAAAACAAAAGTTGTAAATTTTACACTGATCCATGTAAAATTTAAATGCTGTGACCAGTATCATGTGATGGCAAAGTGGTAAGATTATATTGTCGTATTTGGCGATGGTTAAAACCGAATTTATGTGAATAAAATGCAATTAAGCAGTTTGAAAAAAAAGTATTTTGATTTAATACATGGAGTAAATGGAAAACCTTAGCAAATTTTTAAGGGATGGTCCTTTTATGAAAAAGATTAATGGAAAGCCGGGCTCCACTGCAGCAACTCTACAAAAAGAATTGATATCTTCCCAAAAAAAAAAAAAAAGAAGTTGTAAAAATACCCGCCAAGCCAGTTAGAAAAAGTTATGAAATCTAACGTTTGCCGCTAAGTTCATTGTGTACAAGTACCCTAAAGAAACTAAACACGGCCGCTTGGCGTCAAACGTTAGATTTCATAACTTTTTCTGGCTGACTTGGCGGGTATTTTTACAACTTCTTTTTTTTTTTTTTTTTTTTGAGCATGGGGGGTGGAGATATATCATTTGGGCTAAAAATTACAAAACCGTTTGCTCTAGTGAAAGTCATATTCTAAAAATTGAATGATTGTATGCCGATATTTCTGATCAGAACTTTTCTACATTGTTATGGTAAGCAGTCGTCTTGTTTTTCTATGGTAATTTTTTATTTCTTTTCAAATATAATTTAATATCTCAAAATGAATGTTTGCTTTTTGTGCAAAAAAAGAAAAGAAATTGTTGGAATTCAACGAAGAATCATTCCAAAAATGCTCAGAAGAAATAAACTTCAGTAAAAAGAAAAAGATAAAGTATGGAAATATTATTCTGTCTCCAGATCTTGGATATCATTTACGATGTTACCGAAAGGTATGACATTAAAGAGCGAATATAACACCGAAAAATGTAAGTAGAATTAGTTTAATTAAGTGAAATACGATGTCGTCTTTAGGCACCCAAAGCTGCGCTTATGGATTGGTCTGCCGGACAGTTCTAGCCAAATGTGGTTCGGCAGACCAAATGATTCTTACTCAGTAGGTAATTCTCTTCATTCCCTGCGAATTTCAGAGTGATGTTCGATGAGGTATTTTAGCACCCAAAAAGTGCACTTTTGGATTGATCTGCCGGACAGTTCCGGCCAAATGCGGTTCGGCAGACCAAGTGATTCTTACTCGGTAGGTAATTCTCTTCATTCCCTGTGAATTTCAGAGTGATGTTCGAACAGGTATTTTGATACCCAAAAATTGCACTTGCGGTCACGCTTTTCGGACACTTCCGCCCAAATGCGCTTCGGCAGACCACGCGATCGTTAATCAGCTAGCATAACTCTACAAACCATATGAGTTTCAGAGTGATGTTCGATGAGGTCCAAAACTTGCAGTCGCCTCTCGGACTAATAGTACAAGTGGCATGTAGAGCAAGCTTTACAGAAATAGAAGGTGAAATATCTACGATCAGGATTAATGCACTTTCATAATAATGTATAAAGGAACTAAACATATATTTAAAATATCAAGATGAGTTTAAAAAAACCTTTAAATTACTGATTAGTGGGAAATTTTTATGCATCTCAATTAAGTATAACATTATAGAGTGGCTTCGGAACTGATCCCTTTAAATAGGGCAAGTGGTATGCAGATCAAGCTATACAGAAATAGAGGATGAAATTGCTATGATCAGGATTTTATGTATTTCACTTTCCTAATAAGACATGAAAAACTAAAAGTATATTTTAAATAGCTTGATTAGTTTAAAACTTTTAAAGTAATCATTACAATAAATTTTCTATATATCTCAATTAAGTATATTGTTCTAATATGGGTATGAAATCGATCCCTTTAATTAGAACAAGTAGTATGGACCTATTTTTTTTTTTTTTTTTTTTTTTTTACTTTAACTGTCAATTATTTTATGAAGGAACGAAGCGAAACAAATAATAAAACTATGAAATATCTGATGCCATACTACAGGTAAAAAGGGCTTAAGTGATAAAGCGGTGGGTAGTAGGCTGTAAGTATAGAAAGACCCAAGAGGAAGACTATTGATTAAACCTTCGATATTTCTGGATAATCTAACTCTAAATAAATTGCCGGATTTTTCTACTGCAAGCTTCGCTGTTAGTCACTCTCCCCCTCCCCTCGGCTTAAGGCTACTCCAGCGAAATCTCTCAATCATTTTTATTTGAGTTTATTTGGTGCCAGTGTTTTTTCAAAAATGGACGAAATTGAGATGCGAGGCTGAAGAGTTGTGGCAGAGCAATCTTTGAATTGCTATTTTTTGACAAGTGTAGATGGGGTCAGTAGAAATAAGACAATGAGATACATAAATCATTAAGATTATTATTTTTTTGTTAATTTCGATTTATTTTAAAACAGCACTATGTGGGGTTGTGTGGATTTTAATTTAAGAAACAATTTTGTTTGAAAAATATTGATGGAAAAAGTGAAAAATTACCCATTTTGATCACTTGTAAATATCGTAAATTATAAGGTGTTATTAGATGTAGTCTACATATAAAATAAAGTAATGTTCTTACTTAAATTTTCTTGGAGGAACAAAGCTTTCATATGAAAATATTTGTTAGCCCCAAGAACTAATATTTAATGTCTCTTATAATTTTCTCTATTGCTGCTAAAACAACTGCTAATGAGATAGAATGGAATCTTGAGTGTAGTAGAGAATTTCTTAGTGATACCAAAGTTGGACCCAGAAGTGACTTTGAAGCTATGGATGTACCCTTAACAGAGGAAAATCTATATTCGAGAATTCTCTGAATAAATGATTTATGCTATTGGAAACCCATTACAAAGGATTTCTGTTTTTTATATGATATTCTAAAACTCGAGGATATAGATGACAAAATGCTTGCAAATTATTTTGCTTGTCTCTAGTTAACACTTTCGGTCGAAAATGAATCAGATATAAATGGAAAATAAATTAACGAAGAATTACATGATGTATCCCGAACACTACAACCATATTATGTGAAACCTTTGTTGTATGCTATAAATTATTTATACCGAAGTAATTTAATTACTTTGTATTCGAATACTTCTGTACATCTTAGAATTTCAACACTCCTTCTCTCCGTATAGCTACTCAGGTAGCACAGCAGTATTGGACTGGCCAATGTCGGTTTGTACGTTCAACGACCTATTTTTATGCATAATCACAGCTAATCAGAACGGGACCTATAGCTTAACTTGGATTCCGAACCGTAACGAAAATCCATGCCTAATCTGGGATACTATCACGGTACCTTTGGCATGCGATGCCAGAGTGATAACCACACAGCCATCAAGTGGGCTTGGCCGATACCGCAAACAGGAGTTTGGGATAATTGGCAAATTCTTGCTAAAACTCAAGTATCGTTAAAAAAATTCATGATTTAAAAAAGAAGAAAAATAAACATGTCAAAAACTTCACAAATCGTAATTTTTAGATCTCCGTGCTTTTTTATAAAAAATATTTCTAAAACTGTGCTTCACAATTTCAAAACTTCCATTATATTTTATCTACCATTGTGTGAGATTAGCCAAGATCCATAACAACGGCACATTCACAATGGTCCACATTGGGATTGGTCAATGCAGAGCGATATTGGTCAGCGTAGTTGTGCTACTGGAGTAGTAGGGAAAGAAGATTTCGGAATTAAAATTAATTAAACACTCTTAACTACCTATACTACAACCTTCTACAACAGTTTTGCCCTTCTAGCTTTTACTTTAGCCAATTTTTTAATTAGGGATGTGTAGTTTACAATGCCAGCCAACAGAGATTCAATAAATGTTAGAGACAGTTTTCTAAGTTTTGTTTGATTTATTGAATTAATTTACTTCGTAACTTAGAAATCTATCATAAATTTGTATTGAACTTGTGTAATTAATTTCTATTAAAATATTAATTTCTTTTGAATCTGATAATTGGTATCATTATTTTAAAGTAGTTTACATTTTCAATATAAAATTAGTATTCGTATGCTTTGTTCATTTTTTTAATCACAATCAAAGGTTAGTTTACAGAAAAAACACTTAATTGGCTGATTTTCTAAGACTTGTATCATAACGGAAAATTCTACCTGTGCACGGTTTTGTTCATAGGAGGCATTGGTGAAATAATATCCCACAATTTTAAGATATTAAAACATAATTTTATATTTACATTTAGAATTCGAACATACATTAGAAACAAAACATACATTTAGATACATTTACATACAAAACAAACGTATTACATACATTTAGATATTAAAACATAATGCACTGATTAAAACTTATAAATTGTAGTTTTAAATTTAGTTATTAGAAAATTCTAGAAGTTCAACATTTATTTATTTAATTTTATGAAATAATTATTGTAATTCAGTTACATATCCCAGCATCTACATAATGTCTGAAATCCCAAGAGTCACCCAAGCGTATTTAGATAATGTATAATCTGTATTATCAACTTAACACTACATTTTGTTAATCACCTTATTTTTCCATCTAAATTTGTACACAAAATAATATAACACGTGATAACTCATTTGAAAAATCCATTTTTTAACGAACTTAAGAAAGCGATTTTACTTATATTATTATATTACGTCTCTTGGTGTAATATAACACTAACAATAAAGAAAGAACGGTGAATTATAATGCAACAAAATTCTCACCATTTTGCAAAATAAATTCACACTTGAAAATGTGTTGACGTTATGAGTTTTTCAAGCTTGAAGCTACTTTAAGGAAATATTACATGAGCCAGAATACCCATTCTTATATTTCAGCATATAAAACCACGTTCAAACTAGTGACCACATCAAGAATCTAGATGTCATTTCCCACGTTTCTTGTGTATTACCATATCCCAAATAGTAAATGTACATCAGAACGTAATGGTGCACTCTTTCGTTACATCTTTCCAAAAGTCTGTTCAAAGTACGTGTATTTTTATACCTTACCATCAAAAGAAGTATGTGTGGGAAAGTATTGTATCCACAAATAAGAAAAGAATTTGATTTATGGCTATATCTAGTTGAAGCCATAGTTTTAGTAATGGGTTCATATTTTATTTTGAGTGCATTATTTGAGGAAATCGCAACGAACTACCCCATGCTGAAACACTCAATGAAGCAATACCCATTCAAAATATCAGTTTAGAAAATTGTTGTCATCGTATAAAAATAAATTATTATATTCTCTTTTACAGTGAGCTTAAGCTTTAGTTTCAGTTTACAGTTACTTTTGTGATGTTTTCTGCAAATAAATTGCATCTGAAGTTGAAAGTATTATTAAAGTATAGCTAAAGATTTTAAGGAATATATTTTAAATATATATTTTGTAAACATCAGCAAGTATCATGCTGTTTCAATTCTTATGAAAGATATAAGAAGGAAATTTGAGTATTTTTTTATTTTGTATAATAACTTAAAACTTCCCAAACAGAAGCCATTTTATCTGAACTTGTACATATATATAATAACTCAAATTGTACTAACTTAGCCATATTATTGTGCAATTTTATTCAAATTGTAATGTATTCGAAAGAGGATTTTGTAACCATTCAAACAATTAATGACTGTACAGGGTAATTCAAAATTACTGAGTGTTTTATTGTTTCATTCCCTCGAATGGAGCTCATGTTGAAGATATTTAATATTGAAATTTTGTTGTGTAAACTCTTTTAAATAGAAGACAATAAACATTCCAGAAGCAACTCAAGAAAAGAATAAACATATATGTACCTTATTTTGTTCTTTTTTTTTTAACATAAAATGAGCAATCGATAATTTTAATACAATCCTGTATTTTAGCTTGGTGTGACAAAAAGTGTAAGTAAAACTACAAATAATTGTAAAAGAACATCTTTACATCAGTAAAATAAATGTTATTTGAATCATAAAATGGAAAATTAGTACAATAATTAATACAAATATTTCGTTTAAAAGAGTCTATAGTTATGTAGACTTTCCTAATAACAAATATGCTACATTACAATTTGTTCAACTCACATATTTGTATTCTATTTGAATTTCACTGTCAAATATTTATGATACTTCATTGTTTCAGACTTTAAAAAATTAAATGCATTGTGTTTTAACCTCACCATGTGGGTGAATGTATATCTGCACGTTTTTAGGTATCTATTTTACCTTTTTATCCGTAACATCATACCTCAAATACTAATTGGGTATTTATATGTGATGATTTTAATTCTGAAAGATAAGTTATAGAATGTAAATATAAGGCTACTAATTCAATGAATAAGGTTTCATATGTTCACAGTGTTTTTCCTGTTTATAAAGATACTTTCCAACGATATTCATTTGAATTGTAAAATAAAAACAGATATCTTAGAATGATATGATTGCATAAATAAATAACCTACTTATATTAATATGATTATAAACTATCTATCTGTGAACTCATAGAAATTGCATACTATTTTTTTATATCACAAATTAAAAAAACATTTCTAAACACATGTCTAGTGATTTTTGTTTATGCTTGTCGGATTTGAACTATTTACAGTAGTAGATGTAATTTCGAAAAAAATTTGGCAGTTTAAAGAATATACATCAAGATAGAATATAGTGTATATTTTTATCTCTTTGCACGTAATCGTTTCCAAATAACATAACAATACCTATTTAATAGCAACTAACGTCAAATTCATTGGCAAATAAGAAGTCCATTATGCTAGGTTAAAAAGTTGCATGTAATACTAATAAGACAACAAAATGAAACGAAAAACAGCATTTTTCCATTTCATTATGTTATCTTATTAGTGTATATATATATATATATATTTATATATATATTTATATACTTGATTTGCTCAGCTTCATTTCATGAGAAAGCAGATTTTGATTTAAAAAGTATTTGAATATACTCTAAAAATAAATAGTTTTTCAAAGTTCAGAGATTTTAGTGATATATCTTAAAATCTTATCTCCTATCTTACCAGGCAGACACTGCCATCTATCTATTTATTTTGAAACTGTTTTATTGACCTACATCTTGAAATCCTCGAATTTAAGATTCCAATATATGGTTGCGACAAATGCTTGGTATATAATAACTTCAAGATACATATCTTACATTTTCGTATAAATAATACACTGTAATCAACAATTAAAAGGTTTTTATTCTCAAAATCAAAATAAATATAATAATCAATTTAGTAAATATTGTTCTTGAAAACTTAACATGTTTTTGAAGTTTTTCGGATATGGCCGAGTTTGGAATCCTCTTGGATGCTCTGGAAATTGTTCTCAAATGGTAAAACAAAATCATTTGTATAAATTTGTTTTTGAAAATAAGTCGTAAAAATCTCTGGTTATAGAAACCAATGAATTTTTATTGGAAGAAAAAAGGTTATTGGGAGAAAAAAAGACTAAAGTATAGCTTTTAATTATAGAAAAGCTCTTTTCATCGAAGAGAGGGGGAAGGGTAATTCGCGGATTATATACCTCTGAGCTAGCAAGCTAACCACTATACAATAAAATGTTTGGAACAATTCATCTAGAACTAAAATTATAGGAAAGATGTTCAAAACTTTATTGTATTGTTTTCTTTTTAAATTAAAAAAAAAAAAAAAAAAAAAAAAAAACGATAAAATGTACACCATCAATCATACTAGTTCTTAACACATTTCATGATTAATCTGAGATAACCAGTGTCAATTTATATTGTTAAGGAAAGCTCTTAAAATTCCACTTTTCCACCTGGTTTGAAAAAGTTCATAAAGTTCTTTTGCTTCTTCATAGATCATATTCCACAAGTTTCAATCATACATATACTCAATTATATGAATTTATTCTCATTACAATAGGCTATAGAATACTTTAAGAAGCTAAGAACAATTATAATCCACTTGTAAGAATCATACACACAAACCACGCAAACAAGATCAAAATTCTAAGATTTAAACTTCCTACTATCTCAACTTTAAACAGCCACAAAATATAGGTACATATACTCAGAGTTGCCAGACCTTGGACTTAAAATTTTTAGGTAGGCAATTTTTCACAAGGGCATTTTGGACATAGTATATTTAATAATACTTTTACATATTAAAATATCAAAAGTAGTTTAAAAACTAAGACTTCCTACACTTCAAAAAGTACTATGAATAGCACTATGTCGTAATACAGGCCCATCTGATGGCTGTGTAGTTAGCGCTCTGGCCACTCATCCCAAAGGTGCCTGGTTCGAATCGTGAATTAGGCATGGATGTTCATGGTGTTTCGGAATCTACGTTAAGATGAAGCTTCTGGCATAATTAGTCGTCATTGTGCCTAAGAATATTTCATTGAGGGTATAAACCAATCAACCAAATCGAAATATAGGGGTAGGGAAAACAACAGCGTAGTATTAAAAATACTGTCTAGTAACGCTGTAAGATCTTGAGAAATTAGGAAGTTAAACTCTTAAAACTCTAAACTCACCCGGAGGATCAATCTGTTAGAGGAAAATATCTCGTGTGGCTCTTCCCTGGAAGGGGTTGATCTAGTTACAAGAATACATATTGTACGACACTAAAAATGATAAATGTTGTCTTCCTCTATCTCCATCTCCCTCTCTCTCATCAATGCCCAGGAAGTATTCAGTGGCGTTAAAAAATAATAATCCTTATCGAAGGTTTTTGTAACATCCGCACAGCCATTTATCATCCCTTAAAAAAGACAAAACTAAAGTGGTGGAAAAAAATCACCCCTTGTCACTTGCAACGAGTTTTGAGACAAAGCGTTTTGCCCGCGGAGTTTATATTTTGCTTTTCTGAGATTTTTTAACTGCCCCCCCCCCCCCCTTCTCCGCGTTTAGGAATTTACAAGGTCCTGAGAACAAATCCAAAAAATTTTATTTCCCGTTGAAAGATAAAAACCCTTTTATTATTTTGGCTGGAAATGGACAAAGCTTCCCGGAGAAACCCATCGAAGAGCGTAACGATAAATTATAGTAAAATAAAGTTGATGAATTTTTTTAATCCATAGAAAACTTACAGCACGATTTTGGGAATAACTATGGCACTTAACATCAATGTGTTTCTTATAACACCAAGTGGAAACTGAAACAGAATGGAAATTTTAATTCACCTATATCTATTAGGCTTTCGAAAACATCAAAACACATTGATTTAGCAAGTACTTAAGTTGAAAAATGACCAACTGATAATGCAATACAGATAAAGTGGCTGAAAATTTTGTGTTCTTGACACTCTTTTTTTTTTTTTTTTTTTTTTTTTTTTTTTTTTTTTTTTTTTTTACAGAAGTATTGCTCTTTCTAATTAGGATGTAAGTTTGAACCAGCTAATTAAAAGCAGAATTGTTTTGATAATCGATCACCCAAATAGCTCTAAAAGGAACTTAATTCATTAATTAGAAAGAAATTGCATGCTCCAGAATTGTTAACTAGATTAAAAATTTATCCAGCATAATTAGTAAATACGATTTTTTGCGTAAGTTCGTTCAGTTTAAAAATCATTTCATATGCTTGTTTAGAAAATATTCCAGTATTGTTTGCATTCTTTATTTATGAATGAAAAGTTTTGTACTCTATGTTACTACACATTTTATTATGTTTTCGATAGTAATTAAAATTTCAGATTTTGAAGTGTAGGCCTATAAAAAAATTCAATATAGATATTAGTTTGTTGTTTCTACTAAAATACAATTGTTAATTAATGTAAAATGTGATAATGTTGTCATCAAATTATAATGTAACGAGAATCAAAAAAAAAAGTTTAAGGGCATCGTAAATGTTTGATAATTTTATTTTATATATTTTTAATGCAATCGTTTTAAGTTATTTCTGGCAGTTTTCGGGGGGGAAAAATGAACCAGTGTTCAGTACAGGTTTACTGTTATTAATATGGCAATTTCATGTAGTTTGTTTAAAATTCATTTCATAAAAGAAGTCTGAAATTTTGTTTTTTAATTTGGTTTCAAATAAGATATAACCTGAAGAAATCAATATTTTTATATTTTGACAATACGATATAAAATATTGATATAAGTGTTATAGCGACAGAATCATTGTTATATCTAAGGAAATAATATTTATCGAAAAAGATGAAAATAAAACACTTCTATTGGGAGATTCTTTTGTTAGTAACTATAAAAAAAACTACCAATCATGATCTCTGCTTTTTCCTTTGCTACTTCAGTTATTCTTCAGGTTTTGCAGTACTAGATTGGTTTTAACTCTTCTTTAATTGTTAATTATAGATTTTGTTAATTGTAAGTATATTTTTAGGAATTGTTATTTATGATTGTTTATTTAAAATGTGTTTTAACAAGCATTCTATATTAATTTATAATAAAAAGAATTGCAGAAAAATCACAGATATTGTATTTTGATTTTACCGAAATCATTTTATGTAAATGATTTATACTAAAAAGAATTTAATCAAATTTTAATACCCACTATGCCACCCTGAGTACCTACGGTTCATTCACATATTGTTATATAAAATCATAAAGTACGAAAAATACCAAAATTCTAAATATGAAAAATACTAAAAAATTATACTAATGTGAAGAAAAATGTTTATAAAAAATTAAGTCAATTTTAAAGTTAAAAAATAAATATAACAAAAAAAAATATATATATAATTAAGAAATATAAAAGAAAACATTTACATGATCTAGATAAAAAAAATAACAAAGTAGTATTTTAGTAGAAGTCAAGCTGGAAGGCCTATCTGTTTTAGTACAGGTACAAATTTTAAGGCGGTCCGGTACTACTAATAAAAAATAAAAAAAAATAAAAAAAATTAAAACAATTAAAAAAACTTTTATTTATAAATATTTTTGAGTCAAAAATTTATCTTATGTATGAGGTACTATTTGTATGTCTTTGAGATAATGTTTTTTAAGTATTGTGATTATTATTTTTTTTTAATTAAAAACCAAGAAAAATCTATGATAATTTATGCTTGCGTAATCTGATATAAGTCAAGAATTTTTTTTTTTTTTTTTTTTTTCAAATTTAAAGCTTTCTATAATATATAATTACATAAAGAAAATTTTGTCGTCACAGAATTTTGATGATTGAATTAGAAAAAATTCAAAAAACTTTCAAAGTTAAAATATTGAAATTTTCGATTTTTCTTATGTTATCTCTCACGCTAAATGTTATATTTTAAAACAGAATTTAAGAAATAAAATTCTGTGAAGTCGAAATGTTTAAAATTATATAAATTAAATGCTCCAAAAATTTTAATAGTCAATTGTTAGTGGTGCTGGAGATATATCGATTTGAATTTGCAACATCTGTGAAAAGCACTAGATCCCGAAAAACGCATTTTAAGCAGACACTTCAAGGCGTTACTTCCATTGGTGGTGTTTAAATAACAGGTAATTTTTTGGCGTTTTAATCCCCAGAGGAATAAGATAAAAACATCATTCTCTTCAGAAATGTATGAATTTTTTTTTTTTTAATTTGATTTAAGACGAAATTTCGGTACTGTACCCCCTTAAATAATATACATTTTAAGGAGAAGTTTAATCCAGGTCATTTCAATTAATGCAAAAGGAAAGAAGCTGGCTGAGTAGTAGTAAGTTAAATTGAAATATTGTTTTTTTTTATTAACTGGGGATTATTTTAAATGTTCTTTATCTAAATCTTTCTACTGAAGGTATAATAATGTATAAAATTTGATATTTTTCGAATATATTAGATGTGAATATAAAAAAACATGTAATTAAAATGAAATGATATATTGTTGGTGATGGAAGGTTGGACGATAAAAAAATTAGTATCGATTGTTTTACAAAATTTATAAAATGGTAAAATAATATGAATCAAAATAGAAATAGTCATAATACTTAAAAGTTCTGAATTAAATAAAAATAACTCCTAAAAATTATAAAAAGGAAACAAAATATAAAATAAAGAAAAATATATAATAATATTAAATTATTATTGCAAATAAGTAAGTAAAATATAAAAAAAAATATTACAAATTATATAATATTTGAAGGGTCTAGTCAAAGAATTGCAAAAATCTTCTTTCTGGGAAAATCAAGTTCACATGCCCATCTGCTGGAGTAAGAAGAGGAGATTCAATATACTTTGTGATGGGAGTGTTAAATGAGGGTCACTTATATTAACACATAACAAACATAGCTGTCTAAGTAGGAGTTAGTTAAATTAAAACTCAGTGGGTGTTTTTTTTTTTTTTTTTTTTTTTTTTTTAAATCTAACCTGGAAAGGTTTTGAGGGTTCTTCCCCTTAACTCTTCTGAAAAAGAAATAATTATGTACACAATGTAATATTTTAACTGGTATATTATGTGCAAATATATTATTCAAAGTAAATATAATAGCTTTGAAATAAAATGCTATACAGTTGGGGAATAAAAGATTAAAGTAAAGGAGAATTTAAATAATTATTCAAAAATAATAAAATATCTGAACTATGCATAAAATATGTTTAAATACAAATGTAAAAAATACTAAAAAGTTATCAAAGTAAATCTCTTGTGGCGGAGCGAGCTTGTTGGTATGACATTTTGAATTCCATCGTCGTGAGATGAGATGATGTCTCGTGCGTTGCATAGCGACAGAAAAAATAACTTTCCTTGCGAGCAGTTTTGTTCTTATTTACTTTGTTCCATGAATATTTTTTGCTTAGCATGTTGAAGTTTATTTAGTAAATGTAAGTGTAATAAATTTATATAAAAACTCAAAAATGGAGTAAGATTATTAATCCAATAATTACAACATCGCTAAAGTGGTGATTTTTAAGGACTCTGCACTTTCATGAGTAACCTTATTGCGAATACCGGCTGGACTGGAAAGTTTCACGGATTGTAATAAGAAGTGCAAGCACCAATGTGAAAGTAAAGTGGCCTGAATGGTTTATTTTTGAAGATTATGGCAATTTGATCGTTTCGAATTTGGATGTTGCTAGTCAATACACCATCTCCGAAAAATTAATAAAGAACTTCACAACTTGGTGAGTGATGAATTAGATCCTGCTCGGTGACCATTTTCGTACGTTATTTTGTAAGAATGTTCTTGGGCTTTCGTATATAAATAAGTCACACGAGGGTAATCAGGATACCTTTTCGTTACCTGCCACAATGGAGGTGGCTAGAGTTGCATTTCGTCGGCCTCCATTTTGGGAAAATAACCCAGAATTATGGTTTGGCCAACTCGAGTTACAGTTTCACATTTCTGGTATCACAGCAGATGCCACAAAATTTCATTCTGTGGTTATAGCCTTGAATGCAAGTGTACTTCCTTGTGCAACCGATTTAGTTCGCACCCCCCCCCCCCCCCCACTGAAAACATGTACATAACCTTAAAATCGCGAATTTTAAGCAATTTTGTGCAATCTGATTCTTTTCGCCTCAAGCAACTTTTGCAAGATTTAACCCTTGGCGATAAAAGGCCTTCGCAGTTACTGCTCGAGATGCGGAATTTGGCCGATGGGACAATTACTGACGAAGTCTTGAAATCTTTGTGGCTTCAACGCCTCCCTGTTTCTATGCAACAGATTTTATCTGTAAGTAGTGAAACTTTAGATGGGCTTTCAAAAATAGCCGACAAGGTCATTGAAGTATCAGGTTGCACACTTGCGGTTTCTAGTGTATCATCAGGACATGAAAAGACAGAGATTCAAATTCTACGGAATGAAGTAGCAGCACTTCGCGTTGATATGAAAAGTTTGTTAATGGCTCTAAACAGCGCTTTCGAAGTCGTAATAGAAATAGAGAAGCCACCCGTAGTAAGGAGGGTTCATGCAATGTTTTATGCTGGTACCACAAACGTTTCGGAAATAAAGCCCGTGATTGCATTAAACCATGTGAGTTTACGGAAAACAATTAAGCGAGTCTGTTTTAACGGCGGCAGATTGCAGCTTACTTTCCAGTCGTCTGTTTGTTATTGACAAAAATTCCGGCTTTTGTTTCTTGATCGATTGTGGTGCTGCAATAAGCTGCATTCCCGAAGGACTTGTGAAAGAAAGCACACCTTCGGAACTTTTCCTTTACGTGGCTAACGACAGTAAAATTCGCACTTACGGTACTAAGAAGTATAACTTAGATATCGGGTTGAGTCGAGTATTTATATGGGTTTTTTGGATAGCTGATGTTTCGCATCCGATTTTGGTCGAAGATTTTTTGGAGCATTTTGGTCTTGTGGTAGACGTTAAAAATAGACAGCTTGTTGATGGCCTAACTAAGCTTAATGCCAAAGCCACAATTTGTCCTGGTCCCACATTAGGATTAACTCTAATTTCAGAGGCATCCCCGTACCATAAAATTCTGGCCAAATATCCCCAACTTGTTAACTTGAATTTAAGTAATGAGAGAATGACTCATTCTGTCACTCATTGTATTGAGACAAAAGGTCCACCTGTATATTCTAAAGCTAGACGCTTATTGCCAGAAAAACTTAAAATCGTAGAAAAAGAATTTGAAGAACTACTACAAAAAGGAATAATTCGACCTTCTAGTAGTCCTTACACAAGCTCAATACATCTTGTACCAAAGAAAAATAATACTTGGCGAATTGTAGGTGATTTTCGGCGGTTAAATTTTCAAACTATCCCGGATAGATATCCCCTGCCTCACATTCAAGATTTTTCACATGGACTTGTAGGGGAAAATATTTTTTTAAAGGTAGACCTCGTAAAGGTCTATCATCAGATTTCCATAGAGCCTAAAGACATTCCAAAAACCGCAGTCATTTCCCCGGTGGGACTTTTTGAATACGTAAAAATGTGCTTTGGATTATGTAACTCTGAGCAAACTTTTCAGAGGTTTATGGATGAAGTCTTACGCGGTCTTGTGTGTTGTTATGTCTACCTTGATGATATTCTTATTTCCTCAAGTGATCCCAAAGCTCACGAGTCAGACCTTAATAGAGTTCTTGAAAGATTAAGTGAGTATGGCATAGTTATAAACTTGGAGAAATGCGAGTTTGGTAAAAGTGAAATTGAATTTCTGGGCTTTCTTGTCTCTGGTAAAGGAATTTCTCCTCTTCCAGCCAAAGTTCAGGCTAAACAAAGAGTACAATCTTCCTAAAACGGTTGATGAACTTCGTCGTTTTTTGGCAATGCTAAATTTTTTATCACAGGTTTCTTACAAACGCTGCTGGTGTTCAAGCGTCTTTGTATGAGCTTACAAAAGGCAAAGCCAAAAAAGACAAGACCCCAATTGTTTGGAACGTGGCTAACGAGAAAGCATTTAATGAGTGTAAAGAAATTTAACTAATGCTACACTTTTAGTGCACCCTCTTCCGAATGCAGAGTTGACTCTTGTTACTGATGCTTCTGAAATTGCAATTGGTGCTGCATTGCATCAATCTGTAGGTGACAATCTGGAACCTTTAGGGTTTTTTTTGCATAAATTAACACCAGCTGAGTGCAAATGTAGCACTTAGTATCGAGAATTGTTAGCGATATATTCTGCGATTTGTCATTTTAGACATATGGTAGAGGGACTCGAATTTAAAGTTCTAACTGATTATAAGCCTTTAATATATGCATTTCAGCAACAAAAAAAATAGATATTCTCCTAGACAACAGAGACATCTCGAATTTATAAGTCAATTTACCACGGATTTCCATCACATTTCTGGCGACAAGAATCCAGTTGCCTATGCGTTTTCTCGTATTTCTGCAATTCAGGTCCCAGGACCTTTAGACTACGACGAAATGGCCATCGCGAAGTTCTATGATGAGGAGATGCGAGCTTTGATCGGCGCCGACTCTGGTCTTGAGTTGAAGCCTTTGACATTCTCCTCATCAAGCCAAAGTATTTTTTGTGATGTATCCAATGGTACTGTGAGGCCCTATGTTCCAGTTTCATTTCGTCGCAGGGCGTTTGATATTTGTCATGGACTTTCTCACCCTGGCATTAAGGCTACTACTAATTTAGTTCGTAAGCATTTTGTTTGGCGAGATTTGACAAAAAACTGCAAAAATTGGTGTAGGAATTACATACCTTGCCAAAAGTCAAAAGTGCAACGCCACAATAAATCAGTGCTCGAGTCGTTTCCTTCACCTAACGCCAGATTTTCACATGTCCATATTGACAGAGTGGAACCCTTGCCTCCATCGAAAGACTGCCGTTACATTTTGACCTGCGTTGATAGGTACAGCAGATGGCCTGGAGCCATTCCAATAAAGGATCAGACAGCTGAGACGGTAGCACAGGCTTTTTACGCTAATTGGATTGCTCGTTTTGGTGTACCCGATATTGTAACTACTGACCGAGGAACTATATTTGAAAGCAACCTTTTTGCTTCTCTTACTAAGTTGTTATGGGTTTTTCGGATCAGAACCACTGCTTATCACCCAATGAGTAATGGCGCTGTAGAACGTATGCACCGCCAACTTAAGGCAGCCATCAGTTGCCACAGCACAGAAAGGTGGTGTGACATCCTCCCGACAGTTCTCTTGGGGATGCGTTTCAGTCTCAAAGACGACATACAGGCAACTGCTGCGGAAATGGTGTATGGAACTACTTTGCGACTTCCTGGTGAATTTTTTAGGAATTCTTCAGCGCCAGAAGACATCTCGCAGGCTGAGTTTGTGAGAAGGTTACGTGCAGAGATGAGAGAGGTACGTCCTGTCCCATTCTCATATCACTCTAAGCAAGGTGCCTTCATTCAGAACTTTCAGCCTACTCCAGAAAGATCCAGTTCTTTCAACGATTCCAGTTGCCTCAACGACTCCAGTTCAATCACCGACTCCAGTTCCTACACCGACTCCAGTACCTTCACCGACTTCAGTTCCCTCAACGACTTCGGTTCCCTCAACGACAGCAGCTCTCTCAACGATTCCGGACAATTCCTTGTCAAGTTCTTCAACGAGTGCTCCGACGGAAGTAACAGTTACCAAGTCCGGTAGACGGGTGCGGTTCGTCGATCGCTACGGATATTAAGTTAGATCGTCCCTTGGACTGGTGGGGGACCCCTGTGGCGGCGCGAGCTTGTTGGTATGACATTTTGAACTCTATCGGCGTGAGATGAGATGATGTCTCATGCGTTGCATAGCGACAGAAAAAATAACTTTCCTTGCGAGCAGTTTTGTTTTTATTTACTTTGTTCCATGAATATTTTTTGCTTAGCATGTTGAAGTTTATTTAGTAAATATAAGTGTAATAAATTTATATAAAAACTCAAAAATGGAGTCAGATTATTAATCCAATAATTACAACATCGCTAAACTCTCTATTAAAAATAATTGTTGCGCCATAAAATCAAAATATTTCCGTTTCTCTGTCTCATATGCAAAAACTATTGGATTTAAATACGGAAGTTTCATTTATTTGTAGATAAATGTTTGTTTAATGTCAAACAATTTAGACACGCAAAATTTAGTTAGAGTTACTTTATGTTGTAAAGTGAACGAATTATTATTATTATTATTATTATTTTGTATCGCTGTCCTCTCTTGGAAAAATTAACAACTGCAAAAATCTAATATTTTGCAGCGATAGAAGTATATGTCTCACTAAAACACTCTAGTCAACCTTTTTTTTTTTTTTCATACATAGTTTTGAAATAATTTAGTATATAAATATCAAAAAATTCAATTTTAAGCTTATGCGATTATGACGTCACTAGAAGCTCATGAGGACTTGAAACAATCATAAAGTTCTATGGTGATTTTAAAGGTGCGTTTTGATTGATCAAAATTCATCAGGAGTTGCTAATGACGTACCATGTATATTGTATATTCTACATTTTCACATAAATTTTTGAGCGAGTATTTTAAATTTTAGTAATTTTCAAAAATGTGGTGTTTATTTTTTTTTTTTTTATGAATAAAATTTTTTCATAAGCTATACTATTTAATATGTGGCATAGTTCTTTAGTTAGATAGTTGTACAAAATAGCTGAATTTGTAAACAATTTGGCATTAAGAGTTGGTTTTTAGTTAGATTCTATGTCGATTTTTACTCTATTGTTTGATAGACCATGTGATATGTTTTAAAAAATAATTTATTATTAATTGATTTCCACAATCACTTTAGCAAGCTTTAACTGACGAACGTTTTACAGTTATTAAGTTCTTTTATTGGCAATCCGCAAGTGTAGCGAGCTCGGGCTTTGAAGAACGTTGCGGAGCAGGTGATTTGATTGCAAAGCAATCTCCTTGGTTTGTGCAGCGATTCCCTGGAGGGGGAGAGCATCAGTGAAAAAGGAGCGCAGCCCCCTAGTATTCAGAAACAATTCCACACCTAGAAAGCTGGTCTAGAAGAAGAACACTCAAGTGTTCTTTGTGAAATCAGCTTAACTGTCCTTCTGTCATAGCATTGAGAGGAGTTTCAAATAGTATACATTTTAAGTGGAAGTTTATTCAGTGTCACTTCAATTAACGCAAAACTAAAGCAGCTTGTCCTTTAAGCTTAAGAGAAACTTTCTCGTTGTTTTTTTTAATCTCAATCTGAGTAGATATTGATGTTCCTTCGCTCAAACTTTCTATTGTAGAACTAATAATGTATGCATGTAATATTTTTACTGTGTATAATATACTGGCTGAACCCCCTTGCTTCGCTACGAAATTTTACCATGTGCATTTTAGCAATCAAAAGCCATTTATATATTCCACATTTAGGACGTTTGATCCTATTTCATACACTGAAAATTAGTTTATCAAAATCGGAATACCTTACTTTATTTACGCTTGCCTTTGTTGACAGCTGTTCCAAATTTATAATTGTGACTGTATTGGAAGTGGGAAATTTTAATATTTCTCGTATAGAATGTTTCGGTCTATTTTCGACGCTTTAAAATTAGTTAGTCGACTTTTTTATGTTTTCTTTTGCTGATATTTATACCAAATTTCGGAGTTGTGACGACGTTAGAAGTGGAACTTTGGAATATTCCTCTTTTGTAACGTTTTGACACATTAAAATTAGTGATTCGAGATCAAAATAGCTTACATATCTGGGCTTTCCCTTAGTTCCAATTTTCGAGGTATCACTTTATTTGATGTAAGCATTTGAATATCTCTCATTCAGAACGTTTAGATCAATTTCGACCCTTTAAAATTAGTAAATCAAGATTGGAATTCTTTACCTAATTGATACTTGCATCAAATCGACCTTTTAAAATGGATTAATATGCATCGGAATAGTTTACTTTTCTATGCCTATCCTTGTTGACATTCGTACCAATTATTAGAGTTGTGACTATATAGGAAGTGAGTCATGTCAAATACCCTCGTTTCAAACGTTTGACCCCCTTTCGACCCCTTAAATTTGATTTAGCGAGATCACAATAGCTTACTTTTTTTATCTTTAATCTTGTTAACATTTCTTACAAATTTCAGAGTTATGACCATATGGGAAGTGAGAGAATTATTGGTGAGTCAGTCAGTGAGTGAATGAGTGAATAAGTGAGTGAGTGAATAAGTGAGTGAGGGCTTTGCCTTTTATATATAGAGATAAGTTTAAAGAAAAGAAAATCAAAATGATAAAACTGCAATTAATGTTTTATGGTTAGTAGGGTGAAAGGTTGAAGGATAAAAAAATTAAACTGAATGAAATAAAAATATTTATGCAAAATATTATAAAATACTTCAATCGTGAAGTAAGGAAAATTTTTAAAAAGAAAATATAAAAAATAATAAATAATTATAAGATAAAAATATAATTATAATAAACATAAGAAAGAAAATAGTAGTTTTAAAGGCATTTCCACAGCGATTTGATCAAAATTGTTACAGCCATTTTTTGGAGATTGCTACAGAAGATAAATTTTTGAATTTGCAGCTACATAGTAAACATGAGCAATCTGGATAAAAACTATGACATGGCAACCATCACTAACCCATATATACAAGTGGACATCGTAGATCAATCCTTTCGAAAGTTATGCTGACATCGAACAAACACAGAGAGAGAGACCCACATTCAGACGTTATTATTATTATTTCTATTTTTATTTTTTTTAATTCAGCACGTTTCGAAACTTGTAGAAACGCTAAAAAATCGATTTTTTTTTTTGTTTTTTTTTTTTTTGTTATTACTCTATGTTAACATATAGGTCAGTGATTCTCAACCTTTTTTTTGTCCCGGCACACTTTTAACGATTTCAAAATTTGGCGGCACACACAAAAAAAGATAAGTTTAAAAGTTGTTTACTTTACCTACCTATAATACACTGTGTAAAATAGTTTATGATAATAATTTGGAATGTAAAATAAAATATAATATGTACTACAAAAACAACAGTAAGTTTATTAAGGGATTAATTACAAATATACATTTCTAAAATTTGGCGGCACACTTTAAGAATTTGGCGGCACACAAAAGTGCCGCGGCACAGTGGTTGAGAATCACTGATATAGGTAATTGGAAATAAATATCGATTTTATTTTAAAGAATGCAATACTTTTACTACCCTATGATAACATGTGAGTAACTAAGTTTAGAAAGGTAATTACTTTAAAATACTCATTATTTGACCGTGACCTATCCTAGACTCTCCAACGTACAATTGAATTCTTGAGAGAGGGCTACTGATGCGGCCTTACTAGAAATTGACAAATAATAGCATATTCATGCATTTCAATTACTTTACAAATTTTATTTCCATTCTTGAAGACACAAACTGTAGTCTTTACGAGCTCATATTTAGGCGGTTGTTGTCCTTCAATTTACAAAAGAACGACAAAGCGACAACGTCAATCCATTTCAAACATGAAAACACTAATCAGCCACTTCAATTTGTTAGAAACGTTGGAAGTCAAAAGTATCGCATGACTATTTGAAGTCATTTTCGCCTCTACAAACAGAATTCCTTCCACACTAAAAGAATAACTACCAATTTCTGTTGCGCATTGTTCGTCCTTTCACTCAAAGAACACACAAGATTAGACCAAGAGCCAGGCTAGCAAGTTCTGGCGAAAAACGTTGTATGAGAAACCTGACAATCGCAGCTCAATTAATTACTACCGCGCCGACGGGAAAGCTTTTGAACACTTGAAGTGGTCTTCTCAAAAGATGTCAGCTCTTTGTATTGTCTGGAAACCTTCCACTGAAAGTATAATTAAGGTGAAGTTAGCAATTAGCATCTATATTGGAGAAAGTCATAAATCTTAAGACAAGCTTTCCGCTAAATCTTGGGCGAATGCTGACAACGGTAATATTTGATTCTAACAAATATTTGAGAGTTGTTCCGAGTTTACTTGGGCAATATGGAATAATTATTGCTACCAAACAGTTGAGGTAGAGTTTTCTGGCGACAGATGGCTCTTTGGTTCAATAAGCATTAAAGTAAATGTTTATAATTAATCTAATTACATAGTATATTCATGTAAATTAGTTTTTTTTTCTCTTTAACTATCTCACTATACCAAAAAAAAATTATTAAGAATGGTCGCTAGTGTTTCAGAATTTTTTCGTCACACGTAGTTTCTCTATATCAGAACACAAAAACTATTGGATTTACAAGTATGAAATTTTGCACATTTGTAGAAAAATGTTTGGAGAAATCTGTTCATAAGAAAATTTGGAGTTGCAAACTTCAGTTTTTAAGTAATTTATGGAAAATTATTATTATTATTTTTTTTTTTTTTTTTGTTGCATGGGCCGTTTTTTCCTATAAAAATTAACTAGAACCATTGCAAAAATCTAATCTTTTGCAGGCAGAAAGTTATATTTATTATTATTATTATTTTAATTTCAATATAGTTTTGTAAATATTAAATACCTAAATTTCAAAATATTCCATTTTAACCATGCGCGATTAATATATATATATATATATATATATATATATATACTTTTTTTTTTTTTTTTTTTTTTTTTTTTTTACATACAAACAGCGGAACGGTATCGAAAAAAGATTAATTTCTTTTAATAAATTATACGACAACATAGATCAGGTTATAGAATTTGATTAAAAGTATCAAAACTCGGATTCTTAATATAACAAAGAGAATGTGAACAATTTAATTTAGTAAAAATGCCAATTATATTTCATCTTTTCCTATTCATTCTTTTAAGAGGAATTTCTAGCAAGAATTAATATCTATACTCGCTCTGTTACAATCTTCTAGCCTTGTGCATTTGGAAACTACTCCGCATAAAAGCATGAAATTTGGTGAGTAGGTACTAAAACGATCACCTAATGAAATGACATAAATTAAAAACACGAAAATGGTATCTAATATGTATTATTTTCTATTTGGAATGCTTACGTTAATGCATATGCCGTTGTTGCACCTGGTTTTGTCTTTTGCTATTTTAATTTTCATTTATAATAGATGGACATTAAATGGAAAAAATTTATGGAATTTCGTTAGGTGATTTTTTTCGTATATACCAACCAAATTTCCAAGTTTTTTACAAAGTAGTTTCTAAATGTACTGGGCTAGAAGATTGTAACATAGCGAGTATAGGGAATAATCCTTACTAGGTTGGTTGGTTGTTTTCAGATTACCTGGCGCCGTCAGCAACACAAAGGCTATAATGCGCCGAAACATTCGTCATTAGACAAGCCAACATACATTTACAAACACCTATTCCTAACACGGGACTCGAACCCGCAACCTCGCGGTCTATACTAAACTTCAAATTAACTAGACATCACTTAGACGATAGATCGTCACTGTGCTCATAGGTATTTAATCCATTTTGGCCGAGTGAAGACATAATTCTCGCCAAACCTTAGAGCCTTTTGTTCTCTATAGGGTTGTGGTTTGGCGAACATTATGCTTTCACGCCGCCAAAATGGATTAAATACCTATGAGCACTGTGACGATCTATCGTCTAAGTGATGTCTAGTTAAGTTGAAGTTTAGTATAGAAGCCAGCACGCTAACCACTATACCGTTTGGTCGGCTAATCCATACTAGGACTTCCTCTTAAACGAAAAAATGAAGTATTGCCAGATGTAGTATTTTGAATGTTACGGTAGAATGTTTATTATAGTACCTTGAGAACTGCGTCACTGTCAACTCATGAGGACTTGTGACAAATCACAAAGATGTTTTTAATGCTGTTCTTTGATTGATCGAGATTCCTTAGAAGTTGCAATGACGTACTATGTATATTCCTCTTTTTCACAAAATTTTTTGGCAGCAGTATCTTAAGTAGTAGTAGTTTTCAATGTATATTATTTTTTTATTGTTAAAAAATCTCAAGATATTTTTCTTAATATACGAAATAACTTTTTTGTTCGAAAATAGTAAAATCTGGCTGAAAATCTGGCTACTTTGGTTTTGAGTGTTGGTTTTCAGTTACATTCGAGATTTATTTGAATGCTAGTGCTTACAAGATAGTGTATTTAATATTTTAAGGATAGCAAATCAGATTCATATCAAAGCTTTCATTAACGAATTGTTTTCAGTAATTATGCAAGTTTAATAGCAATCAACAAGTCCAGTAAGCACGAAGTTTGGCGAGCGTTACTGAGCAGGGAACCTGATTGCAAATCAATTTCACTGATTTATGAAGCAATTTTAAGGGGTTGGCGAGCGTTAGTGAGAAGGAAGCGGAGCCCCCTAGGTACTATTAAAAAGCTTGATAGTTTATAATGTATTAAAGGATAACCTTTTCAGCCTGTCATAGAAAAAATTAACTTGTATAAGTATGATAATGAAAGTGTTTTGAAAAAAAATCTTCATCATTAAATCAATTATCACACAGAGGATAACATGCCACGATATTTATTTTTCCAGATTTGGAAAATTAATAGAGTAATAAAATACATTAATAAGTACCCTTTATATCACTATAAATAAAATACAGTAATATAAAGGGTTGAATAAAGAAAGCATTACTAAGTTACGGTTTCCTCTTTACTTTTATCAAATATATGCCATTATAATATTTCAAGATGCAAGCTAAGTGAGATATTGGTTAAAATGGTTACTTTATAGTCAATTTTCAAAAAGTGTTTATTTACAAGAGTAGAAAGCTTAATTAAGTAAAACAGTTATTGTAATATTTATATCAATCAGTAAATTTTATTTAAAGGTACATACTTTATATCATTTAGATCCAACAGAAAAGACCACGACTCGAGGCTTACTAAATCGCATTATCACTTCTTCGAAATAATTTCATTAATAACAAATTAGCAATTAAATATCAAGTTAAAACGGCTCATATTTTATAACTGCTACCATCTTACTCACTCACGGTACATTATTTAATATGTGTCTACGTGAAAGCGAATTAATCTAAAATAATAAAACAAGCTGTCTGTGTGTTTGTGGATCTATAGAAAAAGTACTTAAAAAGGCGTAGGATTCTGAAATTTTCAACATAAGTAGTTTTAGCCTTCTAGTTGTGTCTATGATAAATATAATGTTAAAATTTTAGTTAGTTCTTTTTTTATTATTATTATTTGCAAAATATATTCAAATAGAGATACAGCTCTGAAATTTTCAGCTTAAGAAGTTTTAGCCTTCTAATTGTACTTTTGATGAACAGAATTCAAAAATGTGTATTAGTAATTTTTTAATTAATTTTTTTAATTAATTAACAAATATTGTACAAAATGATTTCTAATAGGGCTACAGCTCTGAAATTTTCAACATTAGTAGTTTTGGCTTTATAATTTGACTTTTGACAAACAGAATGCGAAAATTTTAATTAGTTTTTTAATTAACTAACAAATGTTTTGAAAAACGATTTCTAATACTCAGAAATTTTCAACGTGAGTAGTTTCGACTTTTGAAAAACAGAATTTTAAAATTTTGATTAGTTTTTTTAATTTATTTTATAATTAATTTACAAATATTTTACAAAGCGATTTCTAATAGGGCTACAGTTCTGAAATTTTCAACATAAATAGTTTAGGTCTTGATGTAATTGGACTTGTGACAAACAGAATGTAAAAAATTTAATTTGTTTTAGATTAACTTTTTTAATTCGTATTTTTACAAAAAGTGACTTCTAATAGGCGTAGAGCTCTGAATATTTCAACATAAGTAGTTTTAGCTTTCTAATTTTGTTTCTCACAAACACATTTTAAAATATTCTCAAAGTGGTGAGGTATTTTGTATTATTGTTTAACCAGGTTTTTTTTTTTTTTTTTTTTTTTTTTTTTTTTACAGGGGAGGGTGTTCTAATATTAATGGTTTACATAGTAATAAATTTATAGTGAGTAAAGCTAGATTATTTTTACGTAGCAATGAACCATTTAGTGAGCGAAGCTAGTCCATGCTTGGCAACCATGAGCCTTGCATCGAGCAAAGTGAGTTTGTGCTTGCATAACAATGAACCTTTCAACGAGTGAAGTGAGCCTCTGCTCATGTGTCAATGAACTTTTCAGCGAGCGAAGCAAGCTGTGTTTGCGTAACAATGAAACTTTTCAGTAAACGTGAGCTGTGTTTGTGTTACAATGAAACTTTTAGCGAGCGAAGCGAGCTTAGTTTTTCGTAGCAATGAACCTTTCTGCGAGCGAAATGCCAAAAACTGAGACCTATACACCAATGACGGGTCCACGCAGCTAGCAACTATATAATTATTTTTGAGGATGTCAAATCGATAACTGATTACGGGAGTAGCCTTACAAGAGATACCCAACTTTGAAAACAAGTCTCACTCATTGGGAATGTTTAGTGAAAACTATTTACAGAAAAATCGAAAAACTAGCAAGTCCAGTAAAACTTTTAGAAATAAAATTTGTAGCCAAACTTTTAACCAGATATTGTCCCAATTTTCGTGGATTTATCATAGAGTTACTTTGGATAGAAACTTATTGTTTGATTATACTTTCCCGGACTTGCGGTAAAAATTTCTATTTGAACCTTTCTAGATTTTACTTTTAGCTACAATACTTTTAATTATAAGCATGAGTTCAAGCAGAGTCTAAAGGAGATACTTAGAACACGAACTGACAGGCGGGAACTTCCGCTTACAAACATATCGCAGGAGTTTGACTTTAGAAGTAAAAACCAATTGGAATCTGTAATGTGATATAAATAATCAAAAAATATGGTTTCACAGAACATAAGATACCTTTTTTTTCTCTTAGAAAAAATGGGGGATGCCATGGGATTTCTCTTTAAGGAAAAATTCATAAGCCCTTCACCTCTCTTCCCAACTTCCCTAAATCATAAATTACACAACTAGCTCATACAACAACTCAAGATACATAAAATTCTTCAATAAAACATATTTTGTCATAAGACAAAGAAAAACATTTTTCATTTTTTAGTTGATATTAGATTTTTTACTTGCTATTGGAGCCAATTCTACTGAAATAACAAAGGCTAAGACACTTTAGGGTTAAAGAACCATAATATTTGTATGTTCCAAAAATGAGGTTGCTTTGGAAAGCAAATTTCTTTTAACCGTATTCACATATTTTTTAACGGACAAAAACGTATTTTTTTAGTTATCGTATCCACGTTACAGGGCATATATAATATATTCTTTTATTTTTTATTCCATTGCTCTGTTTTGTTTGAGTAAAAATACTTACAACTAACTTATATTTTATAATTCAAGAATACAATTTTTTAGCCAATAGTTTTTCAATAGGAGGTAGACAAATTTACTCTGTTTAAAATATTAGTAAAATAGTAATGTTTTTTTTATTGTGTATGTGCAATATAAAACTTAATAAATTTCATTTTATATAACAAAATTAGTTAAGTTTGTTGTAGATGTAGAATTTTAGAAAATATCAAAAGCAACTAAAAAAGTCAAATTAATCTGTAACAACTAAACAAATATAACTCTTTAGAAAAAAACACTAAATATAACTAAATTTAAAGAGTAATAATTTCGTGTGTTTAAATTGTAATATTTTCGTGTCAAATAAATAACAACAAGTGTATGCTAAGTTAAGGTGTTAAGATCTTCAATGTGTTCTACAGAAACATACCGGGAACACAAATGAAATGTTCTGCATAATTTAACATAGTATAACTAACTTATAATTTAAAGATGCCATACGTTAAAAGATACTGAAGATATGATAAAGCTAAAATTAATAGCTAGATAATGCCAAGACTAAACAAAAGTTTGAAATGAATTGAGCAACACGATGTGTAATTTTCCCTTCATTTTCAAATCCAATAGCAGTAATCACATCGAGGAGACATATCATTAGGGATACCATCTCATCCCGGAAAATGAAACGTTATCATTAATGTAATAGAATTCTTTTTCGAAAAATCGAAACGAAAAAGAAAAACCTACACAAATTAGCGGATTTACATCTCAAACGAGATGTTGCATTGGCCACAAAAGAAAAGCTGAATTCCTTTTTTATTGGAGCTAAGAGGAATTCTGAAATATTCTTTCTGAATATTGCGAATCCATGCAATTCTATTTCGAGGAATATTTTGAAATAAATAATCTTACAAAAGCAAAGATGACGATAAATTATGACGTTTCAATCAAAACTATCTCAAAAAAATGAATCGTTCTTTGACTTTTAGTCTCAAGGGTTTCCATTCATCATTTGCGCTGATTTGAATTTTATTTCTTTACTAATGGTATTCAAATTATGTAGTATAGAATGATGAATAGCAGTATATTGACATGATAAATGTATGGAATTGTCCTCTGCGTCAAATATAGTTAAGCTTTAACCAAAAATTGCATTAGCGGTAAATGAGGTTACTTTGCCCGTTTTTCAATAACAAGTTAAAAAATATATAACTTTTCGTTGAGTTTTGTAAAGAAAAACAAATATTTATTTTCGGGCTTTATTTTCCACTGATGGCATAGCTGTTTTTTTTTTTTTTTTTTATTTTTTTTTTTTTTTTTTTTTTATTGCGTGTACTTTTTTTACTAAAAATTAAAAATTTAGAGGAAAAAGTTAGATGGTGTCACAGGATGACTATGCTCATATTTTCCTATCTATACCCAACAAAATGCTTTTTCATCAGTGTAACCAATATTAATAATCAATGATAATTAAAGTGAAATAATAAGGTAGGTCGAAAAAGCCCATTTTTTAATAACGAATTCTAACAGTGTGAAAAAGTTGTATATTCTCATGCAAATAAATGAACGAAAAATTTAAACATTTCCTTTGTTATGTCTTCAGTTCTAGCAAAAAGCCGCTAAAGTTTCATAAAATTAACAAAAAAATAAAATATTTCCTTGACACATTTTACAGATGAAGTATTTCAACTTTCTATTAAAGAAAAAGTACTTCATTTCAGTTTCTTTGTAATCTATATATATTTAATAGAATTTGGGATTACAGAGTGCTAATGAGTAAGGGGCGGGTCCTACAAGTGCAAAAAATATTTTGAAAATCACATGCTAATTTCAGGTTTGCACATTATGACTAAATGTTTCCAAGTTTGGTGAAACATTACAGCTTTAATAGCAGATCCATTTGAGAAAATAATATATTCAAAGCCCTTTTTTACGAATTTAGATCTATGAGTGATTTTATAAATTTAACTCTGATTCGAATGCATTACCTTGCACTCCTTGCAGCTCTTTGGCCATTTCGCCAAAAATTTTATGTTTCAGGTACACAGAATTCTTCACGTGAAGGTGGTTGCGGTATGGGCTACACCTACGTCCTATCCAACCATTCAGTGGGTGGTAAATTATGTAGGTTCCAGCTATCAATCAAAGGCGTTGTCTTCGAATCGCATTGTCATATTTCTCATCGAAGTTCTAGAATGTACAGCTGCCTTAATGTAGCCATCACTTGCAACACAATTTTCCAGTGGACTCTCGTAAAGCATTACTCAATTTTTAACTACTTGATTATAGAACAGAAAGTTTAAAAATTCAAATTTAAGCTGAGTTTTATTTCCAGATATGTTGGAATATCTTGTGTTGTCTCCTTCATTGGAGAGGACGGGAACTTACATTTCGTCCATGCAATGCGCTTATTGAAGTTCATGGCACCAAATTTATTGAAGGTAACATAAAAGTTCTTACACATTTTCCTTTCAGTAGTTGATTTCTTGCTAGCTTTGGCTGTCTGTAATCCGTATGTGAATTGTCTCGTATTAACTACTAGATCCAATAACATGTTTTCTGGATAACAAAAGAACATGTCTTTATGAAACTACAGGATTGATGATTTTTAAGGAGAAAGTATTCCGGGCGCTAGTAGTATCGTAAAGAGAAAGCCTTTATAGCTTATGATGCGCATTTTATAAAATGACTTCCTGTACTTCCGATCAGAACGGAAGTGAATTCATTTTGACGATGTCATAACTTATTTTACATGATATATGCAAAATTTATTTTCCAGATATGCATTATGTAAGATAAATTTGAAATAAAGAATTTATTCAGATCCAAGATATTCGAAATTGGGTGTGAAATATCACTAAAACTAGATTTTGGTATTTTATAGACCAACTAGGAAACAAAAGTAATACTTTTTTGGTCAAATTGGAACAAATGCTGCATAAAAAATAATTCTTCAATTTGGTCCATTAATTATAAACGAAAGTACACACACAAAACACATGGGGTGTAAGCAGAATTAGTTTCAGGAGGATGGAAGCTTATGAGAACTTTTTGTTCAAACCTTATTTTTTTTTTTTTTTTTTTTTTTTTTTTTTAAATGAAAATCGCATTTCATATAGAAATGTTATTTTATAGTTATGCATTAATTTTCTTTTAATTGAATAACTTTTGATTCATTCCGCACAGCACACATCTTCGAATGTTACAGTCTTTCTTCTTTATTTTAGTAATTTTCAAATGCCAGTTTGGTTCAATTGCATCTTCTTTAATAGTGGATTAGGATGCGCATTTAACTCCACATACAAAACAACTTGATAATCTCCGTTTTTCTTGAAATTGGTTGTGAAAATAAGATGCGATAATGTAAAATCACTGAGCCCTCTTTTACATTGTGCGGACGCGGATGCGAGTGCAGGCCCGCAAAAGTTTTACCAATGTATTTTGAATGGAGCATTTCACACGGTGCTGAGAGCACCCTGTGGGCCCGCACGAAGTTTATATCTCTGCAGTTTCCATTGATAACTTCAGTTTGAATTAACTAATTAAAGTTTTATTTGTAGTTTTAAATGTATAATGTGGGACAAAAAACATACTGTGATCTAACTCATCTATGCAATAATTGAATTTTAACTTAATTTTGAATCTTGACGTTTTTATAATAAGTCAGTAATTTTAAATACTTTCAAAGCAAATTATATATAAAAATATTTCAGTTAAGTTTTCAATTCTAGCCGGTTCCTTGTATAAAATGATTGTGTATCGTTTATCATTATATTTTAAATGAATTACAAATTGAATTATGATTGGTGCAGAATTATACCCTTTAATTAATTTTTAATTAATCAATCCTCAAAAGGAATAATTTTTATGCAGATGCGTTAGTTTTCTAACACTTGTTAAGTGTGAAAAAATGTGAATCTAATTAAAAAGTTTTGGAAAAATTTACCAATGTATACTAGTACTAAAACTTTTTGTCTAAAACATAACATCGGCTTTGAGTGAAAAGGTATAAACTCCACTTTAAGTTTTAAGCCCCTTTTCGGTATTTTGGAAACAGGAAGAGAATCGCACATCAGCGGGACCGCCGAGAAATGTAGAAACATATTTATATCTGGCCTGGTACAACCAGATGGCGCTCTTATCTCATGCGTCTCTAAGCGTTGGATGAAAATGTAAACAAACTATTTTACGAACTGGATTGTACATACGGTATTGAAATTTATCGATAGCTAAAATGTTTCTTTTTATCCTTTTTTTTTATTTAATTAACCAGCTGAAATGTGGAAAGGATAATTCTATAAAGGTGTGACTTTCATGTTTGAAAACTTTACAGGTAAGTTGCATCATGTTATTAATGTATTGATTTCAAACTTTTAGTATTCTAAGTTAGGCTTAATCCTATCGTAACTCAAACAATCTCTCATAGAAATTAAAAAAAGTTTTATTTCATAATTCTATTTTAAATATTCTTTTGAAAATATAATTTTGTAAAACTGATGATGATGAAGATGTTCGTTTCCTACTGAAACAACTATCATGCAAACATTTGCTGATTTTTTAATATCATTAAAAATAGTTAGAAAGTAATCTTTCTATTTATCACTTGATTTAAGTTGAAATTATATTTTAATGGCTATACTCGTAAACAAAACCTGATGATGTTTATTTTCTTAGTACCAAGGAATGTAACAAGAATATATGATACCGATGGAGGAATAGACCAGTTAGAAGAATAAACGATAAAATCTAAAAGAAAATGTAAACGTTGCAAAAAAAAGACTGGTTGTTGTGTGTTCAAGAATACCGCATTATTTTTTACTGCCTGATCATTCAAAAAGTGCCAATAAGTATTCAACAGAATATTTCCCATAGACTGTCTGTACTTTTTTTTTTTCTTTCTTTTTTTTTGGAGAAGAAAAAAATAATCACGAATTAAAATGGCTCTTGAAATGTAATGCTAATAATGATGGTTCATAGTTTAAAAAAGAATATAATAATGTTCTCAAGTCGCACTCTTCTGAAAAATAAAAGATGTACTTCACTACTTTTTATTTCAGTAACTAGTTGCATTTATTAATGCTGGGTATTTTTTAATTATTAATTTTATGAATGCTAAAAAGATATTTTTATAATTTTTTTACTGACATTTATTTGTAAATATATAAAAAACATATTCCTAGGGAATAATTTTTATGATTTCATTTTGACACTTATTTTCAAATCAACGAAGTCATTTGTTTTCCCATCTGATGACTGTGGTTAGCTCTCTGGCCATGCATGCCAAAGGTGCCCAGTTCGAATCACGGATAAGGCATGTATGTTCATTGTGGTTCGAAATCAACTTTAAGCTGTATGTCCCATCCTCCTTAGCCGTCATTGTGTATAAGAATAGGTCGTTGAGCTCATAAATCAACCAACTTATTCGTTTAAAAATGAAAATACCTATTTGAAATAATTTATCATGTTCTTCTTGAGGAAATACATTGCTTAAAAAGGAAATTTTAATCAGGATTTTAGGTACTAGCACTTTACAATTTTTAAATTCCTATTATATTCAAAGTTGAAATACAATTTTTGTATAATAATTTAGTGTTTGTATTTTTGTAATGTTTATTCTTTTAAATACATACTGTTTTAATGTATTGCTTGTTATGGTATTGAAATTATTTAAGATATATTAGTATATGAATATATTTCAGAGAATTTTCAACCCGAATAATCTACTATAAAAGGAATATTAGTAATATTGAAAAAATCCAGTTGTAATTTCAAGAATTTGCCGCAGTGTTTTAATTTAAATCCCACTCTCAGTGCTTTTACTTCGTGAAATTAAATGTAGTATCTGAATATTCTACAATTAAACAACTTAACGTATTAAAACAGTGTATAACTCACTACATAATATTTTATAGAAATTACCAGATATGTTTCATTACATCTGTGGATTACGGACTACGGCCCTCTATATATTAATACTGCTATAAGCAACCGTCTATATATTAATACTGCTAATCAGCACTGGTATTATTTTAGCTATTTGTTCAACTACAATGCCGGCCAAAGAGCAAAATGCTGTGTGTGCAAGAATGAGTTTTGGCTCCTCTTACATTGAAAATTGGTACAGAAAAAACCCTTCGAAAATGGTATGGGTGCTCCACAACTAAAACTTGCAGGAACTTAATACCTGAATTTGGCATTTTAAAGGGATTAAAAACTAAAACTAATAAGTAGTAATAAATTGTAAAGTATTTAGTGTCTTTTCATCTTTTTTTTAAATGATTTCTTTTACTACTAATTCTTTTAACGGACTTTTACAAACTTCAGTAGGCATGGTGTACTGAGTTGTAAAGAGCAAGCTCCTAAATTTTTTTATTCTGTTTATAGTTTTGTCAGAAAATAAGACACATTTTTTTAATTACTACAAAAGTTTTGAATTAATATTCATGGAAAAAAAAAAATCTGATAAAAAATATTACGTAAAATTGATTAAAATAACCTGTATTACATCACTTAGCAGTGGACCTTAGTTTATATTTTTACCGTATTTTTTTTTTTTTAAATATGTTTCTCATTTCGATTCTCCTCTCAAAATCACATGTGTGCGATCGCACAAGCCTTAGGCCAGCCCTGATTAATAGGATGATCCAACAAATGTCTATCTATCCATTTCCTTCTAGAATAAAGGATATATAATAACAATAACCTTCTTTTATCCTAACTTAAATTTTACACTTATATTATACAGAAAAATTTAAAAAATAACTAAATATGTTTAATCAACGATACAGATCCAGATAATGCATTCACTGAGTGAAAATAATAATAATAATCAAACTCATGCACACATGCGATTTTGAGAGAAGTGCTGAAATGATAAAAACATTTTTAAAACATAATATAATACAGTCAAACTCCGTTAACACGAAATCGCGTAAAATGAAATTCAGTTTAACACGAATTAAAAGCAGTTCTTCGTATTTAAAACTTAAAGTTAATTTATTTGTTTAACACGAAATTCGGTTAATGTGGACAATTTCAGTGGCCCCATCGACTTCGCGTTAACGGGGTTTGACTGTAGTATGGAAAAAATGAAAAAATTGTATGGTAAAAATATAAATTAATAAAAACATTTTCCGTTACTTAAGCTAGAAAGGTTCACTGCTAAGGATGTAATACATATTTTAATTGATTTTCAGTAATATATTTTTAGATTATTTTTTTTATGAATATCAAATCAAAACCTTTGATTTAGTTAAAAAAATGTCCTGTTATTTTCTAACTAACAAAACTATAAACTGAGTAAAAGAATTTAGGAGATTGCTCTTCACATAAGTGCAGTACACCACTCCTATTGAAGTTTGAAAAAGTCCATAAATAGAATTAGTAATAGAAGAAGTCATTTAAAAAAAAATAAAAATAATGAAAAGGCACTAAATACTTTACTATGTATTACTACTTATTAGTTTTAGTTTTTAATCCCTTTAAAATGTCCTCGTCAGGTATTAAGTTCCAGCAAATTTTTGTTATAGAGCACTCATACCATTTTCGAAAGGTTTTCTAAGCCCATTTTCAAAGTAAGGGGCTCCAAAACTCATTCTTGCACACACAACATTTTGCTCTTAGGCTGGCATTGTAGTTATTTGCTCGGAATCCACTTTAAGCTGTAGGTCCCGTCCTGATTAGCCATTATTGGGCAAAAAAATAGGTCGTTGAGTGTACAAACCAATCAACCAACCTTCTCGGGCGAGAGGAGAAGGAGGGGGGGGGGGGGATCCTAAACGTGTAATTAAGTATTCCTTAAGGTTGAAAAAATCAGTACGTAACTTTTGTTTTCGTAATTTTGTATCACAACAAAACGTAATGTATAACGTTATGCAACGTGCATGTCGGAGATGTTGGTTTTGAACGAAGTGCTTGTCTAAAATTTTTGAACTTCCGTTGACGATGTTATTAGGCATTTATTGCAGATGAGATCCATTCAGAGGAGAGTTCCAGAAACAAACACTTTATGATGATTCCTATACCCAGTGCAAATGTAACTATAAGTCCAATCTGGAGAGTTCATTTCTCTGACTCAATTACAATCCCCAAATTGTTCCACTGTATTATTAACCCTTTGCACTCGAGAGGTGAATCTTACTCACCACATGATTGGATGCCGCAACTCGAGAGGACCACTAGGTTTGATGCGGAAATTCGATGCTAGGCCAATGACTGTAGTTTCTTTGAAGCGGATTTGTAACCGCAAACCGAACCGAAAATGGCGGGAAACGTCCCGAGTTGCTGGTTCCTCCGCGTGATAAAGGCCTCGAGTGCAAAGGGTTAACTCTTAGTTCAGCAATCTACCGCCACTTAAAAAAAAACGCTACTTCCCTTTTAAACAGATGATCTCTATTTATATCAACCTCAAAAATTACTAAATCAAAAATCACCATTTTGCCAAACTAAACTTGACAGTTCTGCAATTGTACTTGAGTTGGGATAACATAATTTGTCGTGTTTTCGACATTTGGTGACTTTCACCAAGGTACAGTGGTATCGATGCGTTAGATTCAAGGTGACTATTTTTGCATTAATATTCATTCCTTTGAAAACATTATCATAAGCAAATAATTGTTCGAAATTAAGAGACAATCACGTTTTAAAACATTTTAATTGTATTTATATTATTTCATCTAATTTGCTTAGGAGCAATTTATGTATATTTAGTCACAAAGGTAAAAGAAAATGTTTTGTCGAAATACAATTTTGCAATATTTTTTGCCAAAAGATCTGAAGAACAGTTGTAATGTTTTCATTACCACTGAGTACATTTCAATGTCGCAGCAAAATAAAACGATCAACTCTGCAGAAAATTCTCCAATATAAGCATATTCAGCTCAAGCCGTATGCTATAAATTTTAAAATAGAAAAGCGTTTTCTTGCTTCAATATCACCTCAGAGTATCGGGTTTCCAAAAAAGAAAAACACAGCCACACGAGTAGCTTAAAATTTTAAACAAAAATGTCCCAGACAATCAATTCTCGATTTCATCCTTTGAATCCAAAACTGAAATCTATGACGTCACATCCGAGAGCTGTGCGTCATTGATCAGTTGGAGCCTACCATTAGAAAGTGACATGGGGAAGGCGTGGCATAATAGCAGATTCGATTACAAGACTTAGGTTTACGAGAATCGGGAGGAATTGTTCCAAGGAATAACAATAAGTTCCAATTCTCCGGAGACCCACCAAAACATGTTCCATAGCAAATTTACACCCATAGAAATTGATCGTATTGCATGTTATGGTGGGGCATAGTATAATTTTGTATCATTAATATCCCTTTAGAATATGGTATTGGCGGATGTGCCGATAATAATGTTAATTTGAAGGATTTTTTTAGAAGAAAAGCATCCGAGAACGGAAATAGATAAACTATTGTAACCTAGCTATGAAAATAGCTACAATGAATTGCTGGAATTGAATGGGATGAAAGGATGTTACAGTATATTATGGTTTAATCAAATATCAAAATTAAACTACTCAAGAAAAGTTACACGTGTTTCTTTTGAATCAAGGTTAAAAATATATCTTATATTTACGAGGCTTCACAAAGGTCAAAGTTTACCATTTCGATCTTATACACATAACAAAGGGGCTACACGCCCTTCTCATTAAGGCTCGCCAACCCCAAGACTGCTACGCAATCTCCTTGGTTCGCATAGTGAACCAGGCTCGCTATAAAGTATGCCCTAGCATAAAGCAATTTCAGCCTCATAATCAACAAAATTCATAAAACGTAGTATTGTTCCATGAAACTCTCTTTATATCATGCAACTGAAAATGTAGGACTTCTTATAGTGACCTACAATACTTGTTACATCACTATCCTACTGCTATATCGCTATCACTATCCTATGTCGAGAAGCAAGTTAAGCGGGGGAAAAAGCATGGCAACGTGTTAGAACGTGTAGCGACGTGCGCCATAGGGGAGTCAAACCAGGTACTCCTAGATCAGTAGACAGGCGCATTAACAACTAGGCAAAATAGATCTCTAGTGTCTAGTTGTTGTATCTATTATTACTAGGTGTTGCATCTGTATATGAGACCACCACATAGCCCGCGCACAATCGCTACAAACGTCTTCGAAAAACGAACAAAATAAACAGAGTTCTGGGCCCCACGGGTCCCCCTAACCTGGTGGCTCATGATCGGAGAATTGTGAGTTCGGTCCTTGACGGCTGCCAAAGATCGGTGTGTGTCTAATAGAAGCTGGTGCACATTAAATCTGTCCTGGTCTCAATGTCCTCTTGTTGGTGTGGTGGGTCGGTGAGAGGGTTTACACTAGAAGATTTCGAACTCGTATTCTTCTAGATGCTCAAAATTACGAGACGTATATAGCTGTGCTAAGCACTTTATAAGTGGCAAAAACAGATAATCGTAACTTCCAAACCAAATCTGAGAGCCTCTAGCCAGGTTCTATTAGAGTAACAAGCTCATGATCGGAAGATTGTGAGTTCGATCCCTGACGGCTGCCAAAGATCGGTATGTATCTAATATGGGCTGGTGCACATTAAATCTGTCGTGGACTCAATGTCCTCTCGTTAGTGTGGTTGGGTCGAAGAAGGAAAGGTTTACAATAGAAAATTTCGATCTCGTATTTTTCTAGATGCATTAAATTACGAGAACGTATATCAGGCCGGGCCGAAAAAGTCGAAGTATCTTGGATCTTTTAGCGGTAGTGCGGAAAAGTTGTGGACTCTCATTATTAAAGTGTTTAATTAAGTGCATTTCTAGTCCAATTTTCACAACTTTCGACCCATTGAGGTGACAGAAGATATAAATTGTTAGTTTTAAGATTTTACACAATTTTTAATAATGAGAGTCCACAACTTTTCGCCTCACAGCTAAAAGATCCAAGATATTTCGACTTTCGGTCCGGCCAAACGTATATGACTGCATTAAGTACTTTATAAGTGGCAAAAATAGACAGTCAGAACTTCTAAACCAAACAGAGTTCTCATTTATTTAAAAATAAAATTTCTTAATGGATGAAATTGGCATGTGTCATTATAAATTCTGACACTTACCCCAGCTATATCAATACTTTTGGTTGCCATTTCCTGTGAATTCAATAGTACAATCAATTAGTGATAACTCGAAGTTCAAGGGGCTGGCCAAATTCTTTAAGTTATCGGAAGTTATTTTCTATTCAAGGCATATTTCATCAGACATTTTTGCAAATCAATGCAGATTGGCCTCAGTAAAAAATTTATATAATTTAACCTAAAGTATAATATAAACTCAATCCTTACAATAAGATCAATAATATGCATAAGAATTTTTTACTTTAGTTAGAATTATTGGTTTAATTTCTGTAAGGGATAAAAGCTTCATTACGACTACCATTGCTGGCTCTTATATAGGAATGTGATTTAGAAAACAAAGTAATCTTATATAGGAAGTGTGATTTAGAAAACAAACAGGCGAGACCTATACATAGTTTAATACATTTATATTTTTGATTTTCTAAAAAGACTAGTTGAAATCAGTGTAGAAACCTCCTTTTAGGAATTAAAATACAACTACTTTGATAAACACTACTAGATGGCAGCATGAGTCATTAGTATTAGAACGAACAAGTTGCATTATTTGTTGCAGTGAAAAAAAGCATTTTTAACAGGAAAATCCAAAAGTTTGAGGACTTTTGAAAAATAGAATTTTTTTTGTATTGATTTAAAAAATAGGCCCGTTTTTCGCATGTTTCTTGTACTCATATGGTATTGAACAAAATCTTGATGATCAACAGTCCTCAATCCACTTAAATACTGATGCGAAGAGGTTCAGACATTTACTGCCCATTCTGTTGATGAAAAAGACGTTTCTTTATTGGAAAAGTATTTTTTCAGTGAACAATTCAGTAAAACTGTATCTTCCTACTTTCAAAGTTCAAAAAGCATTTTAACTTTTGGATTGGCTTGCATATATACAAAGTACAATATGACAAAAAAATTCAAAATTAGTCTATTTTTTGTTAATAGTTGAATTAAATAAGAGCATATTTATTATGATTGAATCCCAAAAAATTCATTCATTTTAAAAAGGTCTTGATACTATCTGCAAACAATTATGAAATAAATAATCGAATCTTTTTCCAGATATACAAAAACTACATTGAGGCAGATATGAAATGAAGTTACAATAAGTAGAGAAACAAATCAGCATTCAAATATGCAACACTTGTTAAGGAATAAGTTGAAAAGTATAATGAGGCAACCCTATAAACAATTTTCCACAAATGAAGCAGATTTTCATAGTTGAAATTGTACACAATAATTAAAAATGCAGGCCGGTTCTTTTAGCTTAAAATAGTTGTCATGTTCTTAAGAAAAGATATGTATACTTAATGGTTTCACTTTGAACAACTTACAGTGAAAGTATCTTGGCAAATTTGGTATTACAAATCAAAAAACTACCTATTTATGTACAGTCTTCGGCAATAGAATAATATGAAGTTTTATATAAATCTTTCGTTGCAAATTGAGTGCAAAAAAATTGAGTAGAACGGCAAAAGAAAAAAATTTCCTTTGATGAGATAAAGGTATTCCTTCAAGATTAGCAATGTGAAAGTATATTTTCTTAATTGGCATTTGGTTGATTCAATCTATTTTGCATTCACTGAGGATGTTTTAAATAATTATCTAGTAATTCCTCTTTGGGTAGTTAGTTGAACTGGCATGAAGATTGCAATGAACACAGCCCAAAAAGTATTGCAGTAAGTTTAAAACATGTTTGTTTAATTAGTAATATGATATTGTATTTACTTTATGCTAAAAGTTTCTTTGCCAAAGTAGTCTACACACAATTTAAGTTAGGATATTAATAGTAGTGATTAAGAGTTGGCTAATTACAATCAACCTCTAGTAATTGCCATTGCTATTGCCTATATAAACTTAACGTCCACTCTAAAAAAAATGTAAGTTTACTGAAATCTTCTAGAATTGTCAATGGAATGTCAATAAATAATACAAGATCTCTTTATTTTTTATGCATGCTTCATGGTGAGATAAATTACAAACTTATGTTGGGACAGTAAAAGATTTTATTAAAATATGTTCATCTTAATCATACACCAACCTAATTAATACTGTTATTTAATATCTAAAGAATGATTACATCCAATGATACTTACTTGCTAAACGTTATGGTATTTTACCCCAAAATTAATCTTTATATCATTATTCACAAAAACACTACAATTACAAAAAAAAAAAAAAAAAAAAAAATTGCTCAGATAAATAAATCACTGAGCATTAACAAATAATTCAACACATAAACAAACAAAACGTTATATAACAGAAAATATGCAACATGATTAGCTTAAAGATGGAATGCTTAAGGAAGAAGAAAAATCAATGTATCTCATCATAATTATACCAATCTACTATCATAAGTATAATTCAAGTTGTAAGTGATAACAAAAAAAATATTTATATTTTTCAAATACAAGATGTCTTTTGCAATTAAAAAGCGTTTTGTGCTATAAAATAATGGAAAAACTCAATGCAAAAACAATTAATACAATACCTATGTAATACTTATAAGTACATTGCAAGAAAAAAAAATAAAGCAAAACTTAATTTTAAATTTCATACAGAAAAATAGTTGTCTTAGATATAAAGTTTTGCATAAGATAGCTACAAAATTTAGTTGATAAATGTTATCAGATTTAACATATCAATATAGCACTTAATATGTATAACGTTTATGCAGTAAAGATTTTATACTTCACTTTTATTAAATTCTTACAAATGGAAATTTAACAAGCATGTTATTATTTTACAAATATATTTAGAAAAATATGTCTTTATTCGAATATTCAAAAGTGTAAGTTTTGTACAATACTTAAAAAATAGATGCCGAGGAATGCTTTCATAAAAAAAATGGTGGAATATAAACAATTTATATTCATACAAATTTGATTGTGTAAACTTTTTACATAAAAATACAATACTTCAAAATACTTGCTGAAATTAGCAATCCTAATATACAGGAAATGACTGTGACTGTAGAATTAACGTCCAGGAATATCCAAATTAGTATCACATGTTTGGTACATTGAATCTAGATTAACTAGAATATGCCCCATTTTTGCATATACAATTAATTTAACCTGGAAACTGGAATGATGATGGAATAGAATTAGTAGACCTTGCAGAAGGGCTAAATTAGAAGAAAAAATTTATATTAAAATTTTATAAAGATATTTATAAAATATCCTTCTACTTTGATATATCTACATTAATATCTCTTCTAAAAACGTTATATAAATATTTTTTTTGTAAATTTGAAATCCCTTTGATAATAATGTAACTCATAAAAACAAAGTTTTTAATATAAATTCTTGATATGCATTACCAATTTTTATGTGCAATTGGTTCTTATAGAGGTCAGATCGAATTTTTTTATTTGCCATTGAGTTTATTTGCCAGGATCCAGCTTGATTGAATGAGGAGCAAGTGGGTTAATTAGCCATCTAAAGATTTTGCATCCTCAACCTTAATAGGGTTTAATAAGAGATAAATTTCACCAAATTGAACATGTTTGAATTAAGCTTGGTATCTGCATAATAGAACATGCATTTAAACTGATAAGTCTGATGAAAGGCAATAGAAATGTGCTGTGTGACAGTCCCAAAATTTGGTAGAAAGCATTGTCATTGACAACAAGTGTATCTGCCAAGATTCAAAATTTCAGCTCAATTGGATGACAGGAAGTAGGTTTATTAGTAATCCAAAAGGCCCATTGAAGCATGGGTAAAAGTGGTTATATAGTGGCAAGAACAGCCCCAAAAACTTGATAGAATGTATTGCCATTGACACCAAATCTACCTGCCAAGTTTAAGCTGGATTGGAAGAAGGCAAGTGCACTAATTAGTCATGCAAAACGAGACAATAGTAGCATGTGTAAAAGTGGTCTTTTAATGACAGTAACTGCCCCTAAAAGTTGATATAATGCATTCTTATCAACAACAAATCTATCAGTCAAATTTCAGAGGGATTGAATAACGGCAAGTTGGCTTATTAGTATTTGGAAATGATAATAGAAGTGTGTCTAAAAGCAGTCTATTAGTGACAGACCCCAAAACTTGATATAACGCATTCTAATCGGCAGCGAATCTATCTGTCCAATTTCATCATGATTGAATGATGGTAAGTTGGATTATTAATAATCTGAAGGGATAAGAGAAAGCATGTGTAAAAGCAGCCTTTTAGTGACAGGCCCCAAAACTTGTTATAATAATGCATTCGTATTGACAGCACATCTGCAAAGTGTCAGCCTGATTGAGCAATGGCAAATGGGTTAAATTAGGCCTCCCACAGATTTACCCAGCAGGCAAAATATCGAACTTAATATAAAGGACTTAAAAATAAGAGAAATAGTAAAAATTGTACAGATCATTGCTCATCACTTACATGTACTTTCTTCAAATTAAAAATAAGTTTCAATGCTTTTATAACAAAAAAATAGGTTCATAATAAAAAATGTAAAAAAACAACAACTCACAACTTCTAACAAAGAATGTGACAAGAGCGAGCTTACCATAGATAACTAACCAAAGCCTTAATTGTCATCACTAGATTTAAAAGGATTATGATTATATTAACATGAGATCCAGCAACCAGGAATGTCCCAGAGAAACATTTTATTATTTTTTTTATTGGTAGATCTAAGCAATCAAAAGATGGACTTATAATTAAATTAGGAAAAAAAATTCCAATTCTTAAATATTGATTGCTCACATTTTTTTTTTTTTTAAACATTTCTTTGATAAGTTTTTGACAAATTGTGCTAGGCTGTGGCCATAGAAATAATGTACACGTTTTAATTGAAACATGTTTTACATTAAATTCAAATTGAGCTACACTTTCCCTTTAGATAAGTTATATCTAAAAAATAAATTAAAAAAACCAATAAAGGTATTATAAACTATGAATGTAGAATGGCGCATAAGCAAAACAATATGTAGTCGAGGGTTATAAACAGAAAAAATGGTTGTATACCTTATGTATTCAGATAACAGCAAAAAAATAAAATGAAGGTAGAGAGTATTCAAAGTTCTGGACTTTATTTACCTTGGTAATGGTGGAGTTCGTAAGGTGGGTGTTCGGGGAGGTGGTGTTGATCGAGGAGTAGAACGTTTTCGAGTCTTTAAAGTCGAATACTAAAGTAAATAACACATAAAAATGTTTAAAAAAGACATTGTTTAAAACATAACTTGTAATTAGAATATTCTAAGTTAATTAAAACTAGGGGTGTGGAACATCATACAAGTTTCGATTACACTATCATAACGGTCGTTGCATTAAAATTTGATATGGAATAGTGCTACTTATTTACCATTTCCATGTTTTCACAGCAATAATTTTTTTCACCCCCCCCCCCAAAAAAAAACCCCACTAAACCAGAGATGTTATTCGACAAAAACATTACATTATGGCAATGCTCTAGGGCAGAGATCTCTGTATTAAAGGCATTTGTTTTTCAACTTTTAACACTTTTAATAGATTTTTACAGGAATTTTGGAGGTAGGAATGTTTAGAATACCCTATGAGGCATTAGCACAGCGATTTTAATCAAAATTGAAAGCTGCTTCTGGAAATTGCTGAAAGACATGATTTTTTCATGATTTCAGCCTTATGTGCATGTGCAATTTTGACAAAAACCTTGATGGTAGATTCCATAGCCACTACTACTTAGTACAAACTTTACACATCGTAGGTCAATTTATGTGAGAGTTATGCAAACCACATACACACAGATACTTTTTTTCTACACTACTTTTTGGAATTCATGATATTCTAAAACGTGGAGAAATGCAAAAAAAAAAAAAAAAAAAAAAAATTTTTTTTGATCGAAGACTATACTCAGGAGTCAAAGTGACAAATAAGAATATATAGGATTTAAAAAAAAAGGACAATATAAAACATCAAATAACTGCACACAGTCTCTACTGAACTTTAAATTTAACTCGTTATATATTTCATTAATTAAAATTTTAAATGAAACGTTATTGAAATGAACATTAAGACAAACTTAGGAGGACTTTTATGCAGTACCAATTAACATAAAATTTCCTTTTTAAGAGAGGAATATATCTATTACTTAGAAAATAACTGTCGTTCGTTATTGTTAACTCGTTATATTGAATTTAATAGAATAGAAAACACACCATTAAAAAAAGAAATCGCCTGATCCTAAATATCTCATCCTTTATTCGTTTTTACCTCAATATTCCATCCTGAGTATTCATCAATAAATCAAGTTTTATTAATTACATTATTTGCAATCTTGAGTCTTCCAGCAACTATAAGTGCTTTGAGCTGCCCCAATTTATCTTAAGTAATTTCTTTTTATCCCTGTTTGGGTTAAGATTTACCACACGGTCCCCCCTGGCGACTTTTTAAAAAAATCGCCAAATTGAAAATGACATCAAAAGGCTGTGTCGCCAAATCCAAAATGGCGTCAAAACACATTCGGCGCCGAATCGCCAACTTTCAAAAAGTTGCCAAGGAGGACAGTACAGTAAATCTTAACCTCTGTTTGCTTTGAACTCTTTTTATTTGTTCAGATTTACTATTCGGTGTTGGATGGATTGGCGGCGGAAAGTGGGAGATTTAGCGTCGAATGTGGCAACCCGTTGAATAGATTTTCCGGCACTTGGACAACACAACGTTTTGATGTCATTTTCAATTTTAGCGACTTTTTTGAAAACATCGCCATTTGACACCTTGCATTAAATCTTAATCCTTTTGTTTCCTTCATCAATTATTGACTGAGCACTTGAAATGTCGTTCTTTCAGTCCTGCAAGTTGTTTTTATCCGTTCTTTCCGAGACAGAATTTTGTTTCTGCTTATTTTTCTTTTTTGCTATCTTGCTGCATAATTACCAATTAATTTACTATACAAATCAGAAATTCAAGCCCGGGCCTCGTGTGCTATGGAAATGTTTACACTTTACAACTCTCGAAATCCAGTTGAATCGAGTTGAATTGTAGGTTGTGCAGCACGTGATGTCACAAGGAATAAGACGCAGACGCTTACAGCAAAGAATGTTCATATTTCTTACAAAAACTTACTAAAAGTTCACCAATACTAGAATATGCTATAAAAAAACCAAATCTAATATTAGGAATCATATTTCATTACAGGATGGAACTTTTGCTACAGTGGTTCAATATAATACTAATATTGTTTAAAAAAATATTCAATTGTTTTAGCCAAAAATATAAATTTGGTTGAATGTGTCAATTTTTCAAGTGAAAGTTTAATAAGCTGGGCAGATTTATTCCTTTTTTGGATTAAAGATTTCTGGGAAACCATAAAATTTAATCGCCAAGTGAAACCAAAAAGAACGATAAGCTTGCCAATGTAGAAACTCTGCAATGACCTCATGTGCTCTCAACTATTTTACATTATCTCTATGGAAGCTTGCCATCTTTAACACGAAGGGTTATTATAGTATCTTTGTACAAACATTACTATAGTCAGATCTTTTTCACTTACGATCGCAGCAAAGAATCCGAAATATAAAAAATCACAACGAACAGCGTCGTTATTACGAATTCGGAGAAAATATAAATGTAGAAATATAGGACAATTTAAAAATATAGGACGTTTTTCGCGATTTAAAAAAATATATAGGATTTACAGGACATATAGGATGTCTGCGACCCCTGTATACTCTCATTACCCTATGTTAACATATGAGTAATTGAAAGTAAAAAGAAGTTATTATTAAAATATTTTAAATAAATGAATGAAACATCTTGTTAAACTACTGTAATACTTACAGGTGAGCTGCCTCTAGAAAAGTTCATATTTGTATAAATCAACAATCCAATGTCTTTATGACCCGCTTCCATTGCTATAGTTAATGCATTACAATCATCCTGGAAAAATATTATTTATCAAGATAAAGAAAAGTGTGGTATAATTATAATAACAACAGTACTCATAGTATACTAGTTTGAATCTAAGTAAGCATTGAGTACAAAATTAATGTTAGTAAAACCTAATTTTGGAAAATTTACTTCGACCTATGTCAAATGAGTTAGTTTATCTCAAGACATCTCTTTTGAGACAAACTCGATTAATTTAGTTTACATGCCTTCGTAGTTCCCTAAGAATAAGATCTTAAAAATGTGATGCAATCTATCAGTATATATAAGGATCATCATACACTGTCGACTGCATGACTAGAAACAACTGTAATTGCAAAAATGTATTCCAATATCAAACTACCTGAAAAATTCAGCAAGAAATATTATGAGTGCCTATTAACTGAGATATTACTGAAGAATGAAATATGCTACTCAACATAAAAGAAAAGGCAAATCATGATAGCCATAACAATCACATGAAACTTGAGTGTGTAAAATCACAATTGGGTAATCTTGATATGACATCATAACAGATCATACCTTCTTTAAGTAAATTGGTTTCAAGGGTAAGAGAATACTGAATGCTTTTAAAATGATACAAACTTAACTGGAGCTATCTCCATTAAAATAATCCCTAAGAATAGTTTATTTTTATCTTTTTCTAAATATGTGCAAAGTTTAATATGAGCTCAAAGAGAATACTTCTATATTCAGTTCTAATTAGAAAACAAAAAAATAAATAGCAATAATAAAAAAAAAATTATAAATAATTATTTCTTAAATATAAAAATCAATTTAAACTTAAAAAGCTGAATTCTTGTTCTTCAATAGAATCTTAACTGATAACTAAAATAAAGAAGCTAAAATATGCAAATATTTTGTTAATTTATAATTAGAAAGCATTCTTGAAAAACAACTTGTAAGGTAACTGATTATGTTCAAAGTAAGCTAACACAACAGAGTTTACATTACAAATCTGAACAAATCATGGGTCATTCCATGCAATGAGGGAAAAACTTATAAAAATGAAAAATTTAATAAAACATTTTTTATAGAATTTTGGATACAAAAAGATTTAAAGTTCATTCCTAGTAGTTCCTTTTTTTGATACTTTAATTTCTAAAAGTTGAAAACACCCTCGATTTATGGTCGAGTTTGTCCTGTTTCGATGGAAAAAGGTGGTGTGAATTTTAAAGTGGGTAAAATAATTTATCAGTCAATAGTTACACTAAAGGTTTTTAAATCAATTATATCAATTTATATAATAGTAAAAAGGGTTTAAACAAGTTTTTCAATGATTAAATTGCTTTATTTCATTGATTTTAAAATGGACTGTTTCATGTAACGTATGTTACCAGAAATTTGCTGACTTTAATATATTGTTGATAAAAAACCCAAACAAATATTTGTTGATAAAAAATTTTCTTCATTTTAGATATGTACTTAACAAAAATATATACTTTTATTTTATACATATATTTTATCATTAACATGCAATAATTAAAATTTTTAACGTAAGTTACCAAAAAGATAGAACTTGAGAATTTTCCATGGAATATTTAGAATACTAATAAACTTTCCATAAAAATGAAAAAAATTTATTTACTCATGATTTCAAAACTGTCCAAAGTAAATATAAATAATTTGAATGAATATTTTTGTAAGTGTCTAGGAACTCCCTCAGGTTCAGTTATAGTGGCATTGTTATAACCACTAAACAATCTTTCTAATCAAGTCTAAACATATTGATTTATAAATTTTTAATATATTATGTGCCAATATTGATTTCTACATTTTGAAAGTAATATGCTATTGGAGTGTAGCTCTTAAAAGAAGTGTAAGAGTGTTAATAAGAAAAGAAATTGATAAACCTGAATATTTTGTGCAGACAGTTCAAAATCAGCCATTAAGATTCCCAACTAAACAATACAGATTACCACTTGTGAAAGAAATTCCAAGTCAAAACTGGCAAACCTATTTTTCATAGCTTAAGGAAATATAAATAACAGACAAAATCTCCCCATTGAAAATACATCTTTGTGGAGATGAAATTAGAAATCTAAACCTACTATGTTTAAATTTATGATTTTAATGCCAGCCATTACACCCAAGTTCTAATCCTGAGAAATAATTGATTGTTTTAATGTACACTGTAAATGTTGCCACTCGATAGATGAGTTATGCCAATGTGCTTATGGAATATTTAAGTATCAAGTGAATCTGCAGTCCTAAATTTCTTATTGTTTATGGGATAACCTCAAGTCATATGACTATTCATTAAGCCACAAAGCAATGTGCAGGGTCTAATATAGGATTGGGTAGAATGATAACCGACTGTAAAAACATCCTTCTTACAGGACAATGAAAGGTCCACATTTGCTGTATACAAGGTCATCTACTACAGGATGACAGGAATTTAAACTATGCATAAATCCTATCTTGTCTACACAACCTCAAACCTCATTATGTTCCTTCAGTTTCTGTATGGGCTCCCATGAATTTTTTTTTTTTAAAGTTGATCCCATACAAAAATTAAAGTTTAAATAAAAAAAATTGGACACTATTAACAAACCAAAAATACAGATTCAACTAGCAAAAAAAATATTATAGGGATGAAATCAGCCACCTTCCGTACTAGATTTTGGCTCTGGCAACTCACTCCACCCAAAAAGTATTTCATTGCAAAATTTTTAAATATGCTCAAAAAAGAGAAGTTAAAAATTTAAGTTAAGTAAGAATATCTAAATTTTCTGGTTGTTTGGTCTCATTTACAAATTTTATATATCAATATTGACAGGCTTTTTCAGGCCATCATCTGTCTTATGGCAAGAATTTCAGCATGCATCCTCCAGGTTTAATATAAATTGTGGTTTTTATGAGATATGTAAATTTTGAAGTCAAGTTATAGCATGATTAAAAAAATAACCAAACTCAGCTAAAAAAAAAAGCTGGAGAACACTTTGTTAACTAAAGAAAACATTTACCAGATGTGAAGTCCCCCCCCCCCCCCCCACCTTCTCCATTTCTTAATATAAGGCAAATAACTGCAGGGTCAAACCACGTCAGATCAAACAAAATAATGGAAAAAGTTCACCCACCGTCTCAGATATTCTCCAAATTTTGTATAATGGAATTATGAGTTAGGATGGCCACAAATCTCAATTTTGAAGGCTCCATGATTTTTTATTACTGAGAAATTAATTATTGTAACTTTAAAATTTTCCATGAAATGCGCCATTTTTTTTCTTAATTTCTTAAATAACTCCCTACTTGTACAAGTTACTGAAGTGAAAGTTTGTTTCTAGGGGTAACTTTTTAAGCTGATTTCAAAAATGCAATCAGAAATTGTGTATCTTCTATAGTTTTTGCATTAAACATTTTTTTGCAAAAAAAATTCAAGAATTTTTTTCGGCATGTTTGATCAAGAGCACATGTTTTAAATTTTTATATGTTGTAAAGATGGTATACCACTACTTCCAGAAAAAAATTCATCTTGGCTTTCTGTCTCAGAGCTGAGAAAAAAATTATTGAACTTTCACCAATAACGACTATAGGTGACGAGGTGTTTTTCTCTATACATCCAACAAAAGCTTTATTATGCATACAGTTTAACTTTTCTAGTAGCACATTCAAGGCATAAAAAATACAATAATGCAAATATGGTATATATATGTATGTTCAAAACATAATTTATAGACTTTAATAGCATATTACTTCCATATCCGATTTTAATTTAAAATATACGACAGTGTACACAGACTACAACTATAATTAATATTTTAAACAAACAATATAAAACAGAATAGAAATAAAAGAAAAAGCTATTTTTTAGCTGATCTGAACTTATTAAGTAAGACACTAATACTTTTAATCATGTTGCTGTCAAGAACATATTGTCGTCCAGTGCTACCTTTCACTGAAGGTGCTGGTGTCACACACAACACATGCTCAAAAGGAACGAAGCAACTATCTTCTCTAGAAGGCCAAGATAATACATTAGTGTTGGTATGTCTCTGCATAAAATTTATCAGCAAGTCTGTTTCATCTTAATGCTTTTCCATAATACAGCCAATGAACCAGTTGTCATCATATACTGCAGCTACATAAACTCCTGGTTGCTAGTCATTTGCTTACATGCTTTTTTCTGATAGTGAAACTAACTTTTAATCCCGAATTTGCATCATCTAATGACAATCGATACAGGGTCAACACGTCATTGTTGTTTGGAACAAACCTGTGATAACTGCAAGTTCCAGGTATTGTTTTCACCGTCTGAAAACGAGTTTCCAAGCTTTTGGCGTGTTTCTCAACATCAGCATGGGAAGCAAAAACAAAATTTATATGATGTATGTTAGAATTAGCCCAGTTAAATAAATCAAGAAGGGTAAGTATGTGGTTGTTCTGGTTGGCATGCAAACTTGCATGAGTTATAAGTCTTTTTACTGTGCAGCCAATCCCATCACATGGACTTTTCCCATGTGAAGTGGCGAAGAAGTTCCATTCAGCAGGGATGTTGAAATCCGTCTCATGCAAGCACAAATTAATGAAGTTTTTATATTGTGCACTTGAACCATCACTAAAATAGTGCATGTATTTTAAATCTGGCAATACTTAATACGTTGTATAATTACTTTTAGAAAGTAATCGGTGCAAGAGTTAATAATTTCAGGATCTCTTGTCCAGATGAAATTTTACATTTTTCTTTTAAAAGTTCAATCAAGCACTCTAAATCTTCACATAAAACACATTATTTTTTATCATTTGGTTGAGCCAGAGTCTCTGGAGGAACATTTAGCACTGTTGCAAATTTCTTCTGCAAAACAGAACTAACTTCTGCTGATTTTCTTTTCGCGTAGCTTTGTCATTGTTTTTTATTTACCCCATGCAGTTTGACAGGTGTGCATCCAAGATTTGTAATACTTTGATTCAAAGCTTCAGCAGCTTCCGAGACAAAAAGTTCCTAAGGTGCACTTTCAGTTTCAGGCTGCCCCTTTGAAAAAGCCTCATTATTGTATGATTATTCAGTACCTGTTATTCGAGTTCAACACTGGGGACAAAAATTTTGCCCTGGTTTAAGATAGCTGTTTTTTTTTTTTTAAATTCCAATGACACAAATCTCAAACTCTTCTTGATACCTCAACTGTGTGAATGAAATGGATCACAACAGTATCTGTGAAGTTGCTCACATGCAGAAAGCAAATTTTTTTCATGGTGAATACAAATGGTTGCATTATTATTAAATTGCTCTTTTGGAATTTCAGACCTAAGTGCAATAACTTCAATTTGCTTCTCTAAAGCTATTCTATTCAAAAAATTATATTCGTCTTGAATAATTGGTTACATGACACTCGGTCTGCTATCTATCGCCAACTGTGCACTTTGACAATGTATCTAACATTGTTATGAATACTTGCCTTAACAATATACAGTAACACCTATTTTAAATTCTTATACTTAAAACCTTCCATAAAACTAATCAGAACATAATTTTTTAACTCTCTATTAATGATAAATAGGTATTCTAACTGACAAGGCTCCAAATCTATATAATCCTTAGTCTAGACTTCAAGGTCACCAAAGATTTTTTGGCTGATTGTCAGAATTAAAAGTATATCTTCATAAAAAAAAAATTGTATTGCCCTATATTGCATACATTTTGTGTGTGTGTGTGAACAGAAAAATATTCAGTTTATAGTCATTCTTTGTGAAAATTCAATAATTTTTTTCTCAGCTCTGAGACAGAAAGCCAAGATGAATTTTTTTCTGGAAGTAGTGGTATACCATCTTTACAACATATAAAAATTTAAAACATGTGCTCCTGATCAAACATGTCGAAAAAAACTCTTGAATTTGTTTGGCAAAAAATTGTTTAATGCAAAAACTATAGAAGATATACAATTTCTGATTGCATTTTTGAAATCAGCTTAAAAAGTTACCCCTAGAAACAAACTTTCACTTCAGTAACTTGTACAGGTAAGGAGTTATTTAAGAAATTAAGAAAAAAAATGGTGCATCTCGTGGAAAATGTTAAAGTTACAATAATTAATTTCTCAGTAATTAAAAATCATGGAGCCTTCAAAATTGAGATTTGTGGCCATCCTAGCTCATAATTTCATTACACAAAATTTGGGGGAAATCTGAGACGTTGGGTGAACTACACTGTTTGATCTGACGTGGTTTGACCCTGCACAGGGTTCATACTCAATCTATTATAAAAAAAACTTAGGGGTTACTAAGGAGTTTTTCAGGAGTTAAGTAAAGTAAATTCAGGAGTTAATGTGAAAAAATTACACGTCTAATAATATATTTTCCTTCTACGCGCCTAGTTGCCGAGAACTTTGGTGCATTCTGGGACTGTACGAAGGATTTTCTTTGCAACTGTAGTGACAAAGCGCATGCGCAAAAAAAGATGAAGTACGGTAAGATTTCGAATTTCAGAGTAGTTTTATCGAGTTTATAAAACCGCTACATTTTAAGGTTTTAAGAATCTTTTTACCCTTTGATGATAATTTTTAAGGAAATAAAAAGAATTATCAGGAGTAGAAACACAATTTTCAGGAGTTATAAGGGCCCTTATAAAAAAAAAAGCAAATTTCAGGAGTTTTTCATGAGGCGTACAAACCCTGACTATAAAAAGAACTTACATTATCCACAATGGTAGGGTCACATTCTGGGTGTGAGAGTAGCATCTTCACGATCTCTATATGTCCGTGCTCGGCAGCGCACATCAGAGCAGTAGAGCCATCTTTGTCTTGTAAGTTGACTTCTGCACCAGCATCTAGGAGAATTTTGACAATGTCTCGTTTGCCATGACTCACAGCCAACATCAGAGCAGTCTGACCATTCTGAAAAACAGTTTCAAGGTAGCAAGATTTACACAATTATAGAATAGTATACCTGTAAACTATTGAATTCTAAAATGGGCAGTAATTTTTAGTTTACAAATACATTTGTAGGTATAAAAAATTATAATAAGTATTTATGCACAATATTCAACAGAAATATTCATAGTACCACAGGACTAGACATTATAAAATATATAGTGTAACCAATCTTAAATTTAAGGAGGGAAAATATTAGAACACTTATTAATACACATTTGGAGCCTAAAGGGGAAGAATGGTTTCAGTACACTTTTTTTAAACAAATACTATTTGCAGGTTTGGGAAAGATATATTGAATAATGGAATGCATGTATAATGTGTCCAAAAGATCACCTTTAAAAAATGTAAACATTCACTATGGTCCTTTCTGGGAATGTAAAACACAGAATTATTTTAGAATTTAAACTATAGAGGTCCCCCAAGAAAGCTTAGGTATTTCCAATTCCCAAAAAGAAACTAGTGATTATATAATCAATCTTTCCTTTGCTTTGTGATGTCGAATTGGGAAACAATTTGCCATTCCAATAAACCCTTTGAGGCTTAGTTCAGTAGTTTCACTGTGAAGACATTGGTGTTTCCGATGAACAGCACTTTTTTAAAAGCAATAAGGACTTAACAGACAAATCATGAAAGAGAAAAAGCAGCCTTCTTCACTTATAGTTTATCATTGCATAATTCAAATGCTGGTGTTACTTCGTTATGAAACAACAGTTACTCTTAGAGTAATAATGACTCTGCAACTATGTAACTAAAATATAATACCTTTTGGTTTTGTATTATCATCTGACTATATTTCTACTAAAACTTCTTCATCAAAGTTTCTTTCAGAAGATTTATTGACTTCATTGACATTCAAAAGCAAGAAACTCTCCCTCTTAACCATGGCTAAGATATGGTAAAAATCTGTATATTAATTAGAAATTCAAACTTTGCACAAATTCCTTATTTTCTTTTAGCTTAAGGGACCTAAGACTATGCTGTTGCTGTTTTTTGCAAGCAATATTATTTTATGTCAGAGAGAACATTTTTAGAGGGTAAGACAGCATTTAAAAAAAATATTAAATTTAGAATATTACCAAAAAAATATTAGCATCAATCACAAAAATTTAGCTTTAAGGGTCTCTCTTGGGACACCCTAATATATAATACTGAAGGGCAGCTACAATACATCTCGTAAGTTAATGGAAAACAATTTTTTTAGATTTAAAATTAAAAAAAAAAAAAAAAAAAAAAAAAAAAGAGCAACAAGCACACAATTATTTATGTCAACAATCACAAAATAATGGTTATACAAAATTTAAGAATTAATAATCACAGATTAAAAACAAAAATATACTGTCCCATAATTATACGGGCCACCAATTAAATAAGCCTTTATAAGTGAAGGGAAAAAGTCTGTGTATTCCAGCATCTGGTATGAGTGGCACAATCATTTATGTTGATAGCAGATTTGTCTGTTTCCATGGCTACTAAGGCAGACGCCACAATATGAAAAGTTCTCTCAAAAGGAGATTATCCAAGCATCAAAAATCCTTTAAATGAAATTTGTGGACATTGAAAGCAAATAAATGGGATGCAGCAGGTCAGGAATCTACAAAATCTTATCAAAAGGTGACAAATATAAAGAAAAATCCTGTTCTGTATGACCAAAGAAAATTACAAGACGGCACAACAGAAATTGAATGATTAGCTTCTACTCAAAACAAGCCTCTAAATGCAATTTCTACTGAAGTAACCATTTTAGTATTAAAATCAACGATATATACATGTTTTTAGACATCTGAATTTCATGTTTTTTGTCAAATGCTAATACTAGCATTTGACAACATGTGTTTTGAGTGCCTAAAAATACATGTATTAGAAAGGCAAATGAAAATTTTATTTTCAGTGAAAAATGAGATTGTATTTACATGGCCCTGATTGGTTGGGTTGTCTATATGATGTAGGGAGCAACCTATTTCAATGGAACTCTTGATATTGCCTGTTTCAAAAGTCATCAATGTTTAGATGATGATCAAAATGTGCTGCAAAGTCATTTACTTGCATTTGGAGAATTGTTAAGTGGAGAAATTTGAGCATATCAACAAAACAATGCTTCAATTCACATCTCCTAACTAAAAAAAACTGTAGTTTAGATCAAATCAAGTGCTGGTTATGGAGTGGCTAGCCATCAGAACTGACCTAAAGTCAATTGAGAGTCTTTGGGGGATAAGCTAATTTACAATGATACAAGAGTTAAAATAACAAATCAACAAAGTTTGTTTTCTTTGAACGCAGAATTTTTCTAAATTCTAATTTTCAGCATGCCTAATAGTTTCCCAAATTATTAAAGGAAATGACTTTGAAATTCGGACATTAAAAACAAAAATATAAGAAATCCACATACTTTTGGACAGCATGAATTCAATTCTAATTTGTTAACATAAAATCTGTGAAAATTAACAATGTTTGAGCATTGGATTATTATTCTCTAATGAACATTTTCATGTGTAATTGTGTGTGCTTGTTTACTTTTTATTTTTAAATAAAAAAAATTTAAAAAAAACACCACGGTTGTTGATAAACTAATGAGAGACATTACATCAGATAGGTACATCACCAAACTATTAATGCAAAGCATTGTATATTTTAAAATGTATCAATGTATCATAACATAGAATTTTAATTTATTGGCAGGACATTAGTGCTTAGATGCAAGCATTTGTAAACTTAAAAAACCATTTAAAAAAGGCATGTACATTTTACAATAAAATAACTTGTTATTGCTACTTGTAATATCTTCAAAAAAATAGTACGAGGTTAATATCCTGTAACATTTGTTAGTTTATAAGTTTTTTTATATGGATCTTTTTTTATTCAAATACAAGCTCTTTATATCTTTAATAAGTAAAAAACATGACGAAAAACTTCTCCAGAATTTTATTAATTTTATATAGTTTTAATATAAATTTGGATATATTTATTTCCAGTATAAAATTTTGTTATAAAACAAAATACACAAATTGATAATAAACATCTCAAGTAACATTCCTGGCAACAAAGTTTGAGTACTTTTAGTGCACAACTTTTCTTGAAGAGAAAACAAATTGCCAGAGCAAAGAAAAACGTTTCAAATAGTAGTTTTACATTGTAAACTATCAACTAAATGTCCAAAATATTTAATGGCGAGTTAAATTAAAATTCACTAACCTGTGTTGCCTTACTATTAATATCACCAATACTGAAGAGTCGCTGCACAACATAATGATGAGCATCATTCTTCATATCTGCTAAGGCAACAAGCATAATGCTAGTATAACCAGCCTTAAAAAAAAGAAAAGTAATTTTACTCCAAATGCTAATAATTTTTTAGATTATATAATAAAAAAAGCTGTTAAATAAATATGAGTAGGTCAAGGATTGAATATAAATACAGTAATGAAATTTTATTTAAAAAGTACAGTTATGAACCCTTTATTCAGCAACCCAAATATAAGCATGTTTTGGAATTTTTTTTATTTTGGAATTCAAAGAAGTGAGCAATTGTGTCGCTCACAGACGATACATTGCAGTTAGTCCTGTATGCAAGTCGCTAAGAGTGGCTTTACACAAAAAGGCATTTACAAAATATTCATTTATTTGTTATCCCAAATTCAAATTCTCCATTAAAAGTACCGGACAAGAAATCCCACCTGCCCCTCATTTCAAGATCAATGGCAAAGTCAGTTGATCTCTTCAACTAAAGAGCACAGATCCAGTGGCGGCTCATGCACTACAGCTAGTACAGACGGGCTGCGTCTAAATTTATTAATTAGTTCAAAACTAAAATTATTTATTTCACAATTTTCTAAAATGAAGATCAATTTCTACGGTAAATGAAAAAAAATCCGATAAACAGCAATCTTCTTGCATGAATAATTCACGGGAAAAACCCGCTTCCAATCAAAGTGATCTTCCTCCGAACACAGTAGCCGTGTTTCCCGAAACATGTTTTGGGCAGCCATAGTAACCAATGGAAAGCAATAGAAGCCTTCCCTCTACGCAATGTAATGGGGTGCTGTCGATCAAGTATTATTTCTAACTTCGGCTGCCCTTGAGAATTTGACGAGCTGATTGACTCAGCATATGAGAATCTGCGTGGGTGGGGTGAGTGTGTTACCAAAACAACGCCATTTTATGACAACATCATAGACTGATTCACAAGTTTAAAAGGAAGGAGGATTGATTTTGTTTTCAAAAAATAAGTAAGTGTTTTCTTTCTCATCTCATTCATTTTATAAAAATTGAAAGGAAAATTTGATTTGAGTTTGAGTATTAAAGACTTAGGGTTCATGAATGATTGTGAAAAGTGTGTGGTGTGGGGGGAGAACGCATGTACTAGCATTTTCGATCACGGTCCTCCAATGCCGCTATCCTTTGATCAACATACACAAACTGTTCCTTGAAAGATGTTTTTCAACACTAAAGTGCCTGCCCCAAACCCTGCACTTGTCAGTGTCATACCCTATACCTTTCTTCCACAAATCGATTTTCAAAATGGAAGTGCCTGGTCATGTGATGAAACTGCATTGTTTTGGAAGTATAACTCATATTGTCAGGGATGCGATTGACCAAAAGGCAAAAAAAAAAGAGGAAATCGAAAATTTTAATACGAAAGAATGTGCAATGGAAAATTATACAAAAAGTATGAACTAAATAGTTGATGCACTGAAAAAATTATCAAAATTTGTGCACAAATGGGTTGCATATTTATTTCAAAACATTTATATTAGTAAGAAATCAATAAATCATGATTTTCAAAGAAACTTTTGTAAAGTATATTGTAAAAATATTTTGTAAAGTATAAGTCAAGTACAGCTTTCAATATGTATAATATAGTAAGCACGAAGTAGAAGTAAGAACTGTATGGTAAACATACCTTGCTAACATTTCTTTTAAATAAAAGCATTTAACTTTTAATACACCTTTGCAGTATATCTTGGACACATTACTAGCCTTTAGTTTCTTACAGAACATGACTCTTAATTATGTGAATAAGAATCAGATGTTGAAGAATTGTATGAAAATCTGGGATCTCCTCTCTCTCAGATGAATATTTTTTTACAATTTAGTAGCTTTTACGTTTTTTTTCTTCCAGTTTCCTTTGGAGCTAGATTTTTTTTAACTCGACTATACTTGTCACAAACATTTTATTGCTAAGAACTAGTGGAGGGGATGCTGCTAGTAGCAAAATTGGACAAATCGATTAATTTTCATAATTGTGTAAAAGAATTGATTTTACTTTTAAACTATCACTTTTACCTAAGGTTAAAATGTAAAAGTGCTTTTCAAGCTAAATAAACAATTTTACTAGCAGTTAAAATTTTAATTATGAATCAATAGTAAAATTTGACAATTGGAACTAATTTCTTGCACAAAATTGAATTAAAATTTTAATTATTCTGCATTGATTCAATCCAAACGGTGAAACCAATCCTCACACACACATTAATCACGGGCATAGCGGCTACTTCATCAGCTGAAAACAGATGGGCTAATCTCGGCAATAGTTGCTATTAAAACGGCTTAAAATTAGATGAAAATTACCATTACTCCAATGTAAATATCAGCAATAGCGGCCACCATAGCGGCACAAATCTCGGCAATTACACTAAAGCAATAATTGACAAAAGTGACCATCACACCAGCTCAAATATCAGCATTAGCCCTTAATATATAGTGGAAATCTCTGCAATCGAAATGATTATATCGACGTAACACTACGAAATTGACTATCACAACAACGTAAATCTCAACGATAGCAACAACAAAGAAACGCCAAATCTTCAGAAGAGTAGCTATTATATTGGCGTAACACTAGTAGAAAATGAACATCACAAAAACGTAAATCTCGGCGATAGCTCCCACCGTAGCAGTCCCACACCAACATAAATAAATATCGATAGAAGCTGGCAGTCTGTAAGAAAAGTGGTCAATGTGGAAGTCTGAACGCACACAAGTTCCGTGGTTGTTAGACCTGCAAGTAAGCCTAATAAAATTTTTATGGCATTGATCTCGGGAATGATCGAAATTTTAAACAAAAAAGCGCTAAATTCGCGTTTTAGCCAAACTGTACTATACTATAACAAGTACAAAACTCTGCAATACCTCAGAGAGTTTTGAATCGGAATAGCATTCGATGAAAACTAACATCATGTAACAACACATATCTCACCGATAGCGCTCGGTTAAATCAAGGGAATAGCAGCTATTTCATCACTGTACTGCTCAGCAAAATGGCCGTCACATATCAGCGTAAATAGTGCCAACAGATGCTATAAAATAGAGAAAATATGTGGAAAATGTAGCCAACCCATCGGTAGTTTTGGAGAAGTTAGAAAGTATGCTGGTTCCAAGGTTGTCAATAAATTTCAATCTGAATTTGCATCGATCTCGGGCATGATTGAAATTTCGGTAAAAGTCTTGGTTCAACCATGTTTGACGTAAGAAAGAAAACTTATAAGAGATGGAAAAACTACTCTCAATCACTCGGATCAATGAAAAATTGTAGAAAAACACCGATTTTCTTTAAAAAAAAGCGGAAAATATAATAGATTAGAAAAAGCAGAAAAATACGAAAATCCACCGTTTGGCGGAAGGTATCCCATCACTGTATTGTGCCCGATGAGTCTGCACCATCGAGAATCGAAGACTCAAAAGAATGTTTCTTTCAAGCTTGGAAAACCATTTTGTCCTCTTGAATACCCGTTTGTCCTCTTGCATATCCGTGTGTTTACCAACACAATGCCAAATTTTATTGTTGCTAGATAATTGTGTATGGTGCATCCCGATGCCGAGATATTGCAAAAAGACGTCAGCATGATATTTTTACGGCCGAATTGCAAGTCTTGCACAAATTGCGTCCATTAAAAAGCCTTATAATTAAACAGCACCAGCATCAAGCAGATCACAAAGGATAAGGATTCAATAAGTGATGCCCTTTTTAATGCAACCAATTCATGGGGTTTGATGCCTCAGAACACTCTTATCAATGGAAGGAACAATTTTTGGCCATCCACAATTATTTTCAGCAATATTCTGACTACAGTGGAGGAAGCAGGTATGATATTTTCATTTTGCTTCATACGATCGGGAATAAGAAATGTTTATAATCATTCAGCTTTCGTAAACAGGGAAAGTGGAGAAGTATGAATTTTTTTATACTAAACAGCTGCATGAATTATTACTTTTTCTCTAGAACAGATTCAAAATACTATAAATTTCGAAAACCAGGATGATGTTGGTTCCGAACTTGCCAGTTAAAGGATCTGTTACTGTATTGAAAGTCAGCAAGTAAGTTTTAAGATAAGTCATCAGTTTTGAAAATGCAATATTTCAGAGCAAAATATCAAAGCCAGGAATTGAAATTACAGCATGCAGCAATATCCTAACAGTTTATCCACTATAATCACCTTTTAAAGTAACAGGGATGGAATAGCTTCACGTCCCACTGGTATCAGCTTTGTATCAGCAAAAATCCAATTTTGTATCAGTTGAAATCGGATTGTTATCAACTTGGTGACAGGAAAAATCCCACATTTTGTTTCTGTCTCACATAAGTTAAAATCAAAATTTAAATCGATTGAAATAGATTTTTATAACTGCGCACTAGTCTAAATCAAGATTTGTATTATGTTAAGAATGATTGCTTTGTTTTGTTTGGAAGGATATTTCAATTATTTACTATTTAACTAATAAATATGAATCTTTTCTATAAGAAAATTTAATTCCTTAAGTTATGTTACAGTAATGTTCATGTCAATTGTTACTACACAAACAGTAAACAAATGAAAAGATAATGTCCATAAAAAAATTAAGAAATACATTAAAAAAAAGTAATATAATACACATTTGCCAATAATTAATGGACAATTCTCTGGTGAAAAAAATTAAATACTTATATAAAATAAATTTGCATCAACTTTTAAACTATTATTTATAGTTATAGCTAAAACATAAAATTGTTTGTCAAGCTAAAGTAGACAAACAATTTTACATACAATTGTAGTAAAAATTACATCGAATATTTAAACATGGACTATACATAAAATTTTTACAATTGGTACGAATTTTCTTGCACAATGTTATATTAAAATTTTAGCAATACTGAATCAATATAAACTAAATAGAAACCTCATACACAAGCACTAATCACGAACATAGCAGCTATTACATTAGCGAAAGCCTAGGTGAATGTCACTATACTATAAGTACCCATCTCGGCAATAGATGATATTACTTCAGCATAAATCGAAGCGAAAATTACAATCCCAGCACCATAAATAATGGTGATAGCGCCCACTATACAGGCAAAAGTCTCGATAATATCATCGAATAACATCGGCACAAATTACAGTAATATTGGACAACAGCTCTCAACGAAAATGTCTTCATACCACTGTAAAAATCATTGTAAATGCCCAATATACAGGTGCAATAGAGGCTATTATACCAGCATAACAACCGAACAAAAATTATTATCATACTAGCACACATATATGGGAAATAACTGCCATAACAACATAACATTTGACTAAACGGCCATCACACACCAACGCAAATAACGGCTATAGAGGGTGTAGCATTAAAGCAAACAACAGCAAAAAAAGTAGTCATTGCATCAGAGGTTTGGAAAAATCTGAATGCATGCAGGTTTCATAGTTAAACTTGTAAGCATGGTAAAATCGGTTATTAACAACAGCATAACACCTGCCAAAAACGATCACACCAACGCAAATATAGCGCAAATGTAATGTCCTATCCGAATGCAAATCTCCAATTATATTGGTGCAACACCCAACAAAAATTATCATCATACAACACTGCAAACCTCAGCGATAGTGATCGACATATAGACGTAAATCTTGTGAATAGTGGCCATTATATAATCTCAGTAAAACGTCCATCATACCAACGTAAAAAACGAGGCTAAAACACAAGAAGCATGAATTTGGCATGATCGGCTCATTCATGATAGAAGTTTCGGTCAAAAAACCTGAAATTTGAGGAATTGTAATGTATCTGAAATAAAAGATAAAACTTTATTGGAAAACAGAAAACTACTCTATCATGGAAATAGCTGATACGCAGTATAGAAAAAATAAAGAAACAACTGCCAATGAAATGTTGGAGGTTTTCAGTCAACAGATAGATACACAAATTAGAAAAAATAAATAAAATTGGTTCAGTGTGTGGCGCAAAAAATGTAAAAAAGGACGTTTTGTAGCAGTATTTTAAATTGGCACAGTTTGGAGCAGGCTCACTAACCCTGAAGTAGGTTTTAGCAATAAACATACACTTTTTTTGTTTTAATTGAATATATTTTGATCAATCCAAAATAGCTGGAAATTCCACCCTTCTTATGCAAAACTATACGATTCACTATTTTTCAACAATTCATATATGTACAACAAACTTTGTCCTACCTTTCAGAAAGTACACCTAAGAATAAAGGGAACAAAAAGCAATGTAATAAGTTCATTAACCCACTGACGGTCATGCACGTATATATATGTCATTTGATCCCCAGTTTATCCACCAATACACAACATTTTTAAATTTATAAATAAAATTTAAAATAAAATATTTTTATAAGAATGATAGTTTATAACCTATCTAAAACAAAATAAATAAAAATTTTTAAAAAATTATGTATTTGAATTAGAAATATAATTTAAAAATTATCGCAGGAAAAATAACTGTTGAATTTCATCTATTCCCATGACTGTCAGTGGGTTAAAATCTTTTCATTAAATGCATTCAAGCTATCACAAACTACACAACTTCATTAAAAAAAGAATACATTTGAACAATAACATGACTTACAAAAAAAAGAGTCTGAAATGAAACCCAAAATGAAATTGCAATTCTTTATACATGATATGGAATTCTAATTAATATCTTATGTGTTAAAGCATTTAAAATAATAACAATTATAGCAAACATCAAAGAATATACCTTATTTTTCTTGTTAACATCACACACTTTGGAATCGATAAGAATGCTCACAACATCAAAATTTCCATATGAAATTGCATAATGGAGAGCAGTATTTCCCTAAAAAATTAAATTTTAAATACTTAAATAAAATATACAACAGTTGCACACAAATGTGACTGTTTCAAATGTGTTATATATAACTCTTACAAAAAGAAATTTAAAGATTTTGACAAGTAATATATGGTTAGTAAAATATGGTTATAATACATCTTTTTTTCCTTGATTAGGAAATAGAGCTAGATGTAATTTAACAATACATGTTTGATTAAAGGAGTCATTTCTAATCAAATATAAGATAATTCTTTAAAAAAATTTTTTTTTAAAAATTAAAAGAATTCGCAGCTAATCATTAACTCGCAGAAAATTCTGACACATTCTAAGTACTTTTCCTTTAACTGAATTTAGATAAATTAAAATTTTTATAAAAATGCTTACACCTTTTAACTAGAACATAATTATATTTAAAAATATTCCATCAAAAACAGAATATAAAACTATATGATGTGGCTAACAACACTCTATTTATATAAATATCTTTGTACAATATAATTACTTACATTATTGTCCGAAAGATTTACAACACGACTTAATAACTGTTTAGAAAAATCTTCAAAGGCATCCAGGTAATCTTCAATGAGGAGAGGGTCTGATTTCTTTTGATTAGCAACTCTGAACCATTCATTTTGAATGATAGTTAAACTTGAAAACTGTAATATATTAAATAACCATGTTTAATACATTAAAGATCAAAATAATATGTTACAATGAACACAAAACATTGAAATTACATAATGACAAAACCAGCTTGAAATATAAATTAAGAACTAAATATTTGTTATCAACAAAATTACTACTAATACCACAATTTCAATTAAGTTAATAACAATTTGTTAAACCCCCAAAGGATTGTTGAAGTCATTAAAAATGTTCAAATAAAATATGCAATATTAAAATTATTGGAAGATATGTGGAGCTTAAAGAAAAGGAAAGAATGAAAGATGTATATCTCAGGTAAATTTAAAATAATTATCAGATAATCTCTTTTAAAGTACATTCATATTATAAAACACATTCATTTCAAGAATAATGCACTTTTAAAAAAATATTACAATGTATATTACAAGAACACAATCATTTTCAAAATTAGTTGGTTTTTTTTGGAGAAAGCACAATTTATGCGCAAAAAAAAAAAAAAAAAAAAAAAAAATTGAATACTGCTGCTTCTTACAAACATAGAAATTAGAATAGAAAAACAACTTAACAAAAGATTTTGGGGGTATGAAGAAGAAAAAATTCAAATTACCAGGAACGCAGCAGTGTTCTACCGCCAAGTCCGATGTCAAAACGGCAGACATGCAACTGTATATTATGTTGACCGAGCTTAAGCCGTTTTCGACCCCTCACAGCTCAGCTTCTATTATAGCTAGAATCCTGATTTATTTATAGCTAGAACCCTATTATAGCTGAACCTTGCGAGTAGACGAAAAATAACAACATAGCTGTTAAGATTGGACAAGGGAATATAGCAAAAAAAAATCCTTTGAAAATCATTGAAGTCACCGGAATTTGGTTCTTCTGGTTGTGGCCAAAACTTTACTACAACAAAAACTATTGGAGAATTTTTTACAATTCTTTTTTTTTTCTTTTCTTTTCAGAGGAAGTACCTTTTGTACGATTTGATGGGTAGGACGGTCTGTATCCCCCGGAAATAATCCTGATACTTGGAAATTTTAGCCAGGCCTTCAGCTTTGCTTTAATATATTCAGTTCTTTCATATTTTATTTCTCTCTGCTTGTTTAGAGGAAGTGCCTTTTGTATGAATTAATGAGTTTGAGGGTTTGAACCCCTCAGAAATGATCCAGAAAGTGGGGAAATTTAGCCCTGGTAATGACTGATTAAAACGTGTCAAGGGATTTCAGATATTCATCTTTCACTTATTTTCAAGAAATGACTTTGATAACTTTAAGTTCAACTATTAATTACGAGGCCTTTTTCGCGCGGAGGGACGAGCAACTCAAGACATTTTAGGTTCGGTTGGGGTTTCTGGATTTGCTTCATAGAAACTAAACAGTCATTGGCCTTGCATCAAATCTAGTGGTCCTCTCATGTTTTGGTATCCAATTGTGTGGGGCCAGAGAGGCACCACTCAAGTGCAAAGGGTTAAAAAGGTATAATTAAAAAATAAATATTACTTATTTTTCAATTAAATTGCATGCTTATCAAAGCTCTGAAAACAAGTATTTCAACATTTTAGTTCGAAAACCATTTTCAGTTTAAAATGAAGTTCTCTAGGTGACTGGTTGGATTTGAACCATGCACCTTCTGATCACAAGCCTGAAACCTTAACTACTTCACTGCCAAAGCTCGCTTAAATTTCTCTTAAAATAATAACAAGTCTTATATTTCGAACGTAAAGCGACAGCTGTTTTGAAACACATTTTTTTATAAATTTCTTTTTATGCAAAACTGGTAATCCTCAATTTAGCATATAAAGCAAGTATTTTGTTTGTATGTCTAACTTACTTTTTATTATTACTAATTTTTTAGTATATAATTGCATGTTTTTGTACTCAGGTTATGAACATTTGGTTTGGTAAGGAGGATTTCTACTTAAAAGAAACAAAAAGGATTAGGATTGCAAACTAAATCTCTCTACAATATTGAATCATGATATTTTAAGTCGCTCTCAATACAAAGAGTAGTATGTTAATCTAATGGTGTTGTCGCTTACGCCATTTTGCGCTTAAAGTGATAATACAATAATTCACGCTAAAATATTCATTGACGGTATCTTACTCATTTATAACATAACAAATGCAACAAAAAGAATTTATATCTCCCAAAAAACAACTAGATGTTGTAAAAAAATCTGCCAAGTAAAATAGTCAGCCAGAAAAAGTTGTAAAATCTAATGTTTGCCGCCAAGCAGCTACATATAACTTCTTTAAGTTACTTGTACACAATAAACTAAATTGGGATTATTGGAAGGAATCCCCATAGGCAATCAGCAATTGGCAGGCTAGAGTTTTTATAAAATTAATCTCAATTCATTGCAATGGGTACAAAGCAGCTCCATCATATGGACCGAGACTCCGAAATAACTCTAGCCTGAAAAGTTCTGATTGCCTATGGGGATTTCTTATAACAGGGTTCCTACACAAAATCTAAAACAAAATTCCCTGACTTTTCCCTGTTTTCCAGATGATATTTAAAAAATTCCAGTACTTTCAAAAGAAAAAAATATAAACACGAATTTGAAAATTTAACACCAGATATTTAAGTTCCTAAGTGATATTTATATTTCTGATTGAAATAATCATTGTTTATAATTTACTGTGTGAAACAGATACTAAGTAAACCTTATCTATACTAATAAAACAAAGAGTATGTCTACTCAATAGTCTATAGAAAGTAACTTCCAATATGAGCAGAACTCTGAAATTTTAAACATGAGTAGTTTTTACTATCCAATTTTGTTTATCAAAGACAAAATATTAAAATTTTTATTAGTTTTTTTAAAATTGTTTTAACTTAAAGACAATTGGAAGTTAGTAAATAAAACTTGCAGCATATGGCACTGCTAAAATCTTTGCAATTGTTATTTATTCTTATCTTGGCTGTTTTATTTATGTTTTTTTTTTTTAATACTTAGAGGAAATTCTTTAGTGTGAGTGCTATATTTTTTCAAATCTAATCTTGGCTGTTTTAGTTGTTTTTTTTTTTTTTTTTTTTTTTTTTTTTTTTTTTTTTTAAGGGGCGGCGGTATTAACGGGGAAAAGGGTTCAGAAGGGCAAAGGTTGAATTAATGGGGGTTATGTAGCATTATACTTTTTATAAAGACCTGGCATATTGACAGGTCACCGCAACGCGAGGCCACGCAGCTAATTACTAATACAAGCTTGAAACAAAATGAAGATTGTTTGCCAAATATGATTGTCTGCTCAAATATTTGACTGGTTGCTTAAAAATATCTCATAAACTTGCAGAAACTCAGTAAGATTAGAAAACTTGCCCCAAGTCAGCAATTAAGAATTTTGTCTTAGTAATCGGGAAAAACGTGGAGCACCAAGGACAATATTTTGAAGTATCCTAGCGGCAGAGTGCTGACTTGAAAAGGCCGAGTTCGCAATAAAATCCGAAATTTTCATCTTCAAAATCGGAAAGATACACGCGGCAAAAACGACGATTGCACCATTAAACGGCTGCAAAACTTCCTCTAAAAATAAAGCAAAGTCAGCAGTTAATTCGTAAATTTTTGTTTTCAATACCAGATTTCAGCGATCAGTACTCATGAAACACTTATAAATTCAGAAAAACTAATTAAAGTAAGAATTTTCCATATGCGTAGTCGAAGCAAACTAGCGATTTTCCAGAAAAATTGACAGTTCTTGTAAACTGATCTCCAAAGTCGTAAATTTGTCAAAAATTATGAGGAGTACAAAATCAGATGGAAAGTGACATCTTGTTGTTAATAATATTTAACAAAAACTATCAACAAAATTGAAAAAGGTGAGTGTCGATTAAGATCATACTCTAGTTTTTAGAGTCAGCGAATATGAGTTTTCCTTAAAAAAAAAAAAATGCGAAGTTCGGACAGTTTAATGAGCTATTCATAAAACCGTACCAAAATGGTCGAAATCAGTACATGTAAGGCTAATTGGTAAAAGTTATCTACAACGAATATACGCTATTCAATTAATCGAAACTTCCAACTTTCATATGAACTTTCACGGCCATTCATTGCGGCGGACGTCCAATTCTTTCGTGTAGCATAAACTCCATAAACTGCTGTCCAGTTCCAAGCCTCTGTGTTCCAAGTCCAATCCAAAAACCACTTGAAGAAAAGAACTGCTCCACCACTAAAAAATGAGCCATTCCTCGAAGAACCGGTTTTGAATACTGCCGTTTTGCGGAGCGGTCAACAATAAAAGATGAAGTCCACTAAAAATGAGCCATTCCTCGAGAACCGGTTTTGACTATTGCCGTTTTGGTGCGCGGTCAACAAAAGATGACGTCATAGATTAATTGAAAATTTCTATTTTTCTGCTTAAATTTTAAACTGAGACGAAATTCCCTGACTTTTCCAGAATATTCCAAATATTGGCTATTTTCCCTGACTTTTCCCTGATTTTTGAGGGCATTTTCATTTTCCCTGACAATTCCCGGTTTTCCATATTTTCCCGGTGTGTGAGAACCCTGTTATAACCCCAATTTATTATATTGTGTACAAGTAACCTAAAAAAACTTGCATGCGGCCGCTAGGCAGCAAACATTAGATTTCATAACTTTTTTTGACTGACCATTTTACTTGGCAGATTCTTTTATAACGTTTATTTGTTTTTTGGGAAATAAAGCAATTTATGATATTCATTTGTTATATCTATGAAGTAAAATTAAATTATTGCTGAGACAAGCCTAACTAAAATCTATAATGCTAATAATGTATTCATTTTAAGAAATAAAATAGTTCAGAAGAGAAATAAAATCTCTCTTATGCCAAACTACTATATCTTAAGTGTCTAGGACAAACCTACTTCTTCTAAGCAACTCTCAGGAATAGGTGCTTTTTTCAAGCGTACAAGGTTCATTTGAGACTTAGTTTATTTATTGACTTATTAGTGATATGATTTATACATTGCTTAAAGTATTAGTTAATTGAAATTAAAAAGACCAATAAAAAAATTAAATCCAAAATTGAACCATTAAAAAAATTTAAGGATTTAAACAATAAATGCATGCTCTAAGCAATATACAGGAAAAACGAAAGTATTTCCACAGTTCAAAAATTTCATCAGAAAAAACATTGTACTGATTGAAGTGTTTTTTTTTTTTTAAATGGTATGTACAAGAATAAAGGTAAGTGTCCACGGGCGAGAAAACGCGAGCGAGTTTGATGCAAAACGGCTTCTCGCTCGTGTACACACCCTTGCGAGTCCACTATCAGGAAGTTTTAGTTAGTTGAAGCAACAATTGCGATGACCGAAAATCCTCTCGTGGACACTAGTTCTGCAAGTTTTCTTCCTTGATTCCAGCCGTTTGGTAAATATTGCAGCTTCTCGCCGCAAGTTGACAGTCGAATCCTCAATCGTGAAGCTGATTTTATTTTGATACTGCTGATTTTATTAAATAATTCTTTTGAATTATTCGCACTGTAAAGGACTTGTCATTATTGATCTGATTAAAGACGAGCTTTTACAAAAATTAGAAGATTGTAAATATAAACGCATGTCGATTTTCTACCTTTGAATATCCGAATGACACATTCATTTGGAAGTTTCCGAGTTTAGTAGAAATTGGTAAAACTATCTTGGATTAAGTAAAAATAGCATGGATTTGATTAATTAAAAATACTAAAATACGTTTGTATCAAATATAAGGTTAAATATGGTTTAAAATGGCACAGTATGATTCATTCTTCTCAAGTAGCGAAACAATTTCCTTCATGAGTTATCGTGCATAATTTTCTTTATGCAGTATTAGAAAATATACCACAAAGATCTTTTGACTAGATATAATGAAAATTAATGTTTATTGCCTGTGCAAAACTCCATTTTATTTTAATTAAATAAACTGAAAAAAGAACTTGTATAAGATTTATACTTCACTTATTTTCGTGTTGGGCCATATGGCGTGGTGCGTAGAGTCTTCTTTTGTACTCAAAAGATTCCTGGTTCGATACCCGTTAACTTTTTTTTTTAGTTTTCAATTTGGAATTTTTTATTACTAAGTGGATTAAATTAATTTTATTGTTATAGTAATGGGATGTATCATATTATTCAGATTAACTATAAAATGCAAAATAATTATTGATTCTTATTTTGATTTTTTAGATTTTTTTTTTTTAGCGTTCTCAAATGCATCTTCATTATTTAATCAGATAATTACTTCTTCATAAGAGTTTTTATCCGGTGCTTATAGAATTGAAGGAAACTATTAAAATATTTTACAAAATATCTTTTTAAAACATGCATTTGTTCCATGAAAGTGATATTTCTTACAGTGTAAAAAAAAAAAAAAAAAAAAAAAAAAACACTTTACCACATAAAACTGTACTTTGAATCAGTATAATGTATATTCAAAAATAATTTGAGTAATAATTATTATATATAAAATAGATAATAATACAATACCATTAAATTTATAAATAACGATTCTTTTCTTTTCCTAAAATTCTTTTTTTTTAGACAAAAATTCATAGAAACAACTATAATTGTCTTTTAATTTGCCTGTTGTTCACAACAATTATTCTTCTTCAAAGAAATAATTTTATTTCTTGTAATATGTTAACAATTACTTATTATACATGGTTAATAATTTAAATGATGTTATAAATTTTTTTATAATTGAGCTGCCAATTAATTTTATACGGTGTATTATTTTACCTAAAATCTTGTCTCCTAAATAAATTATTTTCATCTAACATAATCATCTAAAAATCTTGAATAAATTAAAAACAAATATTGCCGTTATAATGCAAAAGCAAAATTACAGCGGATTTTCCCCAGAGAATCCATTTCCTTCTCGCAGTTGCACGCCGCCGTGGACACACCTATGCAAGATTTCAATTGGGAGAAAATTGCAACCACCTCTCCGCGAGTAAACTTGCATATGCAGTGGAATCAGTGCATCAAGTTCCTTGCATGGAACTCGCACGAGTTTTCTCCCTTGTAGACACTTACCTTAAGTCCTTTCATGATCATCAATTATTTTAGGCAAATTCAATGTATAATTCCCCCTCCCCTCTTTTTGTAGAAGTAAATATGTAAAGTCAGTAATTCAGTCTTCATTATTTCTTATTTTACAATTGAGACAGCATCTGCTATACTGATCTTTAAAGTTTAAATATAAAGGTGGAATATCAGCTACATCAGATTGTGATACTAAAACTTTGAAAGTCACTATAACTCCTACTCATCAAGTATTTTAATGCATATATTAAACACAAGGATAGAAACTGGATTCCTGACATTATATACTTGGGATTAAAAAGTGGTTGCATAAATTTCACTAAGATAATTAATGTTCATAAAAAGAAACATAACTACTGCACCCACCATCTCCAAAAACCATATATCAATCAGTTTAATTGTTTTCATAATATACATTTCTCTAATCCAGGTAGGAACTTCTTTTCACATATATATCAACAACCAAGTCAATACCACAAAAATTAATTAAATCTCAAAAACTTAAAATAGCAGTCTTCACTAGGAACATTCTAAACTAGCTTTTCGCAGATGAAATTAGTTAATTTGGCATTCATTAAATTAAATAAAACTAGTTTATGCTGAAATGAGGTTATAGCTGTAATCAGTGTTCGCCAGTTAAATATTTCCAAAGAGTATTTTCACTCCCTCTCTAAATTTTAAGGGGTGTTTTTAAAACCAAAGGATGTTATTTAAATTAAAAAAATTTAAAACTAAAGCAAATTAAGTTTTTTGACAAAACTAATAGCTACAACAATAACAATGATGCACGATCACGATTTGGTGTATCGGAGCGGAAACATGCTTTTTAAATGCTGACTAAAAACACTTGATGGTTATAAACCTTAAACACTATGCCGTTTGGTGACACCACTGTGGTGTCCAGTGAAACTATCGGACAAATGCCGGCGACACTGCGCAAACCATCGAGCAAATATAGGCAGCCCTTCGAAAACTATCGGGAAAATGCTGGCAACACTACAAAAACTATCGTACAAATGATGGAGAAGTAAAACTTGACAATTTACAATATCCCGAAAATCTCGAAAAAATGCTGCCGATAAGACATAGGTGAAATGATCTGAATTCCTGAACCAGTCCTACCGGAGCCAAAAATGAACCAGTCCTACCAGTAGCGCCACCCTTTGAAAAACAGCTAGGGTGATCTCTGATTTTATAAAATGGAGAATTATTTTTAAAAATGTAACCGTGATGTACCGATGCGTGAATTCACACATGAGGTTAATTCTATGGGGGTAATACTGATTTTCAATGCATATTCACGCATTTTGACGAACTCTCTGCCTGTAATACATGCATAGCATCAAACTTGAAAGAATCAATATTTACAACAAATTTCAATAATTCAAAACATTTCAATGAGCTCATAAATTGTATATGCTGCATAAAATATTGAAAGAAACAAAAGTTAAAATAAATATTTAATTAAATTTAGAGAAATGAAATATTTAATTGAATAAAAAAATTAATTTTACTGTTTTCTTTTCTCCTCCTCTTTCAGGTTTTTGTAAATAATCATTCAGCACCTTGCAAGCAGCTTTCACTTCTTTACTTAATTCTACCCTGTAAAAATGTTTTATTAGATACAATTCTCAACTGCTATTTTTATCATTTTAGGAAAATTAAATAAAAGACTTACTTTTTATGAGGAAGAGATGGCAAGTTTGTTATGTCAGGCAATATAGAAGATCCAGAAGACCCAGATCGATCGCTTAAATTACTAGCATCTTTAGTAGTCTTTTTGTACTCAATATTTAATTTTGAAATTGAACTAAAAAACAAGACGCCAACAAATTAGAAATTTCAATATTAATAACTTCTTTAACTATGAATATATAGTGAATAATAAATTTGAAATTTCTCTTAAACAAAGAGAAAACAGTGTTTTTAGAACTCATTCTACAGATATTTAATGTTTTGCATTTCTTGTCTTTAAAAGATATTAGCTAGTGGGTTTACAAAAATCCAATTATCAGACAAAACGAAATAGAAAATTATACCTTTTTGTAGAATGTATTCTTTCTCCCTGCTTTTCTCCAGTTGGTGAAATATCAACACTTTTCTGTGTCTTACTGACTTGAGTTCTAAGTTTGGCAAGTTTGGTGTGGTTAGTTTTTCCTGGAATAGATATCTTCAAGTTTGGCCTTGGTATCTTAGAGTCAGTAGTGTTTGCAGCAAACCCTTGAGCAACTGAATGAATAGTAGCACTGCACTTGTCACAAATGTGCATATCGCTTTTAGAAACATTCAAATTACTGAAAGAATCAAGTGTAGTAATCGTAGCAACAGATTGCTTTTCTACTTTTTCCGATTTTACATGCTCACAGTTCTGACAGTCAATGTGGTTGACGTCATAATCGCCAACTCCCACGGTTTCAGTTTGCCGAAGAACACAGTTCTCACAGTTGCCTGCATGCTTTACTACAGTGCTACTTGGTTTAGACTTAGGCCAAAATGAAGAGCACTGATCACAGACAACTTTTAAAGTACAATCACCAACTGCAACTGACTTCTTTATTTTGCTGCAAGCTGCACACAGGATATCATTAATGTTATAGTCGCCAACAGCAACATCACATTTAACAATTTGCTTCTCATGAAGTATTTGACTGTTTCTTTTTTCTCTAAACATGTGGTCACATGTTGTTTGAAAACCAATACTTCTCAAAGAAGTTTTTTTCTCATATGTTTGTGCTGATTTTGTACTCAATGATGGAGAAGCCAGAGTGCTCTTACTGAAGAACAGTTTTTCAATAGGTTTAACCACAGGAGACTTGACACGCTCAGTATTTACATGCTTGTTTAGATAATACTTAGTTTCTGTATTAGTATACGAGTTTAGTGTTTTTACTGGAATGTTGGAAGTTTTATAGCTGCTAGGAAGAGTTTTTCGAAGTCTAGACCGTATGAAGGACTTTGATTTTTCATCAGAACCTCCAAGTGATTCTGAGTCACTTTCCAAAGACTCTGATGAAAAACTTGTAAACTGATCAAATCCCTTCTTACTTATATAAGTTTTAATTAGTTCTTGGAATGTTATATCACTGCCAACAGCAACAGATTTAAATTTACTAGGAACATAACCAATTCCAATATCTCTGGTAAGAACCGAACATGAAGTAGCTGCATTTTTAGTATATTTGATACTTTCTAGTGGTTGGTTTTCCAAATCTCTCACTCTTGAGTGAGAAACAGTTTCTTTATCAGTGAATTCCTTTTTGGAAATGGTTGCATCTAAACTTGAAGCAACCATACTAGGGGATGACAAAACATTTTCATGTGATTTTGATGATAGACATTTTCTTGTCAGTGTTGGTGACATAATACCTTCATTTTCCAATCGTTTTAGTTGTGTTTCAAGATGGTGCTGGCTTTCAGGTGACTTTTCAACACTCGACTCATGTTGTTTAAGCTGATTTAGTAAGGTCTTCTTTTCTTCAGCAAGTGCATATAGTTTAACCTGCAGACAGACAAACTTAATACAGGAAAAGTAGTAAAAGCAATCACTATTGAAAACAAACAACAAAATAAAAAATTTTAGGCAGAATGTTGCAAAATTTTAGGGATTTCATTAAACAAAATTTTAGGTCAACATTTTTATCAACAGAAAATTAACATAGTTTGGTGATATATTTGATAAGTATTACTTAAAAAAACATTGATGCTAAACAGATAATGAAATGTCATGTCATTGGGTTTTTGTATGAGGGTTTTAATTCTGCTGAGTAGTCGACACTGGACTAGGATAATTCATAAGAGCAATTTCTGTCCAAATGCAAGGAATAAATGCTTTCAATGAAAACTTCTAAATAAAATTATCCACTCTTGTGGCTCGAATGCCAAAAAAAGTAGGGATGACTTGGGAAGGTTATCACACAACTTAGTATTTACAAGTATCAGACACCATAGTCAATCAGTTTTGCATAGGTGTTTTTGCTTATTTCAGATAAATTGTTTAAATTTTTGGATAATATTGAATTATACTTTTAATATTGGAAAATAATTTAGTGAAAATATACCACTAATCATAATCATAGTAAATATGATGGTACCTATGTGTTACCTTTGGGTTATACTAAATAAGATATTAGCAATAGTAATCAATTGAAGAATATACAAATGATTCACCAATATATTTAATATTTTTAAAACAAAAATAAATAAGAAAGATCCACCCCTTTCAATTAAAACGAAAATCAATATTTACAAGCAATAGTAAAAAAATAATATTCTGTAATCTATAAACAGGAAACTCATACTTCTAAAACAGGAATTGTTTTCACTTGTTCTTCTAGCTCCTTCATTCGTATCAAACTAGAAGCCATTCTTTCTCTGATACTACTAAGTATAGTTTTGTTTATTCCAGAAGACAAGTAAGGTGATGTAATACGACATTTGGATGCAGAACTATCCATAGAAGAAGTCATTACATCAAAGGAATGGTAATCATTGTAAATCTGTAATTAAAATGAGAAAAATATCTCTAATTATAATACACTATGAAATGTTAACATCAACAACAAAACCAGTACTTCGGTATGGTTTCAATTAACTAAATCTCATTCATAGGAAGAGAAACTTCAAAAATTACACATATAATTTATAAATAAAATATACTTCAATTAATGAATTTTGATTGAGCAAAATATTGATTTCACCATGACAAATTTCAATTACTATTTCAAAGTAAAATAAATATTTTTATTTTACGTATTGGATATCAAACATTTCTAATACTAAAAGCATTCTTAGTTTCATTAACACTGACTTAGAGCTTGCCACGAGCAAAAAAAATTTAAGAATATGGTAACTATGGAAGCATCTGAATTTCATTGAAAGTGTGTTAATTTTACACATATTAGGTGGTCTAAATAGCTATATTTCTAACTTTAATTAAAAATCAAACTTCCAATGTAAATCATTCCTATTTATTCAGATGCCATAGATATATTAGGGAAAAAAAATTTAACTTTGTAATTTTAAAATAAAATTGACAATAACTATCAAGATAACAAACCAAAGACAAACCATAATAAACCAAATTAAATATGCCACTGTTACATAAATATTTATTTATACCAGAACCAGTCAAATTGTCTTCAAAAAGTCATTTTTTCAATGATGTACGAATAGCAAAAAATAAACCAATTAGAAGAATTTATGCGTAAATGAAACAAATGTGTTCAAATAATGATTACAATTTATTCATTCATAGTATTCGTGACTTTTAGGTAGTTCCTCTTCACTGGATCTTGTGCATGTATTTTGGCAGGATACAACAGGTCAACATTATGGAAGGTTTAGTGTTAATTAAATAGCACTTTTAGGTCCAGAGAATAGTTTCATGAAAGTATGACAATTTTTCGTATTCAAGGAATATGAATGTCAAATAAGGAGTTCATTTAAAACATACACAGCCAAGACATTTTTATAGTATAGTTATAAAATTATTTGCAAATAAGCTATTTTTATGCAACAGAATACAATGAAGCTTAATGTTTTATTTTGATATGGATACAATATATGTCAACATATTGTTTAAAAACTAGGTAAAGCATCAATAGCAAATGATCATTACCAAAATTTAAAGGGTGCGACTAAGTTGTTTCCCTTCAAACTTGTAAATGATTTTTTATTACTTTTGTTAAAAAAAACATGATTTAATACAAATTCAGTTATGTATATATACATAACTGACAGTTAAATAACTAATCACAACCAACACACCTACAAAATCATAATTTTAAAAAATCTGAATCTTTCAATTCCCCTAATAAACAAATTACTATTTTTTTTAGGGAAAGAAAAAATTGAACAACCATCTGTATAGCTTTCAAAACTTACCTCAGATGTAACTGGCACACTAGCACTAGAAAACACAGTCGACTGTGAAGACACTGAACTGGTAGAACTATTACGAGAACGTACATGAGAATCCTGGATCGATGATCCTTTCTTATCCTCTGTGGACGCACCAATCGGCTTACTAAACGCAGATTTAACTCCATTCCTCTTTGCAAGTATTATTTCACTGCTGCTGCAACTCCTTTTCAAGCTTTTCTGCCAAGTATCTTCAAAGTCTTGCATGGCATTTTCTAACCCATCATTAAGAAAGTTATGGGGTAAAGTTGAGGCATTGCGGGGTAAAGTTGTAGAAGTGTGAGGTAAAGTAGAATTTTGAGGCAATGCTGTGGCTTTTTTAGGTATAGTGTCGACATTTTGAAGCAGCTGCAATTATGGAAAAGTTGCAATTAAGTATAATCTAATAATACATACAAGCTTTTAACATTTTTATATTAAAAAAAAATTATTTTGTTTATATATAAGACATCAACGTAAATGTCAACTTCAAGCGTCAGCCAATGTACAAGTGCAAATCTCTGCAATAAAACCGATTATACTGACATAACAATCGATAAAATTGACGATCATAACAACGTACTCGTATATCTCAACGATAGCCAAAGCGGTATAAATATTAGAAATTGTGGCTATTATATCAGCGAAACACTTGACAAAATTGACCACTACATTAACGTAAATCTTGGCGATAGCACCTGCTGTAGCAGTACAAATTTTGGCAATAATACCCATAATATTGATGTAACGTTCAGGAAAAATGACCTTCACATACCTATGTAAATAATGGTGATAGAGGCTATTAGCAGCAAAAGGGGTCATTACATCAGAGGTTGTGAGAAAGCAGAACATACGCAGGATCATAGGTTGTCAGATTTACAAGCAAGAGCATCTCACCCCCACCCCCAAGCGCGTAGTCAGGCAGAGGGATATATCCCCTCCAGAAAATTTTTGGTTTGCTATTAGAACACAAAAATTAAAGGACTTGTTTTGACTGAAATGGCAATTTTAAATGAATGATTTTGATTTTTAATTTCATATCCCCTCCCGAAAACAATTTCATGGCTACGCACTTTTACATCGGTCTCAAGGGTTGAAGAAAAAAACAGCCCCCCCCCCCCCCAAAAAAAAATAAGTCAAAATCAATGTTTCCGTTGAGCTGCACATTACATAAAAATATTGGTATATATAAACCCAAAAAAACACTTTTGAAAAGTAGAAGAACCACCAACCTCAAAAACACAAAAAACTTTCTTACAATAAAAAAATCATAAACATGATGAAAATTTTCAGCCACAAACACAGTAATATAAAAAAATGGCCAACCTCTGATTAGAACTCTCGGTTGTGACTCGCTTACAAATGTATGCTTACTTAATTTATTTTTAACATTTAAGTTCCGCTCCCATAAAAATTTACGCTGCTTGAGGTTGGTGCCCGTCATAGGAATATTAACAATGCTTGCGTTTAAACTAATTTATGGATGTTTGCACGAATATTCGAGTTTATGATTTCATTTGGATGGGTAGGAAATACAAAGTGGTGTAAATATTCATGCTCGTGTAATTTTCAAAATAGTATAGAGAAACTGCTCAAACGCTTGCATTTGAATCATTATTAAGAATTTTTTAAGTAGGAAACTAAAGTGTTTCTGGTAAGCTTTTGTTTGGTTGATACATACATTTTGGAAAGTTTTTATGTGTGGGGGGGTTTTAAAGGTTAGTAATTAAGACGGGCGCCAACCTCAAGCAGTGTAAATTTTTATGGGAGCGGAACTTAAATGTTAAAAATAAATTAAGTAAGCATACATTCGTAAGCGAGTCACAACCGAGAGTTCTAATCAGAGGTTGGCCATTTTTTTAGATTACTGTGTTTGTGGCTGAAAATTTTCATCATGTTTATGATTTTTTTATTGTAAGAAAGTTTTTTGTGTTTTTGAGGTTGGTGGTTCTTCTACTTTTCAAAAGTGTTTTTTTGGGGGATATCATAACTTTTTTTTAAACACTGACGACTTCTCTTTTTTGAATTTGTCCGTTTCATCGTTTTTCTATTTATCCCCTATGGTAAACCTGGTACCAGGGATATTCATAATTCTTCAAACTGAGTTCGACGATACCTTACATGCAATAATTATCTTTAAAATTGGTAAACCGAAAGTGGTACCAATAGCATACCTGGTACTTTAAACATTCATAATTCATCAAAACAAAAGTATGCCATATTTATCTTGGAAATTGATAAACCGAAAGTGGTACTACCTATGCTATACCTGGTACCTTAAACATTCATAATTTTTCAAGACAAGCCCAACGACACCCAACATGCCATATTTATCTTCAAAATTGATAAACCAGAAGTAGTACCACCTATTGTACACCTGGTACCATGAATATTCATAATTCTTCAAGTTGAGTTCAATGATATCTTGCATGCCAAAATCTACTTGAAAATTGACAAATTGGTTGAATGCGGACGGCAGTAACCATCAAAATCTACCATGAACGAGTACTAGAAACTTGTGTATGGCAACTCAACTCCCAAAACTTAAAGAAATACGTTGCCATTGACAAAGATCCTGTCTGCCAAGTTTCAGCTCGATTGGTTAGTTTGTACACACAACGACCTATTTTAGTGCATAATAACGACTAATCAGTCCGGGACCCACAGCTTAACGTGGATTCCGAATCACAACGAACATCCACACCTAACACAGGAATCAAATCCGGCACCTTTAACTTACAAGGCCAAAGCGTGCATCCCATTGAAAGTTTATACTAATAAATTGTTACAAATAAATATTACAAGTTTTTTACAGTCTAATAAATATTGCAGTATAAATTATTTTTATTATACCAAGCATTATTTTGGTTCACATAATAACCCATTGATATTTGACAAAATTTAAAATATTTTCTTAACAACAATTTTAAAATTCACTATGAAATTGCAATTTTGATGATATATGATTCTACAATTTCATTTTACAATGGAAAGTAAAAATCAACACATCTTTAAAAATGAATGACATTTTTGCAAATTTCATTAGCCAATCGCAATGCGTGGTTCATTTAGTCCTCTCTAATGAGTTGCCTGTGACGTCAGCTCGCATAACCTCCACATTTATACTTTGTATTTAGCCCATAGTGTCTTGCAACAAAATGTGATTGTTTTCATTTTTCAATGGAGATTTCCCGAAATTAAAATGTTTTTGAAAGTTAACTCTCTCTAAATTGTCATACAGTTCAAATAACACATGCAACTTAAAGAACAAATATTTCTCTTTAATTCTGTCTCTTCAAAAATTAAATTATTTAAATTTTAAAGATGTTATAAGCCATATAATTATAGTCCAATTCGTTCTCCTATACTTTAACATTACGTTAAAACTCACTTAAGCCTAACATGTCGGAAAAACTAACTTCCAAATGATAACAAACCTGTTTGGCAACTTTTGGCATATATATCTGAACCTCAATTACAAGCTGTTATCTGTCGCCAAATTATGAAATGAAAAAAAGTGGTTTTAAATTAATTAAAAATAGAAAGAATTATTTAATGAAATTCAAACCAGCGTAGGATTTTAAGTTGAAACATTCCGCATCCTATAATTCAATCCGTTTGAAGATCTATAGATTAGTTAGAGCTGTACGTTTGTCTAAATTTTTACATCAAAATCGGGCTCGAACTCGTTTTTTTATTTCGTTTTGGAATTTTCAATATTTTTTTTCTTCGTTGTCTTTTGTCCTAGGTACTCAATTTTTTTTTCTTTGAAAGATATCACCAAGACGAATCTATGGTATTTTTTGTATAATTATGTGAAGTTTCGTAAGCGCGCTAGAAAATAGTCAATTTCGGCTTTTTCGCTGGAAGTTGTGCAGAGAATAGATACTTACTGTCGTTTCCCAGCTATAATAAGGCCATTAGAAAAAGTAAAGAAGAATCGTGGAGAGACTTCTGTGGCCAGGCGGACAATATGTCCAGTGCAGCTAGACTGACCAAAATCCTGTCAAAGGACAGTCAGTGCCAACTGGGTTCCATCAGAAAGGATGATGGCACATACACGGAAGATGGCAAAAGTACACTAGCAGAAATGCTTAGAGTACACTTTCCTGACTCCACAGTCGCAAACTCAAATGACATGCCTGCCATTCCCAATCTTACACTATCACGTAGTAAAAAAGAGGACTGGGCTATGGCAAAGAGTATAATTACTCCAAACAGAATTAAATGGGCTATTAATTCGTTCAAGCCCTTCAAATCACCTGGGGCTGACGATATTATACCAGCTCAACTCCAACATGGCAAAGATATTATTATGCCACACCTATGCAGAATCTTTAGATCATGTATAGTATATGGCTATATACCACATGCATGGAGAACCTGTAGAGTTATCTTTATACCCAAACCAGGAAAGTCATGCTACAATGAAGCCAAAGCCTTCAGACCTATTAGCCTGACTTCTTTCCTCCTTAAGACTCTGGAGAAATTGATTGACAGGTATATCAGAGATGAGGTTTTAAAAGCTAAACCCTTATCGAGATTTCAACATGCATATCAACCTGGGAAATCTACAGAGACTGCCCTATACGACCTTATTACGGTACTAGATAGGGCAGTCAATGGAAAGGAAATAGCCATGGCGACCTTTCTGGATATTGAGGGGGCTTTTGATAGAGTCCCAACGAATGTAATCAACAATGCCCTTCTCAAAAGAAATGTTAATTCAAGCGTATGTACCTGGATTAAAAATATGCTTGAAACCAGATTGGCTCAAGCCTCCCTTCTGGGAGACTCGCTCACTGTGGAGAATTGTAAAGGATGTCCACAAGGAGGAGTGTTGTCACCACTACTATGGAGTCTGGTGGTTGACGAACTCTTAAACAGAATTAATTTTTTGGGCTTGCATTGTCTAGGCTATGCTGATGACATAACACTGGTCGTAAGAGGTAAATTCCAGAATACTGTAACTGACCTCATGAGCACTGCTCTAAAAAAGGTAGAAAAATGGTGCAAAGAGGTAGGTTTGTCGGTTAACCCCAACAAGACCAACCTAACAGTGTTCACTAGGAAAAGAATACTCGATATGCAAACCATAAAATTCTTTGGGAAACCACTTGCATATTCAGAAGAGGTTAAGTATTTAGGGGTTATCTTTGATAAAACCTTGACATGGAAGCCTCATCTCCAATACTGCACCAACAGAGCCAAACGAGTGTTTTGGGCCTGCAGACGTGCTATTGGAAACAACTGGGGCTTGTCACCAAAAATGGTGCTCTGGATATATACTGGAGTGATTACTCCAATGATATCTTATGGGGCCATTGCCTGGGGAAATAGAACCCATAATGAAACTGTGAAAAAAGAACTCACTAGTTTACAAAGAATGGCAACCATTGCAATTACAAATGCAATGAGAACTACTCCCTCACAGAGTCTAGAAATTCTCCTAGATTTTCTACCACTACACAAACAAGTGGAATTAGAGGCTGTTTTGTGTTCACGACGGCTAAAACTCATGGGTTTATGGAAAACATCCTATGAATTACCTTTGTTTAAAAATATTCAGACACAGGTAAAAGAACATCCATGTTTAACTATGAGTTCTGACTGGATGTTAAAGCAATATTGCTTTAAAGCCAAATACAATATCATCTTCCCGTCCAGAGAAAACTGGAGATTTCCCTCCAATCTGACTAGGAGAGGAGATGAAATTTGGTATACAGATGGTTCAAAGACATCTTATGGCACTGGCTCAGGTGTCTTCTGTCCTAACAGAAAAATAAAGCTTTCTTTCTCTCTGGGCAAGTTGGCTACTGTATTTCAGGCTGAGGTTCTTGCAATTACGGCATGTGCCTACAATTGCCTAGATAGAGGAGTTGTTAAGAAGGTCATAAAGATTTTCTCTGACAGCCAGGCTACACTAATGGCTTTAAAGAGTCACTGCTTTACCTCTAAAGCAGTGTGGGAATGCCACAATGCACTTGTAAACCTAGCTGAGGGTAACAAGGTTTCTCTTCTCTGGGTTCCTGGTCACTGTGACATTGAAGGAAATGAAATGGCAGACCAATTAGCCAAACAAGGATCTAAAATATCCTTTATTGGTCCAGAACCTGTTTTGGGTCTGCCCCATAATGCGGTCAGGAAAACTATCAAAAGCTTTTTATTGACTGAATCCTATCAAGCTTGGCTTGAATCTAAAGACCAAAGACAAGCCAAAGAGCTCAATCAACAGTCACCCTGGAATAGATCGAGGGAGCTAGTAAAATTGAGCAGAAAAGAGATCAGGGTTGCTGTAGGCCTTTTAACTGGACACTGCACCTTAAATAGACATCTTAATCTGATAGGTGTTATAGATGACCCACTATGCAGAGGCTGTCGTATGACAGAGGAGAGCTCCACACATGTGCTATGCAATTGTGACTACTACTCTGCCCAAAGATTTGAACATCTAGGATACCATTGTATCGACCCCTGGGAATTATCAAATGTTCCAATCAGGTCTATACTGAAATTTATTTCAGCAACCGGTCTTCTTTAGATCATTAGGGGGTTTCAGTACAATAGACTTAAGTCGCGGTGCTGGTACTCGATTGAGTCACCCCCATTCACAAGTCATAAGTCATACTGTCGTTTCTGCCTTTTTTAAGGTTGGCGGCGAAACGACCGTTTCGTCTGATAATACATAAAAATTTAAACACTTTTTCTTGTTCAAAATTATGTTAAATTTTAGTCTTCATGCATCGTTTAATTCCAAATTGTGAAATGACACTCCCACTGACGCAAATATCACGGACATATTGGCTATCATACCAGTGAAAGCCTAAGCAAATATGCCAGCAAAACGGCAACACATATCTTGACAATAGTGCCTTCCCAGGGATACCACTCAAATCACAGATGAAAACCAATGACTTTTAAGGACCTAAATAATGCTTTTTAAAAACCTTTGGAAATTTGTTTTCAGGCACCATGTTTAGAAATAAATTTTCAGGAAAGTATATTCTACCAAAAAAGTTACAGAAATTTTAGATATTACGTGTGTGAAATATTGGTATAGTTATTGAAATAATACTTTTATTGAAATATGGGGATAGCAAGTCTGAGTAGTATTTTTATAAATTTTGCAGTCAGTGCACAACATCCGCAAAAATTAAGGACTTCTAAGCAGTTTCATGTATACTTTTAAGCACCTCTAAGCAGTTTCAAGGCCTTGAAAACAAGTTCAAAAGTATTAAGCACTTTTATGACCTGGAGTAACATTCAACAAACCAACGTAAATAATGACAATATGAGCTATCCCCAGCAACATCAGAGGTTTGATGAAGTCGGATGGCTTCATCAAAAGGTCCATCAATGGGACTTGTAGGGGAAAGAGGGACCCTATAATGATGGTCGGAACGAAAGCAGGTTCCACAGTTGTCAGATTCACAAGCTTATGCTATTTTTTTTCCCCTTGAGCATCACAAAAATCAGTCAAAAATATCTATTTCAACTCGGAAATGTAAGGATTTGGTGAAAATAGAACACTTCTTAGCTACTTAGGTTTAGGGATTAGGGAAAAAACTATTAGCTATTTAGGGAAAAAAGATACCTTTATTATGAAAAACGAACTTTAGGGACTTTTTTCAAAAACAGGACTGTTAGGGAAAAGAGGGACCTATAGTGAAGCCTGAGAGAAATTGCATGCATTAACAAAATGCATTAATATAAGGAAAGTATAAGTATGAATGATACAAATTACTAATAACTAAAGAAGAAAAATTTAAATATTTAAAAATCAGAAACAAACTTCAACGAGTCTTTGCTCAGTGGTACCAAGTGCAGGCATGATTCCAAGTCCCAAATAAGATTCAACAGTTTTCTTTTCTTTTCTTCTTTCTCGTTTGTTTTGTCTTAGTTTCTCAAGTTGTGTAGAGTTATACAGCGAGTCACAGTATCGGACGAAATCTCTGTCAATGTGAAAACCATATGGGCAACATGAACACTTGTTTGAAGGGGACATCTTGATTTCTGTGTTAGTTTTCTTTTCAGGCATTTTTTGTTATTTCTGTAAAAACAATATTGAAATTAATATAAAACTTTATTACATAAATCCAATTTTAAAAAGTATATAAAATTTTAAAAAACTACTCAAATTTCCGGGATGGTTATGTTGGATTTTTAATGAGGCAAGATCTACAATATTACAACATGTGGAGAGCTACTACATCTACAAGAGATGTAACAGCTTTGCACTACTGGAGAGGTACAGCATCAGGAGTATATTAAATATTTATTGTCATCATATATTATAGATTCCGATTATTTTATAAATTTAATTGATAATCTAAATTCTATTGAGTTCCACAGATGTGACATCTCATCTCAACCTTTTATCTGTCAAGTCCAATAACTTGATAAAACTATTCATAAATGATTTAGTCGATAGCTTATTTTTTGCATCTAAGGCAAACATCTGCTTAACACTTAATTTCTTTATCAAAACAGTATATTACTACCAACTGTAGGGATTTAATGACACTTTTTTGCAAAACCCACGGATGGTTACAGGCATAAAAATTGAAAAATTAACATAAAACTTAAAATTGACTAATAAGTGTTAGAAACGTGTTCTAGAGCAATTTATTAACCTAAAAATGTAGTCTAAGGAATTTTAAGTTTGTTTAATTTATAAAATATTACCCAGGTAAAAGTCAAAATAGTAAGTGTGGACGTTCCACGGATATAACATTTCACTCTTTAGGAATAAAATTTGAGTAATAATTAAAATATTTCATTCCAATTTGAAATTGCAATTAATTATATCCATCATACTAAGGTTGTTTATACCTAAAAAGGTATTTTTATTAGATTGCTTTTTGTAATAAATGACAGTAACACAAATTCCTGATTTTCCGTAGAATTTCCATATATATTTTGAAAATTCAACAGCTTATTGCTTCAGAAGAATGAGAAAAATAAATTAAAATTATGGTGTAATCATTTACTTCAAATCTATGCTAAATAATGCCTATAGTTCAAATATGAAGGTTCGGTTATGTAACCATTACACTATCAACTGTTTATTTTTACATTTTTGATGTGTGGTCTTTTTCACACATTAAATCTAGTTGTATCCATTAAGACCACTCCTACATCCATTTTGCTATACCTTGTACATTTATCAGAGAAAAATAATCTTTCCTGTTATTATCCACATTACTTTGGAAAAAACAGTAACAAATTCATACACTTTACAAAATGGAACTAAGTGAGTGTATAATGTAAAAGGGACAAAGTCTGTTAAATATATCATTCGTTCTAAAGACTTTTAAGTTAAAAATGGCATTCAAATTGCAGCAATAGATTTGTATCTGTAGCATGAATCATACAAATTTGGTATTACTTACATTAGAAATTTGCATCTATATTTACGACTTCATAATTTGCATGAAAATCCAAGGAAGGATAAACATGGTAAGGAAACATTCACATATCTGTAAACATTGGAATTTTTAAATAGTTTAATTTTTGCAAAAATATCTTTGACTTATGAAAATACCAAGTTAATGTCTTGAGTGCTTTACCTTTATAAATTTAAAATTAATCTGAATTGCAATAATAAAAAACTAAATTTCTAATTTAAAAGTACTAAGTTTATTGTAAATATTTTCCAATCCAAATACATAAAGCAGTCTATTTTTAACTTTTGAATCTTCTTATTCAAGCAGCATTGTTACCTGATTAATCTGATTAAACTTACAGCGAGCACAGTGCAATTTCTAAAAATAATTGAGTAGGAATTTTAGGTTGGTTGGTTGTTTTCAGATTACCTGGTGCCGTCAGCAACACAAGGGCTATAGTGCGTCAAAACATTCGTCATTTGACAAGCCAACATACATTTACAAACACCCATGCCTTACATGGGACTCGAACCCGCAGCTAGCACGCTAACCACTATACCGTTTGGTCGGCGTAGGAATTTTAGGAATAATTCCTAAGACTTCTCAGAAGAATGGGATAATTCCTAAAAAAATTAAGGGTAATTTCAAAACTTTTAATTAACTTAACTCTAAAAATGTTAGGGTTAATTTCAAAAAATTTAGGGATATTTATTTTAAAGCTGACATAGGCTCCTAATACAGACATATCATTTTAAAGCATGTTTTAATACTGGCAAAAAATTGCCAATTTTCAAAACATTGAACGTCAAACGACTTTTCAGTAAAACAACACTTATACAACCAAACAATATTATTTATTTAATTAAATGCACATATTTAATTTTGAAGCAACATTCTAAGTAGTACTTCAAAAAAATATTGCTTCAACCATAAAAATTAAACTAACATGAATTAGGTTACAACTTTAAATTTTGGGTCCATAATTCATTAAAATAACTAAAATTTCAGAAGATTTTCTTCTCTAAAGAAATATCAGGGTTTTTTTTTTTTTTTTTTCAAGGGTTTTAGAGGAAAATCGGAGAATTTTCAAGTTTTTTTTTTTTTTTTTTTTTGTGAATTATCGAAAAATTTCAGGGAGAAACAAAAATTTGAAGAAACATTAGGAATTTTAGGGCGAATGCGACGCCTGAACTTATAAATAAATAAATAATAATAACTAGAAATTCTGCTGAGTCTACAAATAGTAAAAAAAAAAAAAAAAAAAAAAAAAAAAAAAAATCATCTTTGGAAACGGAAAAACGAGGAACCAACTAGCGATTTTATGCGAAATCCGACAGCACTAATTGGTTGCTGAATCTCTTATGCGTGATGGAAGCTTTCTTGAAGCTTCTAGACATGCATTCTTAAAAACTTGTTTAAAATTATTTAAAACTTGTTTAAAATTATTTAAAACTTGTTTAAAATTACTTAAAACTTATTTAAAATTCACAAAAACATGTTGATTTTTCATTCTAGAAATTGAGAAAAATGTATTTTTAAATGACGATTTCTTTTTATCAAACCGGGCATAAAAGATTGGGTACTAACCATCAAAAACTTGCTGAACTTGGAAAGAAGCTTGTGAAATTTGAAAACAAGAAAATGGGTAAAAACCGGCGAAAATGGCAGAATTTATCACCTCAGACGTTAAAGAAAGAATCCTGCAAAATTGACGATTTTTTCACAAACCTAAGAATTCGATTGCTTAAAATTGAGTATCTGTCTCAGTGCGAATACTATTTCTCGCGATTACTCGGTACATCAAATATCAATACTTTTCCCAGGCAAAACTGGAAAAGACAATTAATTCGGTTTCAGTTTTGGGTTACCGCAAAAAATCTGAAGGAAAAAACATCAAATTCGTACGATTTAATAAGCTAAAATATAAAAAAGAAATACATACAAAACACTCAAATTCCTACATTTGACGGCTAATCCGTACATGCATATGCACGTCCGTTCCTCAACGCAGACGGCAATGAAACTAAGAGAGGTAAGCACATAAAGATTAAAGTCGTATGAGTAATACTGTCTAAACAAGGCAAATCCCACCCAAAATATACATTCACCCATATACCTTTTCATGTAAAGTTTTCTCCTTGCCAACTCTATAAGCAGGCATGAAAAACAAGTTTCACTCACGTCTAAAAATTAAGTTGTAATATTTCCCAGTTGAGTTTATTGGGTAGAATTTTTCTCTAGGCAAAAAAATGCACCCGGCACCGAAGATAATGTAACATAGGAAAATTACAAAGGCTGTATTTTAAATTGTCTAAAATCACAAGAAAATGGTAAACCCTTCATTTTAAACATTCCGATACTTGATGTTAAGGTAACACTGCAGAATTTGATCTCAAATAATTTTCAGGTCATTGGAGTAAGGTTCCTCAAACCGAACATTATAAAAATAGCGTATTTGCGTCAAACAGAAGAAAATAAATAAAATCCCAATACATTGTAGCCATAAACGGTGGAAAGGAATCGAGCTTCAATTTTGATAGCGAAATCCTTGATTGCTAGCAGCAATTTACAAATTGTCATCAATTTTTTCACTCATCCATACATAATTATCACAAACAAAAACCAATTTCAAAGCAAAAACTTTTCAAAAATTATTTCAACTGGACAAAGTACTAAGGATATATTGTTGAAACAGTAAGTTCCAATTTGAATAAATACCATTTTAAACAAATGATTTAAAACATAACACTTGATTAGTTCAAATGCAACTACTTAGTAGAATTTATTTGAAGTTGGATACGTAAGAACATCATTAAAACAGGTTCAAAAACTTATCTTCAATGAAAATGCAATGCATTGTATCTCAGTATGAATAAGATAAATCCAGTTTTTAGATTTACAAAAGAAGGAACTGCATATCGGTTAAAAGATTTCTTCAGAAACACAAAACGCAACGGAAAGGTGATACTTTCAAAGAGAAAACATTGCGCAACGACGCCAATTATGTTTACCCTCAATTGTCATATTTCTACCTTATCTGGCTTTCATTTTCTTTGCGAAAACGATTCGTAGATAATAAAGATATTCATATAAGCAAATATATGTGTACATGTCTGACAACACATTTTTCAGCTTAGAAAAATAAACACTAATACTTAACTTACCCTATGTACAGCGGTCAAAAATTAGTACACCTGTGTCACTGACAGTGTCAACACGTGGGTTGTGCCCATAACAGCTCGAAATACACAACCGATCAAACTAGATTCTACGCCCACATTTGTTACCTACACGCTGTAGTACACATACATTTTGCTTTTGATTCGAGCACGATGTTCGAAAAAGTGTTCCTAGTCGAATAATAACATTAGCCAAGTACTTTTGAACTGGGAAAAATAAATCGTCGGTGCTTTTAGAGGTTGGTTCATTGTTTTCGAGAACAGTGGAAGGGCAACTAGAGGAGAATGAAAACAACCGAAAAAATTTATGATGTAGGTGGCATAAGAAGCGATCGAAAAAACACAGAATCTTGCTTTTCTGGTTTATTTTTAACTCTACGGAATAAAACTTCAACAATTTCCAAATCTTGAGGATCTACTCAAACCACATATTTTAACTCGATAAAAAAAATGAGGAAATAATTTTTCCTTATTAACCATAAATATGCAATCGCCACAGATATAAGTTTTCGTCAGGAAATAGTATTTATACTAACTCACAAATAAAATAGCTCCAGGAAACGAAAAGTCACATAAATTACTAATGAACAATTATGGATGAGAAATATGCTAACACCGAGTGTTCCGTATCTGTTCAACAAAGACCTATGATCATTAGAAAAATTACAATGTTTGATTTTTATTCATTTGGGACTGAATGTAATATATAATATTACATTCAGTATAATATAATATAATTTATCTAATATCGAAGGATGAAAAACTATTTTCACTTTTAGAAATTTCTTCGAAAAAAACCTATAAAACTAAAGTGTAACAACTTTTCTAAAAACTAGTCACAAGATAATCTTTTATTAATCTTTCTATTAAATTTGTTAATCATTTATTTTGAAAAAGGGAGCGACCAAGAAAATAATCATTAGGCTTAAGATTTTATTTAAAAAAAAAAAAAATACAAAGGGCAGAGCACCTACAAACCAACGTTCAACATCATTTATAAAAAAAAAACAATCTCCATTATGAGCATAGCATCCAACACAATATAAAAACAAAAATATATTTTTCCAAAGGATTATCTTTCATAGTGATGATTGCTATGTACTCGCATGTTTCAGCAACATCCATGTAATAAAAACGACATATAAAGGAATAACATGGTTTTTAGAAACACACTAGTACTTTTTTTCAAAACCATTCAAGAACACAATGTCTCTCCCCCAAGTCTCTGTTAAAACACTTATTTCCAAAATAGCACTACTGAATTATCATGCTTTCGACAATAAGTGATGAAATCTATCTTTATAAATAAAAGACAAAGGCCTCACTCATCGCTAATTCTCCAACTTCCCACATGCTCACAATTATGAAAATTGGTACTAATGCCAACAAGGACAAACATAGAAAAAGTAAGCTATTCGGATCTCGATTAACCAATTTTAAGGGATTGAAAAGGGGTCAAATGTTCCAAACGAGATATTCGAATATTCCACTTTCAATGTAGTAATAACTCTTGTAGTTAACTAGGACGGTTGCATAATAATGTCACTACAGGTTTAAATTGATTCGTGAAATTTAACTAAATCTTAAATTTTATATTTACAAGTTTATATACAACTATTTACAATTAACGGTCAGTTAAAACAGCATCGCTTTTAAAGGTATGCTTGAAGCGACTGCTGGTGCATCAGACCGATGGCATCTGAAGAATCTGGTTTCCTGCGGTGGCTTTTATGCAGTTCCACATTTACATATCTCGAAATTTGGGCAAGCGATATTTTAACACGACCCATACGGCACACTGGTGAGAAACGCTGTAGCACAGATCACGATGATTGAACTCAAACGCACTAGCTTCCTTTCGTTCGAGTGGCAACACTTCCTTTGGTGGGTGTTTCACTAGGAATGCCGCGTTGTAACTTCCATTTTAAAGGGCAGAATTCTTGCGATTTGATTTAGGTGGTTCTTCGCATAGCATGCACTTAATTCTGCATGTTCATGCTTTGCGGTAGAACTTCCTGAAGGCGTTTCATGGAATTAAAAACGGTGAGTTATTTTATTTACTTTTCGTGAATTGTAGTGCCGCTACACTCTGATAATTGGTACAAATTTCAACAAGAACAAAGATAGAAAAAATTGGCTATTACGATGTTTATCAACCAAATTTAAGAGGCTGAAAATGAGCCAATCATTTCAAACGAAAAACCTAAAACTGCCTCACTTGCAATATAGCCATAACTCTGATATTTGGTATAAATGTCAACAAACGCAAGCATAGAAAAAGTCGACCATTCCGATGTTGATTAACCAATTTTTAAGGGTCGAAAAGGAGTCGAATCCTTCCAAACGAATCCACTATCCCACTGCCGATGTTCTGATATTCGGTACAAGTGTCATCAAGACCAGGCATAGAAAAAGATCGGTACAAATGCCAACAAGAGCAAGTATAGAAAATGTAAACTATTCTGATGTCGATTAACCAGTTGTAAGAGTGATCGAAAATGTAAGTTGCAAGTGCAGCCGGAAACATGCGACTTCCCAACAACCTCTCCCCCAACCACACTTTCCACAATCATGTACAATCACACTTGTCGAGTTTTATGGGACCAAGAAAAGAAATTATGGTTGGAAATTGTTCGTAATCTCAATCTTAATGTTATGAACCTCCATTTAGTTTCTAGAGTATATAGTTTTTTAACAGAATTTTTTTAGCAGTGAAAGTAGAAAAAATCACAATTTTCCTAAAAAGTTTTGCATTTAAAAATTTAGCAAAATTTATTTTTTTATCATTCAGTCATTTGAAATCCGTTTTCATACTTTCATCATTCATTTAAAAAAAATGTCCAGTTTGGCGATATTTTTTACCATCATTCTCGTGAGGGTCTTAACAAAACAAAAAAAAAACTCCGCCAAAACGATGATTTTGGCGATATATATATTTTGATAATCCTTATAATTATCCTTTATTATAAGTGAAACTGAGGGGAGAAGAAAAAACGATCGTTGATGAGGTATGCTCAAGGAACTCTGTGTTAACGGCATTCGTTTTTCAACTTTTAATGCCATTAAAGCATTTTTACGGGAATTTCGGAGGTGAGGATGCTTAGAACATCTTAAAAGGCATTAAAACAGCGATTTTGGACAAAATCGTTAGAACCGTTTAGTAACAATTAATACTGAAAAACATGATTATTTCAATGGCAGCTACCTTATGAGCCTTCGTGATTTTGAAGAGCACCTTAGTGGTAGATCTCTGTGCCATCACCAACCCGCATACCAAATTTGAACATCGTAGTTCAATTTGTTCGGGAGTTATGCTGACCACACACACAGACATTTTTTCTAGATCACTTTTTCGAAATCGAGATGTTCCAAAACGTGGAGAAATACAAAAAAAAAAAATCGAAATTTTGTTTTGTTTTTACCGAATACCTTTTGAAAACAAAATAGATACAATAATACATAGAGACTATTTTCCAACAGCTTTTTGGTGGACCACGGTACTGGCTACTCGATAAAGGAAGATTTTTTTTTAAATAATTCGATTTTACGTAAATACAAATTACTTACAGGTTATATACCAGAAATTTTTTTGCTAAAGACAGTGATATGCGAAGTGGTCACAAATTATTTGAGCAATGGAGTTGAATAATATTAAATATAATATGCAAAAATACAACATTCTCTTTATATCCACCAAACCTTTATTATGCTTAAAGAATTGTTTATTATAGTGATAGGATACAGTCAAACCCCATTAATGCGAAGTTGATGGGGCCGCTAAAATTGTTCAAGTTAACTGAATTTCATGTTAAAACGAATAAATTAAAGTTAAGTTTTTAAGTATGGGGAACTGCTTTTCCTCTTCTTAAATGGGATTTCTTGTTAAGCGATTTCACGTTGCCAGGTTCGACCGTCATTAGTTAAAAGATCCTAAATCTAAAAAAAAAAATTCAAATGCATATTTTGACAGTTTCCGATTAGTCCTTATAAAATAATATTTTATTCCATCGAATAGTTCAAGTTCTTAAGTCATACCAACCTATAGAACAAGGGGCATGAAATATCACACAACTTTTAAATACACGTAATACTAGTCTCTGCATTTACAATATTTGCCATGGATTGGTGGAAGTTGAGGTTTTCCTTTACATACATTCCTTAATCTAAAAAATAACCAATTTGACGATAATTATTACATTGGCAAAAAAATACCGCCAAAATTGCTATATTGGCGATTTCTCTTTTCAATAAATATTGCATTATCCTTTGTAAAGTGAAACAGAGAAGCCAGTCATTGATGGGAGATGTGAAAAGGAAGAGAACTCTGTTTTACAATTTTTTTCGCTTTTATCGCAATTCTAAGGAATTTTCGGTGGTAGGAATGTTTAAGCACCTTACAGGGCATTACTACAGCAATTTCGATCAAAATAGTTCGAGACGTTTTTTGGCAATTGCTGAAAAGCAAACTTTTTCAATGGCAGCTACTTTAACACACAAGTGCAATTTTGACGAAAACCTTAAGGACAGATCGCACGGCCACCACTACCTTGTACGCAAAAGTTGAACATCGTAGGTCAATCCGTTCGGGAGTTATGCTGACCACATCCACACATACAGAAAAAAATTTATAACCACCTTTTTAAACTCGTACCTTCCAAAATGTATGGAAATACCAAAAAAATCAAAATTCCTTTCTGACCAAATGCAATAAAATGATTACCCTATGTTAACATATGGGTAATTAAAAGTAAAAATATGTAATTTGACAGAGGCGGAACACAAGAGGGTCAGAACATGCATTTGAATATTTATAAATTTAATGCTTTTTTAACTTATGATGAATTGTATAACGGTATAATAGCATTATACATTTCCATTCCTTCAATAATATGTGAGTATCAATAATTAAGGGAAGGGTACAAAATATGTACTAAATGCTTAACTATGAACTACAGCAATATCTCAGTGCTGCTACCCAAATGAGAATTGTCAATATAGCTTTCTAAGAACTAAAAAGAGGATTAAGCTAATTTTTTACAACGTACGCAATCTAATCTTTTGTTGGGAAGGCTATTGAATATTTAACCACCTGTTCAAAAAAGTTCTTCTCTCCCAAAGTAAGTATGTTGAACATTACTTTGTAGTTTAATGTTAATCTATGATTGATAAATTGATTTCAAATCATTTTTTTATTTTATCAGAAGTTAGGTAAATAATTTTAGTGATTTTTTTCCATAGACATCATTACAGTGCCATAATATGAACAAGTTTAAGTTCTTAAAATAATAACTATTGGTATTGGCCCGTACAGGGATTCTGTAATATACAACATAATAATACTTTACTCAGAGTTCATCCTAGGCATTTTTCGAGGGGCGGCGCGCCCTGCCTGCCCTTTTTCTATAAAAATAGGGCCCTTCTCGCCTTTTTTCTATACAAATAGCGCCCTTCCTGCCTTTTTTCAGAAACAATTTCATCCTGAAAGAATTTTTGTTTTTTTCTCTCCCAACAGTACGCAATATGTGGATCCCCCTTACTGAAATCGGCTGTCGCGCATGCGCATTCATGTTCAAACGCGCAACGTATATATCAGGGACTGAAACCATTTAGTAGATGTCTATATAACGTGCTTCATTAGTAGGTGGATTGTAGGGCGCCGTCTTACAATTTCCCAAGTGCACATTAGTAAACTCCGATGGCCATTTCGTACGTGTTTTGATTAAGTGTATTTCGCTGGATTTTTACCATGCCTCCTTCAAAATAGTGAAGAAAGGAATTTGAAAGACTTGAATAACTTAGTTAAAGGTTTATAACTATCAAATGTTTACACTAAGAATTTAAAAAGAATATTTCCGTTTGGACACCTGTAATCGCGATGTCCTCTTGTTAAATTTAGGGGTGTTTTTGGTAATTTGCCTGTTACCAATTTCTAAACATCCGTTTCATATTTAAAATTAAACATAACAGGAATGCAACCAAAATCTCAGATTATTTCCGATTTTAAAAAAATTAAAACTTCTATTATAGCTTACATAATAGCGGCATGCACGGCAAAAAAATCGCCGTTTTGACGCTAAATTTGATCCGATTTTGAAAATAAAGAAATGCAAAAATTTCAGGACCTAGTCCAAGTTCTTTAGTCGGAATACTCCTTGTGATATCCCACAATGAATAATGTTAAATTTAGAGAAACTCTTATTCTCTATCTGACAATAGCAAAACTGAGAGATGAAGTTTAAAGTTAATTCATTCATACTTTAGAAAATTTTGAAAGAGTGAAAAGTTCTTATCTTAACACCATTTTCAGTATACTAAAACATTGTTATCTTAATTCTACTGTGTATATTGCACTTTAATTTTCATAATTTTCTCAGTCTCATTCCAGCAGAATTAGGACTAAAGCATTTTATCAGTATTTTGATATCTTTTAAGTTTCTGAGCGAGTTTTTGATTCACAGATTTTTGCATTATAATTTTTTTTTCAGAATATTGAAAATTATTTATCATGGTAGAAAAGTATGACAATATTGAAATTGTGGCAGAAAACGCGTATTTCTGCAATTTGCCATAAAAGTGCCCTCGTAAACAGGAAGTGCCCTTTTTTTGGAAAATAGCACCCTGCCCTTTTTCCTTTCTAGGATGAACTCTGCTTTACTCCTCTTTTACAATGCAAGCCAATTAACTTACTGATTTCATTTATTCTCAGATGCCTCATTGAAAAAGAAGAAAACTACTGTCTAAATTTATTTCTATTTAATCAACATTATACTCATTGCTTAATTTTTAATTCTAGCGTATGCAAAGTTACTCAGGGTAATGTTTGCGAAGTCAGATTGTGACTATCATGAAAAGGATGCTTCTACACATTTCTAATAAGAGTTGTTTTTTCCTATGAGTGCCAAGAAGAAAAAATTTTGAACGATTGCAAGCATGAATTTATTTAATAGATGCAGAGAAAATCTGTAGTAAAATATATACGATGTTTGCGGTATATAAGAAATTTAGTTAAATCCTAGTCAACGGTACAATCAGTAACTGGCAGAAATTTTAAATTAATAAAGTTTATATTTTTATTTTTTAATGCCCTCTAAATATTGATTTGCGATAGGGGTTTTCACTAGACGACAAACTGGAAAAAAAAACATAATTTTAGCATTGGCACTGACAATTTTCAGAAATCATGCCAGTCATACAATAGACAAGGAATTTATTCCAACTTTCTTCAGTGTTCAACTCTCATCAATAGAAACCTGTTTACCTAGCCTTCGATTAACTGTCTGAAATCTTTTAAACTATGAAATGTAAAAAAAAGCACAAATTGAAAACATTTTCAAAAAGAAATACTCTTTGCCTTGTGCAGTTATGGTATTATGTATCTTTACAAATCTAATTCAGAATTCATACCATCCTGTAATCATTTCTGTCACTAAATGGTTCAAGATGGTGATGACGACAACAACAAAATTGATGGCAATGTCATTACATATTAGATGGGTTGATTAGCAATTTTTAGATGTATCTGACTACTTCCACAACCAATTTCTTTACATATGAGGTTATGGAGAAGCTTAATTTTTATGGAGGTGGAAATGATGATTGCAAAATATTTCATTTAGTAGGTAAATGAGTCAGCTTATCTCCATAATGAAATATTTGTAAAGGATTGAAGACTGAAAAACTTTGATTAATTTCGCAGCTTTATGTTAGGTAGAGAATCAAGACATTAGCTTCTTTCATTGATGGGATGCTTTAAAGAAATGGCGAAACTATGCTCCTAGTAAGAGAATTTCACACCTTCAGTAAAAAAACTTCATTCCTTTAAGATTCTTCTTAATAATATGTTCCTTATCTATAGTATTGTTTTTACAATAAATTGATACATTTGTTAATAGTATATCCAAAAAACAACATCACTATCAAATTAATTTTTACAATTCTCTCTTCGCACAGTCATTCACACAATACAAGAACTTCTTGAGAGAGCTGCATATTTGAATGATTGATTCTATGATTTAATACATCAACTGGTACTATCAGAAAACCAGTGTTTAGATTGGGGTACAAAATTTCTTAAGCAAAAAAGCTAAAGTAACAATTTTCATTTTGCAAAATGCTAAAACAATGATTTCAATCACTCGAAATATTGAGTTTATTGAAGTACTTTTAATAATAAAATCATTATTAACTTTCAAATATGATGCTATTTTATACCAAGTATCAATTGGTAAAATACTTTCACTCTGTTGATGATTGGTTCTTGTAAGTCAATGACTTAACTTGAGGTAATAAAAATGGTGATTTTGTTCAAATTGGTTTTGTTTGCTATAGGTTCAAATATTAAAAATGTTGTTTGGCCCTCTTTAGGCAATATAGTTGCATACGCAGGCCAAAACGATTAAACTTAAGTACTTAAATTCTTGAGATGAAAATATCATGACGATTTCATTTCCTTCAAGATTAATATTTAATTTAAAAGCAAATTAACTTCATCCAGAGAGCTCTATCAAGTGTGCTTGGTCTTCGAATCATAACTTTGATGTTCATTCCACCTATGGCACATCAGACATTTGACAAATTATGGTAAATTTTGTTTGGTAACTACTAATCTTTACTCATTTTAAATAAGTAAATGACCTACTGTTTTAATGAATGGGCTTTCCAGAAATGAAGAGCATTGTCAAAGTGGTGTAACAGAATAGTAATTATAACATTTATCTTTGAAAATTTCAACAAACTTACAAAATACATTTGTAGTAATTTTATTTTTAAAAATAAGGAATCGTGTTAGTTGTATTACAAGTTATATTTCATACAGTCAACAAAATCAAATAGAACATAACAACTTAGTATAAATTTTTTTGTGTTAACAACCAGTAACCAAAAAGCTTAAAATCAGTAAACATATGCAATAAAAACTTTAGACCATTTTGATTGATTTCCACTTAATGGCACAAGAGTGAGTTGAGACTGTTAGAGAATAAGTACCTAATAATATTTCAGTAATTGTAGGATTCTGAAAAAACATGCATTTAAATTAAAATCTGTTGAAACATATAGAGATAAAGCATTGTAAATTACAGTATGTTTCGAAAGGGGGGACAAAAAAAATCCATAAATGGAAAAGGAATATTTTTTTTTTATTTCCTCATTTAAATTTTTACAACTTAATTACTGTGGCCCAACTAGCTTCAAAACTGAGAAGGGTCCAAAGAATCTAAATAATAATGCTTATTCGATAAGATTAATGCTACAAATTTCACTAACCCTAGCCTACATCTAAATTGGTGTAGGTTGTCAAGACCAAAATAAATTAACTCTAAGTCAAAATAATATCAATTCTTAATAGTATAAAATTCTTATATTAATCTTTCCCATGTATTTTGGTAATTTTATAAACAAGCAGAACCTAAGACATGAATGTGCATGCAAAAATCTTTACACATGGTGGATCAAGATTAATATTAATTTTAACAACCATTAGACATTGTAAATGGCTTTGTAGATCAATATAAATTTCGCACAACTTTCAATTACACTTAAGACTAGTCACTACATTTAAATTTGCCTCGGATTTTTGGAATTACCGTTTTCATGTTTTCCTTATTAATACATATTTTGATTTGAACCAATTAGACATTGACCATGTGTGTTTTGTGACATTGACCATGTGTGTTTTGTGACAGAGTACGGTTACAAGATATTACATGTTTTTGAAGTACTACTAAATAATGAACAAATAATTGTATAGCTTGGAAAACGTTCCCATTTCCACTTTTGTTCTTTAACCAGCAAATTTTTTAAATATAAATATTAGTATTATATTTTTGATTTATTCATAGCAAATTCAAATGTAAAAAAACACATGTTGCTTTCATTTTACGACCAAAGTTAATACGAATAGTACATATCTAACAAAATTTTTAAGTACAAAATAAATTATTTTCCAACTGAAAATGATTACTGCATTTTCTTCAAATCCTGATTTTATCAAATAAAGATATAATTTAAGGTACACGTTCCTACGTTGTTATGCTCATCTCACATGTATACTTATTCAAACCTATGTAAAAGCAGCACACAGACACAATTAAAAACCAAACCTTATTTTCTTTTAAAACTTATAAAAAATAAAATAAATATATAACTTATTATTACCATATTACCTGGACCTAGTTAAAATATCACACCTGTTCGAACATGGGGATAGGATGAAAAGGACAAAAAAAAAATTAATAAAATAGTTTGACAACAAACAGAACTGTAGTGCCCCCTACAATTTTAGTAAAGAAAAGTTTTCATATATAGACTTTTTTGGTGATGTCACAAATTTCTAAAACTGTCTGACGTCATTCACCTCATACATTTGTTGGAACGGGAAAAAATTTGGTTGTTGATTTTTATTGCATTTATTAATTTTAGTGATTTTTAAGACTAAGAAAATTAAAAAAAAAAATCGAATTTTTTACTTACACAGGAACATGGGAATGCCTTCTTTACGAGCCTCGAGGCAAACATTCGTTTACTACTCACAATCGTTTAATAGCTTAGAGAACTAAACATATTTTAATTACAGTAATTTATTTTTCTCATTATTATTTATATTAATAACGCCGGGCCTCACAGAATATAATGTAAACTTTGCAGTCTGCTACTGGAAATATTGTTTTATAACAACGTGCAAAAACTTAAACTTTTTTTATAATTTTGAATCAAAAACAGAGGCGAAAGTAGCACTTTTTCGCGAAGAGTGCGGGAAAGTAACTTTCCGTACTAGTGTGAAAAAGTACTTACTCGCACGCCTTATGTTCAAATATCATACAATCCTGGCATTGAAATGACATATATTCTGAAAAAATTCATTGACTTGAGTTGTCAACGTTAATAAATATATGTATTAAAATATTTTTTGCACGTGATTATAAAAAAATAATGTATGCAACACGTGGAAAAATACTTTTTCAAACACAGTATATTGTTTGACTCGTGCGATCAGCAGATTCGTCAAATAAGCATTTTACCTTGTTTGAAAAAGTATTACTTTCCCCACTAGTTGCATAAATAACTATTTATTAAGCTGCCAATTGTCAGGGCTGTAGTGCTAAAAAAACTTTTATAGGTAGAACCATCACACATTTTAGAGTTTAATAGTGATAGGCAGGCTTCCTGATCATGGCAGTAACCCCAACTCTAGCTGGTATTTTTTAACTACAAAATGTAAATTCACAATTTTTTACATAATTTACCATAGAACAGCATGAATCCTTTTGAAAGAGTAAATCCAAATAAAACATGGTATAATACAAAGGCGGCCTTAGGTTCATTTTTCAGGGGGGGGCCATTTTAAACTTTAAGTTCGTAAAATGTATGCACTATGTAACCTAATTATAATAAACTAACTGCTGATTAAATGCTTGATTGCAATGATAAGTGTAGAATTTTCTAAATTAGTAATTTTCATTTGATGCAGAATTAAAAAAGTTAATTTAAGCTTGAATTGCTCTCCTGAAAAATAAGAAAAGAGTAAAACAAAGAAATTACAAAAAATAAAAATAGTTAATAATTGTTTTACAATCACACTTCTTTACTCTTTGAAAGCCTAAAGAACAAAATCCAATTTCCTCTGCTTTGTTTTGGCAAATCTGTTTGTGACACAGCTCACATCAATGTTTATGTCTCTGTGAGTATGCAACAAGCCTGCTAACCTTTCTTCCCCCATTCTAGCTCTTAGCCACGTTTTCAAGCGTCGAAGGGTAGAGAAACTTCATCAGCAACTTCATCAAGCTTCTTCAGCAGAGGCAACGCTAACTGGTAGTGTTGCCAAAATTTTAAGTAACTCGTAAATAGTAGGATATACATATTTGTCACAAGCTCTCATTGTATCTATGGCAGAAGTGGGGAGCTATTCTTCTTTTTTCCATTTCTCTCTCCATAGTGCTAGCTCACTTTCAATCAGAATAACACTCATTTGTGTCAGTCCTAAAATTGGTATGAACTTCTTTAATAAGTTTTAAAGCTCGTTGCTTTCTGATTCTGTTGGCTTTTCCATATCGGAGGTTGGAATCAGTAATCGAAAGCCAAAACAATCCAAATTTTCTTTTGGAAATCTTCCTATTAGGTCTTCAATTATATTATCCAATAAAGGTATGTAAACCGAGATTCTAAAATACTCTTCTGGTATTTGAGTATTTCTTTTTAGAGAAGTATTTAAAAATGCTCTCATTTTTTCTTTTTGAAGACATATTGTAGATATTCGTCACTAATTACTCGAGGTAAAATGATCACGAAATCTTTAAACAACGAATAAAAGTGTTGCTAGTTCAACAGATATTTTCACAATATGGCCTGTCTAAACTAGTTATAACAATAACACATCAGTACCGATTCCATGCCCAAGTGACAAAAGTCACACACTAGTCCAGACATCACGTGTTGAAATTACCCTCGGCGCCATGGTTGCTTAGAAGAGCATGGTTGTTCCAAAAAGGGGCAGAGGCCCCCGGGAAAAAGGAAATCGTCGTTTAGGAGGGGGATGGTCACTACCTGTGTACTTGTGTTGTGTACCGGGTGTTGTGTCGTGTGTTGTGTACGTAAATACATTTAAAACCAGGGTTTCTTTCTGAGGGGGGGGGGGGGGGGCTATAATTTTTTGTACTGTAAAGAAAAAATTTACGTTAATGAAATTGTGCTTAAAAATCTGTATTTTCACCGTTTTTTAAACTGGAAATTCTCAAAGAGTTTTGGGATATTTGAAAGGGCTAGGAAGGAAGAGGGAACCCTTCAAGGAGGGGGCCATGGCCCCCATGGCCCCCCCCTTGAAGCCGCCAATGGTATAATATCCCTGAACTTATTGCTTTTAATCCTGAAATTTAATTGTTACGGTAGACCACAGTATTTACAACAAATGTGTAATATTTTAGCTATTGTGCGTTGTATTATTCTGTAATATTATTATTAATGTGAATTTGTGTTATCATTAATTTGAATTATTGAATATAATGTGTTCAATATGAGATGAGCATGTTATAAAGTATTTTTTCGAAAATGGCCTGAAGAATGATTGTATTATTTTAGTAATATTTCCACTCTATTTATTAGTACAATGAAAGGTTGTATTATTCAAGATTTTATTAGTCAGAGTGAGAGGAGGTATTATTTTTATTAAATGCTTTGTATCTTTATATAATTTATTGGAGATAATAGTATTAGAAGAAATAAGATATAGAAGAAATATAAAAAAGAAAAAAAAAAAAAAAAACTTGAGTATTATATGAATGATTAAGAAGAAATAATAATTATTAATTTTAGTGTATTTAGAAGAATCTAAACTGTAACATAAATGGTCTTATCTAATTACTGGAAAGATTTCAAAAGTTGCCACAGAAGTCTATGAACTTTTGTCGTTTAACAAAAGAGCCTTGTCCTTATATAAAGGATTAGTAGTAATTTTTTGATATACAGTGAAACAGTCATTAACAAATAGTGGATTATATGAAATAAATTAATGGATTAGGGTACAGATGCTAATTACTTCTTGTCTATACATAGCTAAAAAAAATCATACAGGCCACGTGAGTTTATGGAAAAATTTGTGTCGGTCAAAGTATGACAGAAAATCTAACTATTTTATGGATTAAAGAGTATTAGATTATCTCAGAGGTAAAAATTTCCCTAATTACCAATAACACTTAGATTACACTAAAGTATTGAAAATTAATTAAGATAGGTTATAAGTTATAAGTTTAAAATTTGGGTACTCCTCGCTTTGACTAGGATATATTATTTGACATATTTTGAAAAATTCAAAGTGTATTATAACCTTTATTTGAGTGTACTGTTACATTTTAAGTATTTTGTTAAGTTGTATTTTAAATTAGTATTATATTTATATTATGATCCTTATGTCAAGGAAAATTCGTTAAACAAATATTGTGTTCTGTACCTATGTTTTAGAAAACATTGTGAATATCATAGTCTTTACACCCTTGTATAGAGAGCAAGTGGGTGATTTTTGGCTAGTTATAGACAAAATCCAAAATTGGTTGGAATCTTGCAGATTTTCCCCTTCTTGACGGAATCGTGACCGCCTTGAGAGGGTGGGGGTCGGTTGTAATGTATTCCTCTTGGAACTTTCGAGTTCGCTATAGAATTCTCTAGTATTTTGTAGGGTTAGCCCGAAGCGCCTTGAGAAGCGTCAAACATCACTAGGAAATCTATAAAAGCCACATACTTCATTGCGACCATGCCTTTGATACCACTAAATCTTCATGCTAGCCAAACGTCTCCCTCGCCTCTCATCTCTCTGGCAATAAACGTTTGTTTACCTCAACCACGATTTGCTTTTTAAGAGACTGATGTCTACCCTACTTCGCAGTTATATATATATATATTAAACAAATGGTTTGTGTATGATGATAATAAAGAAAAAGAATAACGTAGTAAAGAAAGGACGTGATTAGTGAAAATAAGAAAATAAACTAATGATACTAAAATATAAATTCCCGAATGTGACGTCAAATATAACCAGCCAATGACAGAATATTTGGGGTTACGCCATGATTCCACTGTTTTTAGGATTTTTCTTGTTTCGATATTTAATTAAATGTATTTTTAATTGCAATATAACTTACATATTTGGTATCAGCCTTGCTTTCTTTACTAAAATTTATCGCTTTTGATCATTTAAAAAAAAAACAAAAAAAAAAAAAAACGCAACTTCTCCTTTGCTGAAAAACATAATTTTTTCAGGATTTTTCATGATTTTACTTTATGCGCAAGCACGATTTTAACGAAAACCTTGATGGTACCGACTCATGGCCATCACTAAACTCACACTCCAAATTTGAACATCGTAGGTCAATATGTTCAGGTGTCATACTGACTACGTACACAGACTGCTTAATAAGATATGTCCCCACTAACTAAGAAAAGCTTACTGCAGTAAGGTGTTGACTGATGATGCTACAACCTTACTTAAGGTATACGAACACCTTTCAAAAGTCATTTTCGGTCAAATTTTCCATTTTTCAAATTGTGGTTTATTTCAAAGTAGAAATCATTAGCTTTCCAATGGTGTCTAAATTAAGTCTCTATCATTTTTAGAAGAAAAGTTATTGGTATTTAAAAAATACATGAAAGACGATTTCGAAACCGGAAGTGGCTGTCAATGGCACCGGAAGTTCATTTTTAATCCTTATAATTTTTATTTTGAGCCTTTTAAAAAATACTTTTTAACTGCAATTGATTGTTTTAATATTTCACTTTAATATTTCGAGCATGAAGAATCTGGCAACATCTTATGTTGCTTACAATCTGGCAACAACTTTATGTTCTCTGAATATTTCTACATGCTGTTTTGATTTTGTTTCCCTGATTTCATAACTTTTTAGCTATTAATTTTAAGATTTCTGTCTGTGAGGATAAATTTGTTTAAATTCCAATTTATTATACTATTAATTTTTGTTATAAAAATGGGAAAATCGCTAGTTACAAAGAAAAAACGTCGTTTTCAAGGCAATAGATACATGAAACGTGTTTCACAAAACGTAGTACATAATAACTCTGTTTGTCCTTCTGTAACTGAAGCTAAAGAGACGGGAGAGACCATTGAAAGAGAAACCCCAGTTTCAGGAAATAGGATTTTCAATATCGAAACTCTGGCAAGCTTGTTTTCAGAGCTATTGTGCCCAAGGGTTCAAATGTGTTACATGGTGGCAAAGATAATTCGCCAATCCTAGGAAACTGGCAAAATTTGTTGTTTCGTTGTCGTCAGCGGTATTCCGGAGTCGTGATTGGTTAGAATTACTGCTGCTTTGGATTAACGCCAAATACATCCTCTTTTCGCCAAAAAACGCTTAATTTTGTCTGGTGCCGATTGATTTAGTTACAAATATGGTAAACTGTGTGATTTATGTTTCTCTCTTCATTTCAGTGTTTTTTTTGTTGGAAGCTGACCTGTTGGAAATATATTGTCTTTATTCCGTTTACGTCATGAATTCGAGTTGTATTTGTGGGTATTATTAGTTGTGGGAATGCAGAAACAATGTTTTTAGGTGTAGACTCTTAAGGATGGCGATTATTTTAAAATGTTTGAAATTATTGAGCGCGAAATATTTAAGAATTTTTTAAATATTTGAGATTTAAGCGCAAGTAAAGTAGAGGCGGGCTTACAATATTACCTGGCCGAGTACATCTGGCGAAAAAAGCAACAGGCAAGGAGGGTTAAAAATTTATTTAACGCGTTTTTGGATGACGTTATCAAGGTTTACATTCCGGGAGAAGAGAAAGAGGATTGAGGTATTTATATTGCATTAAATATAACTCTTGATTTATAGCGATTTTTACCTTAGGAATAAAACTGGTATGCTATGACTATACTTTGGTGGCCGTTAGGCCACCAAAGTGTAGTTTATAAAATATAAGGAGTTAAAATGGATTTTGTTTGTTTTATAACAGCAAAGTGATTAAAAATGTCATTTTTGGAATGTGTTCCTTTTAGAGAGCGAAGCGCGCGCACACCTCACTTTTTAGACATTTTTACAGTACCGAGTAATTAAAAAACAATTGATTTTGGGGGTGAAATGCCACAAACGACTGCCCGAATTAGGTAGGGGTATTTTTTTTAGGTTTAATTGGCCGTAAGGCCAACGAAATAGGTTGAAATTTTTCCTTTTAGAGCGCGAAGCGCGTGCACACTTGACTTTTTAGACATTTTTACAGTACCGAGTAATTAAAAAACAATTGATTTTGGGGGTGAAATGCCACAAACGACTGCCCGAATTAGGTAGGGGTATTTTTTTTAGGTTTAATTGGCCGTAAGGCCAACGAAATAGGTTGAAATTTTTCCTTTTAGAGCGCGAAGCGCGTGCACACTTGACTTTTTAGACATTTTTACAGTACCGAGTAATTAAAAAACAATTGATTTTGGGAGTGAAATGCCACAAACGACTGCCCGAATTAGGTAGGGGTATTTTTTTTAGGTTTAATTGGCCGTAAGGCCAACGAAATAGGTTGAAATTTTTCCTTTTAGAGCGCGAAGCGCGCGCACACCTTTCTTTTAGTAAGCAATTAAAAATATAAATATTCTGGAAGGGATTAAATATTTGTCATTGATGTAAAAATTTAATCCCTTATAAACTATTTGTAATTAAATTTTAAGTGCTAAAACTATTTTTCAATTATCCTTTACATTTAAATTGTTTAACCATTTTTTTTTTTTTTTTTCTTTCAAATATCGTTTGCAATTTTATTACATTTGAATTTTCGCCGATTTCGAATATATTTACGCAATTCATTTGAATTTCTTCCCGGGATGTACGTTTTTAATATAAATGTAATCGATATGAATAGTGAAAACACTTAATTTTGCTACAACTTGCATCGCAACCATAGCCTAACGGCTTTGGCATTGGACTTCAACCTTCCTATACCATCCACAATTCATGGAGCAGGTTCGATTCTCAATTTTTCACTTTCCGCTATTGTTTTGGGTTTGCCAGTTCACTTGGAAACATCGTGTTTTTCGCCGTTTTGGGTTTGCTGTAGCGTCGGAGTTCGCCATTGTTTACGTTTTGCGGAGAAGTTCAAAAAACGCCAAGTGCCACCATATAGCACATTTTAACCGACATGCAGTTGTTGTGATTTTGTAAAGAATTTTGTGTCGACAAATAAATCTGGACAGGCACCTGAAATAAATACCAGGTTGGTGTACGGAATGCGCCAACTGGGCAAAGGTTATTCTGCTGCGAATAAACTGTGCGCCACATTGAATTTGCCTTCACCTCCATGTAAGAATGCATACAACTCGCACAAAAAAAGGATACTTGGTGCAGTCACTGAAGTTGCCCAAGAATCCATGAACAAAGCAGCAGCTGAGCTAAATGGCGGAGAAGATCCTGCCGAGTGTGGTGTATCTGTTGACGGGTCATGGCAGCGTCGAGGATATACTTCTTTGAATGGTTGTGTCACAGCTATTTCTATCAACACAGGGAAAGTGCTCGACATTGAGGTTATGTCTTCATTTTGCACTACTTGCAAACGCCTCTACAAAATGAAGAAAGACAATATCTATCAGTCGACGAAAGCAGACCACATATGTCAGTGCAACCACAAGGGGTCAGCTAAAACAATGGAAGCAGTTGGGGCAAGGAGAATCTTCAACCGATCCATTCGCAAAGGTCTGAAGTATACTACATACTATGGTGATGGAGATTTCAATGGCTACGATGTTGTGAAGGACACATACGGGAAGGATAGTGTGGAGAAGCTTGAGTGTATCGGGCACATCCAAAAAAGAGTTGGCGGGCGTCTTCGAAAGCTGAAGAAGAAAGTGAAAGGTCTCTCTGGCAGAGGAAAACTAACAGACACCTTCATCGATCGTCTGCAAAATTATTATGGATTAGCCATACGAAGTAATGTGGGTGATTTGCCAAAGATGCAGCAAACTGTCATTGCTGTGCTTTTCCACTGCGCATCATCTGAAGAAAAGCCGATGCATCGACAATGTCCAACAGGAAAAGATAGTTGGTGCTACTACCAACGAGCAGTTGCAAACAACTCCCAACCAACTACAAAGTACAAAGGACTTCCAGATACAGTTCTGAAAGAGGTAAAGCCAGTATATATGCAGTTGTGCTCAAGGGAACTGTTGAGCAAGTGCTTGCATGGGAAAACCCAGAATGCCAATGAATGTTTCAATGGCAACATTTGGCAAAGAGTGCCGAAAACCGTTTTCGTTGGACTACAAGCTTTGCGCTTAGGGGCTTATGATGCGGTAATTCAATTCAATGATGGGTATGAGGGTTGTTTACATGTATTTTCAAAACTCAATATTGAAAATAATGAGAACTTTACTGTGAAAGAGTACTTACGCCTGGACGAGACGAGAAAGAAAGAGTCTGTGCGACATTCTACCCCTGTAGCGCAGAAGCAAAGGAAAGTCTTGAGGGCAATACGCAAAAAAAAAATTTCTGTAATTGAAACACAAGAAGGTCCCGCATATGAAGCTGGGAATTATTAAAACTATAAATAGTCTATAACTATATATAGAATGTCGCAAGGTGAAATATTTTTCTATAATTTTAAAAAGATTTTTGCAATATTTATATAAAATATCACATGTTTATAAATTTTAATTTAAATAACAAAAAAAAATATTATTTCTTCACCCAATGTATATATATAATTTATGTATGACAAATTAGTTATCAATTTCAAGTAGAAAAGGTGTTAATTTGATCCAAAACATGTAATTCAAATTTTTTTCAAATTTTTTTTTTCACGTTCTTTTGTATAAAATAGAATATTTTCAAAAGTTTTCATTTAAATTGCAAAAAAATTATTTGCAGTTGTTCCCAAGATGCAGCTCAATTAAAGAAACCAGAATTGTGCAATAAAAATATATGCATAAAAATTAAAGTGAAAAATAAACTTTCATTTGGCTTTTTCTCGGAAAAGGTTTTTTTTATATTTTACATCACGCATATTACAATAGTTTCCAAAGTTCTAGTTCAAATTGAAAAAAAAATTTCCATTTATGTCATTGAAGTATGTATGATGGCTGGGAACTAGGATGACACTAAAAACATAATAACAAAATGATTTATGCCTTTATAAAAACTTAAACATGTGCTGCTTTAGGGCATTTGTTTAAGCGTTGATTTCAAAAGTTTATAAAATCCTCAAATATTAATGTATTGATAAGTTTCTAGTATACAGCCTTCTTTGTCCATTACTCTTTCTAATTCAGTTTAAAAAATTGAAAAATATTGAATAGGTGTCATTTTATTTCAATATGCGGAACAGTGTATTTTATGACTTTTTCAGCAGTTTATTGTATTTTAAACTAATAAAAAATATTTTATTTTACAAATTTTATCATTAAACACTTTTTTTATTTATAGTTGATAGAAATATACCAATAAATTAAATTTTTAATAGAATTTAAAAAAAAATCTATCGAAGGTGTTCGTATACCTTAATACGTTTTTGACCTTTTGGAAACTCATAATTTTCCACCCAAACTACATTCAACAAAGTGATTGGTGATTGTTGAATACCAAATGACTTTGGACGATATGAGATGCAAATTCCGAAAATGTTGTTTTATTGTCATAAATTGTTTCAAAGGGATGGTTTTGCAAATAATGAAATCCTTCTTCCCGCCGCGGGTTACATTTAAAAGAAAAAAAGAAGAAAAAAATTCCAACGTTGAAATAGACCCAAGATACACTCTTTGAATTGACTATGTTTTGTGACAAGGAAAAGCAGAAACAAATAAATTAATTTTTCGAGAGGAAAGCGAATAGCATTGTTATTTATCCCCTGATAATAATTCTTAATATTATTTTCCCCTAAAATGCTATCATACGAACAATTAGGCTTTAATAATATATGGAACACTACTTATTACTTGAACTAATTTTCAAATTTAATATTTGTGATGCTGCAGAAAAATGAAACTTATATATACTAGATAAAATAATCTATAATAATAAAACAAGCTGTGTGTCTGTCTGTCTGAGACTCTGTGGATCTATAGAAACCTTCTTAAAATTGGAGTAGAGCTCTGAAATTTTCAGCATAAGTAGTTTTAGTCTTCTAATTGTATGCATAATAAACAGAATGTTAAAATTTTAGTTGGTTCTTTTTTAATTTTTTTTTTTTTTTTTTTTTTTTTTTTTTTTTTTTTTTTTGCAAGGCGACTTTAAACAGAGATAGAGCTCCAAAATTTTCCACATAAGTAGTTTTAGCCTTCTAATTGTAGTTTTGTAAAACGGAATTTTAAAATTTTGATTAGTGTTTGTTTTAATTAATTTTCTTAATTAATTCAAAAAATTTTTTAGAAAACGACTTCTAATAGGGATACAGCTCTGAAATATTCAACATAAGTAGTTTTGGCCTTTTAATAGGACTTTTGAAAAACAGAATTTAATTTTTTTATTTTGTTCTTTTTTAATTAATTAATATAAATTTAACCAAACGATATCTAATAGGGCTACAGCTCTGAAATTTTCAACATAAAGTAGTTGTGGCCTCCTAATTCGACTTTTGAAAAACAGAATTTTAAATTTTTATTTAGTTCTATTTTAATTAATTCTTTTACTTAATAAATATTTTACAGAACGATTTCTAATAGGGCTACAGCTCTGAAATTTTCAACATCAAGTAGTTTTGGCTTTTTAATTAGACTTTTGAAAAATAGAATTTTAAATTTTTATTTAGTTCTTTTTTAATTAATCAACAAATATTTTACAAAACGATTTCTACTTGGACTGCAATTTTGAAATTTTCAACACAAAGTAGTTTTGGCATTCTAATTGGACTATTGACAAAAATAATGTTAAAATTTTAATTTGCTTTTAATTAATTTTTTCACAAAAAGCGACTTTTAATAGGCCTAGAGCTCTGAAAGTTTCAACATAAGTAGTTTTGGCCTTCTAATTTTGCTTTCCACAAATAATAACTGTTAAAATAATCTTAAAGGGGTGTTGTATTATTGTAATAACGGGGATTTTTTTTTTCTCGACAAGAGAGAAGTTTTCAATATTAAGGCTTTATGTAGCAATTAGATTTTAGTGAGTGAAGTTAGCTTACGCGTACGCAGCAATGTACCTTTCAGCGAGCGAAGCGAGCCTATCCTTGCATAGCAATAAATCTTTCAATGAGTGAAGTAAGCCTGTTTTTATGTGTCCATGAACTTTTCAGCGAACAAAGCGAGCTCGATTTTGCTTAACGATCAACCTTCCTGCGAGTGACAGATTTCCGCAACGCGAGGCCTTACAGCTAGCTAAAATATTGCTCATGTTAATATTTCGTAGAGTAGCACTGGTATTCAGCTTGTAATAATAATGAAATGATGATAATGATAATAATAATAAGAAAAAGAATTGCCAATGAACTATACATCTTGGTGGTTTTTGAATACTAAAGAGGAAGAGTAGTTTGAGTCATATACAGCGTATCCCCGTATAACCTGAACGACCTTTATTTTCGACACCGTTGGTCCTAGTTGTATAGTTCCAGTTGAAGAAATGTTTTACATCTTTAAAATATTTTTACTGAATAGTTTTTAAGTTCGGAAAGGGGTTGATATAAAATTACTTATTATAAATTTTTATATGGTCCCCAGTTCACTCAACTCATATTTAGGAAAATGTTGCCCATGAAAAAACATTTCAAACAAACAAGAATCGAAATTTGTACGACCAATATTCATGGAGATACGAAAAATGGAATTTAGTGACTTATACCACTTTACACCAATGGTCATTAACATATTTTAAGGTCATGTACACAAAATGAAATACAGGGAAAGAGCAATTGCGTTTGGAAAATTATTCTCTAATATTTCTATGTAATCGAAATGGGCGAGAGGCTGCAAGACAATATGCAATTAAATTTCCAAATGCTTAATTTCCAATGGTAAATTTCTAAAAATTTCTAAATTTTTAAATGTTGTAAAACGTTTGCGAGAAACGGGTAGCATATGAAAACGTCCGCGATCCGAAGATTCATGAGTGATATTTTGGGCTATGCTGTTGCTTTCCCTTATTCAGTGTCAAAGACATTAGTGAAGCATGTGGATACTCAAAAACCCATGTGTGGAGTCTTAAATCGACACGGTGCACATCCTTATCGCCCGCGATTGGTGCAAGAGTTTTTGCCCGGGGATGAAAATAGACGGATTCCTGCAATTTCCTCAGGAACAAGCTAGAATTGGATTCATTATATGTGAATAACATTCTAGTTTCTGATGAGTGCACGTTTTTAAGAACTGGGGTAGTAAATATTCAAAACACACACTTTTGGTCCCTGCAAAATCCCCATGTAATCCGTCCAAACAAGCGTCAACTACGATGGTCCATTAATGTTGGTGTGGCATATGGAAGAAAGCGTTAATATGACTTTTCTCTTTTGCTGATACATTAACAGGTAAAAAGTGTGCGAACCTGTTACAGGCTAAATTCTTTAGATTTCTTTCTTTGGGGATTTTTGAAAAGCAAGGCCTATGAAAAGAAATCGACGCGTCTATTAGATTTGCCGAATCGAACTTTATCCGCTGCCAGGTATATTAAACCTGTAATGCTGAAAAATTTTGAAGATGAATTTGAATCACGTGTGCGCTTAGGTATTTTATTCGAAGGAAAACATTTCGAGCATATGTAATTAGGAAAAAAGTTATTTATCCTTTTAACTTTTTTCATTTCTATTACCTTTTATTTTTATTTATGTTAATATAAAGCACTGCTTTCTGATAATGTTATTATTTAATTAAAATTGTTTATAAGTTTGTTTGCTGTTTATAATGTGTTGTAAAGTTTGTAATTTTTTTTTCAAAGCACTTTCTAGTAAAAAATTAGAATGTTTTAGGCGATGAACAACAACTTGTTTGCCGTAATCAAACCTAGTCTAGAGGCTCGCTCTTATTCCGATAAGACGATATTTTCTCATTTCAATTTATGTACGGGCCCCCCAAATAGCGTTAGAACTTTAAACTCCAATAACACCGTGGCTATTGGTAGAAAAATATTCAATTTTTTTTTTTTTTTATTTGAAATGTTTTTTCATGGGCAACTTTTTTCTAAGTAAGAATTGAGGGAACTGGGGACCGTATAAAAATTTACAATCCGTAATTTGAGGAAACGTAAAAAACGTAATTAGCAAAAAATTTGCTAACTTAAAAACTATTCAGTTAAAATTTTTTAACTATTTAAAACATTTCTTCAATTGGGACTATGCATTTAGGACCAACGGTGTCGAAAATAAAGGTCGGTCAGGTTATACGGTGACCCGCTGTATAAGGGGTATTGATGAAACTTAATTTAGAGGTTTGAAAATATAGAATTCCTCTACTTAAAACATTGCCTTTTCTATGAAATATTGACTATAAAAGTTCATTGACATATGTCTTTCATAAAATGGTGTTTTAAGAAAAATACGAGAGTGCATAACATCTATCGAAAAAAAACTTTATAAAATTCAAAAAAAAATTTCATAATAGTTTTCCTCTTTCTTCCTATATTTTAAATATCTCAAAAAGATATTTATCAACGAACTTTTTTAGTGCAATACTGTTCTTAAATATCGAGCAGCATCATGCTTCCCCACTCGATGCAGCCTATCACCTTTTATCTTTTAACACCGCCTCCGCCTAGATAAAAGCTTTGCTCTATTTTCACAGAAAAAGTTATTGCTTTCTTCCATAGTCTTCAATCAATTGATTACTTAAATTTGAACAGAAATGCTCTTTCATTCAGAAAAGAATATTCACCTGAATGTGCAATGTTTATGAATTTCTAATTCAATGTAAATAATAACAAAAAATAAATAATCTAGTGTAGTTAAAATATCCTTTCCATCGTTACAGATTTTTGATTTGCCAGTGAATGTCATAACAGATGATTATCTCATGATGCGTTTCAATACATTTCTCATCATAAATGCTTATTTATCTATTTAATTGTTATTTTATCTGGAAAGTAACAAATAATTGGTCTTCAACTTCATTCGTTTAACACAATTAAATATTTGAATTTAGTAAGGGAGAAGTGTGGAAGAAGAAAGTAGTCACGCAATGAAAAAATCATTTTGTTTACGAAACAATATTTATCAGAAAAATTATTAAAATTTTACCTGAGGCAATTTTATACAACTTGGAAGTACATAATTTTTATTTTTAATTAAATAATTGTTTCATGTAGTATATGTAAGTTAAAATACAAGTACCCAAATTTTTCATGCTTACTGAATAGTCTATGGAGGGTTTGGTCCACATCACCAACACTGGTTGAACTTGGCACTTTATAGATCTCATTCATTGTTATGGCTGAACAATACGTCCTTATCTCTTTTACACAGTTATGATTTTGATGGGATGGCAGTACTATTTGTAAATAATTCTCGATTACCGTGTTAAAAAATTAAATTCCTCGTGTTTCATTTGAATAATCTCTCTGTACTTAAAAAGTAATTAAAAATAAAAAAGTATTAAAATCAGTCGACGCTGTTTTAGAATTTTTCCACCGCACTTACTTTTCTGTTTCACAGCACAGAAATTATTGGATTTAAAAGTATGAAACTTTGCATGTTTATAGAGACATGTTTGGGAAATTTGCTGATAATAAAAATTTAGTGAGGCGAACTTTAGTTTTTGTGTTATAATATGTCAAAGTGAAATGCCGTCCCCTCCAGGGAAAACTAATCACTATAGAAATATAATATTTTGCAGGTTCAAAAGTATATGTCTTACTAAAACACTCTCGGTACCCCTTTCATTGAATTTTTATGTAGTTTTGGACATATTACCAGATAATCAGGTTTCTATTAAAAAAAAAAAAAAAAAAATCAAAACTCAGATTGTTAAAATAGCGAAACGGATGTGAAAAACTGAAGTTAGTTGAACGGTGTTTTTTTATTACACATTTCTATTCTCCTATCTTTAAAAGATTAATGAAGTGTTGCCAGCTCACTAGTTCATTAACACGTAAGCACAGCCTCAATTAGCTCACGGAAAGGTTCATTGCTGATGCGCAAGAATAATTTCGCATCTCTAGGTAAAAGATTTATTACTTATTATTAAAACTCCTCCTGTCAAGAAACAAAATAATAATATATATATATATATACATATATATATATATATTATTATTTTATAAAATCCCGTTAATACAATATTACAACTAACCTCACCCCTCTGAGAATACTTTTACATTCTGTTTGAGAAAAGTAAAATTGAAAGTTCAAGTGCTAATTTTGTTTGAAATTTCAATATTATATGCTTATTGGAAGCCACAATGTAAACAAACTTTTAGAAATTAAAAAGAAAAAAATTAAAATTTTAACATTATGTTTATCAAAAGTCCAATTAAAAGACCAAAATTATTTATGTTAGAAATTTCAGAATTGTGCATTGATTAGAAATCGGATTGTAAAAATATTAAATTAAAAAAAGAGAATTAAAATTTTAATATTCTGCTATTTTAATAATTCTGTTTGTTAAAAGTCCGAATAAAAGCCTCAAATTATACTTACGTTGAAAGTTTCTGAGAGCCGAATAGAAGCAGCTTTTTCTAGAACAACAAACAAACAAACAAACAAACACACGGACTTTCTGTTTTATTAGTATAGACTAGAAGATCTGTTATAGGTCCCAGCTTTTGACAATTCGCGAACAGGTTCGTTTCGTTCACTGCGATGTCCATTGCAACGCAAATGTAAGCTCACTTCGCTCGCTAAATGTTTAATTGATACAGGGTAGCTTTGCTTGCTAAAAAGTTCATTGTTAAACAACCACAAGCTCGCTGAAGGTTTCATTGCTACGCTAGTATAGGCTCGTTTCGCTCACTGGAAGGTTCGTTGCTGCACAAGCATAAGTTCACTTCACTCGCTTAAATCCTCCTCGACCTTTTGAGAATATTTTAACATAATGTTTATGAATACAGCCACTTATGTTAAAAATTTCAGACTTATAAGTTTCTGGAAGAAACTTTTTTAAACGAAATTGAAGAAAGTTGAAGAAATATAAAAAAAGGTATTAAAAAAAGAAAAAAAGAAAAAAAACTAATAAATTTTTTAATTTCTGTTTGTTAAAAGTACAATTGGAAGACCTAAACTACTTATTCTGAAAATTTCTGAGTTCTACGCCGATTAAAACTCACTATGTATATAAAAGTTTAAATTAAAGAATATTAGTTAAAAAGAAAATAATTAAAATTTTAACATTTTGTTTATCCAAAGTGAAAATAGAAGGCTAAAACAACGTATGGTAAAAATTTCAGAGCTCCACTATTATTAGAAATCGTTTTGTATAAAAATTAAATTAAGAAAATAATAATAATTAATTAATATTTTGCCATTCTATTTGTTAATTGTCGAATTTCAACACACACACACACACACAATTGTTAAATATGTATTTAATAATCGTTAAGTACAGGGTGGTCATAAAAAATACTTTGCCATTATATTGACCTTTAGTGGCCCTTCCGTTCAACAGATAGAGATGAGATTTCAGGTATAGTTATCCACAGAAAAAAGCTCTAGATTCTGTGACAGGGAAAAAAATGGCCCTCACAGTTACAGTTTTAGTTACAGAAACTCGAAATTTTTTAATAACAGTACCTACTTTTTCCTGTCACAAAATGCTCAGTTCATGCGAACACCCTAAAGAGTATTGGAATGGTACATGTATCACAAAAAAAAACCCGGATACGTTATGTTCACACACAAAAAAAACCAGCCCTGCGAACGGCCAATAGAATAAAGACACCAATCACACAACGCCGCTTGCCAGATATTCAGCGTAGAAAACCGATAAAGTTGCCTGTGATGGCACCCATATGTGAACTTCGACCTCTGTCATATGCAAATTTCCACCGTGAGCCTCTGATCGTGTTTTTATTGGGCTTTCTCTGAGCTTTTCTTGTGCGTGAGTAACCCGTCCTTTTTTTGTGATGCATGTACCGTTCCAACTCTCTTTAGGGTTTTCGCATGCACTGAGCATTTTACGACAGGTAAAAGTAGGTGTTGCCATTCGAAAATTTCGTACTTTTGTGTCTATAACCGTAACCGTGAGCGCCAGTTTGTTGCCATTCACAGAATTTTGAGCTCATACCTTTGAATAACTATATCTGAAATCTCACCTCGTTCTGCTGAAAGGAATGGCCTCTAGAGATCCATATATCGGCCAAGTTTCTTTATATATATATATATATATGTTATTTTTTTTCACAGTTTTTCCTTTCAAGTTACGTTACTACTTTTTTCACCTCGTGCGTTTCAAAAGTAATTTTTTTTTCGAACCACTTCAATATATATATATATATATATATATATATATATATATATATATATATATATATATATATATATATATATATATATATATATATATATACACAGAGAGAGAGAAAGAATTTTAATTTACAATTGTTAAATATATAAATTATCCCATCCTATCTCTCAGCCCACCTGATGATTGAGTGGTTAGCGCTGTCTCGCATTTCAATGGTGCAGGTTCGAACCCCGGGTTAGGCAGGTATGTTAGTTGTGTTCGGAATCCACGTTGAACAGTAGGTCCCTGCTTGATTAGCCGCCATTGTGCATAAAAGAATAGGTCGTTGAGCGTACAAGCCAACCAATGAACCCATGGGCGCCCCCTGAAAAATGTGCAGGCGGGTGCAAGACTAGATTTTTATCGAAATCATTAATTTTTTAGAAATTTTAATTAATATTATTGTTATGCATTTTAAATTATACTCTTTAAGAATAGTTTAAAAAAATTCATGGTATATATTTTTGAAAGAGAAATCCTTTTAAAAAGTTAAAAAAAAAAAAAAAAAAAAAAAAAAAAAATAATATTTACAATATGTTTTTTTAACGATTTTATTATCATCCAACTAGATCTCACGGCATTCAAGAGACACTATTTAGAACAAAGGAACACGAATATGCAAAAATACAGAGGAGTAACATTATATTTCTTCCAAGTTTTGGAAATAATTAAAAAAAAATCGAAAGGAAATACAAAAGAAGTATTGGATATGTTTAATTGAATTCTAAAAATAGATTTCAAGATAGTATATCTGATGACTTAAAAAGCAAAATATTTTTCTTAGAATTTGAGAACTTCTCAATATATTCTACTCAGCCTCCAATAATGCTAGACAATAGACGCCAGTAACTATAAAAAACGATATAGAAAAGAAACAAAAGACAAAAATAATAGAAAAACAAATGCTTATTGTAACACCAAAAACGAAACTGCACATGTGCTTTTCTTTTTATCTTGGAATTTACACCTTTTCTCTCTCATATATATATATATATATATATATATATATATATATATATATATATATATATATATATATATATATATATATATATATATATATATATATATATATATATATATATATATATATATATATAATATATTAATTTTAAAGAGCTAAGGGGGGGGGGGGATGCAAGTGCACCTCCTTGTACCCTCCTGGGGGCGCCCATGAATCAACCCATCCCATTTCCACTTCTTATTTTAACAACAATAAATTATATTCGCTAAATATGATTATTAATTGTTAAATATACGTATTTAAATAAATGAGGAAAAGGATTTTGAATAAAAAGCCTTTTTATATATTCAAAGAAATGTATGTATCGCACTAATCAAAAATTAAAAGAGAATTGAACCCGTAAAAAAAGAAAGTAATTTCTAGTTTCTTCTCTAGTTAAAAGCCCCCGATGCCTCCCATCGATCTCCATCTCCTACGCTCTTGTCCCACCATCTATATCGATGGTCCCACCAGACATACACGATGTTCACGTTATATTTAACCAAACTAAGCGTGCAGGGATGGACGATTCTTGATTCGACAGTTTGACCTTTACATAGCCCACCTCAGCCCAAACTAGGCCAATTCCACACTCTTTGGCGAGTTTTCTTGCCTTCCTCGTGCTGCGATCCGGTTCAGTGTCCTTCCCTATATCAAGAAAATGACGCGGGATTTGGCTGCTTTTTCGGTTCGCGCGGTTTTAGCTTTCGACAGGAAATCAACAGCACATGGTTTTTTTTATGTCTGACAGCCAGTGCAGTGTTGTCATTCCGTGTTTTGTTGACTGATTGGCAGGATGGTCCGGTGGGTGGCTTTGTTGATGGTAGTGGCGGCGGTGATGCTGGAGGCTAACGCTGGAAAAGGTGAGTTGTATTAGTTCATGCTGGTTTCGTAGGATTTTGTATTATGGGTAGCTTTAAATTTATTTTGTATTTAATGGGAATAGCTTTTGCTTTAAGATTTTTCAGAAATAATAGACTAACAATTGCAAAATTAAAATGGATTTACAAAATAAAAACATTAGGCTATTTTTTGTATATATTAGCATCAAGGTTTGCAATTACATGCACGATACATTTAAATTTTTTCTTCTTGGATGCCTTGAATTAAAAATATTTATTTTTAATAGCAGTTTTTTTTTTAACTAAAATATTAAGTTTTCTTCTTTTTCAAGTTAGAGGAAGGGTGGATGAAAGGATTGCTTAAAAAATTTTAAAGCTTAAAATACCTAGTATAATTGTTTCAGATCGATAAACATAACAAAGTGATTATGCTAAATATTTTTTTAATCCTGTAAAAGCGTTTAATTTTTTAAACTTGCAATATTAAGATAAGCGATTTTTTTGGGGGGATTGTTAAATTCCTTTTTTTCGTCCACGAAAAAAAAAAGAACATAATTTTTCAAACTAATTATTTTCTTAAACAAGATATATAAATTTTTTTGCTTTATTTATTACGTTAAGTCTAAGCAATGTTACATAAATTATGGGGGTTACCTTCGGATTTATTTTTACAAATAGCACAGTACAAGTCTTAGAATAAATGAACAATTTATCTTTGTTCTGTAGTAATTATATCCAAAATTAGTAGTTATATAAAGCTTAGCTTTAGATAACTTTACATCGTTTACGTTCTATTTACGTACATTGAAAAGGAATGTGTTTTTTCCGAAATTATAATGATCTTGTCTAGAAGCACATTTGTAATTAATAAGTCATATTCATAATCACAGGAATTTCTACTTTCATTCCCGACAAATATCTTAAGATAAGCATTAAGATAACTAGTGTGGAGAAAAAAATGAAAGATTTAAAATTATCCATTAATATAAGCAACTTATAACATGTTCTTTGACCATTTTAACCGTTGCATATAGATAAAACCTGAATGCAGTTACTCTTTAGTACCCCAATCACAAAACTTTCTTAGCTGAAAAACAAAACATACAATCAAATTGCAAAAGTTGGATGCTTCAACTGAACCATTAGTAACACGCATAAAATTTATTTGTATTTATTTAGAGAGAAACAAAAGACTATTTCGATTCTTTCTCCGAATCATACTACTTATCTTATGTTTATTTTAAATCACCAATACTACTTTCACTGAAAATTGAATAATGGCTTGGTTATAAAATAATCAAACGCATATTGAACTACATAAGTGACTCTTGTAAAAATGGTAACAACATGCAATTAACTTTATTAAATACCAATGTAATTAAAAGTCTTATTTGATCTTTTTGACATACTTAACATTGATGATAGTGTGAATAATTTTGTTTTATCGTCATCTCATTAATTACATTGAGCCAAATTTTCTAACCAAGTTAAAAAAATTCATTTGTTTCGAAACATCTCTAGTCTCTACTAGATCATACAACAATAATAGGAAGATAGTCATTAAAATAACTAGTTTTAATAATTAAAATTGATAGTTATTTTTAAATTAAAATATTTTTCTCTTGTTATATATATAAAGTAGTTCAAAGTTTGGTAAATGTCATTTGAAAGATTACAGTTTTAAAAAAAGCTACTTTACTAGATTGTTTTATTTTGGGTTCTAAAATTTCAACTATAACTTCCTCGACGCATTACTTCCATATAAATGTTATAAATGCCATATTTCCGTCTGATGGCGAAAATATAAATTGATGTTTATTCTTCTTCAGGTATAATTTATACATGATCTCAGTAGTTGGTATATATATATATATATATTTTTAATAAGAATTGCTAGATGCACCAGAAGCTCTAAACAAGAAATACGAAATACTAATCCTGAAAATGTTGTTCAGAAATACTACGCAGTACAAATAAAAAAGATTCCTTTTGTATATCTGTGAAATATTTAAATTATTCGTCAGAGTGAACTATGGAAAACTACTATGAGCTGTTTCACTCCTTTTACGTCTAGGAACAGCGCTTGATAAGTCTGAAGGAAGAAAAATTCCTTCAGACATCTGACACTTCCTTAGATCAGGAGACGGTGTCTGACACGCAGATCCTTTGCACAAAGAAATAACTTTCGCTGTTTCCTCTTCGCGTGAGAATTTATCTGATTAAATCTGATATCTTAATTCCATCATATTTTATTTTTATGATTTCATGTCTCGAAATTAACTGTCATTATTAGTTGACAGTTGGAGTACTATTTTTGGTCGGGGATTATGCATGCAAGTTCCAAAAATATATAAACACAATTATCTTGTACAACATAGAAGGAAAATTAAACCAAATGAATTTATATTTTGTAGTTAGTGGATTCAGTTTTTGCCGACTTGTTATACTTAGACAAATTATATTATGTTGGTTTCAAGTAGTCTTAATAAAATGACTCTTTAGAAAAGTAATCTTACTCTGTATTTATATTTTACTTATCTAACTGGTATGATTATTCACGAATGAATTTAGATATATTTGGTGATCATCTAATAATATAATGGGATTTTTTTTAGCAATATAAAACTATTTCATTATGTATATTCTAAATTCTAGTTTTTTTTCCTCTTCACTTTTTCGTTATTATGTTGAGGGAACCAATTTTTTTCTTTGATCAATTTATTACTTGTGTTGCCATTCATTAACTAAATGAAACGTTTTAAAACAAGTACAAAGACTACATTTGTAAACATTTAAACACTTATAATAATAATAATAAAAAATTTCAACTTGACTTAATTCTTCAAAGCTTACACTGAATTTTGAAATATATCACAGAATAAATCTTCCTCCATTTGAGAGATATTTAAACGGGAATATATAAGAAGTATTTAAGTCTTACCTAACTTCAAGGATGGATTAAAAAGTGTGTAATAACGCAAGCTTGTTTTTAAATCCGATGAAGTAACCTTCGTAATTCGAAAGGAATGTTTGGGGCTCCTAAAAGGAGCTTCATGTGAAAGACATTAATCATAAATTGCCAAAGAATTTCCATTTCAAGTTTTATTACAAGAAATGCTGTAGTATAACTTTAAAAATGAGTTATTAATCAAAATTACTGAAGGGTATTTTAAAGCTATAACTTTGTTGATTGGTTAAGTTGTCCTTTTCAGGATAAATCAAACTGAGCCTTGCCTGATTCTATTTCCAATTATGTTTAAATAAAGCTAATAAGAAAAACAATATCTCCAAACTTGTATAAAGCTAACACTACCCATCGATAGTTGATTGAAAATAAAATACATACAAGAGGTGAAAGGTTGAGATAAGAACGTTATATTATTAACACGTATTATAAACTATTAACACGTATTTCTCCTTGGAATAGGAATATAAGAATATAATTAAGGATATCCATTGTAAAATTAATGAGAAGAAACATTAATTTTGTGAATAAAAATTTAATTTGGGTTTTCATTTCATTTCTTTTCTAATTATTTGTATTTATTTTGGAGTGCAATTAGGTTTTGTTTAATTTATATTTTATTTATATTTTATAGAATCTTTATTTATCATTATTAGTGTTCATTCCTCTCATGTGGAGAGGTTTTAGTTTGTAAACCATTATAACTTATCAATAAGAATTTTCATTTTAAAATAGAAATTTTTAGTTCAGACAACAATTTTTTCCCAGCGAATTAAAAGTTGTAACGATTTCTCTGTTCTCTATAATTTTGTAAAGGGTTGTGATGTGTTCAGTTTTATTTTCCATTTAATTTTAATAAATTAGAATTATATTCTAAATTTTTTTGTTAACTCAGAGTTATGAATGAAATATATGGTCGTGAGCAGAAAGTCTTGCCAAAATGAAAAGTATTTATTGCAAAACAACTGCTGTACTTATTTGTATATGTTTTTTAAATGGTTATTTACAGTACTATGAAGTTTTTATTTTTATAACCATTAACTTCTTAAGATATCCGCATACGGTCGGATCATTGAAAAAAAAATTGCTATATAGATGTAGTCTTATATTAGTTTTAAAACTAATTGTGATCAAATTTAATTATACACTATCAATATTTGAAATTAAAAAAAAAAATAACTTAAAGAGTAAAATTTGTGTGTAAATTTTATTTAAAAAAATTTAAAAATTATGCATGATTTGGTTGAATTTCATGATGCTATCTAGTACTTCTATTAGAAGTAAAAATATATATTAAAGAAAAGAATCTATGACTAATCGAAAAATAAGCAAGTTTTACCATTTTTTTATATTAATATTCAAATGCAAGCTTACGAATCAGAAAAATTAAAAGTGACAGTATAATTCGAGTGTATTCACTTTCAGATACTTCATAGAATATATAGTATACACAGAAAATTTTATAAAAGTACATCAATATTTCTTTTACTATCATTTCTAAAATTTAATATTTATGCGTAAAATTTAATTCTGATAAAAATGCATTTTAAGTATGCATTGACTCAGATTTAATGTAGATAATTTATTTACATACTTGAAACTCATCAGACTTATAAGTAACACCTTCTTGCTTAATTTAAGCGTATTTTCATTTTCTGGCCTGCAAATTTGGCACTCAGTAATGAGTGACATCTCGATTAATTTACTAGTTTGAAGTCAAACTCCACACAACTTTTCAAAGACTAAAAATCAGGATTTATTCTAACATGTTCCCAACAACAACTTTTTTTTAAATTTTTTTTTATTGAAGTAAATAAAATAGATAATCCAGTGGTTGCTTATATTTGAAGAACAGGCATAAGGACGTTGTGTCAACTGTTACAAATCAAATGTTTGAAGATTGCGTAGAGAATCGAATAACTGGATTCACATGCTCTGAGATATTAAGAAAGTGAAAATTGAACTTGACAAAGGTAATTTGGGTTTTTATAAATCAGAGTGCAGCAACTATTTACTTTTCCAAATGACATGTATATGTCATCATAATACTCTTTTCATAGTTTTAATATTTTCTGTCTAATTAATAAATTCAGGCAATAATCGTCCTTATAACAAAATTATATTTAACTTGGTTTTTGATGAAGTAAATACATTCCTAAATATTTATTTCATAAAATGGAATTTATAAAGAAGTAAAAAAGAATATGTTAGTTTTTTGTATCCAGAAGTTTTTCTTAAGATTTTCTTATTTGTCATTATAAAAAAGTCTACGGTCCGCTAAACTTGTAATGTCATACTATTGTGCATAACGGAAGTTGTTACACGAAAATCCTATATTATGCTCTACCGCTTTCGTTTCAATTCAAATTAAACATAGAATCTGTAAGAGTATACAATAAAAGTTTTGTTTCTTTTTTACGAAGATGAAAGAATCGAAGCGTTACGTTTACAAAGATACAAAGAAATTGCTTAAAAGAATATGGTTAGATTACATTGAAAAACGTATGCACTATAAATTATTTGCATAATACTCATTTAAACTTAAGATATTCGATTATAGTATTAAAATTTTCAACAATGTCAAGAGGTTAAACATTCCTTCCAAAGCAACACAGCCATGGAGTTATAAATATAAAATATAGAGTTTATTCCGTTTTCTTATCGGCTGGAACGGTTCATTATCAAGAATTACCTCAGTCATGTGGTTGCAATGGATTTAAGATCATATTGCATTTGACGTGAAACTACGCTTGATGCTAATATTTATTTCATAGTTACTACTCTTATTGGAGATGAAACTTTCGATTAGTGTTAGTTTCATGCTAAATTCAACAATCTTAAACAGAAAATCAACTACGTGACCGGTTAAAGTTGATGCTTGTGTAAACAGTGTTTTGTGTTCGCCTGTTCATTCTTTCTTCATGACCACAACCATGTGCAATACGAAAATCATTAACCATCCATCAGTTTTTTGGCTGAAAATAGAAATTAAATTGGGATGATTTGGGAAAAGTTCAAACATGACATGTTGTACTTTAAATTTATAAATAGAGTATAAGGTTTGAAAATAATTTAGTTGTATAATTGAACTCAGGTATATGATGTATCCTTATTCTGGCATTCCATTTGAATCTGGGTAGCTCTTTAAACATTTGTAAACAGTATCCTACTTGAATATCACTGACTTGTGTGATATAACTGAGTTCCAATTACTTTACAATTTCGTACATCACATAAAATCAAGAAAGAAAAACTTTAAAAAAACATATCTGTCACAGAAAGCTAAATCGCGTGAAATAGTATGACATTTTAAATACTTCTGATTTTCTCGTAAAAACGATTGGTAAACTTTACTTTGAAATTAAAAACTTCTTTTAAATTTTTCTCAGAAATCACTCCCTAAAATTACATATCATGAACTCAAAAGATTTCCATTTAAAAGGTATACTTTCTTGATTTATAGCTTCATCAGCAAGAAATTGGTTTCAGTGAAACATACAGAGTGATCAGTTGACTTACATTATCCACACCAACAAACAGTTTCAAACAAATTAGCTATGGAGTTACATTTGCCGTTAGAGTCTAGTCTAAAAAAGGAAAACTGTGCTTACAGCAATAGTTGAAGTGATATATGTGAACAATGAAATTTGAAAGACTGAAAATGGTATGTTTGCGGAGCTCTGTTTCATGGAACAAGTGTCATCAGAATCACTACATTTGTGAAATGTTAAAAAAATCGTGGTTGTCAAAGTGTTAAAAACTGATAAGTCAGTGGTAAAAACATCATCATCAGGTAAAAAACTAGGTCTGGGCGTATGAATTGTGGTAGCTATCAACTAGTGAATGTTCTTTTGGAACATAGAATCTTCAGAATTTTAATAGATAACAAATGATAACTGTTCAGAAAATTACAGAAAATCACCATGCTTTGTCCATTCTGTGAAGTACATGCTAAGATCCGATATAGTATTAAATGTGAGAAGTGTTCCAAAGATACGCTCAGAAGGTGTGAATAATAAATTGTTCTCTCAGCTCATTTGTCAAACATCACATGATGAAAGTTCTTTGGGATTTTCAAATCTTTTCATCATAGATATGGCTACATTTTCTATGATTTTCTCACTACCACAATTATCCAACAAAATTGTTTTAAATATTTTCAGATCATAAATCCTCACATCACAGGAAACAAAAACGTTTTAATTTGAAATAAATTTATTTTTTATTGCAATGAAACTAAAATGGTAATTACTCCGTAACATTGTGATTTAATCAACTCCTCAGGACTAAAATCCAATATTCCTACCCAACCCTATTTCGTCACGAAAATCTTAAAGATATCTATCTAAAATCTTAAATAGGATTCTCCTTCCCGTTCACGACCAACGAAAAAGCTTTGCCTCGAGGGCGCGAGCAAGAAAGTTTCATAAGTGAAAGTTACTAACGATTGGGATGTCGGAAGGTCAAATGGGCAGAGTACTATTTGGAGATTTATCTTTGAGTTGGAAGTTAAAGGTGATGGGCTGACCCAGAATGGAGACGGAAGGAGGAAGTTGACATTGTTTTCATGGTAAGATCTTCTCCGTTTCTTCTTCCGAAATCGGTTTTAAATGATAGCTCCCTTTCAAAAGTTTGGGGCGCCATGCGGCCTTGTCGTATTTGTCATTCCTTTTCCCGCTGGAATGACATAGAGAAATGGTGCATGGGCCTCAAGGTCTCCTTTGAACAATTACCTCCAGAAAAGAAGAATATTGGAGAATAAAAGGATGCGTGGAACAAAAATTAATCTGTATTTAAAGGGCGTCTGGAATGTCACCTTATCTGGGTGTATGTGAGGCATCTGTATAACTAAACGTCAGGGATGTGAAAGTAGTCAAAAAGCGGAAAGATGTTCAGGTGATATTGAATAATGTATGGGATGTTTTACTTTTATTTCAAGGATTCAGACTATAAAGTATAATAAACTAAGTCTCAAAATATGCCATAAATCATTAATCTATGGAAAATAATGAGGTTTGTGAAAACAGGTGGTGAAGTATGATTAGATGAGTAACTTTGCTGTTGCCTTGAATTGTGTGAATCTTCTGTAAGATACTATTATACATTAAATTCTCTTAACCCATTCCTGTCTTTATTAATATGTAACATATAAAAGGGTATAATTGTTGCTGTTTTGAGAATAGTGGTAAAGATGTATTTTGTGGACATTTTTATTATCAAGTGAGTCACTTTGAAAATTAAAGGTTATTTGGATTACGTAGAACTATTTGCCGATAATTAAACAACTATTGACAAATTTTTAACTGAATTCTTGTGTGCAGTGGCGGCTCGTGCACTACAGCCAATGCTGCAGGGCTGCCTCTAAATTTATTAGTTCAAAACTAAAATTATATATTTTACAATTTTCTAAAATGAAGATTCAATTTCTACGGTAAATGTAAAAAATCAGCAAACTTATTGCCTCCCTACTCAATTCACGAGGGGAAAAAAAAAAAACACGTTCTTCCTCCGAACGGCAGCCATGTGTTCCTGAAACGCGTTTCGGCTGCGACGTTGCCATGGTAACCAGTGGTATTCAATAGAGCTTCCCTCCACGTAATGTGTGGTGAGTCAGGCAGATCCGCATTTTTCCGACTTCGGCTGCCCTTGAGAATTTTTGCTTTAAAATAATCTCTAGATAGAATTTTTGTTAAACTATGGTATCATCTGAAGGCTGGAGAGTTATTTTAGTAGCTTGAAGTATTACTTTGTTCTGAAAATAAATTTGAATATTTTAAATTAATTATCTATAAATCGTGCTTTTGGCACGTGAAACTTCATTTAAACAGTGCTAACTGAAGTTTGAAATAATATTTTTAAAAAATGATTTGAGAATTCAAATCTGCATTAACTATTAGATGTTTTGAACCTCAGTCAAATTAACTGGCAAAGAAAATTAATTTTGCTAGATTTTTAAATGCAAAAGTTTTAAAAAAAAATGCGATTTTTTACTACTTTCAATGTTAAAAAAATTATATTAAAAAACTTATATATTCTAGAAACTAGATAGAGGTTCATAACATTACAAATTATATTACGAACAATTTCCAACCATAATTCCTTTTCTCTTAGCCCCATAAAACTCGAGTAATCAATGTTAAAAAATATGCTAATTATAACGTGTTAAATGTTGATTAGTAAACTAATTTTAGAATAAAACCGAATTTTTTTTCATTTAAACAACATTACTAATTACGTACTTTTAAGTGCAAAAAATACTATTTTTGAAATGATAATTAAAAAAAAAAGTTCAAATGTGATTGTACATGTTTGTGGAAAAGTGTCTGTTTAGTCAGGGGGGAGGGGGGGGGGGGAAGGGTGTTGGAAAGTCGCATGTTTCCGGCCGTTATAACATTTCCACCACTGGTTCTTTGACAATTATATAATTGCTGTTTTCTAGAATACTATTTGGATATGACTAAATGATAAAATACAACATCAGTTTTCAAAGCTTTGTATTTTTGAGTTCATCTTTATACATTTTTCACTACCAATTTCAAAAGTGTTCTTCTTTAGAATGTACAATTTATTAAAATAAAATTATTTATTTAATTTTAAGAATATTCTAAAATTAATTATTTTCAGAAGATATACCTTGAGAATACGCGATTTAGGATAGTAATTCTTAAATTTTGCTCAATTGTACAAACTTTTGTTTCAATTATTATTTAACAAAGGTGTATGAAACTATTCATGTTTTAAATAAGGAATTTGAGTATCACGGATTCCTTTGTCAAAGTAGAAAATGTCTTTAATTTACCAAACAAACAAATGTAAACATGAGGTCGTGTTTATCTATTTCTTTCTCCTTATTATAATCAATCAAAATTTTAAATCCTTTATATTAACTTCAATTTTGTGTGTGTGTCGATGGGAGGCAAATCTACGGACGCCTATTTAACCCCCTTGCAGTCATCCAATCGGGCTTAAACTTGGCAGATTGGTTCGATGTTGATTACAAAGCATTCTATCAAATTTTGGGGCTGTTACTGTCTCTAAAAGGTTGCTTTTACGGAATACTAATAAACCAACTTGCCGTTATCCAATCGCATTATAATACCATTGAACCGTTCAATGCTAAAACTCTTTCCTTATTTTGTTTTTTAATAAATAAATAATTACTACTTTAATATTTTAAAGTTACTTTAATCAGAATAAATAAATGACATTTTGATGCGAGAACATAAATTTACGTTCATTTTTGATAAATAAATTTTGAAACGTAGTTTGTCACACATTTTGTTGGATAGTAATGTTTTTGATATCGGAGTTGTGTTTATGAATACAAAATTTGCATTGCATACAAAGTTTTTTTTTTTTTTTTTTTTTTTTTTTTTTATCTGTTTTCTTGGGTTATTAAGATAAAGCTGATGTACTTTGAAAAGTGCTTTATTAAATTGAACAAAACTTCTCTAATTAATATTTTTGAGCAAAAGGGCAAAAAATAAGAAACATAGTAGGTTGAGATTGAGTTTTAAGTCAACACAGAATGATATAGGACAATAAAATAATTCTTGGAAGATAGTTTGAATAAAATCTTGTTGTAAAAAATGTAAACTAAAAATTTAAAATCACCTGAAAATCATTTGAATTGGTAACAAAGGGACATTTATAATTATAAAATTAAACAAGTCAAACAATATAAATTTGTAATTTGTGATTGTTTTAACGTCATTCAAATTTACAGTTTTCAAAAGTTGTCTGAAAGTAGCAACTGATTGACTTTTGGTAATATTGGTAACTATTATTTTTAAATTTGTATATTAAATTATTATTGCATATATTTGAAAGTAATTTAACTATACATCTGAAGAATTGATTAAAAACAGTATTAAAGTGTTGCGTTTAAAACTTTCGTTCGTATATTTGTGTCAGAATAATTAATATGACCAAACATATCATTGGAATATCAATTTGATTTCTAATTCGCGCGATAAAAATCAAGGATTGCTTAAGAGTTTATAATTAGTAAGGAATATAAATTATTAATTAAAAACAACAGCTTTTTACTTATGAGCGTCCTACATTTGCTTTCCGTAGGAGTTCGTTTCATATGCGTGTAATTACTTTCCTGTAATAGTTTGTCCTTATTAGTATTTTTCATTCACGTAGAGCCACACGTGGATCGTAATTGCTTTGTTTCAGATGTTCAATAATGTTAAGTACTCTGATATCCGCATTTTGTGTATGAGTAATATCAGAAGTTTTTTTTCCTTGCATTCTGAATTTCCTTGCACTCTTGATAATTCAAAGTGACACCACTCTTAGTTTGAGGTTTAGGTCTTTTCAATTTGGCAATGAACTAATTTAATCCCTTGTGAGGAAATTAATTAATGTTTGTCTCGTTCACTTCTAGTCTTTGTTAGGTGACTTTCAGATGTCTTTACATAAGTTTAAAAAATAATGTAAAATTGAAAAATACGTTTTTTGATAAGCAAACAGATTTAATTTTTAATTTTGATTGCTTCTTGTTTGAAGATATTGTCTAAGGTACGTAAATTCATTAGCTGCTATTTACTTTAATTCAATAGAACTTAAAATAGTTTTGATAATTATTAATATATTTTGTAACTTCATGGTTATTAATTGATGATTTTGCTAATGGCATTTGTTAATAGTAATGAAATTCGTTTTCAATTTCTGCCTTGAAATGGTATGTCATAATGTGGAGTAACCATAAAATGGTTATAAGTAAATGTAATTAGAGCTATTCAGTAAGGGTTTAGGAGGCAGTGACAGATTTGAATGAACTATTATATAAAATCTGATATATAAACATTTGAAGTAGCTTGCCTTATCTGACGCCGCATTAATAGTGTAAAACACGATGGTAAGACATGAAATTGATAAAAAAATTTTCGAAAAAATAAAAATTTATTATAGCTATAAGGTTATGAGAAAAGACATTACAAAAGTAGTCTGAATTGGGTTGCAGGGTAAATACATCTGATAGGCCTGTAAAGAGGCGGCAATAATTATTTCGTTAATAAAAGTGTTAAGGTTACAACTTTCATCAAACAAATTATATTAAATATAACATGTTATTGAAAGTATATTATTGTAAAGATTTTGTCAAAAGAAATGACTCATGCAGAATGATCTGTCGAGCACTACATCTTTCTGACATAGCTTTACCACAGTCACGTATGTGTTTGACTAATTTTTTCTAGTAGTATATGATATTTTATAAAATCTCTTAAATTAATAGTACTTTCACTATTAGATAATACTGAATTAATACTTTCATTATTATAACTTTTTTCTTTTCAACTCTTTAAAAGCCCATTTGACGTATTTTACGGATGGAATTTTTATTTTTAATAATTATTTCCTATAGATATTGAATGAATCATAAAACAATTATAAATGTATTGTCTTTTCATTTGTTATTGTTTGAAAATAAGTACATAAAAAAGTATGTAAAAATGATAAACACTATGAAAAACATTTCACACAATTTTCCTTTAAATATACATTTCAGTAGAAAATAGATTTATTGCAAAAACATCCGAATTTGGGCTGTGTTATAAATTCTTAAAAATCATGCTTTTAATAATGGTGATATTTCCACTGTTCATAATATTTATTATTATACCTACAGTTTTATAGACTTAGCTTTTTGTGTATACATATTTGTTTATCTTAAAATTAATTTTATTTATGTATTACTGGAAATAAATTAAAGCGCCAGTTTGGGTGTTATATCAAATTCGAATGTCTCTTAAGGTGGAATTTGTTTGACCTTAATTAAATCAATAATGCACATAGTCTACTTCATACTTAATTAAACAAACATTTATTGCAACTTAAGTTTCAGTAGTGAATGTTGATATGATTTAAAAGAAATTAATTATGGAAGCAAACCTTTAATTATCTTCTTCATTTCAATAGATGCAAACAACAATTATGAAAAAGTTAATAAGTAACACACATAATTAAATATTTCAAATGTAAGAGTTTATAAAACCTTTATTAAGTCAACAATATTACACATTCTATCTTACTATTAGCACGGTATCAATTGATTATAGCACATAATCAACAGTTTCTTTTGAATGTACTTGACAAGAGTTATGTATATGCAGTTAAACAGTTAAAAATATCCCCCCCCCCCTTTTTTTTTCTTTCTTAAAAAACAAAACAAAAAAAACGTAAAAAATCGAACCAAATGTTCGAATTGAGAGCAGTGTTTCATTGATAAGCACTGGAGCGTGAAAAGCAACCATCATTCTGCTCTCAATTCTCTCAACGGAAACCTCAAGCATTCGAAGATTTTTTTGCACCTTGTACCTTTTCACAACTATTTTTATGAGAAGTGTGAAAAAGGAGGTCGTGAACCAGAAGGCATTTTGAAGATTCACTGTGACCTTACCGGTCACGTATTGGCCGTTGCCAAAGCGAAGAAAGAAATCAAATTGGAAGAAAGTGGCGGAAATATGGAGGCCGATAACCTGTGTGCAGTGTTTGTAGAAGAGTTGTTGAATCTTTAAATGTTACTACGAAAACAATTATCCTAAAAAAAATACTGTTTACAGTTGAAATGTTGTTTTAGATTAGTGTTCCTGTTTAAGATTATTCCTGGTTCTACCTACTGACATGGTTTTCATTAATTAGATTTTCAATGAATTTTATTTTTAATGGAAATTTAATACTAGAGTTTATTTTGCTTTCAAATAAGTTAAACTCTTCTGCTATTACTAAAATTACAAATTTAAAATTGTCAATTATTTAAATACCAACATATTAATATAGCAGCATTCTGTAAAGCACAACTTATGAAGCTTTTTTTAATACCAAACTCAAATTATAAGCACGTAATATCGAACATTGTTAAAAGGTACATTCTGAAATCTTGCTACTCAACTATTATTATTATTAAAATAACAAAATAATGAATTATCTTAGCATTAAAAAAAAGAGGCTGTTAATACTCAGAAAAACTGTCAAAGACGAGCAATTACAAATTCCAAATACAAGCGGTGGTTTTATTTAAAATTACGCAATCATATTATTTTAAGTTATACCGTGCTCTTTTAGATTTTAAAGTTTATTTTAATTTTATAAAGTTTCTGAAATAACAATCTAAACACATGATTTTCATTCTTGAATTAGTATATTTCATCAAAGTTAGGTCTTCCAAGGTGACATTAAAAGCTTATCTGATTAGAAATACATTTTATGATAATTAAATACTTACTTCAGACAAGGCTTTAGACATATAGGTCATTCACAGAGGGTTAATGGGTCACGGCTTGGCAAAACTGTCTAAGACATCTCTTTCTATAAGAAATCAATCAGATTTTGGAATTTAAAATTAATCATTTTTTATATCCTAAAATTCTTAACCGGTCTTACAAACTAAGTGAATTTTGTTTCAATAAAATAGGTTATTAGTGAAGGTAAATTCTTTTAAAGTTCGATCCAATTTTTATTCGTACTTTCAACAACATTTTAGACTTTTACTGACTATTTTAAGGTAAGAGGCATATTTTAAGGCATATATTATTAAAAATAAATTCAAATTTTAAAACAAGTTAACACTAAAATTTTAAACCATAAAAATTTCACATTTTGAGCCCGATTATCGAAATTAATCTTCTTTGAAAAACTATTCTGACCAAAAATAGAGGTATAAATGTCATAAATAACTATTTTTATAAATTCCACAAAAACAAATTCTTATGCTCATTCCTTATTAACTCTACTGGCACAGATTTATACTTTTCTGTCAAAAGAAACAGTTTTGGCAATGTATATTGGACTATAAATAAGGCATAAGACCTGTTCTAATATTTTATAAGAAACATTGTTCCCTCGAGCTTTATGTACCTTGTTACTATCTCTGCAAAAATAGAGCAAACCTCTTGCAGAAATGGGGTGAACATAACTTTTCAACCTTGACTGAGGCTTTCTTCAAGTTCAAGAAAAGTACGCAGTTGGGTTTTAAAAAAATAACGCCCAAAGGGCCACGATCCACTACACATTTTTCTGCTTCTCTTTATTGTTCCAAAGGTTTATCTTGTTGAAACTGATATGCATAGAAAATGTTTTTTTTTTACCCAATCCATGCAACGTAAAATGCAATATACTCTTTAACTATTAAATGTATGATAAATCACGCGTGCTGAAAGACTTTAAAAGGATTTTACACCTTCAGTAAGGTTTGCCTTATGTGGCGAGTTGGGTTTAGATTCCAGGTATATCCCAGTATTTTAAAATCATCAATACATGTTTCCCTTCACTAAGGAAAAATAGTCGATGAGTAAAATGTCAGAAAGTAATTAAAAAGTTAATTTTGCTACAGAACTTATCGGAAACTTAAGATAAACGAGGAAACATTAAAACAGTAGATAAAAACAAGTTCTTATCAATGGAAAGGAACTTCAGCAATTTTTTCATTTAATATTTTATGTAAGGGTAATAAACTAGTTTTTTTTTTTTTTTTTTTTTTTTTTTTTTTTAAAGTTTTTAAATTGGAATACTTTATCAGTTTACTAACAGTGTAATATGAAATATGTATAATTTCAGCTGCATCAAGTATGTTTTGAAGAGGCATCCTCGTTCATAAGCATAATAGATCATTTTGAAGATAAAGCATATTTGAAGATCAATCATATGTGAAGAATTTTCAAGTATTTGTTCTGTATCGAACGATGGCTATGTTTTTTATTCAAAGAGTTTTAGGATGAATATACTTTCACCGATGTGTCACATTTATGATTTTCTACAGCTCTGGAAAAATATTATTTCTTTAAATACTGTCAACTAGTTACTAAAAATATGATTTTATGTTAAAATAGGTTTTTCTATTTTTTTTTATATTCCGATGCCACACTTATTCCATGCCTGCATCTACCTCATTTTACCCTATGTAATAAATAAGCAATTCCGAAAAAATAATGACTCTCAAAAACATTAAAAACGATACAAAATAATAATAATAATAATATCTCTTAAGGATACTATCCTTAAAATATCTCAAATGTTACATAAACGGACGTCAAATTATTCCATGTATAAATGCTTTAAATTACTTACAATTTAAATCATTGATATACTTGATAAAATTTGCATTTGAAAAGACATTTTAAGAAATCTTGGTAAAATGATTAATCATGGTGGGTTTCGATAAAGATAAAACGACGGTAAAATGATATAAACCTTTCTTTAATACGATTTCTTTTTCAGTATACATGTTTCGGAAACGTTTTAATTCGAATCTTTAATTACTCTTTTTTCTTTTCTTAAGTAGGTTTCAAAAGTTTGAAAAAAGAGATGCATTAATCAGTCTCCAAAGAAAACCACGAATGCCGCCGTTAGTTACGCTCCATTTCACTGCGTGATTGGGGAAGCAAAGCGAATGTCTAATTATGGAAGGTAGATTCTTCCTGTTGTAGATTCAGAGGTCAACAAATATAATTTAATAGCTAAATGTGCTCAAGCGTCAGAATCGCGATTTGCATGATTCCTCTTTCATGTTAGATAACTATTTTAATACACTATGGAAATTGGGAATTTCATAATACATTTAAACTTTAATGCACGGGCCTATAGTAAATTTTAAGTTTATGATCCATTTAAAAAAAAAAAATTCTGAAAAAGACTGATACTTAAGCTATGGATTAAATCTTCCTCAGCTTAACTCTGAGATGAGATGAAATAGGACGAGATTTATTTTAGAGAGATTTAGGAAGAGAGATTTTATTGAGATTTAAGAAAAGGTTGGGCAATTCTTTAGACGTAATATTCATTTAATTCACCCCAAGTTAAGAAAGAAATCAGGAAAGCATTTTATGAAGTTAAGCAACGTATGATACAAAAATTACAGGTTAATTGGGAATAAATAGCCAAACCATCGTATTTCAAAATGCGTAATAAAGAATTTTTCCCAAATTGTAGTTGTTATGAAGTGTAGAATTCTTTTAACGAGAGCAGTTTTTTTGAAAAGCTCTATTGTAACATGTTTCATTTTATATCTATACTCATGGCGATAAAGTTATATATTGCAGTGCAATGTTAGCCATAGAAAAAATTATTAAAAATCCTGTTACTTTATTAAAACTGTAAATGTTTTAGCAAGAGTTCAATAAAAATTAATAGTTTTGTAAATCCAATGAAAATGTAGTTTTTTTTTAAAAAATATAATTTAAATAAAATTTTATACACAAAGCTAAACTTTTCCTTGATAACTACAATCTCTTCTATATTTTGTAGTGCTAATGTAAGCTGTCAGAATTGAAGTTATGATAATTTTCAAATAACCTTTCAACTTTAAATTACTTAAACAATAAAATGTAAAACACGTGAATTTCATGTCGAACTTATTATAGTTTTACAGTGCTAATGCATTTTATTTACAAAAAAAAAAATAATAATAATACTAATAATAATAATAATTGCACTATAGCGTAACTACCCTTTTTTTTATTTGAAATAGCGAGTTTTTTCCTTTAAAGGATGATTGATATTCAATATTCCGCACACCTAAAAAAGAATTCGTAATGATCACAATATGTGCTCACATACCATAACGCATAGCAATCAATAACAGCAAGTGCATTTATCGTGACGCATAATCTAAACAACATCTCGATGGTTTCTTAAAACAAAGAGTTTTTAACTGAGCAGTGTTTCTTGCATGAAGAGTAACGGAGTTTTGTCGCTTGATAGGATCATGGATATCAGAGACACGCAGAACGAAAAATTTAAATGCCGTGCAAACATTTCCGCTTTGTCAAAATCAAATGCTTCAGTGGATATTCCAAGAATAGGACTGATTTTTTCCCCATTTAGTTTTTAGGGATAATTTGAAATCAGGATCTTATTTTGATTTGATTACTCTTATACGGTTAAAAATTTTGTTGCATCTAGCACCAAAAATGTGTTCCCATTTAGCTGCAACCAACATTTGGTGCTTAATTTCACGATTTAATGGTGCTTACTGTGCAATGTAGCACCAATAAATCGTGAAACTAAGCGCCAAATGTTAGTTGCAGCTAAATGGGAACCTATGTTTGGTGCAAGATAGATAAAAAATTTTAACAGAGTACTTTGAGTGTTTTCATTCAGGACATTGGTTGTGATGTGAGCTTGTTACCGACGGAAATGATCGATATGAATTTTATATTAGAAGACGTTGAACATTTCGTAGGGTTGTGCAACGTATTTAATGGCATGACTTTACATGAACAGAATTAAAGAGAATAATCAGTGAAAGAAAAAAAAAATGTATATGTATAAAAAAGTGTCTTCATCACGGATTTAATAAGATAATTTGTCCAATTCGGACTCTCAAAAGTTTTCTCGACTTGAATGCAGTTCAATTTCAGCGTCACAAATATATTAGCATGAAATTTTAAAACATCAAGAAATAATTACTTCGGAAAACAGAGGTAAGCTTTGATTTTGACATTTCCGAAAAAAAAAGTATTTTCCACTTTCAATGTTTATTTATATAAATATGTTCTAAATTTATATCGGTTGTGATTTCCAGAGCTAAAAACTTTTTCCTAGAATGACATCCAAAATACTCTTTAGATGTAATGAACCAATAGCAATAAATTTATTGTGACGTTTAGTTTCAAAAATTTTAATTATTAATTGTAATTAAAATGTTTTAAATTTTAAATAATTCTTCCTTCAATTTAAATTTTTGAAAACTGATCAATATATTGTCGTCTTTATATGATCGACGAAAAGTTGTTTAACACGCACCCAGTAAAATGGATCTGCACCCCCCCCCCCCTTGCAAACATTCCTGCCGGTGCCCATGGAGACAGGTAACAGGTAACTTCAGTCAGTGGCCCCTGATCTATCCCGATGGTTAACGACGGACACCGTGAAATCTCAGTTGTATACAATCGGTAGAGGAAGTCCAATTTGCTTTGTTGTTAACGATAAACAAACTGTAGGACGTACGCTCCACTGCTGAATCGTGATCAAAATTTGATGGGTTATAAAATGTTTTAAAAAAAGATGTTCTTGTTTGAAATTTATAAGAAATTTTAAAAATAAAGAGACAAGTAAGGAAAAAGATATAAAATTAAGAGACTGTTGCATTGTAACGATAACAGACGAAGCGAAATAGCTGCAGACGAGCTTATGTAAATAAACATACCATGAACTTGCACATATGTACGTATTTGTCTGCGTCAAACAACCACTGAATATATGAGTGGTTGATTTAAATTGTTTTTGCAATTAAAATTGCTAGTGAAGTGCTGCGAAAACAGTGAAAGTAGTCCGGTCAATTTCAATTAGGTTCAACAAGTTGCAATTCAACTAGTATAGTACAGGTAATTTTTTTTTAGAATTTAAATATTTTATCTTTTAATTTGTTGAAAGTATATTATAGCTTACAACTTTCAGTAATTTTTCTGAAAAATTATAAATTTCTCCAATCAAATAGAAGTAGATGTGAAAAATTGTTTATTAATCAGTATCAAAGATTAATAAAAAATACGTTAAATTTCTTTCTCATATGAAATTTTAAAATTGAACAAAAAAATTATAAGCTGAAAATAAACAATTTCAATTTTTCACTCATGGGAACTGCATCATATTGATAATTAATTCTTTCACGAAATTTTGTATTTAAAATGCATCTCTTCACTCGTTTAACCGAGAAATTTCCACAAGGACTCGATTGAATATAGATATCCATTTGCACTCAAGTCCAGCCATCCTGCTTTGGACACTTTATCCTAAATAATAAGTTTGTATTGCGAATTAGTCCCAAAAATAACCATTACTGTGTTTCATCATCAATTCCCCCTTGTATATCCATCCTTAGTTCAACTTTCACTTAATTATTCAGAAGCCACTGTAATTGTTTACCTCTCCATTACTTGGATGTGCCATAGAAAGTTAAAAAACATTGTTAACTTGAGCGATTATACTCTGATTCAATCTTATAAAATTTTAATTCTATTCATATAGATGATGTGTTAAGAGTGGCTCTCTAACTGAACTGTTTTCAATTTTTAAGTTTAAGACAATCTTAATAGTTGAATTTATTTGTGGAATATTAAACATGCGAACGTATGATTTTTTAAAAAAATCTTTTTGAATTCAAAGAAAGAAATATATATATAAGGCTGGCTACGATAAATTTTCGATCATCAGCAAACATGTACTCTGTCCAATATCGTTTGACGTTGGCCCATTCCGATGTGGACCGTTATAGACTGGTCGTTGTTACAAATTTTGGAAAATATAGCTTTAAACGACAGTGGGGCAAATTGTATGTCTAACATGAGCCAGAGGTATCTCGATTGAGATCTGCAGTTCCTCTTTTCAAAGTGAGTAGAAACGATGGTGATCGTGGCACATAGCTTCGTGTCAGTTGTTAGGCTATCTACCTCTTGAAGTACCTCAAGGAAGGAAATCTACTTCCACAAAGATAGTGAGCTAAAATGATGTACTTGTGTTGCTCTTCGTGTAACTGGCATCAGACAATCTTCAATCCAGTTAAATCGAAATAGTCTATGTTATTTGTTATTCCGTAATTAAAATCCGTAGAGCCCTTAACTGACATTCCATACCTATTACAAATTCTTGAGACTTTTAGTGTTATTCTTGCGAGTCGTTTTAGTGTTGATGATGATGTTGATATATTCTTCGTTAGATTGGTTGTTTTCAGATTATCTGGCGCCGTCAGCAACACGAGGGCGATAATGCGCCGAAACATTAGTCATTAGACAAGCCAACATACATTTACAAACACCCATGCCTAACCTTCTTCGTTAGAAAAACATTCGACCAAAGTGATTCGTCATTGTTTTGTTATTTTATCCATTTGTAGCAGCTTTTTTAATTTTATTTCTGAAACATAGGTTTCACGTTTTTCTTTAATATTTTTTCTATGTATGCTTAGAAGTTGGAAGATTTATTAAACAAATAAACTCTTTCAAATGCACTTTGATTGATTTTCCCCGTTTTCAAAGTTCATAGTTTTTGCGGTTTTCCTATTTCAATATCAGAAAGTATCTTCGCTTCATTTTTAGAGGTTTGGAATTGATAGCGGTAATTACAGAGCTCTTGTGACGAATGTTACATTTCTAAAAAATTTTCATAATGAAGTTCTCAGGCTCTTTGTTTTATCAGAGTACTTATGTAGCTTAGAGACAAAGCAATAACAAAATCTGAAAGAAAAATCTTAAGAAAACGCTCATTTATCATTTTTCGTATTCTACTCATATTTTCTAAACTATGTCATTTTAGTAAAGACTATTATTTAAAAAACCGATTCAAACATTTTATGAATTTTACTTACGTAGTTTAAAAATATTTTTAAAATCTCAAATAATTTTTCTTAAGGTATACGTATAGGTTTCAAGTTTTTTTTTTTTTTTTAAATTTTCAATTTAAAAATTAGACCTTTGCACCTTGAAGAGTACATTATTTGTTAAACTGTTTCCAATATTATTTTTTTTTTAATTTCTTTAATTTTAATAATTAATTAACATTTAATCAACTAATTAAGCTAATTTCGAACGGTAATGACAAAAATTCTAATTCACCCACAGATACAATTTTGGTGTTCAATATTGCGAAATACCCTGCTCTATGTTTTGACCCTATTAACAGAATTTTACAGTGTGTATATTTTGTGATATCTTGCTTTAACTGAATCTATTAGAAAAATCCAAGTTTTTTTATACAGATTCTTATCTTTAAAATTCAATTAAAAAAATATTTATTTACAAATCACTTAGTATTTAGGGTCAAAACATTCAACAATGTATGCAGATTATAAAGCAAAAAACACATTTCAAAAAATATTATTTAAACTGGAGTTATTACTGTTTGAATGAAATGCAAAATAGAAAAAACTACAATCTGAGACTAACTTTTAAAACAGTATTTTTTTATATAAATTTTTTTTATTATTATGCTAATTATTATATATTTCCTTTTTAGTATGCTCCTCCATCATAGGGTTTCCTTCTTTTGTGTTGTTTTTATTTTGCTTTTGTTTTTAATGGCCTTACAAATCTTCCCCGATTTTTGCGAGTTTTGCGATTTGAAGCCTATACGTATACCTTAATTTGAATTGGGAATAAAATAACATACATGAAGTATATTCTACTTTTATTTTTGTTTGATGGTTTTGTTTAGATATTTTAAACAATACAGGTATTTTAAACAATATTTCGAAGTTTTTTTTCCTATTTGCTCATTTTATAGCATATTTTTTTATGCAGTTACTAAACGTCAAAGTAAGAAATTACTAAAAAATACAGCTAAGCCAACCTTTAAAAACACATGAATTTAATAATATCAAATATTTCTTTTTAATAATAGTTTATGCCCACAAACCATTAGATACACGTACATAAATGTTAGGACTTTTGAATAAAAATTATCAATGTAACTATTTGAGTAAAGCACTATCAGTGTATAACATAATGGAAGAGTTTATAATAAATTTATGAATTATAAAAAAAACTTCTATAAAAAGGTTCAACTCAATTATTCAAATTGTACATGAGTACATAAGCAGTTGTGCATAAATAGAATAAAGGATGTTTTGTGAAGATTACATTTGAAAGTTAATTTTTAAATAAAAAGTGAAAATCGTGTTTATGGACTAATTATCAAGTTTAAAAGATGGTTGCAAATAATAAATAATCATTTTAACTAGTAGACAACTTTCGGCATTTTTGCAATTTACATGACTAGTAATTTTATTTCCCTATTTTTCATAAAAATTTTACTTTAGTCTTTTACAATTTGAAAACTGTCGCAAAACAATTGCAATTATTACTTCCTTCAAGTATCATTTAAAGTCATTCTTTAACACGTGTATGCCGATATTCAGGGTTTTCTCTGTGTGGCGGCAGTTGTACTTACGTGGGGCGGCGCAGCATCAGATTACACTATTCAAACCGACTTTTGCCCGGTAATACCCACCAGGTGATTCTTATAGATATCTATGAGCTAAAAAAATCTGAAATCAGTTCTTGTCTATCACCCTCAGTTTTTAAGAAAATCGCAATTTTTCAACTTTGACCACAATTTTTATATATATATATATATATATATATATATATATATATATATATATATATATATATATATATATATATATATATATATATATATATATATATATATATATATATATATATATATATATATATATATATATATATATATATATATATATATATATATATAAAAAAAAAACTAAATAAGCTAGACGATTCCTGTTGGAAGCAATGAATTCCGTGGACTTTAACTAACATATTAATACATAATAGTTTGACAATATCAATTTGCGTATACCTGTAAATGTTAAGTAAAGCTGACAGGACAAGCTTTGGCCCTAATTTTAGGATACTCTTCGATTTTTCTTAAAAAGTTGAGGTTCTGACGCGAATTCTGACCATCGTACTCAATTTTATAAACATTTTTCTTTAAGAAACATTCATAGCGCAAAGGAAAAAAAAATTCAACTTCGTACAGTAATAAAATTTTAAAATTTTGCAAATTTTTTTTTATTATCTTTTAAGTACAGTCAATCCACACAGAGGAGAAACCCCAAGTGGAAATGAAGCCCAAAAGACGTAAACATTTTCTGCAGGCGTACCAGTGGTAGAAGTGGGAAAAATTAAGCGGGAATTCCCAAAAGTTGTTGCCCCCTTCCCTCTCTCCCAAAGATAAATTTTATAATTTCGTATCTTATATTAAAAATATTAACTAGTAAGGAAATAATTTATACTTCCTAACACTAACACTGAACAAGGGTCCAAAATTTGTTATTTTAATCAATATTCTACTACTTATCTTTTTACTTGCAAGCAAGAGATAAAGTGAAGTAATAATTCAACATTATATAACTGTTTATTTAGGTTTAGATAGTGCTTCTAAATGTGCGTACTTTCGTGAAATTAAATTAATGGAGAACTCTAAAATTTTTTTTTTTTTTTTTTTTTTTTTTTTTTTTTTTTTTTTTTAAAGCTTGTCTTTATGTGAAACAAGAAAACAAGAATTGAAATTTAACTTAAAAGAAAGTTTCTCCAAAGTTAAAAATTGACAAGTGTTACAGTATTTGTTAATAAAAATACTTATATCTTTATACAAAGTAGTATAATACATTTTTATAATAGTAGTATGTTATATGTACGAAAAATACTTTTTTTTTTCATTTGAAATTTTTAAAACATTTTTTCTCATTGTCACTACATTTAAAAGTTAATGTTGGTTTTATTTAGTAGTTTTTAAACGGATTGAGTGTTTTTAAATTGGGGGGTGGGGGTGGATTTCAGGGGTTTCAGAAGTGGGGGGACGCGTCACCCCGCATCTACCTACACATTTAGCACTGATCGTACCAAGGTCCCGCGAGAAAAACGAGACAGCGATGTAAACAATGTTATAAACGAATGTCTAACTTAAAAGGTAGGCAGTTAACATGTTTTAAAAAACTGCACAAAATTTTTTAAATAATTTTGTTAAGTTTATAATATTGTTATGTTTATTATATTTTTACAATTGAATGTCTTTTATAACCTTGAGATAAAATATAAAGCTATTTTGCTTTACATATTTTGTGAAATACAAGTGTGACCTACCGTGATGCAAGCCTCCTCACGAAACAAACTCGTGTGACCCATCGGTGATGCACGCAGGCGTTAACGTGTTAAATTATGTTCATACGTTACTCATTCTCTTTGATCTAAGACCTGTAAAGTACGCAAAAAAATAAAAATAAAAAAAATAAATAAATATGATTCTCTATATATTAAGCGCATTTTTTTTTTCTTTTCTTAAGGGACTGTTTACTAAGTAAATTCAACTCCAGCTTTAAAACTTTCAACACGAGCTGAATACCACTTACGTTTCCAAAAGCTTGAAAAGATAAAATTTATACTTAACATTTTTACATATTTTTTTTTACCTCAATTAAACAATAATTAATTTAAAAATGTAATCTAGTATATGGTCCCTAAATATATACATTTTTTAAATGTATGCTAAAATATTGAAAATCAAATGTCAAAAAAGAGATTTTTTTTTTTTTTGGATGAATTTTCGACCACGATCAATCCAATGAAAGCCACAAAATTATACTTTTCTATAACAAAAAATTAAAAAGTTTTATTAATTAATAAGTATTAAAAAACATTTTAATGTAAAAGTTGCATGCTATTTATCTTTGACATTTAACGCACTATGGTTTAAAACGAAAATTACTAACCACTCTTTGTAAAATAATGAAATTTATTGATTCTCCTTTTTTTTAATGCTTAATCTAAATATGGCCTAATATTATAGGGTTGACTTCAACTTTTGAATGTTTGGTTTAGTTTTAATATGCAGACGACCATGGCACAAAAAAAATGTATCAAATTATTAAAAAGTCCGCAAATTACAATGGTTCACTTTTTTGTTACATCAGTTAGAATACAAGATATAGTCAGCGTTCGTATTTTTTTATTTTTTTTGCATGCTGAAAAAGTATGAAAACAATATATATTTATACAGATAATTTATGATTAATTTTTTAGCTGTTCTCTGTTTTTAGAATAAAAAAATAGTTAATACGCTAATATACTACTTTGTATTAAATATATATATATATATCCCATAAAAAAATTCTTAATATAAATCCTTTATATGCACTGCCAATTTTTATATTCATTAACATAGAGCCGATTCTGTAGTCAGAGTGTGTATGGTGTTTGCGTTTATTTTTAAATATTAAAACATAGCTATCAGCAAAATATGGGGCAAACTATGTTTCCAAATTTATTTATTAAAAATGAATGTAAATTTATGCATTCTCGTGCAAGTATCTCTTATTTATTCTGATTAAAACAATTTTGGCAACAGAAAAGAGTTTCAACAATGATCGGTTAAAATTCTTCCACGCAACGTTGAATTAACTGGACCACACTCCATAATAAATTTATGCGCTCATGACTAATTATCTGTAATTTATTCTTATTAAAAGAAAATACCAACAGGAAAGAGTTTAAGAATGATCGGTTCAGTGGGATATCAGTGCGATTGGATGATGGCAAGTTAGTTTACTAGTATTTCGTAAAAGCGACCTTTTAGTGACGGTGACAGCCCCCAAAACTTGAGAGAATTCATTGTCATCGATATCGAATCTATCTGCCAAGTTCCTATCCGATCAGATAGCAGATTTTCTCGGCACACACACAAAGCCTTTGAAATAATACAACAAAAGTTAATAAGGAAACTTACATTTTTTGAAGGAAGTATATGATACTTATTTATATTAGTAGAAATAAAAAGTTTTAATTATAAAGTCTACTTATATAAATAGCCCAATATACATTATTTTAATATCGAACTCTTATTCCTTTGGGCTTCAGCAGTATTGATTGCCTTTTGTTATTCTATAAATAGTTCTTTTGATGGCTCACGCAATTCGATCTAAATAATTAAATACACATTAAATATTTTATCATGCTGTGGCAGACGATTCCTAATAAACCACTGTTTAAATGAATTGAAATGTAAAAATAACAGCAATTTAAAACAACGAATGCACTGTAATTTAACTTCTGCTTAGCATAAATAATCCATCTTTAGACTCAACTGAGAGAGGTGCCATTTGGAAACGCAGTCAACTTTTCTCAGCTTGCTAAACGCGATTTGCTCGTAAGAAAGTTAAAACGGGTCGGACAGAACGTATGTAGGAAAAGGTTTCGTTTTTATTCCGTTTCTAAAAGGAAGTCACTTTTACTTTCGAATTTGAATTGTAAGCAACATCCATTTTCTTTCTTTCACTTTCAGAGTTCTAAGGAATAAACGGGAGGAAAATAAAAACAAAACAGTGAATTAAATATCAACAAAAATGTTATTTACTTCCTTATTCCGATTTTCTCTTTTCTTATTTTCAAAACATACATTTTCCCCTTCCAATTTTAGCGTTGTATTTTTTTAGTTTCGGTTTTTAAATACCCATTATGCAATTGTTCTTGTTTGCGCTACAGTGAAAGTTGGGGAAACCTTTGTATAGTCAAGTTTATGACAAATTGAGGGGAAAAAAAGCAATTTTACTCTGAGAGATGAACAAATTTACATCTTTAAGACAAATAAGCTTATGTTTGGTTGAGTTCTGGGAGTATTTTGTGCCAATATTTTTTTTTAAATTGGCCAATTGCCTTTCTTAAAAATATATTCTGCTTTTCTTTCATACTAAGAAAAAGTGTGTCAACGGTTATAAATAAAAATTATTATATGATTGGAATTTAAGTTAATCAGAGTATCAAAAATATATAATGTAATTTATATGTTTTCAGTCAAGAAACTTTTATTAATTATAACATGACTTATTAGTAATTTTTTTTAATGTTTCCGAAATGCTCTGAAAGAAATTATAAGACAAGTTCATTACAGTTTTTGGCAAATTGAATAAACAATTTTAACTTTACTATTCTTTGTGATTATTTGTATAGTTTTCATGCTAAAAATTTAAATCTCCACCTTTTTAGAAGTTTTTCATAAACTCATATAAAAGTTGAGGATTATCGTATTAAGAGATATAATTTTTATATGCATATATTTGTTGTTATATAATTTGATTTCAATTTCTAATGTTACTACAAAATGGTAAACGACGAAAAATACTAGCTCTGAATTACACCCTTTACAAAAAATATCGCTCTTTCTTTTCTATTTTACGGTGCTTTCGTACTAAATTCATTAAAGAACGTCGCATTTTGCTTGAGTTTCTAATTAACTTAGTTTTAAATGAATATTTTATCAATGGAATATAATATCGAAAAAGCAGAATCACGAAACTTCAATTTCTTTATCATCTTCAATTTGACAACACGAAGACACATTTTTTTTTCTAAATGACGTGTTGATGCTTTGTAAAATCATTATGTCTTAAAATATATTTAATTCATTTTGCAGCAAAACGACAAGTAACTTATCATGCTGATGGACACACCGAATCAGAAGAAGACGAAAACAGCCAATCCCACCTACCAGCAACAAAGAAACCTCTGCCGCTTCGCGTCATTTACCCTGGAGACCTAAGCAGTTTCTACACAACTGAGTTATCCACTCATTCGAGAACTAATAATATTTCGAGTGAAGTTCCTATGCTTTCTCAGAGAGGCAGTAGAAGCAGACGCAGCAATTATATTCGCAGAAGAGAAGGAGTAAGTAAAAAAAGTACGAGAAACCCATTGACGAAGTTTTATACAAATAGAGACATTCACCCGATGGAGAGCCGGCTCCACTCTTCGTACCATAAGCCATCTGTGTCTATAATGAACGATGTTCCAGTCGAAATGTCATTTGATGGAGCTGGATTCCTTCGTCATGAAGACGAGGAATTTGACGAAGAGAAGAATACTCAGCACCCTAGAGGAAGAGATTCTCCCTCAAGATCTGTTAAAGCAACACAGAACAAAAATCGAGCTCTAGACGACTTCAGAAAAGCGTTCAACATCTCAAGAGAAAGAGAGCCGAGTCAGGTGAAATTTGACGATGAGACTTCGTACCAAAGCGAGACGCCACCTTTTCAAGCGAGTGAAGGAACTGCTCCTGATTATGGAACACAAGGAGCTGAGAATGGAACTCCCCTTGCCGTCGACTACATGGCTGCTTACCAGAATGCGTTTCAGAATCCGTACCAGAATGGAATGTTTGGCAACCCTCAATTCAACTACGCTCCACCTCAGGGGCGGATTTAGAGGTCAATCACGGGGGGTGCGATTATGACCGTGAGTGGTTACAGTCGTGGTAATAATTTTTCAACTTGGAAGAGAGGGGGAGGGAAGGGGTATCATCAATTAGTATGATACTACCAGGGTTCAATGGGAATAAAAATTAGAGGGCTTGACCATCCTCTTTTGCGTCCCATATAACAAATTACCCCGAAAATGTAATAAAAAATTACATTATAAATATTTAGTATTTTTTATTAGAAAAAGAATATTTAAGAGTTCAAAAAAATATCTCATGCAGATCAGGTGAAGTGTAAAAAGTTCAACAACCCTGAAAATTCAACTTTTTTTATGCAAGTTAATTAACCAATATATTCAACATCATAAATAATTTAATGCAGAAAAGAGGCGGCAGATCTTTTAACGACTTTAGACAATACTGCAGGTACATTAAACTCTATATTCATAAAGTTTTAATAATTTCCAAAGTTAAACAATGCTTTTCAACTGTGTTTGACATCACATTAGTAAATTAAAATATAAGTTACATAAACTTGAGACTATACACTATAATATTGATCCTTGCATTCAAATTTGATACGGCATTATTTACTGTTTCCATATTTTCCTTTATTTAAATGAAATCGAGGGTTTGGCGATATTTTTATGTGGGAAGAGAGAGGGGGAAAAAAAAAAAAACTGGGAAAAAACGCCGAAACGCGAAAATTGGTGATGATATTCAATAGACATTACATTGTCATTCCTTGTACAAAAAACAGAAAAATATCAATCGTTGATGGGCGATGCTCAAGGTTGAAAAGCGAGTGTTAAAGGCACTCGTTTTTCAGCTTTTTCCGCTTTTATCAGATTTCTATGGGAATTTCGGTTGGGACGATTGCGCAACCTTAATCGTAGGTCCCATGGCTACCACTAACCCGCACACCAAATTTGACTATCGTACGTCAATTCGTTTAGGAGTTATGCTGACCACGTACAGATAGACATTTTATCTAGACCACTTTTTTGAAATCGGGATGTTTTAAAACCAGGGGAAAAAGGAAAAAAAAAATCGATTTTTTTTTTTTTACTAAATGCTATACACTTTCATTGCCCTATGTAAACATATGGGTAACTGAAAGTAAAAACGTGTTTGGCTATGATTCTCAATATTTTGAAAAGAAGTACAAAACAACATGGAACTCACTTTAAACTGTTAAGGATAAATTACATTTTTATAATTTAAGAAAATAATTTCGTTTGACAATGTTAAAGGGTTTTAAGGATTTTGCATATGAAAGGGTGTAGATATAATGCTTATTTCAGTAAAATCAGTTTATTTTTATAAGAATGAAATATTTTATTACAATCTATTCAAATATTACTTTGATAATTGCACACAATATCGAATATCAGTGTGCACGATAAGTCCCTTCTTCGGATCATTCGGACAAAAATGAAATATTTAAACATTTTTCGGAAAAAACAAAGATCTAAACAAATATTGTTGATGAAATATTACATTTTGTGAAATAAGTAAAATTTAAAAAAAAAAAAAAAATCTTACCAATGTTAGGTCACCTTAACCTTAACTCTACATATTGATGCACTACTAAGACTGCTCTAACTAAATTAACATATATTCGAACTTTATAGTAAAAAAAGAGTGAGTGCGTTGACCTCAATGGGCGTGTGTGTACAGTTTTTTAGTAAAAAAAAAAATTATCTTTGAAAATAAGATAGTTTTTACTATGGCGCTCTCAAATTTTTTATTTATTTATTATGTAAACTTTCTTTTCTTTTAATTGGTTAAATACGCATCAACAATATTATCAAATTCTATAAAGATTTTCTGTATTAATCCAGTATAAATTTCTTTTAAAACTTTAATATAATTCTGATTTGGTTAGGGGGTTACTAATATCAAAGGGTACGTATGCTTTATTTCTGACATCCGCGAAAGTTTTTAAGGTGCAGGCGGGCCATAATTAAACTGGTGTTGTTTAGATCAGTCCGGAGTCTGTAGAAATTAATAAATCTTTTTGAAATTTTGTATTAGTACTGCTGGGAAAATCTGGTAATGCTGTTTAAACATTATCATAAAATTTTTGAAATGAAAACTTTAAGATATAACTGTTTGGATTTTTGCTAATTACGTTTCAAGAACAACAATATATTTAAAACTTCATTGGATTGATTTCATTTTGATTTATTATTTCATTTATAAGGAATAACATGTAAAACTAACAGCCATATAAGCCCTTTTCATCTTAAAGCTTTATATTTTCCTTTAGTTGCAAAAATTCTCTAAATAGATAGATTTTAATTATATCCAACCTGTACTTTAATATAAATTTTAAGATTGCTTTAACATAACACTATATTTTCTTTTATAAATATGATTTAAGGGAACTTAAATTAGGAAAATGTACTCAAAGACCATCTTAAACCGTCAACACACAAATCCTCATATTTAAAAAAAAAAAAATTTAAAAAAAAAGAGCAGATTTCTTAAACAAACAGCTTTATATCATCTGAAAATTAGTTTAAATTTCTGCATTATATTCAAATAAAATTCCAAACTAAATTAGTTACAGCAGGTAAAATTGTAATAATAATAATAATGTTCATATAACCATAGAACCTGCTTTTTCCTCACAAGTAGCATCTCAAATCGGTTACATATTGTGTCTCATATTAGACATTATCAGTCATATTACCATCAAGTTTGAGTCACACTTACAAAAGCACATTTGAAATTAGAATTAGAAAGAAAAGAAAGAAACAAAAAAAAAATACATTTAAAAAGATTTTAACATTAACTGATTTAAATTATTTGTAAGTCATCGGTATTGTTCCCAATATTTCAGTCATTCATATTTAAATAATAAATTCATACAAAACAATTTTGACTTTTATTTAACAGAACAAATGAAAACTGCCAAAAGCTGCGAATGAGCAATATTTACAAATTTGCAATCTAAGCTGACTAGTTTTACAATTATGTTAAATTACTTGATATTCTTCTAGTAGCAATAAATGTCGTTGTATGGGATATTTCCAGGCACAAGTGCTACATGATACTGCACCGGGACAACGTTAGATTCTGATTAGTTTATTTATCAAGCAGGGAACATCTACCAGATGGTCTTTCAAGGGAAAAATGGACTTCATATACATCTTAAATAAGAGAAACCTCGGAAAACTATCAGGAAGTAGCTCACCAATCGATTACTAGTCAAAATTTTTAAAGTCTTTACTCAATTTGAAAACAGACTACAGAGCGCTAAATATTGCTCGACCCGGTGACTTTTCGTATGGTAGGGGAGTATACCTCTTTTGTGAGTGAGATTGGAGCATAGCAACATTTAAAAACGTGCTAGGCTATGATCCTCAATATTTTGAAAAGAAGTTGAAAACTATATGGAACTCACTTTAAACTTTTAAGGATAAATTACATTTTTATAATTTAAAAAAGTAATTTTGTTTGACTTTATCACAGGGCTTTAATGATTTTGCATATGAAAGGGTGCAGATACAATGGGTTAATCCAATAAAATCAGTTCATTTTTATAAGAATTAAATATTTTATTACAATCTATTCATATACTGATGGTATTGAATTGAGAGTTACGTTGATAATTACATAAAATATCAAATATGAGTGTGTAGGATAAATCGCTACTTCTGATCATTCGGTCAAAAATGAAATATTCAAACATATTTAGAAAAAGAAAATGTCTAAACTAAAACAAATTGTTAATGTTATATTACATTTTGTAAAATAAATAGTAATATTACAAAAATCTTATCATGGTTATATATTACTGTTAATTATCTTGCACTGCCATACCAATTGAAGAAACAAACAATCTAGACATAGCATGCACCCTCCAACTCAAGAAAGAATGACCATTCCATTTACTTCCACCCCAGAGTAGAGGCGTAGAGGCATGTTAGTAATTTTGCAACTCGCATGTGATATGGGATATGGGGCAATGTCACGTGCAAGGGAGGGGAGGGACTAGTATGACCCCTCAAATTTTATTACTTTGTTTGTGTCCTTCAAATTCAAGGTCACACAAAGGGGTCATTTTGTTCCCTTCCCTGGGCTGTTTTAAGATCTTTAGGAAAGAATGAAGAGAAACTTCTTGGTCCTAATTTAGCCATAGTATCTTGATCGGAACTTAAGTTCTTGCAATATTTTGTAGAATTGCAATAATGCTATAGTGCCGATTTGATCAAAGCTTTTTCTTAATTATGAATTAGGCATTTTATTTTCCAATTACAATTAAAGGATTTTTTGTAAAGCTATTTTAGTGCATGATTTTTTGTACATCGAATGAAGTTTAGGGGGTGCGATGGCACCCCGATATTAAACCTTTATAATTAATTGGCCTCTGATCAAGGAGAAAATCGTGGTGAAATTGAGATATTTTTAAATGGTCCTTCAAAATTCATTTTTTAATTTGAGAATCACACAAGGGGTGAAGATTCTTTGAGCTGTACATTGCAGGTCAACACAATCCCGATCTACTCGTCCTTTTTCAAGCCCATTCCTTCTACGGGTAACGAAATAAGGAGTTAGGTTAAGTGGCTTAAAAATCTGTATTAATGAGGCAAGAAGAATGTCATAAAAAGCTTAATTTTGTTTGCTGATTTCCATCGATATTAATATTAAGTAAAAAATAGATGTTACAATAATTAATGAAATTTAAGTTTTTTTTTTTTTTTTTTTTTTTTTTTTTTTTTTTTTTTACTTTGAACTCGGTGAAACTGCCATTTAAAAATAATTTAAACGAGATACTTCATGGGGGGTGCGGTCGCACCCCCCGCACCCCCCCTAAATCCGCGCCTGCTCCACCTCAACCAACTCAGTCTCCACAGACTCAGTCATTCGATCCCTACTCTTTCAACTTTCCAAACATGTTCGGTGGACAGTCCAATTTGAATCAAATGTTGCCACAATCGATACAGCAGGATGCTTTTATGCAGAACCATCGAATTCCTCAGATGCCCAATCCCAGTGCAATCTCTCCACAATCAATGTATTCACAAGTTCCACAGCAACAAGTTTTTCCCCCAAATCCTATGTACACACAACCATCTCCGAGCTCTCAGCAAAATCACAAAACACAAAGACGTAAAAGATCAATCCCAGCACTGCGAAACGTTGAAAGAGACACCATCTCATCAGAATCACATCTTACGCAAGATCACTACAGGTACACTAGACAGGAAGATCAACAGGACTCAAGTTCTGCTTTTATTCCTTTTGCAGGAAATTTTAACGGTGGATCCCTTCAGCTCAACATTCCATTCTATGGTCAGAACCCAATTATGCCACCAAATTATCCTCCTAGACTACAAATGCATTCGCCATATTCCGTGCCGGGCAGATCTGAAGCTCGGCACTTTGGTGGTTCTGAAGAACGTTTTTACCATCCCTCTGAGGCAAGGAGGTACTCTTACGGCGTTTTGGGCAGTGGCAACTTTGAGGTTATTAGAGGGGGTTTGTTTCCTGGTGAGAGACAGCAAAGTTACAGAGGGAGTGGGTATCAAGATGGCAGGAATTCTTATGGAGGAGACGATTGGAATGGAAATAACTATGGCACCACTGAGATAATTATTGATGGACCAATTCAAGGTTTCCAAGGGTTTGACAATTTTCAATTGATAAATGCTTTGTCGAAACATTCGGAGATTGCTGTCAGACCAGATCGACGAAACAGTGAAGAAGACTCGTAGTTAGCATGTATGGTTCTAATTTACCTCAAAGTAATTTTCAACACAATATCGTTGACTTGAGAATTTGAAGAACAAAACGTACATAAACGTTTCTTCAGTCTGCCGAGATACGAGGGAAAATAAAGGAATTTTGGCTTACTAGATTTATTTTCTGAGAAGACGAAGATCTATTGAAAAAAATGCTAAATATATAGAAAGTATCTTGGGTGAAATGACAAGTTTATTTGTGACAAAGTATTAAAGGTCTAAATTATTTTATTTAATGGAACTGGATCACGTTTTTTTTTAATGTGGTATATCATCAGTAGTCAAAGTAGCCATAAGTAGTCCATTTGAACTGACTTCAAGTGTCGAAGTAGAAATAAAATGTTTTTCTTCTACTTTATAGAAGCTTTTTATTTCTTTTTATTATGTAACTAATTGCGAGACTTGATTTTCAACATGATCGGGAATTTCAATAACAAAATTAATGTATTTATTGTATTCAAAATATGAATGACTTTTGATTAATTTCATATTTATTTGTTCAAAAGTACAGGGTGGTCAGAAAATAACTTTGCCGATATAAGAACCTCTAGCTTCCGTTCCTCCGATCGGGATGAGATTTCAGATATAGTTATTCAGAGGTATGAGCTAGGGATTCTTTGCAACAAAATGGCGCTCACGGTTACAGTAACAGAAAATCAAAATTTTCGAATGGCAATACCTACCTTTTTCTATCGTAAAATGCTCAGCGCATACGAAAACCCTGGAGAGCATTGGAACGGTACGTGTATCACAAAAAACGGACACGTTATTCCCGCACAAAAACCAGCTCTGAGAACGGCCAACAGAAACATGAGTGGGGCCCACGGAGGCCGTTCGCCAGATATTTTGCGCAGAAAGCCGATAAAATTTGCATGTGATGGCACAAATGTGAACTTTGGCTTCTGTCATATGCAAATTTGCATTGTAGGTCCCAATCAGGTTTATCTTGGCCGTTCGCAAAGCTGGTTTCTGTGAGTGTATAACGCGTCCGCTTTCTGTGATATACGTACCGTTCCAAAGCTCTTTAGAGTTTTCGCATGCTCTGAGCATTTTAAGACATTAAAAAGTAGATGTTGCTATTCAAAAATTTCGAGTTTCTGTAACTATAACAGTAACCGTGAGCACCATTTTGAATTGTTGCCATTGTGAATCTCTTTGCGCCATTCACAGAATTCCAAGCCTCATACCTCTGAATAACGATATCTGAAATCTCATCTCGATCGGTTGAACGGACCGGAAGCTAGAGGTCCATATATCGGCAAAGTTATTTTATGACCACTCTGTAGAGTACAATGTGTATATAACTTGATGTTGTTTAATATATCATGTTATTGTTTAACAAAATTGTATATTTGTGCTAGGTTCTTGATAATTAAACGTAAATGTTAATGAATTTTATAATTTTCATCATAAATATATTTTTAAAAATATTATAAGATTGCTGTGCTCTTTTTCATTAATTTTAGTAATAATTAAACTTGCTCATAAAATAAAATATCAACTCAAATTATACATGAAATTATATTTCGGAGTTTTTGCTGAAGAATATCCTCTTATTCAAGAACTTAGTTAAATGGAAGTAAAGTGAAGTACTTATCAAATTTGCACTGTAGGTAAAATCAAAGGGTAATGAAAAAAATGAGTAACTGTTCATATAACGAATTGCACGTGAATATAAATAAAATAATGTTATATTAATCGTATAAAATACAAATCACTTTGATTTAAAATACAACAATGAGAAATAGTTTGGAGACATTGAATTGCAATGTTCTATTTTGTTTGACTATCTGAGTTTTTCATAGATGCAAAAAAATAAATTCGGGGATTGATCATAAACTGTAGATTTTAAATCTATACCAAGATTTGAATAATATTTTTAAATTTAGGAAATATAGTAATTAATACTCTTGTTAAGTTACCCAAACAACACTGTAAAATTAATTTGGATTTTAATTAATAGGGGATAAAAAGATTTTTTTTCAAATTTTAATTGACCAATAGGATCACTTGTGAAGACCACCAGATCACAGGATCACTTTATGTTTATTTTTATAAAGTTTTCATTAAAACTTGTTCATTCACAGTCTTTGCTAAATTCATTTTTTTTTGTCCATGATAAATTCTTGCTGAAATATTTTTATTTTAATCTGGAAGGAGATTGAAAGTTCTTATTTATATCAGCTGTGTTTATAAAACATAAAAATAGATAACTACAGAATCAGATCTTTCCAAAAATTTAACTTAGATAACACGAGTTTTCTCAAAACGCAGCAAACGACCAATTTGATATTCAATTTAATAAAATGGCTGAACTGGCATAAAAAAGGACTTAAGACAAAATATAAATGTTAGTGCTCGTTTAAGCTCATTTAAATGCATTGCATGCGAAAAGTATAGTTTAAACACATCTATGACTGTCTCAATGAATGAGTTCCGAAACTAATTAACATTAAATAAAAGGAGTTTTCTTTAATTCTTTTATTTTATAGGATTATCCTTTCTTGTGTCTATTAGGACTATAAAAACTATGAATTATAAATTACTCCCGGTGCTTTCGTGCGTGATTTTCAGCATCATTTCTGGATTTCCAACAAACATATTTTGGATGTGGACTACATATGTTCTGCGTTTATGTTGGAGCTGGGCAAAAAATTTTGTTTCATACGGACTTTTTCACCCCTTTCATCTGGCACCTTTTCGTAATTTGATCGCTATCAAATAAACTACAAAAATGATGTACTTTTATAACTTAATATTATTCCGAAGGTAAAACTTTTCACTCAGATGGTTTCCGGAAAATTAATTTAAAGGAATCGATAACTCACACAGATTTCAAACCAGTTATATCTTCTTATAAAGTGACCAGGGTCGTATTTCTAAATAGGCTAGAGCATAGATCGGCAAATTTTCAGGGGGGGGGGGGGGCAGTTTGCAATTTATTAAAAAGTTAAAATGAAGTATTTTGGACCTTAATAGTATTTTCCGTACTGACTCCGCTGCCAGTAGTGTAGTGTCAGTCTAGTCTGTCTTGAGTCTGACGCTGTCATTCATGTCTATTGGTGTGCACGTTGATGATTCGTTGATGATTGTGTTGAGCGAGGCGTGTTCGTGTTGTTTGTTACGATTTTGCTTCTAAGTTTAGATTATTCCAATACATAACATACAGTTTTTAACAAGTAGGCTACTCCCTACTAGCTACTATGAGTGATGGTAGGAAATGAACAAAATTGAAACTTCAAGAACAAGAAAGTGTTCTGAAATAAACAAAAGAACTAGATTTGTAGTTTGCCAGTGGAAAAAAAAAGAGAAAGATAAAGAAGATAAAGGGGAACATTAAAGTGCTCGTGCTGTTTGTGATGGTTCTGTTGGGGACGACAATGCTTTCTCTGGAACGAGTTGTTCCAAAACAGCCATGTTGTTATCAGAACCTACAGAAATACAAGTAAGTTCTCACATTGAGATTGTACTTGATAGATTTGATGTTAAAAATCAATCTTTAACAGAAAATAAAGAGCCAACATTGGCAAACTTTTAAAATAAGGATCCAACTTTGTGGATCTTAAATTATACTACTAGAGATGTAATAATAAAAAAATGGCTTGGACCAAAACATAGGATTAGGTTTCATTAACAGCTTAAGAGCGTACAAAGATCAAAAGAGATATTTCACTAAATCTATTTGTGAACGGAGATAAAAAAAAAAAAAATAGAGAAGTGCATAAAAGGAAATAGATGATTTTCTCTAAAAAAAAAGTAAGGGATCAGTTTTTTGTGTAAATAGACTTGTTTAGTGTTTAACAGTACAGAACGATCCCAATTTGACGACGAAGATGGTTTCTATGACTGGAAAAATGGAGACAGTCGTGAACACACCATGAAAATTCCCCATTACACAAATCTGCTATTATTACTTTAAAAGCAAGAGGAATTTCTCTTAACCGTGTTGACAGTATGCTAACTTTACAACTAGACAAAGAAACATACTATTGGAGAGACGTTTTAACTAGAGTTGTAGCGGTTGTCAAGGCCCTGATATCAAGAGGCCTCGCTTTAAGAGGTGACAACGAGATATTTGGTTTTAACAGGAATGGACATTTTCTTATTGCTTTAGAGCTGATATCCGAATTTGATTCATTCTTAGCAACACACATTGAAAAATACGGTAATTGTGGTAGTGGCAGTACAAATTTATCCCAACTTGGACATTGCTGTAAGTATAAGTTTTGGAATCAGCACTTAGGCTCAGTTGACCTCCCGCATTCACTATGACTATGACTATGACTAAGGATAAGTATGTGTATACCTGCTACAAATTGCGCGAGAGAATGCAGTTTTTCTTGCCATAGAAGAGTTAAGAACTTTCTGCGATTTGCGAACTAATATTTCTGAAATACAGTTAAACTCACTTTCATTACTTTGTATGGAGGCAAATATAACAAAAACACTTTCATATGAGGACATTATTAACGAGTTTGCCATTAAGAAATCTCGTAAGAAAGCCATGTAAATTTGAACATGGAAGATTACGTGGGGAGAGTTGTTTAAGAGAAGTTTGTATATTTTTCAACAAATTAATCAGTGATTAACTACATTTTGTGTAATTTCATTTCACCGTGTAAGACAACTTAATTCAAATTGAAAGCAGTTCTTCTTAATTACACAAAAGATAGTCATTAGCATAAAAATATGTTTAAAATAGTGATCACTGATCTCCAAGAACAAATTAATTAATTAAGTTCGAAACCCATTTCATTTTTTAACGAATCTTAAAGTAAGTAAGTAAAAAAAAGTAAGTAAAAAAAAAGAAAAAAAAAAGTTGGTAATTAATTTGATAATATAATTTATTATGTAAATCATTAAAATTGTAGTTTTTTTTAAACTAAATGAGTTTTATGTTTAAAAAGATGAAAACACCAGTGAACTCTATCCTTTAATTTTATAAAAAAAAAAATGTATTAAGCAAATATGAACAGCAAATTGACTTTAGCCTATAAGCTGCATATTCTTAAACCCGGCCTTGAAAGTGACTTGTCAGAAACGGAATTACCCACTCCCAGTATCACCTTCTTCCTTTATTGTTTATTAAAGTTCTATGGCATTTAAGACTTCAAAATATATTTTTTTCCTTCTACATATTTTAAAGATCACTAAAGAGAACATTTAGATGAAAAATAATTTTATGTATTTTGTTTTGATTTTTTTCTGAGTTTTTATAATCTAGTCAAATCAAGCATAATTGTTGTATTTGGAAAAATTAAAACGAAAAAAAAAAAAAAAAAGGTAAGTTATTTAATTTCAAATAAAAATTCTACTTTAAAATACAATTTTTTGCTAATTTATGTCACTTAATTTATTTCTAACTGTAGTAAAGATAAAATTTCGTTCGAACTGAAAAATACCTTGCTTTTTATTTATTAATGCACTGAACTATAAATACAATTGGGTTGAATTATTATACTTTTGCAAAAAATATTTGTCATATTTGTTGGTGCTTATAGTACGAAGGTCTTATCTAGACATTTATTAAGGATTACGGGGGACTTGACATTTCTTTTACCCATCTGCACAGAAATGGGAGAAGTTGATATGAAAAACCAACCAGTTAATTCAGATTGTTTTTAAAAAGAAGTTCGGAATTGTGTGATCTGTACCAGATGATCTGGTATACCCCCCTCTACTTGGATATCTGAATACGGCTCTTTCTTCTAGGCTGAAGAATGTAATTTTTAATTTTATTAAAAATCATGGGATTATATATCTATAGGAAAATTGAAAATTTTTGTTTTCACAAATTACTTAACAGTAGAAATATGCAATGAAATTTCTCCATAAAATTTCTTTTTAATGTTATAAATATATTGATTTCTTATTAGTCAATCAAGATAATTAATAATTTCTAGAATTTTCATTATTTTTTATTGGAGGAAAATATTATTTTTGAAATAGAATTTGCTCAAGCAGCTAATTTCGAACTTTTCAGTTATATCGTGGCGCCATCTATTGATATTGTTGAAATACATTGAGAATTAGTGAATATTATTTTTTTTTAAACTATTATTTAAAAGGTTGTTTTCGTAATACTTAGAAAAAAAAAAAAAAATAGATTGATAAAATACTATAAAGATCGAAACATTATGGGAAAAAAAAAAAAAAAAAGCATTTTATTTTTGAAATAGCTTCTAGTTCTTAATTTCAAAAATTTGAAATACTTTAGACCGGGGTAACTTATTTGGGACACTTTTCTAGGTTTTTTATGACTTCTGTAGGGATATATTAAGTTAGATTACTGAGACTATTATGTTTATGAAGTTAAGCATCTTTTTTTAAAACATAGACATGATTTTGCTTTACGAGAATGATAATTTCAAAAAATTCTTCATCTTTGTCTCAATCTTACGCATGAATTAGGGTAACTTTAGGACAGTACTGATTTGCTTAGAAATACATGGAGAAAATAAATCTGCCCTAATGTAAAGAGAAAGAACCATTTATCGAGAGATTTTATCGCAAAAAATTTTATAATTTTTTTTATAATAAGTTAGAATTATTAATAGTTTGAAAATATTACTATTTAAAGATTCACGAATGGTTAAGAAAGATAGACAAATTTTGATAAGAAGGCAGAAAGCATTTTAACATAAATTAATTGTTCAAGTGAATTTAAAATTTGTTCATAAATGTTATCAGTTCATGAACTTTGTATCTTATTTGTTGGACAACTTGAGAAGACTGGCTAATTTTTTGGACGATTTCACATCCTTAGAATAAAATTTTTTCATTGAGTAGGTACACTTGGGTATTCCCTGTTAACTAATTTAAGTTTTGCAAATTTATAACGTTAAGATAATTCAATTAAGTTGAATTCAGTTAAATTGAATTAAATAACAGAATTAAAGGTACAAAAAGCAATTAAAATAGATGTCAAATAATATAAATAAACGTACCTGACAGTAGTGAAATGCTAAAAGTTTTTCGAAGGCGAATGAAACTCCAAGCAACGAAAAAAATATCATGAACTGCAGTCAGACTTAATTAAAGCTAAAATCAAATATTTGCCATTCAGTATCATTATATACCATAATATGCAGTGATGGTGAGAGAGCGTCAATTCCATCGATATAGATAAACAACTGGATAGACTGCTCCGATGGCAACGCAGGGCGAAAAACGCGCCGGCAGAAATATTTTTTTTCCTGCCACTGGTGGGAAGATTTCTTGAATCATGGTTAACTACTGTGTTGCATATAATTGCAACAACAGCGCAAATCGAAAAAATATCAACAAGAGTTTTCACGGGTAAATAAAAAATAGTTATTCAAATGTATTTTTTTATTATTATTTATTATTGAAAAATATCTAAAATGACCCTTTTAACATTGATCGCTCGTGGTTAATGGTTGATCTCTTATGTGGCGATTCATATCATAAATAATCTATTTTAAATTCAGAACAAATAGTATTATGATCTAGAATAAAACACTTGATTTATATTTATTTAATCCTTGTTTTTATGCGTTTTCAAGGGCATTTGGCAAAGAAATGGAAAATGAAAGCGAAACTAACACTCTCACATTGACAGATTTAGGGTGTAATTTTGAAATAGGAAACAATTTCAAAACTTCTTTTAAACTTCCTGCTTCTGAGTTAGAAGTCTTTGCATTTTTTTTTTATCTCTGTCACATGTTGAAATTAGCCAGAAATACTTTAGCCGAAATGGGTTTTATAATGTCCAATATAGGCGTTGTAAAATTGGATTATATTACAAAACTAAAGGATTTGCAAAGAAAGGAACAACTTAAATTTGATAATTCTCTTTCTGGGGTTCACATAATGTACAAAATTAAGATACGATTAGCTGCACAAATCTTAACCTTTAACTGCTGTAAGCTGTCTGACAGACCTCGAGTCATTTTTTGTGGAATGCTTCCACTCCCTAATATATCACATCTTTGACTTTTATATAAATTTTTCTGATACCATGTTTCTTAAACTTTAAACTGATGTACACCAATTTGTTTGGCGCAATATGGACTATGTGTTGCTCTTGCGCCAAAAACTTCAAACCACCCAACCACAGCAGTTAAAGGTTAAGTGGTAGTGTAGCTGATGCAATCGAGGATTTGTCGAAAAGCGATCCCAATTTTAATGGGTGCAAAGCCACTGTTCATTTCATAAGGGTCTCTTTCACAAACTATTTGATTGTTTAAACAGTTGCAACCCGTTTAGCTCAGGTTTTAAACAACCTTTAAGGCTTGCAAATAAGTCAAGCTGGGAAACTTTTTTAAATGAAACCTTGAGCTATATTTCTTCATTAAAAATAGCGATCACTTCTGTCTTCAAACATCCCCGTAAAACCTTTGCCCACTTGGTTTTTTAATATACATAAACAGCATTCAAAAGCTGGCCATGCATTTGATGATAGAAATTGAGAACCCTAGTAAATATTTCCTAACGTACAAGATATCTCAGGATCATGTGGAATTACTATTTTCATGTATAAGATCAAGAGGAGGATGCAATAACAACCCTAACTTAAACCAATTTAAATATGCCCTTAGAAAACTTCTGTTTAGAAACACTGTGCCCCCAAGTTCCACTGCAAATTGTTTGAACTTAAATTACAGTTCACAATGTTCAATATTTGAATTTCGTTCCAGTAAGCGTACTTTAATTGATGGTACTGAAGACAGTAGCGAATTAGGTACTAACATTCAAGAGTTATCACTTTTAATAGAATCCAACACTTTGTCATATGTTGCTGACCAATATTCTTTATTATATTTCAGGTTATGTAGTGAAACAGCTTAGCACAAACCTAATCTGCAAAGAATGTATAAGTTTGTTAACAACAAAAGCAAAATTAAAAATTGGTCATTGCAATAGCCATACTTATGGTGTGCAATACCATCAAAATGCCAAATCGTTTACATGCAATGTAACTAAAGGTGGATTAAAATTTGTTTCTGATGGAGTCTGATGGAGTATTGTTTGTTGTGCAACAAACAGAAAAATTATTTCGTCATTATGTGTCAAATTAAAAAAAAAACAAAAAAAAAAAAAAAAAAAAACATTTAGATTACATTGTTCATTCTGTTTTAAGTATTTGTCACAGGGTAACATTGTCAAAAAATTAAATACTTTGGGTTTTATACATTCAACTGAAGGTGAATTTATTGTGGAAAGTCTCCACCAAACGCAATTAATAAAACTAATTTGCCAGAACTTATGACAACATTAGATTTTTTCGAATGCCAAGAGAGTAACACTTGATCATCAAAGAAACAAAACTACCATCATTCATAAATTGAATAAGTTGGTCCTTTTTAACAATGTTTAGATCTGGATTAACTACAAAACATTTTTTTTTTCTTGGGAAAAACTCCCCGACTACTTTTTAAATTTTTTCTCCATTTAAATTTTTTTTATTAAACTATGTAATTTATTTGATTTTTGACTTGAAATCCTCAAAAACAATTTTCCGTAATATTATTATGAACAATGCCTGAACTTATTTAGTTTTGGTAAAGTTTTCTACATTTTTCTCATTTCAGAATTATAGGACCAAATAAATATATGTGTTTGACTTGCAATAAACAAGTTTGAAAACTTATATATTTAAAATTATAAGTTATATAATAATATTGAGTATAAAAAATTAGTATAATAGTTTGCCTTTGAAACTTAAATTGTTCTTTGAATTGGTGTATTGAATGTATGAATTTGTATTTTGCAATCTTATTATTACATATTTTCGACTGGTTTACTGTAGTTCTTCAATTATTTTTAATTTCTACTTCTAAAATAAATCTAGTTTAAAAGTCTACTTTCATTTGTTTACTGTATTCTCATAACTTGTACATAATAATTTATTTTTAAAACATTTAATTCATGTAATTTAAAATTTAAAGAATTAAATTCGGATCAATAAAGATGAAACACGTTTACAGATATCGACAGTAACTAATCTCAAATGTTTATTCTAAATATACAAATTCTATACTTAGAATTATTTTGATCAGTTATATTTATTGGTTAAACTATTTTCTTCAAATATATTTTCTTCTTAATTTATTTTTTTGCTGGCCAAATATCAAAAGTAACGCGAATACCCCATAAAGATCGAAGAAAATCCACATCTGCAATACAAATTCCTCCATCCAAGCATCTCGCTTCCGCGGGAGAAAAGGCTCGTTCTCCACCGTTAAACAGTCTATCCAGTTGTTTATCTATATCGATGGTCAATTCATATTAGCATGGTGCTGGCGGGGAATTTAAAAGTCCAAAACCTGACGATGTCCAAAAGGTACTCCTTCAGTTCTGATGTTTCCCAAACTACGGTCTTTTAAAATTTTGTAAAAACTATCAATACATTTTATTTTATTGTTTGAATTTATTTAAACTGACGTACCTAAAAATCAATAAAAAATAGAGGAGGGACCAACCTTGTAAGAATATTACATAATTATTTCAACAGCATAACATTGTTATAGAAATATAATGATTTATTAATGTCCTATTATTTATTGTTAGTAACCTGTTGAGAAATAAGTAATCAATCACAAGCGCATGTCTTTGACTTAGAAATACCTTTAATCGCTAAGAGGGTTTTTCTATGTTTCAAACAACAACACTAAACGAAGCCAAAGATTGACTGCTCTTGCCCTCCATTAAAACAATATAAATTAAATGGCTTAAACATTTATCCTTCTCCAAAGAAGGTATTTAAATAGTAAGTCATAAAAAACATCAATATTAAAAACCACATTGAATGAATACGTACTTTTTTAATGGTAAGTTTTGAAAGATAGACTTTAAAAGTTTTCTTATTTGTAAATTTTATATTTAACATATCTCCTTTATTATTCAAAATATTTCTCAATGAGCATTGGAAAGAGACGTGGAAAATTTTAGAAATTAGTTCATCTTTTACAATACATTTCAAAACGTTGAATTTGATAAAAGTGCTCCATCTCCATGCATCATATTTTTTTACTCATACGTTTATAAGAAATAAACTCATATATCCTATGTTAAACATGTATGAAAAATCATATTGGAACTTTTCAATGTTAAAATAAATTTTACAAAATTTTGTAATGAATCCAGAGTATTCAGATACTGTACTAACAAAAGTTCATTTCAAATGGAGAATTGTTGCAATGGATATTTGTTGGCAAAAGTTAATTTCAAATGGAAATTTTACAAACAGAGATTAAGTCAGGGAAAAGTTTGCAATAAAAGATCCATAAAGGAATGTCCTTTCATTTCTTTTATATATTCATAATAAATATAAAAATAAGTTTTAAAATTCAAACGAATATTATATATTTTATGATGTCTACTTGAGAATGTAGTTTTCATTGATATAAATAGATTTTTATAGTTATATATATTTTCTTACAAACATTTAAACTTTATCTTAAAGCTTTTATCAAGATGTTTATTTGTACATTAATTACGAAAACTATTCTAATTATTAAAATTAGTGTCAAGCACTGAATAATAATTGAATTTGTCCATCATTATTCGAGCTATTTTGTCCGTCCTATGAGAATGTATCATTCATTGGAATTTAAATCGCAATCAACTTTTTATCGCAAAAGTTCTTCGACACAACAAGTAATTTGAATTTTTTTATGCGTTTTTGAAATGAAATATCGTCCCAAATTAGCAGTAGATAGAATTAACTTAAATCTCTCTTTATTTTAAGTAATATGAATTCTTCTCTAAGTTAGTTTTAACAAAGAAGTGAAAGTAACCACTAGAAATATTTCATTAAGCACATAGGTTTCACTATGCATTCTTGTTAAAGGAACTACTTGAATTAATCGATTTCTAAATTCCATTAAATTTGGCGTGAATGTCTTGGAAACTGAGAATAAAACGATTAAGATACACTTTTTAATCTTTTAAAAACTCCAATTAGGAACATTAGTTTAATATCACTTTTATTCTTTACATTAACGGCATAACTTTCTGAAGTTAATTAATGAACAAAGCCATTAAATACAGTTTGCGAAACAAAAAAATATTATTTTTTTTTTTAAATTCTAGATAATTCGATGTTTCAGTGTTAATTGAATGTTAGATTTAATAAAATACTGTGATTAATTTACTGATATTCTTTGAATTTTTTTTTTTTTTTTTTTTTTTTTTTTTTTAATAATGAATTAGATTTTGTATGTAATTTTCAAAATAAAGAACTTTAACTTTTGTATTCATGAAACCTATTTTTCTTGAGAACTGAGTATATTTTATTGAAGGATACAAGCAGAATATATATATATATATATATATATATATATATATATATATATATATATATATATATATATATATATATATATATATATATATATATATATATATATTGGTTATATATATACATTGGTTAGCAAAAACATTCCTGTGACTCCTCAGTTTCCTTATTCACCCGACTTGAGTCCATGTGACTTTTTTCTGTCCCCAAGATTGAAAAATCACCTCAAGGGACGTCATTTTGGGACATTGGAGAATATTCAAACAGCCGTAACCGACCAACTGAAGGTTATTCCAGAATCCGAGTTCGAGCACTGCTGTGAGGAATGGAAGAATCGTCCCCAGCTCTGTGTGGCTTCCCAAGGTAGTTACTTTGAAGGAGACAATGTGAATTCTTAATTTTATTTGAATAAATAAATTAGAAAAAATCTGTCTCATTGCTTATTTTACGTACTTCGTATATATAATGCACTGCTGGTGGAAAAGTGAACCTAATGGGAAAATAACCTTTAAGTTTTAGGCCCTCACTCTTTAAAAAATATATACAATTGACAGGTGCGGTTTTAGATGCAATTAAACAGTTTAGCATCATTGTAAACTCTTTGTACCTGTGAAGCATTTATTGAAACACTATACACTGGTTCACTGCATGGTCAGAAAATAAGAAAAAAATTGTCTGATGTCGTTTTTTGATAGGGATTGAATCCCTCTTTTATCACCAATTTTTAAAAACAGTTTTGTAAATGGAATTCTCTTCACTATTTGGTAGATCACGTTACTTGTGCTGTGTAATAATTTTTTAAGTGTTTTATTTAATTTAACTTTTGTGGTTTTGAGTTTTAGTGACTCTTTGTATTTAGTGATAGTTCTTTAGAATTGTAAAAAAGGTTCCTTAGTACCTAAAGCAAATTAGAATTTTAAGTTTGTTTTTAGAATTTATTTTGTGTTCAATTGTAAAATAAAACTATTAGGGTTTAGTTAATTGATTTCAAAATATTTAAATAACAATAAAAGTTGGGGTTTAGTTTGAAAATTTACGGATTTTGTAACTGCTTTTTGTATCATTTTATTGTTTATTTTCTCATTCACCTGATCAAGAAAGTATGGTAGTCGTCCAAAAAATCGACCTCAATTTGTAATTGTATTTCGAAATAACATTACACGCTGATTCTAAAAATGTACAAAACATCGATGGTTTTTGCCAATCCATTCATTTCTCTTGGTAACAATTGTACCTTTTATGAATTTAATAAAAGAAGTAGTATGATACTGTATAAGATAAGATCACACCAGATTATTTATCGATAATAATGACAGTGTGTCGACTTGTCTTACACAAAGTTGAAACACATATTTCTGGAGCTTTGATAAGTAAACAATATGCCTAAGGATATAAGTAAATATTACTGATTTTTAAGTTTATTGTTTTAACAGTGCAATTTATATTATAAATTTTTTTTAAAAATATTTCTTTTCATGTTGCAAGTCGAATGTACTAAACAAACATTCGATTTGCAACAAGAAAAAAAATATGTAGTGTTTATTTTATTTCAATTTTTTTTTTTTTTTAAAAACACTTTGTACAAAAAAGCATTTGGCCTCCTATAACTCTTCTTTACGCTAAAAAAAGAAATTAATTAAATCCTATATCTGTGGTCATTCGGTCCCTTAACAACCAAAAAAATAGCTTTTGTGTATCCATTCCCATATAACCCGTTTTTTGTAAAAAATATTTCTTACTGTAGCAAGTCTCAAAAATGTAAGGTATGCGAGAGCTTCACAACCAAAAAAGTAAAAGTAAATCTTATTGCGGTATCCTTTAGGTCACAGTTTTTTTCCCAAACGTATGCTACATAAAATTTATAATTCTGTATATTTTAAAATATAATTCCTTTGAAACCACTGTATCTTTTTACAGTTATAATCTTTTGTTTTATCTTCCTTTTACCGTAGCTTCTTATATTTTATAATTCTTAATTTCAGTATTTTTCAATTTAATTCAGCTGCCCTATTGTTAATGTTTGAAGTAATGCATCTTTAACAATATTTTCTTGACATTATTTATACCTTATAATTCATTGAACCATTTTGTATTTCAATTTTGATTGGTATAAATTTGCTTACAATATTTAATAAAAAAAGCACTTAAAAATATCGTCGGATATATATTTCTTATAAATGGTTTAGTGACGTAAAATTTAATAACACACAATTTTCAGATAGAAATCTCTTATAAATTGTTTTGAAAGTTTGCTGTTTAACGGGTACCCAATAAAACATATACCTACACATTACATTTTTAACCAGTTTTGCTATTTTAAGCAGTGAATCTTACAAGGCCATTAAACAATCTTGCGTTATTTGCTCTCAAAATATGAACCCTTCGTAAACGAGTTGCAAGGTAATGCATTGTAAACTAATCCATTAAATCGCATCAAGTCATTGTCATGATTAAACATGCATATCATTAGTGACATTCTGACGATGCATGCTTGAAGGAATCTATTAAGTTATCCAATTAGGCAACACTCAGTCAATATTTTCGTGAGGAAATTGACAGATATGGTGATGATCTTAAGTATACATTAATTTTAAAGCAGTAACGTTTCATCTTTACAGCAAACAGTGTCATGACACAACTGTTTTGGGATTTATTTTTCTTTTATGAATCATTCTCTTGAAATTTAGCATAATTAGGTATCTGGTTTTCTGAATAAATTTGTTTCAAATTATAACAAAATAATGTAAGTTAAACTAGTTGGATTAATATTTTGTGTACATCATAATACATTTTTTTAAAATTTCAAATTTAATGTTATGAACATAAGCTTGCAAATTATTGTTTTCAAGGGAGTGCAGAGTTGCATCCATTGGATAAGGGACTGAGATATTTGTCTAAACTTTATTTTTACAAAACTATTCATTAGTCTTTTTAAATTGGGCCATTAAAAAGTAATAATTTTTTTTTTGTTTAAGTGAATAATTTATTGCATATGACTTTTTCCAGTATATTTACCCCTTTTCTTCCACTTGGTTTTTTTAATTTTCAAAAAAAAAAAAAAAAAAAAAAAAAAAAAAAAAAAAAAGGGGGGGGGGGGGGGGGGGGTAGTAAGTACACATCTTGGCACCCATGGAAAATTCATGTATTTTCGATGAAAGTTTGGATTTTATTAGTTTTTGACAATTACAGAATAGGTGTGAAAGTAGCACAAATTTAATATTTCAATGAAAACTCTTTATATATATATATATATATATATATATATATATATATATATATATATATATATATATACATTTCAATATTTCCACATTTAGAAAATGACATTTATGTGACTCACTTATTATTATTTATCATTAGTATCAAGCTATAATAAGTTTCTTTAGCTTAAGGAATTAAAAAAACAAAAAAAACAAGCATTAATTATTTGTGAAAAGGTTCAATTTTAAATATTTTTACATATATTTTGCAGCTTAGAACAACTTTAAACTATATGAAACCTCTAAAAAAAATTAACATACCATTTTCCCTTTTTTGAAGTCATTATTTTAAATAAAATTTCTATTTTACTATTTTAGTCGTATTGAGATAAAATGATCATACTTGAAAAGGGTATATATTTCCTACTGTCATACCTGTATTAAATATTTAAAGAAAAATTCTCAAATTTAATCTAGTTCACTTTCTCGAGATAGTCGTAAGAGCATCTTTTTAACTAGATGTAAACTTGGTATAAAGATAGATTATTGATTTTTAAAATATAGGTGCTAGGTTATAGGCTCAAATATTTTTAGTATAATATATTGTATAAATGTATTAGCTTTGAACTCCAAGTTAGAGTAAGGCGTCTCAAGTATAGATGGCGCAACCAGTCTGACACACATAATCTTCAATAAAGGTCTGAATTTCTGGTAAAGGCCAAACAGCAATTCAATTTCAGTGAATTAGTTCTGTAAGTGCCAACATCATGCCTCCGAGTTGAGGCACTTTCGTTTTTATTATTTCGACTTTTTCAATCTCCCATTCTGCTTAGTTATTTTTATCCATTTTATTTTTCCATCTATTTTTTCTGTTCTTTTTGTGCAATTCTCCTCTATTTGTAATGCTTAGGGTCTTGGGAGAATATTTTCCCCCTTCCTCTAACGTCAATTCTATCTTGTTCCCTTTTACTTTAAGTGTAGATTTGAAATCGCTGAGGAAAAAAAGAAAGATTCCAGAACAAAAAATGCCAGGGGAATAATCTGATTATCTAAAACTGGAGATCTTAGGGGGGTTCGACAGAGAATTAATTTTATGAGAGTGGGGTTCAGGATCGGTAAGCAAACGATTCGAGTTCAAGGAAATCTTTTAAAAATAAAAAGTCTCGAAAAGAAAATTGTTTCTCCGTTCTCGATAGGCAATTTATTTGTGGTTTCTAGTTGATTTAAACAGTTTCTAGAAGTGGGTTTAGAATTTTTAAAGATTACTGAAGAGATAAAGTTTTTATATTCAATATCCCTTTTAAAAATATAGTTAGAAATACTTCAAACGTTTTTCTTTTCGTTGTAACTCAATTTTGTAAATGTTAGATAAAAATACATTTTCACTAAAAATATATAAAATATCCTTGCAATAAGCACAGATACTTCTTAAACTGATTAAGAGCACATTTTAACTTTTTACTTTTTCTAGTGAAATATCTTTGTTGATTTAATATTCATATTAAAAATTCTCTATCCATTAGTAAAGGAGTATAATACTTTAAATATGAATACGAACACATATGTTTAATGTATTACAAGTATATAGATAGTATATTAATAATTAAAATAATAAAGAGCGCCGGAAGAGGTGTGTAAGGAGTTGAAATTTGTTGTTTTATCCTTGGTTTTTCAAAAACGATCACTGGATTTACTACGAAAATACTAAATAACTATAACGTATTCCTTTTCTATAACTCAAAGCACGTATTATATTATTTTTCATGGGTATCTTTTAAATTTTCTCCAATTTATTTTCAAATTTCAGAGAGAGATTTTCGAATCAATTCCAAGTTACAATAAAAATAAGCTTGTCGTAGAAAAGTGCTTGCACCAGAATATAGAAATTAAAAAGCAGCTTAGTAAATTTTCAAAGTAAGAATCATTAATAATATTGTACAGTTGCAGTGAAAATTCCAGAGTGGCACACACACAAACTGTACATCCTTAACCTAGACCATTCCTGTTTTGCACACATGAAATTAATTGAATAATTAGACTGAAATTAACTAACATTTTAAGCTTATTTAAGTGAAGATGATTATATTTAAAAAATAAATAAATAAATGTTTCTACTTATAATGAAAGCTAAGCATTTATTTAAAAAATATATTTTAATGTTTTGGTCAATGCCAAATTTTATATTATTTAAATAGATATACATATGAATAAAATATAAATTTTTAACTTACCGATACCTGTAATTATTGCTTCTTTAAAATCTCTTCTCAATCTTTATTAACTTTTAAGTAACTCATTGAATTTTTCTAGGCTGATGTCAAATGTTATATTTTGATTAAAGGCAGTAACAAATTATTACTAGTAAATTAACAATTTGCAACTTATATTTTTGTGAGTAAGCTCGATATAAAAAACAAATACACAATAGCTATACTTCAATGGATTTTTTTTAAAAAAAGTAAATGCCCATAAGATATAAAAATAATAGTTTATGGTTTTAATTTGCATGCAAGAGAGTAGTAAATTTTACTTAAAACTCGGGACCCGGTTAAAACTTGTTCAATTTCAGAAACAGTTCATAATACTAAACAGTGATTGTTCTGTATTCAAACTCTGGCCGTGTCAGAACTGTTAAAGGTTTTTTTTCCAATTCTACCTAGTTAGCTCTGAAGTTTTTTTCATCACATACTCCAATTTACTTTTTTGAACAAAAATAGTTTATATTGTAGCAAGTAGAATGGAGTGATAAGAGTTTTTTGGTGTACATGAATCAAGGATGACGATCATTTAATAAGTGTTCGAATCAATTCCAAATCACAATAACCATAAGCATAAGCTTGTCTTAGAAAAGTGCTTGGACCAGAGTATTGAAATTATGAATTTCCAAAGTAAGAATCAATAAAAATATTGTGCACTTGCAGTGAAAACTCCAGAGTTGCACACACACAAAATTATGACAATAAAGTAAAATTACAGTTACACTACAAAAATACGTATTCCATAAATTACTAATTAAGCAAATATTATTGTAATTTATAATGAACTTTCAATAATGGTTAAATTTAGAAAATTAACCCATAAAACTGTTTTTAATATATGACCTCATTACCAACTTTTATGTGCAATTTTTACTTTTTTAAGCCATTTTTAGCTCAGGTTGAATTATAAAGTTTATCCACTACGAGGTAAACCATCGATTCCGTGCCATGGACTGTTCTCCCCCTCCCCATAAGAAGAAAAAAAAAAATAGTTGTAGAAGTTCACTCACAAGTGTTACGTGCAGGTGATATGAACACCGAAATGATGACATACCTGTTTTGTTGACGTGGCAGATAAATCTGAACCTTAATAAGTAGTTTATTGCCTCGATATATATAGACAAATTATGAAATAAAAATAAATAGTTTTAAATTTATTAAAAATAAAAATAATTATTTAATGAAACATTTTAAATCATAAAATATAATCCATTTGAAGATCCACAGCTTAGTTAGATTTGAAAGTTTGTTTAAATGTTTACATCAAAAAAGGGTTAGAACTGGAATGGAAATTTCAATAATTTTTTAACGTTTTTTTTTTTTTTTATTTATTTATTATTATTTTTTTTTTATCCAAGACATACCCTTTTTTTCTGTTTAAAGTTATCTCTGAGACTTATCTATGGTATTTTTTGTATAATCATTCAAAGTACCGTAAGCATGGTAGAAAAGAATCAGTTTCAACGATGATAACTTGTCGATATCAAACACTGTTCAAATTCGAATACTTTGTATTTCAATACAATTCGGATTTTGTAAGATTTACAGTACCAATATCAATCCCCATTATCATTCATTGCCTTGTTGATTATTTTCCGTTTCCTGAGTGATTGATTTAGCTAATTTTTATTTTATATTTAACGGTGAAAAAGTTACTTTATTTTAGAGGTTTATCGTCTCGTTAAAAGTTGTGTTTGGCTACGATTGACTAGACTTTTGAGTGCATTACTATGTAGCTGAAAAGCAACATGAGAATCTTTACCTTATTTGCGATTAGTGTCATTAGTGTATGCTAACAGACTAATTTCAACTTTGAAAGATATATAAATATTTTAGTATACTTCATCTTCTTTTTTATGTAATAAAGCAGTTTTTATAAGAGTTTCCTTATTATTTCCATCAGTTATCACGATTCATTGTAACTTTGCCTGTGCATATAAAGCAGTCATTTCTTAAAAATTCTGTATTTCGAAAAGTAAAGATTTCTGCTTTCCTTTTTTGCACTTTTGAGTTAATTTCCTTACTAAAAATTTATAAGAATTCTGGACAAATATGTTTTTCGACACTTTTATTTCAATAATGCACTCACAGAACCATAAGAGTAAACGGAACACTACACAATGAATTTCTTCCTTTTACGGCAACCCTATTGGTACATTATAGAAAAGAAAATAATAAAAATGTTAGCTTAATCGGTAATAATTAAGACAATTTAAGAGTAATTAAAACTAAAAAATATTAATCACCAAGTTAAACAAAGGAGCTACAAATCTGACAACATGCATATTTGAGAAACGAAACTTTCTTTTTGATACTGAGAAACACTTGAAGGAAAGAATACAAAAAATTGTAAAAAAAATACAGAAAAGTAACTTAGAAGTGGGACACTTTTAATCATTAGAAAGGCTGTGAGGGAAAAGTGGTTAAAAATTTGCTATTGATAATTTACATTTGAAATGCCAACATGTAGAAAATGTCATATGAAAAATCTTTAAATAGAATTTTACTTTTTAACGAGCATATATTTAGACATACTTTGGATTTTATATATTAATGAAGAGTAGATATATTTTTTTAAAAATATTTCAATCATCAAATACGTTTTAAAAGTAATTGTTTTTGTAAGAAAAACTGATTACAATATTTTAATAGGACATTTTTATTCGGAAATTCATTTTAAAGAGAATCTTAAAAATAATACAAAAAAGTGTAAAGCTATGATAAAATAAAACTTGTATAATCCTTTTATCATTATATTCGAGGAACAATTATTAGAATTGTTTCATAAACTACATTTTTCTTAACGAATACAATTCCATGCGTTTTAAATTAAAATCTTCAAACCAAGTTAATGTTTTGCATGCTTAATCTAGATGAAAGTTATGCATAACGGATTCATAGATCACAGCTTTCTGAAATTTCTGGCGTTAACACGCAAGAACAGATTGCTGAATAGGTCGGTAAGACCTATGCCTACTCTTTACATTTTCTATGAGTTCCAAATTCCTTTTATTTTTTTTTAGTTCATATTCATTTCATATATTTTTAACTTATACGTGTTACATTACTTTAATATTATGCATCCCTATTTAGGCATTTATTTTTTTCATAATTTTCTCAAATTATACACCCGTAATTTGAGTTGCAACTCTTATCAACTAAAGTATCGATTGAAATTTGATGAGTGATTAACTTCAAAATAATAATTGCAATAAAGAGGAATTGATAATTGTACTTCTAATTTGTTTCAATACTTCGTTAAATGCTCTGATAAGTAAGATTTTAAGTGATTTTGTTTGGTAAATTATTGATTTTAGGCGTCAGTCTGACACATTGCAATGGAGGCTTCGGTTGAAAGACAAGCTATTTCGAAGTCTTAATTGGGTCCTTTCAACACGACTGACCACGCTAGTTAAGTATATTTTAAAATTATATTTGCATGTGGGTATTGAATAATCACGCGAAATGTTTATTGAGACGATGAAACAAACAAACTTTCCAAAGTTAATATCCTGGGATTCAAAAAATTGGATTGCGGAATTCCTTAAACAATTTTAATGAAGTAAACACAAACACTTTTAGGTATTTAGGAAAAGTCTCGTGCTCTTTGAATATATTTGAAAGTAATATGACAGTTAAGAAAGAAAAAAAACAAAAAAAACAACATAATATTTGAGTTACCATCAAATGTTAGAAAAATAATACAAATGTTTTATACTACCAAGTTCAATATTTGTTACCTAATATAAACTAATGTTGTTATAAAACTTACTATTGGTCATATTAATGAAACATATGAACATATATTATAGAACATTTATTTTGACTATCTTCTCATTGTATTACTAAATAATTTTCTTTAATACATTTTTCTCATATTCCATGTTTCTTGTCATAGATTTTATTGAGCTGTCAGTTATACTACAGAACCATTTCTGTTTGATTTGATTGTACATAATTTAGTTTCCAATACCATTTTCATTTTCATAGTGCAACGTTTAATTATATTTATGTATTTATTGGGTAGTCCATCGAAACCATTGATGAGGCTTTATGAACAATCTGAGAGTAAAAGTGATCATTGTGATGTATTTAGAATAATTGTCTATGTATAATTTCGCTTTGTAGGGGAATAATAATTAAATGAAACTTTTTCAAGACACAATATTCAATTTTACTTGAATATGCAGATCTTCTATATGGATTCAAAATGTTGCCTAAGTGAATTTATGAAAAGCGCTTTTGTAGTATCTCGATACTTGCGCCTTTCATCAGGGAAGGGTACTTGAAAAATTCAGTATTTAGACCATAATGTTCCTTAAAAAGATGGCATTTATAGAGTTCTTTTGTGTAGTTTTCTTAGTTGGCAGTAAACAAAATTTGACTTCCATTCTCTATACAGTATATTTTCATATTGTAATACTATATGGGTATGATGTTAATATATCACGTAAAATTCAAATGGAAGTGCTTTTAAGTTCAACTGATTTAGTGTGTTTCCATAGTAACTCTAAGAGAAGTTCTCATCTTGGCTGCAAATAGTTATAACAGATTAGAACTAAGATAAGTTTTCTTAACAACTTTATCATCATATTTACTATTTTGACGAAATATTTCTTTATAAAAAACACTAAATTGGCTGGGTTTTTTGTTATAATTTAACATGAACCTTAATGAATAGCCTTTTTGGGCATGAAACACCACCACATAATTCAATCTGAACCATATATTCTGTAATAGGTACGTGAGTAGAAGCTTCCCTGTAAATACAGTGACTTATGAAATCTTACTTCTTTTAGTAATAAAATTGTATTTTCTTGTATCTATCCATATTCTTAGACATATCCTAATAGAGTAGTTAACAACATTAAGTTAATGTTTGATCATACATTCAATAAAATATTTTTTTGTGTTTTTATATAGTAAAATGTGCGGGGATGAATTTACTATAGAAAATAAAACGGAACAGTAGTATTTTATAAATTTCACAAGGAAAGTTATTCTACAAATATATTTTAAAACAGTCTTTTAAATGGAATATTTATGAAACTCAGATATTATACTTTTCCATCAAAAGAACTCTCCCTGACACCAATTCAAAGAAAAAGAGAAGCAATAAGAAGATTCTAAATCCTTCTGGATTTATGTCTCGCAAGAACTTTCTAATTCGCAATAAATGATGCAGCGACGCAAATTGACCCAAATGGAAGCAGCTCACCACAATGTTAAAAGAGATGCCGAAGCTAAAAACAAACAAGAATATCGAAACGGTTCTTTTCCGAAGAAAAAATGGTGGTTAGGACTACTCAACTGCTAAAACTCCATTTATTGTTGGCTGGTCTTTTTCGTTGCTGAAGCAAACGAAGCAAGATGATTTCGTGTGAGGAAAGAATTCCACTAATTTAACATCGTCTACAGCCTCAACTTTTTTTTTATCTACTTCGTTTGACGTAAGGCTTTAAGTCTACTTTAACCGGGTCTCTTTCGCTGTAAGCTTTTGTATTTCCTTTTAAGTCTCTAGAGCTTTCGTGCTCCATTCTGAATTGAGAGGTTTTTTTTCTCTGGGATGGGCTTGAAATATTAATGTCTACTTGAAAGTGAAATTGTCATGAGTCGTTTCGATTATGTTTTCTTTTTTATCGTGTGAAGCTGACTAATAGAATGATTTGAACTATGTGGGATGTTTTTTTTTTTTAAATAAATACGGAATCTTCTCAGGATTATATTTCCTACAATTTTAAGTTCCGTTAATTAAATATGGATATTGTTGTGAAGTATGGATGAAAGAGCGAACGTGTAACATATTAAGTAATGAATTGAAACAAAACATTCAACGGTATTCTTAAATCTTTAATGCTAATTTTCACATTTTCTATTACCTAAAAACAGAATATAATTCAAATTTAGTATTAAAAAAAGTCCCATCACGAAGACATAGGTTTTATTTGTGTTTTTAGGTGAATGTTTTAAAATTTATATAACAATAAATTAGTTGGAATAACTGATTTATTGTTATATAAATGATAAATGGAGGCTCAATTTTTGTGGAAAATTTTATACTTAAGTTACTTTAAGATAATATGATTTTTTTTGCTATCTTTTTTATTTTTCTTAGAACTTGAATAATTTAGCATTTTTTACATAGATTTATATAATTTTCTTTTTGGTTATACATATTTGAGATGTTATTTTAGGTTCTTGTTGAGCAATGCAGATTTATGCTCGAAAAATTCCATTATTGAAAGATACCTAAGAATCTTGATTTTAAAGGAAAAATTTTCAAAGAAAGAGAAATGAGCAAGTATAAAAGGAAACATTGATGAAACCTATTTCTTACGACATTTGTGCTTAGAAAAATTTACTAATTACTGTAAACATTATAAAAAAAATTAAAATTTTTAATTGCAAATATTTTAATTGTAAAATTTTTGTTATGTGTATTACTGCATTTTAAAGAAAATACTATTATATTTTGTCACTTACATTAATTGTCTCATAAAAAGAATGGATACATCAATCAAAAATCAAATAATAATTTTTTAACATTAGGACCTATGTGATTTAGAAAAAAAAAGTATTAGCTTAATTGTCGATTTACTTAATGGAAAATTGAAAAATATATTTATTATTCAAATTTTATCTTAATATCTTTAATAAAATAAAATTCCAACCGCAAAAAACCTGATATTTTTTACATCATATTTCTATTTCAAGAATTGCTGTGAAAATGAACCAATAAATTTATACTTTTAAAATTTATGTGCTGTTTGGAAGTTGATTAATTTAACTTTCCCTTGACTTACAATGTGGTATATGAAAAGTAGATAATCTGAATAATCTGAAACCAAGCTAACATTTATACATTTATCACATCACTATTTATGATAGCATAAATTTGTTGAAACCATTATTAACTTAAAAAAAATAATAGATTTGATTGTTTTTTTATCTTGTTATTCCAATTATCTTGTTATTCAATAGATTTTATTTCAATGAAACTGGTAAATACAATAACATTTATATGAATATTTTGGGAATTGGATTGTAGTTTATTATTAAATTTCAAAGCCCATTTATTTTATCAACATCGTCAAAATGTATGTTAGTTAATAGATTGTAGCTGATGGAAATTTTTTTTGAAATTTGGAATTAAATTTAATTTCAGTATATACAAATGTATTTTTATTGTAACTCAAGAGCAATGTTAGGAACTGTAAAATAGGTACTTTGTTAAATTTGAAAACATGCTTTGTAAATAAAAGCTTAACTGAACATTTATTTTATAAGCATCACAAAAATATATATTATTTGACAGATTTAAGCTGATGGTAAAATATCTTGGAAATTTGTATTAAATACGAATGCAACATATTAAATTTATTTTTAATGTAACCTAGACACAATGTTAGGAAATATAAATTAGGTAAGTTGATAAATTTTAGCATAATGCAATTAAAATGAAAGACGGTGACTTAAAAAGAATCGTCTCTTTTACTTTGAAATTATTTTCGGTGACTTCCCGTCTTTGCTTATTTTAATTAATGAGATGAACTTTGTGAATTTTTAAAAATATTGTGTAGAACACTAAACTTTGTTTAAAGTTCTATTGTTAAGTTGGGGTTTGTACTTCTAATCATTTAAGACTGGGAACATTTTATAATAAGTTTAGAATAAACAAATTAGCGTACAATTGTTCTCTGGACTATTAATAACATTTTATGACATAAATTGTGTCTTGTAGTTCGCTTGGTAAATAAACTTAAATGTTAAATTAATAGAAACATAGTAAATATGTGCTTGAGGGAATACGGGTTAGTGTTTGAAAAATACTCAAAACGATGAAAAGATCAGTTTTAATTATTTACCTTTAAATAAGTAACTTTATGCGTATTGATTTTAAAATAACATTTACCATATTAAGAAAACATTAAATAAACAGTTTATTCATTTTCAGTTAATTTTTAGAGATCTAATTATATTTGTTTAAAATATGAAACGTTACATCTAATGAAATGAAGTTCTTTATTCTATGAGATAATTTGCAGGGAATTTCCTTTTTAAAATATGTTTTACAGACTATAAAAAGATATGCGTATACGATTTTATATGGATTTAGTTTAATTATAAAAGAATACAACAAACTACGCATTTTTTCAACGAAAGTTGTGTTTATGCAATATCAAAGTCAGTAGGATAATATCATATTCGAATGATTAAATTTTCTTATTTCCCATTTATATCATAGAAAATCATGAACTGGAACACAAATTCAGATTCTGCAACATATCCTTAACATAGTTCGTTTACAATAATTTCAATTAACTTAATGTATTTTCCAAATGAATCCGCTTTGTCATTTTATAATATTCAATAGAATTGAATACATTTAATAATATTTTCAATATATTGTATGTCTACCCCAAAATTTGCATATCGCAGTCACCCTTCTATAGCTCTGTTTATTGTCTTACGAATCATAAAAAGTGATAAAGTTTAATAAGTACATTGTACTTATTTTCTCGTAAGTAAATTATGGATGATAACTAAAATTTAAGTATCTGAAAGTGAACTAATTTACTATTGAAAATATTTTGTTTTCGTATTTACCATTCTATTAAGATTAATGTATCTAATGCATCAATATATTTACCGAGTTTGATTTCATAATTTAAAAAAAGTATCAAATATAATTTTCACAGTGAAGAATCTATAGTTTAGTTTGTAAAATAGTACATAGTTTATAACTGAACATTGAGATCCTAATTCTGAATTTCTTTATGTTAACATATCTCAACAAAGTATACTTTCGTTGGTTAAAAAGACAACAAAATGCTCAACTTTATAGCAAAAACTAAGCTAATAAGAAAAATACGTGAATTATGTGAAACCAGTCAAATAACGAATGAAATAAGAACATAAATTTATTTCAAAATTAGAAAACAAGTACATTTCCCTCAAAGCCTGCTAGCACGTCAACTGAATAGAAGTATACCACTCTTAAACCGAAGAAAATAGCATTATTGAGTTTATTTTCTTAAAATAAAGCACCGTGGTTTTTCGAAGATAACCCGTAATTTCAATGATAGCGTATCGCTGTCACTGTAAACATCGATAACTGTAATCTTCCAACCGCAGCCCTTAAATCCCGCTGCTCATTCTTGAGCGACAAATCATTTTTTGGCAGCGATCGTAAAAAGAATTGCCTCTTTAAAAGGATTGTTGGAATGAACGGTGTTATAATTAGACGACGACGCGGTCTCTTGTTCGCAGTTTACCTTTTGTAATTCAGATGCGACGGTTTAAAGGGATGTTATTAATGGATGTTTTCAAGTTGATTTTACATAAAATTAATGAAGTCAATTTGTTGTTACGACAATAAGTATTTTCTTATGAAAATGTTGAATATAGAGTCTTAAATGTATTACATGAAGTTTGTTAATATGACAAAAAATATGAACAACGTAGTTTGCTTGTCTAAATGTTTATTTGTTTAAATCACGTCTGTGTATCGATTTTTGCTAAACATCAAATTATGCATTCATCTGATTGATATGGAATTCAATTTCATTACAATGAACCATTTAATGCTATAAAAATGCAATTTATTGAGACGAAAATATACATTGAAGAAACTGGCGTACCATGATGTCTATGTAGAATGGTTTTATATTGTCTCAGCGCATTCTATTAATTTTTCAAAGTTACAAAAGTAATTAATTAACGTGCAACCAGAGGTTATTTTTTTAATAATGTAGATTATATTTCATAATAGTAGTGAAAAGTGGCTACATTATACTGTAAACTGCTCCTGGGTACATTGGGTCCCAGGAGCAATATTTACTTATTAATTGTGAATAATTATTCTTACTTTAAATCAATCCGAGTGAGAATTACGCACAAGATAGCTCCTTTAATCAGATGACTCAATAGTGAAGTTTAAAATTTAGTAGGGGAAATTATTGTTTAAAAATTAAAGATTATTGTTAAAGTTTAAAGACTCTTAAATTCTCGATAAAGTGACAAGTCGTTAAGCTTTCTAAAAACAAACACCGATATTTGCATAAATTGTACTTGATTTTAATCATCAGTGATCATATTTTAATTGTACAAACTTTTTTTAGAAATATATATTTTTAAAATGAAAAATAATACTAATAATACAAATAAAAACTTGAAATGATGATTTCTTTTCAAATTTCATTACAACAAGTGTCGATTAGATATCATAAAAATATGGTTTTTACGAAGACAAATGGAATAATGACTTGTTTTATGATATCTGGATTATTTTGACGGAATCAATACTTATCAGCCATATATTCGGTGAGAATATAAGTACTTTTAAAGCACCAATTTGAAGGGGTTGTGCCATGTAGTAAAAAAGGTTTGTTTTCGTAATGCTAAAAATATGATAAAATTTGAATTATGCGATTATATTTCAACGCGTATTGATTCGCGTTTGAAAATATGATATAAAAATGATAAAATAAATATTCATTTGTTGAAAATATGGTTTTTACAAAAATTAGTGAAATAATAAAGTGTTTAGGGATGTCTGAATTATTTTGATGGAATCAACAATTATTGGCCTAATATTCGATGAGAAGATAAGTACTTTCTATGCTTTGGTTTGGAAGAGGGAGTGGCATGTTATAAAAAAGGTTTGTTTTCATTATGTTAAAAATAGGATATAAATATGATAAAATAAATATTCGCGTTTGAAAATAAGGTATAAATATAATAAAATAAATATTCGTTTGTTAAAAATATGGTATTTACTAAGATAAGTTAAATAATAACGTGTTTAGGGATGTCTGGATTGCTTTGACGGAATCAACAATTATTGGCCTAATATTCGATGAGAAGATAGGTACTTTGTAAGGGCCGGTTTGGAAGAGACAGCGTCATGGTGTAAAAAAAAATTGTTTTTTGGTGAAAGCTATTTTCGACAAAAAACATAAATTTCATGTCTTTGAAAAGATTTTATTCCAAAACCTTTCTCACTAAAAGAGCTGTTCTTCTAAAATGTTAATGATTGATACATACAAAATTTTCCCTTGATTCACTAAGCTTGTTCGAATAAATTTTTATTTGAGGCAAATGAAGTCCAAAATTTTAAAGTTTCCCTTGAGTCCGGTCCTCAACAAAACAGAAAAGTTAAAGAACATTCTTGTATAGGGAAATTCATGAAAATAGCAAGTATGGGAAATCCTCTCAAAGCCTCTTTTTAGGAATTGCAAGACTCGTAAAATGAATAGAAAAATGCTGAGATTCTATTGATTAGGAACTAATTTTGTTCACTCGTTAGAATATGCATTATTGAAACAGAACGCAATTTTTATTTTCTGATAGCATTTATATTTAGGTAATTGTTTATTAAAAGTGTATAAAAAAATTGTACAAATAACCTCATTTTTTCTTTTTTTTTTGTTTTCATTTATTTTTCAACTTCGATCATTTTATCCATGACTGTATACTTGTATTTACTAGTAAGAGGTTTATAATATGGAAACGAGGGAAAGGACTAGAAAAAATATTAAATGCTATAAGGACAAACACAAAAACATAAAAATACCAGTATGGAAAGAAAAAAAAATTTTAATGCAAAAACGGAAAGGGCAAAAGGAACTCATTAAAATATCTTAAATACAATAAAAACAACCAGAAAAAGAGTGACATTTAAAATAAAACCATCATGTAGTGATCTTTACTTGCGTATGTCTGGTTGAATTGTTATTTTATTACTAGATTCTTTTTATCGTTCTCAAATATTCTTCCTTATTGATTTTGCAAATTTTAACTCATTGTTAAAAATGAAGCTGACTTTTTTTTTTTTTTTTTTTTTTGGCAAAATGCCATACTAGAGAATGAGCAAAGCTTCATTATGATTTAAATAAATAAGAAACATTTTTTACATTTTCTTATATTTTAAGTTTAGATATTTAATCTACAGATTATTTACTGTTATTTTACAAGTTGTTTTTAAACCATAAAAGTCTAAAATTAATAAAAACTATTAAAATTAGTCATTAAAGTCAAAAAGGGAATACTTTTTTCTATTAACTAGTATCAGTTTGCACAAGTAATATTTATGGGAAAAGCTGTCCTTAGTAACACAAAAAGGACTCTAAGGGTGAATTTTTGTTGTAGAATAATTTGTATATATCCCTGCATTCAGTATTTTTTTCAATTTTAAAATGTATAATTTAAGGCATCTTTCTTTTTCAAAATTACTTCAATATCCCAGAAAATGCGTTGTGTAGTTGCGGGACTCATTGACAAAGGACCATCATTCCATGAAAGTATTCAGAGTTCGAATCCCAACTGTTTCGTTCTTTGTGACCTAGATTCTACTCATTCTCCAACAAAATCTCCAGAAATAACTGACGTTTCCCCCTTCCCCCTGTGATTCTTTAATTTTTGACTCTTTACATTTAAAATTACTTTGGCATACACTGTTTAGAAATACATTTTGTTTATATTATTTTGTATGAAAATGTATTTTATTCCGAAAGAGTAAGCTTCAGAAATTAAATATTTTTAACAAAAATGAAGTCATAAACTTTAAATTTGTAGAAAGTTAAACTGAAATTACTTACTGCTTGCAAAAACCCTCAAAAGAGTGGTGGCTATTTGGTGTCATAAATAAGTATGAGGGAAGGGGGGGGGGGGTCAGGAGCGAATTTAGACGTTTGTCAAGGGGGTGCGATGACCTTTATTGTCTAATATTTATAACTGCATTGACTGTCGAAATAAGAGAAGGGTGGGGGGAGGGGTCTCCCATATTATTCATATCAATTTAGTCACCTCTAAAATAAATGCTAAGGGCCTCACCAGGTTGAATAAATCTGAAGATGTCACTTTTTATTATGTTAAACTATACAGTATCGATATTTTCAACAGAAATTATTTCAGGGATAGAAGGCAGAATGTTGAAGTATAATATTTGAATAAATTCAGCTAGCCGAGTATTAGGAATGAAAATTCTCATTCACAGCATTCTGATTAATTTAAGTATCTGTACAAAGATTTTAAAATGATATTTGACTCATGTGTTAATTAAATAATATGCTCTCGTATAAATCCGATTTTTATAGTATTTAAACCATTTCCAAAACACACTACTTTGGCGACATAGACAATAGACATTCTCATAATGCGAAATCTTTTTTTTTTTATCTATCAACTATATTTTACATTACCATTTCTCTAACTTTTCATTTCATGGCGTAAAACTAAAACAAATAAAAAAATAATGTTAATTACAATAATGCTTGCTTTTTCATATTGGGTAAGTGTTGTAGCTTATATAATGCTTTAACACATACTTTCGAGTTTCAGTCATACAAAAAAAAAAAAACCTACTGAAATTGGAAGAAAAAACATTTAAATAAAAAGAAATATTAAATAAAATAATCTTCAGGTATTGCTTAAAGTATTTCATTTATTAGTTTCATTCAGTTATATTTCCACAATCAGTTACTATTTCAGTCACATTAAATAAAGTAAAATTTATAATTCTGACTAAACCATTTAAAAACATCAAAATTATATGAATTATCAATATTTATTAATTTTTACTAAAGGGTAAATTACTATTGTGGTGAACATTTTAAAATTCTTAAAAGGGACTTCAAAAACCAAAAGCTGCATGTTGATGTAGTGTCATCTCTATGACATAACATTACCTTAAAGAGGTACAGACTGTTTCTGGATATCCAATCATTCGGTGGTTATACATTACCAGAAAATGGTTAGCAAATATCACTTCCAAACATTTCGCTTTTGATCGACATCATATTCTTTGTATAGTGTTTGAGGATGATTCTTGAGATTAGATTAAAAATACCTAATGAATCAAATATTGGACTTCCAAATTTAAATTCGAGTATACTTTTTATGCTATATTTATGTTGGTCAATATTGGGAATTTACCTACTTGTCACAGAAAATGTTTCTAAAATTAGATTTTCTCCTTCTTATATACCATGTTTATTGAAATGTTTGGAATGGAATTGAAATATTTTCTGAAATTTATTGAAAGTATGCGTTTTGTTTGAAATTATGTATAATTTTGCATCACATCAACGAGTGCAGATTCCCTCCTCAAAAGTTCGTGGAGTAGCTTCTATTACTAGAGTTACCTAGCATCTACTTTTGAAGTTTATAACTGTATTTGAAATGAAAAAAGACAATTCTGAAATTCGGAAGTGGTTCCCTTTATCCTTAACAGCAACGTAAGTAGCTGAATTATTGAACCTGTATTACTTATATTAATTTGATAAATACAAAGTAATTTTCTAATAATCTATCTAAGCCAGTTTAAAATGAGAGGGGAAAAAAAAAAACTTTATACAGTTTTAAAGCTTTGCCGTTATTCAATACATTGGCATTTTTATAATTTATAAAGAAAACTATATTTTGCTGATATTACAATGAAATTAACGAAGATTATTGAACACAATACAATAATTCAGAGCGTAGTTGAAGAATCACTTCCGATCAGCCACCATCCGCAAGTTTTCAAATATATTTCGAAAAATTGCAATTCTGCATAAAACGCTTATTTATTAAGAAAAACTTACGCTAATATTTGAAAAATAATGAGCGAAGTTAAAAAATCTTACCGAGGCCTTTTGTTTAAAAATCACTCGCTCGCCATGTATAATTGTAATTTTTCATAAACGTCTGCATAAATATTTGCAGAGGGGTGCGAATAAGGGGGATTGAAGTTTTTGCGCAAGCCTTTATCTTTAAAAAATAGCAATGGAACTTCTTAATGAGTTTTTAATTAATAGTTATGTATTAATTTCCTGTTCAAATAAATACGTTAAAATGTATTTTACAAGAAAAATAGCCTTTTTTTTCGTAAATTTGTTTTCCTTCACATTTTGGTAATTTTTAAAAGCCAGTAGGGTGCAAATGCCTTCTCTTGCACTGCCCTGGCAGTGAACATGTAGTTTTTTTTTTTAAATTTTTGTTTTAATCTTTTTTTTTTATCTATTATCTCTGGCTTTTTCAGTTTAATTCATCGTCATTATCTTTTTACTTGCGCTATTGCAAATCACACCATCTCTTGCGACTTCCAAGCTCAATTTCTGATCCCAGTCCTACTTTTGTGTAATACACAAAGTTGACCAATCCTTATAAGAATTTCAAGCGGTCCAAATGACACTTAAGTGGGTACAAGGCGGTAATTTCTTTTATTATTTAAACTTGATTTTTCAATTTGATTACTTATGAAATTTTTAAATAAGTATGTATTAATTAAATTCCGTATCCATTGAATATTTTAAGACCTGTATCATACTTCTACTTCCAGTGAATGATACCACTTTTCTTCATATTATTTTTAATTTTCAAAATCCAGGGGGTGCATCTATTCACCCTTGCACCTTTTTGGTGACACCCATGAAGGCCGTGGAGAAAGGGGTCGTTTATTCTTTAAGCTGATTAGAAAAATTGCGTCTTCTGTGAATAGACCTTAAGGTTCGATATGACGTGACGTAGGGGTATCTTAATCAGAAATATTTGTAATTCTGTGATCTATAACATTTCAAAAATATTAAAGTTGCACTTTAACGTTTTTTCTTTTTGAATCATTTGAGTATTTTGTTCTCATTAACTGAATTTTTAAAAACATTAATGGTGCAGAAAAAATAACTTTAGTGATACATTTTTAATTATAAAATAAATTTTAGAGGGGTGCGATCGCACCCACAGCATCCCCACTAAATCCGCGCCTGGGGGGGGGGGGGGTTGCAAACTGAAAAATGTACGCGATTTTGCTGGAAAAATCTCGAAGAGTTTAATAATGAGTCGTTAGCTACTCTTTTCCCCAATGGATTTGAGGTTACTATTTCAGCACCTATATTTGTTCAGAATGAGTAATATCTTAAAGAATGTGTATTTTAAAATATTAAAGTGTTTTAAGAGGAACTGTACACTTAAAAACTTTAGAGGTATTTACTTAAGATGCACGAACTTTGCATAAACTTTTAACGGAACAGAGAAAGATTATCAAAAGCCGGTAAGCAAATAGTCAATTCACAAGATAAATGTAATTTAAATAGCTCAACATACAAGCTAAGAATATACTAATGAATGGAAGGCGGGTGTTCTTTAAAAGCTTTTAACACTGAATTCCTTTAGTTCATTGTTTGAAATAACTAAATGGAACTGGATGTATTTCTCTTGTTCAAGAACACATCCCAAACTTACAGATCTCTTTCAATGGAAACCTCTTTTGCAAATCAAATTAAACGAAGGATACTCAGTTTCGAATCAGCATTCCCATTCCCTCACTTATTCACGTCGCTGCATTTTTATTCATTACAAACCTTCAACCCTCTCCAAGTCACCATTCCTTTGTCCCCTTCCGGAATAAAATCTCAACAGGGTCTTCCACGGGTATTTATCTTCATATCCAAAACGTTCCAAAATTAATCTTAGTTTACTTTGCCACCCTAGCGCGTTTTCCTCAAGAGGGTTTGAGGGAGGGGGAGGGATTTCTAGAGCGAGCAGTACAATAACAAAGACTGCTCATACAAAATCCTGGATGTTTCAACATGTCCTCTTCTTTTCTGACAAATCATCCCCTCCCCGAACCTAGGATGGATGATTGAACGAGGAAAGCTCCCAGAGCCAGATTAGATGCATCGACGTAACAGTAACAAGAACGGATTTATGATGTAACTGCCGGCCGTGAGAAGTAAATACTACCAAGTTTTAAGTTAGTTTTCTTGACATTTATTTATAGAGCGGAGTCGGATTTCGACAGACCTTTGCATGCACGGGAGGATTTTGTTGATGCAAAGTTGGTTCTAAAAGACTGTCTTCAATTTAATCGGACGGACTTCCTGATGATTATCTTCATCATTGCTATGCGTTTTAAGGAAAGATAAAGTTTGTTCATGGAAAATTTAATAAACACACTTTTGTAAAAAAAAAAAAAAAAAAAAAAAAAAAAAAAAGTTTTTTTTTAACCAGAAAGAATTTGACAGTGTATTCTTTCTAGTAACATTTTAACGCCAGTAAGTTTTTTTTTTTTTTTTTTTTTTTTTTTTAAATTTTTTTTTATTTTTATTACCACTGTAAGGTTTCTGAATTAATAATGCGGTTGCATTTGTTTATTACGCTAGATTCCAGCCACGGGATAACAAACGGCTTTTATAATTGTGTAAACGTTGTTGCACGAGAGAGTATTTTAATTTAAAAAAAAAGCAATGAAATGTATTTGGATTGTATCGTTTTCGGTTTTTCGAAAAATAAAGTAAAGTGGTGGTTCATTGAGAACTGGATGTGGTTTCTTGAATTTTATTTTTCTAACATAAGCAAAAGGCAACGACTCACAACCACAATATCAAATTATTTAGACTCACTAGTAACCAGTATTGAAGACTTTTTAAATAATAGATTTTAGTTCTCTTGATAATTTTGCAATTTACGATTCAGTTCACTTAAAAACATTTTCATATTTAGTTCAAGAGCTAATTTATAGACTTAGAACCAAATTTATTATCAATAATTCTAAACAGTTCATTTTATCAAAAGATAAATCATTTGAAAATGTTTTTGAATATGTTGAATATGTTTTGAAATGTTTGAATTTAAATATCCAAGCAATATTTCTTATCAAACTACTGTTTATTCCTCATACATGTGTTGCATACTGCATCACTACTTTATATGTGCTGTTAAAAATGTAGTTGAAAAGACCTTTGCAGAGGGCATTAAAATGAGCTTCAATTATCCCGACATAGATTAAAAAATACCTTAAAGAAGTGTGGATGCGTACGATAAAATTTGTGAAGGCATAGTCCTGTTACCAAGAGCGATTTCTAGCTTATTCCAATTGGATTCAGACTTGATGACAGATATTACCTCTGTACCAAGACATATCCTAGTCCTGTTCCTTAATTATGTTAATTAGTGCTCTTAGTTGTACCTCAAGTTCTTAAATATTCTTTGTAATGTTCCTTGTTAAAACGAACTTTTTGCGCAGTGCCTCATTTTACTGGAGTAAAGAGCCACATGATCGATGGTAAATATTTTACAGACTACAAAAATGGATTATATAATTTCTTTTAATGCCTGTATATGTGACAGAGAACAGCGCCAATAAAAAATTATACTATTATACTATTTCACAATTCTTAAGTAAACAAATGTTTAGAATAATACTGTTGATGTCGTAAAACCTGGTAGCCTGCTCCCTCTGACCAAAAATACACATAGATTAAATTAATTAACTAGTTGGGTCCTGATCGTTTCCTAACAGTTGCGTTGTGTTTTATTTAAAAAGCGCCAAGTCTTACGGACATGCTAGGGCAAGGTTCTTCGAAAACGAGGGTTATCAATAAGGTACACCACATGAAGTTAAATTCTCTACCTAACCGAAACATCAATACAATAATAGTTTACCTGAACTAGAGGAAGCACGGACATCAGCTAAAACCTAACCTGTAAAGGAAACAAGTAACCCGCTCCCAAAAATGGTTCGATTCGTAAGAAAAACTCCATATAGAGGTTAAATAATATCATTTATTTTCTTGAATACTGTAGATTAATACGAAAGAGACCACAATGGTTTAGACAATGCATAGGGTGAAAAATACGGCATTGTGCTTGTGGTTGAGAGAGACTCATGACATTGTCATACTATAACAATACAAAACCGAAACCTACAACTACCCAAACTCTGTTTTCAAACACACATTAAGTCAACATAAAAAACTAGACAGTTATTTACTTATTAAACACTCTTACCTATTAAATGACGATCGCACTAAACTTGACTTTACTGAGAATGTAAACGTTGAAATTTCTCACAACGCGAAAGCAAATTATTCTACTTAAAAAGCTGTCCTCTAAAATATTTTAAATTAACACTTAAATAATTTTTACACGAATTAAACTCTTTCGGATTTAACTGTATTAGCGAGAACGAATGCCAGAAGGACTTAACTTTTCATCCTGGAATGCCCCTTAGATTTAGCCGGTCTGAGCGAGAGCGTTGCGTCTCCCACACATTTGCTGGCAGACTAGGTACACTGTTAAAAATTTGGTGCTAGGTTTCACCAGAAATCTGGTAATATAGTAGCTGCAATCACTATTTGGTGAAATGATATACCACTTTTGTGGTTCAACTTCATATACGAAATTCATGGTGAAAGGTTGAACCAGATTTCACGTTTTTCCCTGCACCAGTTTCTGGATTTAGTTTTCACTACTATTCTGGATTTAGCTTTCACCACTATTCTGGATTTAGCTTTCACTACTATTCTGGATTTAGCTTTCACCACTATTTGTAGTTAGCTTTTACCAGTTTTTCATTTAGCTTTCGTCAGTTTCTGTATTTATCTTTCACTATTTTCTTAATCTAGTTTTCGTTACTTTTTGGAGTTTGATTTTACAACTTTTTACTGAGTTTTTAAGTTTGTTGATTTGATAAAGTATGTAAATCTATAAAAGCTTATTTAAAAGGGAGAATTGTGTATTTTTCAGTGTCTGTTAACTATTTATTAATCATCAACATTAGACTGTTATTTTCTCAAATCTGCTTTGCAATAGATATTTTTTCATATTTCAAACTAGCACTACCATAAATTCACTTTCTTAATAAAGACAATATTTTAAAATTTTATTAATAGTATAATTTAACACACACAGAACATTTGATTTGCAAAATAGTTTCTTTCTAGAATACCAAAAAAAAATAAAAAAAATAAGGGACATTTAAATTTTCTTTTATTATTAACTGAATGTTTTATTGCTGCCTTAGATTAACCAACCAAATTTATTTACAAACCAACTATCATTAGAACTGCCATTAGATAAATTGTTACCAAAAGATAAAAACATTTTTACTAAAAATTACTTTGCAAAGATCATTTTTTTAACTTAGACAAAATAGCATTACCATACGAAATCAGTATTATTGTTTGGCAAAGAACAGAGTTCATTACAGCAAATAATATTTTTAACTTTTATTAATAGTATAATTTAACACACAGCATTACTTCAACACACCAATAACTTTTATTTACAAAATAGTTTCTTTCTAGAATGCAGAAAATCAAACATAAAAGAAAAAGGACTATTAATTCAGAGGAATTAAATTATCTGTTATTGGATTGAGTACACAACTGAAAATCCAATAATGACAGTATCTGCCAAAATAAAATGTCACAAATCCATGACTTTCCAAAACTGCAGCAAATAATTTTCTACGACTAGAGATATCACATAATAAAATTTATATAGGTTCATTTTTTTTAACACAAATCTATAAGTAAGTAAATTATTGTAGTTAAATAATTTTCATTCCTTCACATAATACAACATATTTTTTAGTGTTTATTTACTAATTTGTAAATTAACAACATTAAACCATTTTTACTAAGAACTGCTTTGCAATAGAAATGTTTTTACATTTAGAAAAATAACATTAACAATAAATCACTATTTTTTTCTATACATTAGAGCAGACAAATGCTTTAATATTATATTAATAGCACAATATATACACATTTTTCCAAAAAAATTATTCTTATTTACAAAATAGTTTCTTGCTAGAATACAAATAACATTCTTATTCAATGGCTAATTATCAAGTTGGGCACAAAAACAAAAAATTTACAAAAATCACACACTATAAATTCTTTAATAATGAGCAGTAACACATTTTTATTAGAACAGCCAAGTTATGAAAAAAAAAAAAATATGCCATTGTTGCCAAACCATAAAACTTTACATTCATTAGTGTTAAAAAAATGAATTCTTCAGAGTTACAATATTATTGCAATTGTACTTATAAAGAAACAGTAGATATTTATTGACAAACTGTTTACAAGGTAAAATATCAATACATTCTGATCAGTAATCCCCGCAAGTAAAATGGTATTAAACATGAAAATACGATAGACAAAAAAATCTTCAGACTTACTGATAATTACCACAATTTTAAAAATGTTAATTCATCTAGTTCATTAGTTTAAAACACATTATCATTTTTATATTAAGCATATTAGTTTGTGCTTTCGAAACATAGAAATCATGGTAATCTTATATTATCTTCACAATAAACTTTGGTTTGGCATAATTAGTCGTATCTTGCTGTCCTACATGTCTACAAGAATTATAGTGCCAGTGCTATGTAACCAAAGACAAGTTAACAAGTTTTTAGCACTTTGTTCAACACTTTTAAAGTATGGATGTTTAGTTTCATAACACATGTACCAAGAAGTTATCAAAGAACTAAATTCAGTAATTAGTTTGGAGAAGTAGGTAGGAAAATGATACTTCAGATTTAATACAAAATTAGGATTGTACAAGTTTGTGTTTCAAGATTTGTTTATAGTTTCTAAAACAGTGATTCTCAACCTTTGTTTTGTCGAGGCTCACTTCTAACGATTTCAAAATTTGGCTGCACACAAAGAAAAAGATAAGTTTAAAAGTTGTTTACTTTACCTACCTATTATACTATCTATAATACACTGTAATACACCTATTACACAATGTGTAAAATAGTTTATGATAATAATTTGGAATGTAAAATAAAATAATATATGTACTACAAAAACAACAGTACGTTTATTAAGGGATTAATTACAAATATACATTTCTAAAATTTGGCAGCACACTTCAAGAATTTGGCGGCACACAAAAGTGCCGCGGCACAGTGGTTGAGAATCACTGTTCTAAAATATGTAGTTTTGTAGTGATTTTTTCTGGAAACAAATTCAACAATTCTATCAGCAAAACATTTTTTGTTGGTAATTTTATTGAAATTTGATAAATTAAAAAAAAATATTATGTGTGAAGCATAATTAACAAATGTAAACAATAAATTTGTCAGTTTGTTTTTACCGACTTGATATTAGTTTTCAGTTATGTAGAAGTTGGTTGGTTTGTAAGCTCAACGACCTGTTTTTATGCACAACGGCAGCTAATTACCTACAGCATAATGTGTATTCTGAACAATGAACACCCAGGATTCGAACCAGACATCTTTGACATGCAAGGCCAGAGCTCTAACCCCACAGCTATCAGGGAGGCTAGTTACGTAGTAGTATAAGTCAATTTACTTCTATAGGATATTTCACATGCACAATAGGAAACGGAATTCTTCCATTAGACAAGTACCAGTTGGCGTCAAGCTTAAATGTTTACATATTTAAATGACACATAAATGTATCACCAAGCCTATATGTGAACGGTTTGTTATAAGGTTGCTATAGAAACTTTATAACTGTTTGTTATAGAAGTTATAAATTATTGGAAGATTGATAGTTTGGATGAGTTATCATTGTAGTTTGACAATTTTTAGTTGGTACCCGTCTAATAGATCAGTACCTAGAAAGCAAGCCTATATTGTCATAACGCTTTATTTTAGGAATTATAGATTTGAAGGTTGTTACTTTGTATGAGTTATCGCTACAATCTGGTGGTTTTTATCTGGTATCAGACTAATGGAAGAGTAAATGTTTTTAAACAGGCACAAATTTTATCTTATTGACGAAAAAAAATATGACAATACATGCCAGTAATTTAATATAGAAGTATTAAATAATAAGTTTACAAAAGCTTCAAGTTAAATTGACTTTAATGTAAATTAAAATGGTACTTACGTATTAAAGCCACTGCAGCTACAGATTTGGCGGTTTTTAAGTGCCGCCAATAAAGAGCATTCTTGTTGTTCGCACGCGCACACAGTTATTTAAGTGTTTTATTTTATGATTTATCGCAAAAATTTTGGGTGTAGATTGGCGGCAGTCAAAAACCGCCTAATCTGTAGCTGTGGTGGCGTTAATACGCAAGTACCATTAAAATTAATATCTGCATTATTTCGAAATCTACGATTCTTATTATATTCATAAGAATTATTTTTTGCACTTGTATTGTTTTAAAACTATTCCTTAATACTTACTAACACCAACTGCTTATACAAAACAGGAAGTTTAGGGTTGGTCTGTTTGTACGCTCAACGATCCATTTTTATACACAATGACGGCTAATCAGGCCGGGACCTACAGCTTAATGTGGATTCCGAAACACAACAACGCTCCCTCAATGCCTGGATGGCATCGATGCTGCTGGTATAGTGTTGACTTGACAGCTACCTTCCGGTAAACTTAATGGGTAGGGCACTGGCAACGATCCACGAGTTCGTTGACTAAAAGGAAGTAGAAGACCAGGAGAAGATTACTAAAGAGATCCTCCTTAGAGAGTCCCATGCAATCCAAGAGGTGCTCAGGAGAGGCCTGATGATTTTGGCACTTGGTGCAGGTGGCGAAGATTTTCCTGCCCTCGTTGAAAGTGAGGCACTTGATGTGACCGCTAGCAAGCCTTGATAGAACAGTCCGGGTACGTCTGTCACACAGGAGGTCAAGGGACAAATCCGGTTTAGAGCCCTTGTACCAAATATGGGTTGGGGGTGTTTTCCACTCCTCCGAGATCTTTGATTTTTCCAGAGAGTATAATTGAAAAAAATATAGAACAAGTGTAAGGAAAATTAATACTATATTACATGGTTCACACAATTTGACATTTTTAGCAAGAGTAAACATTAAGATTTGGTACTTTTCCATTTCGTAGGCTCAAATGTCGCCAAGCAGACTTTATTTGCGACAACGCACAGTATACACATAAAAAATGTTGATAATGCTGCAAATCTCGCCACGCAAATTATATTTATTAATTTATTTTAGAAATGGTAGCGTCTTGTTTTCAAAATGCGGCGGTAAAAAGTTACCAGCGGGGATATTCTGTTTGGCGTCAATTGCATAATTTCTGGTGACATTATCGCCTGTGCCCGCGAAATGGAAAAGTACCCAAGATTTTAAATCGTATTTAAAACGTACCGATTATGAAACTGATCTTGCTGTTGTTTATACGATGCAAACATTCACAAATAAAGTGAGCCAATTTTTATATGTTTAGCTTCAAAATTCATTACTAAAATGTTTCGATAAAATATCTAAAAGTTGGAAGCTGTAAAAGGTATGAATACTTTAACATCTAAACTATTAACATCGAAAACATATTATGACTTATGCAACTTTCAAAGTAACAATACATATTTCAAGCTACAAAGCAATTGTTTACCAAATATTAAAGCACTATAAAACTGTCAGTTTCAGATAAATAGGCCTAGTTGTTTACACATTATTAAATTAAGTAAAATGACAGAATTAGACAGATGGAACTTGCAAACAAAACTATTATTAAAGTAAGCAATAAAGAAAACTTACCTTTGATTTGAAATATGTTGTTCGACACCAACAACACGAAAAGAGTTCTACGAGTGCGAAGTTTCGGCCATGTTGTATTGCCAGCAAAACCGCGCAATGCATGATGGGATAATACATTTCACCGGAATTTTGGTGAAACTCGTCTATCGAGAAAGTAGCTCGAATTGAATTGAACCACTTTTCTGGTGAAATCGTTCAGCTTCGCTAGATTAAACCAGAAAAGTGGTGAAAGGTTGAACTATTATTTTTAACAGTGTAGCTAGAGCAGAGAGGGTCGGGAAATGCTGTCATTTTTTAGAGTTGCACTAGTATTGAAAAACTTGGTCAGAATGCCGTTGGTGGGCTGTCAGTTTTGCTATAGGTTCTGTGCCCTTCATTGGACCAAAATCTATGCTCCACAAGCAATAAGGACTGAACTCTTTTGCCCGGCTAGGCGACTATTGGTTTCGTTGCGAAATTCACCTCTCTGACCTACGTCACATAAACACATACAGCTTGAGATTCAGCATCGAAATATATCCGACTTGCATCTGCTCTAAGCCAACTCAGAACCGACAAAAATCCCCTATCACAATTCCTTCCCCCAAAACATCAGGTTTTACCGAAGCTGAGAACAGTAGGGTGTAACGGACCCTTTACTTTTAAAGCTGAATTATCAACCACAAGTTCCTACACAATTAAAACTTCACAAATTAATTAATAAACACCAAAAAGTGGTTGAAGTGTCTTGGGTGAGAACAGTAATCCAAATGCCCTTTCACCACAGTTTGTAACGTATTGTAACTGTTAATTGCTATTGTAAAATATAGAGGGCGCCACAAAACAGTTATTTGAAGGTTGTATTTTTTATGTTGTTTTTTGATTAGTCTCCTGTGAGAGACGAGAGAGGACAGACGATTCAGAAATGGAACACTAACACCTGCTCCTTGTGAAGTTCTTAAAATAAATGTGTTTTGTTTTCGTTCAAAATGAAATTTTTACTCGACCACGATACCACAGCCTAAATTAGTTCCAGCGGTGCGATTTTTGAACCTGAAACAACCGTTGTTTTGAAAAAGAACTGTAAGGTTTATTTTAACGAAGAAATGAATAAACGACCGTTAGTTTGGAGCGAAGAGTACCTGATGGACATCCATCGTGTGGAATATTAAGCAAGCCTTGCTTATGTATTTTCTTGTTGCGGAAACCTATAAATGTCCGAGTATGGACACTCGTCGTGTAGAATGGTAAGCATTGCAATTTGCTTATTAAATTAACTGAAAAGCCTCGATTCAGTGTGGACATCCGGTCTAAAGATTTTGATGGACATCCGTCCAGATTGATAATTTTTCTTCATCCCGAAGATCGCCAGTGACATCCCTTCCTGAGAAGAGAAAAAAATCCTTCATCCTGAAGATTTTTTTTTTTTTTTTTTTTTTTTTTAAGAGTGGTGTTTGTGTTTCGTTATGTCAGCATCAGTGAATGACAAGTTCTGTTTCTACAGATTTTGATGGACATCCGTCCAGATTGATAATTTTTCTTCGTCCTGAAGATCGCTGTCATGATGTAATCTGACATTTCCTACGATTTGCATGGGGGGTTAAACAACAGCAACTATTACACATCCCCCCAAGTAAAGCTGTGTTAGTCAACCAATTAAAAGATGTGACGGGGGTCAGAAAAGGTCGGGAGAAAGTTGAGATCGAGGGAAACGGGGAGACGTTTTTCCGGTGTGTAGGAGTGAAGACGGTGGTTTTGGAGCGGAGAAGAGTTCTTAAGAGAGAGAGAGGATGACCCACTGCCGATCGCTTATCCCTGAAATTCCATGTGAGTTAATTACCTTTCTTCCTCTATTCTCGGCCTGCTTCGATTTAAGTAACTATAACAATGCCTGAATTTAATTGCATATTTTAGTATTTATTGAATATTTACCTATTTGGAGAATTTTTACCTTTTATTTCATTTTAATTTTAATACTTGGATGCATGACAGTAAACTTGTGTTACTGTCATTTGAGGAATTTAATCTGTGCGTTTATAGTGTATATTGAATAAACTAGTAGATTGATTATGCCGGCCTGGTTATTTTGGTTTGAATTTTAAAATTATGAAGTATTTTAACTTTGGTTTATCTGATGTTGTTAATATTACTCTAACATCTTACGGTCCAACGCCTTTTACCAAATCACACTAAAGATCACGACATTATTTATGGTGCCTTGATCCAGTCTTCTATCTACGGTTTGTTCAGATACGCTATTAATGTGGAAACGTAAAATGAATTGTGGTTCACAATTACTCAAAGGGAAATCATCGAGGATTTTTGGTAAGGTCAATAAAAATGGTTAGAGTCAAAAAATCGAGTGCGCATACTTTTAAACGCAATTCTAGTAGAATTAATCGAACGAATAGATCAAGCGATATAGATGACAGTGAATTAAGTCAAAATTCAGGACGGGCGGTTATCACAGGAACGACTATGGCAGAGAGTAGTCGAAGTCGAATCAATGGATTGGCATTACTCTCAACGTATTTCGAGGGAAATAACGAAGAAACAGAATACTTTTTCAGACAATTCGAGGAAGTTGCCAATATTGCAAATTGGAATAATAGAGAGCGTCTGACTATTTTGAAAACGAGGTTAAAGGGAAATGCACTGAGGTTCTTAATTTCAGACCAAGAATTATCAAATTCTACAGACTACGCATTCGTCACACTTAAGTTAAGAGATTTTTTTAAACTAGAAAAGGCGATCGGTGAATCACAAATTGACTTCGCTAATTGTTATCAGAGAGAAAATGAAGATGTTAAACTTTTTGCGCACAGGCTTGTAGTTGCGTCAAACAGATATTTGGGAAACTCACATAATGTTGTTTCAGAAAGTACAAGAGAAATTCTCGATAAAATGAGACTCTCAAAATTCATCGGATCATTACTACCGCAGCTACAATGCGATGTATTAAAAGCAAACCCAACGACTTTCCAACAGGCGGTAGATATAGCAAAAAACATTCAAGTCGCAATCAATACTGTCACAAAATTTCGAATAAATTCGTTACAAACGGAAGGTGAAAATGTGAATAGTATACAAAACCCGGAGCAAAGTCAGACACATGATATCAACAATATTACTTTACAAAATGCTACCCAACAGCGAATGGTTATTGATTGTATCTTTTGCGCCAGTCCGTGGCATTTATCAGCGAATTGTGAGAAAATTAAAGAAATAATAAATGCAACTCAATCCCAAAACCCTAATAATCGGTTTAGACAAAATAGCTATGATAGAGGCTCATACAATGCTAGACGTGGAAACTATCAAAACAGGGGGAGATATTTCCAGAACAATAACCAACAATTCAATCAGAATAGATTCGTACAACAATCACTAACGAGAGGAAACACTGAAAATGGCAGGTACTTTAGAGGAAATAATACACGGAATCCAAATACACACAGAGGAAATAATTCACGTTTTGGAGCCAATCAGTCAGCTTCACAACAGGTTTTTTTAGAAGAAACGGGGGGCGCGCAAACACAGACATAACCCATGGCGAACAATCTACAGTTAATAATATTGAAGATAAATTGTTGTTTAGTGTTAATTCTCTTGATAACCCAAATACCACATTTAAAGGTAACTCCTATTTGCCCACAGTAATGATTTCAATTGGTAACACAAATTTACAAGCCATTCTTGATACTGGAGCAAATTTGAACTTAATTTCAGGTGATCTATTTGATAGAATTAAAGAACATGTAAAAACAACTAACATTGCTTCTTGCGTTTCAATTAAAACAATCACGGGATCCACTTTACAATACAGAAATTGCATACAACTTTATATTAAATTGGGGACAAAGAAATTCAAAACTGTTTTTTTTGTATGTCATGGTATGCTATCAAAACAATTTGATGCACTGTTGGGGATAAATTTTTTTAAGGAAAATGCTATTAATATTGACTTACGTAATAATTCTTTGGGCTTTCCTGATAATTCGTCTGTAGAATTAATAGAGGATGACCGTGGATTTACACACGGTATTCATAACGTTTCTTTGGTCAAAAAGACTATTATGCTGCCAGGTGAGTGTTCTGTTGTTGATCTAAGATGTAAAGAAAACATTTACCATAGTGCTACTGAAGTTTTATTCATGCCGAATATCAACAGAGAGGGTTTGCAGGTACAGATGTCAGTTAATTCAATTAAGGGTCAGGAATTTCAAACTTTACTTTATAACAACACTGACAAGATTTTACATTTAAATAAAAACATGAAAATAGGTGTCATAAATAGTGATTTTGAACCAGAGGGTGAAGTTAATACTTGTGTTAATTTAATCCAGGCTTCAGATGAAGTACTTAGTTTGAGAAATCAGGAATTTAAATTAAGTGATTTTGATTTGGACCATTTGAATGATAACGAAAAAAATGAGATGAGTGGACTTCTTGAGGAAAATTATATGGTATTTGCTAAAACTTTCAAAACTTTGGGTCACACAGATTTAATTAAACCTGAATTACATTTTAAACATGATAATGCTTTGGCATGTAAGCCTTACCCCATTCCACATTTATTGCGAGGTGAAGCTAAGAAGGAAATTGATGCATTATTGGAAGCTGGTATTATTACAGAATCAAATACGAAATTTTTAGCACCTTTATTGTTCATTAAGAAAAAATCTGAGAGCGGGGAAAATAATTCTAACAATTGTCGTATTGCGCTCGATATGCGTCTGATAAATACGGCTATTCAAAAAAGTACACAAAATTTACCTAGAATCAAAGATCTGGTAATTTCTCTAGCAGGCTACACCTATTTTTCGAGTATTGATTTTATGAGTGCATTTTGGCAGCTCTCAGTTAGGGATCACAGTGAGAAGTTGGGATTTATGGCCATGAATCGTAGCTATGTATTTCAAAGATTACCATATGGAATGATAAACTCTAGCGCGATATTTCAGTCTCTTATGGATAAAGTATTTGAAGGGTTGGATCAACTGGGAATTCATTACTTTATTGACGATTTAATAATACCTTCGAGATCTTTCCAGGAAATGATGGATAAATTAAAAGTAGTCTTTGAGAGGATTAAAGAAAACAATTTGACACTTAGTGCAAAAAAGTGTAAATTTTTTAAGACATCTTTGACATTTTTGGGATATCAGATCTCAGAGCAGGGTATTTCTCCAACGGAGGCAAATACACAAAAGATCACTAAATTTGTTAGACCACAAAATATTAAGGAACTTCGACGCTTCAATGGGTTAACGAATTTTTATAGGGAGTGTATAAAAAATTATGCACAATTCACTACAGTCTTGGAAGAACTCACAAAGAAGGGTGTGCCATTTAAATGGGAAGCGAGACACGAAAATGCTTTTCAAAATTTGCAAAGACAGTTTTTTTGTAGGCCATTTTTGAAACAAATTAAAATTAGGGAAAAATTTTATTTGCAAAGTGACGCATCCAAGTTGAATATGAGTTCTACACTTGCTCAGTATCACAATAATAAGCTTTGTCCGGTAGCTTATTTTTCAACGAAAAACAATGAGTATGAACAGAAACTTCCGGCAATACATCTGGAACTCCTGGCGATTTATAAATCAGTCTTACATTTTAATGAATTTCTGTATTGCACGCATTTCACGATACTCACTGATCATCGACCATTAGAGTACTTTGGAAAATTGAAAAACAATTCTAATAAAATAATTAGAATTTTAACTGAATTAGGAAATTATTCTTTTAATATCCAATATATAAAAGGTACCGAAAACGTGATGCCTGACTTTTTATCTAGGACAGAAATACAAGATGTTGGGGTAAAATTTGACAGCGATACAACGAGAGTGAAGGAAATATTTGCCCAGGGGCAAAGAAATGTACAAGATTTACTTGATACACTACAAACCAATGACACACGTAGTATGGAAAACCTACAAGATGGGGAACAGCAGAGGGACACGAATTCTTTTTCAGGTCAGATTCAACAGTCTAACATACAGGAGCTACTAGAAAACACCCATACGATCAATAACATACAAGGTGAGGATTTACACGAATTAGATAATCAAAACATTAGGAGAGAGCAAGAGAAAGATGAGGGAATAAAGCATATTTCGGATATTTTAAAGGGAACAAATGTAAGATCCAAGAGAAAATTTAAAAATTATTTTTTGGACCATGGAACGGGTTTATTAATGTTTAAAAGAAAAATTAAGGAGCAACAAAATGTTAAGTTATTTGATAATATAGTTTTACCTCAGAATTTACAGGGTCATGCCTTAAAAAGAGCTCATTTCACACACTTAGGTATTGCAAAAACTTTTGATCTCATGCGGAGAATTTATCACTGGAAAAATTTATATGCAAACATAGTTAATTATATTAAAAGTTGTGATTCGTGCAACAGAATTAAAAGGTGTTATCAGAAAGTTTTGCCACAAGGCATAGCGCCTATTCCAACAGAAATTGGTTCAGTAATTTCAACTGATATTCTGGGACCTTTGAAATCTGGCGATTACGTGATTACATTCATCGATAATTTTTCACGTCATATTGAATTGTATCCCATTGGAAACATCGGTGCTAAACAGGTTACTGAGTGTTTGTTGAGATATATATGTAGTTATGGCACTCCTAAACAGATCATTAGCGATAATGGAGGCTGTTATATATCGAACGGTTTCAAAGAGTTGAATGAAAAGCTGGGGGTGAAATTAATTAAGATTCCCGCACTGACACCCTCTCTAAATGGGAAATCTGAAAAAATTAATGCAGAATTAAAGAATACAATTTTGGCATTGAAAGAATCTGGTATGGACTTAGAAATTGCGATAAATCTTCATAAAAATTGGTATAATAACGTTAAGCATTCAGTATTACAATATACACCAAATGAACTGTTTTTCGGTAGAGAAATGAAGCCTATATTTCAAGCTATGGGCTGTACAACAGTTAAAGATAACGTCGAGTGGTTGAACTTGCCACACTGGTTTGAGAATAGGATACAAATCTTGGAAACCTGCAGGCAAAATGCTTATCATAACATTGAAAAACAACAGATTATTCAGCAAAATTATGCTAAATTTAAATCAGTCAAGAGACAGATTAAATTGGGTGATAAGGTATTTTTTAAGAATCCTGGGAGATTTCAAAAGCGATTCTTGGGTCCCTATACTGTTATTTCTGAGAGATCACCAAATTTACTTAATATTAAATTAGACGCTGATCCATTTCAAGAGCGTACAGTGCATATAAGCCGGCTCAAACTAGCTGATCATAGATTATCTAAGCTTCAGGACAACTATACACCGCTTGCTGGGACAACCCGCCCATCCATTCATTACAATTTGAGACACAGGAAGTAGCGTTGTAAACAAGAACGTTTGCCGATAATCAGGTGTGAGGTGGGAGAAGAGTGAAAGCTAGCAGGAAAGTTCGTTTGTAAACAAACATAGTGAAATAAGGGTTAACTTGATACTTGTGGGACACTGGGCTTGAAGTCAAATCCATAGGGGTTGTCCAGTTTCGGATATTTAGTGCTTTATTTGGTTTTTAAGGGTCCTGTGAATCTCTGTCGTTATCTCCGACTAAACATGTGCTGTAGATAAAGTTGGCGTTTCCTGGGCTAACATATCACTAACGGATACACCTTTGACCCTGAAGAGTCGCCCCAACTGGTTTTGGCAAGGGGGGGGCGTCACTTCTAGGCCGCTCTGTTGGTTTGCAAAAGGGGTCGGAGTATTGAAACGTGATCCGAGGTGGGTGATTTTTTTTTCTCCTTCTCGTTTCGGAGGCGAGTGGATTTCTTTTTTTTTGTTTGTTTGTCTGGGGCAAAAAGAGGGATTTTTGTAGACCGTGCGCGGTGAAAGAAATGTTGGATGTCGGAGAGAGAGAGGATATCGGAGAATAAATTTTAATGATACGTGGGGGCGAAATTTGTTTTCGGCCGCTATAGAAATGATAGGTTGCGAGATAAACATTTTGGCTGGGGGTTCTTGACATAGAAAAACTTTGATGGTTTTTTTTTTTCTTTGGGGGTTTTGTGAACCATTTTTTCATTTAATGGATCAAAATTTAGGAAATTTATGTTGTTAAAAGACAGGAATTTTGAGTTGGATTTTGATACTGCTTAGGTTGTGTAGGAAGTACTGTTGATTTCATTTAAATAACGTAAAAACTATGAGTTTTAAGACATTAAAGATTCTAATAGAATTAATGTAAAAACTATTAAGAATTTTTTTTTTATCTGAGGTACTTGTAATTTATATTTGAAGTGAGCGTTTTGTTCACATTTAGGATTAATTATGGCATTGATTTAATTTAAGTTTGGCTGAGAAGTGGGGAAGATGGTTTTTCTACTTGCTGTAGATCTTCTTTCATAAAAACTAGTGGATTCTAGACTTTAGTTTTGCTGAAGGGTGGATTGGTGTACAACATTCCACTTTTGATATCAGAAATTATTGCAACTTCTGCTGGACAGAAATTGTGTGTTATATTTGATGTCTTGATGCTTGGCTCAAGGATAGAGTTCAACAGAGAGGGAACGATTTTCAAAATCACTTAAAAAGCATCCAGTTAAGACGAGCAGCGAGATCATCGCAGTTAAAAGATTGGCGGTGGAAATCACAAACCACACCAAATCTAAACCACCTGAGGAGTCTCAGTGAATAGCAGTCACAGACCACATCGAGAGAGGGACGGAAATCCAGAAAAGATATGACAACAAGGACCAACACCAGGACCACGGAAGCAACGCAAAAGGGTGACATCACCACCGGCAGGCCACTCCCACAGAATGACCATACGAATGACATCATGGAGGGAGCAACTTAGTAAGACTCGTTTTAAAGGCAACAGCTGGTCGCCGATTAAGCGTCACTGCCCACAGAGGGGATCATCAATACGTCACAGAGATTGCACAGCGGTGTGCCAACAATCCGAAGGAAGAAAGCCAATCGCCAAATCTTCACCTCGACTGGCACGGTAGCCCCGCCTTCTTGGTCAAGATGTACCTATGTCAACACGTCGGATCCCAGGCAGCGAAACCAAGGGACGGAACGACTTTACATACTGAAAAGAAAAGGGCGTACCATCCATGCCAAATGGATAAAACCTCAAGTGGACTAACACAGGAGGAGGAGCAATGTAAAAAGACAAGAACTTGATCATTGACTCGAGAAACCGAATCACCTACTTATGACTGAGTGCGGCATCGGATATTCGTGGAAACTACCTAAACGGTAAAAATAAGATGAGGTTACATTTTTCAACCACACTGGAGATTGACACATGTGGGTAATAACTTTTACTTACTGACTCAATGGAAGAAGTAATGAAACTTTATATTTCATACAAACATTTCAGACAATTTTTAGGAACTGATGGTTATTTGAACTTTTAAAAATAACTTTTAATTTCCCGTAAATAATTTTTTATATCCTTACTTATATATTTAAGGTATATTTTGTGAAGTGTTTTTTTTCTCTTTAAGTGATTAAATAGGTACACAGATCTTGTTTGCTATAAAATGCTAAATCATATGGTATATAACACTACATATGCTATTTTCTTATTTCTTGCATTGTTTTTTCTTTTAATCAAAAATAATTTTTTTTATGATTCTCGTACATTGTGCTTTTATATTGGTTACTTGTATATGAGCGATATTTTGTTTGGCAAGAGGTGAGGAAGGAAGGTTTCTTTAAAAAAATTAAAGGTGGGGTGATAATGTCATGATGTAATCTGACATTTCCTACGATTTGCATGGGGGGTTAAACAACAGCAACTATTACACATCCCCCCAAGTAAAGCTGTGTTAGTCAACCAATTAAAAGATGTGACGGGGGTCAGAAAAGGTCGGGAGAAAGTTGAGATCGAGGGAAACGGGGAGACGTTTTCCGGTGTGTAGGAGTGAAGACGGTGGTTTTGGAGCGGAGAAGAGTTCTTAAGAGAGAGAGAGGATGACCCACTGCCGATCGCTTATCCCTGAAATTCCATGTGAGTTAATTACCTTTCTTCCTCTATTCTCGGCCTGCTTCGATTTAAGTAACTATAACAATGCCTGAATTTAATTGCATATTTTAGTATTTATTGAATATTTACCTATTTGGAGAATTTTTACCTTTTATTTCATTTTAATTTTAATACTTGGATGCATGACAGTAAACTTGTGTTACTGTCATTTGAGGAATTTAATCTGTGCGTTTATAGTGTATATTGAATAAACTAGTAGATTGATTATGCCGGCCTGGTTATTTTGGTTTGAATTTTAAAATTATGAAGTATTTTAACTTTGGTTTATCTGATGTTGTTAATATTACTCTAACATCTTACGGTCCAACGCCTTTTACCAAATCACACTAAAGATCACGACAATCGCCAGTGACATCCTGTCCTAAGAAGAGAAAAAATTCTTCATCCTGAAGATTTTGTGGTGCTTTGATTCAAGAGTGGTGCTTTTGTTTAGTGCTTCATGAATCATAAGTTCTGTTTTCAAAGTCGTCAATGGAGTGCAATACTTCAAGATTGGTGATACGTTGCGAGTTTCAATGTTTGTAATGCAAGAGCAATTTATCAAAAGTGCTAATTTGTGGTTGGTATTTAGTGCTTGAGTTATTCAAGAGGTGTTTAGTTTCGGTTCCGAGCAAGGTTCCAGTTTCATTTGTGTGCAATATTTCAAATGAAAATAATGTAATGATTACCCTTACTAAAATCCTAAGGTATTTTTAAGGTATTTTCAAGGTTTTTTTTCGAGGTATTTATTAGGTATTTTTAAGGTATTTTCAAGGTTTTTTTTCGAGGTATTTATTAGGTATTTTTAAGGTATTTTATTAAGGTATTTTTACCTACTAAATGGTGCAGATTAAAACCTTAAACAGGTTTTCCATAATACCTGTCCCAAGGTATTTTATATAAACCTAAACGGTTTCTTAGAATACCTTTCAACAAGGTATTTTATGTAAACCTAAACGGTTTCCTAGAATACCTTTCAACAAGGTATTTTATATATACCTAAACGGTTTCCTAGAATACCTTTCAACAAGGTATTTTATATAAACCTAAACGGTTTCCTAGAATACCTTCCAACAAGGTATTTTATAAAAACCTTAACAGTTTCAATAAAATACCTTTTAATAAGGTATTTTATAAAAACCTAAACGGTTTTTTAGAATACTTTTTAAGGAGGTATTCTATATAAACCTGAATGTTTTTTTCTAGAATACCTTCCAAAAAGGTATTTACCTAAACAGTTCCTGTCAATGAAGTACATTAAAATAAACTTAAAAGGTAAACCACAAATAATTTTAAAATATGTAGAAGTTTTTTTTGACAAAATTTCCACAATATTTTTTAAAAACATATTTTAATAGACCTCAAAAGGAATTTTTAGAAATCTAATAAAACCTAGGAAAAGTATTACATTCTATTTTACTGTGTATAAAAGAGAACCAATAACTTTGACACAATTATCATACAAATAATTTTTATTAATATGTACTTAACACTATTTTACATTAGGATAATCATTTTTAGGATATGCATTTTTTACTCAACCAACCCTGTTGGGCCTTGAGCCTGTTTGTTTAAAATTTTTTTCTTCTTTTCTCTGCAACTTTGTTTTCGGCGTAAATTTGCAAGAATTTCCAGATTGAGGCTGTCCTGTCTGGATCTTCCACCTGTATCTTGCATAAGAATAGACATGGTTTACCGTACCGGTCACCCCAAGAAACTTCAGATGATACTTGTTAAAAAGCCCTAAAAATATAAAATTGCTATAAAATGAGGCATACAATACATATTCAAAAGAACAAGTTATTCGGAGGCTACAAAATTCAACCCGTCTTTATTTGCCTCCGAAATATTTTCATTTCAAAAGGGCTCTAAAAGTAGTACAAAATAATGCTTATTTTGATTTCTATAAGAAACTAATTAGGCGTCAAGTCCGCATTTGTTTAACAGCTCCCCATATATTAACACAGGTAGTAAATCAAATTATGAAGAGTATAGCTACTAATTTAACAACACGAAGGGTACTAATTTAACAATTCATTTGAGAAAATACCAAGAAATAAGCGATAATCAGAATTAATTTTGAATATTAGCCTTTAATTTTATATTTTTTAAACATCCCTGAACACATTTAAAAGATTACTCTGAAAACTTGAATACCCATTGAAAATCATGATTGTATCTATATGTATATTCTTACATTTCTATTTCTGGATTTCAAAATATACTCAAGTGTTTATTTTACCTTCTGAATATTTAATTTTTTTTATAGCAGAATGTGTGCAATATTTTGTAACATAAGTTAAGTGAGGAAGTAGTTCCTCGATATTAGTGAGATCAGTTCTTGAAACATTGACTTTTTTTGCATTATCAAACACATAATGTGAACGAATTCTCAATTTTCTCCAAGACCTGCACTAAAGAAATATTTTATGGGAAAACAATCAACTACGCTCGTCCAGATAAAAGCGTCAATTTGAAATTTCTATTTAATATGAATAACAATTTAAATCCTCATAATAATAGTTTGATATTTTTAGCCAGGGCATATGTGATTTGTTTCAAAATCAGAAACAAACGATAAAATCATAATTTTTTTTTTCAAAATCAAAAACCCTGTCACACTCTTCCAATATTCCAACCTATCTAAGAACTCATAAAGAAAGATTACTTTCTCACCATCAAGAGAAGCTAGCAAAAGTTCTTAAAATAATATGTGCCTTTTACATTTCACTTCATAATTGGTTAAGTATAATAATACAATTTCCGGTGTGAAAATTTATATGTCAGGGACAAGGTTGCAACCCCTTCCCCCCATCGTTGCATAAAACAATTTAATATACCTTTTTCCCTGTTTATTCACATATCTAAAAATATTTATATATCCCGGACCCCCAATTCCCCATCGATATCACCAATCCAAAATTAATTTCCCCATCAATACAGTCATTCCAAAATCCATTTTTCCTTCAATACTGCTATTCCAAAATAATGAGAGGAAGGAATAGTTGCATATCCTCTAAATACTTAAAATTAATGCATAGGAGTAGGGTATTTAAATTGCTCCAAACATTTTTTAGAACAAGCAAGTAGGTACTCATGAAAAACTAAAATATTCAAAAAGATATGAAATTATCACATATTCAAAATAATATCTTGAAAAATAAATGGGCAGGGAAATTTTCTTTTAAAACAAGCATTAAATAGTCAGTAAGTCAAGGAGAGTTGTCAGACTTTGGCCCTGAAAAGGACCATTCGTCTGGGTCCACAGACAATCGGAATAATACAGAGACAACAATGTACAATGATAAAACTAGGTATGTCACAATAATGTAACAATAATTTTAGTAGAAGCAAAACAGAATACAAATAAATTTAAATTTAAGAAATCAAGTATAATCAACAGATAATTTCTTTGCTGCCATTTTTTCTGCACATAAAACATTCCAAACTTGTCTCCTGTGGCCTGGGCAATTGCATCACCGATTTCTCCAGAGACAAGTACAGATACAGGGCACGAGTTAAAGAGCAATGATTTTCATTGTTATTTTGAAGTGTTCCACATAGAATGTTTATTTATTAATATACATTTTTTTGTCAGTCAGAGAGCAGATATCTAGTTTTCAGAATTTGCGAGGTAACAAAAAATATTACAAAAGGAATACAAAAAGAAAAAATGTATGTCTACCACAATCACAATTTTTTTTATAAATAGTCCTTCCTCAGTTGAATGATTTATCAGCATATTTCTTACGAGTATTTGCATCAGGCTCAGGGTGTATTCGTTATATAATATTTCTAATTAAATTCTTGCAAGTTGTAGAACAACGATAATACCTTTAATTTGACAGTTGCATCATATATATTTATATTTTTTTTTTAATATTTGGGGGATCTATTCCGGTCACCTATTTCTGCTACAATGACCTCTGATCAAATAATGAAGTAAATATCTGAGTGAGTACTTCTCACCTTAATCCCAACACAACAGCAATAGAGTATAGAGGTTACAATGGATTTATGTTCACTAGCCCTCATTAATATACACACCGTTATTCGGTGAGGCCAGACCGAACTTGTGAGTCTTCCATCACAAACACGAAGTCATAATTCATTAGGCTACTGGGACCCCTTTTTTTATTTTGTATATTAATGTGATAGTCGTGATATCCTTTTTTAATTTACTGCAAATTCATGTGTAATACGAAAGTCTTAATTCAACAACCTCTTTTCCGATTATAGTTGTAAGGTTTCCAAAAAAAAAGTTAAAAAATGAATAAATGAATTTAAAATTTGGAGAGAAAATGGCATTTCTCTGTATAAAACTGTTAAGAGAGGGACGAAAAAACAATTGGCATCTTCACCATACTCGACATACATTTTTTTTTTTTTTTTAATTTAAAGCAAGTTTTTCAATTTGGATTTGTAATAAGTTATTATACTTAAATATTTCCAGGGGTCATAAGCAGTTTTTGATAACAATTTGGGTGATAGAACATATTTGAATTGTGTGTGGGCCCTAAGTGCTTCATCATTTCAATAATTAAATAGGATTAATTAATAGATTAGTGCAAAGTATTTATAAAATGTAATAGAAAAAAAATTTCACATAAATTCAAAATTTTCAAGTTAAACATCTTTACATGCAGGGGCCTTACAAAATTTATTCCAACGTTGATGATTATAGGCACAATTATGAAGTTTTAAGGCCCCGTCAAGTGCAGTGCCTGAACACTTAAATATCATTTGACAACTATAGTAATAAATGATTCTCTACAACTGAGTTTTTGGACCCCTAAATATGTTAATATGAGTCCCTGAGGAGAAATCGTGCATATGGGAACCTCTCTACGTATAAAGTGCCACTAAAATATTTCAAGTGTCATCAAGCATCTAAATAACTCCATAATAAACACCGAATTAAACTATTTTTTGATTAAAAAAATGAATTATAAGTGATTAATTATCGAAATTTCCCTTTTGTGCCTTACCTTTGAAAATTTTATAGTGGGAGAAGCTGCCTCCTCTCTTAAGTTCCACCGCTATTTTACAAATAGTGGTGCAACTAGAATAGTTAATTTTTGCATTCTTAAAAATAAACATCTGGGCAAACAATAATTGACTGCAATATGTACAAACGGGAAAATTGATTTGTAACCTTGCTAAAAAAAGAAACTCAAGCTCCATATATTGACACAGGTTTTTCTTTGAATTCTTAAAATGTAAATTATGCCAATATTCCAAACAAATTTATAATTTCTGTTCTGTTTAATTCTGCAGCTGAGGTGTTGACCTGAGGACGAAGTTAGCATAGGAATTATGAAAGGGAAACCACAAATTGTATAGCTTTTCCCTTTCAGCCAAAATTAAAAATGCTTTTTTTTTTCACAGAGAGGGGGCGCATTTTCATTTTGGGAAAAGGGGAGGCACGTTTGTGACACATCGACTAATTTAATTCTGAAAATGTTAAATTTCAATTTGAAAGAACTTTACCTGTGAAACAGACTCGACTGTAATACAGTTTTTCTGAAGCACTAAATCGTCCCTGTCATTAGGAAGTGGCGAGTATTTGAACTTTCCTTACTAACCACTGTTGTTGAAGACAACATCGATGATGGACAAAATCTATTCTGTCAGGATGTTCCTTCAAGAGGGGAGTCAGTAAAGAGTGCCTAAAAATATATTTAAATTTCTTTATTGTACATCAAAAGCATAATTTTCCAAAATAAAATAAATGTTTTTAATGCTAAACTTATAACAACTGTACTTGAAATAGCATTGTATGGTTGATACTGAACAAGGAAGGGACAAGATGTCAAAGGGATTAAAAGCACTTAACTCCAAAAAAAAAAAAAAAAAAATACAATGCAATCCTGCAAAAATTGTTGGAATTTAAAATTTGCAACTAATTAAATCATCAATCACCAGAATTTAAACTACTCCATTTCAGATAAATATCGTAATGTTTAACAACAAATTTCATTTAAATTACTTTTTGAAATACACAACTTTTTGAATTTTAGCCTTCAAATTAGCCAGTAAATAACAGGAGAAATCTAAATGATTTAATGTCTTATATTTTACAAAAAGCATTCATCTGCATTACGTTCAACTCTACACACTACATTTCAATGAAGTATATCAAATGAATAACAAAAATCGAAACAACTAGTACGCTGCAAATTTTATACAACAGTACACATTTTCGAATTACAAAACTTTTCTTACCTTGTATCAGGGTAATGGAAAGTTGCTTCATATAATTATGACAACAACGTGGTCATGTTCGTAGGGTACGCCATTTTATATTTCATAACACGTCTGGTCTGGAACAGGATGAAGGCAGAGGTCACTCGTGTTTTGATTGGATAGTGATAGCACGTGACCAATCAAAATCCTTACGTCATCCCCTAAAATATCTTGCAAATCCTTTACGTTGGAGGTTTTTATCAGAAACCTCACGAAACCTTAAAAATACTTAATAGCTTCACAGGTGTTTTTAGGTTTCTAAAAATTAAACCAATTAATTTAAGTGTTTTGATTTTTTTTCTTATGCACTTGAATACTGATTTTGCTTTTGTTTCATTCCTCATGCAAAAAAAATTAAATCATTTTTCAAATTATAATTTATCATGTACTTTAAAAAAAAAAAAAAAAAAAAAATTAAATGCGGAATGCATTTTACTGTTCTAATTTAAAACAATATGCATTTTGTGTGAAATTAAAAGGTTTTTTTTTTTAAATTTATTATTATTTATTATTATTATTATTTATTATTATTATTTATTATTATTATTTATTATTATTATTTATTATTATTATTTATTATTATTATTTATTTATTATTATTTATTTATTATTTATTTATTTATTACTTATTTATTATTATTTATTATTATTATTATTTATTATTATTATTATTTATCATTTATTATTATTATTTATTATTATTTATCATTTATTATTATTATTTATTATTATTTATCATTTATTATTATTATTTATTATTATTATTATTATTCCTTTAGCAATGTTATTAAAAGGTATTCACTTATTCACTTGAATACCTTAGTAAAACGTTTAAAATCTGGAGGTTTTATCAGAAACCATGCAAAACCTGAAAAATACATTATAAGCTTCATAGGTTTCTCTAGGTTTTAAAGAAAATCCTTAAAATACATTCCTTTAGTCATGGTATTAAAAGGTATTCACCTGAATACCTTAGTAAAACCTCTAGAATCTGGACGTTTTTATCACAAACCTTGCAAAACCTTAAAAATACCTAAAGCTTCACAGGTTTCTTTAGGTTTTACAGAAAAAACCTTAAAATACCTTCCTTAGTCATGGTATTAAAAGGTATTCACCTGAATACCTTAGTAAAACCTTTAGAATCTGGAGGTTTTTATCACAAACCTTTCCAAAACCTTAAAAATACCTGAAGCTTCGCAGGTTTCTTTAGGTTTCTAAAAATAATACCTTAAAATACCTTGAGTTAGGTATTTTTCCATGAGGTATTTTTAGTTAAAACCTCAAAAATACCTAATAAAACCTTGAATACCTAGTTTAAACCTTAAAAATACCTTTAAAATACCTTTTTTTTTAGTAAGGGTACTTGTGGAGTGTGTACATATATCATTTGTGTGCAGTATTCAAGTGATTAATTTGTCTCATCTGACGTGAGTTATATTTATTTACTCGTCGTAGATCAAGAGTGATGTTAAAACTGGTGGTGGAGCAAGTCCTTTTTCTGGTGAAGAAAATAAAAGGAATTATCCGGCCCTCGGATATAATTACAATTAAAGTGAAATAATTGTATTTTATGATTTTAAGCTTCATAGTTGATTTTAAGTTCTTTGAAATTTATATAAAACTAGTTTTGTTTAGTATCTGGTACATGCATTTAAATAATGATAGTATTTGAATTTATATCTTTTGAAGGTCTTCTTTTAACAGGGTATGAATTTAATGCTATATTTGATTATTTGTGCTACTATAATTATATATACCATAATATAATATCTTGTAAGATTCTTATAACAAGAACACTTATTTAGGTACCAGTTATAACAAATGCTTTGGGTTTGTGCTAACATTTCAAAGAATTGGAAATTACTAAAACAAAAGTAATTTAAATCTAATTTTAGTTAAAGTTGTAAAAGAATTAGTTTTAAATGAAGTCTAGTTCTAGATATTTTTTGTTCTTGATCTGAAGTTTATTTCTGAATATTTTATTTCATGTTCTCTTTTAAAAATGTTATTGCTATATACTTAAATTAGATACAATTAATTTGATTTGAGTTTTAAAAATTGCAATTGCTGAAATTAAGTGGTAAAAATGTTGAATTCTTTTTAAAACATTTATGTTCCTGTTCTATGATAAATTTTCATACTTGAATATTTTGTAGTGGTTAAGTGGTATAAAATTTATATTATATTTACAAGAATAATTATAAATTTGAGGGTGTTCTGTGTTGGGTGAAGAATATAAACTCTCCAGTAAATTATTACATTTAAAAATGTCTTTTTTGGGTCGTGCTAAGAAAGAAGATTTGAGGGTGTTAGCAGAAGAGTTAGGTGAAAGAGTAACACCTGGTCTTAAACTGGTAGCTCTTAAGAAATTAATCACTACAAGTGTTAATTATGACGAAGATTACGTTAAGGAACAGATAATTGTAATAATGGAGAGTAGGAAGGAACGTGAGGAAGCAGAACATGCGAACAAACAAGCGGAAGAAAATGCTAAACTACGAAAAGAAAGATTCGAACAAGAACAAGAGAGACTGAAATTGCAACGTGAACTTGAAAAAGAAAAGTTTGAACAAGAACAAGAAAGATTAAAACTACAACAAGAATACGAGTTGCAAAAACTCCAGTTGGAATCGGAAAGAGGACCTATAGTTATGCAAAATGATCCACAAAGATCAAGAGTTGAGCTTCGACACCTCATGCAGAAGTTTGATGATAAACAAACCGACATCAGTCTGTATTTGTTACTCTTTGAAAAGCAAGCAGAATGGGCTGGGATCCCATCGACGGATTGGGTATCTCACCTGATAGGACTGTTACCATCTGTCATAACCCAATTGATTGCCCGTGAGCCGTCTGAATTGGCAAAAGAATATGACCATGTAAAAAAGCTGCTTCTTAAGAGATTTAAGTTAAGTCCAGAGAGATTTACACAGATGCTTGTTCGACACCAAAAAAATGCAGAATCTACATGGAGTGACTTTGCATATGAACTCCAAAATTACTGTCAAGAATGTGTGACTGGCTTAGAAATAACTACTTACGAACAACTCTTGGGTCTTATGGTGGTGGACAAGTTGAAGTGTCGTGTGCCTAACGAAGTGAAGGATCATTTCGTGGAAGAATGGGGAAACATAACTTCTCCTATAGAACTAGCTTCAAAACTTGATGCTTATGACAACGTTCATGGGAACTTTAAGAGAAAAATTCCCGAGAGAAATGGGGAAAAGAATATTCCTAAGTGGCGAACAAAACTTCCAGTTGATTCCAAAGCCAGAATAGAAAACTCTACTCCCTTCAGAAATCAAGTTCAAGGTAGTCCAGAGATGAAAAGAAATTCCACAAATGAACAAAATATGGAAACACGAAGGCAGTTACGTTGTTATGAATGCGACTCAACTCAGCATTTGAGACCAAATTGTCCTGAATTAAAGAAGAAATCAACCACTACTGCTTCTGTAAATAGAATAACTTACAGTTCAGAGGACAAGTTATTGGATCCTTTTATCCTGTCTGGAAAAGTGAATGGGACAGACATGTCTATTCTCAGAGACACTGGTTCAACTATTGATGTGATCTGCCAGAAGTATGTTACTTCAGATATGATGACTGGAGAACAAGTTTGGGTGCGGCATTTTCTGGATGAAAGTATGTCATGCCTACCAATTGCTAAAGTAGAGATAGAATGTGAGTTGGGGAATATTCTCACAAAAGCAGCTGTGATGCAGAACCCATTGGATCAAGGCAGATATCTGTTAGGAAATCAAACTGCTGCATTACTTGAAGGTAGAAGGAAAGAAATTGGAATTAATCCTGAAGAAGTTAATGCCATCCAAACCAGAGCTCAGCGAAGGTTGAAGGAAATCGCCAACAGAGAGAAAGAAGCTGAAGCTGATATAGGAAAAGGAGAAGGCGCCGAAGCAGATGAAGTTTCTACACCGGAAAGTACAGTGCTAAATTTTAGTAAGGATAACGAGATCGTGTTACCCCCAGTTCAAGTTCAACAGGAACCTGCACTTTCACTCCTGGAAGTGAAACCTTCTGATTTTGCTATGGCTCAAAGAGAAAGCCCAGAGTTACAGCCATTTTGGGAAGAAGCTTCTAAAACCAATAAAGAAGGATCGTCAAGTGATATACTCATCAGTAAGAATAATCTTTTGATAAAAAGGAGGAATGATAAAACAGGAAATGAGAGGTTTTTGCTGCTTGTTCCAGAAAAACTTAAAGAACGTTTAAAGGCTCTATGCCATGAGGGTACATCAGGTCATTTAGGAGTTACAAAGACCAAAGATATTCTTTCCAGATATTTTTTTTGGCCTAACTGTTATAAAGAAATTGAAGACTACGTTCGCAGCTGTGATAAGTGCCAGCGTGTGGGGAAGCCAAATGACAGAAAGAAGGCTCCTATGAAATTAGTTCCAGTTATACAAGAAGTTTTCTCCAAAATTAATGTTGATGTGGTTGGACCCCTTCCAGTATCCACAGGTGGAAAACGTTACCTAATCACTGCTATGTGCCTATCATCAAAGTACCCTGATGCCATTCCTGTGGCCAATATCATTTCTACATCAGTAATTGATGCTTTGATGCAAATTTTCAGTAGAATGGGGTTTCCTAAACAACTTCAATGTGATCAAGGGACTTCATTTATGAGTGAACTTACCACAACCTTTCTAGAAAACACTGGGATTAAAGTAGTACACAGTTCAGTGTATCACCCACAGAGCAATCCTGTCGAAAGATTCCACAGAACAATCCAACGAATCCTGAGAGTTTTGTGCCTTGAAGCCGAAGCAGATTGGGAACAGGTGATCTGTGCTGCACTCTTTGCTCTTCGAACTGTAACACATGCAGCTACAGGATTTACTCCTGCTGAACTCGTTCATGGGAAAAACTTACGAACACTGTTAACCTCACAGTTCGAACACTGGATGGATCCTGACGAGGAAGAGAGCCCTGTGACTGAATATGTATTTTCTTTAATCAACAGATTGAAGCAATGTCAAGAAGTAGCAGTAGAAAACATGGAAGCTGTACAGCTCAAGAACAAGACATGGCATGGTAAAAGAGCAATCAAAAGGGAATTTCAAGAAGGGGATTTGGTTCTCGTAGTAGCCACTTCCAAAGAAAACAAGATCGCTCCTCATTGGCTTGGTCCAGAAACTATTTCAGGAAAAATTTCTGAAACAAACTACCTTGTAGAATTACCTGGAAAGAAAGATAAAACTCAAATTCATCACGTAAACCCCTCGGAGATTAAAATAGAAGCCTTTACGAATTTCCCTGTGCCTAAAATGAAAACAGCCATCAGAGCCTTTCTGGGACTTGCTGGTTACTATAGCCGCTATATTCCTATGTTTTCAGTTATAGCTGCACCTTTGACTGATGCACTTAAGGGAAAAGTAAGAAAACGGGAGATCATCTGGACTCCTGAATGTTACAAAGCGCTAAAAAAATTGAATTATTATTATTTGGATGGACAGAAATTTGTGGTGCAAACTGATCATAACCCATTAACATGGTTACGAACAAATGCTAGTTCAAATTCACGTTTAATGCGTTGGGCCTTAGCACTTCAACCATTTAATATTGATGTCCTTCACCCTGCAGGCAAGCTAAACAAAAATGCTAAGCCGAATAGTTTTAAATTAAACGTATTCCTTATTAGTATTTTTTGTATACTTGGTTTATTGATCATGTTTATATTTTTACATATTCTTTATGTTATTATGATTATGTTCCTTTGTTGTAAATATATTTCAAACTTTTCTCCCTTTTCTCTTAGAGAAAAGTTTTCTGCGAGGGGAGGAATTAATAGCTGTAACGCATTGTAACTGTTAATTGCTGTTGTAAAATATAGAGGGCGCCACAAAACAGTTATTTGAAGGTTGTATTTTTTATGTTGTTTTTTGATTAGTCTCCTGTGAGAGACGAGAGAGGACAGACGATTCAGAAATGGAACACTAACACCTGCTCCTTGTGAAGTTCTTAAAATAAATGTGTTTTGTTTTCATTCAAAATGAAATTTTTACTCGACCACGATACCACAAGTTGATATCCAAATTTAAGTGTGCAATCAACATATAGGAAAAATAACTTAATTTTATCATATCATGCAACCCTATTCCGTACTTGTTCAGGCTAGTTATTTCATGCCAGCAGAAAACGATTCTTGCTTCTATTACCCATCCTATATCTAGCTACCATTGCCCATCTATAGGAAGGATTGCCTTGTAAAACTTTGAGATAAATTATTTATAAAAGATACTGTATATTCTACTGTAAATTTCTAAAAATGTTTCCTATCTTTATAATTGTAAGAAAACCACCTTCATCTCTCTTCTCTTGGCACGTTTTTTTTATCACACAATTGATGGAGAGAGTTTGTTTTATCGTTTTTGTACTATTTCGGCAAACATTTAAAATTATGATACCCAAAACCTCTGATGAACCACTATTTTGACTACAGCTTTATTTAGAATGCGCAGGGGATCCAAAAGTAACAGGAGTTTTGGTCGATTGACCATTTACCATTATTTGAGAATTGGATGATGGTATTTGCTCAGAAAAAAAAGTATTCTTTCTAGTAAAGAAAAATGTTTTTTAATCAACAGACGACGTCATTAGTTACACGTATGCTTCTAAATAATGCTATTTCAATAAGGACTGGGTTGTTTATCATTAATGATGTAAATCACCATCTGTTGGTAAAATAAATGAACTATTTTTCACTTGTGTAGAAAAAACACAATTTCTTTCTTAGCATTTCTTTGAAATCCGCATCTTCCGATTCCAAAATATTCTTGAATTATCGAATTTTCAAAAGCTTGTTAGATTTCGATCACCTTTTATTGTACCTCATCAATAAAAGCCTCGTTCAACAAATTTGACATCTCTTACAGTTTATTTTTATGATCATTCTCCCAATGTTCAAGGAATATTTTACAACTTGAATTTTACTGAATAATAATTTGAGCATATGTAATTGATTATCATTACTAAAAAAAATATTTGATGGCAATATGTATTGTTTAATCACACATAAAAAAAATTATATTTTCTGGAATAAATAAAATTATAACTATACATATAATTCGGTGCGGTATATCTGGTGAATATTGGGGAAAATTGACAGCACTACCTGAATAATAGAGGATCACTTCAACTTACAAGAAATTAATTTGAGTAATAGCATGCATTTCTGAATTTTTATTAATATTTTCAAAAATAAAAATGGAATAGAACACGGATATTTAATTACATTAAGAATGTACGATTTATGAAATATAAAATAAAAACAGTAATTGAATTCAGTTTCGTACTGTATCTGAATATTTCAACATATTAACAGAGAAAATTCAGTTTTGTCAAAGTAATACCGCATACCAAATTATTCAATTAACGTCTTTACAGATTTTTCGTAATTTCTAAAGGCTGCCTTAAGAGCACAAATGGGCTTTATACTGCAAGTTTAATTACGCCTTTGATAAATTTGTGAGTCTTCTCTGATAAGTTGCATGTACATGGCAGTCCAGACTTTCCTCGTAATTTCTCAATAAGCGATGTCATGGTTATATCGCATTTATAGTAGACTGGTTACGTCATGGTTATATCCAATTTATAGTTGACTATTTCTGAAACTAGTAAAGAGGAAGCTTTATGTGAAGTGTAGTTTAGGCGATCTGCTTATTCGACCATATAATTTGGTTTATCGATTATCTATTGAGGTTGCATCTGTTGAGTAAGTAGTCCTGCAATTTTGTTTGCTACAAAGGAAAAGAGGGCATAGTGTGAAATATAAGATATAGATGGCTTTAATTTGGTTAAAAATTATTGTTGTGATCGTTTTAAAGAGTAAATAAATGTTTGATTTGCGATGCAACATTTGAAATATTACTTGTCATTATAAGATCAACAGTACAGCTAATATGAAAATAAATATATTGTATAAGAAGTTTACATAATTATGCCACGCATAAAGGGTTCAACATTTATCAACTAGGGTTTCTCTACCATCCTTGTTTATCTTAATTTTTTTCTTTGATTTCATGAAAGCAAGTAAAAAATTTTCATACCTGCACTGGCTCATAAATGTTTACTGTTTTCTAAACCTATTTCTGAAAGTTCTATATAAGACTTGCTCAACAAAATCCTCAATTGACTTATTCCTCATGAACTAAATTTTAAAGGCATTAAATTTAAATTGTGAACATTCATGTAAAACATAAAGATTTGAATATTGAAATGATAACAATTTTGAACCATACGTTTGGGAGTTTATAGCGTTTCTATTTCTTGTCTGATATATAGCAATCAAAAAGCCTTCACCGTGTTGTTTTATTATTTAATATAATTTTCATCCTGGACAACATCCATATTTAAGAAGAATGTAGATTAAAAATATGTATAATTCCCAGCTATTCAGGGTTCACATGGAGGTTTCTGAATTTTCTCATTAAAAAAAATGTGAACGAGCTAACTACAAATTTTTATTAAAACAAAAGTATTTTTAAAATTGACCAAAACATTTTGCTTTAAAGCAGACGCTTCTTTTTTTGCAAAATTATATGATTTTTTTTCTTTTTTATGTGATGCTTTTTTTCTTTTTATGAGTCCTTGTTTACTTTGAGGATAAACAATCAGTATGGTTTAAATTAGACACTAATCAGCCCTTTTTAAAAGACCCATAAAGAAAACATTCTAAAATTCAGAAAAAAGCATATAGAGACATTATGACAATAGTTATTTTTGTTTGATTCTGCACACAGTAAATAGTCCATCGGTTAAAATTCAGGATACCATTTTGAAGTTTACCTTGAGGATAAACAATCAGTATGGTTCAAATTAAACTCCAATCAGTCCTTGTTTAAAGATCCATAAAGAAAGCATTTAAACATTCAGAAAAACATATAGTTGGTGATCTTCTTCCTTAAAACCATTTAATAAAACCAAAGTAATCTAACTGTTAGCAAATCTAATGTGATGAATATTCCAAAGTATAATTAACATCTTTTTGTGAAGAATTTTTTTATGAATTTTTTTTTTCAAACGTGCAACCACTAACTACTAAATTATAAATAATACCCTTATATTGCAGGAAGACATATTTAACCTCTTCGACCATATTTTTTTGTCATTCAGATTGAACACATCCTCCATGTCAAGGACATCTGACCCCTCATTTCATCGCCTCTTTCTACCGAAATCAACATCACATGACATATCTTCCATCAATCCCGGTTAGAGGAAGACCTTGGTTCCCTGGTCCATTCTTTGCACAATTGCAATATAGCAAAGAAAGACGTGATATTTGGGACTAGGGTTGTGAGCTGCTAGTTTGATGGATTACTCGTCACGTGGGTATTGGTTTGTGGCTATTGAGAATTGGGCAAGGCTAGTAGAATGTGAAAGACTTCTGGTAACTTTCTTTCTTTGTTAGAGGGGAATTTCTCTCAAGTCAGCCATTTCAAAAGCGAAGCAATGGTAGCAAACTAGATTGGCTAACGTTCTTTGAAATTATCTCTGGTAGTATTTCAAAGATAGGACAATGCTATGAAAACTTATAGGACTTCTCTTAAATTTTCTGTTTTTTTAAGGGAGTACATCACAAGTTAGACGTTTTAAAAGTGATTTCAGTGTTGCTGACAAGGCCTAATGATGTTCAATGAAATGGCATTTTGGTGATATTTAAAAACTTTGGGCTGCTTTGTGACCTAATTCCTGGAAAGAAGTGACAAGACATGGAAGAACCTGCTTTTCTCTCTGCTAACCTTAGTAATTAAGGTTTGTGGGCATATGCGTCATAAATAAAAGACTCCGATAAGTATTACTCGTATATGAGAGTTTGTTTTGTTGCTTTTGGTATTCGTAGACTTTGTGTTTTATATGAACGCATTCTATGGGTCGATAAACAAACAGAGAGACACGGATGGCGTCCGTTCATTACAGTAAATGGTCAAAATGACGTATTAGAATTGATGAAGACAAGCCATTGTTTCTAATGTTTTAAACCACTTCTCTCTCTTAGTCTCTGTCATAAGGTGTTTTCATTATGACATTTAGTATGATATAATTAAAGAAACCTCCTGGTGTAAAAATCATAGCCCGCCTCTTTTGACACTTTGGACTACGTCAATGAGAATTGCACGAATGAGCGGGCTGACTTCTTTACTTATGTTGCGCGTGGGGGTTGGAATTGAAGAGGGGTTTTTGGAAGCTGCTAGGGGAAGAAAGTCGATCATCTAGCCCGGAGGTTTTCGAAGAGAGAAGTAGGGTTGCTTGACCTCTGAGAAAGAAAAGTTCTTATACCGGGGATCGGAGATTTGATGCTGGCAAGCGGTGACCGCTCGTTCCAGAGCAATGAGCAGTAAGTGGCTCTTTTATTCACTCAGTACTCAGCCAGCTAGGAAAGTCTAGTTATGATATATATTTAACTCTTAATTATTGCTTTTGGTTGTTTTAAATATTTGTTATTTTGGATTTCAACCTCACACATGTGGTGAGCGTTTAGAGGAAATGTGTTTGCTACCATATACTTAACTGCTGAATAAACTGGTTTCTGAACTAAAGAACTTGTGTTAATTGCGGGGTGTTCTGTAAATGCTTGACACTAAATTTATTGCTTATATCATACATGCGTAATTAGTACTCCTACTATACGAATCATGGCATTATGGTGCCGACTGACTCAGTCTCAGAATACCTGTCTATTCAGTGGATAAGGATGTGTATGGCTATAAAGTGCAACTATGTAATGGTTGGAATTTTTAAAATCATTTTTACAATTGAGTATGGTTCGAGGGAATAGAGCGCTCCATAAACACAAAACTAGATCAACTACAGCAAGTATATTCAGAGCTGAGACCAGTAGACAGAACTCAGGCGGTAGTCTAAATCATACAAAAATGGCACAGGAAAATGTCGAAATGGGAAGTGCGAGCAAAATTAATGGTTTGGCTTTGTTAACAGCGAATTTTGAAGGCAGCAAAGACGAAACTAAATTTTTCTTTAGGCAATTCGACGAGGTAGCGTCACTTGCAAAGTGGAACGACTCGGAGAAACTTACTATACTAAAATCTAAATTAAAAGGCAACGCGCTTCGATACCTCATATCAGACAGGGAACTTATGAACTCTCAAAATTACAACCTAGTCAGGGACAAAATTATGGATTTTTTCAAAGATGAGTTAGATGTAGGACAATGTCAATTGGATTTTTCTAACTGCCAGATGAAACAAAACGAATCAGTCAAAATGTTTGCCCATAGACTGATCGTAGCATCCAACAAATATTTAGGCACCACTCAAACGGAAATTTCTCAGGATACAAGGGATGTAATAGATAAGCTGAGGTTATCAAAATTCGTGGGCTCGCTGGTGATAATGTCATAAGGTGTTTTCATTATGACATTTAGTATGATATAATTAAAGAAACCTCCTGGTGTAAAAATCATAGCCCGCCTCTTTTGACACTTTGGACTACGTCAATGAGAATTGCACGAATGAGCGGGCTGACTTCTTTACTTATGTTGCGCGTGGGGGTTGGAATTGAAGAGGGGTTTTTGGAAGCTGCTAGGGGAAGAAAGTCGATCATCTAGCCCGGAGGTTTTCGAAGAGAGAAGTAGGGTTGCTTGACCTCTGAGAAAGAAAAGTTCTTATACCGGGGATCGGAGATTTGATGCTGGCAAGCGGTGACCGCTCGTTCCAGAGCAATGAGCAGTAAGTGGCTCTTTTATTCACTCAGTACTCAGCCAGCTAGGAAAGTCTAGTTATGATATATATTTAACTCTTAATTATTGCTTTTGGTTGTTTTAAATATTTGTTATTTTGGATTTCAACCTCACACATGTGGTGAGCGTTTAGAGGAAATGTGTTTGCTACCATATACTTAACTGCTGAATAAACTGGTTTCTGAACTAAAGAACTTGTGTTAATTGCGGGGTGTTCTGTAAATGCTTGACACTAAATTTATTGCTTATATCATACATGCGTAATTAGGACTCCTACAATACGAATCATGGCAGTCTCCTTAACTCTAGTTCATAGTGTGAAAGAGGTAACTGTTAATCTTGAAATTTTACGTAAATTAGAGTCGCAGAGAAAAGCTAAGCACCAGATAAAATGAATTGTCTTATGCTAGAGGTAAAAGACAGTACATATGCCACATAGTAGTAGAGAATGCAATGATGAAACACTGCGAATATTATAAATAGAATGTTTAAAAAGTACAGTTTATAGCCCATCTCTTATTGAAATAAACTTTACGTATCTTTCAGATAAAAATCGAAGAAATTCATATAAAATAAGAAATAAACATTTTATAAAACTACGCCACTTGAAAGATCTTAATAAATTTAATAAGTTAACCAAAATAATAAGATTTTATTCAATAAATGAATATCCACTTAATAAATAAAAAACACGAAATTGCTATCTTAAGTAATAACACAATAGACTAATAATGGAACTTGTATCAGGTGGCTAAACATAAATCTAATTTCATTCATTGCATTTTCCTTTACAAAACTAATTAAAATACTTAACATAAATAAAACTTAATCATTAAACGATATTCTTAGCTTGCGGAGTGTAATATTTTGTCAACAACGAAAAACAAAATTAACAGGCCATGTTTATGTTAATTACATGAAAAAAAAACCATGGAATTTTTATAGCTTGACAAAGAAAACTAAATAAAAACACACACAATAACTTAACGAAATTACAAACAAAAAACATAGTGCTATTATTTTAAATTAAAGAATGAAGAAAAGAAAAAAAATCATTTAGGTTAAGGATGTATAACATCTTTTAAGAGGTTCTTCAATTTTTATACCACAGAGAAATTTCATTAAAACTTGGACAAGGAGAAGCTAGCCAAGGTTTAATGAGATCATGAGTTTCAATTATTTTCCTATGAAGAATTCCATTAATCAATTTAGTGTTTATTTAACTATTGTCTTGTCTTCCAAACACTACAAACATATGTTTAATGGTGGAAAAATGTTTTTGACATATTCAGCTTCGCTTAAGTTTGACAAAGCGATGTTTTAGAATTCATTAGACAGCAAGTTACATGGGCTACATTAATTAATAAAACCTGTTTAGGGCAATCAAAATTTAATCTCAGATCACTATAAATCAATTTAGAGTTATTTCATAATAATTACTCGAATGTAGAAGTAATTTAAAAATGTATTTTTAAATTAATTGTTATATTTCCTAATTCGATATGGAGCATTTGTGCAAGGACTTTTTAAGTCAATTTTAATCACAAAAATAAATCAAATGTATTTCTTTTTCATTCTCTTTGGATTCTTAATTTTTTTAAAGCTTAGGATTCATCTTCATAATTTTTTTTTTCAATTAGCTGTTTCGAATTCTACTTCTATTCTGAAACACTTAATTTTCGTTTACATATTCATTGATTACCTTAGTAAGAAGCCACGATGAGAAAATACTTTAAAATGAACTTGAAGCATTATAATATATACCAGCTAAAACAAACACGGTTGAGGTCTATTAACTTAAATTCTTACCTTGACCAATACCAACATTAAAATGTATAGAGTAAAAATTGCCATAAAAATGTAATAATGAAACATGAAATGTATTTTCTAATGGTTTATCCTTGTCTAAAGTTTTTCTAAAAGTTTAATCCTTGCCTGGCGAAACTTTTGTTTTAGTGCATATCCCTTTAAAAATTTTACTAGTGAAATTTCGCATCATGATTTTTCATTTTCAAGATAATCTAACTTTCATATACATTTGGAGATAGCTAATGATTTATGTAGTGTAAAATGCATTAAATTTCAAAAATATCTCTTAATGTTACGTTAGTAGTTGTCATGTCAGTTTATATGCCCAATAATACCAATACCATTCATATGAGTAAAATATTTATAAATTTTAAATATTTGTTTAATGTGAATGATTCTAAAATCGTAATATTGCTGTTATTTATTACGATATTGTTACACCATATAAAAAGAAAATGCTGAACAAAAACATAAGTATATAATATATAAATTGAAAATTAACTTCAAAACATATTTCGAAAACCTATGAATGTTCAAAGCAATTTTTCTCATCCGTATTATGCCAAAAACTGAACGTTCTAAAACGAAATTAGACTTCATTTTCTTTCATTAAACGTCCTGAGAGTGGCATCATAAAGAGTTTGAGATGTTCTAAAGCCTGAAAATTTATCGAAAAAGAATTCTACGGTCATAAATCTCAAGGAGATGAGGGATAATACATTCTTTACTTGACTCCTAAAATACTATTGAGCATTTGTGAAAAGACGAAGGAGAAAAAATCGGCGTCATTTCTATTTTCAGATCAATGAAATGATTCTAACGATGTCGAAAAGCGAGAAATTTTCGCAGCAATAACTTCTTAACTCGATACCTTTTGTTCCATTTTTTTCATTCTTCAATTCTTTCCGTGTTCTGTCCATTGACTGAATGGCCCTCTTCACTTTTGATTTCCTTCCCATTTTATTATTTTCGTTCCATGTTCTTTGAGCCATTTTTTATCTTCGTCATTATTTGCAAGGTTTTTTTTTTTTTTTTTTTTTTTTTTGGTCAGACAACAGAGAAAACTTTGTTTGTGGAATTATAGCTCAAAAAATGGCTCAGTAAGTTTCTGCTGTGACCGCTAAGGTTAGGATATGGATTTTATTAACTATCGCTGACAAGTGACGTTTTGGAAGTAGTAATGTGAAGAAAAAGAAAAAAAAAAAAAAAAATTGACGTCAGGCACTTTTGTTCCGAAACAATGATTACAACTTTTGTTTAAAAGAATCGATATTGATTCGAGTTTGATAAGGACTTTCATTTATAGTTATGACATTTGAATTTGGTTTATGTATTATTACATTTTGGTTTTGTTTATAATAATTTTTTGTGTGCCAAATAAACTACCTAATTTTTATACAAGTATGTGAACATAATATCTATATAAATATATTGTTAATATTCATTACTTTTAAGCAATCACTTTCTTGTATGAATATGATGTAGATATATGCTAACCAAACATATTTAAATGAAGAAAACTGCTCTAATTTCTATTACTATGATCGAACAAGTTCTCTGGTATCACATCAGTATAGGTCAATGTTGGTAACAGGGGTTTAGGAATACTGACCAATCCTGACCAAAATTCAAACATGGTTCCAAAATACACGATTTAAAAAAAACAAAAAAAAAACATCCAAAAGCATATTTTAGCCCTCCCTCTATTTTTATAAAAAAAATATTTCAATTTTAAAACTGTTCATCAACATTTCAAAACTCCCTATATATTTCTTCCAGGATTGGGTGAGATTGGGCAAGATCCGTAACAACGGCCAGTTTACAATAGTTCACATTAAGATTGACCAATGTAGAGCAATTTTCGCCAGCGTTGTTGAGCTACTGAGGCAAGTCCTAATGTTTTTCTGTCTATTTTATGCCAAAACATATGGAGCTTAGAAGGTATATGCACAGTAAAGAAGTAAAACTCATACATCAATTTAAAAAAAAAAAAAAATGAGGAATTGTCATGCAATATTAGCAGGCAGTATTGGAAGTAACAATATATGTAACATGCTACACTATGCTACTTTTACCAAACTAAGAGCTACTTCAAAGGCAAATATGTAGAAATTATTCAAAAAACCGATAATAGAGGAAAAAAAAACCCCTCTCAATATGATTCGACTCCCCTTTTCAAAACATTTCTCACCAAGACCTAACCACACACAAGATCTTTCTCCCTTCCTTTTAGCCCCAATAGTCCATTCCAATAGACTAATAGGCCTTCGGCTCTGAAAATATCTCTGATGGCGTTATTGAAAAAGAATATCACAGAATCATGAATACAGTTTGGCAAGAAACCAAAAATGGAGCATCCAATTTCTTCCTCAAGAGAACGAAACCCCTAAATCAGAGATTGAATTTTTCACGATCTTGTATGTAAGCCCACCTCCCGTCCCCCTTTCCCTGCATAAAAAAAAGCGGAAAGCAAACAGACGAACTAAAGAAGATAAAAAAAAAAAAAAATATTGCAATTTTGTGGTTAAAGGAGAAATGAATTCTCCACCAATACGCTAAAAGATAAAAATATTGTTTGGCTTTGTTTGGCGCGGAAATGTAAAGGAGGAGGGTCTTCAAAGCAAACAGACATCTTTTCAATTCAAATGTTTGAGTTTTTTTTCCCCATTTCGATGTAAGTAACCGGAGAGGAGTGAAATAAATGTATAAGTCTCCAGCGCGTGTAGAATAAGTAACTTTTCTTTGAATTGCGAGAATGGTGCTTTATGCGTTTGAAAAATATGAAATGCCCAAATATGAAATAAAAGTAAATTATCTACCAAAAATCAAATATTATGCCATTTTTTTAAACTTAAAGATATTCAAAACGATAATAAAAGTTGAAGTGCTTTAATTTGTGGCAGATCTAGAAAATTAAGAATATAACATTATGAATATTTTTGTTATTGTGGATTTTGTGTGGAAATATAAATCTATTTGCAGTAGGCTAATGGGGCGGGCGGGGGGTGGGGCATGCAGTATCAAAGTGAAATCCGAATCCGATTTATAATTATCTACTTTTAAATAAAATTAGGTTTCTATTATAACATATATAAGAATTTTTCCCATAACCCTGTAAGATAAATACACAAATAAGTTTTCCTACAACTCTAAGACAACGTTACTATTTTAGTTTTTGAATATATATACTTATATATTTTTCAAAGCAATTAAGGAATTACGCCAGAGACAAATACCCATCGAGAATATATTTAAGAAAATTTATTCACCAATAATTATACGGCAACGGAAAACGATAATAGTATACTAAAAAAATAACTGTATAAAGTTGTGTAAAATAATATGTAATCTAATAAAAGCGTACACTTATAACTGAGACATAAGGAATTTTAAATACCCGCTGCCAACGCCTTAGAGTGTTACCACATATATTTTAGTTAAAAAGTAACAGATTGGAAGAATGATTAACAATACTTAAATAGAGTTTACAATACTTATAATAATTAAATAATGAAACTTATCTTCTAATCGTTAAGTTGAATAACTATACTTTTGTTTTTACTTTCATATTAACAATTTAAATTATCACTATCATGCTTCTTATTATACGAGCTTTTTGTATGAACTTTAACTAAACATAAAGAGAGTAAACTATTCAATTTGATGTATATTTTGTGAAACTTTGATACTAACAATATTTTCTTGTAAACATCTTTTGTTAGGCATTATTTAAATTCTGGGAAATTACAATCTAAATATTCATAAGATTATTAACAAAAAATATGAATACATCCTTATATATTTTTAAACTCTAAATATAGATAACTAAGCTTTAGTTAAAGTTTCTTAAAATTTTTGTAAAAATTTGAAATATGAATATGTTTTAAATGAAAATGAGTCTTTTAAAAAAAGAAAAAACTTTAAAATTGCTTTTCGAGTAAAAATTTTGTTAAATAAAAATGTTGTTAAATCTTACGTTTCTTTTCACTTTTTTCATTAATTCATTTATTTTTATATTCTTGCATATTATAGAATGATAGATAATAATTTACATTTTACGCATGAAATAATAAATAATAATATAAGAGAAAATATGTATAGAATTTCTTGGAGAAAAAACAACATCACAAATGTTTTACTAAAGATTTTCTTCAATTTATAAAAGAATACAACATGATTGGTTTTATAAACAAAATCAACCGTATTTTTTTATTAGTCAGAAGTGCATTACTTTTATGCATATTATCTACTAATTATTTACCAAAAGATTTGTCAAAGAAAATAGAAAATGCTTTAATGTTCTTTGTATGTGTCATTAAAAACCTACAAAAACATTATTTACCATCCCTAAAAGTTTAATAAATGATTGTCTTCCCACTAATTTGAAGAGTTGAAAATAGACTTGAACTTATTATTCATACTACTTTGGAGATGGGTTGTTCAATACTTGTGGAAATTCATTTGTACATTACTACCATTATATCATCCAAAGTACATTAGCGTAGTATGAAAAAGCTTATACAAATACTCGGTCTATCCGTCTGTCTATCCTTCCGTTTGTCTATGGTCACATGCCATTTGGAATCCCATGCCAAAATTGAACTTGAAGATACAACCAGAAGTACCGGAAATGACCACCGGATATCATTTTACAATTAATTAAGTTTAAAATATAAATGTTACACAAGTCAATTTAATTTGGAAATTTCTATAAGATATGTAAGGTTACATAAAATTCCACCAAAAGTTTCAATTGGAAGTGCTTTAAGTTTCAACAGAAAGTGTACTTCCTTCGTAACTCTACAGAAAGTTAACTTCTCTACTGAAAATAGAGATTAGAAATTGGATATACGTGAAAAAGTTTTCTCAACAAGTTTTTCTCTGAACTCACCAACTTAGAAATATTTCTGTTTTATAAAATTCTTCTCTAAATAGGCATGTGTTATGTTACTTCATAAAACAAATCTTAACAAAGGTAACTTTCAGTTTATAAATTTTGCTACAGCTTTGCATCTGAGACTTGATGTATCACAATAATAACCTGTGTAGAAATAGTTTTTCAGTGACATCGGTAACCAAATTCAACTTGTTTTTAAACTATAAACGTCAGCTGGAAATATAACCTTAGAGGAAGTATATAAAAATCATTTTTAATGGGTCAATCAAATATGATTTAGACGGACTTCTTCTTCTAAATCATTTATGTAATATTTTAAAGTAAAACACTAGCCTATTTATGACTTATGGATAAAGTATCTCAAAGAAAAAAATGCAACCAAAAATTGTACTTTAAAATTTTCCTTGTAAATCGGATGAAAGACATACGAAGAATTAAAACAAAATGTGTCTTTCAAGAGGAAATTCTTCAAAAACTTATAAATAACTCTCTTATCTTTAAATTGAATCTCTCCCTGAAAAATAGAAACGTGGTGGAGTCCAATTTATATCTAAATAATACAGTCTTACTTTGATAATCAAAATATAGAAGTCGGTCTGAGCGGGGGGAACCAAGCAAATAAAAACCACACACCATCGGTACAAACAGCTTAACATCCCATCAATATGCATTCACAAACAATCCCTGACTCCAATCATCGCTCCATATCTCTATCTCACTCTCCATCTTAAAGCCATTCAAAAAGACAAAAGAAAATTCAGAACGATTTCAAAGATGGAGATAACTTTTCCGCGTCGAAATCGAAGCTTAATAGCAGCTCGGCAGTTATTCCACGGGGTGTCTGAATTTTTCATGGATATACACTCCTACTTCTTCTTTCTCGTTTCGTGGGGGCTCCTTCTATCTTTTGTCCATTATTTCTCGCTTGTATGCAAGAAAAGTAGTGGAAGAGAAGAAAATGGTGCCTAGTAGGATGCAAAAAAGAATTGCGATGTTAAAAGGAAGGCGCTGTTTGATTGCCTTTTGGGACGATCTCTTTCCTACATGCATCTTCTGTTAGAGAAAGGATTGAGAAAACCAAACTATCCTCTTGAAAGACATGTTTGGACACATCATATATAAAATAGACAACTTATCGAAAGTGCATTGTTGAGAAAAATATTGTTTTTTAAAGAAATGTTTAGGTATGCTAAAATGAAAAGTAAAGAACATAAATTGTAAAACACTACTTAAAGTGAATACTTCATTATAAAATTCAAGTTTATAAAGACGATTTAATTGCAATTATTATAAAACTTTGAATGACATTAATTTTACATGGCTACTGCTCGTAATAAATATCTGTTGTGCTCATAATAATCTCTACAAGTTATTAAAAACCGATATCATAAAATTTCTTAGTTTTGGCGTAAGTTTATGTGAGTACTTTTTCTTGTATGTTCTTCAATCACAAAAATGAAAATGAATGAGAAATGTTTGGTTAAGCGTAAAATTTTTTCTTTAGAAGATACTTTTTTTACACAGAGGGTAAGGAATTCTTTCAATAAACTGTCACATAAATCAAGTTATCAGATGTCACACTATCGTTAATTATAATGAGGTGTTGTGCTGAATATCAAAATTCAGTTACATTAAAATAACCAAAATGTCCCTTGCCACATCCACATGGTACATCTAAGTATTTATTTTTATTTCTCCATGTAGAATTGGTTTGGGAGATTTTTCCTTTAACACTCTCAGATACAAATTATGAATTTACGTTTTGTAATATCTATTTTGATTGAGAAGACATGACAGGAATTGTGTCAGATAGTATTATTGCCTGGTAGAATTTTTTTATATACATTTCTACCATTTCGAGAAAATGCTATATAGTTATCCTTTAAAAGAAGAACCGGACGGCGAACCCCATATATATTCGGACAATTCTCCTATTTTGTTCTGATGATGTTTCGGTGCAATATCTATATTATATATTGCACCGAAACATCATCAGAACAAAATAGGAGTGGAATTTATGACGGTTAGTTAGCAAAGCATATGAGATTACTGTCACGTTGATGTATAGGAAGGGATAAAGGCTTAAGTGAATTCAGTTATTCTTAACTTTACTTTTAAATAATATCTATGATGTGAGTAAGTTTGAATGCATGGGTTTATTTAAAATTAAATTTAACGTTAGTTAAAATTTATTAATTAGTTAGTTTAATTTAATTATTTATTTAATTAGTTAGTTTAATTTAAGTATTTATTTAATTAGTTAGTTTAATTTAATTATTTATTTAATTAGTTAGTTTAATTTAATTATTTATTTAATTAGTTAGTTTAAGGGATTGTTTTATAATATGAGCCTATTTCTATTTGGCTAATTAAACTAGACACTACTTAATTTAAGTTATTGTATAAATAAAAAAATTAATGATGATTTACGAATGCAAATTTAAATTTTCCACACTAAGCGAGTACACATTCTAATGCTGTTACATGATAAGCACTAATATATTTACGTTATATAATATTAACCTTCTTTTTAGTTTGGTGGGGGATCCATTTTAAAATAATTAAGAACATTTTAAAAGGATTTTTTAATTTAATAAACTAATTTAAGTAATGCGTTCATTTTTTCATTAATTTTCTTTGCATTTTTATTTTAATGATTTTGATTACTCAAATATATTATGTACTTTACACATCGTAATGGTCATTAAATAACTCGAGATTACAATGTTTCATTATCAGCTTTAAATATTCTACCTCCTATATTTTCTTTAATTGGTGACTTTTCAACATTTGAGTTATCTTGCTTATAATATATGATTACGTAAATATACTTTAGAAATGTAATATCAAAATTATGCACTCTTATTCAGTTCAGCTTCGTTTCAGTTAATTTAAAAAATAATCAAATAATTAAAAGAAAAATTGTTAATTATTAAAAGAAGTTTGTACAAGACAGTACCAAAATACCAAATCAATAGTTATGTAACATTCAATAAATCAATAATACTACTCAACGCAAGTGTTCTAAGTAAGTTTAAATTTTTTGTTTCATAATTATGGAGGTATTACCCATATTCCATCAGCATTCATAATGAAATACTTAATATTCCTTTATCTATACACAGCAAACGTAGTTTTTTGTATCTTATTTACAAATCAAATTTATTTTTTGTTTTGATGGATAAATTGCTAATGGTATTCCTATGCAGATTACGGCTTTATCTTGTATTCTGATATTTCAATCTAAATAAAAAAAAGCAAAAATAAAAGAATATGTTTATAAGTTTTAAAACTAAAAAAACTTTTTGAAAAAGAATGTTTTATTTTTTCCTCTCAAGCACTTTGAACTATATGGTGAAAATATTGCTACAACCAAGGGAGTATATACAACAGGAGAGTGCTATTACCGATATCACTTATCAGTGTGTTCTTCTAAATAATACCAACATTAACACTCGTGGTGACCACGTAAAGGGTTGCTATTGGTATTTTGATATGTACGACTTCCTTTACAGACGTCATATTCAAGCATATGTTTGATGTTTTACTGGATACACTATTTTGCAAAATGATTTCGCAATAAATTTGTCTTGAGTACATGGATAAAAACATATATTTCATGACGTACCTACGTTACTTATGTGTACTTATATAAAATAAAAACTTTTTATTTAGTTATCGTTTGAAAAATAAGGTCTTATTAGGATCTTATAATTGTCATTCGTAGTAAAGAAAAATAAGTAATTCAAAATGACGTATGCCCACTACATATGAAAATCTGTGGCACTTGTAAAAATACATCAAACGCGTAATGTTTTTCTTTATCTTTCAAACATTACTGGGAATTTATTTCATGAATTTAAAAGTAATAAAGTGACGTACGAATGGTTTGGGTTTCTTCTAAAATAAACACAATACGTTAGCAAATAAATTGCATAAGTTATCGCTATACATAGTCAATATGTAACGCAAGATTGTTCCACTTCATAATTTTTCCCTACCTTCTGTTTACTTGTATTTTGGGCACAAGGGTACATCACAGATTACAATGAGTAAGTAGTTACTGCTCTAATTAAACAAAAAGAAAGTTGGCTATTGCTTACTAAAAAGTTACTCGTTTTTTAATTAAATACATGCTCACTCATATAAACTAATGAACTAAAAAGTGTTATAATTTTTTCAAAAAAAAAGTATTGACATTAATGGTTGTTTGAATAATTATGAAATGGTTAGTCACCTATATAACAATTTAAATTCAGAATGCCCTTCATGAGAGAGAGTAAAAATGCACATTGAAAAGCTTTACTGACCTTGCTTAGCACTATCACAGAGTTCGTATTTGTATTTTTTGGACCAAGCTGAGATATTGGTATCAGAAGGTTCTCTGTTGTTTGTTCAACATAATGGTGAAGTTTAATGAACATATATGCACGGTAAATATTAATAAAGTTGATTAAGTTTTTCAATAAGTTAGAATCAATGGCAAGAAGTCGTTAAATTGTAAACCGACTTTTCTAATTTCGAGTTTAGTTTCAGGTACGACTCTGCCTAACACTGTGATATAACCCTTGCACTATGTATTTTACTATACTATAAAATCTTTCTCTTATTTCCATTTTGAATGATTCTTATTGTTATAACAAATACAATATATGTTTTAATCAAATATGATGCTTGAAATTAGAAAATTGTAGTTTTAAACAATGCAAAATTTGCAATACACATACTTAAATTCCTTTGGTGAATATCATTCTTCCTAAATGTAATCGCAGGAGTAGAGAATAATACTTCAAAACATATTCCTGAGAGTATTAAAATTTGTTTTATTCCTGTTGAAGTTGTCAATTTTATTGATTGGTTTTCAAAAGCTTAAGTGGTTACTTTTTGTAGACAGGACTATGTGGAAGCACTTCGTTAAATAGTTTAAAAATTGAAAAATAAATGTAATGTGTAATTTACTCCAAACATAAAATTGCATTTACGTAAATTCTAACAAACATTTCAATTAGAAAACGGCTGCCTATCTTCACTGCAGTATCTAACTTTTATATCCTTTAGCAGCAACAAAAGAATGGCTATAAATCGATTTTTATTTTGAATGTTATGTTAATGTTGCATAAAATTATCGTATAAACATGCAATATTTTGTCTTGTTACATATGAGTGACAAAAGACATTTTTACTTTTTCTCTAGTGATTTCCACATGAACGAATCAAATCTCTCTTACCCAAGGAGGTATGAATTAACAAATTTAGAGTACTAATTGCATTCATCTGTAAGTGAATGGCATAACTATATTTGGTTTTGAAATTTGTAGGTAACAATAAATAAATTTATTTGAAATCGGTCAAGCTTATTACCTATATTCCTGAAGTAATAAAATTTTACCTAATTATGAATTTTAGAATTTGATGCCAAATTAACTCAACGTATAAAATATCTACCTACAAATTGATACATAAAGCTTGACACCTACAAACCATCAGAAAAAAAATTATGAATTTCTCATCTGATATAAATTACCCTTTTTTGTAACTAAATTCTTTTTATACATTCTCAGTTTAGTTTTTAGATTAATCCTTTGATACTTTTTTCATTTTCTTTTGTATATGAAGATGATAGTACAGAGCAGTTTCATTGAGTTACTGTGACAGTGTTCTTAAATTTGTATTTGGCATAAAATTGTTTTTTTTTCCTTTTTATAACCCTCCTCGTAATCCGTATATTCTTTTTTACTGTATTATATACTAACTTATTTTTATTCGAAATATTAACAAATCTGAAGCAAAATGCTATAAATGAATATAAATTATTTAAACAATATTTAAAATTTCTTTCTAAGGATAGATTTTTGAATTTTCATCAACTTATATTCGATTTAATTTACAAAAGTCTATCAGTGTTATTCTAGTTTAAATGCATATGAATTTTTTTTTAATTTAAATTATACTCAGTGGTTTCTACCATTTATACATTAAGAGATAAAATATTTACAAAATAAATAATAAAACAAAAATTTTCTTCTTGTTTTGAAATTTTAAATTAATATTTAAATTTTCCTTCTAATCTTAAATACATAGCATAATATAATTCATAAAATTTTTATTGTGATACAAATAAACAAATCTTATTTGTAAAACTTTTACTAACTCTAGATCTGATTTAATTACATATTATAAAGAAATCGTGAGCACATTTTAGGAACTAGTAAAAATATTTGATCGAAGAAAACACTTTTGGATATGTATGATATAAATTAATTGCTTCATACTCAAGAGAGTGTGTTTGTTAATAAATAATGAGAAATGCTGTAAAAGATTATCACAAAAACTTTTTTATTAAAATATTTTTCTGTATGAAACATCAGAATTTCAGTTATATGATTTGAAAGAATCAAAATGAATGTTTCTAAATTAATTCAGTAAAAGAGTTTTTATACATTGCAGTTTGAATTTGAATTTTGGTTTTGTTTAATTGTTTTAGTTAGATCTCAATCTTAATATCTAACTTTAATCTTAATATCTAACTTTACTTTAAATGAAAAATATTTTCATGCTTCTTGAGAAACATGTTTTATAATTCATCGTTTTTCACTTTTGCTTCTAAATAAATATAAGTTAAAAGAATTCCTCTACTACTAAGTTTATTAAAATATTTACTTGTGTATAATTTTTCTTTTTGTGCTAAGCATTTCTGCTCAGTGATGTGTGTCTAAAAATAATATTCGGAAGATAGTTTCTTATAGACAAGAACACCTTTTAAATATCAACTATGCAAGCACAATTAGCATTTTTCTTAGACATTATACAAAACGAACTACGTATTCAGCATTTTTAAGGTTTCTTCAGGATGTATAGTACTGAGCTTTAGTTAACGGAAAATTTCTTACCCATGTACTAACATCGTTAAAAGTTATAAAGTTTCACGTTTCATATTTTTCTGTTTTGTTATTTTTTACTGGGCATTAATTCAAATCTATGATATTCTAATCTGAACTATTTAAACAGTTTTAACAACTCTGAATACTCAAAATTCTTTTAATCTTTTAAAGATGATTTACATACTGTCATAATTTTCATTACCATCTTTTCACAACATCTTCTATCAAAAATATTTCGCCCTTAATACAAAAATAAAGAGATGTTAAAAATAATTTTCACTTATCAAAAAGTGATTTTGCTAACAGGAATGAAGAAACAATTAAAACATTATATATAGATATCGGAAATGCTTTTAATATTTAAAGCATATACTGTTATTTATTTAAATATAACCCATTCAATATCGACTGAATAAAATATTTTTGAAATTTGCAAATATACACAGCTAACATTGGCCCTTATTATATTGAGTATAAATAATTATGACAGTTGTTAGCGTAAGTGTTTAATTTTTAAAAAGGAGAAGCAACTAAAAATAATGATAAAATTGAAAAGTGTTTTTTAGGAAGCAAAGGTTTAAAAAATATAAAGGGCGAAACATAAAGCTTGACACAGGAAACCCTTAAAAATATTAAATAATTGATCCATGAACTAATCAAACATAATACAATCAAAACCCGTTAACACGAAGTTGATGGGGTGGCAGAATTTTTTTGCGTTAGCCGAATTTCGTGTTAATCGTCTAAATATTTTTTCATTTTATTAATAGAAATTTAAACTAATAGCTATATATGTATTTAATACTTATGTTTTTTCATCGTGTCTTCCTTTTTGTCAGTCTACACCTTTTTATCTACAGGTTCAAATTGCTATGTAGCATAAGCTGCTTCAATCTTTCCCCGATTTTTTAAAATCGTTGATCGAGTGGTTGTAAGCGATTCCATATTTGGCCGGAATTTTTTTTTAAAGAATCAATTTCATGAAAATTCTTTTGCTTCTTTTCTAATGATTACGATTGCTGCTTCCGACTCATATTGACAAGATTCAAAGTGCAAAAGTGTGTATGAGACTTGTTTCTAAACTTACTGCTGGATACAGGAGTGGTACGTGACGTCACAAAAAAGCCATCTAAATTAGAGTCGAAATCAGTTAATTTTACAAAGATTTCCTTGAAATTTGATCACTCGGGTATTTTTCCTGTTTGTTTGTTTTTCCTGCTTTCCTGTTTTTCTATGTTTCATAAGCTTTATACTTGAAAAATGTTTTCGTAACAATTTTAAATTTCATCTCAAATAATGAAGACTATCTAAAAAAACGTTCTTTGAATAGAAGATTTTTTTTTGTTGTCTTAGGTGGGATTTCTTGTTTAACAAATAAAGTAACGTTGTTAAAGCTTCATCGTATGGAAAACTGCTATTATTCAAGCAATATCACTTTAGCGGGGTTTGTCTGTGTAAGCTGACTTTATATCGACAAAAAAAAAAAAAAAAAAAAAAAAAAAAAAAAAAAGATTGCCATAAGAAAAAAGCCGTTTGAATTTTCAGAATTTTCTAATATGTTTTTCTAATAAAGTTAAGTTGGAAGTTAAATCCAATGAAATATTCTTAAAATTATATTTTGTCCTGTAATAGTACTTTTTAGGTTACAAGGAGAATAAAGTAGTTCATTGAATTTCAAAGTAATAAGTGTCTAATATTTTTGAAGTATAGAAAAATATTTCAAATAATTATTAAAAATATCACATTTTTTTGTTTGCATTCTTCAATTCCAAACTTTTTGTTGTGAAGTGAGCAGTTGATTTCTTAAAGTTCCTTCCCCCTTCTCCCCTTTTAGTGTATTTACGTTTGAAAGTATTTCCTTGGGTGTTGTGTAATTGTTGAGAAAATTGTTTGAGTTAAGAGAAACGGACGAATTCAACACTAATTCGCCACTACTTTGGTTACATTGTTTAATTGTGGAATAATTGTTAATTTGGGGTGTCAGGAATGGAAAAAAAATCAAAAATCATTTGATTACAAGGAGGTTGAGACCTTCTGTTGGACAACTCTGATATAAGCAACATATGTTTTTGGGGTTAACCGCTCTTTTGATACTCGAGGGAGATTCAAGAGCTTAGGTTTCTGTATGAGACTTCGGATTTTAAATAACTTATTCGACAGAAGTCTTAAATTGCACTCATCAAGAAGTCTTAGATGAGGGCAAGGAATTTCAACCTAATGGACGTTTGCTTTTCAAAAGGTTACAGCTCTAAGGCGGGTTTGAGGGAAATAAAGAGCCACTGAAGCTATAGAATCAAAAGCAATGGGTTAAAACAGTGAATGGTGACAGAATAGAGATTTCAAAAACTCGTGCATAGCTTCAAAGATTCAATTTTCCTTGATTTCGTTTGCCTCTCACCTCTCTCCCCTTTCCAGTGACAATCTCCTCAACAGGGGATAAGTGACTTCTTTTTGTATCCATCACAGGAGTCTGGAATAGGTAACTAATAAGAATAAAGTTAATTAAGATTTTGAATGAAGGCAAAATGAGATTTTGCACGATGAGGTTTTTTTCGCAACTGTTATTTCTGGGTAACTGTTCTTCTGCCGAATTAAAATAACGTGGGTATTTCTTGGTTCTTTAAGTCATCTCGCATGATAATTGCTTTGGTATAGTACTATTATGTCTTTTGACATTTGGAATTCTGTACACATTTTGAGTAAGAATTTTTGTAAATTATATTTTTCATATCGCTTTGGGGAGATGTTGGACTTCCTGGATATGCGTTAATGATTTCAGCTTGCCTGTCAGAAAACCTCTCCTTTGGGATCATCGACCTGTCGAACCCTAATGAAAGGCATGAGTGAGATGATACTGTCCACTGTATATTATTTTAGTCTCCTTTCAGTATTAAATGAAATGGTTAGGGTGATAGTATTTCTAGCTTTGATTTATAGCGGTGTATAGTACGCCTTCAGTTTTTCTTAATTAAATATTTTGAGTTTTAATAGGATAGGAAAAATTTAGTGAAGTGATTATTTATATGACGTCATGAATTCCAATCATCAATTGCCCGCACACCCTCCTCTTACTTTTATTGTTTTGATTTGAATAAATATGTTTTTATAGTTACTTGAGAATTTGTGAACTATAAAAGTACAGAAAACGGATTTGTTGAATAAACAATGGAAATTAATACGATGTTGCATTTAAACAAGATATATAATAAACATGAATTGTTATCTTTTCCCTACTGATGAAGTTGCGTGTTGATTAGAATTGGAGAGATTTATTCACAGGAAATCTAGGAGAAGGATACAGAAATATGAAGGTCGCATATAAGAGATGATTTGTTTGTAATAATTACGATTGTTGAATGTGTGTACATTTTGAAAATCTTTATGAGTGCATGAGTATTGCATCTTTGAACCGTGTCCACTCTTTGAGTAAAAACGGTCGTTTGGTAGCCTCACGCACGATAGTATACATTTTTAGACTTCATGTCCAGAAGTGAAGTAATTAGAATCGTATTGGACGAAGGTTGCAAGATTCTATGCCGCCATACCATATTTTTCACTGTCAGTATTAAAAAGTTAAATGGATTTTAAAAAGAATCTAAATAACACACTATTAAAATAAATAAAATTGTATGGCATTTTCGAATTTTAACATATATATTGCTCAATTTATTTATATGTTTGCAGTTATATGTAACAAAATAATTGAATTCAACTGTAGATTATAGAAAATAACTTAATAACTTCGATTTATGTTAAATAAGTAATAAAGTGTTATTAATTATTACACTGAAGTAATTAAAAAAAATTAGTTTTAAATTATTATTTTAAATTAATTATCAAAAATTCATATAGTGAAGACAGTCATGAAAAAGTTCTTCAAAAATATTTGATTTGGTATTATTCTTTAGTCGGAAAACTAACGAATCAAAATTTTTTTAAAGTTAATCTTTACTGAAATCACCCGGGGTGATTGTAAATAAAGTTCAACTTTCAGAAAGATGCATAAAGACACATTCGTATGAACAACCTAAAATTTGATTCCAATCTACTCGAAGGAAGGGAAAAGGTATATAATATAAGAAAAAAAAATAATTTCAGACTAACTTATTTTTTTCTTCTTCGAGGATATATGTTATTTGTCATGTCATTTTGACCAGCATTATTTTTAAAAAAATTTATTTTAAATTTGAACTTCAATTATAAACACCCTCGATATTCAATTTCATCCTTTCAAATCTAATGAAGTACTATTTAAAGAATAGTTTATCGTAACCCAATTATCACTGGATAATACAATATAAAATTAAAATTGGATTTAAGTTTTAAGTTTGTTGATTATTTATTACATTTAAAAATCCGTGTATTTTATTTAGTCTACTTTATATTCAGCAAAATTAATACTTATGGCACATTGTATTTATTCTTTAAGCAAAATTGTTTTTAATCAAATTGGAAATGGTTAAATAGTACGAGAATAGTATTTTATTTAATAGCATAAATTTAATCAAAGCTCAAAATATTCAAATTGATTATAAAGGAAACGGAAAAACCACAATCTAGGAAATCTCATCAACTCTAACAGAAAAAGTTAACTACAACTTTAAAAAGTAGATTTTCTAAAAAGTAACTCTCAAATGTATAACTATCACGACCACATTTTTGCTCAATACTTATCCTTTTTGCATATACGATTTTAATTTTTTTTCCTTATATCCCAAGTACCTACATAAAACTCAAGACTTTAGTACTTTTGGGAAGTTCTTGGATGTATTTTCTTAATGATTCGAGACCGCATTAGTGAAAAAGAACTTTGTTTTTTCCCTCTCATCTGCGATTATTACCACAAGAGTGCCGTAGGAGTCAGAAAAAATCCACCAAATAGTTTTTATTTTACTGCAGAATTTTTTTTTGAAACTTACCGATGACTTTGTAGCTCCCTCATTCGTGATTTATATTTGTTAGAATGTAACAAAATGGAATCTGTACTTTCGAACTTTTCTGTAGCCGGTCTTAAGATAGCAAAACTATTTGATGTTGAAACAAAAGATAGTTAACTAGCTATTTTAAAGTTTTATTTAAAGCTCAAACGAGTGTTATTGTTTATAGTTGGTTTGTTTGTACGCTAAATGACCTATATTTGTTCACAGTAACGGCTAATCAGGCAGGGACTTACTGCTTAACGTGGAATCCGAACCACAACGAATTTCCATGCCTAACCCGGTATTCGAACCCAGCACTTTTGATATGTGGAGCTAGAGTGCTAACCACACAGTCATAAGGTGGGCACTGTTCATAGTAATTTATAGGTTAAAAACAGAAGAAAGAGTTATTTATAGGTTAAAAACAGAAAATAGGCTTTTAAGCTTAGTTATGATATGCAATATTACTTTTAAATTTAATTCCAGATGTTTTGCCATTTTCTTAAGTACATTTTCTACTCAATATTCAGGGTGAAAACTAATGCCTCTATATACTCAAATACCTTTTAAACTTATAAATATAGAGTTGTGAAATAAGTGTTTACCTGTAGCAGAATGAGTGTAGGAATTGTATGATTTGTAACACAGCTCTCCTAGTAGGTCTGTGCGATGTTAACATTTCTGCATCGTGATGTCGACAATATTTTTTTTTTCAAAATACAGGGAAACACCGTTTTCATAACACTCTATTTTACTACATTCGCTGACATTCAACTTGAAAAATTCAATCCTTATAATCGACTTATTTCTGTAAAACGTGGTAGTAAACAGCATTCGAAAAATGGACTTAGTGCAGAAAAAGACGAAACTACATGGTAGCGCTTAACCGTTCTCGTCCTGAGGTTTGAGTGGCTACCAGGCGCGTCGGCAGGTGGTGGATAGCCGAACGTCCTGTAATGGGACAGCTACGAATATTAAATAAGTGGCCGCGAACCAACTCTCGTAACCCTGGTGTTATGCGATCCGTGCCTAGGGTGAATGACACTGCGGTTATAGTGTCTTAACGGAGCCTCTAGTAAGCCTGGCAAACTTCTAGAGTAATTGCCTTACCCAGTAACTCAGGCAATACTGGGTGGACCTTCTTTTCCTGAGTTTTTTTATATGAATTTTATGGAAGAAATAAACAATAATTCAAAACCCTCTGTTTTTACAGATAAAACCTCTGAGGTAGACCCGTCGGTAGACAAGGAAACCCAGAAGGAGCCAACCGAAGGAGTAGAAATGAATCCTTCAATGGAGGTAGAAATGACCTCCAGTCAACCATCAACATCCAGAGAAGGACAGGAAGCTATAACTAGCATGACTGCCTCTCTGGACAAAATAAAATTGAAAAAAAGAATTTCCGGAGCGCAAAAGAAAAAGCTCAGCCGGGAAAAAAAGATCGCTGCTGGCACTTGGGTTGAAAAACCCCAAAGGAAAAGCGAAAAAAGACAGAGTGACAGGATGGATCAGGATCTAGCCAAAAAGACTGCCAAGAGAGACAGACCTGGGGGTGAAACCTACAGGGAGGCTCTTACGGCGGTCAAGATGGCTATACTCCTTGATGGACATCCTGAAAAACGTTTTTCAGAGGAGCAGGCTATTGACCTAGAACTCTTGATAACAAACAAGATAGAAAGGAATGAGGAACACCCTGCCCCTACCTTTCTATCGTGTAGACTTGAGAATGGGGCTCTTATCATCAACTGCGCAGATCTGGAGAGCTCTAAGTGGCTGGAACAAACTGTCAGTGGTATAACCCCCTGGCAAGATCAAAAACTTTTGGTGGGTGAGGCAAGGAAACTTGTCAGAACCACCAAAATTATTGCTAAGCTTCCGAAAGTTTGCAACAAACTGGATGCAAAGGACATTTTGAAAAAAATTGAGGTGCAGAACGGTGGGCTCACTCCAACAGAGTGGAACATCTTAAATATGAAGAAAGACCCCTCCGGACATACGATCGTCCTCAATGTCCCTGAATTGGACGCGGCTACGCTTGGTAGAAGAGGATATAAATTCTATATCGGACTTCACCAAGTACAAGCCAAAGTCCTAGAAAAATCCACAAAGACTGATGGTGAAGCTTCTTCAAGCCAACCTCCACCACAGTAGAAGTGGTACAACTAACCTCAGTAAGAAATTTCTTACTGAGGACATACACTTGGCCCTGATTCAAGAACCCTGGCTTGTCAGGGGTAGAATCAGCGGCCTAAAAGGAACCAAGGGTAAGTTAATCTATGATTATAATAGTAATGCTAGAACCTGTATCCTTATAGACAAAAACATCGAAGTTTTACCCCTTACTGAATTCATTAATAGGGAATTCAACAGCAGTGAAGGTCAGATTCAACATAGAGGGAAGAGACCGAGAAATTGTTATAGGCTCTGTCTACTTGCCCTATGAAGAGAAGACACCACCTGACCAATCCCTGCACAAACTAATGCAATTTTGTGCAGCCAACAAATTGCAGGCAGTCCTTGGACTAGACTGCAATGCACACCTCATAGTCTGGAATAGTACAGACACGAACAAAAGAGGTGAGTGTCTTTTAGAATTCATTCTTAATTATAACCTTGATATTCTAAATAAAGGCAACGATCCGACTTTTATTACTTCTAACAGATCTGAAGTAATTGATATTACTATTGCTACGCAGACTATTAGTAAAAATATCAATAAATGGAAAGTAGATAGTAGACCATCAGGCTCAGACCATCAGAACATCCATTTTGAAATTAACTCTAATGTTAAACTTGATCGAAGCTTCAGAGACCCTTTGAGCACAGACTGGAAAAAATTCCAGGAGGATCTTAAGGGGCTAACTGAGCTAGGGAACAAACCAATTAGAGACACATATGATCTAGAAATTGCAGCAGAGAATCTGTATATTAATATTTTTTAATCATATAATAACAACTGCCCAGTTCGGACTAAGAGAGCAAAACACCAATGTCCATGGTGGAACAACTCTCTAGCAACCGAAAAAGCAGAAGTCAGAAAACTCTTCAATAGAGCTAAGAAAAATGGTGAATGGGATAACTATAGGAAATCCCTCACCAAGTATAACAAAAATGTAAGAAAAAGCAAAGAAGACCCTTGGAGAAAGTTCTGTGAAGAGATTGAATCTATCTCTGAAGGAGCTAGAATACAAAGAATCCTTAGAAGGGATGAACCAATAATGGTAGGCACCTTAAAGGATGATGATGGTAACTTTGCTAATACTGGGAAAGAAGTCATGGAAATCATGGCAAAAAAACACTTTCCAGGATCTAGGGATATTCATAGCGATGATGTCCAACACTTCATTGGCTCAAATAATAGAGTTGGTAGAAGTCAATGGGCCTATGCGAAGAACATCCTTAATCACAATAGCGTTAGATGGGCTATATCCACTTTTAAACCACTCAAAAGCCCTGGACCAGATGGAATAATGCCCATCATGATACAGAAGGCAGAAGAACTAATTATCCCAGTACTTACTAGAATTTATAGAGCTAGTCTAGCCCTGGGATATATCCCAAAGATATGGCAGAAGACAAGGGTTGTATTCATCCCTAAGCCTGGAAAAAATAGCTATGACCAGGCAAAGTCCTTCAGACCAATTAGCCTATCTTCATTCTTTCTTAAAATCATGGAGAAAATATTATTGACAGGCATATTAGAGAATACATGGGAAGCAATTGTCCCTTGCATGATCTACAGTTTGCCTATCAACCTGGAAAATCTACAGAAACAGCACTTCATCAGGCTTGTTTCCAAGATAGAAGACACCCTGGAAAGAAAGGAAATTGCTCTTGCTACTTTTCTTGACATACAGGATGCATTTGATAATACCCCACATCTATCTATCCTTAATTCCTTAAGGGACACAGGGATAAACCATATACTATGTACATGGATTGAGAACCTGCTATCAGATAGAACTATTCAAATGAACATCTTTGATGAATCTCTTGAAAAAACAGCTACCAGAGGTTGCCCTCAAGGAGGTGTCTTATCACCATTACTTTGGAACCTGGTAGTAAATAACCTTATTAAGCACCTGAATAATATAGGTTATTATACGCAATGTTATGCGGATGACATTGTCATCCTTATCCTTGGTAAAGATTTCAACATAAGTTGTTCACTTATGCAGAATGCATTAAGTTATGTTAGCAAATGGTGTACAGAGAGGGATCTGAAAGTTAGTCCGCAGAAAACCAATCTTGTACCATTCACTCGCAAAAGAAAATGGGATGGTTTTTTCATCCCTAAACTTTTTGACGTTGAAATCAATGTGGCTTCTGAGGTGAAGTATTTAGGCTTATATCTTGACCAAAAACTCACATGGAATAAACATGTTGACTACAAAATAAATCAAGCAAAAAAATGCATTATGACATGTAGGGGCATGCTTGGAAAAAACTGGGGTCTACAACCAAAAATGATGTTTTGGATGTACTCAGCAGTCATCAGACCTATGATCACTTATGCCTCTGTGATCTGGTGGTGTAAAGTGGAACAGAGAACTGTGAAGGACAGGCTGGGTAGTCTGCAAAGACTAGCCTGCTTGTGTATCACAGGTGCAATGTCCTCGGCGCCCACCAGAGCATTAGAGACCATATTAGATCTGACCCCATTAGACATCTTCATTTGCAGCACTGCAAGAATGACTGCATACAGAATGATGTTAAAACAACAATGGTATGACAAGCCTACGGCTAAAGGTCATATCAGCATCACCAGAAAAATTCATGAACCTACTCTTCTGATGCCTTCAGTGTCATAATGTATATGACATTTATTTCATAAACTCTAAGGGGTTTTGCATTAGGCAAACTCTACACATCCCCTTCAATTATTTGTGTATGTTACACATTTTTCTAAATCAAGGAGGCGGATTTTTCTCACGCTTCAAGTTAACCAATATCTGTTTGTTGGGGAAATGCACCAATGTAGGACTCACACGTTGCTGGACTCACAGCAAATGAGAGGGTTTTTGGTAGGGGGGAGCTGCCCTTGTTAGGGGGGATGAAAAGCACGGGTCAGGAGAGAAGGGATGATGGAGGTGAGCAGGATGGTGGCTGGATGCTAAGGTGGACTAACGGTGACAAACCAAAAAGACGAAGGAGACCGGAGAAAGGATCGGAGGTAATTCTGATACAGTCCGCTGACAAGCCGATATACGCCCCTGACGATGTGCGCCCCTGACAGAGGTATCCCTAGCCCAGACAGCAAACTGTGAGTCTTTTACACTTTCCTTACTTACCCTCGGCCAGATATTTATTTTTATTAGGATTTCAACCGGCTTTGTGCTTGGTTTTGAGGAAGTTAAATAACTATTTAATTGTATTCTTAAATTGCTTGTTTGTTTCTTAATGTTTTGCGTTGTATTAATAAATGGTTGCGTTATCTATCGAGCACATCTCTGTGGTTCTTTGCTATTTGCATGCATTTCCTTTGTACTTCATTATACGATCTAATAGGCCTTGGGCCTTACGGCATATTTGGTTACGCGACCAGGATTTCGATCTTTGAAAACAGGATGTGTTTGATTGATGACAGATCCATCTATTTTTTTTTCGAGTAGGAATATCTAAGGGAAAGAATTTTTTTTTGCTAATGTATAGAGGGAAGAAAAAGATCAATACAAGCGGTGTCAATACACGAAGCAGGCAGGCAAGGCTCTGCAGTACCAGGCGAGTAAAAAAACCAGCGAAGCACAAAAAAAAAAAAAAAAAAAAAAAAAAAAAATTATATTTATGCTCTTTCAGATGTTAGTAGGGATTTACAATTTGCACTCAACATTCATAAGAGTTTTTATAACAATAGTATTCATTCTTCCACTTCTTATACTCCAAGTTTGTTGTTTTTTGGTAGAAAATTAGCTCCGATTTGTGAAAATCTAACGGAAAATGATACGGATCCCATATATAAATTAGGTTACGATAATTTTGTTCATAAATCTTTGCAGAGAATGAGGGAAATTAAGTCTCAGGCAACTCAAAATATGAGGAAAGCACAGATAAGACAATCTGATTTGGCTTTAAAAAAATCCGTCCAAAGAAATTTAAGTATTGGGCACACTGTTTATGCCAAGAAGCAAGGTATTTTTTCTAAGGGTTTTGAAGGACCATACCGAATAAAAGACAAACTATCTAACAATCTAATGGTTATTCAATTAATTGAAGATCCCACCGTTGTCAAAAAAATGCACATTAGTTTACTTAAACTCGCTGACGACAGATTGGAAAAGTTTTTGGAAACGGACCGTGTGAATTTGCCACGATATGACTTTCGAGAAAGGCAATAAAAATGCACGATACAATAGAAGGAATAGGGCAGGGCCATGGAAGCGAGAGGGGGCTCTGATGGGAAAAGAACATTAAAGTCAAACTGAGAGTTTCTCTTTTGTTGGACTATGACACGGTCAAGATAAGCTCACAGGCGTCCAAGTTTACAGGTGGCGGTCATAAATTTTGGTGGCACTAGAGATGCAAATGGAGGATTCTCATGGAGGGAAGCTTGTTCAAACCAGTTTAAGAAAGGGGTCTTTCACAATGAAAGCAAGCCCCACTCTTTTCTCCCCTTACAAAACCGGAACGATGTGCTGTGTGGTGTCACGTGATTTCAGGCTCAGTTGATTGCTAAATTGAAGAGAAAGGTCGCGGGTGTTTTTTTTTCTTATTTTGTTGGTTGGTTCTGGAAACGAAAATATTTCGGTACAGAAAGAGTGTACTGGAGTTTATTTTTTCGGTTGATGCAAAGCAGAGTGTTGTTTGGGACTGTGGAATGATGTTGACATTCATGTATTGAGATCTATTGAGAATACAATTAGGGATGGTGATATTTTAATTAAAGGGGCATTTGAGGTTTAATCAATGTTCGACTTTTGTAACGAAGTAATGGGTTTGTTTTATAAAGGAAAAGTTGATAGGAAATTTCACAGTGATTTGTTGCATTCGGGTTAGTAGGGGCTCTAAGATTGGAAGTTTGACATGGCTTAAAGGTTTCATTTTATTTAATGGGAGTTGAATTATTTTTTGAAGTTAAGGGACTTGCAGATTGGAAGCTTATTTGACAGGGACGGTTTTGCTTATACCCACATTTTATATGGTATAAGAGATTTGAGAAAACTGAAACACGTGAATTTTTGCATTAAAATTGAATTTTTTACTTTGGTAGTTGACATTTTAAGTTGAGTTAAATTGGTTGAGTTAAATTCTATTAATTTTTTTTTGTATCTGGTCGATTTTGGGTTTGGCTTGGGATTGTGTGAATTTCTTGCAGGGGCAAAAAAACCTGACTGTCTCCAGTTCGCCAAAACACCAATGGATGAAAGAAAAGTGCGCAATTTTTTGGATTCCAAAACAAAGCTTCAGATGGCGACTAAGGTCTGCTGGACGGAATCAAGCCGCAATTTGGAGTTTTACAAGTGTGGGACGAGCGGGAGTCTTGGCAGAAATCCAGAAAGAAAATACAATTGCAGGACGGGCCCTTGGAGCAACGAAGGGAGATTTCTAGGGGAGATGTACAGACGATGGTTCCAAAGACTGCGAGAAGCAAGTTGTCAACGATTATCATCAACATGAATCCGACTGGTATATCAAAACGAAGTCACGCCCGTAACGATATTTCATCTCGCTGATTTCTTGGTGTCCGCTGAGAGGGAGGAAAGCCGCAACTTAGTTTCCATGGTAACACGATTCAACCGTATGGAAAGTTTATGTAAAGGAGGAGCCTACTCAAATTCCGGTACAACGGGTCACCACTACACTTCACTGTCGACAAAGGGAGGAGTCTTTTCTTGTAGAGCCAAACCAACAAGCCACTATTACATTTCGCCGAATTGAAAAGGAGGAGCCTATTTTCCGAAGCAAGACGAGGAAAGTTGTTCTTCTGCATGTAGAATGCAGTGCCAATGCCAAACAAGAATGGAACACTGTGACATTCATATGCTGAGCAGATGGGAGGACCCTGGCTTCACACTGACCAAACATTGAATGTGATGCTGCGTTTGTCAACAAACACACGTGACATTCACAGCCGTAAGTTAACTGGTGTGGTTTCAACCGGAACACTGATTTTCAAAGAGGGATTATCCCATCTATCATATCGAAAATCCATACTGAACTTCTTGAGTATTAATTAACATTTTACAAGCTAAGAACTTTGTAATTAAGAACAATAACTGTCAATTAAGTGTTAACGCAAGAGACTATGCTTACGTTACAGAACTTTCATTCTCAAAGACTGAAAAGCTTGACTTTGATAGCTACATAGTTTATTATTGGAGACTATAACATGAACAGTTCACTCATTTGAGATTGCAATATAAACTTTTTCTTTTTCAGGAATTATAACATGTTATTGAATTCTTATATGATTTGAACTGCATTATTTTATTTAACTATCTTTCATTTACAGGGCGAGGGTATTATTGGTGAAGTTTTAAATTTTTTTTAAATCTCTGATTTTGTTCAACCCGCTCCTTCTGGTAATTTTTAAAAATTGAAAGGAGGGGAGTGATGTCATAATGTATATGACATTTATTTCATAAACTCTAAGGGGTTTTGCATTAGGCAAACTCTACACATCCCCTTCAATTATTTGTGTATGTTACACATTTTTCTAAATCAAGGAGGCGGATTTTTCTCACGCTTCAAGTTAACCAATATCTGTTTGTTGGGGAAATGCACCAATGTAGGACTCACACGTTGCTGGACTCACAGCAAATGAGAGGGTTTTTGGTAGGGGGGAGCTGCCCTTGTTAGGGGGGATGAAAAGCACGGGTCAGGAGAGAAGGGATGATGGAGATGAGCAGGATGGTGGCTGGATGCTAAGGTGGACTAACGGTGACAAACCAAAAAGACGAAGGAGACCGGAGAAAGGATCGGAGGTAATTCTGATACAGTCCGCTGACAAGCCGATATACGCCCCTGACGATGTGCGCCCCTGACAGAGGTATCCCTAGCCCAGACAGCAAACTGTGAGTCTTTTACACTTTCCTTACTTACGCTCGGCCAGATATTTATTTTTATTAGGATTTCAACCGGCTTTGTGCTTGGTTTTGAGGAAGTTAAATAACTATTTAATTGTATTCTTAAATTGCTTGTTTGTTTCTTAATGCTTTGCGTTGTATTAATAAATGGTTGCGTTATCTATCGAGCACATCTCTGTGGTTCTTTGCTATTTGCATGCATTTCCTTTGTACTTCATTATACGATCTAATAGGCCTTGGGCCTTACGGCATTCAGACGCCTTGGAGAAGAAATACATGTTTGAAAGACCATTCAAGGTAGTAATACCCACCAGAGATGAATGGAATGATTACATGTTTAACCAAACAAACAATGATCTTATCTGGTTCACAGATGGATCAAAGAAAGACAACCTCTCAGGACTGGGAGTACATAGCGTATCACCAAGAACTAACTTCTTTAGAGGTCTTGGAAGGTATGCCACTGTGTTCCAGGCAGAGGTCCTTGCAATCACTGACTGTCTACGGATTAATATGAGAAAAGGCTACCGAGGTAAGCGGATTCTCATTTATAGTGACAGTCAAGCAGCCTTAAAGGCACTTAATTCATTCCAAATCAATTCAAAGGCTGTATTGGAATGTAGAAACCTTCTAGAAGAACTGGCATTAGAAAATGAGGTTACTCTTGTATGGGTGCCAGGACACAAGGGTATAGAAGGTAACGAAAAGGCTGATGAACTTGCAAAACAGGGATCGTCTTATAATCCAATAGGTGCGGAGCCCTTCTGCGGGATCAATTTGAAGACTGCAAAAGGTGTTCTTCATAAATGGGAAAAACAGGAGATGAATAAAACGTGGCGAAATTCTTCTGGACAAAAACACGCTAAAAGCATGATTATCAGATCATCTGCGAAGATTGCTTCTGAAATTCTTAGATACCCAAGACTGAAGATGCAAGCAATTGTGGGATTCATCACAGGGCATTACCATTTCAGAAAACACCTCCATACAATGGGACTCTGTCAACAAGACCCCATATGCAGGAAATATCACAAAAACGAGGAAACGGCACATCATGTTATATATGAATGTGATGCTCTTGCCCTCACTCGATTAACTACTTTATGAACCACCAACACTAAAGAATTACACCTTAGTTCCATTAGGGGTTTGTCGGACTTTATTGCTAAAGTGGGCGATCCGAACAAATGGATCTAAGAAACATTGGGTTTGGAGTATGGTACAAAATGCTACCCTAAAGCAGAGGTGCCACTGAAGCAGAGGTGCATATCTGACTAACCCAATACAAAGAAGAAGAAGAAGAACCGTTCTCGTAGGCTTTCAATCTGTTTTGACGCTGTGAAAACATTATGCTTGCCATCCAATGATCCCTTGGCACCACACAATGCTCGCACTTTTTCACAGCGTTTGCCACTAATTTTTAGAGAAGGACCACATCACTTATGTTGGAACTTTACGCGGGCCGCAGATTTATACCGAATACGTCAATAAATGTATTGCTTTCACTACTTGTGTTAATTGTTAGAAATGCAATAATTACTAAAGATTCAGCAATATAAAATAATTTTGAAAACTGAAACAAAAATTTAACTTTTTTGTATTTGGAATAACAATTGATATTTGATTCTTGTTTCAAATAATTAAAAAAATAATTTTCTTTTCATTGTAAATCAAAGTCTATAAAAGAAGTTAATCTTTTGTGACAATATTACAATGTGACTTGACATAAACTTTTAATAAAGATATTTAAAGCATACCTCTTAAATCTTCCATTTTAGTCGATGTTAATGGGGAAGTTGCACTATACCAAAACTGCCGTAATATTATATTTTCCAAGAGAAAAATGTATGTAGTTTCTGAATATTCAATAAAAATGTTCAAAAAACGCTCCGTTAAATATGAAAAATGCAATTAAATATGAGTGAAAATGTGAGCAACAACACGTGACCGAAAGCAGCCCTGTTGACCGGTGACGTCAGGATGCTCGAAGGCTCCGGACTTGGAGTTAACTTCACCTCGTGTGTTGTTCATTGAATGAAGCGATTGCTTGGATAATCTATAACTCACACATTAATATTTAAAATATTCATTACGAAATTTTTTAATTTGATCTTTTTTTTTTTTTTTTTTTTTTTTAATAGTCCCTACAAATTTATCATGTCGTTAAACCAAGGATTTAAAAAAGTACAATCGGATAACCTTCCAAGAGTAGATTCTATCAGTATGATATCATTTTCGGCAAGAAATCCAACCTTTGTGGGTGCAAAAATAAGAGGAGTTAAAATTCAAAGATTAGTAATTTTTAAATTATAGAATTTCCTTTAATTTTTATTATCATTCTTATGTTTTTCTGAGTTCTAATATAATTTTGTTGGTCTTAAGGTTACCACGTCGTATACGTTTTTTCTTTAATTTTTGAACTAGACTCCCATTTTTTTTCACATTTAAACAAGTATCAAAAAATATATATTTGCAAAGTTTTTCTATTTGATATTTAATCAATTAAAATGTAGTTACTTAATTAGAGTCTAATTTCACCGGCCATAAATTAATTTGTAATTTTTTTAGAACTTTGATTTCAATTGTAAATGAAACAACGATTCACTACAGTAAACCTATTAGAATTCTAAATAGAACTTAAATACAGCTTTTCTTTTTCATAGTTTTGAAAGTATTTAAAATAACCCACTTTTTCCAAAATCATCAACTCAAAAGTAATTCCCCAATCACCAATGTGTAGTAGTAGTACCTTAAATTTAATACGTTTGTATAAATTATTTTCACAGAAAAGGACTCAATTTTTAGTTGCCTCTGTTTAAATATATTGTGGAGACAATAATGCTCCTTTTTTTTTGAGAGAGAGCAGGTTGTGAAAGTTATGGCGATAATGCCATAGGATATATTCACGATTTGAAAACTGCAAACAACTGTTTTTTAATCTCCAAAGAAAGAAAAGATTAAAAATATGAATAAATACTCTTAAAACACCTAACTAAAATATCTCACATGATTCGTTTGTTAATTGAAGAGAAAATATTAGTACAAAACTTCGAATTCTTAACGATCTATTAAAATATCAAATAAGGCTTTTTATTGATCTGAAATGATTAAGAAAAGATATCCTAACGAAAAGAAATTGGTTCGTGCATATTTTTAATCAATTCAAACAAAAATAATTTCAATATCCTGAAAAATAATGCTAACAGCAGTAGAGAGAAGTTTTATAATACAATTTCTTATTTGAGTTTATCTCACTTCATTGCAGTGCACGTTTGCGCTTCAAAGGATCCTTAGGTTCACTAAAAAAATACCTTATCCGGAGCATAAATGGTGGTATTTTTGCAGCAAGGAACAATACAATACTTATACGGCACTTTTGACATATTAAATATAAAATTTCAGTGCAACAACTTTAAAAGGAAAAACAACCGAAATTACAACAGCTTTGCTTTTGCCGGAATCGAAGAACCGGAAGAACCTAAGCCATGTATCGTGACGTCTCAGTACAAAGACGGTGTTTTTGAAGGAAGTGACGTCAGGGTCATTTAGAAGTTTATTTAAATAATATAAATTGAATTTTTTCAAACTGTAAATGGTACCATTATGCTTATTTTAAAAGAAACTATTGTTTTCAAAAGAGTTTGAAAATCATGCAACTTCCCCATTGCGAGACGATGACGGTCGAAATCGCTCCGTTTCTTTTATTATAGAATCAATGTCTGTCGCAGTACTTGTCGTAGCTAATTTGAATAGATCGTCCAAATGAGCATCTGTTAGGTTATTTCTGTATTTGTTTTTAATAAACACCATCTTGCTGAAAGTTTCATCACATAAGTATGTTGACACAAAAAGAGTTAGAATGGCAAGTACGTTTGGTAAAAGAGTGGGATGAAGATGATTTTTTGAAATTTGCTTTTTTATAAATGTGGCGTTTGGGAGGTGTGAAAAGTGTTTTTATAACACTTGAAATAGAATCTTTAACTATCTCAGCGTCAGAAAATGACTTCATTTTTTAAGCCAATAATAAAGCTACTTCATATGAAGCTTTTGTACTCCATTCTGATTTATTGGTAAACTGTAATAATGACTTTTGTGGAGAGGAATTGCCGTTTTTATAAAAACATAATTTTATTTCCCTTGCTTTCGAATTCAAAGGATATTTCAAAGACAATTTTGGATGATTCTTGCAATGATGTCTGTTGAGATTATAACGTTTAGGGACACTTGCAGAATTGTTGCAAATCAATCATATAGAGCGAGCGCACGCACGCACGCACGCACGCACACACACACACACACACACACACACACACACACACACACACACACACACACACACACACACACACACACACACACACACACACACACACACACACACACACACACACACACACACACACACACACACACACACACACACACACACACACACACACACACACACACACACACACACACACACACACACACACACACACACACACACACACACACACACACACACACACACACACACACACAAATCAATTTCCCATTCTTCTTGAAATATCCGCTTTTCGCTATTTACTTTGCTTTTAAAACTAGTCTTCGACGCCATTATTGCACTGGAGTCATAGAGATCGCGATACTTCTTTTCACGTCGCATCAAAAGAGGCCAGTATGCATTAAAACATCGCGTTCATGCCTATCACATTCAGAAAAGCAGGAATCGAATTGTGCCATTTACGAATCGAGGGGCAGGGTATCATAAGTGCAAAACTAAGCAATGCGAAAGAATGCGTCATTGGTAATAATTCAAACTATTGCTTTTTTACTTTTTCTCGTTGGCAGACTCAAAAATAGAAAAATAAATAAATTCAGACTTACTGACGCAGGTCATTTAATGGAAAACGCGGTTTTTGGTAGTAAACATATACTATTTTAGACAAATAAAAATTATCTTTCTACTAAGACCACACCGCATAATTTGATTTTTGCTCTTTTGTACTGCCGGCGGGACGGAGAAAAAGCTGTTGCAGGCCGCCTAGTGGCTGACGCTGCTACATGGCTGCTGGACTGAACTTCCTAGCAAAATTTTCTTGTGGAGAGTTCGTGTGATGTGAAGGGGGAGGAGGAGGAGGAGGAGGAGGAGGGGGGGGGTTGGTTGGTTGTATTCAGATTATCTGGCGCCGTCAGCAACACGAGGGCTATAATGCGCCGAAACATTTCGTCATTTAACAAACCAACATACATTTACAAACACCCATGCCTACACTGGACTCGAACCCGCAACCTCGCGGTCTAGAAGCCAGCACGCTAACCACTATACCGTTTGGTCGGCGGGGGGGGGGGAAGGAAAAGTATAGTGTACCTGACCTTGTGTTTGACGGGCCATGAGATGGTCATGGGGTAAACGTTAGAAAAAATAATTTACAGTACTTTGGAAATATTTTCGTGCATTAAATCGGATATATTTGGGTTCATAAGGCCTAAAAAGCTGAATAGAAACTCAAAATACAGGATTATTATTATTATTGTTATTATTTTGTAACATCTCTAATATTAATATAAGAAGAGTGCAGAAATTTTATATAAAAATGGGCTCCGGCAGGATTATTTGCAAGGGTGTTCATGGTTAATTTTAATAATATAATAACAGATTAATCTTTAACTTTTAAACAGCGCCTCCACTGACGGCTGCCATGTTTAAAGGAATTCTATACTAAGCAACCACAAGTTATGGTAAATGGTAGTTTTCGAGCAAATGAACATTAGTAAATCTTTGTTTCTCAATTTATAAATCAGGGCTTAATTACCATACAGATAGACGAGACACTAGTCCAGAGCCCATTTTTTCGTTATTAAATGAATATTTTATGTTCGATATTTGCTACTAGTTTAGTGGGAAGAAGTTTTTGTTGTTCAAGGGGCGTACTGCGACATAAATTTTTGATTTGTGCCGGCCCAACTTTTCAGTATAATAATTATTCCAAATTTTAATAACTAATGCTATTAATAAAATAATTCCAATAATTAATTAAATGGACTTAATAATTAAATTATTAATTTAAATAATTGATATATTTTATTATATAAATATTCAGATTCAATATTTTGTTTCAATATCTAAATAATTTGATTTATTAATTAATATTAATAATTAATTTTTTTACTAATTACTTTAATTAAATTAAATTTCCTCCATCTCTGCTCTTTATACCTCTTATTTTAGGAAAATTGGTTTCCAATAATCTATAGCTTGTTGAAAAAATTAAAACACAGAAATCTAAATTGCAAAATAAAGAAGGTCTAGGTATATAACTAGTATTTTATTAGAAAATTGCATCCGAAATAATTATATATATCTAATCTTAAATCTAAAAAGAAATGAAAAAACTTAAAAAAAAATAACTTCCGTACTGGACCGACACATTTTTTACAGACACTGATGGGCCTGGTGATTGCACCGGCCAATCCGATGGTGCCAAGAGATCAGTGTATGTTGGCGAGCATAACGTCTTTACAACCTCAAAATGGATTGAAAGCATATGAGAACGGTGAAGCTCTACCGTCTAGTAAAGCGAATGGAGCGTGTATAATTGAAGTCACTATGTCGGTTCTGCGCGATGTGGTCTGCGGCACTTCGTTTCCATACAGTCTTGGAAATATCATGCATATATTAGGTGGACCTTTAGGGTGAATAGAATTACCACGATGATGAAGTATCACGCATGTTCAAACAAATGAAACTCGCCTTAAAAGGCGCGATGTTTGCTGTTGCACTACGTTTCTATACAGACTTAGAAATAACGCGAATAAATGTAGGGTGCGTCATGGCATTACGGTTCTTCTTCCATGAAGTGCTAGGCAAGTATCGTGCACTCGTCAAAAAATACCGTGATGTATCGGTTTTGCTAAAATAGTGACCTCGGTTTGACGATGTTGATTTCAAACCGGTTTTGGCCGATGTATCGATACATCGCCCAAGCCGATCCCCATGTGACAATTTGTGGAAGTTATTGATTGCATGTCAAGAGAAAAGAGATCTGAGAAGAAAAGTCAACTTCAAAAATGTGAAAGACTACTATTTATTATAAAATGAATGAAATATTAATTAGAAGCCCTGAAATGTCAACGTGAATTCATGACAAATCCATATGAAATTAAAAATGACGCCTAACATGGGGTCACATGCATTTCTGCTGATAGTGGACATGTCATATATAATTAGATTTTCTCATCAAAATGTGCTGTACCTTGGTGACATGTGTTAACTTTCTTTTACATTTTTCTAGAAATTAATTTCTACGGGCTCTTCATTTCCTCTGGACATTTCCTTTTATCACATTAACAAATAATTACGTAACTATGAACCCCGCCTGTGCTTAATCTCTATCTGATAAATGAAGGACGTTTCAAATGATAATCAATAATATCTGACTCAATCTTTTTTACTTGATTTCTAACTAAACATCAAGTTGAAAATCATCATTCGTATTTTGAAACCTCTATATTTAAATTAATTATAACAATACATTGCAAACAAATAGAAATTGAAATTAAAAAAATCAGCCTATTTCTATAAATGTTTTTTTTTTTTTTTTTTTTTTTTTTTTTTTTTTTTTTTTAATTATGCTTGAGAGTTTGAAATATATCTATAAAATTTTTAAAAAGTTTTCATCTAAGTTATAAAACATACTTGATAAAAGATTTAAGTAATTTCTTTGTTGATACACATTTCAATAAAAATTTATGGAGAATGCGAGAAAACACAAGTAAGTTTAAAGCTTGAGTTAATAAAGAAGATATACCTAAATTATTTTTATATGGAGTAATTGATCAAGTTACTTTTACAAGTTACTTTTACAAGTTACTTTTACTATTAATTAAAACAATCTTATTAATGATAATATAGCTTAGAAAGAGGTGTAGAAAATATTAATTCAAACAAAGTTGTTCAAAGTTTAGTTACGTTTTAGATGCAATCATTCACAGAATTATTAAATTCTAAATGAGAATAATTCTCCTATAAAATCTACATATTAAAAAAAGTCGAACATTTTAATAAACCTTTCAAGTTACTTGAAACGAAATTAAACACGATGATATACATGATTATCCAATAAAAGTTTAAGCCTACTTTTAAATTTAAACACGTAATATATTCCTACTACACATTTCCTGTTCTTCTAAAATAACTTTCGTAAATTAACAACTTTTTTCAGGCAATCTTTCTGTAACAGGAAAATAATTTGTTCCATTTAGGCTTGAGGTAAGAATAGAAATAAAGCGTAGGTGATCTATACGCGAACGTCAAACTTCTTCCACTTCGAGATGACATAAAAACTTTTTCATCCATTAAATTCAAGTGCCGGAAATTTGAAATCTCCGCTTCTTCTCTTCATTAAAAATCAATCTCTTCAACTATCGCGTGTCAGCTCCCTTGATTGCATCAGGATGAAATCCAAGAAAAGAAATTTAATCATCGGAATCTTTTGGGCGGTCTTTGGATTTCAATTAAGAGAACAAAGTGTACACGAGAACCACTTTAAAACTGGATATTATTGCACGAGAGAATCGAAAAGCAGTGATCGAGAATATCTTCGAGTGAATTTCATATGTTTCGGAAAAGAGATATTTCTGTTTAAATGAAGCTGATGAGAAATGGGTATCAAATGTAGTGAAAGGGATATCAAATGTAGAGGGAGTAAATATATTTAAATATTCAGAACATGTCTATTCGCTTTCGTCGGTTTAATTTTACAACATTATTATACGAAGTAGAGTCTTTTGATTTATAAAGCAGGTACAGTGAGAAATAGGGTTGTTAGGAATTGTAGAATATTTCTGATAAGTTTTAGAAAATTTTCTAGAATTTACATCTGAAATATTCTATAATTATAACTCTCCTATTACTATATAAATAATTGGAAATCAAATATTTTTATTACTCTAAAGATTTTTTCTTTAACAAATTATGCCTTTTTATGCAACAACAGAGTCCTCTACCAAAACAGATCTTTATAAGGCCATAAAGATTTTTATAATACCATAAAGATTTGTATAATTCCATAAAGATTTTTATAATACTATACAAGGCTAAGACACAAATTTATAATTGTTCCTATTCATTTACTTTCTAACAACTTTGCCTTCATCTGTAAAAAGTTCTACCTTAGTCTACTGGACAATAAACTTTTTCACCTACAAGAAATACAATGACAACCTTAATACAGTTATGAAAAAGATTCTTGCTCTTAACAAATGAGCTAATATTTCTAATAAATCATCTACCTCACGTCACTATAAAACCTAAACTTCACAAAATCCTCCAAAAATATTTATGAGTTTTTTTGTGGAGTAAATTTTTATATCAATCAACCTGAAATTTTTTTGCTCATGCTTTAGAAAGAATCTTTCAATTCATCAAAGAAAAAACCTTCAATTGTATCATTTACAACAAAAAAGTGATAGTTGAATTTATCAAAAACAAAAACATTTCGTTTATTAACTAATTTCATTTCAAAGATTTATGCACTAGCATTCCACTTGACCAACTCAGAGATGTTTTATTTTCATATTTTTATGATTACAATAAAATTTTTGAATTTGATTTAACTTTCTGGGAAAACATTCTAAACTACTACCTGTTTAATAATTACATTATCCATGGTGTGACCGTATTTTTACCAGTTACAGGTATTCCTTAAGGAAGTACTTTTCTAAGACTTATCTTTTTCTCCACTTCTACGAAAAAAAACTTCTGATACAAAATTTTAAATGCTTTTTGGTGCATTGATGATTTTATTTTTAACTTCAATACATTCAGTAAAATACATCAAGAAATCTATCCCAATAAATCTCGACTGCTAAAAACCAACAATGGACAATTCCTGCATTTTTTTTTTTTACATTTTTTAATTCAATTCTTAAAGTTTCGAAAAGGCCATAAACACAAAATTTTCTGTTAAATGCGTTTTTTTTTTTTTAATTTGCGATCAAAATTACCTTGTTTAACGTTGGCGAGAAAACGACTCATTTCGCTGGCATTGAATGTGGCTTGAACATCTTGGCTTGAAATGCAGCAGCGGAAACCAGATTTGCAAGTTTCTCGCAAATCACGCCAACCTGTACGGTATATGGCATTTTTCTACCAAAGCCAACTCTTTCAACGTCTTTTATTTGGCAGAAACTTCAGGATAATAGAAACCATAGAAACGATAGGTTCTCTTTACGTCATGTACTTTGTTGACTGTTTTGATCGGACTGGTTGTGGCTCGGTTTTGGGGCATTTTCTTTTCTTAATATTTAAATAACTAATTTTTTTAAAGAACTTTTGTTTAAATATTTGGAATCAGAAAGAAATTTACCATAAATATATACTAATTTCACTCGTTTTTAAAAAATGCGGTAATTGTCCATTCCCACAATTCCACTGACTTCCTTGATTTATTCATCACTTTCGACCAAAATGATTTAACAATTGATTTATTTGACAAGCGAAATTCTTTTGATTTCTACGTCAATAAGCTTATTTTCTAATATTTCTATTGATGTTTATTAAAGTAATATTCACACTCAAATCCTTAGATTCAAATATATCCGCAACAAAACAGGTAGCTACCTGAAACAACTAAGTTGCCTTATTAAGACACTTTTAGCTAATTGCACCCTTTATAAATTTATTGAGCATTATATAACATCATCAGCATATAAACATCTTCAACATTTTCCGATCTTAGCTTAAGTTTTAATACATCCTTTGGCTATTTATGACATTATTTTTTATACCTCTTATTGTCTCGTGCACAAACCTTTTGGTTTCGAAATCAGTTTAATCAAACCTTTCGGTATTTGAAATTAATTTTTAAAGTTATGTTAGAAATACTATAAGAAAAGCCTTTTTCATTTTTTCTGAATATTTTTGAGATCTTAGAAATCAATCTTCTTCTCAAAGGTTACATTTTGTGTTTATGGAAATTTAAACCACAGGGTTGTAAATATAAAAATGTAAATTGCAACTATTTTGCAAGTTTTAGCTTTTTCAGCTCAGATGCATAAATTTGTGTATGACTGACTCTAATTTTGAAATATAAACCAACACTACGCTTTCCAAAATGCATAAATTACGCTTCAATTTTTTCCCTAGTAATATGTGTAACCAATTTGTAGTGGAGCTACAGTTTGTATACATACTGATGATTTATTTGATTTGTTATGGATTTTATTTTAAGTAGAAAACTTCTAATTATGGTTACTTTTTTAACTCAGTGGTTTGTATGAACAAGAGAGAACAAAACTAAAATTACGTCTCATCTGGGAATTAAAAACTCGCGTTTCAGTTTTCTCGTACCAATCAGCTCATAAATCTTCAATGAATGGTTCGTTGAATCGTCCTTAAAATGACTCCCCAGATGCAAATGAATTTCAAGAGACTTTGTTTTTGTTAAATAATATTTCATTCCGTAGCTTTTGTTCGTTAAAGTATCCGATGTTTTAATGCTTTAAGTTTGAATATTTTTTAAAAGATTAGGAGAAAAGATTAAAATTCTAATGTGGAATATTTTATGTTATCGAAATGAAACGTCGATCTAAATTGAATTTAGGTTAGAAATATTTAATCACAGTTTTAGAATTATTGTTAACCGAGTGAAATTGGAAACATGATTCCAATTTTTCTGAAATTTAATAAATAAGTATATTGAATATATTTTTTCAAGCATTTTTTAAAATGTTGTGGACGAATTGTATTCATGAGTGACTTCATCCAATAAAACTAATCGGAAAACGTTCTAAAGATAACAGGAATTAACAATTTTATAACCAAATAATTTGAAAGTAGACTCCCAAAGCCCTCTTCTCTCACTCTTTAAATATTAAAATCATTATATTTGCTTTTAAAAAGAAATTAATCTTAATAATTTATTTTCAGAAAGTCTAATAGTACTAAGTGAATTTATGCACATCAACATAAATCCATTTACAAGTCGCTAGGTTTTTACATTGAATCAACTTTATATTAACATAAATGTTTATTTGTAAATAAATGTTGTATATTACAATTTATATATTACGATATTTATGCAGGGTGTCATCTAAAGACTTATGTAAGTAAGACACTTAATTTTATTAGCTGACAATTATTGTCATAAAAACGTATCTAGGTAGAGTGAAGTTTACATGTACTATTTAATTTTAATGTTTATAACGCCACTAAGCGGTAAAGAGTTTTTGGCAATACCTTAAACAAAATAAAAATACATGAAAACAATCAACTAAAAAGTAAGAAAACAGTATCAATTTTAAAAGAAAAAACACTTCATGTGTTAGAATGCTTTAAATGAAAGCGGTGAACTCTCGTTTATTTTTTCTGATGTTTACATCACTGTAGCATCACGAAGCGTCAAAGAAGTAAAAATCAACCATGAATTATAATGTTGGCTTTGTACCTATATAGTGGCGACAAATTGTGATAACTTTAACCACTATAGCTGAGAGCGAATGCACAAAATATGGGGTGGAAAGGGGAGATAGTGGTATGTATAATACATTCATTGAACAAACAAGTACAATACGTTTGGTAACGTCCAAGATACCTTGTGGTGAGTCTTTGACCTAACAAATTAATGACCATGGCATAAAAATATTATACCAATAGAGATTAGATACTGAGAAGAGTTGAATGACGACCTCAAGGCTTCAAATGACTTTAATTTTAATGGGTTAAATTTGTTTTTGTTGCTTAATCAGGAATATCGGCAATTAATATTAAAATAAACGAAGAAAACTCTAATTAGGCTACATTCTAGGATCAGCTCAGGCTCTAATTATTGAACATTAGAAGAAATTCTGGGAAGCAAAGGTGGATTGTTCTCTCACCTATCCACAATAGTGCCTCTCTTCCCTAACCTGGCCTAGAAATTGTAGATTCACGGTTACCTTGACTCTCATAGATCTTCTGTGTAAATAATTTAATTTGTTATAATCTCAACTTGCATGCTTTGACCAATGAATAAACATCTTTGAAAAATGAAGAAGTTTTTGAATCAATATTAAAAGCAAACTTTACTTAATTTATTTTAAATTAATTTTGGAAAGAATATAAATACTTGCAATTTTCAATTTGTATCAAAGACTTTTTTTTATACTCACAGGAACGTTACTTGATAAGTTTTCTGATTTTTACATTTTTACATTTGACTGAGCAAATATGAACTAAAATCCCAGTACACAAAGCAGAATACATTTCATTTTGATATGTTTTTGATTGGCATAAGAAAATAAGCATAAGCTCTTGAACGCTGTTGGCGTGAAAAAAAAAAAAAAGATAAAAAGTATATATATATGTCTCGTAATTCGATCTCCGTCCGTTCGCAAATCATCCAGTGGAGAAGAAAAGAAAAGAGAATATAAACAAATAAATAAGTGAAACTTGAGCTTTTATCAGCAGTGGAACAGCTATGAGGAAATAATTGAATTTTTTGTGCTTGTATAAATGGAGGAATCTTTGTTGCTTTAATACTTCCGGAGTATCTTTACGTGAGAAAATACCCGAGGACTTTTTTCGTGCTTCAGAAATTTTGTTCAGAACTAGGCAAAAAAAATTCACAAATTGTATTTTTGTACTAAAATTAGATATCTCGGTGGTAATAGTAATAAATGTGTTTATTTGAGAGCTTTTGGGAAATAATATTTACTTCGCTTTATATTTATTTTGCAAGTTGTAGAGTTTCAATAAAAAATGCTGAAGGTTTATAAAATATATAAGCCTTAACTAATAAAGAATCTATGTTTACCAATTTGTGAAACTTATTTATTCGCTGTACTTTGAATCGATTGGACTTCTTGCTTAGTGTGAGAATAATTGTAGCTGTATGTAATATATATTGTAGTTTTTCAAATAACGAACTGTATAGATAAAGTTTTGTAAAAACAGTTCTAGCAATTATTTTTTATGTTTGTACTAATTTTTAGGAGCTATAAATAAATATTTATGTGGTTCATTCTTCATCTCTCAAAAGATGAATTAAGATATTATAACTATCCCTTTTTTTTTTTTTTGGTCTTAGTATTGATTATTTCAACTTTATATTGACTGCTTCACTATCCTTTTTTAAGTCTTAGAATTGATTATTTCAATTATATATTGACTGTTTCACTATCCTTTTTTAAGTCTTAGAATTGATTAATGCAATTTTATATTGACTGCTTCACAGCTATTGAACTACTGACTGCGATTATTTGTAAATGTTTTCGACTCCGAGTTGATGAATAAAAACCATATCACTTATTGTATCGATTGAAAATCCTCTCTTATGTCACCAAATAACTGACATTTTTTATTAAGCAGTAAAAGAAATCATTAACATTTATGTTAAATTTAGCATGGAAAGAATATGAATAAATACTTGAAGATTTAACCACAATAAGATAAATCTTTCAAATCAGACCTAGCGTTGCCGAATGCTGCTTCGATTTCTTTTCCCCAGACATGATTTAGGGCAACGTCGCGACTGGGGCGTCCGTAAATAAACCCAACAGCGTCATGTGATGCGCCAGATTCCACGTCATCGGGCCCTGTCTCTATGGGAATGTATGAAGGTATAGAGACATTTTTTGAAGTCCGAATCAATCTTCCAATGGATTTCTGATGGGATAGCCCTACACATTTGTGGAATATGCTTGCTTATTGACCTGCTTGATAGCTAAAAGTTTTCCTTTGCAGAAACTTTTTATTTCTGTTTTGGTTTTGTATTAAGAGCTGTGTTTGTTTTTCGGTGATGTTTAGATTCTTTCTAAGAAAACACTGGCGTGTCAATACATATTTGTGTTTACTTTTCTCTTATTCGCATATATTTTCTTTTATTTTCTATTTTAAACTTGAAAATGAGAAATTAATAAATATATATCATTTGGGCTACTTAGGATACAGCTGTTATCAAATTAAAATTCACTTCATAAAAATTAAAAAGTCTTACTTTTTTATCCATTGATTAAAGTACTTCTTTTGAAAATTTCATTTCCTAGAAGTACCATGTAATATTTTAGTTTTTCTCGAAACAAGTTAAATTATTAAGTAAAGAACATTAATAATTTCAAAGTCAATGTAAATCTTCTTATGATTGATACATGCAACTAAAAATTAACTTGACTATTAACTAATTTTATTAAATTTTGGTTGCATTTGAGTACTTTCAATTTTCGGTAAATGTTATATATTTTTTTAATTCAAAGAAAATTATAAATTAAATTTTATTTCATCAGTGATATTAATACTCTTTTAATCAACGTAAAAATAACTATTTTGATATTTCATTGCATTCAAATTATTTTTATTGAAAATTACTTTACTTTTTTCAATAGCATTCATTTAAATTTCTCTTTATGTAATAAACATATTTTATTTAACACTTAACCTTTTTCTAATTAATTTTTTATTGTAAAATTTATTTTGCAATAGATATCAGAAGATTTTAGATTATAAAGTCAAAAAAAGAAGTAAACTTTGCAATTTCAAAACGTCAATTGATGCAAGATCAATTTTTCATCTAGTAAGACCACAAAATTTTTGCAAGTTGGGTAAATAACAGATGAACACTTTTCTGGTCGTTCTACCAAACTTATCAGGGATTCCCTGAATCAACACAGCGAATGGAATACGAATGCGATCAAACCTTCTTTGGTAGGTTCTGAAGAAGTCTTTACAAATCCCCTTTCGTCAGAAACATTTTTATCCTCACCGACGTCTAGAAAATGAAGAAAACGCTTGTACAAATCCTAGAGTATCAATGCTAGAGAACATGGACTTAATGCTACGTGATCAGAAACGTAAATATTTCTTCACCTGCTACACACGCCTAATGTTTTTTACTTAGATAGATGTGAAAGAAGAAACTGAATCATTGTGCATTATCTTCCCTAAAATATGCCCCTATTAATTTGTTAGAGAAAAATCAATGATTTTTAAGGTAAATTTTTAAATTATTATAAGAAATAAGTATACTTTTCTGTAAATGTAAATTTTTATTGCTTTTGATCAAAACGAAAATAAAAGTTTAATTTATTTCTAAATTTGATCTACATTTCTTGGCAAAAGTAATTGGGGAGTTTTAACAATGAATTTTACTTAACATTTAAAATAATTAACTAGAAATATCAATCGATAATTATTATTTTCTTTTTTAAAAAATAAACACTAGACTCAATATTAGTTAGAAAACTTACAATTTATAGCTATTAAAAAAAAAAAAAAAAAAAAAAAGCAGCTTTAAAACAATTAAAAATGGTTATATGAAAATGTTACAATACATATTTGACACAGTAAGTTGATTATGAAGTATTAATATTTATTTGGTGTCATTAATTTTACTCAAAATGATCAAAATGTAAAGATTAATTCATAATATTTTGTTAAAAAATAATTTTCATAATTTATATTAATACAAATTTTATCTAAATAATACAATTACATATACATACAGAAAATGCACCACAAATAACTTTAATAAATAATATTAATTATAATAAATAGGAAAAATATTCCTATTTTAATTTATAGCTACAATTTGTTTGGATAATGTTTTCATATTAAATAAATAAAATACAAATTGTTTAGCAGATTAAAACATTTTGTTTGTTAAAGCTTAGCATGTTTATTGCTTTATAATTCTATTAAATAGAGTCATGAAACGCAACATTGTAATTCAGTTTTCCTATATAATGTAGATATTCTAGTATTTCTGAAATGAAGGACAATTCTCAATCAAATAATAGATGGATTAATTTTGCCATTTCAAAAATATGCTTTAAAATTTGCCAATTAAATGAAATGGGAAGGATAATATTCAAAATGTATTGATTTTCAGTGAAACACAATCTACTAATGATATCGTTTTAGCAGGACATTAGTGAAGGCGTAGAATTGTTGTCAGCAATTTTAAGATAATTAGTAAATTTAAAGATGAAAACGCGACTCCATTTAGGATTCAAAATTTTTTCTATACCTAGTTCTCTTGCTTAGTTTTCTCACTTTTAATTTCGTTTTTAACCATTCCAAAAAAAGCTTAAAACAGTTATAAAAGAAGTATTTTTGCAGAACACGAGTAGCTATTTTTTAATTGCTTCCTGGAGGCTGAATTTCGAGCGTTAATTACTACTTTTCACTTCACTTAAATGACCCGCTATATCGTCTGCAATTAACTGAATTGAAAAAAGTCCCGGAGGATAATTCCAAAGTTTCCTTTTTTTTCTTCTTTTCTGGAATATATTGTAACGCTTTATTGCATTTTATAACCCAATAAGTTCTATTGTGGAAGGATAGTAGGTACTGCTGTACAGTTACATAAAATTGTACAGTTGTTTTATTGGGATATTTATAATAGTACCATTTATTTTTTTCTTCCATATCTTTAGGTATATTAAATGGAAATACGTACACCAATTTGGAGCGAAACTGAAGCAGCAAGTTGTTGCTTGTTTGGATTGCTTGTGGTTAAGTAGTTATCTCAAATGATACTTCATTAAAGAAATTGTTACATTAATTATTTATAAGAATGGTGCTAGCGCATATCTAAGAAGAAAGGAGCCTGATTAAAATTAATGAAAGCGTTATGAATTTTTTTTTAAAGGAAAGTAATACGAAAAATTTGGTGGTATCACTATAGAAAGCGTATAGAGAAAAAGGGACAATTTAGAGCTTTACAAAATTCACAACAATCTAATTATTATGTTCATAAAGACATAGAAAATTAAACAGGTTGGTTATGTAATTTGAACGGATGAAGTATGAAATTAAAATAATGCAGCTTGAATAGCTATCAAATATTAGAAGTTGTATTCGAGATATGAAACTTAAGTAATCATTTATATATTAAACAAAGTAGTACAAGAGCTATACATTAAAATTTGACAAATTGATTGAGGATTTTGTTACCTTTTAATATAGTGGAATACATTTATCACAACTCTAGAGTGTTCATCTAAAAAATGGCATAAACTTCATGGATCGGAGAAAAAAAGACCAATTGAAAAATATATTGACAATTGGCATTTTTATTCACTTAAAAAATTGTAATCAAAATGCCGTTATCAGTAATACGTTACAAATGTCGATAAAAAATTCATACCGTTATAACAAATAAATAATGTTAATAAAATATGTAATTTGATAAAAATAATGCATGGAAAAAGGCATGTTTTATTTAAAAGAATCAACTTAATATATATTATACTAACTTATAGTAGTAACCTTTTATGTAACTTTTTGATATATTAATTGCTTTCTTGTGCAAAATAATTTTGATAAGCCGTTTTGCTCAGAGGTTTTTTCTGTGCATTTACAAAATAGGAATGAGACACTAATTTTTTTTTTGCAGCGACTAACTTATACGAGTTAGTGACAGCTCAACATTTTAAATATATTTTTTTTCTAAAAATTAAAAAAAAAAAAAAAAAAATTATAAAATTAATTTATCTTATACAAAAAAAAAAAAAAAAAAAAAAAAAAAATGCTATTTTTTCGGTTATAAAAAATGTAGAATATTTCAGTTTGCAACAAATTAATTTCTTTACTATTCTTTATATTTCAGGGGAATTTTTTTTTTCTTAGAGAGCTGTTTACTAAGTAAATTGAATTCTAACTTTGAAAATTTCAATACGAACCCCTACTTTTTTTTACTTTTTCACTCAATATAAAATACTTCGTTTTCTCTAAATTCAAAATTTATGTTCGTTTTGTTGAAAAACCCGCCAGTTGTGAGCTTAGCGAAAATCTCAATATTGAAAAGCTTAATTTTAATTTCACCCACATGAAAGCAAACGAACAGACGTATGTTTCAGGTCCTTACAGGAATAAGTCTAAAATTATTCGGAAAATTTTTAGATTGTGTTATTTTTATAAAAGGCTAATTTAAAATTACTAAAGTAACTTAACTAGAAAAGAATTTTATTGAAACATAATTAGCAAACTTGGAGATGGGAAAATTTCTTACGCATTCCTATCAAGGTCGGAAACTTTTTTTTTCCATTAAAAAAAAAAAAAAAAAAAAAAAAAACGATGTGGGTATTTGAAGATAACATTTTAAGGGGATTGAAGGTAACATTTAAGAGAATCGAAAATAAAATTTCGAGGGTAGACATTTTAAAAGGAATTTTTTTTTTCACAATTGTCAATTATTCTAAACATATTTTAGTTAATACCGTCCAGATCAAAACTATAAATAGAGACTTTTTTTACAACATATTATTCAAAAGCTTGTTACTTCTGTCAGAAAACCATGTCCATTAAAAAAATAAGTTCGATGAAACTTTCCCAAACAACTACCTTACGGGCAGTAAAATGTTTAGGGTTACAAAGCTTGGTCTTTTAGGACTACATACCATCATGAACTGGATTTATTTTTATGGCAACTTTTACGAACTTCTCAATCCGGAAGAAAGAAGTACAGTTACAGTTTCAGACATTGACCAGTCTAATCCGTATCGAAGCTACTTTTACTCAGTTACGACAAATGTCTCGATAATTTTACGATGGAGGTGGGCTAAAGGTAAGATTTCCAATTGAGAAAAAAAAGATGAAGTTATTTCTTTCCAGATCTTAAAAAGAGACGAATAGGTTGAGTTGTAAAAGTTAGCAAAGTCTTTGTGTGGAATTCTTTTACTGCATTACTTTCAATCTAGTTGTGGAATTATTCTGGCACACCCTATTTTTAAATTGCAATCAACTTGAAGTACGTGTGAGTTGAAATATTTCAATGATATTCATTTATGAAATTAGTAACAAAAGAAGTAAATTATTTATGAGATGTAAATGTTTACAAAATGTTTGTGTGAAGTTCTGTGAGATCCTCATGTAATAACAAATTTAAAAGAATTCTTTTCTATCAGTACTTGATCTCTATCATTTTAGTGTTTCTCCAACATCACAACTAATTTTCCTGGCCCAACACAATGTTGTATTGGTAATTTGAGTCAGTGTTCTGAAAGCATTAAACATGTCATGTTAAAACAGCGTTTCTCAACCTTTCAGTATTCGCGGCACAGTTTTCAATCATATTTTTCATCGTGCCCCCGCTTACAATAAAATGTATACAACAATAATGTATATTGAGTATTTTGGATTCTGTTTTAAAATTATTTTTAACTAACTGCCAAAACAAGAGCAAAAGCGAGTCAAGAGTTGGCGAGAAACAACATCTGGCATTTTGCCAAGCGGGCGGTGAACAGGACCGATGCCGTCTCGAGCATGCTCAGAGAAAATGTTTTCTTATAGGAAGAAGGAAAATGTTCGATTACACAAATTTCAATTCCAGCCAGTCTCATTCGAGTCGATCCTTCTACCGTTATCGAATCTATCATGAATGTGTAGGTTATATATGTTTTCGTGTTAATTGCAATTCACCATATTAAATATTCACGGCAGCAGATTTATGCAGACTCATGGATAATTTTTTAAGCGGAAGTAAACTAGCCTTAGACGATAGTCAAGCATCATCAAGTACACAGATGAGTGTGGATCCGAAAAAAAAATTAAGAACATATTCTCAAGAATACTTAAATTTTGGGTTTACCAGTACTGAAGTAAATGAAGAAGAAAGGCCCCTGTGTATCATTTGCTCCAAAATATTGGCCGCAGACAGCATAAAACCTAAAAAACTTAAACGACATTTGGAAATGCTTCATAGTGAGTACATCAACAAATCCAGAGAATTCTTCGAATTAAAATTAAAATCATATAAAAAGCAAAAATAATTTTTTAAAGAAACTTTTTCTGAATAAAAAAGCTTTAATTGCATCTTACAAAGTTTCATATAAAATAGCTAGATGTAAAATACCTCACACCATTGGTGAAGAGTTTATTTTGCCAGCAGCAATTAAGGTTGTAGAAACTACGTTTGGAGATAGTTTTTCAAAACAATTACAGTCCATACCTCTTTCAAATGATACTGTTGTTCATCGAATTGGTGATTTAGCTGAAGATGTAAAGTGTCAGCTTTTCTCGAAGTTATGTGACAAATTGTTTTCAATACAGCTTGATGAAGCAACATATATTAACAAAGATGCTCATTTAATTGCCTATGTTCGATTTTGTGATAATATGTCAGTAGTAGAAGAACTGCTTTTCTGCAAACCAATAGAACTCCAAACAACAGCGCTTGCATTATTTGCTATTTTAAATGATTTTATGAACGAGGCAAACATAGAATGGAAAAAAATTGCTTTGGAATATGCACCGATGGTGCTCGTTCAATGTCAGGAAGATTCCAAGGTATGCAAGCACTTGTAAAACAAAAATAGCTTCAGTGCGTCCGAACCATCGATATAGATAAACAACTGGATAGACTGCTTAACGCTGGGAAAACGAGCCGTTGCCACCGCGGAAGCTAGATGCTTGGATGGAGGAATTGTACTGCCGATGTGGATTTTCTTCGAACTTTATGGTATATTCGCGTTACTTTTGATATTTGGCAAGCACAAAAAATTAAGAATAAAACGTAATTGAAGAAAATAGTTTAAGCAATAAATATAAGTGATCAAAATAATTCTATGTATAGGATTTGTATATTTGGAACAAAAATTTGAGATTAGTTACTGTCGATATCTGTAAACGTGTTTTATATTTATTGATTTGAATTTAATTCTCAAAATTTTAAGTTACATAAATTAAATGTTTTAAAAATAAGTTATTATGTTATTATCTACAAGTTATAAGAATACAGTAAACAAATGAAAATAGATTTATTTTAGAAGTAGAAATTAAAGATAATTGAAGAAATACTGTAAACCAGTTGAAAATTTATAATAATAAGATTGCAAAATACAAATTTATTTATACTACAGTCAAACCCCGTTAACGCGAAATCGCTTAGCATGAAATCTCGTTTAACGCGAAGTAAAAGCCTCAGTTCTCCGCACTTAAAACTTAACGTTAATTTATGCGTTTAACACGAAATTCGGTTAACGCGAACAATTTCAGGTGTCCCTTCGATTTTGCTTTAACGGGGTCTGACTGCTAATGTAATACAAAGAACAATTTAAGTTTCAAAGGCAAACTATTGTACTAATTTTTCATACTCAATATTTTTATATAACGTATGAATTATAATTTACACGATTTGAAACTTGTTTATTGCAAGTTAACGACCTATATTTGATCCATTAATTATGAAGTGAGAAAAATGTGGAAAACTTTACCGAACCTAAATAATTTCAGGTATTAGTCTTTAAAATAAATACGTAAGTAATAAAGAAACTGATAAACTTTGCCGTTTGCAGTCCGCAGTTTCATTAATAAATAAATTTACAACAGAACAATAGCATTTTGAGTTATTGTTTCTCTTTCCATTTCATCCTTTTTTTTTTTTTTTAATCCAATTACTAAATGTTCATGAAAACGTATAAAAACATAGATTAAATAAAACATATCTAAAACAAATTATCTAGTTATTTCATTTCCCATTCCTTTGTCATATGCCCTTGAAAACGCATAAAACAAACCCAGTAGAAAAAATCATCTGGGCCAGCAGTGGACGACTGACTGTGGCCATCACCTAAACTGCTGGACCATTAGCGGATGGCCTTTACTTTTCAGTGCATAAAAGTGACCGTCTGGCCTACACTTGGGCCAGCAGTAAGGGCCGGCAATTGGCCGTTGACGTCTGGCCAGCCTTAATGGCCAGCCTTTACTTACCCACTCCTTCCCCTGCATCAACTACAGGCCAAACCGCAAGTGTACAGCAGTGGCCCTACAATTGGCAGCCTTAAGTGGAAGAAAATTTTGTCTGAGCCGCCGCTTAGCCAAAACATAAACATTGCTGTTGCCTTCAACGGCCCAACAGTGCCCCAATATCAGTTTTCTGGCTGCTGTCAGCAATCTCACATCGACTAGACGAAAGTTCGCCTTTAATGTCGAATGCCCTTTACAAGACTACAACGAGCAGCTAAAGATTCGCATTATATTATTAATTTGAAATTAGCAGTTTCACGACAAACTAATAATGGTTCGCTTTCCACAGGCTGCTTTTTGAGCTCAATTGATATTCACTTCCCATTTAGTGCATTTTGCATGAGCATCATCTTTTTCTTCCCTACTTTTATCCACATGTGGATAAAAGTAGGGAACAAAAAAATGATGCTCATGCAAAATGCACTAAATGAGAAGTGAACATCAATTGGGCTTGAAAAGGATAAGCATTAAGAGATTTAGTTAACACAACACAAAAAATCTCATTATAGAAAGTTAAAATATATAATCCAAATTAAATGAGTGACATGGATTATAAGATTTTTTGTAACTTTTATTTTTACCAGTAACTTGTAATAATTATCTTGAATGATAGAATTATGAAACTAGAAAATTTTGCATTATGTTGCTCTATAATTCAAATTACATTAATTGCTGTAATTATTGGAAGGAACTTGTCAATTCTTTAAACAAACACACCATGTTTAAATATCTTCCATTTACTTCTACATTATTCTTTTCAAGCACTATCTATAAGTTTTTTTTTGCAACCAAATAATTTTCCAATTGATGTTCAGCTTCCACTTAATTTTTTCAGAAGTTCTCCTGCATAAAGATTATCCAAATTTTTAAAGTATAACTCAAAACATCAAGGGTAGAAAATGTGTAGTGATACAATTATTAATAACTTATATCATGAATTTTGGTCAGAATTACAAGTAATTTACATCATGTTATGTACTCAACATAATCTCCTTCGCAAATCCCATTATTTCAACAATTATTGAAAGAACCTTAACAAAACGGCAATTGTAAAATAAAGACAAAACAAGGACACTTTGCTCTCAATTCGTGGATTAAATTTATTGTTATTTATTATAAATTAGGGTAAAATGTCATTTATTCGATTTGTTGCAACAGTGACCTTCTCCAGTTCCTGTCAAGCGCTGTTCTAAGCCACCGCTTTTAACTAGGTATCTCTTCCATCTCAGCCTGTTTAGTCATTTATGTAGCTTGTGGCCCATCTGATGACTGTATGATTAGCGCTCTGGCCACGCATGCCAAAGCTGCCGGGTTCGAATCCTGGATTAGGCATGGATGTTCGTTGTGGTTCGGAATCCACGTAAAGCTGTAGGTCCCGGCCTGATTAGTTGTCATTGTGCAGAAAAATAGGTCGTTGAGCGTATAAACTAACCAACCAATCGTAGCTTGTGTTTGGCTGATAGCAGCTGAAATAGAAATATACTATTGTAGTAAGTACATACTCATGATAGCGATTTCACAAATGTTATTAATTTAAACATTCAATAGTAAGTTTGCATAAAAGAAACAGCGTATCAATGACTTCTCCAAGTCAAAAGTTCTTTTACAAAATCAAATCATGCAATTATTATTAACTTCTTTTGAAGAAAACAGATTTGTATGAGATTTAACTCTGTATTTAAAACATATGTATCTCAGGTAATTCATTTAAAACTTTCTATTTCAAATTTTGTGCTTATTGAAAATACCTGCTTTTTCTAACTTAGTAGCTTTAAAATGATATTTTACTCATATTTGTGAAGCTACATACAGAGCAGGGAGCCCACTAGGATAAAATACATTCATGCAAAGCAATAATTAATGTTTAGCTTGATTTTTAATCTTAATGTTCCTAATGAAAGGTTCGGAACTCCCGGAAAGCAGGTTGACAAGAGAACCTAGTTCAAAGATCTTTCAGTAAAGCGGGATCAATGATCTGTATGCATTTAAAAAATAGCGTCCAAATAGTGTAGCTAAAAAGAACAGTTGTCAGAAAGACTAAAACTTTTTTTCTGAACGATTTGAAAAGCGCGTTTTGCAGCAAGTTACGCTAAGGGAAGGCAAGGAGAGGAGGGGGAAGAAAGACAATAACGATCCACCACTAAGTTTCGCGCTTTTTTTTTTTTTTTTTTTTTTTTGGACTTGAAATGTTGGTTTGGAAGGGGCTCGAATGGAAGAATAATGGAAAAGTTTCCACTGATTTAAGTAGGTTGGATTTTAATTTTACCAAATAGGTAATAAAATACCCTTTGGAAAACCAAGTGCAACTCCACTAATGCTTTGAAAATATAAACCATATATTGATTCTGCAATATAATTTTGCTTACTTAAAATGAGTTTTGAAAATATTAACTTTTTATTTAATTCAATTAACGAAATGACTTGTAAGGAAAGTCAGGAACTTGGAACTATTTTATCAGCTTCACAGTTATTTCATTAGGTGTTTTAATAGCACCACTAATTATTATGCTTTTGCATTATAGCATTTGAAACACATGCCAAATGAATCTAAATTCAAATTAAAAAAAAATGACCTCTGTAAACAAATTTAAGTTAAAACCAACTAAGTTTTGCCATGACATATACAGAGAAATTCTCGTATTTTGGCGTTGATTATAGTAGTCACCCCCTGACGAAGTTACTATAATAGAGAAATATACCTTTTCCAGTTATATTTCCGCCAACCAAATGGTATAGTGGTTGGCATACTAGCTTCTAGACAACGAGATTGCGGGTTCGAGTCCCGTGTAAGGCATGGATGTTTGTAAATGTATGTTGGCTTGTCAGATGACGAATGTTTTGGCGCAATATAGCCCTCGTGTTGCTGACTACGCCAGATAATCTAAAAACAACCAACCAGTTATTTTCCCATTTGTTATTCAATTCTCTTCTATAATTAAAACTTTGAAAAAAATCATTCCTAATACATACAAATATTAATAATTTTTTCACTTTTGAGTAACTTCACCAAGCAATGTCTTTCGACACCTTACAAACATACCTATCTAGTTTTTCTTTACTCTAACAAAATTCCTTCCACTAAGTTGCTAGCTTCAAAAGTTAATCAAGTAGTGAAACATCCACTAAAATTATTATAAGCATACATCATAATGTATTTTGTGCAAAAATCAGTAATATTTTATTACAGGAATTATTCTGTAACATTAGTTGGTTGGTTTGTACGCTCAACGCCCTATTTTTATGCAAAGATAGTGACAGGCTAATCAGACCGGGACCTACAGCTTAAAGTGGATTCCGAATCACGACAAACATCCATGCCTAACCCGGGATTCGAACCTGGCACCTTTAACATGCGAGGCCAGAGCGCTATCCCCACAGCTAACCGATGGACAAAAGTATCCTGTTTCGGCGGTCTGTAACATTAGTTCTTACTCTTTAGTAAGCAATTTCGAAACTGTTCCATTAGATGAATACAAGATAAAAACTTCCAAATTGAAAACCAAACTAATCCAAACTAACAACGTAGACCTGGTGGCTGTGTGGTTAGAGCTCTGGCCTCGCATGCCAAAGCTGCCGGGTTCGAATCCTGGATTAGGCATGGATGTTCGTTGTGGTTCGGAATCCACATTAAGCTGTAGTTCCCGGCCTGATTACCCGTTATTATGCCCAAAAATAAGTCGTTAAGCGTATAAACAAAACCAAAAACCAGAGTAACAACATTCAAATCATTTATACAAGGACTATATACATTACTTTAAATATCTTTGGCTCTAATCTGCAGTACAAAAATCGTTATACATAGGAAATAAGTAACACGAAGGAGGGAAAGAATTAAAAACTAGTATTCGGAAGGAATCGTGGTTTGGGTTATTCCACCTATAACCTACATTAAATATATCAAAACATTCGAAACAAAACTAGAATATTAGTTAATGTTCGTTCAACACGATGCATACTGAACCACATATACATTATGTCGTGCATAAATGTTGTCCTCATGTATATACGACATATTGTATAACTATGTAAAATACAACTGAATACAACATAAGGAAAAATATAAAAAAATGTATTACTTACACGTCGATTTCCTTCCATGATGAATATTTCCCGATCCTTTTCTTCAATGAAATAAAAACAATTGTTCGATGTTCACGTTTTCAATGAAATAAAAGAAAAATAATGACGCAGAAGATATCACTGGCCCTTGTGTTGCCTTTGCGCAATAAAACAACAACCTAACCAAACCAGAAGATATTACAAACGCAGCAATTTTGTTTGCTTGCAATGGCTACTAGAAAATCAAGTGAAAAAAAAATGTCGTGTTTATGAAAGTTCAAAACAATCATGCGCATGAGCAGAAGGCACGACACGATGACGTAACCGTTGCCACCAGTTATATTACTAAAGTGCTGGATGGCCATCAACAGACAAGAAGAGGTTGGCCTAGAAAAAATAAGCTGATGGTATCCCAGTAACGAACAGCGAGTGTGCCATTGATGGCATTACGTGGCCATCACCCACCCAGTACTGCCAGCAACTAGCCGTGAACCGGCCATCGTCCGTGTTTTTACTGGGTAAATATAAATCAAGTGTTTTATTCTAGATCATAATACTATTTCTTCTGAATTTAAAATAGATTATTTATGATATGAATTGCTATATAAAAGATCAATCATTAACCGCGAGCGATCAATGTTAGAAGGGTCATTTTAGATATTTTTCAAAAATAAATAATTAAAAACAAATGCATTAACATATTTGAATGACTATTTTTTACTTGCCAGTGAAAACTATTGTTTATATTTTTCCGATTTGCGCTGTTGTTACAATTATATGCAACACAGCAATAAACCATGATTCAGGAAATTGTCCCACCAGTGGCAGAAAAGCAAATATTCATGCCGGCGTGTTTATCGCCTTGCGTTGCCATCGGAGCAGTCTATCCAGTTGTTTATCTATATCGATGGTCCGAACACATTGCATGATCCACAGAGAAGCTTTGGCTTCGAAAGAAATGAGTCCTGGTCTGAATATTGTGTTAACTACGGTAGTAACAGTAGTAAATTATATAAAAATGAGACCCCTGAAATCGAGAATCTTTTCCGCACTTTGTAAAGACATGGGTTCAGTACATTCAGCATTACTATTTTATTGCGAGGCAAGATGGTTATCACATGGGAATTTTTTTAACGTGTTTATGAATTAAGAGAAGACATCGCTATTATCCTAGAAGAAGAAAACATTCCGGAAGCCGAGAGTTTTCGCGATGGTTTATTTGCGATGAAATTGAGCTACTTAGTTGACATATTCGAAAAATTAAATAACTTGAATATTCAACTCCAAGGAGTAAATACACATATGTTGGATACGAATGATTAAAAGTTAAGGCTTTTTGTAGAAAATTGGAATTGTGGAGTAGAAATTTAAAGCAAAAAAAAACTAACAATGTTTGCAAATGTGGATGATTGTTCTAAAACTTACAAGGCTGAAGAAGAACACGTAAAAGTTGTTTTTGTAACCATTGAAAATCATTTAGCCATGCTGGAAAAGAATTTTAAAAAGTATTTTCATGCTGACGACAAACTGATAGTAAGTTACTAGTGGGTAAGGGATCCATTTCATAAGATTCCCGAAGAACTCTCAATTGATGAGGAAGAAAAATTCATAGACTTCACGACAAGTGGCGAAACCAAAAGACAATTTAGTGATAAATCACTATTTGAATTTTGGGCAGGAGAAGAGGATGATTTTTCTGCACTAAAAACAAGGGCATTTCGCATTCTATTACCATTTTCAACATCCTACCTTTGTGAAACTGGATTTTCTGCTGTGGCTTCTTTGAAGACAAAATATAGATCTCGGCTAAATATAGAAACAGAACTGAGAGTGGCTATTTCTAATGTTAAGCCTTCCTTCGAAAAACTTTGCTCTGCAAGGCAAGCCCAAGGAAGTCACTTATAATTATTAAATTTGTTTTTAATTTAGTATGTTTTGATTAAGTAAGTTTTGATTTAGTAAGTTGTTTTACTTTATTTGTTAAATATGTCCAAGTGTATTCTATGTGTATGTTTTCTGTGTGTATGTGTGCTTTCCTTTCAGTCAGTTATTCAATTTTTTTAAATAATATTTTCTCTTGGATATTCTCGTGCCTCCGCTCTAGTGTGCTCACGCCCCGTTGGGGAGGGGGGGGGGGGGGTTGCGCTCCACAGGTTGAGAATCGCTGTATTAAAAGATATGCAAAGTTTCCCTGGTGAAAATTGTCATTCCAGTTGATAGTATATTATTTCAATGAAATATCCATCTAATAATTACGGTATTTCAGTAAAGTAGAGAAAATGTGTTTCGTTAAAATTAAACGTACAGGAAATGGCACCCCAAATTCATTCCTGAGAATCAATATAAGAATTAATGGCTAGGTCAAGAACCACTACTTAATAATATTGAAGTCTGAAAAGCCATGAAAACCACAACAAACATGACAGAATCATTTAAATTTATACTAAAATCAATTGTTAAATTTCAGGAACATTAAGTTCATTTTTCATCTTGTTTATTATACTTCTGTAATTGGCATTTGCTCAACCAACAAAAATTAGCCTTAAACCAACAACAAGCAATTATCTTTCCAACTACATATATAGGATGATTAAAATAATCAAGTTGTAGGAACTTGACGGTTATTGGTGGCTGGAAGCTATTGGGTGTTGTAAAAAAGGGAACATACATCTCATTTATAGTATAAACCCTCTTAAACAAATAAAAACCAAATAAATTTCATCATAAGGCCATCTCAGGCCATTTTAAATCCACAAATCAAATTAAAAATTAGAGGTCAAAAAGGATTTTTTGGTTTGGGTTAGATGGGAAATCAGAAAATTCTCTGCTTTTCAGTATAGGGAGTGATTATTTAGAGCTTCTTTGTATGAGGGACAGGTTTGAGGACATTTGGGATGTCTAAATTGTGAGTTTTTCAGAGGTGGAATAGTTTTTAAAAAACTTGGTTGCCTTTCGATTGGCTCTGATCAATCTTTTTTCTGGGATTCAGATCTTCCATTAGTTATATATTCTCTCCTCAAAGCCGAGACTTGACTATTTTCCCTCCAAGGATTACTCATTGGTTAACCTTTCCTTGCTCTCCACTCCACCCTATGCCACATGAAGTCTTTAAATCTGACTTGTCCTTCCAAAATAGAATCCTTCCAGTATCCGCTCTGATGAAAATAGTGTCATAGAACATCTGTTGATTCCATCAAACCCTAAATCAAGCCACCAATTGTAAATAGTTATTTCAAAATTTTAAATTTTACACAATCAAAGTGGTCGGAATGTCTTTTGTAGACTACATCAAAGAAGGGCACTTTACCTCATTATACATACAGTCTACTTCTTTATTTAGATAATGGGGAATGATTTACATTTTATATAAATACATGTGTCCATAATGTAATGAATTTTTCATTTAAAAAATATAATGACACTTGTATCATATATATATATATATATATATATATATATATATATATATATATATATATATATATTTAAATATAACAATACGATAACTAAACTGTACATAACCTATAGTTTTTGGCAGGACTGCGAGGTTAATATCTAAAGTCGATGTCATAAAAGTAATACTTAAATAATTGCAATGCTACAGAATGATATACGAAATACATTCAATAAATAGAAGTATTTTAGACTTCAATTTTTATAAAACTATTCATTTTCTTTCATATATTCTTTAAATTCAACGAGATATAACTTTATCCAAGTATTATTGAATTGAACGTTTTTGAAATGGATCAATTTATTCACACGGGACCAAACAAAAACTATCAAATTATATTTTTCATTTAATGCTAGGAAATATGTAATTATGCTGCATAATTAGTACAGTTTAAATGCTTTGTTTACAACGTATTAACATTTTAAAAATTTTTAGACAATAAATTTTTAGTTATTGAAAGTCATCGGAAAATTCTTCATGCAAATGAATTTAATTCGGTAACATTAAATAAAAACGTTTAAACATAAAAGTATTTAAATCCTGGTTAGAAAAACATCTTTGATGTCTTTTTAAAGTAGAATTAGTTTTTTTTTACTGTAAATAGAGTAGTTGCATATTTAAATTTTTACCTCAAGTAATTTGATTTTTAACTTATACAACTGAATTAAAAAAAATTAAAAACTAGTTCCCCAAACATTAAATTAAGGTTTATGCATATATAAACACCAAGGAATATAAAAAAAAATATCAAAGAAATTTTAAGGGGCATTTAAATTTGTATGTTTACGAGAAAAGAATTTGAAAAATTAAATCTATTTTTTACTAAAATCTATAATATATGAATAGAAAAGTCCTTAGCCTTTAGAATATGACTAGTTAAAAAAAAAAAAAAATGAATGCTTATCATATAGTGTCGATAAGTTTTATACTTGAAGCTTTAGCAGTCAAGTTGAAGTTTGTGCAAATGAAATGACTGTTATCATCCGACTTCCAGACTCCTCAATATTTCCATAACAACACATTCTTTGGTGTTAGATGAATGGTTTGAATGCAAATACGAGGAAAATTAAGTAAAATTAATGGCATTTAAAAAAATAAAAATTTTCCGCTTTAAGAAGGAAAACATTTTATGAAGCCAGTCAAAATGGTTTTTCTCTTATATTGACATTATGTTATCATTTATTTATTTATTTTTCAAAGCACTTTTGTAGAAATAATATAGGTTCTTAAGAAAACATCTAAGATTCAATTTATTTACACTTTCTGATTTCCATTCTCAGTTTCTCATTTAAGATTTTATTTTGTTTCGAAGGGAAAGAAATATTCGGTATGCTCTTTAATGCATCCATACACATTTTGTATTTAATAAAAGATAGGAAGAATTTTAGAGTAAATATTATTGAATCTTATAAGCATAAAGGCCACCTTATGAGTTTAGCCATAAATATAAATGTTTATATACAATTTTATAAGACAATTATTAACAGCTTTCAAAAATTGTATATTTTTTATTTTGAAAAGGAATGGTATTTAGGATTTCGAAGATTATTAATCTGAAACTCTTTTAAACGTTATTAAATGTTTAGTGCACAATCAAATAATCAATATCCAATTCAATATGGATTTAAAATATGCTTTTCAACTTATATTTTGTAGTGAGATATTGTATAAAATTTATTTGCTAGTATCCAGAGTACTTGTCTAGTGCCTGTGGTTGATAAAAAAAAAAAAAAAAATTGTTTTAAAAGTGAGAGTTACAACAGTCAATAATTACAGTTAATAATGCTGTAAATAAATAAAATTATTAAAATAGAGAATGAAGAATGATATCTACGATCAAAGAAGTATTCTACCTAACATGTTTGAAAAAATTTATATTTAAACATAACTTATCTGTTAAACAAAAGTTCAGCTTATTTCAAAATCCTAAAATGTTCATTATATATATATATATATATATATATATATATATATATATATATATATATATATATTGAGGCGTATTCAACGAATGTTTATAAAACTACAATTTAAATTTTGTCGCATGTGAATCTACTTGAGTTATTTTTTTAAAAATTATATTCTAAATGTCCTAATAAAACCAAAATTACATTATTCTATAATTACCTTCACATAAGCATTGATCTTTTCAAAAAGTATATTTCTTCTATCTACTAATAACAAGGAATTATACTTAAGAAATCTCGGTTATCAAAATTTTAAGAAAGTAATGAAACAAATAACACATTCTCCATTCATTTTCCTGATTCTACTATATTTTTAATAAAACAGATTAAAGACATTTGAATAACTAAAATTCACAATTGACTTTATTGTTTTTGGATTGAAACCCGTTTTCAATTTTATTTTCGTTTTTCAGTTTTATTTTTAAATTTCCATTAAAATACATTGGATCAACAGCCATATAATAATAATAATAATAATAATAATAATAATAATAATAATAATAATAATAATAATAATAATAATAATAATAATAATAATAATAATAATAATAATAATAATAATAATAATAATAATAATAATAATAATAATAATAATAATAATAATAATAATAATAATAATAATAATAATAATAATAATAATAATAATAATAATAATAATAATAATAATAATAATAATAATAATAATAATAATAATAATAATAATAATAATAATAATAATAATAATAATAATAATAATAATAATAATAATAATAATAATAATAATAATAATAATAATAATAATAATAATAATAATAATAATAATAATAATAATAATAATAATAATAATAATAATAATAATAATAATAATAATAATAATAATAATAATAATAATAATAATAATAATAATAATAATAATAATAATAATAATAATAATAATAATAATAATAATAATAATAATAATAATAATAATAATAATAATAATAATAATAATAATAATAATAATAATAATAATAATAATAATAATAATAATAATAATAATAATAATAATAATAATAATAATAATAATAATAATAATAATAATAATAATAATAATAATAATAATAATAATAATAATAATAATAATAATAATAATAATAATAATAATAATAATAATAATAATAATAATAATAATAATAATAATAATAATAATAATAATAATAATAATAATAATAATAATAATAATAATAATAATAATAATAATAATAATAATAATAATAATAATAATAATAATAATAATAATAATAATAATAATAATAATAATAATAATAATAATAATAATAATAATAATAATAATAATAATAATAATAATAATAATAATAATAATAATAATAATAATAATAATAATAATAATAATAATAATAATAATAATAATAATAATAATAATAATAATAATAATAATAATAATAATAATAATAATAATAATAATAATAATAATAATAATAATAATAATAATAATAATAATAATAATAATAATAATAATAATAATAATAATAATAATAATAATAATAATAATAATAATAATAATAATAATAATAATAATAATAATAATAATAATAATGGTAACAATAACAACAATAATAATAATAATAATAATAATAATAATGGTAATGGTAACAATAATAACAATAATAATAATAATAATAATAATACCACCAATACCAATACCAATACCAATAATAATAATGATAATAATAAAGCTTGGAGAATAAGAGGATTTACTGCAAAACTATTATTGTCAATATGCACTATCTGGCGTACTCTGTGGACGAAAGTGTCCGGACAACCAGTGGTACAAACTCGGAGAGTCCTGAGGCCTATATCAATATGATATTGGTCCCCATTTGCATCGATAACAACCTGCACACGTCTGGGAACACTTTCCACCAGTTTTTGATAGGTGGCCAAAAGAATTGACTTCTAGGCGTCCATCACAGTTGAAGTGAGTGGTGGCCATTCTACTGGCTGGTCACATAATCTGTGTTCTAATTCATCCCCAAAGTGTTGTATGGGTATTAGATCTGGGCGCTGGGAAGGCCATCTCAGTTTTTGAGCACCAATTTCGAAAAACCATGACTGTACAAGTCTCGATGAGTGAATGGAGCAGTTATCCTACTTTATTCACACATCGAATGGGTCTTCCCTAAAATATTGCCTTAGAGTTGGGAGAGCAGCCCTGTCTAGAATGTCAGGAACCAAGGAACCCAGACCAAACCATGAAAAACACCTTCCTACCATGATGCTGCCTCCACCAAACTTTATAGTCGGCACAATGCAGAAGTCGCCGGGGATCCGCTGAACCCAGACGCGTCCATCGGGCTGCCAGAATATAAAGCGAGATTCATCTCTCCAAAGAACATTATTCTATATGTTCACAGTTTAATGACGGTGAGCTTTACACCACTGCAATTGACGATTCGCATTCTGCGGAGTGATGATTGGCTTGTGAGAGGGCCGCGCGACCATAGAATCCCAATGTTTTTTTAACTCTCGATGAACAGTTCTGCTGCTAGCACTGCCTAACGAACTTTGGAACTCCTGAATGATTTCAACCAACGAGAAATTGCGATTTAGTTTCACTACCCTTTTCAGAGTTCTACGGCTGTGTTCACTAATTTTTTTTCGGCCTGCTACTTCTTTTTTCTGCAGTTTCACTGTATCGACGTTTCCATTTCACAATTACATTACTCACAGTGAATTTTGGCTTCTGCAGAACATCCGAAGTTTCTCGAGATAAGTTTCTCAAAAAAGGTAGCATCCCACTTCAATACTACGGTCAAAGTCACCAGCGCCTCTTTTTCCTTACAAACGCATAAATATGGCCTGACAAACCACTAGCAACACTTTTATAGCTTTCGGTTAAGCCTCAAAATACTTCACCTGTCAGATCCACACTTTTAGGGGAAAGAGAGAGAGAGAGAGGGGGGGGGGATGAATTCTTTTTACCAGATAGAGTAATTAACAGACACGTGCGTGATTATTTATCGCCATTTATGTTCTCAATTCAACTCCTGCCATGCTATTTATTTCTGGAACTTGAACAAATGAATAAAAAAAATTGTACTGTACATTTTGCATTCAATACAATTTATGTTTTTATATGGCACGCAAATTTATATTTTCATACGTTATGCAAATTTATATTTTCATACGTTATACAAATTTATATTAAAATATATCAAAGCAATACTTATAACAAACAATTGTTTCTACAATATGAAGATTTGCTCAGAAACTCTTTATAATTGTTTTTGTTATCAGATCGTCTTCACAAAATGTTATTTTTGTATAAAACCCTGCTGCAATCTTTGAAATCTTTTAAAAGAACAGACAACATTTGTCCCGCAATCAAAGCAATAAGCGTTTTATATCCAACATTTCGGACCCAGATCCCGCAGTTTAAAAACAGCCTACCTTGGGTGACAGTCACAGTGAAAGGAAACGATTTCCTAAATAAAGAACTCGACGATCGTCTGTCGATGGAGTTTGATTACTGGAAATTCCTTTCACGGTTTTGTTCTCTAGGGATTTTTCAATGATCACATGCTCCCAACATCTCCAGAGACGCAATAAAAGAACATAACAAGAGTGGAGAGAAAAATACATCCAGCTCTCTACCTTTTTGAAGGAAAGGATCTGAAATAAACGATGAAGTTGGAAGCTTCTTGTCTTTCTAGGGTATAGGTTTTCTTTCGGTTTGGCTTCTTGTTGTGCCCCTGCTTTTTTGGGAAAAGGCTTTACTAGAAAGTATCTGAAACAGCGACAGTTAGTCATATCAGATTTGTCTTTAAGCCTCCAGTGTGTTGCGAAATTGTGTCATGATTTTAAGGATTTCTGAGTTTTTCAAGAGAATGCCACTCGAATGAAAAATCATGGCTCGTTATCAGTCCCTTTTTATTGAAGTTAAAATTTAAAAAGGAACAATATTATTTCCTTCCTTTTCTTAAATATTCTATTTTTGTATCATGCATTTCTTCGGAATGCATATGTAAGGGAAGAAGGAAACCACAGAACAGAAGTATGATTTATGAATCATGACTAATGGTTTTTTAATTATGTGCTAGAAAAGAGTTTCTGGAAACCGAATTAGAATGGAACCGAATTAGCATTAATTTAAAAAGACTCATCTGATTTAAATTTAATAAATTAATATGTAAAATTTAGAAAATATTAACGTCAACGGTGCCTCTAAGTCAAATCATAAGTGCGTATTGGATCTGGAGTCATTTGCTCCTATTTGTAAGTAGCAGAGGAAAGATAGCTACATCTTACAATACACGGGTTTTTATACTACGACAATTCCTGCCAAGTAGGTATTTTTTTTTAATAAATAAAACTCCGTACTGGCTGGATTTTTACTATTAGATGTTGTAATACTTAAAAAGGGAAGAATTCAGTCATTAAAAGTCGCCAAATTGTATGCGCTTGATATCTGGACCTGATGAACCTTTAGAAATTAAAGCAGTTTATTTTATTTTTGACGTGCACTAATATGTTATGTCATATTTAGTTGTGTGCACTATTTTTTGAGATAGATTTGTGAACAAGAGAAAAATTGAGTGGAGACTTTATCGAATATAATCAGATACCACGCATTAAATGTTTTCTTCTTTCATCTTATTATAATGTTAACACACAAAAAAATCTTAGATTTATCCTGAAGAAATTTATGAGATATTTCTTCATTGTAATCTAATCCAATCTACAGTTGTGACACTGGTCAATAGGGCGTATTGAAAAGAAAAGGAAAAAAAACAAACTTTTTTTGGAAATTCAAAATTTCAAGTCGATAAATAATTGCCACTATGCTCACATATTTACAAAATTTTTTTTTGGTTCATTCAAAAAATATTTAGGTCTCCCGGAATGGACTTGAAGTTTGATATTTTCTTACAAAAAAGAAGATTTTTTTTAAAAGCATAAATATAAGCATAAATATAAAGTAATTTTTTATTTTCAAGAATAAAAATGTAAAGTTACTAATACAAAGTAATATAAAAATTATATCTGCCATTTAACATTTAGGTCTCCCGGAATCTACATGAAAACCTTAATTTTTTTTACAAAATACTGATATTTTTCAATTTTCAACCCATTCTTTTGGTTAGTTTCGTTTGTTTTATTTATAGTCTAGTACAACATTTTGAAATATCGGGAATGTCATTTTATGAAATAACTTTTGCTAAACTCAAGTATTAAATCAAGAAAGTGCTCTTTTGAGGGATTTAAATGTTGTAACACTAGGAAACCAGGCAGTGGTAATAGAAAAATCGAGGCTTTTCGTGAAAGGGTAAAATACCATCAAGGTATTAGTTCGACTATTTTCACTCTATTTATGTAATCGAAAGAATGAAGCAATAAGTATAGAAATTGTAAGTAGTAAATGTGGTCACATAAACAAACAAGAAGAATATGTATCTTTGGTATAAGAACTATATTTAACATATTTTGGACACGGAACTCTAGACAGTAGCTCTGCACGAAACGTATTATCATCATTACTATGTATGAAAGAAAGCTGCATTGATGAGAAAACTATTCAATGTTATAGTTATGATGGTACTGCATGGAATACTGAAGTCTCTAATTGATTAGTTTCATTATTCAAAAATACTTTAAAATAAATAGTACAAGCAGTTGTTTGTTTACCTCATTTAAACGAATTGCCTCTTAAGAAAGTTATGGTTACCCTCAATGCTCCAGTTTCGTGACTCACTTCTTTTAGTATCCAATAGGAAGGTGTTTAACAAGTTGTCGAGATTTACTAGTTGTTGAATACAATAACATAAATAATGATTTCCAGAAGTTGATTTTTAAAAAATTTAACACAGACCAGAAATATTTTAAAATATGTCAGGCTGTACAAATAAGCAATGCACTTATTAAGGTTTAGCAAGCAGAAACCCTGGAAAAATCTAAATTCAAGATGACTGAAAATGGCAAATCGAATTTCATGTTTATATGTTGCATAACATGATCCAACCTCGCAGTTGAAAAAAATAGCTGAGTTTGTAACAAAATGTATACTCTCTTATGGTTTACAATATAATGTCATGTAATGATAATACTACTTTTCGTCCTGAGCTACAGTCTGAAGTTCAGTGTCCAAAATATGTTGAATAAGATACATGTTCTTCATGTTTATTTATGCGACCACATTTACTACTTACAATTTCTATACTATTGCTTCATTCTTCCGATTATTTAAATAGAGTGAAAATATTCGAACTAATATCTTGATGGTATTTTACTCTTTCACGAGAAACCTTCGATTTATCTATTACTATTGCCTGGTTTTCTAGTGTTACATTCGAATCCTTTCATTCTCTAGAAAAAGAAAGTAGAGTTTCTGGCAAGCCTTGTTTCACTGAAATAATTGAACTTTCTGGCTTTTACCTGGTAGACACATAACTAAAAAACTCTTAACGTCATATCCTCTACTATCTTTGACAGAGGATAAATATAGAAACGCAGTTAATTACTCATAGAAGGCCTTCGACAAGTAGATATTGGTTTTTGTAGGACGTACACGTCCTGAATTTCAATTTCCGGCCAGGTTCCGTTACTTGACCCAGAGTCTAAGATATAATGCCTCTTACCGTCTTGTATACATGTTTCGGGTTATATTTAGTATGATTAACTTAAGTAGCTTCAAAACCTCTCTTGTGCGTCTGAAGTCACAAAACTTGCAACATTTAAGTCCAAAAGTGAGTCAAAGGTTGTTAAAATTTTTTTGATTATAACAAATCACTAAAACATTTATCTAGTTTAATATGATATATACGTTAAAATTTTGTTTCTTAGCATTATCAAATACATGATAGAATGAAATTCTAATTTATATAGGGTATTATTTGAAATTTTTTAAAATTGATTTACGTTTTACTTTGGAGTGAAAATAAATTTCGTAAATCAAAATGGACTTTTTTTCCAAACGAATAGTTAGAGGAAACGTATAATACGTTTCAAAATTTAATTATTAAATGTTTGGTGCGGAATTTTAAGAAAACTGCTGAGAAAATAAAAAAACAATTGCATTTTGTTGAAATTCATTTCAGCAATATTCTGTTCGTTTATATTAAATCTAAGTATGTTTTATTGGATCATTTAGTTGAGAATCCATTTTATTTTTACCTTGTTTAATGACATTTTATACATTAAAATTATATATTTTTTTATGAGTAAAAATATTACTTTTACAATTGCTGCTTTTTCAAAGCAGAGATAATTGAAAAGAAGTAGTTCACAAACACTAAATTACAAAAATTCCATTGAATCATTCAAAGTTCTACAAATAATTTATGATTCAAAGAAAAATGTTGTAAATAAATTTATTTTCCTCTTTTAGAAATTATACTTTTGTAAAACACCCATGTAGGCCAAACCACGTTTAGACGGCATTACTCTTTTCAAAATCATTGATTGTATTTTAACCTAACCCTTTCTCATTGTTTTATTTTAATAATAATAAGAACAGAAAAAAAATAATGTAATTCTACTAATATCAAGAATCTTCCGACATCCACCACTGAATTTCACCTAAGCTTCCAACAAAGGCTATAAATATAGATATATCGATTTCGGTTAGCTTTTAGACAGCCCTATAACGAATATGCCAATTTGACAAATTACTTGAGCATTGTGTGTAATAGAGTAAAATTGATGGGAGTAGATTCATGCAGCTACCTCTCCGTGTTCCTGAAAAAATCTGAGTGGAACATGATTAGACGCTAAGAGTAACGTACATATACTAAGAAGTAAAATATATAGTGAATATCACGGCACATAGATTTTATTCGCCATTTTCATCTTAAAACTTTGGCTCTGAATTAAGTTTGTATCAATAGTTTAGCTCTTTATTGTTTGTTTGAATGGAGGGAATTTTATAAACATAGTACGTGCCTGTTGAATAAATTTCCTCTCCTGAAAGTTTTCTATTTCTAAATTCTTTTTATTAACTTCGATTTTGTATGTTTCTCTGTGTGTGTGGCAAAAAAAAAAAAAAAAAAAAAAAATCGCTCGTGGTCTAATGAACTCATTTTCCGTCCTTCAATGAAACTGAAATTTGGCAGTAGATTCGATGCCAATGACAATGAATTCTGTCAAGTTTTGTGAGCTGTCATTTTTACTAATATTGTGTCACTCTATTACTAATGAACTCACTTCGAGTCATCTAAAGGAGCAGAAACTTTGAAACTGGGCAGTTACATTAGTTGTCTATGATAATGCTTTATCTCAACTTTTAAGGGCTATCACTGTTATTAAAAGACCGCTATTACACGCGCCCCTATCGAAGCTTCAGATTACTAGTAAACCGAATTCGCATTATCCAACTGAGCTGAAACTTTAAAACTTGGCAGATATACTCGTTGTCGATAAAAAGTTTTTTTTAATTTTTTTTTATCATGATTTGGGACTGTCTAGCAGAGGTCGCATATGCACACATTTTTAATTAATCCACTTTCTGTCACCCAATCGATCTGAAACTTGGCTGATAGACTCGTTGTGTATAACAATGTATTCAATCAAGTTTTGAGAAACAAAAAATAGTAAATAATTCTGAAGGGATGTTTTCCTAGTAGAGGTCAAATACAATGAAAACTCGATCTATACTCAATAAGTTAAAATTGTACTTACAAATTGGCAATGTATATAAAGGATTTATATTGAAAACTTGGTTTTTATGAGTTATATTATTGTTTTGATTGTTTTGGATGCGTAGAGAGACAATTTGAATGTATTGATGCTGCTACAATGTGTCTCTTAAGTATATGAACGAAATTGTTCGTATTTCAAAACAAAAAAAATTTAACAAGCACATAATTGATTTCATATGCAAATAACCAGAAGAGAATATAATAATTCAATACACAAATAATATTTAATACTTACAGATTTTATGTGTAAAAAAACTTAAATCATACTGTCCCAGAAGTTCCTGGATTACTCATACTTTGCTTTTATGTTCAAATTCTCCTCCCATGTTTAAAAGTGAAAATGAACTTATACCAGATATGATATTTTGAATTCTATCGTAGTGTGATGATTTTGCATGACACCTCATAAGGACTTTAAACAAACTCAAAGTTCCAAAATGATATCAAAGGTGTGTTTTGATTGATCCAAATTTCTCAGGAGTTGCTGTGAAGTAAACATGTATATTTCTCATTCTTACATAAATTTTTGAGCGCTGTGGTTTGAGAAGTAATTTTTAAAAAATGATACATTTTTATGGCATTTTTTAATATTCAAAACTTTCAAAAAAATATTTAATTTAATTTTATGATATATTCGTAAAAAATATTATGGCTAAACAAATTGAGCAACCTTGGTTTTGAGTTAGATGGGATGTCGATTTGAATGTTATGGAAGCTTGATGTCATAGTAAATTCATTAAAGTTTGACTAAATGAACACATTGTGATTGGCTAGTAGAATTTCGAAATTTAAATTCGTTTTTCGTGTTATTATTGTTCACAAGCATCTCATAAGTACATTTCGATGCGACCCCACTTCTAATAATGATGCGCATAAGGTCCATTGTTTGCAACAACCATATGCTCTATTATTTAAGAACTTCTATTCATAGTTTATTAATTTCCTGGATCACGTCACAAAGCTTTCATTGACTGACGGTTTTCAGTAACTTTGTATTTATAGTAGCAGTCCGCAGGCGTATTAGTCAGAAGGTGGTGGGGAGGAGGTATCCTCCTATCATTAATTTGCTACAATGGAATTCATCTAAGATACATATTATATGAAATTTTTTATGGTTCTTTGCCTGAAAAATTGTTGAAGTTGAATGAATGAAGCTGAATGATTAGTTATATAATTATTACATTGTAGAAATGCTTGATAAAAATCGAAATTATAAGTGTAATAGTTTCAATTCTAAAGATTGATGTCCTACATCAAAATAGTTTTTAAATGGGTATATATTAATCATTTAACTTGCCAATGACGCGAGGAATGGATTTTTAGCTTCCAGTAAAATAATTTTAGCTGAACGTAACTTGTCTTTAATTTTGTATCTAAATTCAGATACATACGTTCAAAATGAAAATCGTTCCTTGAAACGTACAGAAGCCATTATCTGCTTTTCCACAGCTCATTAAAAATTCTAAAGCATTTAACGAGAGTTATATAATAACGTTAGGGCCCTAGGGAGTATATTTAAGATTTTACGCCTGTGTAAATTTACTTAATTATGAAGGTTTCAGTACATCAGTGGTACGTATTTCTAATTAAGTCTAACAAATACGCTGGCAGTTTTTAAATAGTAAAAATGAACGGAATATTAGAATCACTTCAGGAAATTTACACTTTCATCATGTCATATTTCATAAACCATCTAAAAACTATTTGACGTTGTCTTTTTTTTAGATAAATTCAATTTAATTTATTACATTATTTTCTGTGCATCCCAATGTAATTTTTTACATTCAAACTAAAAATTAAAAAAATTACTTTCACAATATTTAAATTTAATAATTAACCTTATATCCGACTTAACATAAAAGTGGACTAAATATAAGTTTATTCCAAATGCCCCATTAATTTTCAAACCAAAAACGCCAACGGTGGACAAAAATGTCAGACATCACAATCCAGCTTCTCAAGAACAACGAATGCATGCACAGGAGCCATCACCTGAATGAATATTAATCAACAGACGTCTGATTTTGGACAAGGATGGTTACAGTTTTCCTTTCTCCTTGTCAGACAACTTCCTCATCCCTTTTACCTATGCATCTCGCTTTTGTATGTAACACCGTATTACCTTCTATTTTTCTATAAAGAGATGGGTAACATTCATAATCAAGAGGGATGAATGTTACCCTCAGCCATTGACTTATTCAACTGATGAAGAAAAAGGGCTAACGTAATCAATTAACGAGTGGAGACCGGTTAAATGTGTAATGGGAAGGGTGGCTTCCTTTTAAAAGGAAACAGAGATTTTTCATTCGTGCGAAACCTTTGTAGATGGAATGATTTAAAGGGATTGTGGCTATGGAAATAAATATATTATTCAGTTTACCTTCTCGTTTTTGTATTACTATTAATATATCTGGATCATGAAAATATGTTTTTGTCGATTTTGTAATACTTTAATGACTTTTTAGCAGTTTTTTACTTTGTAGAGCAATTTTTATTTTAGGCAACTAATTGTTTTTCTAAAAACAAGTAACTTACAAAACTAATATAAAAACTAACAAAAATAATTCATTTATAAATTGCTAAATGGACATAAATAGTTTCATGAGTCCTTCAATAAGTTATTCAAATATTAATTTTTGTAGATAGAAGTTTTTTACAGTGTAATCAGAAGACAATTGGTGTTAACAGAAAAAAACAGTAAATAAAGTGAAATTGGTAAAAACTACCAAATTTTTGTGTATCTTATGTTCAAAATAGAATAATTTCTTGAAAAGTCTATTTAAAATAAACAAGATGGAATTATACACATTTAAATTGGTAATGTTTGTCTTGCTCACTAGACGTAAAAATTTATTTTCCAATATTAATCAATAAAAATGGTAGTTAGCGCAACTATTGTACATCTAAGGTATTACTATTTGCATAGATCCGTATATTTTCATTGAACCAGTGATTAATTAAGACAATAATAATATGTGATATTTTTTAGATTTAATTTGGCTAATATCTGGTTTTAAAACCGAATCATACGTTATTTTGTGTGAATTTTATTTTTACTAAATAGTGGTTTGGGATTACAAAAATAATGGAGTTGATTTTTTATTGTAAATAAATTTTATTGATAACTTAGAATTTTTTCATATAGTTTACATTAGAAACTATTTTTTACCTTAATATTCCGAGTTGTAAAATCACATTTATCACATTAAGACATAAGCCTCTTTGGAATCTGAGATAAAATAAATACTTAAGTTTTTGCACATATTAGGTTTTACAATTATTTGACACAAATATTAAAACCCAATGTTTATAGTACAATCTGTAATCGCATAAATATGCTTATCGAATTTACTTCAAATTAAAAATTTCTCCAACCCCTTGTTTTCGCTGCCATGTTAAACTCTCCCACTGAATTCCATAATAGGATACATTCAGGCTAATTGAAAATCCGTCCCGCCGCCTAAACAACAGCCAATTCCACTCGCATTACATTCATAAATCCCGTGACCACCTCCACAACACGTACAACATTCTCCCACACGAGTCAACTCCAAGAGATGTTAATATTACGCGACGCACAGGAAGTAATTTCTACCTTCCTCTAATGGCCGACACTCCGCCTATTCTATATATTAAGGAGCCTCAACTTTAATTTCGCGAAATAAGGAGAACACAGGAAATATAGAGCTGTTAACATCGTTTACAATCGCTGTAGCAGCTGTCACCATGTTTCAACGCCGTAAATCATTCATTATGGATCATAGCCCTTATTTCATTCCTTTCTCCGGGCGCGTGACGCAACAAAAGGAATAATAATCCACTAATTATAAAGGACTCTCGTTGAGAACGAGAAAACGCGATGTTGCTCCGGATGATAAAGGAATGGAAAATTATTTGATGCAAGGAACGTAAGGAAATGTTTCGGTCTTCAAATTTCGTTATTTTACCATATTGGAGGATTATTTTTGACTTTTGAGTAAAAGTCAATTTTCCTTTGAAATTTGGAAATATGTTTCGAGTGGGAATAAAAGTGGGTTTTGTTCAAAAATGGTTTCAAGTTTAGTAAATGCTGCGGTATTCATACAGAAAGCTAAATACTTTAGATTTTTAGGTATTTTATTTCCTTTTGAAATTAGAATTACTATTCAGAATATGACGAACCAGTTCTGATTTGTTACTATTTTATTTATTGAGAGTAAAAATAGAACTTTCTTCCTTTTCCAATTAAATAAAAGACGTTTTTTTTAATAAAATATTTTTATTCGAATTATTTTCCCTTTTGAACTGCAATATTCATGCATCTATCTATAAGACAAGAAATTTATTTCCTGAAGGCAAAAGTCAGGCTTTTTTTAAGCAAAAAAGTCAACAGTCTGATTTTTGATACCCTCATAAAAGCTGAATCACTTTCCAGAAAGGATGATCTGGATGGATTGAAATAAATGGAAATCTGGAGTAGTAAGATCTGGTGAATACGAAAGGTAGGGTTCATCGAAGCACTTCTACATTTTTCTTGACTAGTAGCAACTTTTGAGCGAGCATTCTGTTATGAAAAATGGTTTTCTCGTGTCTTTAACTCATTAGGGCCCAGTGTCCTCATTAGAGGACGCTGTACAAAACTGCTATTTCTATTATTAAATTGAAAAGCACTTTTTTTTTTTTTTTTTTACAAATTGGTCTGATAGATGGGAGCACTATACAATGTGTAATATGTGATTTGTTTAAAATGCCGCAAAAATGGGTAGGGATAATGTACTATATTTTCCCACTTTTTTGGTAATGGTGTTGTGTTAACTTCATACTTCAGTATCGCCCTGGATATGTATGATAAATTATATCAGTTTGGTATATATATAATCTAGATAGTCCATATTATAATGTTAACATGGTTTCCAATATTTATTGTTATTAATATATCCGTAATAAGCAGGAAATCATACCCTTCATCATTTGAGGACGTTGGGCTTTTGTGTATACTTTTTATTCACCATTTAGATTTGTTTTCAAGCGCGTCTTAAATTTTTTGCAGTCAAACTATAAATGAACACTGAAAGATGAATAGAAGGAACATATTTAAAAGCTTAGAAGTGGCAAATGCTTATCTTTTTCTGAAGAAATTGAAGAAGATATTATAGTAATGCCTCCAGATGTCGATGAACTAACAGATGAAAAACAATTCGATGGTGATAATTTGGACACTCCAGTTGAAATCAGATGTTGGAGGTGCATTAGAGATTACAATACCAGATGATGATATTGTTTTTTTTTTATCCGACATTATATAGTTAATAATTCCCGTAAACGTAAAAGGGAAACATAAAAAGTTGTGCGAACAAACGAAACCCCTTCTTATACATTAGGGACTTAGGAAAATTCTTCTAAGAGAAATTCTGATAAATTTACACCGGAAACTAGTATTATGAAACCAGTTGATCTGTTTGAAGAATTTTTCTACGAAAGTGTTCATGATATAATTGTAGAGGAAACTAATTGATATGTTCACGAAGTGAAAAATGAATTATAATGTGAATATGGATGAAATAGAAACCTTTATAGGTTTTTTGATATTTTCGGGTTATAATGCTTTATCTAGTATACGAGGCAACTGGGTTGAAGCTGATGATTTAGGAGTAACAATAGTGAATAATGCTATGACTTGAAATTTCTACTTATAGCTCAAGAGATAATTACATTTTCAAGGTAATAAATTAAATCACAAAAACAAACAGGATAAATCATTTAATAAAACGCCCCTTGTTAGAAATGCTTTCCAAACATTTTCATAAATGGGGAATTTTTCATGAAAATTTGTCTGATGATGAAATGATCGTCAGGTATTATGAACATCATTCAAGAAGCAGTTAATAAAATCTATACCTATTAGATATGGCTGTTGTAAATGTCTATGTCTTTTATAAAAAGATACATGATTCTAAATTGAAGTTAATTAAAGATTTTAGAAGGTATATTGCAGTATTAAAAAAACACCTTCTGATTCAAAAGCAGTCCTAGGAAGATAAGTACAGAGACTTATAACATCTATATCCAATATGTACTTTCTCATATAAAATTCGACCAAATACATTGGCCAGAGGGAGAAACAAAGGCGTTGCCAATATGATACCTGCTCTTCAAAGAGAAGATACTGTATGAAATGTAAAGTAATATTATGCGTAGAATGCTTTCCACTTTTTCAAACAAAAAATCAACCTTGATAATGTAAAAAAAAAAAAAAAAAAAAAAAAAAAAATCTTACAAGTGTAAAAGTAAATTTTACTTTTTAACTATATACTGCCTATTAGTTTGTTTATATATTAAAACTACATAATTTTAGGTAAAAAATTAAACTTTTTAGAAAATAAAATTTTTATGCATACAAACGCCCAGCGTCCTCAAATGAGGACGGCTTAAAACATACGGTTACAGTTAAAAAATTTCAAAATGCCATTTGAAATAATCTTATTTTATACATTTCTACCCATATATATCAATTTCAAAGAACATTTTCAAAATTTGTTAATTTGGGCGTTAATAGGTTAAACATATCTATCCGTTTTAACTCCATTTAATTTAAATAACCTTTATCCGAAACCACCACCATTGATTTTATAACGTGGTTGCTATAGCTCTGCGCCCTTTTGATCTAACCACATAAATAATTTTATTGAATATTCAGTTATTTTATTGATGGACCAGTGGATTTGACGAAAAGTTCTAACTCTAAAAATTCAAAGAAAGGTAAGAATATTACAAGAAACTAAACTTCACATTTATTGCACGTTTTGGGTCACAAGTAGAGATTGGTATATATCTAGAACAGTTGGTTTCACACAATCGTAAGCTTTCACATTGAAAAATATATCATTATTCTAGGAATGATCAGTGGTCATATTGATTTTATTTTAAGTTTATTCATAGCTATTTTTAGACGGATCAAAATTTAATTGAAATCTGTTTATGTATCATATATATAATTGGTGATAGTTGCAGGTTTGTCATAGGTAGGAAATATATAATTTATAAGTTCATTTAATAATTAATTAAAATATGTAATAACTTTTAAAAACATTGCTCAGAAATTTTAAGTTACAAAGTATTATATTTATGTTTGCCTACAAAACAACGTTATGTTTTTATTATATTATCTCTCGCATATGAATACGTCATTTAATTTTATTTAATGTGTCGGCAATATTTCATTTCGGTATTTATTTTGACATTTTCTAAAATCATTCAAGAGTTTTGAGGCAGCAGCCATACATTGCCAGAAACTTCAAAAGATATTTCGAAAAGTATCCATTAATGCATTTTTTAATTTCTACATTAAATTTTGAGTTTTATATTTCTTTCCCCAAACATAAACAAACATTAACCTGACTCAGATTTTATCTCATCAGGCTGTTTAAGTACTTTTCAATGACCAAAGTGTTTGCGTAACTTCATTTTTTATGTATTATTTACTTTGCTGGTATGAAAGTGTAAGATACATGCATATTTTAAAATACTGAACAAGTTTCAACAAACTGATTTTTTTAGAATGATTGAAGAAAAGGTGTCAACACAGCACCCTGCCATTGAATATTTTTAAACAAATAAAATAGCTATTTAAAATTTTATTTCTTTGATGTACTTATTTGATCTTTTTAATGTGTTTATTTACGTCCACACCTAAAATACTATTTTGTGAAAAATACAACAATACACCCTACACAATAAAAAATCAACTGATATTGATGACTCAAACATAAACCTTGTGACTAGAAGTTTTCCTCATTTATTTTAAACAAATTATATTTTACAAATATCAAACAAAACATATTTACAAAATATATTTTACTGTATATATGTATAATTACTATATATTTTACTGTATATATGTATAATTACTATATATTTTACTGTATATATGTATAATTACTATATATTTTACTGTATATATGTATAATTACTATATATTTTACTGTATATATGTATAATTACTGTATATATGTATAATTACTGTATATATGTATAATTACTATATATTTTACTATGGCTTAAAAATTTCATATTACTTTGGCTTTCTCAAATATCACTGGATGTCGATTTCGTAAATTGAAAACAGTTGTATTTTATTAACAAAATCTATTTACATTCTTCTCATTCAACCATAAAAGGAAGAATGTAAGAAAGTAATTTATGATGCTTTAATTATAAGGCATAAAAGTGTATTTAAGCAAAACATTTTAAATTTAACTGAGTTAGTTGACATGATACAATTCATAAATATTCAGTCGCAGATTCAGTATTTTTAGTACGAAAGTCAAATGGAATTTCTGGTTTATTGATCCTATAGAAGCATTAAAATTGAAACGCATTGAATTTTTAGAAAATTCTACGAAACTCTTATAGGGACTTTTCCTCCTGCAAACAAAAATTAAGCACATATTTTTATCGATACCGCTGTGAAGTTTTGAAGGATAAAAATATCCCTTTCTTGATCAAGCAAAAACTCCAAACACGAAAACAAGTAGAAAACACCTACATTTTAAAGTTATTTTTCTGAATGATTCTTCTACTTTAATATGAACTCTCCCTTCATGCATAAAACTGAATCAGGAAATATTTCTCACGCACTTTCCTTTCCCAATGGTCACAGTTTCCTTATACCCCTTCACATCTTCTTGACATCACTCATTACTTACTCTTTGGTTCCTTGGCGAGGAAAGGAGACGTTATAACTCATGTGTCTCGATTTCTAGTCTAATGTCGCCTTCTGTCAACTGCGTCACGCCAGAATAAATCCAAAGAAGCGTAACCTCCATTTTTTTTCTTTTGGCGATGCAATCAAAGCCCCCATCCCTAGCCAATGAATGTTGCATGTGACCGAGAATTGAAATTCAGAGCAGTTTTTCTTCCCTTTTTCATTCGGTTTTGTTTCCCTGCTGATACTTTTTGAATTTTTATGCAGTCCTCTTTTTTACTCTCCTTAGCTCTGAAACACTTGAATGCTTCAGTGGGAACTGATACCCAGATTTTGTAAGGGGATTGGGACTGAGTAGTTTCCTAAGAACCTGAACTTAAGCTATGGGGTGCTCTTAATAGGGTGGTGACGTATCTTTTAAAAAATCATAGAGAGAGCATGAATGGTATTTAATCAGATTTAAAAATACATATATATTTTCGATCCTTTTAAAAAATTGAAATCCTGTTTGCAAATACTTTGCATTAAGTGTTTTCAAACAAGGACTATATTTTATATTTTGATGAAGCTATATAAAACTGTGTTTTAATAATTGTTTTATATTTGTTTAAGTATCATATTTTATTATTTATATATAAAGTAATATGTTTCACACATGGATACCTAATGATAATGCTCATTTTCTTTTTGAATATTCTTATAATTGTCTTTTTATTAAAATGAATTTTAGTGAATTTATTGAATTTCTTTTTCCAAATTTTTTGCTGAACATTTTACTTAAGATTAAGAGATATATTTTAGATTTAAGTTTATTTTGCACCTAAATATAAAATGTAAGGTATTTGGCTTCTCAAACATTCTCCCTGAGTCAAACTGAACGTGAAATCAGAATTACTGAAGCAATGAAAATATTTGGAGTACTGTGCGAGCCTTTATATAAAAAACATACTTTTATTAAAAATAAAAATATAAATTATATAATTTTCAAATTATATACAATTAAAGGTATTATAAAACTAAAGCAGTTTCAAGTAATCTTATCATCCAGTATTCGCTAAGGAAATTAATACAAACTATTTTAATCTGCACTGAAGGTGCACACACTCAGTAGCCACCATAACCATTAAACAAGAAGAAATACTACCCCGCAAGATTCTTTTACCATCTTGGCAATGCCATTCTTTAATTGAAACAATTCTCTTCCCTAAAAAAGAAATAGCTTTCTCTTTAGTTTCAGAACCATCAAGCAACCCCAAAGTATCCAACCTGGCCCTTCAAGCATTTTTTAACAAGACCGTCTCGCGGATTTTCCTTCAGTTATTCCGCCATTCTTCTCGAAAAAGAAGGAAAATCTTCTACCCGTCTAATGATGACAATCCCATGGATTAATGGGAATCGGACAAAACGGTCAGACTATTAAGAAAGCGAAGAGCCTTCTCCTCGACAAACAGCCCTAGAGGAACTACCTGGGACCATTAAAGGGAGGATGGAAAAGAAAGGTAATTCCCTTAATGCGAAGGTGGTAATCAGGGTAATTAATTGAAGCCCTGGAGTTGTCTCCCGTAAAGGATGGACATTAAATTAGCCGATATTTATGGAGAGTCCCTTTACCCTTGGAAAAGGTAAAACTTCATTCCCGGTCTCTGAGGCATCCTTAATCACTGAGCCAAGGCCCGCGAGCGGATAATTCTTGAAGATGGGTTTTTAAGGATAAGGTTACCCTTGGAATTGTTTCTAGCGAGATTGCGCTTGTACTATGGTCCTTAAAAAGGGCTTTAGTAAGTTGAGTTGATGTTGAAAGGTGATTATGCTAATTTGGAAGTAAAGGAACAAATGTTTTGATTTCATTATTAGATAGGAATTCGCTGTATTTTGCTGAATGAGATGTAAGTAAAGATATTCGCTATGTAAGAAAGGGATTAGTTTATCGGAAGTGGACAATGGTGCAAAGAGATATACTTTATGGAATTAAGGATTTATCAACTCAAAACGTTTCATGATAGTTTCCGAAGTGGCGTCAGCATTGGGATAAATGATTTTTCATCAGGGTATTCGAAAAGAGGAGTTTAAATCCAAAGAAAATATATAAAGCACAAATTTTTATAGTAGAGGGTTGTCATATAATTGGATTATCATGATGTATTGCTTTATTTTTTAAGATTCAGTAATTCCTACTTTAAAAGTTGCTGAGTTGTTGTAATGCTGCAAAAACAAATATAATAGGCAAGAATTTTTGGAACTTGCGTTTATGAATCTGGCTGTATAAAAGTAGTTTTCTGCTATCTTAATTATAGAAGAAATATTTTTGCAATATATTATTATTATGAGTTGATAAAAATATAATAGACTGAATTACAATGTATAGACTGAATTATAGATAAAAATAATCTGTTTTAAGATTAAAATGTGTTTATAATTAAAAATATAATGTTAATTTCTAGCCACTTATTGCAAAAAACTTTTTTTAAATATTAGGATTTTTCTTAACTTTAACGTTTAATTATGTTGCTGCATAATTCTTTTAATACTTATAGGTTTTAGGTTTTTTCTTATCAATTGAAGCTTAAATACAAATGCAGATTGTGCAGTAAAACTTGCTTTGTCTTCTTTCTTATGATAGCTGAATACTTTCGCACCAGATTATAAATATGTTTACCACTCAAAAATAATTTATGTTAAATGTAAAATAAGTGCAATGCATAACTTTTATGGGTAAATAGCTCTAAATTTTGTTTGTTCCAGTTGCAATTGTATATCCTTCAAGCTTTTAAAAACTTCTATATAGAAAAAACACTATGCTTCACCTATAAATTTATTTGGCTTGAATATAGACATCATTAACATTGTACATCAATAGCCATCACAAAGGAAATGAATTTACGTTCGGAGAATTCTATTGACTCTGAGGCCAGTAATGGACTAACAATATTTCACCCGTATCATAATATGACTACTCTTGTTTTCCCAATGGAACGTTCGTGCACGATACGATAGCTGAACTAACTCAACTGTATATTATTGAGAAAGTAATTTCTTGTGTGTGGCAGAAGATATGAAGTACAAATAATGCGTATTAACAATGGTCAATTACAAAAAGAAAGTTCGACTTGGGATTTTCTGTTATTTTCATTGGCGCGGTTATACATTTTGAACATCCTGAGTGAAGTGTAAACGATATTGTTTTAATTTTGCTTCGTTTCTAACTAATGACAATATATTATGGCACTAAAATGGTTCAAACAGTTATTTGCTATTTTTCTATAAACAAGTTTGTAATTTAATTTTAAGTATATTTGTTGAAAATTTTAAATTTCAATTTAATTATTTATATGTGCTAGACTGGTAGAATCATTGTTTTAAACATGCTAGGGGTGAATGTGAGCAGTTTATAAACAACAATATTTTATTTTTTTACTACATTAAATTTAGTTCATTTAAGAACGAAATTTGAAGAATTTTCATTGTATGAGGGAGAAAGTCCAACAAAAAATACTTCGGAAACTGTTACTGGAATGAAGCGCCTTCTAAAGTTCAAATCATCTAACATTTAATTACACTCTTATTTTGTCAGATATAGATTACTTATTCTGTAGTATGGAATAATTATTCCCAATGTTGATATTACGTTATCATGTTTCTGAACATTCAAACTTAGTTATGGTTTATCGCTTTTAATTTTATGATATCAATTATATAGAGTGATTATAATGAAATTTTCATTTAAGAACATCCCAAACATTAGAATTTATGGACCGAAAGTTCACACCAAGCAATATAAAGGCATCCATTGTATTTTACATTTTGCAAAAAAAATAAAAAAATCAACTCCTTCCCCCCCCCCCCCCCAGAGGAAAAATAAGCTTTATTTATGATAGTGATATTTTATTTATTATCAAATGTGCCACATACTCCTCAAGATGTTCCGGGAATAAGAAGTTTCCAACTCCAGCCATGAAAGGGACTGTAACTAAAAAAAATTTTAAGTAGAAATTGTACACATAAGCGAATTAAAACTACTAATTTTGCAATGGTAGTTAGGGACTTTCTTATGGACGATTTTAGGCACAGCGCTGAGCTACAGACCTATATAACGTGAAATAACATGTACAACTCCCATGTTTGGTTTCCCAGTTTACTGAAACAGGCTTTTTCCCTCGTCAAGTATAACGCACTTGTGGCTTCAGATCCTCCCAATTTATTCAAACCCGAAAGTAGTAATTGGTCCTTTGCGTAATACCCTTAAGGTGGCGTATTTCTATTGCTTTGATAATAGTATTTCTGGAGTAAATATCAGTTTCTTAAAAGAAAAGACATCAGTGACAATTCTTTCTACCAAAATTTGCCTGATTTATAGCTGAAAAAAGATATGTCGTCTAGTGCAAATTGGAAATAGGGGAATGGAAATTTTAGCACTTGAATCCAATCTCGCTATAGACACACAGGCATAAACAAAAACAGTCAAACCGATACTTAAATATAAATTGTATTTGATTCTGTGATGAAAGTGTCTGGGGGGTAAAGTATAATGCCAACGACCAACTTAACTCTGTAACATGCAAAAATCTGTATATAATCTCTAACAATTGAGTCAGGCATATCAGTAACTAAGAAAATCTATGTATTTAGCTATTTTGACATGTTCTGACTTACAGAAGTGGATGCAGATCAGATTTAACAATCTCTCTGAAGACACTATCTATTGCTTTTTCTCTTTTTTTTTTCCTTTTTTTTTTCACATGTTTTTAAAAATATTGTCAACAATTCGTCTCTGGCATTACAAGCATACATTTCTAAAATAGAAATTTATTAGATTTAGAGCATAAGTTTGACTGTAAAAACATGCTTTCAATGAAATCAGTTACTTTCGCAATGTGTTAAGTCAAACATAATTTCAATTCGGATAATAAAGTAATTTCATTACGGAATGGATTTGTTGCGCTTATGGGCTTTCTTTGTACACATTCCACAGTAAATATATACTTTCTAACAATTATCTGTTTTTGTTTTAAGGAGCCGCACTGTAACTATTGATTTCCTCTCCAGTTATAAAGCTTGAGGCAGATAACGACATGTTACGTTTCTTTTTATTATCATAGTTTTCTTTTTTATTTTCTTTGTAACTGGTTCATCAGAAAACCAATAGTCATCATTTCTATGAGCCCCGTGTGTCTATTTACTTTCCATTTCAAGACTTATTATGATCTTAGTGCTTTGCTACGTACGAGAAAAAAACAAATGTTTAGTCTTCATCTTAGGTTTTGAGCCGAGTTTTCAAGGTATATTTATTTGATTCATGAGATAAAATATCACATTTTTGATATATATATATATATATATATATAATATTAATAATGTTTTTATCAAATAATCTTATTATACTTTCATTCAATTAATATAATTTATCATTGCTGATAAATAGAATATAATTATCCATTATTATTCTTTCAGATGTTACAAGCAGTGAATTTCGTTCCATTTCAGTATTTGTTTTAGCTTTGTAGATCACATATAATTCAAATTTTATGGATATTAAAAAAAAAAAAAAAAATGTTTTTGTAAAAACTTTTTAGTTTGTAACAAAATTATTAATTCTGGGATCAAATGTTACATCTTATTAACTCATATTAATCATCATATTTTCTAACACAACACATTTAACTTCGGAAAAAAAAAAAAAAAAAAACACTTTATTAAATATGTTACCGTATAAGAAAATCTTTAAACATAAAATATTTCTTTCAGTGGCATAACTTAAAATGATGTTGGGCATTTACTATGAATTGCATAAACTATGACCTGATCATGTTGCGACTTTAATTCAAGGACAATATCGATAATGTTTTGTACGTTATGATTAGCTACCGAAAACATTTAGTGAGAGAAAATTTGGTGGAAGCGAGAAATAGTCCCGATGCTGATAAGCACCCCCCACACAATGATACCTTTACTGTTTCAAGTTCTTGAGATTATATCCATTTTTTTTCTCTGTACCAAAAATGTAAAATTTTCTTTCATCTTCAAATAAGACACGATTTCAATACGTTTCTGGCACATTTTTTATTGTCTTTGAAAAGGAAATCTAAAGCTTTTTTTTTTTACCATTTACGAAAATTTTTCTTTAGACAGAATGACCACGTAGTCCAATTGATCTGCATACTCTTTAAACAGTTTCAGATGATAGTGAAATAGAAATTTTTTCCATATGGTTTGAAATTTTTTTATAGTACTTAAAAGTGTATTTTTTACAAATTTTCTCACATTGAATTTCTAGTATTATTTCGAATGGATTTAATACTGTTATGATGCAATATAATCAATTTTTGATTGCTGTTTGTTATTTCGTTATAGTTATAAGCCATTTACGTAATAATAAATAGTATATTACGAATTGAGAAAGTGAATATTAAGATAAACGAATTTTTAAAAGTCGCAACAGTGCAAAAAATAAAATTAAGTGTTAAAAGATAATTTTATTGAAGCATTTATCAAAATGTTATGGAATTCGAAAACTTTTGTGGTGTTTTTTATCTCTCTTATTCTATGAATATACTTCCTTTATCAAAATAAAACTGCTTTTTACTTTTTACAGAAATATTCGGTTTTATTCAGATTTAAATAATGATTCTAGAAAAAAAATACTGGAATTTATATTCAAATACAATTTCAGGCTGCACAATTTTTTTACAAATTTTTAAACTGTGCATATACTTTCATTAGCCACTCTATGTGTTTGAGTCTAACATATATAAAATCAATGAAACGTTGACATTTGAAATATAAGAGACATAAAAAAAACGATTTAAAAAAAAAAAAAAAACGTATTAAAGTACCAAATTAAATAAAAAAATTAAACCATTTATAGGTATTTCCATTTTGAGAGATGATATAGCTCCATAATTTTCTTCTAATATACTTTAAAATTCCTCATCAGGTACAGTTGACGGTTTTTTGAATCCAAGTTACAACATCATGTGTAAGTTACTACATCAAATATTCTGACTGAAATCCGGAAATATCATTTAGAAAATTGTTGTACAAAAAGAGTAACTAAGCTACAATAACAGTAGTTTTCACCACCACGCTGCTACAAAATATGGGCATATTTTATATATAAACTAAGTCGGCTTTGAGAAGAAAACCTCTTGTTTCTCACAATGAAAATTAATTGTTTTACACAACTCTAAATTTATCCCTCGCAATTGTTAACGTCGATCTGTATGGTAATCGGAATAAAAGAATATTTTTCATGTATACTTCATTATTTCAACTATTTGCTGCACCAAATTCCATATATCAATATAATGTTAAATATTCTTTCAATTTAATATGGAAATCACTTATATTTGTAGAGAAATTGGTTTCATACCCTTAGATATAGAACTATCACTCTTTTGTATGTAGACAACAATTAATCGATTATTCTTCCTTACAATGATAATCGATTGTCATATCAACGATTCTCTTTGATGACGATAATCATGCATCCTTCCGATACGATAACCGTCCATCTTTCGTTAATCTCGCTGTGGTTGAGGTGATTGCATTATCCAGTTTGAATGACGTTCGAAAATTAATCTCCCAGTGCTCAATACTGAATAATGGACGTGCTTAAAATATTTAGAAACTGAGACCTGTAATATGCAATCAGGGTGTCTGTCATGATATATGCCAAGTCATGTAGAGAAAAGTACGAGACCGGAATAGATATGGCTAATTTTACGGCTAAAGGGTATATCGTTCTGTAGTTCTATGTCAATGTAGGAGGATTTCAATTGCAAGTAGATTTGGATTGGATATTAAATACATGTTTTCATTATTGACACAATTGATTTCACTCTGTCTTTGACAGAATCATTTTGAGATTGAATCAACACTACAAATGAAACATACATGGACGAGTTTGCAAATGAAATGTATTACCAATACGAGTTGCTATGTTTTAAAATTCAACCTAACGTTATGATAGAAAATACGAAAATGAGGTTCGATGTTGATTTGCAATTTGTAAGGTCTAAACGGTAAGTGTTTCAGATATGCCCAATGTCTTCCTTTCATGGTATCGATAAGATTAGTAGAATTACATAAAACTCAATTAAAAATTTCAAGCGAAGTGTTTTGAAGTTCAACCGGAAGAGTTATTTCAAAGTAACCTTTTACAGAACCTTCCACTATTCAACAAGTTGGTTTTAAAACGAATGAAGATAAATATAGGACAAGAAGCTAGTACATCACCCTAAGTGGATTGAAATCAAAACCATAAGAAAGAGCAATGCCAACAAATTTCAATTGAGCAAGATTTTATTAAAGTACTAGCTGAATACCCGTGCTTCGCTACGAAATTTTAACATGTGCAATATTTTAGCTAGCTGTGAGGCCTCGCGTTGTGGAAATCCGTCATTGATGTCTAGATCCCAGTTTTTGGTGCTTCGCTCGCAGGAAGGTTCATCACTACTCAAAATCGAGACTGCTCAGTTCGTTGAAAAGTTCATTGACACATAAGTACAGGCTTACTTCACTCGTTGAAAGGTTCATTACTATGCAAGAAAAGGCTAGCTTCTTTCGCTGAAAGGTTAATTGTTGCGTAAGCATAATCACTCACTAAAATATAATTGCTACACAAAGCCTTAATATTAGAAGCCTCTTCCCTGTCGAGACACACACACAAAAAATCATCGCCGTTAATACTATAATACCACACGCCTGTAAGATTATTTTAACACATGTTTGTTTAAAGCAAAATTAGAAGGCCAAAGCTACTTACTTATGTTGAAACTTTCAAAGTTCTAGGCCTATTAGAAGTCGCTTTTTGGGAAAAACATAATTGAAAAACAGTTTAAAATTTTAACATTTTTTTTGTCAGTCCAATTAGAAGACCAAAACTACTTGTGTTGAAAATTTCAGAATTGTAGCTCAAGGAGAAAACGTTTTGTAAAGTATTTGTTAATTAATTAAAAAAGAACTAAATAAAAATTTAAAATTCAGTTTTTTAAAATTCCGTTTTTAAAAATTCCAATCAGAAGGGCAAAACAACTTATGTTGAAAATTTCAGAGCAGTAGCCCTATTAGAAATCGTTCTGTAAAATATTTATTAATTAAATAAAAAAATTAATTAAAAAAGAACTAAATAAAAATTTAAAATTTTGTTTTTCAGAAGTCCAATTTAAAAGCCAAAACTACTTATGTTGAAAATTTCACAGCTATAGCCCTATTGGAAATCTTTTTGTAAAATTGTTATTAATTAAATAAAAATTAATTAAAAAATTAATTAAAAATAACGAAATAAAAATTTGAAATTTTGTTTTTGAAAAGTCCAATTAGAAGGCTAAAACTACTTATGTTAAAATTTCAGAGCTGTAGTCCTATTAGAAACCAGTTTGTAAAAAATTTATTAATAGTTAAAAAAATTAATTAAAAAAAAAAAATTAAAATTCTGTTTTTCAAGACTTCAATAAGAAGGCCAAAATTACTTATGTTGAAAATTTCAGAGCTATAACCGTATTAGAAGTCGTTTCCTAAAAAAAAAATTTAATTAATTAAAAAAATTAATTAAAAAATAACTAATTTAAATTTTAACATTCTCTTTTGCAAAAGTCCAATTAGAGAACTAAAACTACTTATGTTGAAAATTTCAGAGCTGTATCTCTAATTGAAGTTATTTTATAAAATGAAAATTAATTAAAATATTAATTAAAAAAGAAATATTTAAAATTTTAACTCTCTGTTTGACATACATAAAATTAGTATGCCTAAACTTCTTATGTTGAAAATTTCAGAGCTCAACTCCAATTTTAAGTAGGTTTCTATACATCCACAGACAGACAGACATATAGACAGACAGACACGTAGACAAACAGACAGACACACAGCTTGTTTTATTATTATAGAAGGAAAGGATATAGCATTCTTAAATTTAGCACACAATTAAAAACATTTTAAGGGTACAGGGAGAACATTGAATTTATGAAAATGAATTCAGTGATATTCTTGTGGATAGCTTCATTTGGAATGACTTATATTTGCCCAGAAAATGATAGAATACCGTCAAATTAATGAGATCAGCAGTTTAATTTTATGAAAAAACAGAAGAAAGTTGTAATTCCCCTGGACCCATCATTTTTGTCAAAGAAAAATCGAAATTAAATTAAATTCCTTATCTCGTTAAGGGCATAATTTGGACGTAAAGATTAAAAATATCTATCGAAGTCTTAAAATATAATTAAATAGTCACTGATTTTACACTGAAAAATATTCTATTCTAATTTATGAAGTACATAAACAATCAAGAAAAACCTATAAATCTATAAAATCAAACTTTCTGGAAAGGCTATTAAACAAATTACCTTCCTTTCATAGCTAAATAAGGAATTTGTGTTATACAATTTAAAGAGGGTGTTTCCAATAAAATGCTTTCCTAAAAAATTCTCGATTCCCTTTCAGTCATTAAAATTAAACCTTGGTTTCGTCTAAATTATCGAAGTATTTTATTGTACATGAAGAGAAGAAACAGAAAGTTTTTTTATTCATAACAAAAATCATCATCCTGAAATTTGAAACCTAAAGTTAGATAAAAGAAAGTAATGATTTATTTTATGTCAATAAAATAAATTAGTTCATATTTCTGACATCCAATTAAAAGAACAATAGGGTTCATATAGGCAACTTGACAGTCGAAAAAATAAACAAAATTAATCAATGCTGAGTTTGAAATGATTTGTTATTGAAAGTGTATTTAAACAACTCTCCGATTTATGTAATTATTTAGAGTGTAAAATATCTGCATTTAAATAATTTTAAACATATTTTAGAGGTCTGAAAATTATTCTTTATTTTTTTTGCATTCAAAATATAGAATACACAGTATTTTGATAAGTACACCATTAAAAATATTATTATTGCTTTGCATAGTGATAAAGGGCTACTTCTAAGTTTCACTACTGCTACGCAAAAGTCTATGTATGAAAACATGATATTGTGATAATGAGACTTCTAGTATAAATTACAATCTTAGATCAGGTATGATGTGAGAAAAAGTTCAGAACTTTTATAGCAAAAAATTCATTACGTTTTAATTTTTTTTTAATTTGTGCTAAGGTGGTTTGTGCATGAATTAATAGTAGCCATAAGCGGAAAAAGTAGTTTATTTCGCACCCATGGAACAACTCTGATCCCATTTTTTTTCAACTAATACAGTATAGAGAGATGTCGTGAGTAGGGTTACTCCTGTATGTAGGCCCTAGTGTCTAATTTGTGCAACATGCAATTACAATTTTTTATTCAAGCCCATAAAATTGTCAACTAAACTTTTAAATGCAGATATTTTTCCTTTCCTAAATCCTTAAAAACTCCTTAGTGTAAGAATAGTTCCAAATATTCAAAAATGGGCTGAAATAGATGGAAAACTATAAGTGAAAGGCATACTGCAGACGTCAAAAATCTGCCTATGGTGAAACACATTGAAGCATTGGTTCGATTTCAAAATTCCGTACGATATTTTCCAATATGCACAACTCTTTAATACAATTCTCCTCCAATTTACACAATTTAAAATAGCGTGATGCTCAAACTTTGACATTGCGACCAACATGCAGCCCTAACCTTGCTTTTACAACCAAATGTATTGCTCTGACAGGACCTAATTTCCATAAGTTGTTTCACTTGGGAGTAAAAAATCATCTTTTCTCAGAGTAACAACTGCCATTTGTAGCAAAATCGATTTAATAAATTAAAAATACTTCAATAAATTTTTGACATTCTCACAAATATAACACCACGACTTAATACAGGGTGTCAACAAATTAGTTGGGTAATGGAGTTTAAATAGAGATCTGTATAACTCTTAATAACAAGGCATAATATTATTTTTTTAATATAGAATAACATAGTGAACATAAATTAATTTTAGAAAAATAATGATTTATAAAGCCTAGTTATTAAGAGTTATTCAGATGTATTTGAAATCAATTGTCCGACTATTTGTGGACAACTTGTATTTTATAATTAATGAGCTTGATATATTAAATTCAGATATAACTCTATTACGAATATAAATCTAACTATGTTAAAATAATTTTAGGATAAATTATATATTAACTGATCTAGTTATTAAAATCACCTACGAAAACCATATTGATCTATACTTCAGAAAAAAAATATTATTTAAAATGTATCTTTAATTTTGCATTCCTAAGTGCAGGTGTTGAATACTATTCAAAATTCAAGAAAAATTTCATTGATTTAAATTTTAAATCAATTCTATTCATTAACAGCATAATTATCTTTAATCTTAAATGCTAATTCACACTATTGTGTGAATTGCAATTGCGAAAAGGCTCGTAAAATTTAAGAACAGTTTTGCATGTAACCCGAACTAAAACAGAGTCACCGTGGCATAATAAAGCACCACAAATTCTTGCGTCTCTGTAATTGCAATTAAAATTCCGAATTCTCTTGTTACATCCATGCTTACATCATTCGGTAATGAAAGTGCCACTAATTTATCTTAAAATAAGCGTAACTATTCACTATAATGTTGCAATGCTTTCAGAAAAGATAGTTAATCTAGCAATTTGAGATTATCTTTCTACATTCAGTAGCACCCTGGTTTCATACAAATAGCTATTATTTGGGTAAATCGCAGAAAATCAGAGTTATTAACTACGCCTTTCTAAAAATGTACTCAAATGTTAAGAAAACTGTTGAATAAATAAATATTTTGTTTTGTTAATGCATTATATGTACTATCAAGATGACGAAGTTTAAAATTTAATCGAAGAAGTTCAAAGTGTTGGCGATTTAATTTATTTAATACACTAGTGAAAAACATATGGTTTTTACGTTAAAAAAGTATGGTTTTATCTGGATTTCCTTAATAACTTTTCAAAGCAACAACATAGACTAAGGAAATTTGCATCAAACAGTCATCATTACGTATCATAATGATAAAAAAAACCAATCGTAAAAGATAATACAAAATGTACAGCATAGTATTTGTAAAAGAATGCGGCGCCATTCATGTGTTGCTGTGCAGATGCATCCACAGGAAACATCATACACTTCATAGAGGGGAACTTTAATGCTTTGCACAGTATTCTTATATTGAGTATAAGGTTCTTTATGACTGGTTGTCAAATTATCTGTACCATCTTTACACTATTAGAGCAGTTTTCATGAGTGTACGTATAAGTTAATTGTTTATCCCCAAAACAAATCCCAATAAAAAGAGAGCGAAATACCATGCCTCCATTTGTCCAGCATCTACTGCTACTGACGGTCGAAAAATTATCTGTGTTGTTCCAACTATTTTCGTTATGTTTGGAATATTATGATGAAATATGTCATAAATGTAAAAAAAACAACATGGTTTCCTAGTCATTATGTCATTATTGTTCAGGGTGATTGCAATTGTAAAGTCAATGTCTATTTTAATTTAGATTATCCTAGAAACTAGCATCAGATTTAGCTGGTGGTTAATACTGTTTACTAATGTGAGGTTTACTATTTATGATATCAAAAGTTGATCCAATGAAAACCGCAAAATGGCGGGTGTATACAGCGTAGAAAAAAGAGCTAAGAATACGTTATAACATTTCTATATTTAGAAAAGTTTTCAGTAAATGTAAATACATATCTAATAATTTTATTGTAAAAATTTTCTATATGGTACCACCAAAAGTATTTTAGTTATTCAGAAATTCCATGATTTAATGAAAGAAATATTGGAAGTTAAAGAACACAGACACCAGGAACAGATTCGCTCAGTCCTTCGGGCGTTCCTAATGTAGGTCCTTAAACATTAAATATACAGTTCACAGAAGATATGAAAAACTTGCCCCAACAAAGTTCTATTGCAGATAAGGAAATTCCAGAGGAATTTCCCCAGAAGAAGCCCAACAATCATGGACTGGAATCTATGACTATGGAAATGGATATGCAAAATTTGTAATCACCGAATACTGATGGTAATGGACCAAATCTTCCATATGATTCAACGGATGGCCCTACTGGACCTTCCCCTTCAAGTCCTAACCTTGTTGCTCCAGGTCCCAACTCTCCAGATTCTCCAAACCTTGACCTTACAAGTGCTCCCCAGCCACCAAACAAAGATTCTCCAAACGATACTGGGTCTCCAGAACAACCAAACCAAAAACCAAAGACTTCACCAGACGATACGGCCCTTCTGGAATCTCTCACGCCAGGAAGTACACCATCACCTAAGGCACCAGGTTCATATTCTCCCAAATTCTTCAAACATCCTAACGTCAGACACACCTAAAACGTCAGGCAAAGACATTGGTTCTGCTGTTCTACAAAGTGACACTCCTAATAAGTCGCCAGACAACAATCCTATGCCTCACAGTCCTGCACCGGGAAGCTCCCCTACTCTCACTGCTCCAACTCCGGATTCACCCACTCCTTCAGATCTTCCAAAACCAAACTCACCACAATCACCAAACAATGAATCACCAGAGGATATTGATCCAGGACTCAAACCAGACGATGTATATGGTGGGACACCGAACGTTGGACCTCAACTTCAAGCTCCAGGTCCGGAAAGCTCCCCAACAACACAGACACCAAGAACCGATTCGCCCAGTCCTTCGGGCGTTCCTAATGTAGGTTCTCAGACATTAAATACGCAGCTCACAGAAGATATGAAAAACTTGCCCCAACAAAGTCCCAATGCAGATAATGAAGGTCCAGAGGATTCTCCCCAGAAGAAGCCCAACAATCAAGAATCAGAATCTATAAAAATGATTATGCAAAATTCACAATCACCGAACCCTGATGGTAATGCACCAAATTTTCCAGATGATTCAACAAATGGCCCTAAGGACCTTCACTTTCAGGTCCTAATCTTGGTTCTCCAGGTCCCAGCTCTCCGGATTCTCCAAACCTAGAGAGTAAAATTTCTGCACAACCACCAAAGTCAGGTATGAAGTTTAAAGGTCGGTAGTACCAGTGAAGAGATGGCGAAGATAAGAGCGAGGTAGGAATGCAACGCTTAGCCTAAAGACAATAAAAAACTGTCAAGAGAAATTGAGGACAACCGGTAGTGTGTTAAATGCAAGTTCATCTGGACGGCCCGCAACATCCAAATCGGAAGACAGTGTGCACTTTGTTAAGGACATGTTTCAACATAGCCCTTCTGCTGCAAGATAAGCTGCTAGGGAAACGTGATCGTCATGTCACACGGTAATGACTATTTTGAAAAGGGAGTTGCATTTTCGACCATGCATGGAAGCCATATTACGTTCATGAATTGTTTAATGAGGACTGTGACAGACGAATAGAATTTTGCGATATTATGTATGGTTGGGGAGATGATTATCTAGATTTGTACGACAATATCCTGTGGTCTGATGAAGCGGTACTTCACGTCGGAGATTTTGGGAACCATCACAGTTGTCCTTATTGAGCACATTTCAATCCAAATATAATGGTGGGAAAATGCAATCAAGACCAAAGATAACCGTTTGGTGTGGCATAACGTCTACCAGATTCATTGGTCCATACGTGTCATGCAACGCCATGAATGTTGAACGATACTGGTAGATTCTTTGAAAGTATGTATGGCCTGTGATTCAGGAATGGGAAAATGGAAAGGAAATTGCTGTTTATGCAAGATGGAGATCCGCCCCACTACTCAATTTGAGTGAGAGCATGGCTTGATGACAATTTCCCTGGCTGGTAGTTTGGACGCCGTGAACCGACAAAATGGCCTGCACTCAGCCTCGATCTAAGCCCATGCAATTTCTTTCTTTAGGGTTGGGCTAAGGAACAAGTGCACATTGTGCACTTGCTCCTTAGTAAAAACCTAGTTAACTGAGTCCTGTACATGTTAAAACCAAGGAACATTAACAGCCTTGAACAAAGTATCCGTACAGTGTTTGCAAATGTTGCAGTTGAGATACTAAGAAGAGCTGTGGATTCTTTTCCTAAAAGATTCTAGAAATGTGTGGGAAGTGCGGATACATACGTTGAAATGTAACTTAATAAACAAATGGTACATCTTAATGATCTATTTAATGGAAATATCGCAATAGAACTGTAATAAGTTGTTTACTCTTTGAAATATTCATTGTTACAAATAGGTACTAACTTTGCGATCACTCTGGTTTTGCAAGTACTTAGGAAATATAATTCCAGTAAATATCACTACTTTAATTGTCTTTCGAGTTTATGGAGAGTGAGGATGGTAAAGCCACCAACATTTTTTACGTCTCAAGGATAAAACTATTTCTCTCCTTTTACTCTTTTCTGAAAGGAGTGTATTAATTGTCATGAGTTAAATATTGAACGTCAAATAGTTGTAAACCTGATATTAAATTATAAATATCAATTTAATACAAATATTTGGTGGTAAAATTGTTCCTGCATGGGATTATAAGGGATTTTAATTAAACAATTAAAAATAATTAAAAAAATTTCTTTCATTTACCCATAATAATAAAATAGGACTGGAAGCAAGTACCTCTCAGAATTAATGTTTAGAAGATGTGTTTAAAATGTATCACACAATATCAACATTAATTTTCTTAAACTGACATTAAATATTTACTACACATGAAAATATATAATTTTAAGCGGTTATATTCTGATGCGTTGTCGGGCATCTTCAGCCAAGCATTATCCAATATTTCTTCATTTACAGCAACCGTGAATATGCAGCTCTCACGTAGTTGAACCTTTACACTACTAAGCGGCATCAGCAATATCCATTCCAGAATGTTGAATGTGAAAAATATTGAATTATACAATAGGGTCGTAACTTTACGAATTCCCTGACACCTTCCAAGATAACTTTCTCATTAGACCAAAAAGTCATATTCAAACCAACACAAAGGCCCTCGTGCAATAACGAGCAAGTAATATTTCATATCTCCGTAATATAAGCGAAACAACAAGTTCTCAGCCATTTGACGCATTCCAAACCTTCTTCCCCAAACATTCCAAAGTTCTCCTTTCTGGCTGCAACCCACGTTCTAGGAAAATAATCATCTGCTCTTCAACCGGAAATTCCTTACGAACCAGAAACTGGATAACTACGCTTATGAGAAATCCCGGAACAAAAATCAAAAATCCCCGTTTAAGCAGGATCCCGAGTATCACAAAGTGGGAAAACGGTTTTCCTACGTTATCTTCGTCCAGTAATTGCAATTAAAGTTTCAGAGCCGTATTTCAAGGAAGTCTGGCGCAGTTTCTTTCTGTATTCGAAAGTTAAAAGCCGGAATGATGATTACGCGAGCTAATGAAATCTTTATTAGAGGATCAGCAGGCACAAAGTTGTTCTCCCAAAACGTATTAAAGTACTGTTGGACTGATGAGTTTTCGCAATAACCAACATAGAATGGGATGCACTCGGAAAGGGAATGCAGTTTTGTATAAGTGAAATAAATTGTACAGTGTCTTAAATCTAAATTTTTATTGACTTCATAATTCTTTTGTTTACTAAAATTTTCCAAAGTGTATTAATTAATGTTCTTAAATAATTGTAATAATATTATAAACTATTAAGATGTTACTAAATTAGACATATCAATTGTACATATCAATTAGACATATTAATTGTACATATCAATTGTAGACATTCCATTGTTCGAATAACACTTATTGTAAATAAATATTTAAAATTTATTGAAATTAATAGATGTCATCTAGGTGCACGCAGTGCACCCTCCAAGTTTGCTGCTATACCTGTTTTACTGGAAGCAACTTAGCAGTATTTTGACCTCTCATATCTGAGCAATACTATATACCTGAGAGCTGAATTTTTTTTACGGATATAGCCAGTTTAATAACCTTAAGTTTAAAGTCTCCAATAATAATGGTTGTCGAAATAATTAAATTAAAAAACAGCATAAAATAACATATTTTGAGATCCACCTACTCACACACACTGATTATCAAATTACTAATTATAAAGTCAAGAAATAATAAAAAAAAGGGTACTTACGCCTTATACAATCGACCATTGGTGATACCATTTATCGACCACTAAATGATGGTCAATTGTTAATGTTTTCCCTTTCGCCAACATTTTTTTGTAAATCTGAATAAACTATGTATCTAAAATATTTTATATAATCATCATTCATAATGAATGCATAAATGAGTAATGTATTGTGATCCGGTAAATTGAACTTTCTTAGAAAAATCTCCGATAATTCTCCGCTGATTTGACACTGTGGAGAATGCTTTTTAAACTTTCTTAATATCAAATAATAAATTAAATTAAAAGAATAAAGTAGTCGGCTAATCATAAAGCGATCGTAGTTAGCACCCATCAAAAAGTGTGTCAACTGTCGACTGTATAATAAGTAAGTTACCAAAAAAAGATGATGATTAACCCTTTTAACCCGGAGACAATTTAAAATTATGAACACTAAACATTTTAAAACTATAGATATCGCTGTATAAATAAGTAATAAATTTAAAATTAGTACTTTAAAAAACATTTTTGTAGCTGGATATTTAGGACCATGTAGGAGAATTTGGACTTTGAGAAGAACATTTAACCCATTTTCATTGCTCGTAATTTACAACTAAGTTAAACTTGACTTTACTTTAGATCTTAATACTTTTCGTGGCCATAGTTATTATGGCTGGCGCCTTTTTTACAACGATGTTTTTAATCAGTAAATATTTGTTAATTATTTAAATTAGAATCATTAAAATATTAATGCCGACCAAACGGTATAGTGGTTAGCGTGCTAGCTTCTAGACCATGAGGTTGTGGGTTCGAGTCCCGTGTTAGGCACGGGTGTTTGTAAATGTGTGTTGGCCTGTCTAATGACGAATGTTTCGGCGCACTATAGCCTTCGTGTTGCTGACGGCACCAGATAATCTGAAAACAACCAACCAACCATTAGAATATTAAAATTACTATTAAAAAAAAAAAATCAATATTCACTTGGGAGGGTTTTCCAAATTGGATATTCAATATTTGACATTAGTAACTTTAATGCTCCTAATATTTTTAAATACAGTTAAATTTTTCACTTAGATAAAAGACTCACAGTTGAATTCATCATAATAATTTTAACGTATATACCGTATATAACGTATTAACGTATATACCAAATATTATTTATGTGATGTTATAAGGGTGACATGCACATTTTCGCAATGGCTGCAACTAAACACATTTTTAAGTAAAGTTTTCAGACTATTTTTTCTATTACATATTAAGAATTTTTTTTGCAGAAAACAAATCTGGTAGTTTTCGAAAAATTAACATTTTTCCTAATTTTTATTTAATAAAGATATTTCGTGCTATTATATTCCTTATTAAAAATCTCAGCTCATAATGTTATGAATTTTTCCGCTGAGGCAATGATGGCACAGTTTTTAAAATAAAAACTACTATTTATTCACTCTTCAAAGGCACAAAATTTATTCACAGACAGCAGTTTAATCACCCGCAAGCTTCAACACAAGCTTCAGTAAGAACAACTTCGAATACAGCGATTATACAAGTTCACTCTAATAGGTAAACAAAGCGATCAGCTCACATCGAAGTCCGAAGTCAATCTGAAAACTTTCCCGATCTGCGGTCTTTATATAGCAGGCGCGTGAGAATATTCCCGAAATTTCCAGCCAATTCATCGAAAAAGAAACATCTCGAAACTTCTCGATTGCTTTAGGTGTTACCACCTTTTTCTAACTTGTATAATCTCTGTTAATAAATAAAATAAGATAAAAATAAATTACAATAGAATTTTAAAATAACACGTCACTATTTACACTATATACAGACAATTTGTGCAACATTTTGTGTCTATTTTTTTTTTTCAAAATTTTTTGTTAAGATGGGTTTGAAATTTTCTAATTTCCCTTTCATAGAGGTATATTTTGTAAAATTTTATTTCTATTTAAAACTAATAAATATAATATGAAACTTCAAACATTTCGTTTTCAATATACTTCATTTCGAAATCCGAGAATTTCTTTGTCTTTTGTTGCAACATATTGTCATAAATTGGATTCATGAAACCCTGAGGTCCTGTATTTTGTTAATGCGTCCAATTCTAAGAGTATCAAATGGCCTGAAAAAAAAAAAAAAAAAAAAAAAAAAAAAAACTGAAAAATATGACAAAGAAAGTTTATACCATTTTCTTTTCTTCGAGTCCCTAATTGACGGTTAAAAATTGTCTTCATTTATTTTCCAAAAGTGTTGTGACATTTTAACTAAAAATGTCGCACTCGAGGCTCGATCGAAATTGCTCTTTCCTAACGCGTTTATCGGGTCGTTGCGAAAAGTCGACAGTTAAAAATTTTAAGAGCGATCGAAAATTAAGTGCTGCTTTATAGTGTGAGGATAGTCGAAACGCTAATGTAGCGTTAGATTAGATAACATAACATAGAATGTTTGACATCAAATCATGCGTAACTTCTGCTTAATGGAGTAATTTGAAAGCATGATGATTGGAAATATAACGGAATTTTTATATTTTAAACCTGTTAGGTTTGAATGTAAAATGTTTTTTTTAATGCTAAATTAAAAATGTGTATTTAATATTTGTTTAGTTTTTTTGTACGCTCAACGACCTATTTCTGTGCACAATAACGGTTAATAAGGCTGGGACCTATAGCTTGACGTGGATTCTGAACCACAAAGAACATCCCTGCCTAACCCAGAATTCGAACCAAGCACCTGCGAGGCCAGAGCACTAACCCCACAGCCACCAGTTTGGCGTATCTAATATTGATAAGAAGTGAATTAGATAAAAAAATAGTGATGTATTTTAAATAACTGACATCTAAAGTATGATTGAAAAGTGAGAAAACATTTCAAAAATTAATTATTAACATGAAGTTTAGAGTAAGGCTATGGTGTTAACCAGAACTTCTCACAACTTTAGTTTTTTTTTCCCACTTAGGTAAAATAAAAAAATAAAAGTTTTTTTTTTTATCAATAGATATTTTTTTACATCCCAATCATAGTGATTGTTATCTCACATCCTAAGTAATAACATTGGGAAGTTTCTCATAAATACAATGTTAAAAATAGAGTAAAAAAGAAAATAGGCTTTTTTGTAAATTAAAACCAAGAAAAATTGTTTTTACCCGAAAGAAACTAAAAATAGTTTGTTTTTCTATCAACATATGAATCTTTACACCAAGCTCTCTTTATTTAAGGCAGTCTGCTTAAATAACATTGTGAAGTTTTTTACTTATACTATAGTGCAATCTGTTGACGAAAAGAATTATGAAGAAAATATAAATTCTTCATTTAAAGATCACCCTTTTTATATTAATACTCTGTTCATAAGGTACACATTTCTTTTAGCAAGCTGTTGGATAAATGAGAAATCAAATTGACGGTTAAATCACCACGAAGAGACTGACAGAGAAAAAAAATGAATGGGTACGCATACAAAATTTGTTTAACACAATGATATTTCTGGGAGTAATTAATAAAGTATACTAGATTTTCCAAACAAACCTGGCTTCAAACTGTCTAGTCATATTATAATTCTATTTCTAATTCATAACTCAAGTTCAATGAAGTGAAGCACAAAAACTATGTTTAAATCTAATTATTATTCCAAATGAAATGACTGGTGTTTGGGGATTAGAATATATGTCGAATCTTAAAAAATTAGATCCACGCACAAATTCCGTTGCTTTTTTTTTTTTTTTTTTTACATTTCACTCTTTTCTTTCTTTGAGATACAGAGGCATGTCAAATCCTTGATATCTATGAGCTAATCACTAACAAATAATAAGTTGGATATACGTTCAAAATAACTCTGAAGAAAATAATTAGATGTCAGAAAACAAATGCCATATCTATGAAGCATGGATTATTTAATCTTTGCATAATTAACGCACAAGAAGAACAAACGGGAGGCTTGGTGCAGTATTCTTATGCTATGCCTGTTTTAATTTAAAGGCAAGACGCTGCAAGCAGAGAAAAAAGGTTGTTTAATAAAATAAAGTTTTCATCTTGCCCAGATGCATTCTTCGTTAGAATGAGATTTGAATTACCCTGAATTATTGATTAACTTGTAATCGTATTCACGAATAGCTTTGTTTTTATGACTCAACGTGGAAAAGTTTAGGGAATAGTTAATATATGCACTACCTGGCTGGAAACAAATTATATATTCATGAATGCACCTAATTTATTTTATTACAAACTCTATTATTGTTTCTTTTATGTCTGGGCAGTGGATATTACTTCGAGATTTTTAATCAAAAGACAAAATTACGAAATATTTGCTTAGTCGAGTAAGTCGATGTAGCTAATTTAGAGAATTTTTGTTTTAAAAATTGTGTTGTTATTGAGTTACTGCAACTCCTACAATCTATAGTGGAACATCATTTTAATTAGTGTTTTACTACCTGGGATTGATGTATTAAGTCCATTTAAAAAAAGATAGATACGTTGCCTGTCTGAAAATTGACCCACTGTAAAAGTAATTACTTTCCGGTGATGAAGGAAAACATTAGCAATAAGTGAAATTGTCAAACTTATAAAATAATTTTCATTTTAAAACAACTACAATAAACAAATTAATGTCCTAAACTGATCTTACTAAAAGCATCGAGATTAATCTAGGTAATTGAGGATTGCATAACTTATATATTTACAAATTCTTTGACTGTGGGTTATTTTAACTTGGATTAATTGTATCATAATCATTTTAAATTCTACGATATCGAGTTTTAAATTTGAAAATGCTCAAAAAGTAGTTAGTATGGTGTATATCAATGCAATATATGAATTTTTTATACAACGCCAAAATAAATTCTTTGTGTATGATATAATTACTCTGGTAAAGATATTTAATGACACATTGATATCGTCAGATTTTTAATGAAAGTTCCAGGTAAGGCGATGAAATGCATTAAAATTATTATTTTTTTCACATTAAGGAAAACAAACGATAAATTGAGCATATGAAATTAAAATTCTGAGCTCAAGTGAGCATATGAAATTAAAATTCAGAAATTATTTAGCAACATTTCTAAAATTAAGAAAAGAAGTGTACTTATTTTTGAAAAATGTTTTGACTTTGACATAATGACCCTTCTTCAAAAGTAATCGGTGCAGCCCTACTTTGTTACTCCACTTCTTAATTTGTTTAGTCTTCATTCAATTTTTCATATTTGTCCATTTCCATCCAACTAATATGATTAGTTTTTTTAAATTTCACGAAAGATTTTATCTTTCACAGTTTAAAAAAGTAATAATTTTTTTATTTAATTATTTTCAAATCATATAGGCTACAGTACATCAAATCGGTAACTTTTTACAGTATCGACCAGGCGAAAACTAAATTAGCTTCTTTACATACTAAGATCTACAGTGAATTTGACTAATGTCACTGATATTCATAATTTTTTTTTAAATACTTGGGTTGAAGCTATGTTCATCACATTGCACATTAAAAGGATTGAAAACTCAAATACCATATTAATAGCAATCTCTTATGTTATAGCTATACAGGTAGGTGACTCAGTGTCTGGACTTTACAAAGAAGTAAAGTTTTGGGTTTTAAATTAGTTGTCACGGAAGCCAAACAAACTAACAACTACTGAGTTTTCTCATGACAGCCTGCACTTTGATTGAACTTAAAAAGCCACCGCTGCAGTAAACGCCCTACCAGTCAACTTATACAAAGGTGTGTTGCCATGCCCCTCTTAGTGACTGTTAATCGGTGATAGCTTCATAAAGACAAAGGCATAAATCCTTGACTCAGACATACCACATACTATCACAGACTCGTACGACTAGACAACCCGAGAATTCTTCATAAGTACTTAACATTTATTTTCTTATTTTTTTAAGAGCTAACTTTTATATGGATTTCATTTTAAATTGAACTCTCCTCCTGATTCCGACCGAAAATGGTTCGCGTGGCATTATTGTTTACCTAACGTGGGGTAAGTCTGATTTATATGTTATCCTCTTAACTCAGTTTGTGTCATTAAATGAGTTATTTAACTGAACCAACTACATTAGTCTTTGAGTTATTTCTAACTTTATTGCAAGTATAGCAATTTAAGACTGAGTTAGACTTGGTGTTTTTTTTATACACTCTCACTTTACGAATTTAAAGATTGCCGATGACGATAAATTATTTGTAATACAAATGTTGAATTAAATCTTGCTATCATAGCTACATTCGTGACAATACTGCATCTTCTCAAAACCCATGCATTAGTCAGTAACCTAGACTTTACTCAATAACTTATTTATAACGGCTAAGATTTTCTGGTCATCCTGCCTTTAATCTGCTAAAGGTCAGTAATCATTTCGAATGATTAGGATAAATATTTATAAAAGTAAAATTAATTAAATTATATAAATTTAATTAGTTCATTGTGATGAAGCTATCACATCATTGTGATGAAGCCTCACGCTGGAGATTCAAGGAGGGTGACTACAACGGAAATTACTATATCGCCCGCCCCCCTTCTCCCTTTGTGCCAGTACAGCTGCGACCTGTAGACGCGGTGTCTGACCAACAAAAGTAAAACTCACTATAAAGATGAATGCATCGTATATCCATTTGTCAGGGAAGCTAGACATATCGAGACATTGACGAAATTCTTAGACACTTTCTCGACAGTTAAGGATTTAGGACACCCACACTGCTACTGCAAAGATTAACCGCTTTGCCAACCAGAGGATACGAAGGCGTGTTTGCGACAACATTATCTTCTTAGAGGTGACCAATTGTAAGTACGGAATACATCTCTCTCCACTACCAATAAGTGAGTTTTTAAGAGGTTTGAAAAAGTAAAGACGAGGTAACACATATTTGATATTGACATTGATATTCTGAGACTATCCACTTGGCAGTCACCTTAGACTCTTGACTCTTACATGACCCTTTTTTTCAGGTCAGAGTCCTATAAATATTTGGAACTCTAATTTTGATTCCGACCGTGATGGGTCGCGTACCTGTTTCCTCAAGCCCGATCTGGGGTAAGTCTGATTTGCGTGTAGTCTTGTAACCCTTTGTAAATTAAATGAATTGCTTAAATCTTGATCCAGCTGCTGACATTCCTGTGACTTTTAACTATTCTAACTTTGGCAATTTTAGGACTGTATTAGATCTGGTATTTTAGTTACGTTGAAAATCCACTATACGAATTAAAGATGCTGATATTAAATGCAAATATTAAATTATATTTATTTATCTCAGTGGTCTTCACGACATTCATGTATGTTCTTGGAACTAAACATTATTATTTTTTCTATTCTTTTACTGAAATGTAACGTATTGATTCTTTTTGATAAACAATTTCTTAATTTTAATTTAAGATTAAAATTTTTTTAAATTAAGAGTTGTAATTTTTAATATGTGTGTTATTTATTCATACTACGCTATCTTTTAATACTATGTTAATCTTTTAGGTATGACTAATTAAATAAACTCTTGTAAAGTAATTTGTTGAAACCATTTCAAAATGTAATTAAACTTTATAAAACAAAGTTTTTCCTAAATGATTTTTACATTTAACTATTAAAATTTCAATGAAATTTTTTAAAAGAAAATGTTATAAAGTGATATAAAATTTCAATTTCAATATGATTTAATTTAAAATAAAAATAAATTTATTTTGAATTGCAAAATCAGTTTTGTCGCCATAGCAGTGTAAAAAATTGAGAGATTTGATTTTTACAATCAAAATCACATATTTCTAAATCATATTCCAATTTAGAGTCCTGTCCAAACTCTAAGATTAAAATTATTTTTAAATCCAGCAATACGATAACGATTCCAAAGAAATTCACTAAAATCTGTTAGATTTGTGTTTTGACCATTTTTGTTTTAATTCTCTAGATAAATATCCAGGTAATATGTCATTGGTATCCAGAAGTGGATAATCAGGAACGTTTAAAAGGATGAGCAAGAGTCGTAACCTAAATCTGAAAAAAAATCTGATTAGAAATTAATGCAATAAACGACCAGATTATTGATGAATAATTTTGACAATATTTAACTTCCACAAAAACAATGCTTTTTATAATGAAACAATTATTTTAATTGCATAGTTTGTGCTTTTGAATTGCTGGTAAATAAAGTAACATTTTTCACTAATTAAATGTATTTTTACTGTATTATGATTGGAAATAATTTCGATGTTGATGATTTCTTTAATGAGTTGCGATGGGGATATTTAAAACACTTGATAATATTTAGCCTTGTTTGTTTGAAACAATTTATGTTAAATATTAACCATCATATATAAGGAAATAATTTTTATTAATATGTTTTTATGAAGTTAATGACTGATGCTCTGATTTATATATATTTCATGTCCTGGACTTTTAGATATTGTAAGCAAGTCTTATACTGGTCTTTCCATCTGTATTCAATGTTTCATTATTCTATATTTAATGATTTCATTATGATATGTTGCGGTAATATTTTAACATCAAACGTTTTTCATAAGTATTTGAAACAATTTTCAAATATTAGCGAACACAAATAATAACTTTAATGTTGATAATTTAAATTTTAAAAAATTTAGATTTCATGATTTTTTCATACATCTGTCCAAATATAGTTAATAATATTTTATATGATCTGTTACTTTTTCAAATAATCATACTTATAAATTACACTTGAACATGATAAATAAAGCATATATTTCTATGGTTTCACTACAAGTTATTTTTTTTAAACTATCAGGTCTTTCAAAGTAATTCCGAAAGAAGTTTTGTAGGGTGACATACAATTAGTTTTGTTATAAATACATGAAGTAGCAAAAACCAAGCTGCTATAAATTTAAGAAATTACCTTCTTGGTTAGTGTGCTAAGTAAAATAAGAAAAGAATTGCTTGTGCATTATAGAACTTCTTGCAACAGTTGTGGGGATTCAAAGAAACAATAAATACTTTTTTTCCTAAAACTGAAGAATTATATTATGCATCTCATAGGTATGAAATTATTTCATGGAAGAATAAAGTTTTGCCGAAACCTCATAGTTTTTAAAAGAAATATATATATTTTTAAATTTATTTTAAATTTATTTAAATTTATTTTCTTTTGTTTGTGATGAGTATAAATGGAACATTTTGATATCATAAGTATATAGGAAAAAATAAACACTTTGTTAAAACAACAGTTTCTTAATTTCAAGAAGCATTACAAAGCTTTATAGTTGTAAGGAATAATTTATGCTACTTTATTTAAGTAAAATTAGAGAGCATTGTGGATTTATTAACTGTTCTATTGAAAACAAAAGTCGGCTGCCTAATATGAAATCCTATCATTTAAAAATTATCAAAATAAATTTTGTTTTGTAAGTCTATTTAGAATCTACTGATATATAAATATAGTAATTCCCTATATTCTACAATTTTGGAAATCTGTTTCTTAAATACCTTGCAAAACCAATCATTTCATAAAGTCAACATGTCCTACCAATTCCTATAAAACTAAGTAGTTTGCATGTACAGAAGCGATAGCGCAAATATCATAACTGTTATTAAGAGAACTTATCTCTATCCATTTCATACCCTTTGTGTCAATCCAACAGATTGCGTCCATCTCAGATACTTTTATTTAATTTAGTTTCACCTCTCTTAAACAATATGGTGTAATGTTCTATTATTAGTGAGACTTGACCTAACATATTTGTAATAATGTCTTGGAAAATCAAATAATTTTTCAATAATAAAACGGAAAAGATAAAATGGCAGAAAGTTTTTCAATACTGTATTTTGTCCTCTAATTAGTGACTATGTTAAAAAATAAAAATGTGTTTGAAAAACGTGAAACTATGGAATTGGTCTAAGACAATTATTTTCTTAGAAGAATAAGTTTTAGATCATACTAGCAGTGTGGCCCCGCGCTGTTGGGGACCTGTTGAAAGACATAGAAGTTTACATTTAAGAAAAAGTGGAACAGATGTAGTATAAGGCATTTGGCGATTTTTTTCATTTAACGATCAGGTTGGTTGGTTGTTTTCAGATTATCTGGCGCCGTCAGCAACACGAGGGCTATAATGCCCCAAAACATTCGTCATTAGACAAGCCAACATGCATTTACAAACACCCATGCCTAACACGGGACTCGAACCCGCAACCTCGTGGTCTAGAAACTAGCACGCTAACCACTATACCATTTGGTCGGCCATTTAACGATAAGAAAAATGGCAAAAATCAAAAACAGGATGACTAAATGAAATTAAAACATTAATAATCATAAAATTAAGTTAAAATATAAATTATTAAGGGCATTCTTCGGCTAGGCGGTGACCAGGATGTGTTAAACATCTAACCTAAACATTTATCCGCTTAAAAGACGCGTAAATGTATCGCCAATTCTAAACATAGGAAGTATGAATTATTTGAAGGTTGCTAGTTTGGATTAGTTAGGTCTGCAATTTTATGGTTTTTATCTTGTACCCGGCTAACATAATCTTACCAAATTAAGTTAAATATAAATAATAAAATAAAATTTCAATATAACTGAAAACAAAAACTGTTGCGAGAAACTACATTTATCTGTACAAAAGCACCGAATAATATGGCACCAGATAAATGTCTTATACTACATCTGTACCAAAAAAGTTTTGTATTCTTCAAAATTTTTTAGTTCATAGAAAAAAAAAGTAGGACTCCCTTACCAACTTTATAATCATGACCAAATTAAAGCACCAGAAAAATTAAGTCTAAAATAAAATAATACGCTTATTGTGTAATTTGTAAAACAGTCTGATGAAAATAGTAAAACATGTATAATACAAAAAATGCATTCAAATCTAGATTAAATAATATGGTACTTGATACACAGTAAAAAAGCCACTATACAAATGAAAACAATCAAAAGAAGGAATTTTGATATTCTTTGTTAAATACTATATATATATATATATATATATATATATATATATATATATATATATATATATATATATATATATATATATATATATATATATATATATATATATATATATATATATATATATATATATATATATATATATATGTATATATATATATAGAGAGAGAGAGAGAGAGAGAGAGAGAGAGAGAGAGAGAGAGAGAGAGAGAGATTAAATGAACAAAAATACTATAATAATCATTACAAATACAGGTATGTTAGTTTATACACAGATGCAGGTATGTTAGTTGATACACAGATGCAGATATGTTGGGTCGAACTGCTTTTAACTATAAAAATTAAAAAAAGGTAGTTAAAAATTTATTCATTATTATTTATTAAATTATAATTTTGCTGAAAATGTTTATATTTCAATATATATTTCATTAAACCTATATATATATATATATATAGAGAGAGAGATTAAATGAACAAAAATACTATAATAATCATTACAAATACAGGTATGTTAGTTTATACACAGATGCAGGTATGTTAGTTGATACACAGATGCAGATATGTTGGGTCGAACTGCTTTTAACTATAAAAATTAAAAAAAGGTAGTTAAAAATTTATTCATTATTATTTATTAAATTATAATTTTGCTGAAAATGTTTATATTTCAATATATATTTCATTAAACCAAACATATTAATATTAAAGTTATTATAACAGTGAAATATTTATGCTCTATAATTTATAAATATCTCATATAATTCTTATAAATAGACAAAATATATTTGTTTAACAACTCTAAATAATAAATTACGACTACATTATGAAAAATAAGACTCTCGTGTGATATCTGAGGGTTTTTCGCAAAGTACCCTATTTTATTTGTGCAATTATTACCCACCCCTTATTTATGATTTAAAAGGCTGGTTAATTTTAAAAATTACCATTTTTTACGCTTTTATTTCTTTCTTTTCATACTTCATTCTTTTTCCGTAAATATATATATTTAAACTTTGTATTTTCATTTCTTAAGACAACTTATTATAACTAAAAATAGCCATCCCATCCAGGACCCCAAATACCAAACTACTAAAAACAAAAGAAATAGCGCCGACATATATTAAAAGTTTCAGACATTACAAGTGATATAAATGGTCGTTTATTTTTGTGCATTATTCATTATAAAGTGGTTGCACCCTTTGCCATTATTTTTAAAGGAACCATTCATTTTACCGACTTTAAACATCGCAAAACGACGAAAAAAAGATTAAAAGATCGATTAACATAATGCTCACAATTTTTCTTTTTAATTCTTTAAAACTATTTTTTAAGATGAGAGCTTCCTTTGGATCAGCTTATAATTTTGTTTTATTTATCTTAGAACAAAAACGGACACAGTTGAAAGTAATAGAATATTTTTGTTAAAAATAATGAATAAAAAGTAGAAGGTAAATTAGGTAACTCAAATTCTTTCCTGAAATTTTAATTATCTAGCTATTTTAGTTCAAATTCAGCCATCTCTTTAATCCTATTACAACCTTCTGAAAAAATTGGTCAACATATTTACCTTAAACCGAGCTTATATCCTGTATGCATTTAGGATTATGTTTGAAAGGACTGAGATACAGTCAGTAATTGAATTGAAAATAACCGTCGCTTAGTTGCAGCTATGGTAATGGTGGATTTTTCTATTTAAATAATTTCCCATTTACTTAAGTATTTATCTTTCATGTCGAGTGCTTCTTACTTTCCTAGATTTATATATACAGTGCCGTTCTAATATCATGTTTTGAAGAGCAATAATAAATAGCTGTATTAAAAAAAATCTAAATTTAGATGCATGGTTTAACATCTAAACATGCTAAAAGAATTGCAAGAATACTACTTTTCGTGCGCGCATTTTTTTTTATGCATTTACCATTTGCAATGTGGAATTTTCTCTATACTAAATCATTACAGCATTTATTGAACTTTCTTGTGCCTTCGTGAATATATTGTCGTATTTTGTAAAGGTTGCTGGTTCGAATCTCCCCGGGACCCACTTTTAATAATTCTTAATTTATATTTATTTCTTGTACTAGCATAACCGTCTAGAATTTTCTATACACTTCCGGCACTACTTGTTTCCGGTTCCGGATGAATGTTCGGGAACATTCCATCTAACTATATAAGAGAGCCACTCGAGTTGAGTGAGGCAGATGATTGTCACTTTTGCTGCTAAACGTTGCTTGCAAATTTTTATTAATGAATAGAAACAAGTTATAGAAATCACTTTGTACTTCTTGTGTGCAGTTGATTATACGTGACAATATTATTACTTACGTAATTAAAGTTAATCCATAACGAAATTATGTAAAAGATCAAGAAATCTCATTTTTCGAGCATTGGTACCAATACATTTAAAACAATTTCCAACTCAAATAAAAATACCACCTACCTAGTTTGAAAGTTCATTTTCAGTGAGTCTAAAACTATCTGAATATTACTAAATTTAACAATGATGAGATTTTCACCCACTTTCTGGAATTCTGTGTCCAAAAACATAAAGAGCGAAACATTTCATATTATAGCTTCAGTTGTCTCAAAATTATATCTGAAATAAATAATGTATACTTATTAGAGAAGAAAGGAACTTTAAACATGATCTTTTTATTTTAAATTTTATATCAATCCCTAAATTTAAAATAAAGTTTAAAATAACTCCATACAGTTTTAGAAGTATTTTCTAACGCAGAAACAACTTTCAAGGTAAAACTTAAAGTATAAAACAAGTCATTCCCTTACAGTATCCATGAATCTTGTATGAGATTTCAACTGCGATTTGTGTATTCAAAATTTTTCATATCTTATATCAAATTTAAATCATATGCGAGACATCTGTACTTCCCTTTTCCCTAATTAAAGTTAAGTTTTAATGGAAATAACTCCATGTCTGGAGTTTCCATTGATACTGTATGTTTTAGAAAAATGATTTTTAAGTTACTTTCAGAAGAGTTTTAATCTCAAATTCACAAGTTTAATTTATACAGTATTTTAACCAGAAAAACTGTTTAACCTAGTTTGTCTCGCGCCATCACTAGTTGATATTTAAAATACATTTCGTACTTTATAAGCCATTCGAGCAATATATTTTAGTGCAGAAAAATCAATCGTTTCCACTTTTGCATTGGTAATATTGCAAAAGTGGGAATGATTGTGCAGTATTACAAACCAATTCAATTTTTAGACGATACTTAAGTATCAATTAACGACTATATTTTAATTACTTTCAGAAAATAATGTCATTTGTTAAATAAATGAACTGTACTTTCAGTTTGAAAATACATTGATATAATGCATATTTAAAATTTTAAATTTGTACAATATCACAACAAATGTTCAATTGTAATTGTTTCCCAAATGCGTAGTAAAATATAAACCAATGTTACTTCCACTTTATTCCGACGAATTGATAATAAACAGAAATGTTAAAACTAATTAGTAAGTTTAATTTCCAAAAATGGCAATATTTTGTAAAAAATAAAATTTCCTTTACTGATGCAAAAGTGATAAAGGACCTAGTCTTGAAAACAGAACTCATTTTTATCATATCATAATACCACATAAGTTTTTAAGCAAGTTTATGATAACCTGAATAAAGTCAAATGCGATTTAAATCGACAAAGTTTTTAAGTAGCGTATCTTTATGTTAGATGTAAAGTATTGAACCTGTTTCTTTTAGAATTCTCGTTAAGTTATGGTTTTACATTCATTTACTCATGTTATAACTTTTTTTGAAAAACAAAAGCCTGGTACAAATTTAATTTGCCCTAAAGCCATTTTTAATACACCATTTTCCGAAATAATTAGTTGTTCTATTAGTCCATTACCTCCGGCCAGACAGAGCAAAATTTTTGATGGATTATAATTTCTTCTCTTGATATAACTCAATTAATATTGCATTTATATCTTTTTAATATACATGCAATAACAAAAAGAGAGTTATATAAAAATTTTACAGTTTCCACAATTTATTAACCTAATTAGAGTTAATCTGTGTAGGTTTCGGCATGTCGAATGGAAAAGTGGCTTTTTCTCTTATGATTAATATTGAAGGCATCACTCACAAAAAAATTGCACATTACTGAATTTTCTCGAAAATATTATCTCTATCTAAATATCAGGACACAAAATTTAATTTTTCTTTAAAGCTTTAAACTGATTCAAACAATTTTTCTAACGAAATTAAAACTTTTATTTCTCAAAATGTCTTATTTTGCTTTCATAAGCTGGTTAATGTTTAATAAGAAACTTCCTTAACAAAAAATAACAGTACATACTTTTTTTGGAGTTTAGTTTTGAATGGAATACTAATTTTAATGTAATTTACTGCAGATAAATGAATACATAAAGTATTAAAATAATACACATTTCAAAATACTTTTTTTGTTTAGTACATGGAATAAAACTTATAGTGGAGAACAGTTTTTTCTCAAAAAAGAATATATATTTTATTTGAAAGAGAGTAAAATAAACATAATGAACAAAAATTTGACAGCTTGAAGTCATTATTTTTTTATAAATAACAAAAAATATCAGAAAAGAAAAAAATGGATTATTTTCCATTGGGAACAAACAATGCAAATTTATGAAGTACTGTTGAGCAAAATGTTATAAGTAAAGACAAAACTTACAAATTAGGATATCACATTAGTTTTGATCAATTTGTAGCACCAAACAATATCACATAAAGTTCAGTAATTAGGTTTGATAAATATGTTGTAAAACACAAGTTATTTTATTAAAATTGGTCAATATTTTCCTCTTTAAAAGTGAAAGGCCAGTCGACAGGAATGTCTCCAGCTTTTAGGACACCTTACCTACAAATTAACTTGTAATATAAACTTTGAACATTTAAGACTACTTTAGAAACTTTGATAGTTGAAGATTTGTCTTATAAGCGCACACATAAGTAAATCTTTAAATTAATTTATCTCTAACTTCCTCAAAACACCATTTATCGTATACCCAGCTTTAAAGCTATGTTTTTTTTAATTAAATATAACAATTCTTCAACTTGAGCCACATTCTCGGAAGGTCTCGATAATTTGGAATGGATATGCACTATCTATTTTTTGACTTCAAGACGGCCTGTGGTAGCATTGATCCCCAAATTTTAAAGAACTTTGGGTGACCTGGGAATCTCAGGAAATGCAATTGTACTTATAAAACTAACCTTAAGTCAAACTGTTTTTTGTTTCAAATTATTAATTAACTGGGAATCAAAAACATTGTATAGGAAGGGGATGCGTCTTGCCTACGTTCTTTTCAATCTAATCTTAGAGAGTAGTATCAGGAATTCTAGTATTAATAATAGAGGAACCCCCTTTACAAAGTTAGTCCAAATCCTCGCTTACGCTGATGTCATTGATATTATTGCTTGAACTAAAAGAACATTATTAGAGGAATTAACTACTACTGAGAGATCAGCAGCAAAAATTACACTTAAGTTTTAATGACATTTCTAGATATGGAAAATCTCAAATTTGAGCTTTTTGATAGTTTTACTTATCCTGGCTCAAATGTGAACAAGCAAGGAAAATTGGATACTGAGATCAAACGACGCACAGTTGCTGCTAATCGGTGTCAAAATGGATCAAGAAATTTCCTAATATTAAGATTAGCAAAATTTTCTATATAAAACCATTATTGAACCTGTACTCGCATATGGTCTCACACTGGACAATCTACAATAACAAAATCACAGGAAAATCGGCTTGTTATCTTTGAGAAAAAGATTTCGTGAGAGATTCTAGGTGCAGTAAATAGTAATGGTACATGGAGGCACAGATAAAACAGCGACTTATAAACAAGATTAACCGAGAAGCAGATGTACTAAAATTTATTCAAATTATTCGTATTATATTTAATGAATATATTTGTCAAATGGATTCTTCCTCTTTAACATCCAGAATCTCTAATTTGAAACTAATTGGATATTGCATTAGGGCAGGCCTATGCTGAGATGGGCTGACTGTATTGACGAGATTCTGTAGAAAGCATTGGTCCACAAATTACTGTCGAGTCAATAGCAGATGAAGAAAGTACCACACTCACAAACTGTGTACTAAAAAATTTAAAATATATAATCATAAAATAGTCCTAAATTAATAATTTGCGTTTCCCTTTTAAGGTGCAATAAATTGATCAAAATTAACACCCGATATCGCATTTTACAGCTTTTTATATTTACTACACCTTTTTTAGTTCTTTGAAATTTGTAAGTGACAATCCTTTTCTAATGCTCTCATATGTTTTAATTAAGCTAATGACCTCGATTTGTAAATTTCTATTCATTATTTTTCATATACCCCCTTTTACAAGACAAAACAAACTTCATTTAGAAATTATGACAAAAACGAATATTTTTTTTCCTATTCCCTTTGCTTTTAAACCACCACTTCTACACTACCTTAAAAATAATTTATTTTAATTCTATGGTTCTCCTTAACATTCCTACGTTTATGATTCTAACAAATGTGGTAAGTAACAAATAACATGTAACAAATTGGAAATGGCAGAAAAGGAAATCTTTATGCCTCCAGGCTAGGGCACTAACTTTGGATCACAGATCAGATTTGTGTTAATCTATTTCCCAATAATAATTGAATTACTTTGATCTGTAATCCAGGAGTAAAAATAGTTACCGAAGTTCCTTAGGCGAAGGTAGTCGCATTTTCCCGTTAATAAATCATTTTCTTCTGGGAACTACAAATTTGATTTGTATCAATCAGTATCGTCTACAGTCATATGTTTGAGTTTAGTATTTAATTCTTGAAGCAATGATTGATGTGATAGGTATTAATTGCTTAACTTATATGTAATTATATTTTTAATACTTTATTTTAAGTATTCTGTACAATTATATGAATTTTTCTAATTCATTTAAGAATAAATTAGAGTGTAAATGTTATATATTTCTTTCTTCTACATACGTTCCAAAAACGTTGATTTTACTGCAGCAAATGTTTTATGTATAGCAGATACATAAAATTATAGGATGAATGACTCTTTCTTAGAAACATTTTACGGAATATGCGATATTTATTTCAACAACACATCTCCTTCTTTGGAACTGGCGGTCTTATGGATGACACACTTTTATGAGATAAATGACGTCAAGCATCAAAGTTAAACCTTCTATCGAAACTTGTTCCAAGATATGATATTAAACAGAGTGTGAAAGCAAACTTATTACCAAATTTTACATCCACCGTTGCTTTAATTACTTATCAATTTTGCGGTTGTACCCTTTATGCATTGGATGTTTTACTAGGATTATCGATATTCGAAACTGTATATAAATCATTAATTTGTAAAAATATTAAAAATTAAATTATCTATGTATTTCTAGTAACGTTGAAATTTATTTAATATATTTAATTATTTTAAAAAAAATTGAAAGATTCCACTCATATATTATATACGCGATAATAGCCAAACCACGTAAACCTTTTCAAATGTTTTATTTCTTTTGAATAAGTACTCTGGGTCTCCGAATTTTACTTAAGGACTAAAGCGGACAAGACTTTTCATCTCAGATGTCAATACTTTATAAGGGAAGCTATTCCCACTAAGGGACCGTAAATAAACTTGCATCTGCACTTTGGTCATAAATAATTCACGAGAGGGATTTTGTTTTACTTGAAAAAATTCAACCCAGTTCTTAAACCCATATCCATACGTTCACTACGATCAAGCTAGACATAAAATGTAATATAACTTCATCGTTTGAATGTGTTCCTAGGGAGTTGACGAAGCCAGAGTGAATCATGTTGTGTAATGAAGAAACTCATCTAACTCAGTAACATTGTACTCAAAGGTATTCTTAAAGTTACTAGGAAGATTTCGTTGTGTTGTTTTGTTTCACGTTTTCTGAATAGGTCTGATGTGCTATAAGACTGAGTTTAGGAAATGTATTGGATAACACTGTAAATGCTAATATTTATTGTGTATTTAGTGTGTATTAATTTCAGATTTTGAAAGTAGTTTTCCTTCTTTTTTTTGTTATTAAGAATCATATGAAATTCTGTCACTGATCTTTGGGAAATCAAGTAATTTTTCATTTCTTCAATGGGATTAAAGTTAGAGAATAAAATATAGTTAAACATTCATTATAAAACATTTTTTTCATTAAATGGATCTTATTTCAAAATAAATTGTAAAAATAATTATTTTTAAAATATAACATACCAGACTTACATTAAAAAAAAAAAAAAAAAAAAAAAAAAAAAAAAAAAAAAAAAATAGTACTTTTAACCCGAAACCTTTTAAAAAGATTATTTTAGAAAACTCAAATAGTATTATTGCATCATTTACATGCTTTTATTTTCCTACTTTTTTTCATGTAAATTGTAAAGGTTTACAAATTAAATTTTAATTATTTTCCTAAAAAATTTTGATCTAATTTTCAATCTGTAAGCAGCTGAAAATTTAATAAAAAGCTAATTGACGACCATAATAATACTAAAACATTAAATTTACTAAAGGAAGGATATACAAAAAATTGATCATTTTAAATCTAATAAAATAAGATTTGTAGCGGAATAAATATATCCTCGTGCATCTCTAGCTGGATGAATAACTCCTCGTGCCGTCACAACTAGATATCCTCGCGCTTTACCTTGGTAGTTGTGTTCTATAGATTTGAAGATAGCAGTTTGAGTTTGGAGAATGGCGTATTAACTAATAAAGTTGTTTCTTTAAACCGTTTCGTATTATTACAATCGTAAACACTTAACCATTTACAAGTTTGTTACCTCATCGACATCACTTCTATAGATTTAAATTTACATTCACTTAAATATGTATTAAAAAAATTAAAAAAACATTCAAATATACAAATCCAATTGCTTTTACATTGTTCTTGCCAAGCCTCTTCTCAATATTACATTGTTTATTTACTTTAATGATACATTGTTTTGAATATGTATTTTTTAATATTGCATTGTTTAATTTAAATGTTTCGACTATAAATCATAAATCTCAAATACTAGCTGCAAAGGATGGATAATGGAATATAAATAGCTTTAGAATAAAATTCAGAATGAGAAATGAAACTTGTAGATTTATTAGAAAAAAGTTAAGACTAAAATGCTTGTTTGAACTATTTAATTAAAATTTGTACAGTAATAACAATACAAATTCTTTTTATTTTGTTGATGATTTTTTTATTTTGACACTACTACAGAAAGGTATGTCTTTTTACTACAATGCGCGCATTAAAACTTATTAATTTAGTGCTAAATTTTGTCTTAAGGAATAAAATATTGTATTTCCTAAAACTATAAAACACAATCAACGTATCCGTAAACTATCAGTAACAACTCATAGTTAATAACATGCCTCAAATAATTTACAAGTATTGATACATTTTATAAAAATAAAATAAAATTACCACCAATAGTTTGACTGCAATCAATTTATGTAAATGAATTAAATAAATTATCATAATCGATTTTTGGAAAACCAAATACAATGCAGGCAATTTTAATTTCTAATTTGATTTTCATAATGTTATACATTTTTCGCAGAGAAAATGACGACACAGCTATTACAAAATAAAAATTTATAATTGATTCTTAACCTCAGAAACTCACAAAACTTCTCTAAAAACAGTGAAATCGATATTAAACTTTAACAAAAGCTCCAGTACGTAAAAACCGGAGGGGAGACTCAGAAAAATAAGCTCTCAGTTTCTTCAAAAATAGCTCCAAACCTCTAACTGAATTAAATTTAATTTTTCGGAGGTTTTTATATCCTTGGGGGCAAACTTTCCAAAATATATAGAGCAATCAATCTGGCAATCATCAAGAGCAAAATAATTACAAAATGTCTTGTTTAACTCCGGTGTCACCAAAATTTAGAAGTCTGTATTATCGCTGTAAATGAAAAAAAAATTGAGAATGTAAATTTACGAAACTAATTTAATTTATGACTTTGAAATTCAAGTACATAAATCATTTTCGAGTGTGAAACGAACTTTTGTTCATTAAAGTTGAAAATAATATTATAAGAAAACACATTTCGAATTTTGAAGAATGTTAATTTAAAATTGATTGTTCATGTCTACTGATTAGCAAAACAGGCAAATGGCATACAGTGTATGACCAATATGTGATACAAAACTATGTAGAAATGGAAAGGTTAAAAAAATATGACGCATGGACAAAAAAATAATCCTTTCTATACTTTGATGGTGAGGTTACATCATCACAATTTTTATATATATTGGGGGGGGGGGGGAGAAGACCTACCCTAGATGTAAGGGCAATTTTTATCAGAGGGGACTAGATTTTCTGTCAGGGTTTGGTTCCAGAGTTTGCAGGACCAGGTCAAGAGGTCAGGGGTGAATTTACAGCCTGGTGTGGATTGGGCAGAGGTTAAGATGAAGTGATCTCTTGGGGGATGACCCGCAACTCCAATTGGATGCCAGGGAAAAGTGGGATCATCCCAGCTCAACGTTAAAGGGTTTGCAAGAGATCAGGAGCCACGTTTTACACATTTTTCAATTTTCATAAGAAGGCAGTGAGTAGCGAGACGGCTGCAGTTAACTTTGTACCCATGAATGGAAAGAGAGATGGGCGTGGCATAGAAGTGAGTTTTAGGCATACGGAAAAATCTCCTTGCGATTCCAAGCCTATGTGGCCAGATGATCTACTCAGCAGCCATCAACCGACGGAACTCAGTAGCAGTGTAAAACCTCCAACCCGTTTTCGATCCCACAAGCCTGTCTAGAGAATCCATCCCGGAGCCCTTGATTGAAGAGTCCAGCACACAAACGCCACCTGCCTCACAGAGTTCCTATGTTTTTTTGTTAAATATTAGTAATTGCGGAACAACATTCACAGTTTATGTAGTGAGTAAACCCCAACATATACAAATAACATGAATAATTGTTTAGATGTTGAGTCATTTTATAGTATTTAAATACAGTTATATCACCATAAAAATGTTAATCATAGTCTGTTCGTTTAAGCTTTAATCATTCAGAAATGGTTCTACGGTTTGAAATAAAGCTTTGAATGGATGTGATGTTAAATCTGCACATTAAACTATAGGTTTGGTATATTTATATAAATATAGGTTTTGATGACTTATTGATTCTGAAATTAGATTTCAAGACGTTTTTAATATTATTTCATTTCAGACGATTCCAAAGAGAATTTTGTGAAAAGAATAACGTTTTAAAATGTTTGGGGATTTTCAGTGTAAATAAAAAAATATTAATCTATGGCAAAAATTAGTGTAGTTTTTCCTTTAACATTTTGGTACTATAAGGGGACATGGGACACTGAAATCACCAAAAATGACGTTTTTTGTTTTCATTCTATAAAAAATGCTTATGCTACTAGCTTTAATTTCGCGTTTGAATTTTTGAAATCCGATGATTTTAAGTGGTAAAATCTTTATTTTAACTAACTATTTTAACGCATCGCACACTTGTTGGCAAAGGCTAAAAATGCGTTTTTCTCAGCTTCTCTTTTTCCCATTTTACTTATGTTCGAAAAGCTCCTTGCGATTCATTTTTTGATAAATCCACCTAATTTTTTTGTATTAATAATTTTTAATGTTCCATAAAGAAATTTACACATGCTTTTTTATGTCACATAATTTTTTATATTTTTTTTCATGTTGGGAATTTGAAGTATGTGCATTTTTTAATGAGAAATCACTGGCACCAAGTTTGAAATTTTATTTCTGTTCAACTATTGCACCTAAAGATAAAAGCATGTTTGAAAATGTTTATAATATATTGATAAACAACTTCAAATTTTTCTTTCATGTTCGTCAAAATATTGTGTCGCGAGGAGCATTTTGAAAAAAATTAAAATTTCGTGTTATTTTAATGCATTTTTCTCAATAATTTACTATCTATTTTATATTATCTGCTCAAATTGTGTTGTTTTGTTTAAAGTCACATCTTCTATGTTTATGCCAAATTTTATTTAATTCTTGGCAAAACTAAAGAATTTTGGCAAAAGTGTCCTATGTCCCCTAAGATTAATGTAACTCGTTTATACTATTTCGTTATAATTTTAAATTCGCGTATTTTACAAAAGGACTTTTTCTAAAATACTTCTGTTCTAAACTACTTAGATTAAATTATTTATATAAAATGTTATGTATGTTTTTTTTAATATATATATTTTTTTTAAAGATTTGTTTTAAATATCTTTAATATTTTAGGAAGGATGTTTGCCTGAAGAAAATTCAGGAATTAGAACAACTTAATTTTTACTTTAGACATAGCGACGTTATAGGACAGTGGTCATCACTAGTTTCTCTAGTGGATACTAGTTTTCGATCTGCTTGAAATACGAATTCATTTCGAATGGCGTAGCAGGCTCTTGTTTGTTAGGCAGATGAACAGTTTACATAAGATGCGAAAAAAAAGAGTGGCTATTAAGTTGTGTACGATGTTAAGTAATCGAAATTTAGAAGCGATGAAGGTTATACCAAATAATCTTGTATATTATATCTGGACGTTGTTTTTACAATGGCGCTTTTTATCGTGATATAAATTCAAAATTGATAAATGATATGCCAATTAAAAGCCTAAGACTTGCTTTTAATAAAATTTTTGTTTGCAATTGCTCATTAGGTATTTTGTTTGAAATTCGAAGTCAAAAGAAATGATAAATATTCGTAAAACAGGAAGTTGTCATAGTATACAGCAGATTGCAGAAAATTACAATTTAAGAATATTGCGAAAATACAGGGTGGGGCATAAGTCACGAAACCCAGTTCGTCTAAATCTCAAAAACGAATAGAAACAAATTTCTTTGACTCAAAATGCATACAAAAACATCGAAAAATTACAATGTATGTTGAAAATGCTCCCTTCTCTCTCGGTGACAGTTCTCTGTAAGATTAGACATATTTCTGAAGACTTTTATCAACATTCGGTGCTGGTTTCTTTCTATCTTTGCTGAAATATGTTGCCTTAACTTTCAGGTCATTTTGAATTTCGCAGTAAGAGTTTGTGCAAAAATAAACACGGATGAGTAAATTTCGGTGATTTGATCATTTTTTAACTTCACAATTTCAACATGTAAATCGTCACTGAGAACGAAAGTACGTACCACGTATACTGGTAAGATCCACCAACTTTCTTTTCGAAGAAAAGAGAATTGTGTTGCCATTCATGCGATTCCAAAATCCCTACTAAAATTTTTTTTGCTACCCATTTGAATTTTGGATAGGGTGATTCATACCTCACCCGGTATAAGCCATTTTATATCTCTCAGCAATATAATACAATACGTAACTAGGATAAAATTCCAAAAAAATCCTCTAAGTGATTTTAAAGGCTCCGCATGGACTCACTAAGGATGTAGCATTTCAAGTACTTTAGAGTGCTAATCTGCATTATGTAAACTTTTTTGCCTAGATAGTTTTAACACTTTAAAGTTTATAACAATATTTATAATATAAATTTTTAATGTTAAAAAAGTATTATTATTTTTTTTTTTTACAATGCGTCTTTCCAACAAGATAAGACACGTTGAAAACACATATACTTATTAAATCCCTTTAAAAATCCAGTATATAGTGACAAATCAAATAGACTCAATGGAAAAGTTCTTTTTCAGAAAATACTGTAACTTGATTTTGATTTCAAAGTCGATTACTTTTTCCAATCCACTCCACCTAATCAAACGAAAAACTTTATGAAGTCTTCCACTTCCAGGAATTTCCAGTGAGTCTTTTATCCGAACATAAAACTCTATCGCTCCTCCGTTTGGAACTTTATGGACACGGACACCTCTTTTGTCAGGTAAGGAGCCCCAAGTGATTGCAAATCCCAAATGATTCGAAAAGTTCCTGTCAAAAAACGACATATCTCTGAAAATATTGGGGCATTTTTAGGCGAGATTCTATCGTCTGTCAACTACTTTCAACATTTGATTTTTAGATTCCGTATTCTTTTTTATGTAGAATGCAGTGGAAGTGTGAGAAAAGAAAATTTTATTTGAAATCAAACACTCGATAATTTTTAACCTGTGATCCTTCGTCTTTATTTTGAGGTTTTAACATATGCGAGTGCAACATATACTAATATAACACATACTAGTTAAAACAATGTAGCAGAAAAATAAAATTGATTTAAAAGCAGGCTTTACTTTGTTCGTTTATTGAGTTTCACCAATCCAATGTTTTGTCACCAAGGCATTTTTAAACTTTTCTTGACACTAATGCTTGAGTTGCCAAAGCATTGAGATTTTAAACAAATACTTATTAGATTTTTTTTTTCTTTCTATAGCTAGTCAAAAGAAAAATATTGTTATCATGAAGCACGTGAATTCAAATTTTTCCAATCCAACACTAACGTTTCAATTGAAACAAACAAATTACAACTTGCCAAAAAGAAAATTCAAAGCCGAATGTTCAAATTTTTGGTTCTCCAGACTCAATATTTATCCAATAAATTAAAATGTTATTTTACAATGCTATGACTCATAAATTAGTCATTTAAAAGTTCTATCTTTAGGATAATTCTCATCTGGCATCGGATTTTAAAGTATATAAAAAAAGATGAACAATTCTGAAATATATTCTCAAAACGTTTTTAATCTCAACATTTTCTCTTTTGCACTCCAGTAATTTTTCTGCGTGTTTATTGTTTATTGCATTTACCACATAAGCATTGTTTTGTCACATAGGTATTTTTTAAACTTTTTCTTGACAGTAATGCTTGTGTTGCCAAAGTATTGAGATTTTAAACATATTCTTATTATAAATTTTATTTATTTCCATAGAGCTAGTCAAAAGAATAATATTTTTATAATGGAGCACTTGAATAAAAATTTTGTCAATCCAACACTAACGTTTCAATTAAAACAAACAAATTTCTACTCACCAAAAAGAAAATTCAAAGCCAAATGGTCAAATTTCCGTTCTCCAGACACATTATTTATCCAAGAAATTAAAATGTTAGTTTACAATGCTATAACTCATAAATTAGGCATTTAAAAGTTCTATCCTTTTCTTATAGGATTATACTCATTTGGCATCAGATTTTAATGTAGATAAAAAAAAAAAGATGGACAATTCTCAAAACGTTTTTAATCTCTAAATTTGTTCTTTTGCACACCAGTTATTTTCCCACGTGTTTATTGTGTATTGCATTTACCAAATTTAACATTACATTTAATTTATTTGCCGAATTTGAAGCAATTATAAGCAATATATTCCCTTTTATTCTTTAAAAGTTTTTTGAAAAAGGGTTTTTATTATTAATGGACAAATATTTAGTAATTCTTATCCGTTTCTAAGTGCAAGTTCAGTAAGACAACATTAGATTAAAAAGAATAAGAAAAACGATTAACGAAATAAAAACCAAACAGAAAGACAGAAAATTCATTAAACATACAAGAAAGTTCTGGTTAATAGATGTACTAATTAAATTTTGATCTTGTAATTAGAATTCTCAAAATATAATTTAAATACTAACTAGACCAATACTTTCTCACTCTTTGTGAACTGTACTCTAAAAACGTTGACATTCTGAAACTTATTACATAACTCGATATTTAATAATTTTTATACTTGAAGCTATTTATTTAAATAGGCAACATAATTGATAACATTTAAAAATAAGCGTTTTATATAAACTATAATGATATTGGATTAAATTATAGCATTCAGTTATATACCCGAAAAAATCTATTAACATTTTATAACTTTCTCGGCAAATACTTTATCAATATAGTGTATTTACGTTGCATTTTAATGAATAATTCTAATTATTATGTACTGTTGCAATACAATTTATTTTAAGTGTTTGGAACCCAAATCATGAAAGAAGACATTTCAACAATCTGTATATTACCTAATACCACAAAAAACTAATTGTAAAATTGAGTTAATGTACTTGCCTTTCAAGGAACAAATTACTATCATGTGTGTTGCATAATCTTATCAAGGTGCATGGAAAGCTTTTCAAGTTTTTAATATTTTTATCGATTGTTTTACTGACAATGGTAGTGTTATTTTTTTAAACAAAAGGAAATTTTTGCTAAAGAAAGGAAAAATGGAAAAACGTAATAACTTATTTACTACAAAAAAAGAAGGTTTATAAGAAAATGACGTGATGGAATAGTTTTTAAAATAGACAAAAATGGCAGTGAACCATTCAATTCCGTTGAATTTACGACAAACATGTTAACTCAGGGTAAAAAAATAAAAACTAATATTCACTCATTTTAAATTTTAGAGGCGTTATAAAATCTGTTGTAGTTTATTTGCAAGTATTTGCTTTTAGGAACAAGTAAATAGGTCAGAAAAATCGGAGATCCATTTCAAATTGCGAAGATTGTTCGTTTTATTGTCTTCAGACATATGGAAAAATTTCGCTGGTTAATTTATCGGTTAATAATTTTTCAGATTCATTTTAGGCATATTTTGATGGACATAAATTATAGCTCTATGTTTTTTCGTGATATGTTGACCTATTGATAACTTTTTCTCATTAGTATAAAAAATACCATTGATAATTATAAATTAAATTCCCTTACATTTAAATATGATTCAAAACCTCTTTTTATTTCACTATGAATTATTTTTATAGTCTAATACTTTTTTTTATAATTAAACAAAACTTTGCTGACTACTTCAGATTGAAATAGATATTGCAGATAAATTAGTTCATTAAAGCTGTATAATATGTAGTTTAGGATTGTTAAATTAAATATATTTACAAGGTACTTGCGTGGGTAACTTACCTGAAAATACAGTATTTTGGTAATTATAATGAATTTTTTTTTATATTCCCTAGGTTCTATTGTTATCAACAGTTCTTTTTCATATGGTGTATATGTACAAATAATATCATATAAAAATAATCTTTGATCAATAATAAATGCACTTCAGTAAAAAATTTTACGCCAGAAAATGGAAATATAGGGTTTTAAAATCCTTTGAGCGTCAGGGGAATGGGCGAAATTGCATAGTTTTTTCCCTGTAATAATTTTTAAATTATATTTCTGATTCAAATATATATTATTTTTAAAATTATTTTTTATTTGTTTTGTTTTAAATAGGTTTTAAACTAATAAAACTATTAAAAAAATATCATATTTTAAATTTTATTTATAAATTAAAAAATGTTGTGTATCACTGGACAAACTGGGGATCATAGGACATATATATATATATATACGCCCATGACCCTCAGAGTGTTTAAGAACTTCCACGGCAAAATTTCTTCTTATATTTACTTAGCTCAATTTTCAAATTTTCAATTCTGAAAAGTTTAAAAAAAGGGAAATTTCAAAGAGATTTGGAAGAAACTAAAATATCCAATTTTTTGCAGAAGCCCGTAGTTTCTGTTTATGGCATAGTTGTACTTATTGTTGCTTAGTACATTTAAAAACAAAATTGTAACCTGACCACTAATAGTTATCTGGCATAACTGTGTAATTTTGTCTACCTGCTACTTTTTAATTTAAACATCCAGAAAGGGACTTTTATGCAGTGCAATTACAATTAAAAGCAAATGCCTAACCAATACACAAACGCAATAAGTTAAAAAAAAAAAAAAAAAACTCGACAATTAATGATTTATTGTCGTCTATATTCTCTGAAAAAGTAAATGAACAACTTTTGCCTTTTCTGGTATATAACATTATTTGATACCTTAACTTCAAGACCCTAAAATGTGTTTTAAAAACTTTTTTCGCGATTTCTTTAGTCCTTAATTTTGAAGTTTCAATAAATACCTTCTCATTTCGTCAACAATTTTCACCTTTAATTCTTATGAGGACTGTTATGATTCTGTACAAAAACGTAGTCTTTGCGTCCCTCACTGTTTGATTTTTATTCTATCGGAGGAAAACATGGCTGCTAAACAAGCAGTGTCTCAATTTGCCAACGATTCCCAGAATAACATTGCCAAGCAAATTTAAAAAAATATATATAATTGAAGTTAAAATTTAAAACTATTAGTACTTGAAAATCTTTATTTTGTTACAAATCAAAGGAAACATTTAAGAATACTTCCCATCTTTTAACATGGGTTCCACAGATTATGGTTCTTAGACCTAGAAGTTAATTGTTTCTGATATAAAATCAAGGTGTTTTTTTCTGATTATCTATCTACACATGAACTATCTCGTTTCAGTGCCTGACCAACTTCACAACTAATTCTCTGATCGCATCACAGAGTTACAGTGGATTGCAAGTTTGAGAAAGTAATCTTAAGAGGTAAATATATTTTTCAAATTATAAAAAGTTTTAAATCCAGTTAACAGCATTCCATTAAAAAAAAAATGCGATTTCTTTAATTTTGCAGACACAACTTTTTTATGATCTCAGAAAAACGTTTTTCAGGATTTTTACTACAGATTCCATTCGACACTAAACTGACAAATTTACATTAATCTTGTTCAATTATTATGAGTAACATTCACTAACACCACGAACTATATTCCTAAAATACTTTCTAGTTCCTAAATTAATGAACGCATTAAGTAGTTTAGTTAATTTTTGCTTTCAATCAAAACTCCACACACTTGCCTAAGCAAATCCCAAAATCGGAAGAAAATATATCACGACACGCTGTAAGTATCTAATAAATAATAGTGGTGGATAATGAAATCTATATTCGACCTACTTTCTACCACATTTATAAAAAAAAATACTTCATCCACATGTATATAAGAAATTACCCCTAAATTATCCACAACAAAGAAATGAGTTCCAAGCTCACTCTAGTGATATACTTGGAACGTTTCTAGGGACTATACGTTCCTAGTGATCGTACTAGGGACGCTTCAGATAGTCTAATTCCTTTTGTGTCTTCAATCACAACCCCACAGACTCGCTTGGACAAGTCCAGAGACAGCAAAAAGCAAATCGCGACACAGATCAGTGACCAAACTTCTCCCGAGTCCTTCCGTGACCAGTGTCCTGTGTAATAAAAGATGACACCCTTCCCTGACCGACCGTCCCATAAATTGTGGTCGGTCAGCGATTTCGACAGTTGACAGTAAGAGAAAGTGTGAAGAGATTTACGCCGCTTTTGTCCTTTCTATTTCGTTTGTTTGTTCCCTGGACTTGCCCATTTCGTTTTCTTGGATGAGAATTAAATGGTTGGATTCTAGAAGGAGGAATTCTTGGATGTCGATTGTGCGGTACTATTTGTGTGTGTGATATTGTTTAGAGTCTAGGATATTGTTAGATATTGCCTAGATTTCTTTTCTTGGATTATTTTAGGGACATTTAAAAGTACATAACAAAACAATCATTTAAAATAATAATGTTCGTGATTACACAAGGATTTGACCATACTCATGTTCAAACTAGTACTGCATATATATATCCCAACTCATATTAGGATTATTAAAATAATAATTATAGAAAACGTATCCTTTAAGTGTATATTTATGTAACGACACTGTAAATTGAATACATTTATTCAACTGATAATTGTTATTACATATATGCCATAAGAAACTGAAAATGTCTTTAAATAACTCCTAAGTAAAAGATTAAAATTCTAATATTTGAAATATATATCCACAAAGAAGGTATTTCAGACAGCACAACATAAAATTCCTGATTAAAAATAATGATAATTAATTCCTTAAAAAAATACTTTCATCATCAATTTTTTTTTTAGAAAATTCTTGTATTTAAGTAAATTTCGCCGATAGCTATGTAAATACATTTGTGTACTTTTTGTAAAAAGATATGCAATTATCTGAACCCTTGTCCTTTTTATGTTTTTTTTTATATAATCAATAATGCTTTGTAAAAATTAAATTAATGCAATTAAAATATTAAAGCTAACATATAAACATTGTTATGCATGTTACATGTTTGAATTCGGAAGTTTATCAGTAAATAATAAAATATATTACCATCAATTGATATGTTTTAATATTGCTTCATTTTGTAATGACGGAAAATGTAATATAATAGAAAGATCAAGATATAATGATTTTAAGTTTATCATCATCTTATTTAAGATTCCACTCATTACTCTGTGTATTTTACAGTTCATACTTTAAGAAAGTAAAGCAAAAAACATCCTTTTTGGGACACTATTTATACATCTAAATGAATGTGTTTTAACATCTAAATGGTGCCCAGTTAAGGTGTCTAGAATAAAAAAAGTTTTGAAGCAATTACTTGCAATTTACTATTTATCATGAAATTAATATTTTTGATAATTAATTTATTTCAAATCCGTATTTTTATGTATAGCATATCATACTGACTCTTAAATGCATGATAAAATGCGAATTAAACTAAACTATTTTATGTTTCTAAATTATCTTATAGAAAATTACATTTTTATACATTAACAGAGAGTTTTTGTAATACATTCATGAACAAAATAAAAAAGTTTATACTTAACATATTTTTTTTTAATTCAATAAGTTTTTGTTTAATAGAGTTTCTGAAAACTTTAAAGAAAAATCGAATGAAATTTTTATAGTAACACTCTTAAAATTTTTTTAGCATACTCTTCAATGTACTCGATTTTTTCTTCATCTCAAATATTGAAAAAAAAAAAAAAAAAATCATGGTTCGGTATTCTTTAAATTAGAAGCAAGAAACGAATAGAAGTGTTCTCAAAGTGTTTTTAAAACCTGTGTTAATCTTCATCCTTGAAGTGTCAGACTCAACAACTCAACCTTTTCCCTTCAAATAAAATAACCTTATTCGCACATTTTTTAATAGAATACTCTAACATAAAAACAATCGTGTTTTTAGAAGAAATCTCTTACCAAGTGATTTTTAAATACATACTAATTTTGGTATATTTTAAATAATTTGATGCAAAAATCATTGAGAATAACTTTTTGTGTGACATTAATTATTATTCTTGTCGTTAATTTTTTGTTCCTTCATAATAAATTACGTTATTAAAAAACTATTAGAGTTATGTGCAGAAATTATATATAAGCTTAATAAAAAAAATACTAATTATGTAAAATTAAGAAATGCTACTTATTCACAAATACAAAAATATGTTGGAAACATTGTTCTTTATATATTTAATTTTAAAACAGCTAAATACACTGAAATATTAAAAAAAAAAAAAAAAAAAAAAAAAAAAATGAAATGTTTATTTAAAAATTTTAAGCACTGCTATAAGGTTTTTTTTTTTTTAATATTAAAATTATTTGAGGCAGTCCTTTATACTTAAAATACATTTATTAACCAATTTTTGTATCTGTCGAATAAAATTGATAATATTAAACTTCTTTAAATCACAAGAATCGCGAACTGTCTACTGCTTTCTAAAAAAGCTACTTTAAGCTTTTATTGCTGTTTTACGTCAGATCAAGCTAACAACCATTTATGCACTGCAAAATTCTTACATTTAAAACTTATTTGATGTTGCCTTACATTTTAATGGGATACTATTTTTTTAGAAGTAACATAAAGTTCTAACTTTAAAAATAATATATAAGATATATCAGTGCTGGCATGGTATTTGAAATGTGATTTAAAATTTTCATACTTACGGAATGTACAATTTTTAACATAACAGTAAAGTAATAATATGGCTGGATTTATTTAAAGAGGGATAGATTTGTTTTCAATATTGGCATATAAGCTATCAAAGTGTAATATTAGATGTCTATAAATGAAAAAAAAAATAGTTATTCTTTTTAATTGTACATTATATTCCATATTTCCTATATTTCGAATTAAAAATGCCTTCAAGTGATAAATAATTTTCTTAAGTATGTTTTTGCACAATATATACAACATAAAACAATTTTACATGTTATACGACAGTCAAAGATTTATAGTTTCTAACTTCTTATAAAAACTAAAAACTCTAGATTCGCCAACGTATCACCGTAATACCTAATAGTAAGGATGAAAGATATGAAGTCTTAACGAACAATCTTCAGTATCACACAAGTAAAAATAATAACACGTCAATTTTTATTACCGGGTGAAAACACGGTGCCTCTTGTGACAATGGTGATCCTGCTGGTATGTTTTATGGTGAAGGACCATATTAAGGCTTACGAACAATACTTTGCTCTGCAAGGGGTAGCAATTTGGTAAAGCTGTGCAATTAGTGGCACTTATTTTACTTTTCCTCATTCAAAAGATTTATCTTGTGAAAAAATGCGTGGGATTCAGACGAGATTTTTTTACTTAATTAGTTTTGCTGTAGTAATCATAAATTGCATGTTCTGTTACAAAGTCTTAAAAATGAGGGATTTTTTTAGTAATATATAACATGTCGTAGATAATGCTATTTTTGGGAAAGTTTTCAAAATTAGGTGAACGAAGGCGATGGAAAGGTTATTTATGTGTCACCCCTCTGTTTTTGAGAAATTTCTCTTCGAAAGTATTTTGTTTGATTTTTAAATAACTTAAAATTGATACATGAAGTATTGGTTTTGATTATGATGTGTTATGATTTAACTACCAAATAGTTTATGCGATGGATTCTTATTTAATGAAAGAATTATTAGATTATAATTTGAGCAGGTTAGAATCAGAAGATTGAAATCAGTCAATATATTGGAATCAATCTGTTTTGAAGGAATTTCAAATAAATTACAAAAATTGTGAAGGATTTTATTTTTGTCTCATTATATTTTTTAAAAGTATTTGTATAGGTTTGTCGTACTTAAGTTTTAAAAGCTCTTTAAAAAAAAGAGTAAGATATTTTTTAATATTTTTCAATTTCATGTATAATTTGAATCGATAGAACCTCTCTTAATAGATACGTATTTTCTACAAATACACTTCTCTAGTGCTTAAATCAGCTTAAATTACATTGTGGAATATTTTAAGGAATGTTTTAAATATTCTTGAACTGGTAAAAAAAGAAACTAATTTAAATGGCTATAAAATTGTGTGTTTCTCTTTTTAAATTGGAATGTTTATTTTATCACTATATGCATTGAAAGAAAAAATATACCGAAATAAAACAATGCTTTTTTTTATGAAAAAATTGAAAAAATCTTGTTTGATTCGCTGTATTATAATAGAATGAAACTACTTTTTTTTTTTAAAATTTCGTTATGATAATATGGAGGTTATTTCAATTAAATCTTAAACAATTTTAAATCTACTATTTTACTAAGGGTAATCAAATAGTTTTATATGTCATCATTCGAGTGAATCATTAATGATTTCAGTCAAATCGTAATTAAGGAGTAAAATGCTTGTTTTCTACAGAATTTGATTAAAGGATAAACGTTCTTATAAGTCAGTGCGCTTAATTACCATTTACATCGTTAAAGAGCAATTAACGAAATGTTTTTCTTCTTTTGACTGAAAGATTTGGATGAGTATACTCTTAGAGAAATAGCGTACTTTTTTTAAAAGAAGTAACCTGAAAGTTTCAATGACATTGAATTAATGAAATCAATATTTGTAAGACAATTTTTCATAAGAACGTTGCATAAGAAAACTACCAATTAATTACTTATTATGAACAACAAATGAAAAGTCATGTATCACAAAAGCTTAATCTAAACGAAACGGCGCATTTTGAGACGGAAAAAAAATCGATGTACATTTAGATATTAAAAACATGAATATCTTTAAAGATGAATTTTGGTGTTTGTTATCTCTATTTTGACTAAGAGATAAAAATGTAAGTTTATAGGACAGACATTAATAACTTTTTCTATTCAAAGTTTTCTGTTATGGATTTCACACCTATTTGCATTTTAATGTTTATTTTAAGTGACTGAGAGTTCTTTAACAAAGAAATTATTGAATTAATAAAATGTCAAATATTGAACATGGATAAAAGTGGGATGAAAATGAAATTGATTACTATTTTCATGCATAAGGGATTTATAAATAATTTTGAATATCAACATTCTTTGTCCCTACATGATTATTCAATACTTTTTGGAAAGAATAGTTTGCTGTAATTCAAAACTGAACCTTTTAGCAATGCATCTAAGACGGAAAAGCCACATTTTCTCAGTACATGTCTTTGGGTGAATTTGTAATTGCCCAATTGGCAGGGTAAAAATTCGAAATTATTTAAAAAATAAATTGTAGTAGAATAAATAATTCCCCTTACAGTCTCTACTAGGGGTATAAATAAATATCCTCTGGCTGTTTATTCTTACGTCATTTCATTTTATTAAACTGGTTTGTAACATGTTTAATAATACACCTTTATAAAGTTGCTATTTATAGTTTTATTTCATGTCATGGCAACTGTGAGCAGTATTCTAGAGGTGGAGAGAGGTTTAAAAATAAAACGGTGTATAAATAATAAAATGGTTTTTGTTTTTTAAACTTTTTTGTTGTTGCTGATCTGTCCAAAAGTGTCATATGACAACGACATCATTGCCCCTCTAGAACATGGAAGAAAATGTATGCAAAATTTAAACAATTTAATTAATATTTTCATTTGTCCAGGGACACTGTTACAAATTCGATCATATTAGTACATTTTTACACATAAAAGTCCTTTGATAAGTTTTTCCCCAGAGGAACTTTGCAACTCTTGAAAAATAGTGATATTTACTAGTTTATCATGTAAAAATAATCAGGGATTTTTAATGTACTCTTCAAGCAACAACATGACTTCATTCTTCAAAACATAACTCATGACACAATTTCGTTAGAAAATAGTTCTTCAAAAATAACTTTTTGTTCAAATTAAATATAGGAACTACACAAAATACTCAGTCTAAAAAGTTATTATTAAAAAGGCTAAAAGGGTTTATTCACACTGGTACTAAAATGACGTCTTCCAAAGATTTTTTTACATCCATTTTAGATTATATGAATGAGAACTAAATTGATCTATAACATTTGGTAACGTTAAAAGAAAAGAACGTTGTCCTAAAACTCAGTCAAATAAAAATTCACATGTATCATTTCATACTACATGAATGATCACTGCAAATAGGTTGTTTATTTCTTTTTAATAATGAATCCTGATTCTAACTGTTATGGTCTGGCACAAGTTCCATCTAATTTTTTATGTTATGAATTATTGGTCACTTGTTAGACAAGTAGTATTATAATGAATTAGGACAACATTTATAAAATATTCAATCTAAAACAATTAAAGTATCAGTACATTTTAGATAAGAATTCTGAATTTTGCTACAAAGAAAAGCTTTGACTGAACATACTGGATATTAATTCAGTATTTATTTTAAAATAAATATCGCAATTTATTTTTCGGTTGGAAGATAGAGTTACAATAAAAACTCATGAGGAGAAGATATTTTCAATCGTACATTAAAATACTGGTAAAGGCGTAAAAAATTGTAATACAAATCGTCCCTAAAACGTTCAAAGAATTGGAAGGTATTTACTAAATTCTCTTGAAATAATATTTAAAGTGTCCAAATTTATCCGAATTTGAATATAAATGTGATTACAAAAGTAACAATTTCTAAAGTTAGAAAAAATCGTTTTGTAGCTTTAGGAATCAATTTTTGTACCAAATTATAGAATGACCAACCACAAAAAAGTACAATAAATTCTCTGTTTAAATATTACACGTACATTTATAAGTGTCAGTAAATAAAACATTTCTTAGGAAATCGGTTTCCAAAAGATTTTTTTTAACAAAAAAAGCTAATTTTCATAATGGTGGGAAATTGTCGATATTGATTACAAGTATTAATTTAACTTAAATTTAACCCTATAAACATGTTTTTAGAGGTATTCCTAAATAATTTTATAAACTAGTGCATAAGTTTCCAAAATTGTGCTCTATAGTGTTCAGCCTATTGCTCAAAGTTATCGCATGAAACAATCATTCCCAGAACGATGAAGGAGATAGTGGGATTGCCGAATACTCAAATGCTGAATTTTTCGCTATGCATCTTATATACGAGGTGCCGAAACTTCTTAGGTAATATCCGGAATTTGAGTAGCTTGAAATTACATCCTTAGCATATTTACACGTTATCATTTGACAAGCAATGATATGTCTTCCAGAATGCTTAAAGTGCTTATCTCAGTATTTATTTTTGAATACTAATGCTATAATCCATCTAAGTGATCATTTGAATGATGGGATTACCTTCTTTAAAGTTATAGGTGTTTTATAATTTTTAATACGAATTTAAATGAATTTAAATGTATAATATAACCCTCTTCTTTAAGTAATATTTTAAAAGTACAAAACTGTTACTGTTTTTAAAAAGAAAATATAAATACGGAAATGTAGCATTTATTTAACTTCAGTTGCCATATTTATCTACAAACACACAAGAAATTTCAACTGGTATGTTTGAAAAATTGTTTCCCGTTTCTATTACCTGCTATAGTAACACCACAATTTTTTTTAGAATAAAATTAACTTTGCTGATGCTAAGAACATTTGCCAGACCGCAATATATTCCTTAGAGATGTTTCACAAAAAGGATATTTATCTGACTGCTTACAATGTGGCTAGAAAGCATTGTTGAATTATTCAAAAAGTAACTATTAGTGTCTTAAAGGATGACATACACCAGAGTTCCAAGGGACTGGCTGCAGTGACTAACGGAATTACAGGGCAACACAGAGTGGTTAACTGCCATTGGAAAATAGGATTTGTTACGAACAATAAGACCTACATAAACAGTATGCATTCTTATCACCAATGGAATTATCTTTGCAAGGTGTTTTGAGGACGTTGCGAGGTAGTACGGCTTCAAGACAATTTGTTTAAGCTTTGTGTACTCTTAGGAATCAAGATTATCTTTTTTTTCAATGGACAAAAACGTTTTTATTTTTTATTACGTATTACTAAGATTAGAGTGTCTATGTAAGTTTAGAAAAAATTAATGTTTTTTCTATATATTTTTTACATTTTTCACCTGACTTCCAACATTAAAAATTATCTACTAAAATTATGTCGCTATGTGAGTGCATCTTTTACGTATGGTCGTTTTTAAATCTTAAATAGTTCTGTAAAGTTTTTTGAAAATTGTAGAACTTATTGAGAATATTTAAATAAATCTGAAATTTTCTTCATTTCTGTGTTCTCAGGGAATAATACCACGTTAATAAGCTGCCTATCTACTTATTTTTGAGGCTTTATGAAGAATATTGCTGTCCCATTATTTTTAATATAAACATTTTATCTTATATTGCAATAAGAAATATTATTCACATATACCATGTTCTCTTTTAATAATATATAGCATCATACTGATAGCTATCCATTACAGTTTATGAATTATATATTTATAAATAACATTGTATATTATATATAATTTAATTCGACATTGACAATTAATTTACTATTGTTCAATGAATATACATGAAAAATTTTCAAGTTCATGCATTCATTTTTCCAAAAAATGCGCATAAGTATCATTCCTTGCAGAATAATTTAGATACGAGGTTGTTTGAGTGATAGGTATTTTTGATTATCTCCATAGTAGACTATTAAAAAAAGTTTAAATAACAGTTTTTATGTATTAAAATGGCAATTATTTTTCTTGATGCTTTTCAATATAGAAATTTTTGCTCAACTCAATAAGAAAGCTTTTATCAGGATTTAACGTACATACAAGAAAAACATAACTTTATTGTTACCATTTGGCAATAACAAATTTATTTTATATGGCAAAATATAATAATTCTATAGCTTAAGAATAAAAATTCATACCAGTATAATATATCTGTGCCTTCAAAGATGCTGCATCACGTTCTCAAAATACCAGCTATTCCCAACAACTCCTTTTGAATTAAAATACAAAAGAAGAAACCAGAAACTCTTTGATTTCAAAACTTAATTTAAAAAAAGCACGGAAAAGATGTAACACACTTCAAATTAACCAAAAAAAATCAAAAAGAAATCGGTTACCTTTGAGAATATATGCAGAGAAAGACACACAAAATAATTCCTTTTCCAAATCTACATATCGTTGGTTGAAAGACAGGCTACCTCATTTCTTCGATCCTTCAGAGCAAAGCAAGAGTTGAACATGATACGATAACGAGTATCTATTTCCAACGCTTTTTTTCCTTTTTTTTTTCTTCGTATTCTTTTCCCCCCCCCCCCAACTTTTTCTAACGTAGATATTTCCCTACGGTGGGCTACAGATGGAAAAGAATACGAAATTCGGGGAATTTTACCGAGATGAGATTGTTTCACTGAAAATTGTTCTCTGAAAAGGAACTGGAGACAAAGAATAGGATCTCTTCGTTAAAAATAAATCAAAAGTCACGAGGCATATTTTTTTGTCTTTTCGTACTTGGAGGGAATTTTCAGGTTGTAAATTGAATCTGAAAATTGTGTGGGTTTGTTTATTAATTTATAAACCTGAATGTTCCGTGTTACCTTAACGAACGATAAAATAATCATGGGCTTGTTCTATGATGGATATTTTAAGGAAAGGATTGTCCAATTTAAATTTTTCCAGTATCCTCATTATCTTTATCAATATTATCTTTATGGCAGAAAGTCGTGACAGAATTCACTTAAAAGTATTCTATTAATTAGTAAATAAATATATCGAGTTCTTTTGGAGAAAGAACTAACAATGGTATATGTAAAAGTAAAACATTTTTTTCTTTTTTGAAATAAAAGATAATAATACCCAGAAATGGAAATTCGTCTTAGTTTATTTTTCATTGCTTTATACATAGATAATTTTATTCCATAAAATTTAAAGAGCTAGAGTATAGTTTAATCCATTTTCTTTATAAAAATGTTACAGTATACGTAAATGAATTTATGGAAAAAATTTTGTTTTGTCAGATTTGTTTTAATATAAAAAAAATAGAAGCATTTTGAAGTTATGGTTACCAACAAAAACATAGAAATAAATTTAATTTGTTTAAAATATCAGTCCATATTTTAAAAAAAAAAAAAAAAAAAAAAAAAAAAAGATATATCGAGGATCAATCTTCCATGCATTTGACACAGTCCTGAAAATAAGACGATGGTATAATCCTCTAATATTTTATCCTTAGTCATGTAAAAAATCCATTTCATTCTGATACATTCCAAATAGTGATACTATTCAAAGTAAAGGGAATTGAACTGTAATAGGTATTGTCATTTAATCATAACTTATACACAGATTTTTGGTGTGACGATAGTTTGAGAATTTCTGTAATTCTCATCAGTTTCTTAATAAACGGATGTCGAGATAAGAAACATGAAAGTTTGATTCCATTTAGTGATAAAATATATCGATATAAAAGTTTAAAAGTTTAAATGTATTGATAGCAAAAAAACTTTCAAATTTTAATTTGATATTATAAAGGCCACAAATTATCATGGCTAAGCTCCAGTTAGTTGAAAGTTAACCTTTGCTAACATAAATTTACAAGAATCTGATTCTGACACTTCTTTTGTTATGTTAACGGAGAGGCATCCTGCCTCAAGGGGTTAACTTGCTTCTTTCTTGCGGCTGCAATTTTGTTCGACATACAGTGACTTTCTCGCTTCTTGTCAGCCTTTCGGCATCGGTGGGTTAAAAATCAAGTGGTTGATCATTCCATTGTGTATACAGAGTTACTGCAGTCAAACCCCGTTAACGCGATGTCGATGGTGCCACCGAAATTGTACGTATTAACTGGGTTTGATTGCACTTCATAAATCTTCCTATAAAATTTGAAAAAACTGCACAAATTTCAGTGCTCTTAGTTAATGCTTTTAAAATAACTTAACTTAATCCTACAAAACCTTAAGCTTAATCGTACAAAACCTTAAACTGAATCGTACAAAAATTTAAACTTAATCGCACAAAAAATGTCGTTATGTCGTCTTACTCAAAGTATGTAAAATTATTAAAATGGAAAAGTAAAAAACCTACAAAAAATTTGTGCAACTGTTTTAAACACATGTTCTGAAAAGAAAACATGTTACATAATTGTAGAACACACATTTTTAAGCACATATTTTTTTATCAAAACAAAAATCCATTCATTACGATTTAAGGTTGAAAAAAAAAGTATACATTCAAGTTACTTTGTTTCTGCAAACTTCTATGGTATATTGCAACTTTATTATCTTTTTATTGTTTCAGTGTGATAAAGTTAGATTTTTTTCTTAATTATTTGTAATACTGTATTTTTTACTATGTAAAAAGTTATCAAATGATTGAAAATAATGTTTTATTAAATTTTGTATGCGGTACACTTAAGCATACTTAACAATATGGATCTTATTTAATAAGATATATAAATTATTTTGCAAGTTAATGTTTCAAATATTACTCTATTATCATGCTATTTAATAAGGGCACAATATTTCCATAAGACCTGCCACATATTCTTTTATATACTGTTGCTAAATAATTATTCATCCTTAAATAAAATTACCTAAAATCACTATAGTGCCTATTGGGCAATATTGTTATCTAATTACAAATAGAAAATTAAATTTATTTTGTAACGATAAAGTCCTCATATAAGGTATCCTTTTATGAAGTCCATATTTTAAGCACAAATAAAAAATTCAAGGTAAACGCAATTAGCTTTGTACAACACATATTTTATAATATCATAGATTAGAACCAAAAACAAATGTGTTCATTTAATGAATAATTAAATAATTGTACATTTTTGTACAATTATTTAAATCCCTAAACTACCACTGAAAATAGTTCAGGCAATCTAAGAACTAAATCAGACGAATTTAAGGGTAAATTAAGGATAATTGAAACAAAGATTTCAATATAATTTCAAAGTTTCAATGTTTTTTATTTAATACTAATTTAAAAGTTTCAGCTCGATTTGATAAGGGGAAGTAGGTTTATCAGTAATTCGAAGTCTCAAAACTTGATAGAATACACTGTAGTCGATATCTATCCTATTTGCCAAATTTCAGCTTGGATGAATAAGGAAAAGTGTATTAATTAGTCATCCGAAACACAATAGTAGCGTGTGTAAAAGTGTTTTTTAAAAGGCAATGACAGACACCAAAATTTTATATAAGGCCGTATTATTCATAATGAATCGATCTGCCAAGTTTCAGGGAGATTGGATCATGGAAAGTTGGCTTATAATAGAACGTCGATAATAGAAGCGTGTCTAAAAGTGACCTTTTAGTGACAGTGACATCCCGCAAGACTTGATGAACTATATTCTTATCGACAAAGAATGAAAATGTAAAATTTCAGAGCAATTGGATAACAGAAAGTTAATTTATTAGTATTACGAAAGAATAATAGAAACGTGTGTAAAAGTGATCTTTAAATGACAGTGACAGGCCCCAAAACTTGATAGAATATATTACCATTGACATATAGTATATCTTCGAAGTACCAACCAAATCGGGTGACAGAAAGTAGGTTAATTAAGCTTCAGTAGATGTTCACGACAGCCTCATACAAAATAGAAGTTAATATAAAAGATTTAAAGAAAATACAGAGTTGCGAGGGCTGTCTTTGGCGGACGCAAACACAACCTTGTTTTCGACAATATAAGAGAATTATATATTTAGACACTATATGTTTCTGAATAACTTAAAAGTAAAATTTTCTTTAAATCATAATTAAATTTGAACTTCAAATAGTCTCAAAAAGAAAATGTTGCTTATGTGAATTTTCGAGGATTAATATTTTTAATTATTAATGTAATAATAATCGTATACCTTCTATCGTTAGATTGAAAACTAATATAATTAGTATTTTTATGCTGATCTTCATTCTATAACCCTACTTTGAAAATTTGTATTGCTTTTCAATTGCTGTATTTAAATATTAATTGGCGTGTAATGTAGTTTTTTCCTGTATTGAATTCTATTCGTTAGCGGAATTCTTAATCTTTATCAATTACACAATATTTAATTATATTTCGATACAAGTTGTTTTTAGAATCCAAATAAGCATAAAGCCATTCACAACTAATGTCCCACTTATTTTTAAAATTATGTATTTAGAATAAATATTCTGAAATTATTTTTTATTAAAATTAAATTCTTAAAAAGAATATTAATTTTTTTCTGTAACTGAAATTAATATTTGAATTTATGTTTATGAAAGTCAGACGTGATGACAAAATGTTGTGCTATATTTATTTAATTTTATTATTTGCTTAATTTCCATCTAATGTACTCAATATTTTAATTTGCATATTTTGCTTTTATTTTTATTTCTTACATTTAAACCAAATAGTCGTGTAGTTATTTAATCGCTGAACATACAAAATATTTATTGTTACAACTGGAAAAGTATATCTTACTATTTACTATTGATATATTCTGCCCAAAATTTCTAATTTTTGGCACTTGCTTACGAAGATTGCTTTGTGCTTACGTATTTACATATAAACGTTTAAACTGCTGTGGCAACGTTTGAACTGTTGGTGTATAAATATTAAGTGAGTCAGTATGTGTAGGCGCTAACGTAAATGACTTTTCTAGTTTATTCCTAAAATTTTCATTAAATATGTTTCGTCTAAGAATTGCCTTATATTCATCTATATTATTGTGATCCACACCATACATTGTTTCACAACAATTAATAAAATTCGATTGTTGAGCTATTCCATGTAATTTATGCTTGCGCAACTCAAATTACGTTTGTTCTGAATTCTGCCAATTACAATATTCGAGATGGGATGTCACAAAATATCGGGTTACATAGAAATATTCGGTGTCAAAAATTCAAACTGAATACAATTTTCTGGGTTGGTGTAAGGAGTTAAAAGTAATGTTAACTAAGTTGTTCCAATAGATAATTCAATGTTCTTTTAGAATGTACTTTTATACAGTTTATTATTATTTCTCTTTCAGATTCCTTGATGAGTGTTAAGAAAAAACATACTTGAAAGAAGTGATTCGATGAGAAATACTGCATATTGTTTAACTAAAGGAACTAAATTGAAATGTATATTCTGTTCATGTAAATGTATTAAGTAAAAAAATTTAACCGTTCAATTAAAAAAAAATTTAAATAGTTTCCTTCATTAATATCTTCACTAAATTGGTAGGAAATTCAACTGGTTCTACTAATACAAATGTTCAATAAAATATTTTACTATCAGTTATATTTTACTTAGTTATATTTAATTAGAAATGTTAATATCAATGAATATTTCAAATAAAAGTAAAAATATTCCAATTTTTTATGACTAGTTGAATAATTAGTTGCATAATTAAATGATCCTTAATAATTATCATTTTTACTAATTCAATCTGTAATTTTTGAAAACACTGAAAATATTAGTTTTTTAATTTAATATTATAATTGTGAAAAATATATACTAAAGGTTATTATGTCACTAGTACTTAATACTTTCCTTTTAAAGCAAGACAGTCATATAAGAATCAATAACACGGGTTGTACAGAGATATTTTTGAATTTTAGATAAAATATCTAGGACATACGTAGCCTAACACAATATTTAACATACTAACTGCCGCTTATTTATTACCTTATCAGTTTTACGATAAACTCTATTGGTTTGTTCATCAGTTGAATTTCCTAGATTGTATAAATTTGACTTCTTAATATTCTGTATTTTTGTCTATATTTTAGAATGGGAAGTTCTCGTTAGCTCTATTTTTCCAGAATTGCAATTCCCTTGAATTTCCAAAAATGCACTAGGTATCCCCCCAAAAACATTGTTAACCAAGACAAATCATGTATTTTATTTCTACTATTCATTTCAAAATTTGATTTTTAAAATGTGATATTTATTTGCGTGGGCTGTGTTTATTTAATTTCTTCTTTCATTTGTTTGGAGGATCTATACCACACAAGTCTGCTTTTAACCATTTTTTTTAAATGGCACCTTAATGTATTTTGTATTTAAATATTCAATCCTAGGCTTAAGAAAGTATTCATATTTTGACATTCAGAGTCCTCTTCAAATGTTAAAATTTATGTTGCAGTGTGGTTCTCCTCAAATAGTGTTGTTTTTTCTGGTGGAATACTAAACACCCAAAAGACCATTTCATATAAATAAAGAAAAGGTTATTACTAACCAAGAATTCTAATGAAATTTATTAGAAAACATTTAAAGTTACTACAGAATAATAAATAATATATTATAAAATATTACAGCATTTAGAGCCTAACTCTTTATTACAACTTTTTTCTATGGAGAGAAAATATTCGAAAACCTTACGATAGTAAATAGAAGAATGAATTTTAAAACTTAAATTTTATTAAACATGAACAAAGCGAAAACATGCATTTTTCTTCTAACTTTAAAAACCAGTAAGATAACAAGCTACCTCTATAATATATAACTCAATTAAGTTAAAATTAAAGTAGAAAAACTAATTAGCAGTACGCAGGACTTCTCCTTACGCCACAAACTAAACTTGAACAATAGTCAGGTCAAAAGTGATGTGACATAAAATGTGCAACAAGGAGGTTAATCTAGATAGATCTTTCAAGGCAACTAAAATATCCATTGAAACAATATAGTGCCAGTAATTTCGGCTAAATGGCATTACATTACTATAGTGATACATAAGTATAGTGATTCATTAGTATAGTGATCAAAGCACGGTAGGTTGTTCTCAAAATTCAGGAGGTTAGACTTTAAGCACTTTTTAAGAATGCCGATTCAACTCTAGCCAAAAATGTTATTTTTATAAATTCAGGCACATCTTTTCAGAGTTTTTTGGGGATAGCCAGAGTGTGTTTATCTTCTTAAGAATCTTTTATTTGACACACTTGTCAAAGTCTTCGTATTGTTCCCTAAGTCTTTATACCGACGTAAGTACGAAGTCTATCTTTCACATCGTGTAGGTCATGCATGGGCCAAAAATATCTACTTTTTCTTTCTCTCTGATTGAAATTCTGAATGTTTAATAATTATGTAATTTATTTAAAAGCAGTTTTACAAATCCCTGATCCTGGAAATATTGCATCAATGTTGCCTTCTATAATTTCGCTTACTATTGAAAGTTATACACAGCTCTTTCAAATGTTATGAATGGCAAATAGCACTTCTAATGACTTGTTAAACTTCAACATATGTTAAGTAAGTTCATGTATTATTGAAATTAAACTTTTTATTCAAAATAAATTATTAAAACATAGTTTAATACAAATTTCACCTAATTTCTAAAACGTCTTCCATTCTAAATTCATGTGATAGTGTGATTACATAATCACAATTTTTATATGTATTGGGGTGAAGTAAGGACCTACACCAGATGTAATGACAATTTTTACAAGAGGGGACTAGACTTTCTGGCGTGAGTTTGTCCAAGGTTTGGCAGTACAGAGTCAAGGGGTCAGAGTGAAATTTACATCCTGATTTGGATGGGGCATAAGCAAAGATGGGTGATTTTTTAAGGGAGGACCCTCAGGTACAATTGGATGACTATGAGAAATCGAGATCATCTCATTATGATGTAAAAAAGATTGAACAAGCTCAAAGGGGCCACTTCTTCACTTCACTGACCATGCTGTAACAAGTGAGACGAGAATTGCTATTTAATTTCACGTCGGAGCGAAGAGCGCGGAAGAGCAAGATGTACGAAGCTTAGATGTGTGCCACGAAAAAGTCCATACTACAGAGTTATCCATAAGACGAGAATCGTAGAAGCTCCCAATCTTCTTCTGAGAGTTCCCGTATGTCTCAGCTAAAATTACCCCCATTAGCGCCCAGTGTCCTCATTTGAGGACGCTGTAAAAACTGCTATTTCTATTATTAAATTAAAAAGTATTATTTTTTTTTACAAATTGGTCTGATAGATGGGAGCACTATACAATGTGTAATATGTGATTTGTTTAAAATGACGTAAAAATGGGCGGGGACAATGCATTATATTTTCCCACTTTTTGGTAATGGTGTTGTGTTAATTTCATACTTCAGTATCGCACTGGATATATATGGCAAATTATTTCAGTTTGGTATATATGTAATCTAGATAGTCCATATTATACTGTTAATGTGGTTTTCAATATTTATTGTTATTAATATGCCCGTAATAAGCAGAAAATCATACCCGTCATCATTTGAGGACGCTGGGCGTCTGTGTATACTTTTTACTCACCATTTAGATTTGTTTTCAAGCGCGTCTTAAATTTTTTATAGTCAAACTATAAATTAACACTGAAAGATGAATAGAAGGAAAATATTTAAAAGCTTAGAAATGGCAAATGCTTATCTTTTTCTGAAGAAATTGAAGAAGATATTATAGTAATGCCTCCGGATGTCGATGAACTAACAGATGAAGAATAATTCGATGATGATAATTTGGACACTCCAGTTGTATTAGATGTTGGAGGTACATAAGAGATTACAATACCAGATGATGATATCGTTTATTTATCCGAAATTATATAGTTAATAATTCCCGTAAACGTAAAAGGGATACATAAAAAGTTGTGCGAACAAACGAAACCCCTTCTTATACATTAGCCTTAGCCCTTCATGCCAGCATCACCGACAGGTCTTCGATCCCCAGTACCCTAAACAGTCGGTAGTCAAACTCCCTTGTATTATAATCAACCAATTAAACCCTATACTTTTATAATTAAAGGCCTGAGAGAATCAACTATTGAGATAATTGATTTAATATTTTTTTTTACCTTTTAATGTTTCTCTTCCTTGTTTCCATGACTCAATTCTAAATTAACATTTTTTTTTATTACAATATTGGCTATTTTAATTAAGAATAGGTATTGCGGCTAACGAACTAAGAACGGCAGTTGGGACTAGTGACCAGCTAATGCATTTTAACTAACCTCGACAATTCATCATTAAAATAAGCCCTCACCTCTCCCTAAATTTATATTGAAAAAATATTTATATTCAACTGAACACACATTTTTGTTAAAATAATGTATTTAGTACAAAGCGTAAATCATTATCTCTGCTAAGTAATCATATATATAATTATTCTTCTTCTATTGGCACGACAGCACAATGTATGCCAGGGTCTTTTCAAGAACTCGCTTCCATTCCACTCTCTTTTAAGCAATGGTTTGCCAATTTCTTATCTTCAATCTTTGAAAGTCATTTGTAATGCAGGCTGTCCATCTTAGTTTGGGTCTACCCCATGCTCTGGTTCCTAGAACTTTGTAACTAAAGATTCTACAAGTTAAGGAGGAGGGGTATTCTGCAGATTTGTCCGGCAAATTTTATTTGTTGGATTTTTAAAAACTTTACATATATATAATTGCTCATGCATAAAAATGTATAAATAAGTAATCACGTGTAAGACATGTGATATCTACCTCGATCAAGTTAACACTCTTGTAAAACGACACATGCCCCTCTTCCATTTTATAAATATATTTTTTTATTGTGTTGTTCTGTAATTGTTATAATTTGTTCACTTATCTGTTTTTCAATACTGCAAGTTTGCTTTTAATAAAAACTTCAATTATTTAAGTCTCCTTATTCTTATAATATTAATTTACTAAAGAAAATCATATTATTGGTTGATTGGCTTTTCATATATAAATAAACTTTAGAAACTCTTTTGAGTAATCTTTTATAGTTTGAAACTTTAAACGAGATGTTTCATCTAAGCAAATGACCAGAACTCTATCATAATTCCTCCTGTTTATGACCAACAGAAATTTAGCGATGAAATTAAGGACTCCGTATATGCATATTTAAGAATTAAGGCTCTTGAAAGGCCAATGAGGCGCTTTCAAAGGAGAACAGTGCATACTGAATGGAAGCAATTATGCAAGTTATTTCAAGTCAACTAGTAATTAGTATGTGTCCAGCTGCATGGCACGAGGAATTTCAATAATAACAAGTATCTACAGCTAACAGTGCATTATCGTTGTATTGTGATTAAGCTCCGGCAATCAGACCAGAACACTCTCCTAACTGCAGCTTCAAGAAAATATTCATGTTTGTTGACGGTGCTGATGAATTTTAATTACAAGTAGATGCTTAGGTATTTTGAATGAGTGTTTGTTTCTCGCCAATGAAATGGCTCGTTTCAAATTAAATACAGTGAACCTTAAAGAAGATATTGTTAATTTCATTTCAATATTAATGAAATAGTCGAACACAATACAATATTATTCCTACTAAGGTATTTTGATACTGATGAATTTAAATTGTGTAACTGAATGCAAATTATCCTCTTTTACAATTTTGTATTAATATAGGGTTAAGTGCTGTTTAGAGCAGTTTGGAGCATGTAGAAATTAATTACAGTCTTCCTAAAATGTTGTTTACTTACTACTGAGACCAAGTGAAACAAAATCTAAGAAGTGAATTTGTTTTCAAAAATTCAAAAAACATCACAATAAAATTATTACAAAATAAATAATTTTTTAAAGCTCGTTTAAAAGATAATATATATATGAAGGGTATTTGAAACATCAATGGAATGCTCTATTTAAGTCAAAGCTTTCAATTCTATTTTTCCCGATCAGGTTCAGCTTTAAAATTTAACTTTCATTTGTCTTTAAATTAGCATATTTCTGTTTCTTGGTGAGAATTGGAACTAATGTATATGGGTCATTTTATGGAAAATCAGGAATTTGTGTAGTTGGTGTTTATTACATATAGTATACTGATAAAAATACTTTTTTAGATTTAAAAAACCTTAGCATGACAGATAAAATTAATTTTTAATTCAAATTACAATAAAATATTTTAATTATTACTGAAATGTTACTCCCAAATAGTGAAATGCCACATCCGTGGAACGTTACTATTTTGACTTTGACAACGGGGTAATATTTTGTAAATCAAACAAACTTAAAATTTTTTAGTCTACATTTTTACCTTCCTACTTTGCTGTTGGTAGTAATGTACTGTTTTGATAAAGATATCAGCAATAAAGAATAAGCAATTGTTTGTCAAGAACAAGCTACAAACTAAATTATTTATGAATTGTTTTATCTAGTTATTTGACTTGACAGAATAAAGGTTGATATGAGATGCCACATACGTGGAACACAATAACATTTAAATCCTCAATTAAATTTATAAAATGATTGTTGTAATCTGTAACATATAATGAAATAGCTTTGTTCCGCAAATATTATGAAATAAAGTGTAACGGAGAACTCACCACAAGCAAAAAACTATCGTTTGTCAAATCTGTGGAAATACTTGTTCATATGTGAAAGAGAATGGTACATTAATTTTGTTGAATATGTATATTTCTGAACATATTAAACAGCCTAATGTATTGCAAAAGCATCTTAAAACAATAAACAATACAAGTTATATTTTTATTTTTGTTTTGCGTATTTGATTTAAAAATAATTTGAAGATAGAATTTAGGAAATTTGATTTTTTTAATAAATATGATTCTATGCAAATGCTTCAAAACTGGATTCCTCCATATTTTTCATTATTTGTAAGTGACTGATTTTCAACTAACTTTCTTCGTTATTACTAACTTTTATGGAAGTAAATTAAAATGCGAAATAAGACAAATTTCTCATTTGAAATATCTTTTTTGCACCTACTTTTTGAGATTCGAAATTTAGAATTAAATATTTGAGCTAAAATTAGAAATGAATATATATATATATATATATATATATATATATATATATATATATATATATATATATATATATATATATATATATATATATATATATATATATATACTTTAAGAGTAATGATTTTTTTTTCATTTATATATAAGACCAGTTTTTGAAGGAAATATGGCTAGTGAAGGTTATTTATCTACTTTAATAATATTTTCTCAAATGATCCTTTTAAACTAGCTTTTGCCCCATTTAATACAAACAGGCATTAATTAGAAATATTTTTTTCTTTTAAATGAACTGAACGCAAATAAAATAATTAAAAAAATTATTAAATGTGGCATTAATAATCCTGACAAAATATAAGAAACTCAAATAGTGTCCCACCATCATTATTAAATTAATTATTCCATTAAAAGTGTATGATAAAAATGTGTAAAATTGGTACATCGAAATGGTTTTGTGTTGCTTCGTAAAACCTAAATATCCTAGAGTAGACTGGTTAACTCTATGATCAACCCCCGCAGTATGAATTATATAAACTCAGGCAAGAAAAATAAACTATTTAAAAAAAAATTACCGCATATCATTAAAAAGTTTAAAAATTATTACATTTCCCACTAGCAATTGAAATAATTTTTTTTTAAACAACTGCAAGAAAAAAATTTAAGATTATTGTAAAACAAGTTGAATAGAAGCAGTTTTGTAGAAAGTATGTTGCGCCTTATAACTTTCCAGTTGAATACAAAAAAAAAAAAAAATACAAGAATGCTATAAAATTTATCTTAAACAAAAATTAAAATTCGTTATCATCGGTTCAAAAAAGTCAGCAAAGGTCAGTAGTAATTTATATATAAACAAATATATTTTTGTAACTAAAGTTTATATATGTATGTAATAATTATTTTTTAGTTAATTTTAAGATCACAAAATGTTTTTCCTTTTGGGGTTAATAATAAGAAGGATTTTTAAAATAATTTATCATGATAATAATGATTGAGCTGTAAAATATATCTTTTTGGCAGTAAGAGGCTCTAAAGAAAATGATTAAAACAGTTGTGTGTCAATGATCTTAATAATCATTATTTATGTTTATAAATAAAGAGCATATCAATGATGAAATCTCTCCAGCCGTTGGACTTTTTTTATCAACGGTCAAGCCCTATCATCTCGTTCCCGTCCCTGGTTCTTAGCAACTTTCCGACGGGAAATTAAAAGTATTAGCTGTGCGGTAGTACTAATTGTGCAAAATGCCATTGACGAAAAAGAGAAGAGACGTGGTAATAGAGTGTTTGTTCAGCTTTTATATCATTATAATTAGATTCTCTTTACTTTTTAGAAACATCCGATGATATTAGAGGATCCTACCTCAAGAAATAACCTCAAGTATATCTATGTTCAATCCCAAGTAAGCCGTAAGTAGTGGATTGACCTCTTTGACTTTCTGTCATCTTTTGAACTAAATTGCGCCAACAAGTCTATTCCCTTCAAAAACAAATTACCATTAAATCAAATCAGATATAGGTCTTCACTTAACCTTCACCCTACTAACATACAAATTGTGATACTACAATTGAACTGTTACACTGGAAAATATATAGGACAATTTGTGGCGCTGATAAATGCGATGGAAGTGATATTTGGAGAGTAGCATTTAAAAGATTGTAACCATCTAAACTTGAAAACTCGGAAGCAGAAGACAGGGAAATTCTTCAAGAAGTGGCCTTGGATATTAAAATACTGTCACTATTGATAAAATAGGCGTACAGATAGTAAAAATTGGATGGCAAAATAAGGGACCTGAAATCTATTCTCGTATACTACATGAAAGTTGAAGCCGTGCTAGGCTCCGAGAACCGATGATTCGTACGTGAGGGACTGAATGAGATTTCTTCTGAACTTTGACAAGAAAACTTCAATAAGTGGACAGCAAAGTGGAGAAAAGATGAGAAGTTATTCAGGATCAAGTTACCGAAAGTCTAGAATAACTTGCTGTCTTGAGAGACGTGTAAGACGTAGTGGTCATGATTTGAACAAGAGAGGGGATAACACTATCTCTGAAGCATAAGAGTTATAGTTAGAAGATGCCTTCTCATAATACAGAGCCTGCGGTGAAGCTTCCCAGTCATTACCACATTTCATCCTATCAAAGAGGAAACCACAGTTTATTTTCTAAGAAAGAGATTAAAAAAACCCTCCTTACTATCTAATTGTCGAATCAGGAACAAATGTAATGATCATACGATCGGATTTATCTCGATCCCTTATCAGCTAACTCCTCTATATTGCGCCTTTCGTTTTGCTACAAACTGTGATTGGTGACAAGACTTCTGTTCAAGCGAAATTCAAAGCCTATGTTTTCTTTGGATTTAACAACTATATGCACATCGTTTACGTTGTTAAAATTATTGATACATACATTAATGGACTTGACTTTTTAAAGAAAACTGGAAACACTTTGAATTTTAGAAAAACCCGAGCTGTAAACTTGGAGAGACGAAATTCCATTGTATTGTCTGGACACGAAAGAACTGTGAGTAAATTACACTGTACCTCTTGAAGACGTCACCATGCTGACAATGACAGATTGTGTTTCAGCAGTCACAAAGATCTCTCGATTTGGAAGCGTGGACTTTACATTAGGGAAAAGTATCCCAATTCCGTAAGGAGAGTTAGAGGTAGCAACGTTTGTAGACCTCTTCCAGGAGTGGTGCATGTGGGAATGAAAATTTGTTATGCTACCGAAGGATCAAGGCCGACCAAACGGTATAGTGGTTAGCATACTAGCTTCTAGACCGCAAGATTTCGGGTTCGAGTCCTGTGTAAGGCTGGGTGTTTGTAAATGTATGTTGGCTTGTCAAATGACGAATGTTTCAGCGAATTATAGCCCCCGTGTTGCTGACGGCGCCAGATAATCTGAAAACAACCAACCAACCGAAGGATTGAGCAAGAAGAAAACATCGGCACCTGTATTAATGTTGCATGAATCGAACAAAGGTCCAAGGAACTTCTGACTGTACTTGCAGAATATTCCTATGAAGACGAAGACCTGCTTCCTGGTGATGTTTGGTTAGATGGGATTGTTAATGTTCTTTTACGAAGTTCAAGTTCCAAGAGCAGGGACCGACAAATAGCTACCAAACCAGGGAGCATATAAGATGGAAATCAGAAACTTCCACTCTTTCTACTGGTTTATAGGAGTGCAAATCACTCCATTTCCTTGCATATAATTATAATTAGTAAACACATTTTTTTCTAAAAATGTATCCCAACAAAAACATCTCTGTAAAAAGGTGCCAAGTTCTTCATGTAAGAATTACGGCCGTGAAAAGTATTGGATCTAAAGTAGAGCTAAGTTTAAAGCTGTTGTAAATTACAGGCAATGAAAATTATTTTTTTTTCTCAAAGTCAAAATTCCCCCGCATAGGTCTAAATATCTAGCTACAAAAATATATGTGCCACTTCACCATTACGTATTCTGGTTCACTGATGCGTAATGGCCAAGTCACACAAGCATTTTTGTAGCTAGATATTTAGGCCTATGCAGGGGAATTTTTATTTTGAGAAAAAAAAATTAATTTTCATTGCCTGTAATTTACACTTGGCTGTAATCTACACCAATAGTTAAACTTGGCTCTACTTAAGATCTCAATACTTTTAACGGCTGTAATTCTTGCATGAAGAACTTTGCACCTTTTTACAGAGATGTTTTTGTTGGGATTTCATTTTTTTTTTTTTTAAGGTACTAATTTAAAACTTATTATTAATTTGCACAACAACAACTAGTTTCAAAATGTTTAGTGTTCATAATTTTTAAACTTGCAAGAAAACTTCATGGGATTGAAAGGGTTAGGCATACATGTTTTTTTGGTACTTACTTATTATACAGTCACCCGTTGACAAACTTTTTATAGACGGCGTACTACGAGATCTATATAACAAGCCGACATCTGTATGCTTTTAATTATTATTTTATTTTAATGAAGTTTTAAAAAGAGTTTGCAACAACATCTAATTAGCGGAAAATTACACGATATTTCTCTAACAAAGTTAAATTTACCGGATCGCAATCCATGACGTACTTATGCATTCAATATGAATGGTGATAATATAAAACTATTTAAAAAAATAGTTTATTCAGATATGCAAAAAAAGCTGGCAAAGGAGGAAAAAATTAACAATTGGCGATCATTTCGTAGGTGATACATACTGCCAATGGAAAATTTTTTAATGCCAAGTACACTTTTTGTTTTTTATTATTTCTTGGTTGGTTGGTTTTCAGATTATCTGGAGCCGTCAGCAACACGAGGGCTATAATGCACCGAAGCATTCATCATTTGACAAGCCAACATACATTTACAAACACCCATGCCTTACACGGGACTCGAACCCGCTACCTTGTGGTCTAGAAGCTAGCACGCTAACCACTAAACCGTTTGATCGGCATTATTATTTCTTGATTTTGGAGGCTTTGCGGTGTGTGGTGAGTTTTTTTTCTATTTATATATGCTAAGAGTTACTAGCATTCTAAGTTTTATAATTCTAGCCCCAAAAGAAGGGTATTAAAATCGAGATTCAAATTTTTCGAAATTTGCTCCCTTTAGGGGATTTGGAGGAGAAAATCTCTAATTTTAGACTTTTTCCTTTGTATACATATTAAACTTTACAAGCCTACCAAATTTCATACTGCTAGCTCATTAGAAGTACCTTATGTAATTTGATGATCAGGTGAGTGAGTTTTGAGTGAATTTCAAAATATGTCATTTTCTGCCGTTTTTTAATTTAATTATCTTCACAACCAATAAATTGGAGACTTGAATAGTAGGGGTCTTATTAAAGTGGCTAACAGCTACCCGTAAAAAAAAAAAAATTCAGCTCTCATGCATACTGTAATACGCAGATATGAGAGGTCAAAATACTGCTGTTGTGGCTTCGGGTAAATAATGGCAGGCAGTGACCTTGGCGGGTGCACTGCCGTGCACCTAGATTTTCTCAAATGCATTTATTAGCAACGATAATAACGGCTTTACAATGTTGGCAACGGCTAGGAATTACTCATAGAAGTTTCACGATGTTCCCTGCGTGCGTTAATCGTCAGTTAAGTTTCTCTGAATTATTTTGGGAAACTCCGCACGCGAGGATATAAAAAACGAAAATAGAATTGTTCAAGCATAGACTGAGAGATGGTTCGAAAAGAGCTCAGTGCATTTTTTCAGGAAGTCTATATTTTCTTTATGTTTGAGGCTGTGTGAGCCGAAACTTTGTGTTTATAAAAGTTTGGTAATGAATTTTTATTGATCAAAGAGAAGACAAAATCATCAGTTTTATTTTGCAAAGCTGTATCTTAATTTTCTTCGTAATATTTTGAAAATTCTTAATATTACGATCGACAGTATTGGAATCGATAAAGAGAAACTAACATGCCAATCGTTAACCTAAACTGTAAATGTAATAGACATGCACATGGTCTAGATAAGGTTCACCTGGAAGAGTAATTCTAAAGTAACTTTATGGGAAGTTTACACACTGACTTAAAATAAATATATCGGTTTAGTACTTGGATATTAGTTAGCATATTTTCTCGCCAACCTATTAAAAAACGCACAATTGGGCGATATTTTTATTTTTGAAGAGCATCATATTAGTAGAGTATATGTTAACATATATCGTCAACCCTAACAGAGGAAGATATCGCTCATTAAATGTCACCTAATTTTATTAATGCTTGGTTATAGCTTCTTGGTAGTTTGGTTATAATTTGGAATTAGCATTGTTATTGATTGGCATCTGGAGCTGATGCACAGTAGAAATAATTTTTAATGACAATAAATGTCACAGTCCAACCTGTTTTTAAGTTGGTTGGTTGTTTTCAGATTATCTGGCGCCGTCAGCAACACGAGGGCTATAATGTGCCGAAACATTCGTTATTAGACAAGCCAACATGCATTTACAAACACCCATACCTAACACGGGACTCGAACCCGCAACCTCGTGGTCTAGAAGCTAGCACGCTAACCACTATTCCGTTTGATCGGCACCTCGCGGTCTAGAAGCTAGCACGCTAATCACTATACCGTTTGGTCGGCAACCTATTTTTAAGAAGCAAGGTCTAAATTTTCTGATGTGATCCAAATAAGTTATGATTAATATTATGATATTAATTTTCATCAACTTTAATCACAGTTTTTAGTAGCTAGTTTGTAATTGTTAATTGTTTCTTAATGTAGAAATTGTTTTAGTTGGATCAGGGTTTAATAAAAAGCAAAAAAAAAAAAAAAAAAAAAAAAAAAACATTTATTTTTCATACTTTTACGAATTCATAACTAACAAGAAACTTAATTTATATATAATCCACACAAATTATTACGTTGCTATTAGATAATGTTATAGCATTTGTGGTAATGTTTTATTGAGGGTCTTAACAAATAAGTCTTTATTTTAAATTAAAACGTCAATCATCGATTTTCTACTTCAAATTAATTGAAACGGATGAACAGGTCTTCTACTAACAGCTAAGAGTATAAATTTCCGAATAGCATTATGTTATTATGCTTGCATTCATCGAACAAACTGTTGTAACTAGGCTTGCCAAGAATTATTCTGAACTAATCACTCCCGAAAAAATGGCCCATGTGTTGCGCTTGCACAGTAAAATTCCAATCAACCCGAAGTACGCCAGAGTTATATTGAAATGAAAATTGGATATTTATAGTTCTATATTAGTGGCATTTAGATACTTATTTATGTATATAATATGTAATAATATTAATTATATATAAAAATAGACTAGTATTTTCAAAACTATTCATACCATTAAAAATTGTCATAGACTATAGAAATGCACTTTTAAACAAATTTGTAATAATTTCAAATTTATTAAATTGGAATTCAGACTGTTGTTATAAAATGGGCAGGATTAGGAATAATTTTAAGAATTACAGAAGTCTGAACTAGTTAATAGTTTTTATTTTTGGACCTTGACAATGTTTCTTAATTTAAATATAAGAGTGTTGGAAATAAAATTGTTGCTAAAGTTGAAATTTTATTTTTTATTGAATTTTGCAACCATTTTACTGCATTATTGAAAAAAGTTATGGTTAAAAGTACTGTATAAAAATGCATTTTATTCTTTAAATAAAAAGTTTACAGTGTTGCACACCAGACAAATATAAAACTATAATAGCTACATTTATTAAATTAGATTATTTAAAAAAAAATACTTATTTATTTTAGAATAATGTTGAAAAACTTTTCTAGGAATAGATCATAATCCTCAATTTCAGGTAATGTCGAAAGTTTTCTCTTGACATTCTATGAAATTAATTTTTATTATGCTTGCCTTTTTATATTTAACCTCAGAAAAGGGTTCAGTCAAAACCAATAAAAATATCGAATGAAATTGCAGTTGTTTCAAATACCTTATTGAAATTCTTATTGATATATTGTTTAGCTTTCTTATCGAACAAATTTTCCATTTAGTCTTACAGAAATGCTTTTATTTTAATCTGCTTTATAATCTGTTATTTTATCAACTTGATATGCTTTTATACATAAACATAAGAAGATCCATTTTCTTGAAGGTTTTCAACGAATTTTTTCCTTATTAATAATATAAATATTGTTCTAGTTTTATTTTTGAAATCTAAAAAAAAAAAAAAAAAATATTTTATTAAATAGTTCTCTCATCTTATATTAGTGGAACAAGATAAACTCCACCAGATATGAACCAGTGTAATATAACATATTTCTCTAAGCCAATTTTATTATTCACATTCACTTCGAGTTAAACTGAAAAAATAATGTAATAAAAGGAAATTTAAATTTTCATTTTGTATTGAACTTATTTTCAAGTTACCTTAAAAAAAAAAAAAAAAAAAATGTGTGTTGCATTCAAGAGTTTTTGTTGTTTAGGCTTTTTTTTTACGTAATTAAGTTTCAATAACTTGATTTTATATCATTCTCACTAAGCATCTTTCTGTTTTTGCGGAATATTGATAATAGCTAATAAAAGTGTTTGTAATAGGTTTATCAATCGCATTTGCACACTAAAGATTTTGATTAAAAAACTACTAACAATTTCGCAACTGTTTACCATATTAATCAAAATTATAACTGATTAAATAAAATATTATGCGTAATTAAACTAATGATATCACTTTTAAGACGTATAGTGATTTTAACTTGTTTTTATTTCCAAGATGGAAAAGTTATGATTAATATTATGATAATAATTTTCATCACCTTTAATCATAATGTTTAGTAGCTAGTTTGTAATTTTTAATTATTTCGTAACGTAGAAATTGTGTTTAGTTGATCTATATCAGAGTTCGAAAACAACAACAACATTTATTTATTATCCTTTTACGGATTCATAACTAACAAGAATTTTAATTTATATACAATCCACACAAATTATTAAATTGCTATTAGATCATGTTATAGCATTTGTTGTAATGTTTTATTGAGGGTTTTAACAAATAAGTCTTTACTTTAAATTAAAACGTCAATCATCGATTTTATACTTCAAATAAATTGAAACGGATGAACAGGTATTCTCTAACAGCCAAGCATTTAAATTTCCGAATAGCATTATGTTATTATGCTTACATTTATCGGACTAACTGTTGTAACTAGGCTTGCCAAGAATTGTTCTGAACTAATCACTCCCGAAATACGCCTGGCGCAGTATGGCCCATGTGTTGCCCTTACGCCGCTAAATTCCAACTAACCAACCCGAATTACGCCAGAGCTATATTGAAATGAAAATTGGTTATTTATAGTTCTATATTAGTGACATTTGGATCCTTATTTACATATATAATCTGTAATAATATTTAAGTATATTAATGAAGAACTCTAATTTATATAAAAACAATAGGGTACTTGATTGGATCATCATTTAACACAAGAAACTAAACACTAAATATTGAACATTAATTTTTGTTTGATAAATAAATTCGTAATAAAACAGTGCACGTAATGCTTTAAAAGCTTGTCTAAAAGTTCTGTAATTTATACTGCTAAAATGACCGTTGTTTAGTAGCGGAATAACATCAGTTTGTTTACCTTACTATACATTATATCCATCCCAACAATTATAATTTAATTGTTTCATAACATATTTTATTATGATAAACGGAACAATAAACGTAAATGGGGTTATAATTAATCCAATTTTTAATTTGACATCTTTGACATTTTTAATTTTACTATATTTGGAGTACCAAATGGATACAAATTTTACAAATATGAGTTATAAGATGAATAGGATAGCTAACTGAAATTGCATTATGTACCTAAAATATGCAACTTTAGAAAAATTTGACTTATGAATTATTGCGTATCAAACAACCGAGAAAATGAAATAATTCTTAATGGGACTGGAACCAAAAAACTTTCATTGTACGCATTATACTCATTGTAAATGAACTTGACAATTACTAATTTTAAAAGTATCCGGAGATGTAATTAATTTATCCCTGTTCTTTAAAAGTATAATTTAAAATGTAAGAAAAAAAAATTACATAATTGAAATCCATACTTAAATTTAACACCGACAGTATAGCAACATAATAAGACGAACTCGTACCATTTAAACATAATGCGTTATGAAAATATCTGATCATTTCAGAATTAATTCAATACATGTAGGAATAAAATAGCATGGCATTTTTATTTAAGATAAATTGTAGATAATTCCTTTTGAAATAACATTTGCATTATTTAGTAACAACAAAACAGCAGATTGTGAATAAAGCTACATCATATGTAGGAAATCGTATCATACAAATTAAATTTTCATGAAAGCTTAAACATGTAAAATTTCTAGTAAAGTACTTAATTGTTAATTTGACGAATTTAATGATAAAATCAATTTTAGGAGCAGAAATATTTTTTTTAAAATTTATTTGTTGCCAACTTTAAATTCAAAACATATGATACTAATCTAACAAAACATATGATTAATAACTTTAAAGTGATATTAGCCCGAAGTTGATATTTATTGAAATCTATTTCTATAAAAGTTACTTTTGTATACATTTTTATTTAAATAGCAGTTAATAAAAATAGTTTTACTAATCCGATATTTAAAGTCAAATGTTTATCTTTAAAATTAAAAATCATTTCAATCGAACTAATAAAATATATACGTTAAGTGTAAAAGTAAAATATATACGTTATTAGTTTCAAATCTTTGTAATATCAGTTAAACTATGGTCTTTTAATAATTTGATGCCATTGTCAAGCGAGGTATTAACATTTAGGATGAACAAAATGAGATATAATCCACAAAATAATAACTAAAGTTATGAATAAGTAAATATATTATAATTGAAAGTTTAACTGATAAAAATTAACGATACATTTAAACTTATGTAAGTTAAATTTTAAGGCTCGGTTTGAGTTTAAAATTGATTTCATCATTTCACTTTCGAATGAGTTGAATATGGAGATTGAAGTTTTCTAAAAAGTCAACATATAAAGGCTCTACGTTTTACATTGCTAATTTAGGCCCATTGATACTTATTTAGCACAAATTAAAGATGCAATTACTAGTTACTGTTATGAATGCACTACTAGTATACATATGCTCTGTGTTTACTGTATAAAAAAATTAATAAATAAATTAATAAAACATGTTAAAATTAAATAAACACAATAAAAAGTAACTTTTGTAAGCAAATGTGTCGAAATAGTCCTATTTTATTTGTAACATAATACCAACCCCAAGCGGTTTTATATATCAGGTACTCCTAAACTATAAACATCAAAGAGTTTCTAAGTTATCTTTGAAAGTTAGCAAAGAAAATTAGATAGATTATATTCACTAACCTTTTTATGTTGAACATTTTTCTTACGTACTGTGGTTCTCAAACAGGATCATATCTTCACATTAATTTCATATTAAAGACTGAAAACTACATATTATATGTTATTCTTACAGTTATGCACAATTAATATCACTTCACTGAGAAAAGATAAATATTGTGTTAGGTGCCAAACCTTTATTATGATATCATACCTATGTGTATGAATTTTTATCCATTTGCAAATTATTATTATTATTACTTTATGTTTTTAGGAATCAACTCTCGTGATATAGGAAGTACATGTACAAAACATTTTGTAGATCTGTTAATTTCTATTAGTTTTAAGGTGCTTAAAAAGTAATTTGAATTACAACCACTATCTTATATATTATTTATGGACGGTTTTCTTTTGTGTGACGTTAATTTTTCTCAGTTTATTCACAACTGTAATTGGTAAATGGTATACTAATTTAAAGGCTAAGACATCTGCTTGTAAAAAATAGTTTATTTACAATTGCACAATAATTTGTTTGTTGAAAATCGCAATTAAAAAAACAGAATTAGTCCAAAAATTTTGAGAAATCGGGATAATATACAGTAGTTTGTTACAATGGTGAAATATTAGGAAACCTAAAATATATTTTACCACTCAGCAATACAATATAATATGTAATTTAGCTGAACTTGTAAAGAAGTAATTGCTCTAAGCAGTATTAAATCGGAGGTAGCTCACTTGCTTACAAGTGTATTTATAGTTTCCTTTAACTACATAAATAATATATTATTTTTATTAACAAGCAATTTTCACTTTTAAATTTAACGACTTTTATATTTTTATTTAATGTTTGACTGAGTTTGTCAGGAATAATATTATGTTCAGCACTATTCCTTAAACATATAGAACACCAAAAGTGAGCAATATTTTGAAAGAGTTCATTTCTAATTAATTAAAGATAGAGCCATATCTTTGTTTTATTTATGTGTAAACAATCGGTATTTACAAAATAAGCAAATTTACTGAAAGAAATTCACAAATAATTTTTTCTGGACCATTTTATGTGTTTTATGGCAAAATATACAGAAAAACACATACCGAACCTATTTATTTCTTGTCTGTTTATTCCACGATTGTGTCAGGAAGCTATACTCAGAATATTTTTGGAAGGCATCCTTACCCCGTGAGACACAGATATTATTAGGTAGAAAGGAATAGAAACATATGTGGATAACGTTATTTCTTTTTTTCCCCCCGAAACTGTCGATATTTCCCCGTCTAAATCTCCCAAAGCAACTCCGAAAATGTGACGGCTGAGATGTTCAAACATGAAGCGTAGTGATATTTCATGCTGTCATGGTTTTAGGGGAAAATGGGGATAAAATGCTAACATTGTATGAGCGACTTAGCATATAAATGGAAATCGCGTTGCTGGTACTCGAAAGGAAATGGTTTGGGTGACTCTTGTCAATGGGATTCGTATGAATACATGAAACTTTACTTTCATTTTAGAATCGAGATAATTTGTGTACGTGAAATGGTTTAATCCAGTTTTAAATTCTTGAAAAAAATATAAATTGTGAATATAAACTTGTATTTTAAATGTAATCTAGTTTATGCAACTCTGCCTAACTAAAATAGACACTCTAATGGTTTTTTAATATCTATAGAGAGATCTTGTGCCATAATTGAAAAATGCATTTTGAGCATAAAATATACTTAAATGAATTGACGATATGAAAATTAAAAAAAAAAAAAAAAAAAAAAAAAAAAATCATTCTTTTATCAAAAGAGTTTTTAAATAGTATATTGCTCTACCATTAAAACATCAAGAAATAAAAATACTATACAGTTTTCCTAAATAACTACATTGTATGCATCGTACTGCATACTGTATATAATGTAATCAGAAAATATGTTCTTACATAAAAAAACTTAGGATAGTTGAAATATTGCTGTCTTCCAAAACTTCTTTCATAATAGGAAAGTTCTTCGAATTAAAATTTCTAAAAATGGAAGAAAACCTTAAAAACTACCACCAAATAGCTTGACAATCAACTTGCGACACTTTGCAATCGACATCTTTCCAAATTTTTTTTATGAAACTTATTTCAGTGATTTTTGTAGGATAAAACTATGCGGCATGTAGATTAAAATTTTAATCTTTAAGAGGCAAATTATTGCTATTAAAATGAGTTTTTAACAAATTAATAATATACAGGAGTTCCTCTGTATAGGGTTCAATCAAATATTTTTAGAGCTAACACTTGAAATATATTTTATTTACAACAAATTTAGTGTTTATTTTTTCTACGTTTGTCATTGTTTCAACGAGTTAATTTCAACGGATATTTCTTTTTCCATTTCAAAAAGAGAATTGAAAAAAAAAAAAAAAAAAAACTCTTTGAACTGTTATTGGTAGTTTGAAGGATATTTAAAAAAAATATTGTTACAGTAACATCAGAATTAATGTCGATATCTGTTTGTAGGTGCTTTTGGCACTTACACATTAGAAATCGATAATTTGCAAAGTTACCGCTTTTGAGGACATATATTGATTTTGGATGGCTTTGTAATGATAATTAGCTATCCTTCTTGAATTAATCCATCGTGTTTTCAATTTAGAAAGGTTAGTGTACGTATTTGTTTGATGCGCTCCATAACTTTATAAATAGGTACACTTTATTCAATTCATAAGAAAGTAATGATTTTCTGAAAAAATTTAAAACGCATTTATAAATCGGGTGTTTGAATATAATACAGTGAATAATAATGAATGTAATCTTATTCAAGAACATTTAGCTTTACACACTTATTTAATTTTTGAGTAAATGATTCACATATATCATTGCTCAATATAAACAACCGTCCTTCTTGGAAAAGGAACTTATGTAAGTAACGAGTAAAAAATTCGATGAATTATTTATGTATAATATTTCTATCTGCAAATAAAAAAAGTGCTAAATGAAAAAAAAAAAAAAAAAAAAAAAAACGATATCATTTATTCTCAGTTAACCACGTATACTTAATAACATTTGACAATTCTTCGTGTTTGAGTCGTTTAAAATGTAATGTTTAAAATAGCTTATCAAGATATGACAGTCCTCTCATGATTTATTCATAGTTGTTAGTAATTTTAAAACATGCTTCTCCAATATGGTAATTTCTCTTAATAGAATGAAAAGTTTTACATAGTCATTAGAAAAACATCTTTCACAAACTTAAGGTTTTTGGAATTAAAAATTTCTCTAGGAGATATATTTTATGTTATTAAAAATAGATTAACTGATTATGGAAATAAGCTTAAGTTTTCTGTCAAGAATATATTTTCTATTATCATTTTTTAAATAAATTGTTGTATTTAAGCATTTTGAAATATTTGTTACATTAATTTCACATTTACAGATCTTCAAATAAATTCAAAGTTTTCAGTAAGTGTACATAATATCAGAGTTTAATAAACCACCTGATAAAATATAATGGAGATTAAATGCACATTTATTTCAATAAAATCAAATTTAAACTAAGCCTTAATCAAGAAGAATTTTCGGAAACACTAAAATATTCAAGAAAATCAATAAAACTGAATGTAGGAATCCAGCCTTTATTTTAAATTAAAATGCCTGGTTATTTTCACCAAAATTTATCAAACTAATTCTTCAAAAGAACAGAGCTTCTAAGCTGGGCTTGGGGAATATAGCGTTGGGCTTATCTTTAATTATTATAGTTTCCAGATATCTACTTTTGCGTGGGAGAAATCCCTTCCTCAGGAAAAGTAACAACATTAAAGAATGGAGATAAAGGAAAAGTATAAAAACTAGATCAGACCAGGGCCTCTTAACATTCAACAGAAACGGCCCCGAAACGACAGTCAATATTTTATTGAACCCAATGCCCGTCCTTCGATCTTACTTTTTTGCTTCTTTTCATCTTTACCGTTCTTTTCTTTCTTATCTTTTTAGCTCTCCCTCTATCTTCTACTCTCCATCTTATTTTTTTATTACGAGTATCATTTGATTATGGAACGTCTAGCAGGGGTATAGGGAAGACAAGAAAATAATAAGAAACAAAATGGTTCGTGGGGAAGAAGGAGGGGTAGAATAAAGAAGTTTGTCGGGAGAGGGGGGGGGGGGTGTCTCAGCATCGATTCGTGTGGCCTGTCCTTATCCATCTTAATATCACACAAGAGCAGATAGATCCTCAGAGGGTGTAGGCACCCCTCCCTTTCTCCCTATTGTATAATGGGAAGGCAGGAGAAGTAACACTCTACAGTGATACGTTATCTTTATCCTAATTCGGGAATAGGGAAGAATTCTGACAAGTGTGGGGGAGATGCTATTACCTTATTTATAACACGTAGAAATGTGGTTTCCTACTTTTAAATCGAATTGTTGGGAAGGAGTGTTAGAGGAATATGTATTTCAGTAGATTGGGTTTGGCGTTGTTGTAAATGCAATAGACGTGAAAGAAGCGTGTAATTTTTTCTCCGAGGCTTTTAATGCAGGGTTTTTTGCTGATTTTTAGTAACAAGAGGTTAGGGTTAAAATGTTAATCGAGCTGCCTTCTTTGCGTCGATCTTAGATAAAGTATCGTTTGTGAATAGAGATGTTATTTTATTTATGGCACGTATGGATGCGGTTTCTAGATTGTATCAAACACTAAATCTAATTGTTAAGGGAACGGAATTGTAATTTTTTTTTCGAAGTGTTATGTTTACTACTGCTAACTGATTTTTTTGAGGAGTTTGATTGGAACCTATTAACAAATCCAATTCTTCTTTATTTGGTAATGAATAAATATCAGTTTTAAAATTTATTTAATTTGCAACTCTTAAGGTTGTGATTTTCAACTGATAGCAAGTTTTTTTACAAGAATCATGGAGAAGTTGAAATTCAGGCAAAATGTAGTACAGTTAATTGAATTAATTTTCTTAATGTAGTATAAGAATAACTTGTGAAATAAGTCGTAGTTAAATAGTGATGCGGGTGGTTTCATTCCTATTAGGCATAAAATAAAAATGTTCATGTAGCAAAATGATAAACTAACCATAATGATTTCTGGATGTTACAGTTTTTCGTCCACCAAATTAGTGTTTCTTTTACTTCTTTTTTTTTAAGTTAAGAGGAATTACAAAATACAAGTAACTATTTTAGAGAATTGAAAATATGACCAAACAAGATTAGAAATTCCACAATACGCCTTAGAGGTTTTGCTTGTTCAATGAAAGTTTGTGATCATTGTATTATTTCTTAATCTAAATTCTGCATTTGCCTAGTTTACTTTACTATCTTGCTTTGATTGTTTTTGTGATAGTGTAATCACACTGGGAACCCTCTGGAATGTTTGGGAATCATTAAGAGAGGATTAAGAGAGGCCATCTATGATGCTTTCTTTTCGGATAACTCCATAGACTTTTCCTTGGTTTACAACTATCTCTTCTCTTCACTCACCATTCTGCAACAAGTGAGACGGCTACTGCAGTTAAATTCACGTCGAAACAGAGTGCGCAGAAAAGAGAGAGATATACAAGGGTAGAGGCCTTCGAGAGCTTGCATATCCCTTTTACCTTATAATGAGACGATCCCAAATTTTTTATGAAACATCCAATTGCTTTTGAGGATCCTCTCTCATAAAATAATGTATCTGCCTCTCTGCCCAATCAACATCAGGCTGTAAGTTGTACCTTGATCCTCTATTGTCAACTTTGGACAACATCACCCCACCAAATCATTTCCTCTCTCGTACGAATTACCATTACATCTGGTTAGGTGTTTACTTGACCCTCCCCCAATACATATAATAATTGTGATAGTGTAATTACACTTGTTTAAAAAGTGGAATATTAATCTTTCTGAAAATTTGGGGCAAGTGTGCACTCTGCCGTTATAAAACTTCACAAATTTATTATTTGAGATGCGCATACAATATGTCTATATGAGAAAAGAGTAGGACACTATTTTTCATACTGATATTTCACCTGGACTAAAAAAGGGCTATCAAATATTTTGCTTGCAACCATTCATGTAATAAATACGGATAAAAATCATTTAGGGAGGATGTATTAATTGTTTAAATATGGTTGAATAATGTGTTCAAATTCAATCGATATTAGAAAAAGTGAAAATATTTAAATAAAAAAGTCCTTCTTTGAGACTGTCTTAAGTTCCTTGGTAACAGCAGATTGAGTGTCTGAGATGCTTGAAAATTGGTTTCCCTTCAGTGCCAGTTTCAGTCGTGGAAAGAGGAAAAAATGTGTTGGCATCAAGGGAATAAGGATATTTTCTTCTTTCCACGACTAAAATTGGCACTGAAGGGAAACCGATTTTCAACTATCTCAGACATTCTGCTGTTACGAAGGAACTTAAGACAGTTTCAAAGAAGGATTTTTTTATATATATATATATATATATATATATATATATATATATACCAACGCAAAAGAAGATTTTGAGCTTTTGAGAAAGTAGGTACAATTCGTTTTTTCATTATATATGTTTTAACGAAATCATTTAAGTTTGCTCTATACTTGATAGTATTATTTATTTAAAATTAGTTTAGTTTTATTGAATAAACTCAAATTTCGAATTATCAATGCATTTTTTTAATTTGATACACTCTCTTCATTGAAAGCCGCTTTTTATTTATCAGTAAAGAAAGTTTCAATAAGTGGAATAAGTTCAGAGAAACTAATAATACGTTCTTACTATCTTAAATAAAAAGACAGTGAATTACTATCGTAAATGAATGAACCAAACATTAAATTATCGTCGTAAGGTATTCCTTAAAATAGATCATCATTCTTTCCAAATAAGAAAATATGTGTTCGTTTAATAGCGTTTGTATTTGAGACGCACAGTTAAACTATATTACTTTTAATTTTTGTCAAATGGATTGATTCAATCTATTCCGAAAGTTAGATTAATTCATAGTATGTTTAGGTTAATATTTTAATTATATCATTTAAATAATGCCATAAAATTCAAAATGTATTTTCAAATACTTGCTATCTACCATAAATGAGCATAAAATAAAAGTTGATCCACTTTAACATTGAAATAGTGTAAGTCAATAAAAGCTAATAATAATAATATTTTTGTTTGAAAAGTTTGAATTATTTTATATGATTTATTCAAATAAGTTATTACTTTTTCTGTTTATTATTTATCGTTAACATAGTCATTAAGATTCCATAAATAACGGGAAAATTAGATGAAAGTATAAGCTTAAATATTCAAGAAGATGCATAGTCATTCTGACGTGAAACGTTTTTTTGGATCAAGGTAAGGTCATTAAATTCGATTAGGTTGTCTTATATGTTAGTTATAAATAAAAATAATAATAAAAAAAAATGTATCATAATTAAATTTTTTTAAACCATCGGCATAAATGTTCCAAAAGTAATACTTCTCTTAGACTAAAAATCAAATGCCTCAATTTTTTTTTTTTTTGAAATTCATATAACTTTCAAAATATCTCTTATGTATTAAAATCCTTCTCCATTCATATTATATATGATTGAAATACCATTTTTGGAGAAACGAATTTAATTTAAAACATATTTAATAAAAATGCTTACAACACACTTGCATGTAATTCTTAGATATATATATATACCCTTCATAGGAACATATTGTAATAAAATCAAGACCGCTTAACCTTAGAATACTATAAAAATATAGAGATCAATTCTTATGACGAATCAAACAACGGATTCTATTATTAGACAATACATTTCTTGACACATTTACATTATTCTTAGTGATTTCTTTTTCAATGATTGAAAAGCGAGTTAATACTAACATTCAGGTGTTCTTGTTTAATACATTTTAATCGACGTTTTCAGAACTGAGAAGTTAGATGGATAAAAAAAAAAAAAAAATTAAAAAAAAAAAAATATTAGTACGAGTAATACAAATTACAATATACGTTTTTATTTTGTATCCTTTCATAATCTTTGAAAGGAATTGCAAAATTTAACACGAAAAAACAATAAGAAAAAATAAAGATTACGTGCCCTTCCAAGCAAGTGTTTCTGACGTATGAAAAGGATCAATAGGTTTAACAGTGACATCATCGCATTATGTGCTCAATTCTTGTATTTGGAGTATGGATTATTTTTTCCTTCTTCAATAAAAAAAAAAAAAAAAAAAAAAAAAAAAAAAAGGATTATTGTGAAGCTTTAGAAAAAGATTCATGGGGATTGTGACTTTCTATCAAAAATTTTATAAGTTAAAAAATTGCAACTTGTGAGTGCAATTTGCCCTTATTCATCATATTTAGTATGTATGTGTCCTGAATTTTGTTAGTAATTATTTAAGGTACTGACAAATATTTTAAAATGGACAAGTATTTTCAAAACTATTCATAACATTAAAAATTGAGATAGACTATAGACATGCACTTTTAGTCAAATTTGTAATAATTTCAACATTTTAAATTGAAAATTATCACTTTTGTGCTGTTTGTTCAGTATTTCAATTCAACAATAATCCATACAGACTGTTGTTGTTAAATGGGAAGGATTAGAAATAATTTTATGAATTACAGCTGTCTGAACTAGTTAATTGTTTTTATTTTTGCACCTAGACAATGTTTTTTAACTTAAATATAAGAGTGTTTAAAATAAATTGTTGCTAAAATTAAAAATTTATTTTTCATTGAATTTTGAAACAATTTTATTATTTTTTTTAAAAAAAGGTTTTTATAATTGAAAGTATTGTATAAAAATGCTTTTTATTCATTAAATAAATAGTTTACAGACAAATATAAAAGTACAATAGCAACATTTATTAAATTAGCGTATTTTAAATCCCTACTAATTTATTTTAGAATAATGTTGAAAATTGTTTCTAGGAATAGATCATTATCTTCAATTTCAGATATTGTCGAAAGCTTTTCTTAACATTCTGTGCAATCAATTTAGAACAAGCTTGCCTCTTTATATTTAACCTTAGAAAAGGGTTCAGTCAAAACCAATAAAAATATCAAATGAATATGCAGTTACAAATTCCTTATTGTAATTCTTTTTGATACATTTTGTATTTTTCTCATTGAACAACTTTCTTATTTAGTCTTTCATACATATTTTTATTTTAATCTGCTTTATAATTTGTTATTTTATTAACTTGTTGTACTTCCATATATAAACATAAGAATATCCATTTTCCTGAAGGTTTTCAAAGAATTTTTTCCTTATTAATAATATAAATATTGTCTTAGTTTTATTTTTGAAATCTATAAAAAAAAATAAAAAATTAAATAGTTTTCTCATCTTATATTAGTGGAACAAGATAAACTCCTCCAGATATGAACAAGTATAATGTAACATATTTCACTAAGCTAACTTTATAAATCGCATTCACTTCGAGTTAAATTGAAAAAATAAATAATGTAATAAAACAAAATTAAAATTTTCTTTTGGTCTTGAACTACTGTTTAAATTATCTTTAAAAAAATAAACAAAAAATGTTTGTTGCATACAATTATTTTTGTTGTTTAGACTTTTTTTTTAAGTAATTAAGTTTCAATAACTTGATTTTATATCATTCTCACTAAGCATCTTTCTGTTATTGCGGTATATTGACAATAGCTAATAAAAGTGTTTGTAAAAGATTTATCAATCGCATATGCATACTAAAGATTTTGATTAAAAAACTACTAACAATTTCACAACTCTTTACCATAGTAATCAAAATTATAACTGATTAAATAAAATAGAATACGTAATTAAACTAATGATATGATTTTTAGAAAAACAAAATCACTTTTAAGACGGATAGTGATTTTAACTTGTTTTTATTTCCAAGTTTGTTTGAGAATACTTCAAACTACTCTCCAGCAACTTTTGTGAGGTATTTTTTTATTTTTATTTTTAGGTAATTCTTTAGTGTATTTTCTCAAAAATGGAAGAATACATAAAAATAACTAGTATGTCATTAACATTTATTAAATAAGAACATAAAGGATGTTTATAATTAAAGTTTATCTTTTAAAAATCTGAAAAGAAAGCTACTTGTTAGAATGACCTAACAATTAACCTGTATGTACTCGAAAAAAGGCGAAACGGTATGGAATAAAACGAACTATATTTTTAAGATATGCCATTAATTTCTGAAAGCTATGATTTGACATAAAAAAAATATAATGATTTTGTAACCACTTCGCTGAGATTACAATCAAATTTCAACTTTGAACACCTGTCAAAATGTCCTTAAATTTGACCTGAATACGAGGGAAGAAGGTGAAAAGTGTGCATACAAAGTTGTATACATAAGAACAAAACGTTTAAAATAGTTTTTTTATGCCATACCTTTCGTCCTATATTCATATCGAAATAGATCCAATTTCTGATCATACTGATCAGTGTTTTGTACAGCTTTTTGAAAGTTTAACTTTAATTATAAACACTGGATACAGATAAATATTTTATTTAGAAAATCGCTTTTTTTTTTAAATAATAAATTTTGAGTATATTATTATATGTTTTGTGAAAATAGCTCATCACGTGTGAGTAACACTGTAGAACAAAAAGCAGCTTATTAGGAATTCAAAAATCTCACACAATTTCAATTTAATAAGAACAAGAAGATTTGAAATAGCTTGATACACTCTCTTATGTATTTCTTTTAAACTGAGAAGTCGAAGTTTATTTTTCTTGCTTATGCGCATGTAATTGTATAATTGATAAAAATTATGCAAACCTTTAAATATCTACCTGATACAAATCCCCACTTTCTATCCCTATTGTAAAACCTAAATGTGAAAAAAAAAAAAAAAAAAAAAAATCATTTCCGAAATCAACTCTACAATCGAACCAGAAAAGGGAACCAGAAATAGAAAAACCCAATAACCCCAAAATTGCTTTACCCTCCACTGTCACCATTCCCGGAACTTCCTCAGTTCTGTTTGTTGTGGAAAGGGGAAGAAGGATCAAGATCTCTCAACTCTCATCGACTGACTCCTGTCAAGAGTGGATCCAGACAGCACGAAATGGGATCAGAGAAGTTCAATTGTCACATCATCTTCCTGTCGATACGGAGGTCACAAACAGAAGGACCGGTTTCCAGCTATTACTTTCTTCTCATATTGCGTGTCCGCAGTATTGACTTCCATTTATTGTGTTTGTTTTGTTTCTGTTTCCTGCGACACAACGTGTGACATGTCAGTTGCTGTCATTCGTCTCTGTTGAACTCAGTTTCTTGTGTTTGGTCTTAATCTAGATGTCAGGAAAGTTTTTTGTTACTTTCCAGCATATGTACTGTCGTAAGAGATATTATAATATTTTTATGACTGTAAAGATAAGAAGAAATCAGTTTGATTTTATTAAAATCAAGCTCATTTCCATTTAATTTATTATTATCTAATCTAAAATTGTGAAATTTGAATTGTTAGGTTTTTTATTATTTGTAGGTATTAATATAAAATAAAATACATTGTGTTAATACAAAATAAATAAAATATAAAAGAAAACACGATATGTATTGAACTATTTTATTTCTCACACATATTTGTTATATACAGTTAAATTATAATTTTATATTTATACTAATTTTTATAAGGAATAATCAACAATTTTATTAAAATTAAGTTCAATTTATTTTGCTAAAGTACTGGTATGAGGTACTTAAAAATTTTATTGTTTTTGTTTCATTTACATATAAATATATTTAATCAAGTTGTAATAAATAAATAATTTTATGTATAAAATATACTACAATATCGGCTGTGATGAAGCTATGCTCATCACACTAGAAATTCTAGAAGGGAGACTCCAACAGAACAATTACGACATACCCCCCCTCCCCCTCTCCCTTGTGCCAGTTCAGCTGCGATTGTAGTCGCGGTGTCTGACCAACAAACGAAAACTCTCTCTCAGAGTAGAATGTATCATATATCCAGTTGTCAGGGAAGCTTGACATTGGCGAAATTTGGACACTTTCTTGACATTAAAGGAAGGATTTAGGACATCCATTTACTACTACTACAAATATTACCGCCTTACCAACAAGAGAATACGAAGGCGTGTTTGTGACAGCCTTCTATTCTTAGAGGTGACCAATTGTAAGAACTGAATAGACCTCTCTCCCGTACGACCAATAAGTGAGTTTTAAGAGTTTAGAAAAGTCAAGACGAGAGAACACACAATTCTACAACACTTCACTTTCAGTCACCTTAGACACTTGACTCTCGCTTAAGACCTTTGCAGGACAGAGTCTTGTAATTATTGTGAACTCTAATTTTTGATCCCGACAGTGATGGGTCGAGTACCTGTTACCACAAGCCCGACCTGGGGTAAGTCTGATTTGAGTGTAGTCTTGTAACTCTTATTGTAATTAAATGAGTTGTTTAAATATTGATCCAGCTGCTGTCATTCCTTTGACTTTATCTATTCTAAATATTGGCAATTTAGGACTATATTAGATCTGTGTTGTTAGATACGTTTAACTCCACTATACAAACTAAAGATGATGATATAAATGCAAATATTAAATTACCTTTATTTATTAGCGGCCTTCGTGACATCGGCCACAAAATCTTAAAACAGTAGTTGGTCAAATACAAAGTAATTAGTTTTTTTTTAGTTTGAATTTTCTATTATATTCTTAGTTAATTTTTATTCATTTAATCTAAGTGTTTTCTACGTAATCTACATATTCTAATTGAATTCACTCCTTCAGCACTTGTCTAAAAACTATTTTTATCATACAATCTTTATATATATATATATATATTTTACAACTTACAATTTTAGTTTAAATACAGAAACAGTGAAATATCATTTGGATTACGTGGTTGCTGTATAGAAAACTCATTTTTGAGCTACATTTTCAGATAGTTCGATGCCCTATAGACCTTAGAAAATTATATTTTAGCATTATTATAGATTACAAAAAAATTAGTGTGTTTTGTAACATTTTTCTATTAAAATATTTTTTTATTTGATTTTTTTATGCGAGTCGACGTATTGTATGAATAGAGTGACCTCTCATCGAGAATGACCGTAGAATGCGCTGTTGACTCGTGAACGATATTTTCAGCACACTTTTTATCTGCTTAACAATAGTTGAGAATATTGTTCGCAAGTTCTAATCCATTCAATTCGTATTGTATTTTTTTTTTTACTATCCTCATGCTAACTGCGAAAAAAACATAGAAAGAAAAAAAAAAAAAAAAAACCTAGTGCAAGTCTTTGGTGACCTGCAATAATAACCCAAACAGTGTCACCCAAATAATATTTTCTTGTAGTTTCTATATAAAAAAAAATCAAATAAAGCATGTTACCATAAAAATACAGATCCAAATCTAGTAAAATATTGCTCTATGTTTATCCATGTTACAGATTTTATCATTAGATAAATAAATATCTTAGTTTTTATTTTAAATTATAAGTTCTCTTTTTGGCCTGTTTAAAAAAATCCTCTATTCTATAATATCTCATAAGTAACTTAACCTTAAGTTCTAAGAAATCGTAATCACTTATATATCTAAGAAAAATTTAATTTAAATATGAATAAAACATTTTAGATTCAATGAAGCTTTTTCAGTAGAAACAGCTATTGCATGTTTAATTAATTTAATATCATCAATGCCTCATTTGGTTGTAGTTGTTTCATCTGCTTGCATATTTCTCATTCATCAAAATCTGATTTTTCTGAAAAACACAATTAATGTCGATTATTTTAATTATATTTTATTCTCTCAAAGGGGATATTAAAGACTTTAAACTACATCATTTTATACACATGTTTATTTTTTAATCTAATATATATATATATATATATATATATATATATATATATATATATATATATTCTTGTATATTTGTTTGGAGCGTTATTTGCAAAATTTTCATTTAGGAGAAAGCACATCAACAGAAAAATGACATTTTGCAAAGTAATATTTCAAAAAGTATTAATTTGATTAAAAATTAATTCACTCAATAAAACAACACATTTCTCTTCAATTTTCATATTTAAATACCCACTCATGTATATTAAACCATAAAACTCATTATAATTAGTATTCGTTGACCGTTTATGAAACCGAGAATTTCACCAATCTCAATTCCATGTACAATTAATTCCTCTCATATACCCACACCATTTCCATTTTCAAAACATAACACAAGTGTACTTTTAATGTACACTTTCCGCTCCTTTACGAGTCGACGTTATGGCCCACTTTAAGGACTAGAGTACAGTAGCACGCGATTAAGACGGTATGGCTGTCACGTATTGCTCCGAACATATCCAAACCTAACATCAGACAGCTATTTTATTTCCCTCTTTGTCCACATAATTTCTGAATAATGTACGGGAAGTCAGTTCTTCTTGACACATACAGGTGTTTATTATGTCGTGGATCGAACACCTATGATCTTCCTTCATTTGTCAGATGGATCTTTTGGGGGGAATGTTTTGTTATGAAGCTTCATTCGAAAAGCTTGTGAGATAGTAACTATAAGTATAACTAATAGTATAGCAAAGAAATTCCCTAGAAATTTTATAATACCTATGATCTAATTTATAAACTCAATCTACTAATGAAATAACATATTTAAAAAAAAAAATAATAAATTCTGAATTACAAGAAAACATTAATAATTTTTTTTTGTAATTTTATAATACCTATTATCTAATTAATAAACTTAAGAAACTAATAATAACAATATAAAAAAAAATTGTGCTGTCATTAACAATAAAAAAACACAACATTTTAAACAATAAAAAAAAATTGTGCTGTCATTTTTGGTACATTTCATTTATACACTTTATTTATGCCTAGAATAAAATAGTTGTGAATACAAACAGGACATATATCAAGGTTTTTGTATGAAAAATTAGAAACATCTTGGTCTTAAGCTTTATAAGGGCGATTCTGAAATTAAGGGGAAATTTCAGTCCCTGTTCTTTTGCTGGCTTAAAATTTATTCCTTTAAGTGAGGAAATTAGTATTAAGTAGGAAAAAGTTTACATTTAATGTTTTCAGTCTTTATTTTACATATTTATTTATCATTTAAAATAAAAATAAAAAAGTATGGGAAACGTAACTTCCATGGAATGTTCCTACCTATGTTTCTTTAGTGTTAAGTGAAGAAATTAACTTAATTTATAGTATGTTTGTAGAAAAATCCGGGTTAAACATTTATTTATTACATAAATAGTTAACTAATCACAAAGAAATATAAATTTTAATTTATTTTACCACTTTATTCCAAGCACATAAGTTCTACCTGGGTGCTAAGGAATAGAGTGCTAAATGGTGGGGTGGTAAATCGGCTGGGTGCTAAATGGAGTGCTGGGTGCTAAAGATATTCCCTGGTGCCTCCATGGAATATCTTTAACTTGATTAAAATTCTACTACACAGCAATACAGTCTTCTTTATCAGAGCTGAAGTGAAGCACAAGTCAACTATTTTGTCTGGTGATGTTGTTGGATGTGCATAGTTTTATAATGTTTGTGAAAAAGCTGTCCAATCCTCAAAAATCTCTTAAGTTCTTTTTTTTTTTTTTCATGTAACCTCCATGCTCAGTAATGTTATTCCTTATAGTGTTACACATACTTGTGGCGTTACCTCTTATCAAATAGCAAATTTTTTTCTTTCTTTAAAAGCATAGCCAGTGTATCCTCAGTCTTTTAGGTTAAGTTTTAAGAATGGCAATCTACACATTTCGATTTATTTATAACTTTCATGGGTTGTGCTAACCAAGGAGGTTACAAACAAAATTTAAAAAAAAAAAAAAAAAAAAAAAAAAATCTTAGAAAATAAATTTTTCTTGATTTTTTTTTTTGAAGCGGTAAATGTATTAGCTTTGCTAATAAAATTCTAAGAGTAAAAATTCAATTTTGTTATCTATTTTTTTATTTTTATGTTTTTTTACCTCCTCAAATTCTCATTAATTTCAGAATCTTCCTTAATGAATAACATAATCCTGAAATAAAGCACATATTATAATTAGATATTATAGTTATCAAACAGTAATTATATCTATAAAATATCATCACTTTAGTTTTTCATTTCAAGAAACAAAATTAAAACTTATTTCTGAAAACGAAAATTAAAAGTTCATTTCAAAATTAAATACTAAGAATACGAACTAACCTGTCATCATGGCATTTGAATTTTAAAAAAAAAAGTAAGTTGTTTTGTTACAGTAGTTTTGTTATTCACAAACTTAAAATAATCAACAAGTAATCAAGTTTTGGTAGTTCCAGTGATCGTGAATACCTCTGTAACAGACCTTAATGCGCTGTTGGTCAAAAATAACGCCGAAGAGTTATAATTTTACTTGTCAAAAAATCATATTGTTGCACAAATTGTCTGTATATAGTGTAAATAGTGACGTATTATTTTAAAATTCTATTGTAATTTATTTTTATCTTATTTTATTTTTTTAACAGCGATTATACAGGTTAGAAAAGGTGGCAACACCTAAAGCAATCGAGAAATTTCGTGACTTTTCTTTTTCGTTGATGAAACTCTCCCAGGAAGTGGTTCATGTGGAAATGGACAAAGTTAGTGAAGAGGGAATCAACATCCGTGCTCCTGTTACAAGCATCGAACGGAGGTCCCGGGATCTATCAGCTGCACCCGCTGATGATTCGGACGCAATCACAGAAAATCTTACTGAAGATGATGTTCGGTTGAATGGGAGTGGGAACGGGAACGCTCTTTCCGGAAGTTCATGCCCGGAGAGCAGACGACATTCATCTAAAACGGAGTTCAAATCTTATCAACAACCAATCTCAAAATCATGTAACCAACAAGATGGGGATCAGAAACTTTCACCGCTTCTATTGGTATACGGGAGTGCAACTCACGAGACCACCGGATTTTCTCCATCTCTAAAGATGTTTGGAAGAGACCTTAGGCTCCCCTGCAACCTCCTCTTTGGACAACCACCGGACACTCCTTCCTCGCCTGTCCAGTATCTAGATGATCTGCAGGCACGTTTGGAAGCCGTACATCGGTTCGCCAGAGAGAGAAACAACATCATGACGGAGCGCATGAAGATCCGGTACGATGCCAAAGCCACGGACCGTTCATTCCAGGAAGATGACAAATTGTGGTTATGGAACCCTAAACGTCGGAAAGGACTCTCCCCTAAGCTCCAGACGAACTGGGAAGGGCCGTATGGGGTCCTTAAGAAGATCAAAGACGTCGTGGTGAGAATTCAACGGACACCTTCCTGTAAACCTAGAGTTGTACACTACAATAGGCTAGCCCCATATTATGGTAGAAGTCATTGAATGGCTTAAGGACTTCACTGCCTGGGACGTGCAGTCTTTAAGAAGGGGGAAATGTTGCACAAATTGTCTGTATATAGTGTAAATAGTGACGTATTATTTAAAAATTCTATTGTAAATTATTTTTATCTTATTTTATTTTTTTAACAGCGATTATACAGTTTAGAAAAAGGTGGCAACACCTAAAGCAATCGAGAAATTTCGAGACGTTTCTTTTTCGATGAATTGGCTGGAAATTTCGGGAATGTTCTCACGTGCCTGCTATATAAAGACCGGCGATCGGGAAAGTTTTCAGATTGACTTCGGACTTCGTTGAAAGCTGATCGCGATCGCTTTGTTGACCTATTGGAGTGAGCTTGTATAATCACTATATTCGAAGCTGTTTTTGTTGACGCTTGTATTGAAGATTAATATGGATTGCACTGTTATCTGTGAATAAATTTTGTGAGTTTTCTGAAGAGAATAAATACTAGTTTTTATCTGAAAAACTGTGCCATCATTGCCTCAGTGGAAAAATTCATAACATACTATACATTACAATGCTATGTGATTCCGAAAATCTTACACATATTTATCCTCCTAAAAATGTGTATCCATGATCTTGTGACACCCTTAATATGTTAGCTATAGTATGGTAAAATATTGTGTGAATCATATCTAAACTTGTTAAATGTTATAAATTAAAATTCCGAGTAAATTTTTACCAAGGTAAGATAACATAATAGCATGTAAACTACAATTTGAAACGCAACAAAAATGTATCATTATCTAAGTTTGTGAGTGGCTTGGGTGAATCTAAAATAAGCAAAACAAAATTCAAACTGCGAGTAATCTCAGCATGATCATTTTTAATTAACAAATTCACTTCTTTGTATTTTATGTCTTTTATTAAAATAAAATTGAACATTCAGGATACCTTTGACTGCATTTTAAAATTTCCAAGTTTTCTTCCATTGAGATGTTCAGTATTTGCTGAACAAAATGATACCTTCAAATGCAAATGATGTTAGATAAATTAGACAAATCACATATTGCAGTGATCCGTTAATACATTATTGTATATTGAAAGTAAGTTTAATCATTATGTATCTGGTTACTTCTAAAACAAAATCCTGATAAGTTTTGGATGTGTTTACCTCTTACGTCCTCATACTGAGCATTAAAATGTATTTAATTTATTTATTGCAGAACTCATTAAAATTTATCATACGTAACATTACTAAAATGATTCTTTTCTATATACTATCTATTTAATTTGTGCACATTATTAGTATTTGTTCAGTAATTTATTAACTTGTTGGCTAAGTCTCTCTTATAAGGACAATATAGTTAATCTGTGTTCATAAATCTTATATCGATATCATTTTGTATTAGTTTATTTGCTTATAATACTTGTTTTGAAAGGAAACAATACTTCTGATAAGTGGTCAAATATCGATAAATGTGATCAGCTATAATATTTATAATTTTTAAATTAAAATTGTCCACAAATGGCATCTAACTCTTTGATTTAAGTTTATTAGTTTATTTATATGTTCAGATATATTTACTTCTGTTTTGCATTAAGTCGTTCGCTATTACAGGATATCTTACTTGTCAAAACAGATTTTATTGTAAATTAAAATTCCTTTGATCTTGTTAACCAAGATCAGGATTTGGATTCATATAATATTTGGCAATGATTAATTAACAGTTATCTTTGTTTATCTTTAATCATTGTATTGGTTTTAAAAAAGGACACATGACTTTACATAAACGAATATAAATGAATAGATAATTTGAAAATATTTTTCTTCAATACTTTAAACTTTATCAAATCAATTTTTATTATAGTTGGTTGTTTTCAGATTATCTGGCACCGTCAGCAACACGAGGGCTAAAATGCGCCGAAGCATTCGTCTTTTGACAAGCCAACATACATTTACAAATATCCATGCCTTACACGGGACTCGAACCCTCAACCTCGCGGTCTAGAAGCTAGCATGCTAATCATTATACCGTTTGGTTGGTGTGGGGAAGCAGGGTGGTCATAAAATAACTTTGCCGATATATGGAACTCTAGCTTCCGTTCCGTTGAACCGATCAAGATGAGATTTTTTGTATAATTATTCAGAGTTATGAGCTCAAGATTTTGTGAATGGCAATAAAATGGCACTCACTGTTATGGTTATAGCTGCAGAAACTCAAAATTTTCGAATGGCAACACCTGCATTTTCCTGTAGCAAAATGATCAGCGCATGCGAAAACCCGAGACATTTGGACAGAACATTGGAACGGTACGTGTATCACAAAAACAGGATGCATTATAAACGCACAAAAAAGCAGCTTTGCGAATGGCTAACAAAAACACGATCAGGCCAAACTTCACATGACATTCATTGACTTTCTACGCTGAATATCTGACGAATGGCTTCCGTGTGCCCCGATCGTGTTTCTGTTGGCCATTCTCTCAGCTGTTTTTTGTGCGGGCATAACGTGTCCGTTTTCTGTGATACACGTACCGTTCCAACACACTTTATGGTTTTCGCATGCACTGAGCATTTTGCGATAGAAAAAAGTAGGTGTTTTATTCAAAAATATCGAATTTCTGTAACTATAAACGTAAGCGCCATTGTGTTGCCATTCACAGAATCCCGAGCTCATACCTCAGAATAACTTTACCTGCAATCTCATTTCGATTGGTTAAACGGAACGGAAGCTAGATTTCCATACATCGGGAAAGTTATTTTAAGACCACCCTGTATAAACATAATGAACAAATTGCTTTAAAATTAAAAAATAGCATGTTTTACTGATAAGTAATCGTTATTGAGCTTCGTGAAAAAAAAATGATATTACTTTTCAAAAAGCTACATGGTTTCTTTTATAAAAATTTTTAATAAAATGTTAGGCACAGAAAAGTTATACCTATTATATATACAAATATAAACATTACAAAAATCATTTTATTCCTCTTTTGAATCACTTTTATATGTCATTAGGTAAGTTGTACTTCAAATTAATTTTAAAATCCTAATATAAGACAATTTTAGCATGCTAAATTTATAAAGTTATACAATATAAAATGATATAAATTAACTAAATAATTATATACGAGTTTCGATAGGTAAGGAAACAAGATTTATTTTTCAAAAATATTTCTGCTTACACTTTTTCGTTTAGTAATTTACTTTTAACAACTAATAAACTTTCATAAATTCATCTGAACTGAATACTTAATCTTTCAATATGAAAAAAGAAGAAAACTTATAACTAATTTATGCATTTCAGAGGGTCATATGGTAATTTTTTTTATTTAGATAGATCATACATTGATTTATTTAAAAATAATTTTTACGTTTTATATAGAGTGCTTTTAGAACAACAGTATAAGTAGTATTTTTAATATTACATAATTATTAAGATGATACCAAATATCTTAATATTTGGGGGTAGTATTTCAATATTTAACTTCTGTTAGCATCAACTGATTATCTTTATTAATTCTTGAGAATGTCTCAATCGTATTTAGCAATTAACAGTTATGCATAAGAGTTTGGATCATTGATCTCTAAAACATTGCTGGATTGAGCTTTCCTCTGTTTCACCTTCGGGTCGGTTGAAGGTCTATATACCTGAAATGAAACCTGCCAATATGAATTCTCTCTACGTGAGTCAGCTATACTATACAAAAGTGGCGGGGTTGAATGGATGTATTGGAAAAATAGAAATCAATACAAATTGATAGCTCCATATGGTAGCGCAGTAATTATTTCACTAGACCTAAATTATCAGTTTAGGCTTACCATCACTTTATTGAAATACTTCTTCCATGTATTTAAATTTAGTATTTTAGCATATTAAGGCTCGTGAAATAGTTTTAAAAATCAAATGGGTTGATTTTCACTTGTGAATGTTATAAAGACCTTATTTTCTACAAATGATAATTGTTTGACGCCAATAAATCATATTTTCATTACATTCATTAGTTAAAGTTTTACTTACGATATTGTTTAATCAGATTTTAGTCAAGATCTTCAACAACATTTCTCAAATTATATAAATTTTTCATTGAGTTTGACAGACAACTATATATAAATTTTTATTATTTTATTAATAAAATTAGTTGTTAAAATGTTTGTTTTTTTGAAAAAATAAATTGTATTGCTTACAGAATTCCATTCTTTCTGAACCTAAATTTCTAAATAGGTTAAAATTCTATCACAATAAAAGTTTTTAGAGTCAATGGCCATTTTTATCTTTCACTTCTTTAGGGACAAAATATAATTCACGTAAATCGCAATCAAATGTGCAAATTTTTCATTAATTCTAAAATATCGTTATTAAACAAAGCCTATTAATATATATAGAGTTAAATGTAGCATCCCAATTATTCAAATTTTGAAATAATATATTATTTGTTTCCATTCCTTTTGTATTTAGCATGACGTATTCATCATATGTAGTAAAATTATATGATTGAAAATGCATCTTTTTTCATCACAGTTAATTTGTTTTCCCCAAGTAACTTATTATTGTGTTTCTAAAATGGTAAATTGTATCAAGTTATATTAAAAATAAAATAATAAATTTATATCATTTAATTCTGTTAGTATTATAAGAATATTATGAATAATATTTCATTCAAATTTTTCAGTAATTACTTTTGGAATATCTAAATTTATTTCAATTATACGTAAAATTCACATGAAAACATAGTATTTCATTGGGAATAATTAAAAAATATAGTAAAAAATAATAATTTAGAATTTTTACAAAATGTAAGCATTTTAATTAAATTTGTTCCCCAAAGGTAACAAACACCATGTCACATTTTCATATTTGTTCAGGAGAGCCGATTTTCTATAACTTTGAGCTATTAAAACGGGCATGCTTTTATTTTTCAATGTCTTACCTTCTTTATTTATGGGAACAGCCCTATACTACTGTAGAGACCGAAAAACCAACATTAAGGACACTGTGTTAAGTCAATTTAATAAAAAAAAAATTGACATGGTGTCCTTTGACTCCGGGACACAGAAATGTCCTTAAACTATTCTTCAACAATTAAATAGAGCGCAAACATTCTTAAATAAAGTTACACGAAAACTAAAGTAGAAATAATCTTAAAGTATGATTACGGAATTCAGGTTTATGGATATACTTGTACTTGACACACACAAACACACACACATTAATTGTTTATATATTTTTTCATTATGAGGGTTCATCTACATATTAAAACTAAACCAAACTTTAAAAAGTTCAATAACAACCTCATAATATTATAGCATATTTAGATTTAGAATCCAAAAAACCGGCTAAATACCAAATTTCATAATTTTCCATTGAGTGGTTAATAATTTAAATGATGTCAATGTTAAAAAGAAAATTTGCCTTTTTACCCATAAAATCTTAATAGATAATAAATTTTAACAAATTTTGTTTCAAACGATAATTTATTAAAGGCCAAACATAAATAACATACACTTTGTACTAAACAGTCTTTTAATAATTAATTACTAATTAATAAAGCAAATTTTAATATTTTTTAAAAATAGTATACTGTTTTTTTTTTTTTTTTTTTTTTTTTCTCCTCTTCACTAGAAATATCATGGTTAAAAACCCCTCTAGAATTTTTTTCGTTCCATTTTGACTTTTGGTTCTCCGCATTTTACCAAAAATGTAAAAAACCTCCTTTTTGGTTCTAATAGATTACGGTTTGGTAATGGATTACGTTTAAAAGCACGCAAAACGTTTGCTTCTTCCCTATTTAAAGAGATTTGCCCTCAACATCCATCGAAACATTTTCGCTCATAAGTGAAGTGTTTCTCAACATAATGAACTGAAATTTGGTATCTTGGGTAAGCGAAGTATTTTAAATAGAATAAAAATACAAAAAATACGGGTTCGTATTGAAATTTGTAAAGATAGACTTAAATTTACTTAGTATACGGCCTTCAAAGAAAAAATATTTACACCAGACATAGAAAATCGTAAACAAAACGTTTTAGTGCAAATCGCAAGATTCTATGATAATTAGAAGCTGTCGTTAGGATTTTTTTTTTTTTTTTTTTTTTTTTTCCGTACGTAGTATAGTAATGCTTAGTAAAGTAATGAATGTAGTAAAGTAATGCTCAGTTTCAGGAAATTAAACGTTAAATTGAATTTTTATAAAATATTTTAGATTTCATAGCACTTTGAAAATGTTTAAAAAAAGGGAATACACTGGAGATTTATGAGAAAGGAGTAATAAATAAAATGATTAATATAGTCAATACTCTGTTTGTAAAACCTAAAGAATAGATCGGTGTTTTACTAATTATTTGCCAATGGTGCGAATAAGAAATTCATATCAATTTGAAACATTTATTTATCATGACGATAAAAAAAAAACAATGTAAAATAAGTACAAAGTGCACAGATGAAGTACATTTAAAAGTAAGTAGTACAATTAGATCACAATTCTACAAAATTTTAATATTCATTCCAAACTGATAAACCATTAAGTGTATTTATCTCACATTACACACTTAGACTTAACCACAAAGCTCTTATAAATTTTGGTCGCGACGTTGCCCTTTTCTTCATGAGGATTTTGGTTTTTAATTGTTGGAAAGTGTCTAGCATATATAAGAATACAATTGGCTTATCTTCGAAGGACATTACTATTATTGTTTTGTCCATATTTTAATTCATCATCCAATTTGAAATAATATTATCCGTATTTTGTTATTTCAATGATAATTTTGCGTTCAATCATTCCCTTATAAAAGCGAGTGGAATGAACAACAGGTCTGAATTGATATATTGATTGTATGACAAAAATAATTCAACGGAAATGAATTGCAGTGGAAATTGTATTTTTCGGGAAACAAATAAGTATTCGTTAAGAAATCATGTAGCAACGGAAAAAATTCTTTTAATATATTGTATCATTTTTATCAGATTTCTTTTGTTGACGTCCCGAAATAAAACATCGATTCCATCTAACATTTTTCCACTCTATAAGAATGATGGACAATGGATGGAAAAGTTGCTGATGATTTTTTTCATTCCTACCTCGACTGAAATGTAATACGTAAACGAGATATTTATATCGGTACTTTGTACAACTCCGTCATCAAGAAAATCGATTTGATTCCTTATCTTAATGACATTAAGAGAACATAAATTAGCACTCGGAAGTTATTGGCATAATTGAGATTCACTATTCATTATCAAACATCGCTTTTATTGACAAGAGCCATTATTTTATTTCTAATTGAATTATAGTTGAATTTTCAAGATTTAAAGTTATTTTGTACTAGTTTGAAATTGCCATATTTCTGTTATTCCCGAAGTAAACTCTAAAAGACTCAAGGAGTTAAGGAGCCATAATAAGTTTTTATTTTTTTGTTATTTAATTAATGATTAAGAGATCAACATATTTCAAACTATTTCATAATATAATTACATGTAATATTAAATTCTTTTATACATGCGAACACCATGAAATCATTGAAATAAAATTATTTTGAGTTTCAAGGAGATCAAAAAGCTTTAATTTGACACATAAAAGTAAAGCTAATTTGTACAATGAATATTTTAAAGTTTTTAAAAAAGTTACTTTGCTCCTTTCCATGCAATGGCAGGATTGAAACTGATGTCAAATAAAAATAATAAAATTAATATTATATTTCAAAGTTATAGAAATTAACCATTTAAATAATAGAAAATGGATGGTCTAAAGCATATATAAAATATTAATTTATATGAATAATTTTGAATCTAATAAATTTGTGAAATCATTAATTATTTAACTCTTTAATTTTAGCGTATATAATACTTTGCATATATTTTGATTTTCAATTTTTGTGAAAAAGTATAGAAATTTATCTAATTCCTTGTTCTGTCTTTAAACCTAATGCATTTCGTAAGAAAAAAAGTAGTTTATGTGAATTGTATCCATACTCTAAGCTTGTTCAGTTGTGCTATTGTATGCTTCAGGGTTGTATATATATTTCAACTATGTATACTTGATATAGGCAAGGTAATAAGAGCACTGCAATGCGCCATAACATAAATTCAATTTGCACTCCTAGCCACCACTTACACTAGTTCTTCTCTGATCCATTTGGCCTTCATTTTCGGATCCTCGCCAAAAAACGAACCCAGGTTGAAAATCATTTCCTTTTTTACTTCTTTTGAGTCAATTTCCTTGAGGGAGCTATAATTTTTCCTCTTTTTCCCTCGGAGCGAGTTTAGAAAGCGTTATTTGGGAGAGCCAAAAAGCGCATCGGATCCAACTTCGGACAGAATTTTGGAATATATTATCTGTTCGGACGGTCTCAATTCTTTCTGGAGCTACTTGTTTCTGCGTTTTGAAGCTTAAGGATTCCGATACTTTCAGGGTCCAAGGGAAGGAAGCTGGAACTGAAAAATGTATTTCCATATACGTCAGACACGAAAGGCATTTTTTACCCATCTCTCTGATTTAACTCTGGAATAAGACCTGGAAGTATTCTGAAAGAAGTATCTGGTATGGTTTAGTATGATAGAACTACATCTGATTCAGGAAGTTTTTCTAGAATGTTACTTTTGAATTGAATGTAATATTGTACTTTGAAGTTATACTGGAGAACCTTATTAAAGAACTCCATGAAAGAAAACTTGTGAATGATATACATTTTTTTTCAAATAAATTTTAATTTAGTTTATTTACTTAGGGAGTATACTGTCTTTTAGATTAAACACCATACATATCAAGCTACCTTTTTAATTATAAGAGATGAAGAATTATTCTTTATAAAAAAAGGAAGAATTAACCTGTTCCTATATTGCATAATTCTAGTCTATTACAAACGTCTGTAACAGGATCGTTCCATGATCAGGTATGTGAAATTTTTATTCACGAACTTGATTTTTTTTTTTTATATTAAACTGTATGCTATTGTTGCCCTTTTCCAAATTTTCCACAGACACTTTAAATCATAAATCAAAGTATAGTAACTAAATTTGTAACTATCATGTATGTGACAGTTTGCAAAAGTGCTTTCTAGATACAACTCATATCAAATTTATTTCAGCTAATGTTCAATATTTCAAAACTACATTTTTTGTTATAGTTAAAATATAAGCTGAAAATACAGATTATTTTTTAATTCATATATTTGAAATCCAATTTTTCTAAAAAATTTAATGACCTTTTATGACAAGTGACAAGGTTATCACGTATGTGACAGAGCATAAAATGGATTTTTTTAAAGGTATATTATTGCATTTGTTTTTCAAAATGATTATTCCAGGCACAAATATTGTTAGCATTTATAATTGGAAAAAATTTCTAAGAAAATACACATAATTAAGATTTAGGTTAAGAGGGAAAGTCAATCTGTCCTTGCCCTATAAACTTAATATTTTATTTTTTTTCAGCCCCAATTTTTGCCGGAGTATTGCTTTGATGCATATGAAATTTTATTGCAAGTAAATCATCATTAATAAAAGTTCGTTACAGAAATGGAAGTTAATGTAATTAGTGTTTTTTACTATCGCAAATTTAAGTAATTATAAACTAGCTTATAAAAACATTTTAAATGTAATAGTAAATAAACCCAGCTTGTTATTTTTTCCCTTTAAATTTCATTATGGAACATTTATTACTGAATTTATTTCTATTATAAAATCTCCTCTACTTCAAAACAATACTGCGGCAGAAATTGTAGCTGAAACACTGAAGCATTAGGCCTATTGGGCTGAGATAGACAGATGATCTATCTTAAACATTAATCCCAAGCTAATAAAAAAATACTAAACATTCTATATTCTATTCATGTGTATTAAAATATCCACTGAATATGACAAGTTTGTCTGAAATTAAAGGTGTTGGAAGTATTTGAACAAAACCTTTCCTGTCCGGTTCATATTGTTTGGCAGTCTCAACAAATTAAAATGTATTGCTTGATACTTTTTTTCAGATAAAAAAATAGTTAAGTCCTAAATATTAACGTTTCTTAAAACTTGCTGATTTTTGTATCTTTTTTTTCTGCAACTTTTGACAAAATAAATGTTTCCACAGTGAAGTCAATTCCAACCAGATCATTACCATCAGGCTGAAAATAACCATTAATTTATTTATTTTTTTTTCTAAATTTTAGCATTACCAGATTACATGATTGGGTTCCTCGCAAACATGATAGACTAGAACTACCAAACTAAAGAAAGAAAGAAAAAGAAAAAAAAAAAAGAAGAAAAAAAAAAAGAAAAAACTACCAATTTTTATTTCAGGTGATATACCCATTCTAGCTTTGCATTGGTGATAAGAAAATATTTGCTATACTAGTGACTCCGCTTGGACAAAAAATGCAAGTTTCTATCATGTTTGTAACATCAAGATTTTATGTATTCATTGAAATTGAGTAGTAACCAGGGATTAGATGTGATGAGGATTTTTAAATATATGGTATTTATATGTAATGGTATTTATACACAAAACAGGGTTGTGATATTAGAAGTAATGCAAATAATTATTAGAAGTGCAATTAACTATCCAAAGATAATTGTTGAGGTTTTCAAAATTTACTAATTTTTAGTAAAACGTACTTCATGAATGACTTCTTAAATGTACTTCAACTACTCAATTTAGGTCTTGGATATGTTTGGACTTGAAAATAAATAACTCTATTGAAAAGATAACATCTTAGTACTTAAGGGGACTTGGAACCCTTTTTTTTTAATAATAATAATAATAGTACGAATAATAAAAATGTAAATTTTTTATATTTTGCATTTTATAATCTTTGAAACCTTCTCCTTATTCTGGTAAGTTTTTGAGCTGATCCAATAACTACAATTGCAGAAAAACTATATTTAAACTACATTTTCTGCAATAGCTCCTTTGAAGTATCGAACGCATTTTTTTCAGTTCATGATTTTTGAAATTCCCACCTTACTCAAAATGCTAAAACTGTAGCAAATATGAATGAATTGAGCATGTATTTTTAAATAAAATAAAAACTTTTTTTTTTTTACAAATTTAAATGTTGAAAAATACTCGTTTTTTAAGCTTTTTTACATACAGTTACAGTAATTATCGTTTTTCACACAAACTATTTTACTTATTCTAAATCCGATGCCTAAAAAGTTAGAGTATATTACTAAGATTTTTTTTTTTTAATAAATCAGGAAGAAATATTGAAAAATGAAAAAGAAGATAGAATTTGAAATTTGAACAATTGTTTTAAAAAATTAAAAATTTCGAAAATTTAAAGCAATCTAGGAACTTTTTTTTAAAATAAAATTTAGTTTTTATCTAGTAATACTTCAGAATACGTAAGCATTATAATTTTAAGGGCTTAAATAAAAAAACAGTTTTAAGGGTACCAAGTCCCCTTAATTATGATGGTCACCCATTAAAATAGCAAATATATATATACATAAACCGTAGTTTCTTAACCCATGGAATAGCCCAACAGAGTTTTTTCTCCGCAATAGAAAATTTATATTTTTGCTATCAAAGGTCTCCAAAGAAACGAAAAATAAACTCACATGTTTGAAAATATTCTAATAAAGGTTTTGTTTTCTGTAACAAGTGAATATTTTCAATGAATAAACATTTAAATAGTTTTTTTTCTTCTTCTAAATATTAAACTTTAGTGAATATGCACATTGAATAAGATTTGTTTGCTTTAAAAGTTGTTGACTTTGTTACGTATAAGCATGTGATAAAAATTAAGTAAAAAATACCTATGGAATTGAAAGTTCATGCTCTAAACGGAAGTAATAAAGAAATATAACGACAAAGTAATGATCCAAAACATATCAACAAAGTAATGATAAAAAAAGTTACAATTAACGGACTGGGAAGAATTTAGTAAATATAAATATGGTTTATAAAATATATTTACATTTACGATACTTTGAATAACTAAAACTTTTAACGCAAATAGATTTAAAATATAAAAATAAGTTTCAGAATGATTAAATGTAAATTGTTTATTCTACTTCTGATTCTCTAAGGAAAAGGGAAGAAGCAAACAATATTTTTGCTTTCTAATTTTTGATAAGTTCAAAATATATAGAATAAGTTATATTGAATAATTTAAAAAAAATGGGCAATGAACTAGCAGATAAATATATTGGTTAGAGTCCCGAAATAGTTGTTTAATTTCATAGAGAAAGCAAGTATAATTTTATCTATATTTTATCTGTTTGAAACAAATATTAACTACCAATTTCCAAAGTTTTGCTTCAATAGATACGTATAAATATTTATATGAGTTTGAAAATGCTTCTTTTGGAGAAAAATACATAATTTTGTAAGTTATTTTTATAGTAATTTCAATTTTGTCTCTATAATATAAAACCATTGATACACTGCAAAGTCAAATTTGATACTTATGTCCAATAATTTTTAATTTTAATATTACAAAAATATTGGATAATATAGTTTATAATTTTATAAATGTCCTATGGCAAAGGAATTAATGAACTTCTTTCAATAAATATTATTTTTATTATATTAAAAGAAATTGGTCTTTGCAGATACTCGATCAATTTTTTTGATAAAGGAAAGTGTTATGCTATAAGATTGTATTGGCATTAAGTAATGTATTCTGTTAGTAATATGTCTTAAATTACATATACTTAATAGTATTAAATTGAAATGATTATGTCAATTTATAGATTTGGCCAACTACCATATATTACTAATATTCAAATGTTATTACAATTTTATTAAAACATTCCAATGGATTTCAAATAAATTCATCGATTTTTTTTTTGTAAGTACTCTTACAAATATATAAACTATCCCAAATTGAGCCCTGATCACTTTCTAAAGGTCACCCAAACTATACAGATTGGTCATTAAATTTGCATGATAGTGATGTCGTAAAATAAAAATAAAAATTCATCTCTAGAACTGGATTATATTTCTTTAGAAAAAACGAGTTCTTACATTTATGTTAGTTTCAATCACATGTTGCATTCCAATTTCTATTAAAACATTCCACCCATTATTTACTTCAGAAAAACCAAAAAGACTTTATTTCACTCACAGCACCTATGCCCCATAAAACACCCAAAAAAGAATTACAACCTCAATTAAGTCTTCCCCTCGAACACAATTTCCAACCGAAACAAAAAAGACGCAGAGCCCCAACTTTTATTCTTAGCTTCTCAAAGTTGCTCTAAAGAAGTTATGCACCCCCATATCTTTGAACTTTTGAAGGTATATACATTTCACTACTCCCCGAATAGCTCTAAAGCGTTTCCCTCTAAAATTAAACCTATAAAATCCGATGTCACCACTAAGATAAGAAGGGAATGTGCAAAGGAATGTATTGTAACTTTGTTCTCTCTCGACTCTAGATAAATTACAAGGGGACGAAAAAGAAGTTCTGGAGCATAACTCCTTCGGGAATACCCATTTCAATCGACTGCATCAAAGAGCCCGCAGATAGTATAAGGGACTTTGGAAAGACAGAGCAGACAGAGCACTTAACTATAGAGTGGATTTCACAGGAATATGCTGAGTAGAGAGATAAGTTCACTGAAGCGATCTGACTCCATAAACCTTAAACAGTATAAATATGGCACGATATCGCTTCCAAATATCCGCCTCAAATAAACAAGCATTAAATTAATAAGTATTTGATTTATTAGGGATATTAATAATAAACGAGTTGTTGAATGTATGCGTTCTATCGATCATGAAATGGGATATGATAATTGGGTACCAATACGTTAAAAAATAAAATGTTTTTATAATTGAATAGTTATTTTCCATGTTTGCAATAGTTTTAGTTATTGGTTATATATTCTTGATAGTTTTAATCACTGTAAATATGGAAACCTAATATGTATGATGTGTTTGACTATTTTAAAAATAATTTCTGAATCTTTTCTTAAAGTAATATCAATGTTAATGTATATAATGGATAAACTAGTTTTCTAACATTTCATAATTTTATATTTGAATCCTAACACAACCATCCTATTTTTTTACGTAGCCTGAAATCATCTTGTTGTGTATTGTGTTTTTGGATGAAATGTCATAATCATTTCTTATATTGGCTGTTTATTTCATCAAAACATACATTTTAATGTATAGAAACTCATTAATAGATTTTTAGTTTGGAAATGTTCTTTAAAGTGAAAGCTGATTCATATAAAAGGTTTGATAAGTTCCACAGAAATGTCTTTAAGAATACATAAGATTTAAATTTGTATTAATAATAAATGAATAAGGCGGTTCATATTCACAAATGTATTTTCATGAACTTTAAGTTTACTTAAGGAAAAAATAAATTTCATACCACACCCATAAATTTCGTTACTTGTAAATATAACATAGGAGAAAATGTGTAGTTATAGTTGCTAAAAACAATTTATTTGCTAATGTATGTTTATTAGGGTGCGTCTTATTTTTGACGGTGTTCATTATTTACGGGACACCCTCTCATTGTGTTCCATTTGATGAGAAAAATATTCACAATTTTTCTTATTAAAATTGAATGATATTTAAAGTGTGCTACCAGCTCTGCAAAATCTGACAAATTTAGCACTACGCAAACATTGAATTTAATTTGTTTCATGTATTTATTAGAAAATGTAATTGTTCAGCCAGTAGTTATTGATTCATTTTATATATTATGCTTCAAGTAGCTTATAATGATTTTATCCCAGCTAACTCATATCAATTTAGTAGAAACATATCAATTTTAACTGAAGAACTAAAATTTGAAAAAGTATTAAAGTTGATATTTTGAAAATATGTCATTACTTTAATTTTGTTTCTTCTTCTAAATATTTATAATTGCCAACCTTGTTTTTGCAATTCAAAAAAAAAAAAAAAAAAAAAAAAAAAAAAAAAAAAAAAAACATTCTCAGTAAAACTGCATTAACTGTAACTATTTAATTGTTTCTTTAACTGTAAGCGTAACCATTGCATTGATATTGTTTACTTTCTTCTGTTGCAACTGCAAGTGGCTTTTCCTTGCTTGCTAATCATTTTAATCAGATGCTGTTCATTGAAATCTTTGTCGTACTTTCTCAGTACTTGTGAGATTAGTTTAAAATTCCTACAAGTTTTCTAAATCATCAATTTCATCATATCAGAACTTCATTGTCTTCAATGATAAAACCTAGTACAAGTAAACAAACCGTGATATGGTTCATAGGTCAAATATACTCCTCACTGAATCATAGAAAACTTCCATTTAAAACAGAAACTATGTCTCTATTTTTTTCTTTCAAGAGATTTTGAAGCAAAACATTAAAAATGCTTGTCATTCAACAGCTATACATGTCATGGAGGTGTGGACTAAAGCCCGAATACCCACAAAATTAAAACAAAATGTGGTTGTTTAAATAAAAAAAATTGTTTCGTGATTGGGCAAACTTGAAGAAGTTAAGAAATTAGTGTGTACAGGTACATCAGGGTTCGTACTCTTTGGGTGAAAACATTCCATGGCTTTTCAATGATCACAAGTTTTTTTGAAATCAAAAATTCACGACCTCACAGTTTTGTATCATTATTATCATTGCATACTAAATATGTTTGTAATAAGTTTATCAATGATTATATGCAATAAAAAAAGCTGACAATGGAAATTTGTTTTTTTCTCACATTTTTATTCTTTTAAGTAAAAAAAACTTGATTTTTTCAATGATAGTTGTCATTTTAATTGCCGGTAGCAAACCCTAAATTTTATTTAAATTACTCAAAATTTTCACACATGTGTTTTCTCACCAAATGAAATCATTTGAAAGGGTGTCCCATTAAAAATTAATTTTTTCGTGGCATATAGGACGCACCCTAATGACTATGTTTGCGGGAATGTTGTAAAACTAGATATAAAATTCCTACTAAATATCAGAAATACTTAAGTTTAAAACTACTGTAGTAGTAAAATATAATTTCAAATAATTAAGTTGAAATTTTGTTTCAATATATTTTAAATCAACAACTCGTAGAAGGAGGTTATTCTAAAATTAATTGTTTTATTTGAGAAGAAATTAGTGCAATTTGTAAAAATTTACTTTAGAAAACAAATTTATTCGAATTGAAATAAAAGTCAGGTAATATAAATTTTACTAAATTTGAAAATGCATTTAGTAAAATTGATACTTCAAAGTCATCTAAACTGTATTTTAAACAGATATCGTAAGGTAATAATTAATCATTATTGGTTCTCCCTAAACTTTTATTTATGTAGTTTATTGTAATCAAACATGCTATTAGAGATTACGCTTATATTATCTTTCACCAATAACAAATATACTAAAAAATATATGTTCCTGTGAAATTTTTGTCACTTCATTTGAACTCACATTTAAATTATTGCAAATTTTAAATTTGTGTTTATAATTTTGATTGTTTGAATGATGTTATTTAATTTTTATTGTTCAATAATATTCAATAATCATTGATTTGTATAGTAATTTTCTTAACTTGTAATGAAAATGTATGAGATAAGTATCAATCACAATATCATCAGTAAAATTATATGTGGACGCATAAAAGTAATAAATCAAAGCATTTAAAATTATCCAAAATCAGAGTATCTATTTTTGTACTAAAGTGGGCCAACATGTCCAATTATTTATTTCATGCTCCACGTCATCCTAAATATAGAATATAACACATAAGTTTATTTATCTTTTCATATTTCAATTGAATAAAAAAGGTTTCATTATTTTTTATTAATCGATATCAAAATGTTTCCCTTTCTAGTCTGTTTAAATTAGTGCAGTATATTTTTGTAATTCCTTTTTTTTTTTTTTTTTTTACACTTCAGTTTGAAAGTGTGTTTTTTTTTTCGAAAATTACTAAACATTTCAATTTAATTAAGATCAAATGTAATATTTTTATAACGGTAAATATAGCTCTTCAAACATTTGGATGATCACCTTTTCTATAAATAGGACGATGGTGCTATTCCCTACTATTTTTACCTCACCAGGCAGTAATAAAAAAAATTACCTCATTCTATTATATTTTAAGCCTTACTCCTTTATAACACCAACCGAAAACCAAAAGTTTACTATAACAGTCATTGTAACAAAAACGCATTATATTCACAAGTTAACATCAAAATATGTCATACCACATATTATCCATGGTTTCTTTTAGGAATACTACATGAATCGAAATTTTACAAAAACTCACCGATTGCTTTAGTTATGTATGTTTTTATTTATTAGAAGGGTAGACACCAATCATATACAGTTTAATAACCAATATCACTATACAAAGGTTTAGGACATTTGGCAAAAAAAATTTGAAAATATTAAAATTTCCACAAAGGTTTGTTGAGTATGGGCACGTTCCATGTAAAACAATACATGGGGACCAAAATTTCAAATCTATTCTAAACATGATTGTGATATATAAAAATTTTGATATAAATCTATATATTAAGAATTTATAAGTTAATTTAATAAAGTTAATTTATTAAGTTAATTTATAAGAATTTATAAGTTTAAGAGTTACTGAAAACTGCTTTTGAATTCTCTTAGTTACATCTATTTATAGAAATGTACTACTAGCAAAATTAATTAATTTGTCCTGTATTTTCTTTTATTTTTGTTACGGGTGTGACATTACGGGCTTCTCTGTGTGACAGTTCATTCAAGTTCTGCTTTCATAATCAATTTCTAAATAGATCTGCAATTAAACAGGCTGACAATAATGCACTGTAATGAAAAAGGATATAAATGTTTTAGATATAATGCACTTTTGGCATAACATGGATCATTAATTACAATACTTTTAGAATATCCGATGTATGTGTATAGGAAAAAGATTCACAATGCTTCATGATAAAATATCTCTCTAATTTTATTACAGTGCATAATTAATTATTTAATAAAAGTCTATTGTGGTGCCCCTTTGCTTGCAAGAGTAGCCAAATTTTGGGAGAAGTTAAAGTCTGACACATGCAAGTTAGGAGAGCATCTTGCGAAAGGATTACGCGACAAAAAAAAAATGAAGAGAAGACAAGAAAAAGATTATATCACAGCCAACATAAGAGGAAATGAAGGTATTAAAACTTAAAAGTCTAAGTGATAGAGAGGCAAAGAAAATAGACAGAAAAACAAACTCTCAATTAAATAATGCTCAGATGAGATTTATACTGAAGCAGGTCAATTCAATAAGATTTTATCTTACTAATCCAAGCGAAGTTTTGAAAAAACAGTTTGCAAAACCAGGAAAACTTTGCCTACTAGTCTTCGAAATAGAGCTGCAGTTGTTAAGAAACTTGTTGCAAAGGAGTTGCTGATGGCGCCAAACACGTTTCAAAGTGTGCCAGTATATTTAGAGTGACAAATCAAACAAAAAATATATGACAAAACAATTAATTTTTAATACAGGGTTGAAAGCAGTTAAGAGCAACCTGAAATTAAAAATGTCATGTCAAAAACAGAATCATGGGAGAATAAAATTTTCAGCAAAAATACTACTCGTAAAGCCTACAATGCTTTTATGAAGGAGTATCCAGATCCTTTCAAATTCAAGGAAGATCGAAAAATCCCAAGAATACTAAAATATGTTATGCAGAAATCATGGATGTTAACATGGAAAAGTCAGAACTGACGCTCAAGTATATGAATCCAAGTGGAAATGTATTGGATATAGCTCGAAAATAATGAATCGTCATGTGAAAGTATGTCTGTTGTAATGAAAGTTGAACATCCACTTTAGTGAACAATAGAGGCCATTTCCAGTTTCTATAAACAATTTACATCATGGATGTATTATTCCCGACTGAAGTTTAGTAGTTAAATGGGCAAAGTACATTTTAATTCGGTTGTACTGCCTATTACAATTTTAGTATATTAACAAAAAGAAATAATAATAATAAAAAAAAAAATTAAAAAAAAAAAAAAAAAACATTATCAAAATAGAAATATGATAATATCTTATTTGGCAAATATGCCTAAGTATATTTCATACAAAAGGCAATTGCATACACAATTTTCTTTTTTTAAAGGATTTTTTAAAAAGGATTTTTAAATACAAGTCCACTGCATGTGAGCTTGCACGCCATCACATTCGTAACACCATTTTTAAAAAATTCCTTCAGAAGATTTATCACTATGAAATTTTAAAACAATATACAAAATTAAAGTTTCAACTCTCATCTTCATATAAAAAAATATTGCTACTGAAAAATGCATATCAATTCACAGAATATTGAAAATGTAGTTAAAATAGTTGATTTTTGAGAAAAAACTGTCACACCCGTAACAGGACATTTTTTAATTTTATAAAATGTAAGCAATATCTGGGCATTAATGAAAGTTGTCATGGTCTTTCCTATAGTAGACTGCTTTCTTTTTCTTAAAAGAAAAAAATATTTTCAAATTATATCTTTCTCCCCACAGAACCCTAAAAGTGTGGAACCCTAAAAGTGTGCAATGTGTCACACCCGTAACAATGGAATTGGCCTCTGATAAAACACTTGATGCCTCTACTTTAGATATACATCCTTTGTTATAATCCTTCATCATAATATACAGTCAAGATATGATCTTTTCATAGATTTAGAGCTAAAGAAATACTGCAATGAAATTTGAACAAAAATCCGAATTTCCCTTTGAAATTTGTTAGCTTATTAAATTTAGTGAAACTTTCGAAATGACGTATAATACATGTACACTCACTGCTGAAAATTAAGTACTGAGAGGAAAATGTTTATTTCCAGAAGTCATTATGAATTTCAGAGGGTGCAATGCGCTGCAGAGATAAATATGCAAATATGTTATGTAGCAACCAATCACGGTATCTTGTCTAGAAATATGCAGTCAAGGCTTATGAGAAACCAGCATTGTAAAGGGTTAAAGGAGCTGCATGTAAGTGTTGATAAAAAGTGTTTAGAACTTTTATACGACTTGTTTTAAAGGCATACGTGTTTCCATGGTTTACAGAAGATGAATGACAGGTAGTGCTCGCTGGTGTTCTCTGGGATGACTTGCAACAATGCAATTAATTATTGTTATTGCTCTTTTCATTGTTCATAATCATTCCTCCATTTCAAGATTTGGAAACAATTTTAATCAAGCCAAATAGTTGTGCTAAGACCTGTGGCCGACTGCCCAAGGGACATGACCCCCACAGAAGATCTACATATTCCTGCTGTAGCGAAGCAAAATCGAAGAACGACATCCACACGTGGGACAGCTATGGTTGCATATGGCAACTTGCATTGGTGAGACGATTTCTGCCTCAACTGAAAGCTACTCATGAATGGATACCACGAGTTTGTGTTTCTCTATCCATCCTATACAGAGAGGCATCATTAAAGTCATGGTGGTATCATGTTAATTGTACTGTGTTTTATTGGACTAACGTATGTTCACAAATGAGTCGAGATTTGCACTGGAGCCAGATGACTAACGTGTAAGGGTCTGGAGAGAATAAGTCACACGCAGTCGACCCTAGAACATCAGGAGGATCACGAATTTTAAAGTAGAAACAGCTTGGTGTGGGCTGAGATTTCGTTGAGAGATTGCATCAACCTGTACATCTATAGATGGAGTTCTTTTATGGCTGTCTGGTAATGGGATGCTCTAGAACTCACTGTGAGATTGAACTTTGCAGGTCCTTCTTTCGTTTTAATTGATGATAATGCTCGTTCCCATACTAGACGAATACCTGGGATTGCACGTATGGTTTGACTGGCGTTCTCGACTGACCATAATTCCATTGAAAATCTTTGGAATGATCTAGGTTCTGATGTGTGTGTATGTTTTCCCATCCCGGATACTAGCACAGAGATGCAAACTACTTTACAAGAGGAATGTCGATTACTTGAATCTGGGGTGTTAGATCACTTCACAGAAAGCATGGTCACATGCTAAGCTTTGCATGAAGATTAGGGATAGTCACATACCCTATTGATGTCGGTTTTGTTTATTTGTTTTGAATTTGAATATTATTTTGTTAATGACTCCAATATTACTTCATGTTATAATTTAGAAAAATTTGATATTATATTTAATTTTTTTTTTCATCCATAAAATTATTTACTACTTTTCTGACGCATTCCGTGTTAATTACAAATCTGTACTTATCGTTTTTTTTTTTTTTTTTTTTTTTTTTTTTAACATTTTACCTTTCGTGCTTAACTTTTGGCAATGAATGAATGAACTTTTACAATAATTTCTATTATTATTTTTTTTATAATTCAAATATATAAATTTTTTAAATTATGTTTTATTTATTTTATTTTAGATAGGGTATAAATTGTCATCCTAATACAAATATTAACAATAGATATTTTAAATTTTATTTATAAATTTAAAAATGTTGTGTATTGCTGGAAAAATTGGGGATCAAATGACGCATATATTCGTGCATGACCATTATTGGGATAAAAAAATAAAAACTCATCCTAACGATACCCTGGACTTCACATATCGTACATGTCAGTTGCCTTTTTATCTTTGCCTGAGAATGTCCCAAATGGCCTGATAGTCTTTGATAAATTTCACACTTCATTGCAGTGAATAAACTAAAAAAACAACATGCCTGATCACACTGGCAATGGAGATATCAAATAAATAACTATGCAGCAAGGCTAACATCTATGTGTAAAGAAATAACGTTGGACTATTATTAAATTGTTTTCTCCTTTCCCACCAAAGTGGGAATTAATGGCAGGTCAATTATATCATTGCCTTCTTTTAAGCACATCTGGTATTAACCAAACTAATTCTTCCTAAAGAGCTTTATTGTTTAGAAAATCAGTTAATATTTTAATAGAAAAATATTTTTTTAAATTATCGTTTCAATAAAAGTTTACAATTAAATAGGTATCAAAATATCTAATATGTATCTTCGCTAAATAATCTCCACATATTATATTACTGGGTTGTAGCTGTTGTATATTAAAAACCTAATATTTAATAATTGTCTCAATGGATAAATGAAAATTTCGTATAAATAGCATTTTCTTCGATTTTAGTTATGCAAAGCAGTATAAATGCAGATGTTAATTTAAAACTTTTAATTAAATAACCTTTATGAGTAACTCGTTTTTATAGCGTATTTGTTCCTACAATTCTTTCACTCATAGTTTGGGAGTTATTAAAAGATTTTCATTTCAATTTAAATAATTAAATATTCAACCTAACATAAGTCATGATATTAAACTTGAAAGCAATTAAGAAGTATCGAAATTATTTTAAAAATTCAAAATGAACTTGTTAAATCAACCTACAATCGAAACAAAGATTCTTTTAACCAAATTCAGGGAATTAGAAAATTATTAGCTCGTTATTTTTAGTGATAACAAAAATTTCAATCAACGATTTGCCTTCAATAAACCATTCATTCAGTTGATGGATATAAACGTTGCATTTCCTGAATTCAGATGAAATATATTTGTTTACATTTAGAGAATATTGAACGTTACATCTCCAAAGTCAGCAAATATTTATCGTCGCCACTTTATTCATTTAAATCGACTGTTGTCGACAAAATTAAGAGTCTGATAATAACAACCCCCTTCATACTTTGGTGTTCAAAAGCTTCTTGTTCCATTTTGAGTGGAAGAAAGAAAATTACAAGTGGAAACGTTTGTCGTATTTAATAAATTGTTGCCGCTGTTTGATTGTAACTTCAAGGAGAACTTTTCGAAGTTTTCGTGTCATGGCGTATTTGTTTTCTCTTCTGTTTTGTTCTAGATGAATAGACTTTTATTGTACAAGTCGTTTATTAGTTTTTACATAGATGTGACTTTTGCCTAGTGAACAAAGATTACATTTGTGTGTAAAGAGAAACAGTATGTGCTAGAAATTGTATGAATTTATTGGAATAAGATTACAATGTTACAGTGTTCAATAAATGACCGACCCATGTTGAAAAATAATAAAACATGGTTTTGAAATAAAAACTGATCGGCAATCCACTGTATATTTCTAGATTTACTTTTTTCTAGTAACATGCAGCAAACGGTAAATTTTTTTCACCAATAGCATTTTAGTTAATCATGTTTAAAAATTTAAAAGGGGTTAGTAATTTACTGGGCAACCTATATATACTATGTATAAGAATATTATTTTAAATAACAAATTTGGATGAAAAATTTGTGAATGGCATTATTAACATTTTTAGTTTATTTAAATAAAATCTTGTTTAGTAATTTATTTAGTTAATGTAAAAATATGCCAAAATATGATCACCAAATCAATAAGTTTTGCGTAATAAGTAGGATGATCAACAACATTACAATTTCATTTTATTTACTAAATCGCTTTATAATTAAATAACGTTAACTTTGACATCAAATAATGCATTATTACATATGAAAGTTATAACTTTCATGAAGTTCGGATCTGTCGAAACAAAAAGTTCTTTGAAAAAGTAAGACCAGTTCTTCCCGTTTGCCACAATTTCTTAATGTTAGAAACACGCAAACATTTTTCGTGTAAGTTTGAGGAATCTGCGAAAGCGAACTGTGAAGAATATGCGCAGCTTTTAGGTTACTACATAATCGGCTATGTACAAATATGTAATAGATTCATAAAGAGACGAGAATTACTGGAAGATAATAATTGACAATGAAACCATTAATTAAAAAAAAATCTGGATGTTTTGAAACTAATAATTAGCGCGTTTCTTCGATTCCAAAGTATTTGTTGATTTCCAAAGTATTTCAACAAACTGCATTGCTCTGACTGAACCAAACATGAAAAAAAATTGTGCCACATTTGTGTAAACCATCCTTTCCTGTCACAGTTATATACATACATCATAAATGAGTATCGATACTTAATACTATATTTTGAGTAAAGTCATTTTTTTTTTTTTTTTTTTTTTTTTTTTTTTATAAAGTAACCTATATTTACGAAACCATCATTTCTCAATTACAATTGAAAAGGTCTTAGAATAAAATAAAATGATGTTTTCAAAATCACATTATTTCATCACTTTCATGTCAAGTAAGTTTAAGGAGAATTAATTCATGGTTAATTTGTTTGGTTTGGTTTGCTTGTGCGCTCAACGACCTATATTTTTGCACAATAACGGCTAATCAGGCCAGGACCTACAGCTTAACGTGGATTCCAAACCACAACGAACATCCATGCCTATCCCGGGATTCGAACCCGGCACCTTTGGCATGCGCAGTCAGAGCACTAACCACACAGCCATCATGTGGGCAGTTCATGGTTGATATTTTTATAAGAGTTAAAAATAGGTTTCTGATTCAACACAAGCATTAGGTTATTTATTTATAGAATTAATGCAAAAAATTAAAAGTTGTAAATTTATTTTTTTATTTTTAACTTGCAAATACAAGTTTTGTTTATAAATTTTAAAAAATTCCATAACAAAAAATAATTTTTTGTAAATTAAGTGTCGGATTTCTGTTACAAAGAGTGACGGTTTAAATTAAATAACACATTAATTATTTAAAGAAAATTTCTAGTAAATAACTACGTATTTTTTAATTCGGATTATCGATTGAAACGCAAATTAAATTAAAAAATGATTCTGAGGTACATTTTCTGAAAATATTTGAAAATATTCTTTGAAAGCGTGGTAGGTCAGTTTTCCAAATCTATTTTACTATTTTTATAGCTAAATATTTTTGCGTATGATTGTTGTAAAACATTTTATAATCGTGTAAACTTATTACTAACAACTTTTTTTCATTCAATTAAAATGGAACTGTAAAGTAAACTATTTTATTATGTAGAATCCATTGAACATTGCCCTTTATGAAAGTATATCTATAACGCATTTGTGTGGAGTTCTTCTAATTTATATTTAACTATTGGAAGTTAGGTTTTGGTTTGGTTTGAACGCTTAACAGCCTATTTCTTATGCACAATGACGGGTAATCAGGCTTGGTTTTCAAGCTTAACGTGGTTTCCTAACCACAACGGGACAGCCATGCTTAACCCGGAATTCGAACCTGGCACCTTTGACTTGCGAGGTCACCTTTGACTTGCGAGCCACGCATCCATCAGGTGGGCCTAACTTTTTGAAGGTAATATTCTTGGTAAATATACGTTGAAAAATACATTTAATTGCATAGGAATTGAAGTGTGTTTACATGAATGAAAATCCACAAATTTAAAAATACGTCAAGTTTCACCTTCCCCCCCCCCCATCTAAAACCCTTTAGTTGGGGATAGAAATGTTTTATATCAAATATCTAAGCATACAGACATTGATATTCTAACTTTATATACTAATCGGATACGTATGTCATGTTGACAGAAATCTTTCGCTTTTCTAAAATAAAATACACGACATGTTTGTGAAAATTAAGAAAGATAAATTCTGACATAAAAGGAACCTCTTTAGAAACATATTTTTTTCAATGAATACATTTGTTTGAAGTTGAAATTTCGAGTTGAGTTTATTTTTTCAATTCAAATATTAGCTTACGTTTATTAGGAGGAAATTGTTTGCGAAATTTGAATTTTAAAAAGTTTTCCAAGTTGAAGTGTAATTTTTTTTTTATCTTTAACCTTTACAAACATGTTGTTGTGCATTTCATTCGTTATCTTAGTATGTTAGGATGTAGGGGGTGGAAGAATCTTGTTGCATTTGAAACCTTTTCCACAATTTTTTTGAGGACACATATTTAGTGGTTCAGACCTTTACAGCAAACTTGAAAATATTTATTTATTTTAAATTTGACCTCTGTCTTGTCTTCTATACAAAAGCTGAGTTTTAACAATGTTTAAAGTTCATTTCCTAGATTTTATATGCGAAACATCTTTTGTACTGTCCAGACCAAGAGACTCACTCAGAAGGGCTTAGATTTTTGGGTCTTTCCAGCCAAAAAAAAAACTCATTTTGGGAGGTATTTTAAACTTTCTCAAATTCACGTCTCAACTGGAAACAAAAATAGTTTAATCAAGCAGGCTGAAAACCAACGTGCCACCATTTTGTCACAATCTTCAACGATTGAACTGAAACCAGAATTTTAAAATGTCAACACTTAGGATAACGAAACAAATTCATTCCGTTTTTACGACCATGTGATGGTGAGGTTACACAAACTCAATTTTTATAAGTATTGGGGAGTGGAGAAGACTTACCTAGATGTAAGGGCAATTTTTATGAGAGGAGACTAGACTGGCTGGCGCGGTTTGACCCAAGAGTTGGCAGGACTAGGTCAAGAGGTCAGGGGTGAATTCACAGCCTGGTGTGGTTTGGGCAAAGGCAAAGATGAGGTGGTCTCTTGGGGGATGACCCGCAAGTCCAATTGGATGTCAAGGAAAAGAAGGGTCATCTCAGTTTTACGTAAAAGGGTCTGCAAGCCATCAGGAGCCACTTTTTACTCACTTTCAATTTTCATAAAGATGCTGTGATCAGCGAGACGGCTGCAGCTAACTTTGTAAGGGCGAACAGATAGAAAGATAGATGTGGCATAGAAGTGAGCTTTAAGCATGTGGAAAAGTCCCCTTGCGATACCAAGCCTAACTGGCAAGATGATCCACTTAGCAGCCCTCAACCGACGGAACCCAACATACCTAATGACCTGACCTAGCAGCACTTGATCAATAGAATCCATCTGGAGCCCTCGACTGATAGAGCCCAACCAGCAGTATAGAACTTACAACCAGTCCTCGATCCCATAAGCCTACCTGTCTAGAGATTCTATCCCGGAGCCCTTGACCGAAGAGTCCAGCACACAAACGCCACCTGCACAGACGCTAACCTGAGTCTTGCCCATTCCAGGTCGTAAGTTGAACTCCCCTTTCTCCCTATAAATTAAAACCCTGCACTTCCATTAAATTATTAATGCACAGTAAAATCTAACTTGCTGCTCAATGATTGTTTTAAGTGATTGAAGTAAATAAATACTGTCTTTTTACCTGTTGATCATTATCTTCCTTGTTTCTCAGACTCAATGCTAACGAACCTTTTTCGATCACAGAGTTGCCATGCTATTTTTGTTAAACAAGGGGGCTCAGCCACATGCTCGCTAACGCTCGCCAAACCCCGAACGCCCTCGCTGCTCTCGCGTTGGAGATCGCTGCGTGCTTCGCCCCCTTCTCGGTGACCCCCACCTTGGATGCGTATCGATAGCGCCTAAGAAATAGAATAGCGGGGGATTTTTAACGCAATTCCTGTGATTCATTCTTGAATTGGTACCTTTAGTTTGCCTCTCTACCGTCATGTTGTTGATGTTATTGAAATATCAATGACAACTTTGATTACAACTGACATGCCTTAAATCGTTACCAGAGAGAGTTTTGCATTATCCCCCCCCCCCCCCCCCGGGCCCAATGTGGAAATTGAAGAAGTAATTGACATTTTCGATTACCTTCGAGATCAAAAATTGAAAACAGAAATAATTAATTGTTGCAACAAGCACAATTAACACATAAACAAAACTCATAAATTAAACACAAAAGAAATATTGGTACACAAGCAGTAACAGACGCTAATTGAATTTTTTTGCTAGGTGACTACAAGAAAGCACAATAGAAAGAAATTTTTTTATATTAACGAACACGCATTTAATATAACGCCCAGAAAATAAGAAAATCATTGGCGTTACAGGATGCCAACAAAAATATAAATACTTCTGTATACACACAAAAAATATACTGAGATCGTTTGTTTAAAATTCCCGTTATTTACAAATTATTCCTTTTCGAATTTTGAAAACCGAAACTGTAACCAAAATGCAGGTTTAGCAGTAAAAAAAATAAATGAAAAAATATTAACAAACACATATGAACAAATTAACTCAATAACAGGGCTCCCATATTGAAGAGATCCCACAAGAACTACTCCCTTTCACTGTTATAATACATGACTTGCGTCGTTTTAGTAAATTACAGCAAATTAGTGGTTACCTGTATTACTTAAGTTTCGAATCTCTCTATATTAAAAAAAAAAAAGAAGTAAGGAACCGGTGTGTTGTCACTAACGTATCTCTTTACCTGGTGCAAGGAGAAATGGGAAATTTTAACACAAGCAGATTCTCTCTCTAGCTCGCCACGTATTATCGTAAAATAGTAAAATTTTAATTAGTTGTTTTTTTTAAATAGTACACCCATAAATCAATAAAAAGCATTTGCCGATCAAAATTGAACGTGGGTTGCTAACTAAATGCCTACACAAACAAAAACCGTTAACAATAGAACCACAAAACAAAATCAAATGTTAGAAAGTAACCAATCGCAAGTGTATGAGATATTTAGCTCCGAGTACAGTGAAAAAGAAAAATCAATAAATAATTAAACATTTTAATGTGAAACTCATAAAATTTTAACTTACAAATACTAAACTAATAGACACCGTAGACTAATAGAACCCAAGACAATCCTTCATCTAAAAATAAAACAATTGTTAAATTAAAAAAAAAAAAAAACTCCTAATGGATTTCGAAGACATTAATTTATGACATAACAAAAAAACAATATATAACCTAACAAAAACAAATAAACAATAGTTGTTCAGCTAGTTTTAGATTTCAACAAACGATAAAAACTGAAATAAAGAAGAAAAATAAGTCCCGCAGTTTGTCAAATTCGTAAAATGGAACAAAAGCAGTATATATCCCCATTGGCGATTTTCCTCGGTTTGAACTGGTCGGATTGCAAACAATCGCCAACAATTGAGTGGCATTACGGAAGTCATTTGTGCACAAAAATTCTTCTTCGGCAAAACCGAAGAGGTGTATTTGAAGCAGCTGAAGTCGTGGTGGTGGTTTGTGAAACATTAATTTTTTCATGAATTTTTTTTTTTTTTTTTTTTTTTTTTTTATGTTGTGGCTTGCCCATGTTGAAAGTATCGAAAACCATTCATATGTCTTTAATCGTTACCAGATAATTTTGCATTATCACCCCCCAAGGGCCATTTTTGCACATTTAAACAATAGAAAAAGATTTTCACACTTGTATAAAAACAAATTATATAAACAGTAGAATTTACACAAAAACCAAAGTCATAAAATTCATAATTAACAATCACACAAAAACCATTCTTTTTAAAAAAAATTGCATAATTAATAATAGAATTTACACCAAAAACAAAGTCATACATTTAACGCCAAAGAAATATTGGTAAAGAAAACAAATCAATCGAAGACGCTTAACTGTTACCTGATAGGAATTCATTATCAGGGTTGCCACAACATTGAGGAATTCTAAAAAATTCCCTGATTTTACAGGAAATTTTTTCTAATTTCTACAACTTTTTCCGATGTGTAAACACCCCGATGAAATACAACCGTTGAGGGATACGCCTGAAAAATTCATAAGAAAGAATTGAATTCACACAAAAACCAAAAAGAAATATTGGCCTTAACCGCAACAGTTAAATAAAACAAGAACAATTATCGTTCAAACAAAAACCATAAAAGAAACGCCAAAGAAATATTTGTACAGAAGCAATAATAATATTGGGGGGGGGGGGGGGTTGAGGGAACGCAAAACAAAGGCATCAATTCAATAAAAAATCATAATTAACAATAGAAGTCACACAAAAACAAAACTTTTGAGAAATCACACTATTCTTATGTGAAAAAGATTTTCGCTCTTGAATAATAAAAATTCATAAATAATAATCGAAGCAACCAAATAAGAGACCCCATAAACACCGAAGTCATACCCCCCCCCCCCCCTCTTCACACAGTCCAATTTTTCGCCTATTGCAATTAAACAATAGAAAAACATTTTCACACTTGGATAAATAGAAATCAGAATTAACAATAGAATTTACACAAACACCAAAGTCATACATACCCCCTACCCCCTTCACACAGGCCAACAAGACATCCTCTCAAGAGTTTTTTTTAAAATTACACTCAAAAGAACATTATGTAATATTAACTTGCATAACGACTTACTTAAAAAAACAGAAATAACTAATATATTATTAAAAACACAAACCAACAATATTTACTCCAAAACAATAGCTTACGTTAAAAACAAATACTGAACAAGATATATAATGCTAAATGCCTATTACAAAATACACAAGAACCCAAGGACATAAACAATAATTTTAGATTATGCAAATTTTTGAAATGTGTTGTTAAAAAAACTAATTAAAGAATCAACCAAGTAAATGTAGTAATATAAAAATGCAAAAACAGAACATAGTATAAGACATCCTCTTAGAGTTTTTTTTTTTTTAAATTACACTCAAAAGAACATAATGATATATTAACTTGCATTACGACTTACTTAAAAAAACAGAAATAACTAATATAGTATTATTAAAAACACAAACCAACAATATATTACCCCAAAACAATAGCTTACGTTAAAAATAAATATGGAACAAGATATATAAAGCTAAATGCCGATTAAAAGATACACAAGAACACAAGGACATAAACAATAATTTTAGATTATGCAAATTTTTTAAATGTTCTGTTAAAAAAACTAATTAAAAAATCAACCAAATAAATTAACACTAAAAAAATGCACTTATACAAACTAATTAAAATTTTAGATTATGCAAATATTTGAAATGTGTTGTTAAAAAACTAATTAAAAAATTAACCAAGCAAATGTATTAATATAAAAATGCAAAAACAGAACATAGTATAAGACAGCGATTCTCAACCTGTGGGGCGCGCCCTCCTAGGAGGGGGCGAGCACACTAGAGGAGAGGCGTGAGAATATCCAAGAGAAAATATTATTTTTTAAAAAATTGATTAACTGACTGAAAGGAAAGCACGCATACACATAGAAAACAAAATACATTTCGACATATTTAACAAATAAAGTAAAACAACTTACTAAATCAAAACTTACTTAATCAAAACATACTAAATTAAAAACAAATTTAATAATTATTAGTGACTTCCTTGGGCCTGTCTTGCAGAGCAAAGTTTTTCGAAGGTAGGCTTAGTATTAGAAATATCCACTCTCAGTTCTGATTCTATATTTAGAAGAGATCTATACCACGTTTTCATAGAAGCCACAGCAGAAAATCCAGTTCCACAAAGGTAGGATGTTGAAAATGGTAATAGAATGCGAAATGCCCTTGTTTTTAGTGCAGAAAAAGCATCCTCTACTCCTGCGCAAAATTCAAATAGTGATTTATTATTAAATTGTTTTTTGGTTTCCTCGCTTGTCGTGAAGTCTATCAATTTTTCTTCTTCATCAATTGAGAGTCCTTCAAAAGTCTTATGAAATGGATCCCTATCCCACCCGTAACTTGGTATCAGTTTGTCGTCAGCAAGAAAATACTTTTTAAAATTTTTTGCCAGCAGGGCTAAATGATTTTCAATGGTTATAAAAACAATTTTTACATGTTCTTCTTCAGCCTTCTAACTTTTAGTACAATCATCCACATTTGCAAACATTGTTAGTTTTTTTTTTGTTTTAACCATCTTACCTCGCAATAAAAGAGTAACGCTGAATTTACTGAACCCATGTCTTTACAAAATGTTGAAAAGATTCTCGATTTCAGGGGTCTCATTTTTATATAATTTACTACGGTTACAACCGTAGTCAACAAAATATTTAGACCAGAACTCATTTATTTCGAAGCCACAGTTTCTCTGTGGATCATGCAATGTGTCCAAATGCACTAAGGCAATTTTTGTTTTACAAGTGCTTGTATACCTTGGAATCTTCCGCGCATTGAACGAGCACCATCGGTGCATATTCCGACGCAATTTTTTAATTCTATGTTTGTCTCGTTCATAAAATCATTTAAAATAGCAAATAATGCGAGCGTTATTGTTTGGAGTTCTATTGGTTTGCAGAAGAGCAGTTCTTCTACTACTGACATATTATCGAACAAAGGCAATTAAATGAGCTATCTGTTGCTTCATCAAGGTGTATTGAAAACAATTTTTCACGAAACTTCGAGAAAAACTGACACTGTACATCTTCAGCTATATCACCAATTCGACGAGCAACAGTATCATTTGAAAGAGTTATGGACTGTAATTGTTTTGAAAAATTATCTCCAAACACAGTTTCTACAATCTCAATTGCTGCTGGCAAAATAAGCTCTTTACCAATGGTGTGAGGTTTTTTTTACATCTGGCTATTTTATATGAAACTTTGTAAGATGCAATTAAAGCTATTTTAATTCACAAAGTTTCTTTAAAAAATGAATTTTGCTTTTTTTTATGATTTTAATTTCAATTCGAAGAATTCTCTAGGTTTGTTGACGTATTCACTATGAAGCGTTTCTAAATGTCGTTTATTAGGTTTCATGCTGTCTGCGGACAATATTTTGGAGGAAATGATACACAGGGGCCTTTCTTCGTTTACTTCAGTACAGGTAAATCCAAAATTTAAATATTCTGGAGAATATTATCTTAGATTTTATTTTCGGAACCACGTTCGTCTGTGTACTTGTTGATGCTTGACTATCGTCTAATGCTCGCTTACTTCCGCTTAAAAATTTATACATGAGTCTGAATAAATATGCTGCCTTGAATATTTAATATGGTGAATTGCAATTAACACGAAAACATATATAACATACACATTCACGATAGATTCGATAGCGATAGAAGGATCGACTCGAATGAGACTGGCTGGAGTTGAAACTTGTGTTATCGAACATTTTCCTTCTTCCTATGAAAAAACATTTGCTCTGCGCATGCTCGAGAAGACATTGGTCGTGTTCACCTCCCGCTTGGCAAAATGCCAGATGTGGTTTCTCGCCAACGTTTGCTCGCTTTTACTTTTGTTTTGAAAGTTAGTTAAAAATAATTTAAAAACAGAATCCAAAACATTCATTATATATTATTGTTGTATACATTTTATTGTAAGCTGGGTGCGATGAAAATTATGATTAAAAACTGGGCCGCGAATACTGAAAGGTTGAGAAACGCTGGTATAAGACATCCTCTCAAGAGTTTTTTAAAAAAAATTACCCTCAAAAGAACATTATGCCATATTCACTTGCATAACTACTTACTTAAAAAAACAGAAATAACTAATATATTATTAAAAACACAAACTAACAATATTTTACCCCAAAACAATAGCTTACGTTAAAAAAAATATAGAACAAGATATATAACACTAAATGCCGATTAAAAAATACAAAAACGAAATTTATTGAAAAACATTAGCACTTATAAGAATGATGCATGTGAAAAAGATTTGTGCTTTTGAATAATAAAAATTCATAAATAACATACACACCAAAACCGTTGTCAATTAAAGACGCTCTGTTTATCGAAGAACGAAATTCCGGAACATTCTTTTCTTCCCAAAAATTAAAACAACACGTTGTAGGTAGATGATAGATGGGCGATTTCAAAATAACTGAACGTTGCCGATTAAGAAATACAAAAGAACCCAAGGATATAAACAATAATTTTAGATTATGCAAATTTTTTAAATGTGTTGTTAAAATAACTAATAAAAAAATCAACCAAGTAAATGCCGACAGTCAGTTTTTTAGCAGAAAGTCAATTAAAAATATGAATGAGTTTTATACATCGTACTTGGGTTTATGCATGGTGAGATATAAAAATGACGTCATAATTCCCCCACCCCCACACACGCAACGACCAAAAAATGGGGAATCCCCGTTTTGAAGGAGAAATAATGCAGAAAAATGGGGTGTAGTGCTAATCTAAAACAGTATGTATCTAATTGATTTTTTTTATCATTTAACGAAATTTTTAATTCCATCGCCTAGAGGACATTTCAAAGATCCGAACCATATTTTTTTTTAATTGAAAAAGTAAGTATTTCAAGTAGTTATTGCGAGAGAAGTGTAGGGGGGGAAATTTGTCCCTTTGGATTACCATTACGGCCAAATTTTAAAATTTAATTAAAAAAATCTAATTAACAATTCAACAAAAAAAATTCTTTTGAAACTAAATGAATGCAGTAACTACTTATGTTTCAAATTTCACGGTTCTCCTTGCACCAGAAATTGAGATACGCGAGACACAAAATTTCATGACTAACTTTTTTTTAATATAGATAGATATTAGTTATTGCGGAGCAACATTCACAGTTTAGGTAATGAGCTAACCACAGCAGACCATTATTATGAAACTGAGCCCTGGATCACTAGGGTTTCACGTAAGATACACTGCACTTGAACAATCGCGATACTGCTAGAGTCGGCAGATTAACATGCATTTCGAATAAAAACACAAAACGAACCGATCTGATGCATATGGAATTTTTGACGCAAGAGTTTCACTTGGGCTATACTGCGCTGGAACGTCGTAAAGTAATTTTATGTTTAAATCAGAGTTTCATCCAGTGGATCTTTGTTTAGGTATTGCTTACCCACTTTGGAAAGTGCGACAGCAAGCATGTAGCCTGGATTCGAACCCAATGCATAGGAAAATAAAAAAGATTCAAAAAAGTTTTCAAATAAAATTTCTAATCACGCAGTCTTCATATCTTCTCCTCCATAGACAAGCCCAAACTGTAAGGTGCTGAAGCCACCAGCAACTATTTAATTTTATGTTGGTTTGAATAGTAAATCAACGATAGATGGATAGTCGCTGCTCAGCAACTTTCGATGTTCGGTATGCGATTATTATAGATTTTTGTTAATTAATACTATAACTCGTAATTTGTTAGAACAAACATTTACAAAAAACATTAATTTACATTAGTATGTCTCTTTACCCGTTGGTCAACTACTATATTTATAAATTGGATTTTTTGAATTTTAATATATCAAATAAAAATATTAATTTTGAAATCCAATATATCTATTGGTTTTATCATTAGAGAGTTCATGCACTATTTGCTAAATAATGGGATTATAATAATTCATTAATTAGTTGTGTGCGATGTGTTTGTAAATTTATATTTAATATTTAATATTTTGAATACATGGAAAATTGGTCAAATTGAGTAGTTTTTTCTTTGCGTTTATTTTTACGTATTTTCACCCTCCGAGCTTGGAGTAGAAAAGGTTACCTTTCTAGCTGGATAAGTTATCTGAAAATTGTTTTGATATACCTTTGATTTGCGCAGGCAAAGTAACAGATTACACTGAAAAAAAAAAGTTTTTTTTTTAAATTATATTTTCAATATTTTGGAATTAATTCCTTTCATTAACATAATTTAAACATTAATAAAAAAACCCTGAATGCAAATAGCATTTTTAAAGGAATATTAAAATATTGTTTTTTCCAAATCAGTTTGAAACATAGTGTTTAAAATCTAAACATTACAGCAAACTTCGAATAAGTGTAGAACTAAAATGTTGAGTTAATAGTGTTACTATTTAGGTAATGAAATTGCAATTTGTCATAGTAATTTGTGTAATACATATCATTGTAATATATATTTTTTCAATTTAACTATTGTCTAACAATATTTATATGTAACACACATATTTGTAATATCATAATAATACGCTTAAGGATTTTTTTTCAACAAATAAAAATTGCACAATTTCTTTTAAAATTTTTTTGTATTCCAAAAAATTTTGGAAATATCACTTCATGTGCTCCCTCTGACGGTCCAGAGAATGGATGAAATTCTACAGTTGTTTTCTATGCAATAATTTTTTTAATTATATTTCTAATTCAAATATATAATTTTTTTTAATTATTTTTTATTTTTTTGGTTATAAACTATTATCTTAATAAAAATAGATATAAAATATTTTATTTTAAATTTTATTTAAAAATATCGTGTATTGCTGGAAAACTGAATACCAAATGACGCATATATGCGTGCATGATAGTCACTGGGTTTTAAAACTGCATTACTAATTGAATTTTCTCCAGTATTTTACCAAGTAATCAATGTATTCTAAAACTTACTTCAATCAATATTCAACAGACGATTCCTGGAGTTTTACCACTTAAAATCACTTACCATTCGCTTCACAAAATGAACACTACATTATCTTAAAAATATTCGTTTTTCTCTGAATCAAAATTTCACACAGGAACCCTAAGCACATAATTCTGTCTGGAAGAGGAAGCTCTCGAACAGGCTAATTAGCGACAATGCCCTTCTACAAAGTTTATGGGACGTTCTGTAATCCGATTTTGAACATCCCTAATGAAGAAATCGAGCAGAGAAGGCGGAAGCTTTCAAATTTTATTCGGTTTGGAGAATAGCTATTTATCCGTAAAGAACTGTTTGGAAAGGTGGGGCGAACAAGATGCTAAATAGCAAAAGAAGCAATCAAATAAGAATGCATTCGTTAAAAGTTTCTCAAGTATTGAGTGCAGATTAAGTGTCTGTTAAGCTCTTTGTTCGTATTCCTGCAATTACTTAAATGTATTCTAGGGGTTTTAATTTTATTTCATTGAGTAGTTGGTATTGTCTTCAATAATATTGCAGTTTGAATAGCTTTCTGTTGAGCTTTAAAACTGGTTTGGGTTTAGAATATTTTCCGGCAGGCAGGAAAGATATTTACATTTGAGGTTTTCTGTGAATTGGTCTTGAAATTGAACAAAAAAAAAGTGTACAAATAAGTAAGACAGCTTCCTTCGAAATTAAGCTATATTTGAAACATTTCCAGATATAGCGATTTTATTTGTAGTGCTCGTTTTGTATAAATATCTGATTTGCAGTCCATACGAAGTGACGTTGTTCTATATTAAAATAATATTTTCTTCAGCGCAGAGTTAGTTCTGACGATATATTATTTTTAACAGTAAAATGTAAAAATAAAGTTGTATTTTTTTAAAAATTTATATTTCTTGATTTTTTTTATTTATACAATTCCTTTACATAAATACATTATTAAAAATAAGACATGTTTAACATAGCACCCACCTATATTTTTTACATTTCAAGTTCTAAGTAAAGTGTTGAATTGAAGATTTTTGTCGAATTGCTTTAGTCTAACTGTTTGAAGAAGTATTCTTAGCCTTTTCAAGCATGGTATCTAAATAGAATTTAATGAGGTGTGGCAAAACAACACTGAGCAACTTCAATGTAAGAAAATGTGCTAAATTTGTTAAAAGTATTACTCGAAAAATATTAAAAGTATATTAATCAAAATTAACATGACATAAATGTAATAATTATGGTTTTATACAATTCCATTTGTATTTGTATTTGAAAATATATATATATATATATATATATATATATATATATATATATATATATATGAAAATTGTTTAATAAGTTACTACACGTACATAATAACATAATTATATATCAATTGGTACAGAGTAAGTACTAATTAAAATAATGAAATTTAAATCTGGGAGGGGGGGGGGGGGGATTGAAGAGTATCTCATCTGCCAGAAAAAAAAATACTCTCTCAATTTAACAACCGGTTATTTTCAAGATCAATATTCATATTTCCATGTACAATTTTGAAATTTGATTACATGAATCGCATATAGTTTCACAAATATTACATATAAGTATACACATTTATAGAAAATGAACTAATTTTGAGGAATTTTGCAATCTAAGGGAATTTAAAAATTATTTTAATAATATTGAGAACAACATTTATTGTGTTGCTTAAAATTTCAGATTAGACAGTCATTTCTCCGGAGGAGATGAAAAAAGAACAAAAGAAACGAATTTTAAACAGCATGATCTATCTGCAAGGTCTCGTACATAAAGTTTTTTTTTTTATTATTATTATTTTAGATTATTTTAAGACTTTCTGGATATAAAACTATCGTAAAATTAAAAATAGATCAGAATAGTAGAAATAAAAAATTATACAGAATGTTTATAATTAAATTTCATTTAAAAAAAAAAAAAATTAAAACCGACTGGTTAGTATGATCTGGCATATTACGTGTATATACTTGAAGAAGAAGGAAACCGCGTGACATAGAAAAAACTGTATTGAACTATTTTTTTTTTTCTTCTTACACCATATCATTGCATTTTGAAATCCATGATTTGGCATAAGGAGAATTTGTATGCTTTTGAATTAAAGCTTTTTCAAAGTTGAACTTTAATTTTAATTTCCTCGAAGTGTTCATCATTAAAGTTCAACTCTCAAAAAACTATTATAAAGAAGCACTCGTCAGCATGATCCACAATTTGACCTGAATGTACTCGAAAAAAGATGCAATAATACGTCATAAAAAAAATTATATATATATATAATTTTTTTATGACGTATTATTGCATCTTTTTTCGAGTACATTCAGGTCAAATTGTGGATATATATATATATATATTTTATTTTTTTAGGCCATACCATTTTCCCCTTCTACGAGTATTTTTGGTCTTTCTGACCAATGGTTTGAACAGCTTTTTCATAGTTGAACTTTAGTTATAAACACTTGTACCTTAAGACGATAATGAAAAATACTGAAAATAATGAAATCTGTATTGAATAGAAAATTGAGCTGGAATGTTTGTATATTTAATAATTCAAAAAAATTATAGTAAATGTTTTTAATTGTGTATACATTTATTTAAGTAAAAAAATCACGTGTTTTCAGGAAGTGGTTATATTCGTAATGTTAATGAAGTTTACTACATCGGATAAAAATTAAAATTGTAAAATTACTTAATATTTATGTCGAAAGTTAAATAATGAGAGGTTAAGGAAAAATAAATACTAAAATTCCCAAATGAATGAAAAATTGTATTTATAGATTGCTTATTAAAATGAATTGCAATTAGCAATTTAAAATTTTCTGTTCCCAAGGATTTCGATGCCTTTAACAATATGAATGTCTAAAGTATGTGACTGTATAAAGTCATTTATATTGTTGAATACATTGAATTTCATGGGATCACAAAAATTAAAAATCCTAATTGCTATTAACTTTAATAAACACTTTACAATGGACAGTTCCCGCAATTTTTTTTTTTTTTAAATTTTTTATTCAACTCTAAATGTTTCGAAAAGGCCATAAACACAAAAATTTCTGCTCACTGCGCTTTTTCTTTTTTTAATTTGCGATAAAAAATCTCTCTAAAATCAAGAAATAATAATAAAAAAAAGTGTACTTTGCATTATAAAATCGACCATTGGCTATATTATTTTATCTCTTACGAAATGATCTCCAATTGTTATATTTTGCTCCTTTTTGGCAACTTTTTTTGCACATCTGAATAAATTATTTATTTAAAATAATTTTATATTCTCATCATTCATATTGAATGCATAAGGACGTCATGGACTGTTCCACGATACATTTAACTTTCTTAGAAAAATCTCGTGTCATTCTCTGCGAATTGGATGTTGTTGAGAACGTTTTTTAAAACTTCCTTAAAACCAAATAATTAAAAGAATAAAGGAGTCGGCAAGTCGTATAGTTTTCGTAGTTAATCGCCGACGAAAAAGTTTGTCCACGGTCGACTGTGTAGTAAGTAAGTAGGAGAATAAATAAATAAATAAATAAATAAATAAATAAATAAATAAATAAATAAATAAATAAATAAATAAATAAATAAATAAATAAATAAATAAATAAATAAATAAATAAATAAATAAATAAATAAATAAATAAATAAATAAATAAATAAATAAATAAATAAATAAATAAATAAATAAATAAATAAATAAATAAATAAATAAATAAATAAATAAATAAATAAATAAATAAATAAATAAATAAATAAACAAACAAACAGCACACCATGCATATTTAATCATTCCACTCACAAGAAGTTTTCTGAAAAGTTTTGAATTTATGAACACTAAACATTTCATAACTAGTTATTGTTGTGCAAATAAGCAATAAATTTGAAATTAGTACCTTAAAAAAAAAGAAATCCCAACAAAAACATATCTGTAGAAAGGCGCAAAGTTCTTCATGCAATGCAGCCATTCTCAACATGTGGGGCGCGCCCCCCTAGGTGGGAGCGAGCACACTAAAGGAGAGGTGCGAGAATATCGAAGAGAAAATATTATTTAAAAAAATTGATTAACTGACAGAAAGGAAAGCACACATACACATAGAAAACAAAATACATTTCGACATATTTGACAAATGAATTAAAACAACATACTAAATCAAAAATTACTTAATTAAAACATACTAAATGAAAAACAAATTTAATAATTATTAGTGATTCCCTTGGGCCTGTCTTGCAGAGCAGAGTTTTTCGAAGGAAGGCTTAATATTAAAAATAGCCACTCTCAGTTCTGTTTCTATATTTAGCCAAGATCTATATTTTGTCTTCAAAGAAGCCACAGCAGAAAATCCAATTTCACAAAGGTAGGATGTTGAAAATGGTAATAGAATGTGAAATGCCCTTGTTTTTAGTGCAGAAAAATCATCCTCTACTCCTGCCCAAAATTCAAATAGTGATTTATTACTAAACTGTCTTTTGGTTTCGCCACTTGACGTGAAGTAGATGCATTTTTCTTCCTCATCAATTGAGAGTCCTTCGGGAATCTTATGAAATAGATTCCTAACCCACTTATAACTTTCTATCAGTTTGTCGGCAGCAAGAAAATACTTTTTTAAATTCTTTGCCAGCATGGCTAAAGGATTCTCAATGGTTACAAAAACAACTTTTACATGTTCTTCTTCAGCCTTGTAAATTTTAGTACAATCATCCGCATTTGCAAACATTGTTAGGTTTTTTTTGCTTTAAATTTCTACTTCACAATTCCAATTTTCTACAAAAAGCATTAACTTGATCACACTTATCCAAAATATGTGTATTTGCACCTTGGAGTTAAAGAGTCAAGTTATTTAATTTCTCGAATATGTGGACCAAGTAGCTCAATTTCATCACAAATAAACCATCGTGAAAATTCTCGGTTTCCGGTCTATTTTCTTCTAAGAAAATTGCGATTTCTTCTCTTAATTCATAAACACGTTGCAAAAATTTCCCACGTGATAAACATCTTGCCTCGCAATAAAATAGTTTCGCTGAATGAACTGAACCCATGTCTTCACAAAGTACGGAAAAGATTCTCGATTTCAGGGGTCTCATTTTTATATAATTTACTACGGTTACAACCGTAGTTAACACAATATTCAGACCAAGACTCATTTTTTTCGAAGCCAAAGCCTCTCTGTGGATCATGCAATGTGAACAGACGCACTAAGGCGATTTTTGTTTTACAAGCCCTTGTATACCTTGGAATCTTCCGGACATTGCACGAGCACCATCGGTGCATATTACGACGCAATTTTTCCCATTCTATGTTTGCCTCGTTTATAAAATCATTTAAAATAGCAAATAATGCGAGGGCTGTTGTTTGGAGTTATATTGGTTTGCAGAAAAGTATTTATTCTACTACTGGCATATTATCACAAAATCGAACATAGTCAATTAAATGAGCATCCGTATTACTATCTGCTGCTGTATAATCAAGCTGTATTGAAAACAATTTGTCACGTAACTTCAAGAAAAGATGACACTGTACATCTTCAGCTATATCACCAATTCGACGAGCAACAGTATCATTTGAAAGAAGTATGGACTGCAATTGTTTTGAAAAATTATCTCCTAAACATAGTTTCTACAATCTCAATTGCTGATGGAAAAATAAGTTCTTCACCAATGGTGTGAGGTTTTTTACTTCTGGCTATTTTATATGAAACTTTGTAAGAGGCAATTAAAGCTTATTTATTCACAGACAGTGATTTTTGCTTTTTATATGATTTTAATTTTAATTCGAAAAATTCTCTGGGTTTGTTGACGTACTCACTATGAAGCGTTTCCAAATGTCATTTTTAAGTTTATTAGGTTTCATGCTGTCTGTGGCCTGCGGCCAATATTTTTGAGCAAATGTTACACAAGGGCCTTTCTTCTTAATTTACTTCAGTACTGCTAAACCCAAAATTTAAATATTCTTGAGAATATTTTCTTGATTTTATTTTCAGAACCACGCTCGTCTGTGTACTTGTTGATGTTTGACTATCGTCTAATGCTCGCTTACTTCCGCTTAAAAATGTATCCATGAGTCTGCATAAATCTGCTGACGTGAATACTTAATATGATGAATTGCAATTTACACAAAAACATATATAACATACTCATTTACGATAGATTCGATAGCAATAGAAAGATCGACTCGAATGAGATTAGCTGGAATTAAAACTTGTGTTAACAAACATTTTCCTTCTTCCTATGAGAAAACATGTGCTCTGCACATGCTCAAGACGGCATCGGTCGTGTTCACCGCCTGTAATAAACTTATATTTGGACTTAGAATTTTAAAATTATTTTATTCCAGACTTTGATTAGGTACACTTTTTAGAATAAATATATAATAAATTTACATTAAAATTTTATCAAATGCAAATAAACGCTCTATTTTAAACAGTGAACATTTTTTTTTTTTTACCTAATATATCTTTAAAATAATATTTAAAGCAATAATATACTTAGCGTATACAAAAATTGTCAGTTTCATAATATAAAATATCACATAAAATATTTAATTTTTCTATTTTAGGAAAAAAAAAATTAGGTTCACTAAATAGATCTTGAGTATTTTCATTATCATGGAAAAAATTAGATTAAAATATTCAATAGAATTTGAGAAAAGTGAACCGAACCTAAAATTGCCATTAAAATTCTGAGTTTCAAATGTAGGCTTATTACATAAAGTATAAATAAAATGAAATAAAAATTGGAAATGTAACATTCATAATAAATATGTTATTATTAACTATGTCGAAATTTAATTTAAAAATATTGCATTTTTAATAATTTAGGGAACCTTTTTAATTGAATTAAAATACGACGGATTAGGTTCTCTGGGAGTCTTGTCTCCCCAGTTGTTGTAAATTAAGGGCAATGAAAATTAGTAAAATTTTCTTCTCGAAGTCAAAATTTCCATACATAGGCCTGAATATCTAGCTACAGAAATGCTTGTGTTACTTGGCCATTACGCGTTAGTGAACCAAAATAAGTGATGGTCAAGTGTTACAAATATTTTTGCAGCTAGATATTTAGGCCAATTCAGGGGAATTTTGACTTTGAGAAAAAAAATTTTACTAATTTTGATTGACCGTAATCTATAACAACTTTATACTTGGCTCTACGGTTTAGATCTCAATACTTTTCACGGCCATAATCATTGGATGAAGAACTTATCACCTTTTTACAGTGATGTTTTTGTTAGGATTTTACACTGGACACTTTCAATGTTTAACTTAAATATTTTAAAGTGTGTTTACTTGCAAATAATGTTTTATAAAGGTAATTGGCATACATATGGTAACAAATTTATCTATTTTAACAATGGCTTTTACATCTACTCTAGATATCTCTAGAGTGTTACAGAAGTATTTGGCTTATTTTGTGGGAGTAAAAACTTAATGTTCTTAAAATAAAAGTAAATCGTAAACACAAATAAGTCTATAACACCAAATCATCCCCTTATGCTTTAAAAAAAATACATATATTGTAACATTCTTAAAATATCGTTTCCTTGACACTTTCCTTCATACAATGTAACCACATTGCATATTTAAAATATTCATTTGATAATGTATCTAAAAATTTATGTACCCAAATTTGCGTGCTAGTTCTTCGAAACTAGTTCAGTATTTGCATAAATATTTCTGGTCTGAAATCCAAAACAAACAGCATCTTAGTAATCGAAAACTGAAACAATTTCGAAAACAGGAAAGAAACTACAATGTAAACTAGTAAGAATATCATTCTCCAATGCTTAGAAATACATTAAATACAAGAAAACGGTTTTCGAAAGTTGCTTATACCGTTTTGACTTTGAAGTTGAGAGAATCTTCAATTACGAAAGGAATACATTTAGCGTCAGTCCATACGCAACATAATGCTGAATTATACAACGCAAGTGATGAATAAAACATACGGGAAAGTCCTCGTATTTGTGCCTATTTTTTTTACGATACCACAGTATTCGTGAACTTTGCTGCTTCCAATTCATGAATTGCGTTTGTTTCTCGATTTGGTTATTTGAGTATTCACTGGGCTTTCGGAAGTTAGTATCGGAAGGTCTAGTAAGTGATCTCCTGACTGATATTGATGTGGATATTTGATTTGTAAATTTTACATAGATTGGCATAATTAAATTTGAAAGATAATTTTCCAATTCATAATATGCATACGTTTAATTTAAAAATATATTTTATAAAGTTGTTTGGCTACATATGTATCCCACCTGATGTATACGATAATGCAATTTTTTTCTCCATTTTTTATCGTGAAGCTGTAGTTATAACCTTTTTTAATATCTGTGCATTATCATAATTCGTAACATGTTATTATTCAGCCATTAGTAATCTCATTGCTTCTCTCTTTTGATTGAGTAAAACTTAATAATAATGACAGATAAATAACTTTTCTTCGTAGTGGTCCAGTTCTTCTGTTACTATTCAGATCTAATATTAGAAAGTCTTTTATAATATTTATATTTTAAATACATAAATTTAATATACATTTTAAATTTGCAAAAATGATCTTAATTTTGATGAAACAATATTTGTTTTAATTTAAAAGGCCATTGCTGTTGTATTAAAAGGCGATTCAAGGTAAAGTTTTTAATAATTGGATTCTATGAGTAATGTTATCTTTTCGACTTTAATCCAAACATACAACCATGCTGCATTTTGTCCGATTTTGAATTTTTTTTTTGATTATTAGAGCTTACTTACTGCGTGAAGGTACAGTACCCCCCCCCCCCCAAAAAAAAAAAAAAATCAGAATGATGGCTATATCTTCGGTTCTAATTATCTTAGAATCTTCCTGTTTGCAAAAAAAAATGTTTTGCTTACGATTTTCTATATATCTGATGAAATTTCTTTTTCTTGAGGGACCGTTTACTAAGTAAAAGTAACGCTATCTTCAAAAATTTCAATACGAACCCTTATTTTTTATCATTTCATTCGATTCAGAATACATCATTTACTCTATATACCAAATTTCAATGCAATATGTTGAAAAACACATCACTTATGAGCGAAAATGTTTCGACCATTTTTTGACCGATCTTCAGGGAGAATTTCCATAAAACGAAAGGTATTTTTAAGGTTCTACTTCACAGCGGGAGAAATCGAACGGTCAGTGCGGCGTTTCACGACGTTATAAAATACAAATATTAGTCTAAAATTGCATAGAAACTACTTGGATTTATAGTGACATGTTTAAGATTAATACAAAAATAGCAAGTAAACGCAAAAGTAACATAATTTATTTACAACGTTAAAGATGTGCATTCTTCACACGAAATAAATAAATATCGAAAACTGTAATTGCAGAAGTATAACGTATACTAATGATGATTAGAAAATTAATAAATATAAAATGTAGGCATTAGTAAACAGTATTCAGCAAAGTGTGATTATTTTACAGAAACATTTCACTGTAAACACAAATGTAACTTAATCGCTGAAATTATTTATAAAATGAAAAAATCACCTGATTCAGTAAAATTTTTAAAGGATAACTTATTGAAATTGCTTAAAAAATGTTGTTTTAAATAAATGTAATTTAAGGAAGTAAATTTTTTTTTAAAAAAAGGACACTGTTGAAAACCTCACAAAACATATGTTCCACGATTCCAAACACGTTAGACAGATTAAAAATATACATACAAAAAAATAAAACTGCTTTATTTGTATAAAATAATATATATATATATATTTTTTTTTTTGTAATCTCAAGGAATTCTGTTCCGATTCACCCCTATGTTCCTATTCACCCCATTTTACGATAATTGAACTTTGTGCGATTTTCCACACCTCTAGTTTACCTTGAACTAATTTTTGATAGTTTTCAAAAGTCATCTACTATACGGTCCCTTAAAGTGAGCGTTTTGTACATTTTCACTAAAAATCGAGAACTAAAAGTCAAAATGAAAAGAAAAAAATTGTGGTGGGGTTTCAGACCATGGTGAATCTAATGAAAGCAAAATAAATATATATTTCTATTAAAAAAATTTAAATTGTTTTATTAATTAATAATTAATTATTAAAAAAAAAATTGATGCTAAAGTTGCTTGCTATTTATGTTTGGTCATTTACAAACTATCTTTTGAAGAAGAAAAAATTACTGAAATATATTAATTATTTGAATAGTTTTGGCCAAAAAAAACAATTTTTTTATCTGACATTAATTTGTCATTTTCTTTTAATCATTTTAATTACAAACCATTCATTAGAAAATTACGAATTTTTGTATATCGACATTTTTTTAGATGCTGAATCCAAATATGGGATAATATTATGAGGTTGCTATTGAACTTTTTAAAGTTTTGTTCTGTTTTAATATGTAGATGACCCCTCATGACAAAAAAAAACTACATGTAATTATTAAAAACCTTCCGCGATTTACAATGGTACCTTTTGTTTGTTATTTCAAGAATTAGAGCACAAAATATAGCCATCGTTCTGATTTTTTTTGGGGTATTGTACCACCCACGCATAGACGAACTATTCAAATAATATGATCAATGTAAGTCATGCTTCCATACCATAATCAGTCATAGAGGTGTATGAAATATCTTGGTTTTAAATATTTTGGTCAAATATGGGCATCAAAGATTTTGTAATAGAAGTGGATCTAATGTAGGCCACCTTTATTACCTGTCAGAATTTCCTCCTGTTGACTCTGTCACAAGTTTTACTCACCTTTCAACTATTTGGGTATGACATAGAGTATTTAAGATTTCATATTAGTATATAAGTATTTAAGATTTCGAACACAAGGATAGTGTTAGTTTGAAGGAAGAAATTGTGAATATTACTTGTTTCCAATATATATATCATCCGAGGAGGTGACAGACTAAATATTATCTTATCAGTCAGATATCCTGTAGTCCGTGTAAACTGTGTTGATGAAGGTATACAAATTCAGTTCCTGTTTTTGGATCTTGATTAGCTAAATTTCAGTACCATGCTATACTCAAAATTTCATATCCCCCAAACATTCATAACATATCATCTTGTTACTATATCATTCATTCAGTAATGCCATTCGATAAAATAAGCATGGTACTAAGCGTATCTTTAAGGTAATACAAACAAAGAGACATTTCTTGGATGATATTAAAAAACTTGCATTCTGTTATTATTTATAATTAGTCCTTGTGCCATACAGAGAACATGATGTTGCAGATGATATTGGATACAACATAACGCTAATGAGAATTGGGATGATGAAGGATACTAAAATCTTGAAATCAACATCCGAAAGGAAAATCGGTTAGAACTTTAGATAGAAATAGTATATGGTAATAAAGTCAAAAGTATACTTATTATTGTAAAAGTGTTAAAAACATAATTTATTGCTTTTTAATGAAAAAGAAGAAATAAAAATAATAAAATTAAACCAAAATTAAACATGTAAGAATCATTAATTTGTGTATATGATTTAGAAAAAAATAAACAATAAATGAAATTTTTACTGCATTTTTTACCAACAAATGGATTTTACTTACTATTGTTGAATTTTTTTATGTAATGTAAAAATTATACAAAACCTACAAACTGAGAAGTCGCATGTTAATATTGATACCTTCAAAAACGTCACTGTAAAAAAGGACAACTCATTATTTTTTTCAAATTTCAACACTTATTTCATTGATCAGCCATTAAAAGAAGTGCGATATGTAAAACACAATTCCAAATTTGTAAAACTTTAATAATTTACCAAAAGACAATATATTTTATATACATATAATTAAATTTTAATTAATAAAAACGTATTATTTCGTACATACACTATCTGGCCAAAAGTATCCGGACACCCAGTGGTATGGACTTAGAGCGTCCTGAGGCACATATTAATATGATATTGGTCCCCCTTTTGCATCGATGACAGTCTGCACACTAGGGTGGTTCGAAAAAAAATATTTTTTTTATTTTTGAAACGCATGAGGTAAAAAAAAGTTGAGTCACATCTTGATAAGAAAGACGGTAAAAAAAAATTTGAAAAAAAATAATATCTTCCGATCGCGCATTCACCTCAAAGTTTTTAAAAAATACAAAAAATAACTATTTTTCCTAAATTTTTTTAAATTTCTAAATGTTATATATTTGAAAGGCAATAGTTTGCAATGAGTAGTGAAAGGGTGGTATAACACAGGAAAACACTATTCTATATATTTTTAAGACATATATTAATAATTAAAAATATTCAAAAATACTTTTTTTTGTTAAAAAATGATTTTTCTATAAAATAGATACTAACGTTATTTTTTACATATATTTGTTAAAATTGTTTTATTTACTTCAAGCATTCACTTCAAAGTTTTGAATAAATACAAAAAATCCCTTTTTTCCATCAATTTGTAAAATGCACCAATAACTAAATTATCGAGGCATATTAGTTATACAAACTATAAACTGTATAGAATGAAGTAGATAGAACTTGGAAAGAAATCAAATGGAGTAATTAATCAATAATAATCATTCACGCGTAACCTTTGAAACAATGATAAAAACTGTGTTTTGGCAGGTTTCAATCTGGGTGGCCTTTCTCGTGGTGCCTTCTCTTCTTTTGAAGCTCATAAACTTACTTGCTTATTCATTGGATCATAGAGCACGGGGCTGTGATTGGGACTGCCATTAATACTGGCTGAAAATAATCTGACAGATCAAATTTCGCGTTAGGAGACCACTACATTGGGATATATGCCTCATATACTCTAAAGAACTACCATTCTGATGCCTATTTAAACACGTAGTACTACAACAGGACCAACATCTTTTATTGAGATCAAAAACTGAAGATTCATAGATCAAAAATTAAAGAATTGTGAAAATTTTCCCTCGACTGATTTTTTACGTGTTGAATGTTCTATTCTTTTAACTGAGATGAAAGTACTGAGCACAGATCAGTTATATTCTTGATATTTTTGCAGCGATTAGATACGAAAGGAGAATTGTAAGAAAACTAAGGCGTCGGGTTCTGAAATCTCGAGAACTTTCCTAGAGAAAGACAATCAAGCATTTCAAAGCAACCAAACTTAACTTTATTGCCACTGATTACGTGGACATAATTAATTGGAATGCTTGTAATAGGACTCCTCCTTTGTTAGGAGTAACAAACGAACAATTGATTAGTAAAGATTGGCGCATCCGAGGTAGCACAGTTAGATTGGAGGAAACAGGGGAAGACAGGAAGGTTGGCTAGTCTGGCCAAGCATAGTTCCAAAATACGCGATTTTTCAACAAACAAGTCAAAACCACCACATAGTTTTGTTTCTCATAAATAAAATACCCCAAGTTTAAAACTGGCGCTGACGCAAAAGACGTTAGGACAACACTTTTTTTTTTATAAAGATCCATAATGCCCGACTTTTCTACAAAAGTTTCCTTCAAAGTGCATCACTGGGATAGAAAGCTCGAGAAAAAAGTGAACCAAATAAATAATTGCATGTTTAAAAAAAAAAAAAAAAAAAAAAAAAAAAAAAAATGTAAGAAATAACATTAGTACACATTTTTCAGAAAAATCCTTATTTCTTACAAAATTTTTTAATTTTTAGTATTTTTAATTATTAATATATGTTTTAAAAATGCATAAAATAGTGTTTTTCCTGGTTTCTACCAGCCTTTCAGTACACATTGCAAACTATTTCCTTTCAAATATATAACGTTAAGAAATTTTAAAAAATTTAGGAAAAATAGTTATTTTTTGTATTTTTTCCAAACTTTAAGGTGAATGCGCGATCGGAAGATATTATTTTTTTTCAAAATTTTTTTTACAGTTTTTCTTATCAAGATGTGTATCAACCTTTTTTACCTCATGCTTTTCAAAAATAAAAAAATAATTTTTTTCGAACCACCCCACTGCACACGTTTGGGAAGACTTTCCACCAATTTTTGATAGGTGACCATAGGAATTGCCTTCCAGGCGTCCATCACAGATGAAGTGAGTGCTTGCAGTGAAGATGGTCGATTTGGCTGGCTACGTAATCTGCACTCTAATTCGTCCCAAAGATGTTCTATGGAATTTAGATCGGGGCTCTGAGAGGGCCAGTCCAGTTTTTGAACACCCATTCATTTCGTCAAACCACGTCTGTGCAAGCCTCGATGTGTGAATGGAGCAGTTATCCTGTTGGAAGAGAAATGGGCCTTCCCCGAAATATTGCCATAAAGTTGGGAGTGCAGCATTGTCCAGAATGTCCACATACATCTCAGAGTTCATGTTTCCAACCACAGGAACTAACGGACCCAGGCCAAACCACGAGAACCCCCCCCCCCCACACACCATTATGCTTCCACCACCAAACTTAACAGTCGGCACAATGCAGTCACTATAGAAACTTTCGCCGGGCATCCGCCAAACCCAGACGCGTCCATCCGACTGCCAGACTGTAAAGCGAGATTCATCACTCCGAAGAACAGTTTTCCACATGTCCACAGTCCAATGACGGTGAGCTCTACACCATTGCAATCGATGCTTCGCATTCTGTGGAGTGATGTTCGGCTTGTGAGCGGCTGCACGACCATGGAATCCCAAGTCTTTTAACTCTCGACGGATAGTCCTGCTGCTAACACTAACGCCTGATGAACTTCGGAACTCCTGAGAAATTTCCACTTGCGATTTTGTTTCACTATCCTTTTCAGAGTTCTGCGGCTGCATTCACCAAGTCTTTTCAGCCTACCGGTTCGTTTTTCTGCCGTTTCACTGCCTCGACGTTTCCACTTCCCAATTACATCACTCACAGTGGATTTAGGCTTCTGTAGAATGTCCGCAATCTCACGAACTGATTTCCCACAAAGGTGGCATCCCACTATTCTGCCACGATCAAACTCACTAAGCTCCTTTGACTTACACATTGCCTCACAAACGCATAAATACGATCTAACAAACCACTACCAACACTTTTATAGCTTTTAATTACGTATCAAATTGCGTCACTCGCCAGAACCACATTTATAAGGGGTGTCCGGATACTTTTGGCCAGATAGTGTATTATTATGCATTAAAAATAAGTTTACAAAATAAGCTGTTGGGGTATACTTTTAAATGATCTAACTTTATTTTATCGTGTTTGCTTGTCAAGATAGGTAGAACGTCTATTTAGCATTTCGGAGTCCTCAAGATGTTGAAGATTTCCAGTTCCATTTTGCTCCTCAGTAGTTTTATAAAGAATAAGAAATTATCAATGTAAAACAAAAACACAATTAAAATGAAAGATTGCTGTTGAAATTTTAGCTGAGAGCCATGTAAGAAACTAGTAATTTCATAATCGACGCCTATTTTTTACTCCTGGCTAACTCTAGAAATTTGCATAACGGGAATATCACAACACTACGGCTTACAGCTAGCATGCTGTAGGTCAGAAAAATCCTTATTCGCAACGAATCCAAAAATCCTTATTCGCCCTGAAGGTGTTACGTATAATATCCACAAATACTTTCCTGGTAAAATAAAGGATTCTTTATTTAGTGTCTAATACATTTTTATTTTATCAATTTTAATATTATGTGTATAAAATACATATTACCTTTTAAAAGAAAAGAATTAACTACATTTTTTTTTGCCTAATAAATAGAAATTTAAGCTCTATGTATCTCATTAATTTATGGATGATTAGTTAATCCTTTTTTTACAGTTTAAAGCGTATTTCTGATGATATTAAATAAATTCACATAGTAGTAAAAATTTTTACATACATCACTATATCCCAAGAAATTCTTTTTATCAAACTTACTTCACTCTTCATCAAATTCTGTAGGTTACATAATTGTTTATTTTTTTAAAGTGTATATTAAATTAAAAGGAAATACATTTAATGAAATTAAAGTTCGTTATTCACGAAAAAAAGTTATTCTTATTCAAAATACTTATCAGCATGTTTCATAGTTTTGTTGAAACAAACTCATTGTATATTACAGAATATATGCTCTTTGTACCCAAATACAAATCCATCTAATATCTATGAAGGAAACACTTAAATTTATTCATCAACGTATTTGACAACAAATTATAATACTCATTTAGAAACATTTTTTAATATTTTATGAGGCTACACAAGTCCTTATTGATACATTTCCGCTGGTGCATTGAACATCGAACCACTAAAATCCACATTAAATAAACAGCCCTTCCCGTAACCAGATATAAAATCCATAACAGAAATACATACAATTTGGCAAACAAACTATGTTTTATTTATGTAGCAGGACGTCTCACTTGCGCCTCGAGTAAAAAATTCAGTTAGGAATCACCAAACGCAATCGAAGCACAAAAAAACCGAGTTGCACATCCTCTAAAAAAAAAAAAAAAAATGGCTAGCAAGATTTTCTTATTCTGATGTTTATGTTTCCCTTCCGTCCATAAAGATGGCATTACACCCAGGAAGAAAGAAAAATTGTGCTTGTTTTGATATTTTTTTTTGTATCGGTGGGTGTGGGTAGTCTCCTCATCGAAAACCCAACAAAGGAGCGACATACCCGTCTTGCCGATTCATTCGGCTAGTTTGAGCTGACAAGGTCTTGGCGTTTCTGCGTTCTTTTTTTTTTTTTTTTTTTTTTTTTTTTTATATGAGGTTTCTTTTTCTCTAGAAACGGGTACAGAGTTTGTGTCCTTTTTGTTCTTATTTCTTCGACTGGCATCCTGTTCTGATGATGCATTCCTTGTCTTCTATTTCCTTTGGAAAATAAAATGATAGCTGATTGGAGGAGTACGGGCTGGCCATGGAGTATCTGCCTTGGGGAAGGTTGTAGATTGTTTAGTTCCATTTTTAATGTATTCTATTTTGTTCACCGTGCTATTAGTTTTAGATTTTTTTTTTTTTTTTTTTTAGTTTAGTTATACTGCTAATGCATGTTTTTTTTTTAGGAATGCATTTAATTCAAAACTATATCTTCTTTATTTTTTAAAATATTATTAGAGTTTTTCGCATCACTTTTTTTTATGTTTTTATATATGCCTAGGAATCACTCATGAATCATATTAGTTAACTAGACAGAGCTCATTTAAATTATTCCTCATTAACGTATCGAAAATACGTGAATTACTAATTTATTAAAAAAAGGAACATGTAAGCAAAATCAAAGTGAATTTTAAAGCATTTATAAAACCCACTTAAACATATTTTTAAATGCGAATTTCCTTTGAAATATTTTATTCCGTTATGTATTTATGTTTTTAGCATTATGCATTTAGAATTTATGTTTTATTATATGACTTAAAAATATTCTAAATAAAAAATATTCAATTGTTGTTCTAAAAATGAGGGTATAAAAATTTGAATAAAAGTATAATACCCTAAAAATTCAAAATTTTACAAATAAGTTAAAACATTTTCAACCACTTTCCTTCTCTTAGAGAGTTTGATAAAACAATATTTCATTTCTTGAAACTGATTAAAATTTTAAAATAATTTGATAAGCGATGCAATATATGTGACCTTATCATAAACTTCAGCAATAACATGATAACTTGAATTCTATAAAACAAAACTTGCCTTTATGCGTATTTGCCTAAGGCCAAATGCATTCAATAACCCAAACACAAATAGTGGCTTTGATTAAATCAACCAAAGAACCCTGAAATTTAATCAAGTGCGGGGTATCTACAATCACCGTCATGAAATGGAATAATAAACAGAAACGCCATTACAATGCACTCACTTCATTAAACAGGGCAAACAAACGGCCTCCGATTACAACAAAGGACTACCTCCAACAATTGTATTCTAACAAACTGCAACCGCTTCTGCTCTGCATTTAGTAATCAATTAAATTGGAATGTCCCGGAGTTATTCAGTATACACTGTGGCACTCGTCATTAATATATATTTCCAATCTGAAGCCCAGGGCGGCTTCAGGTCCTTCCCTCGACCTAAAAGTCAAGACAGGGAATTCATTAAAGCTTCTTAACGGAGCGTGGACTTCCAACCTCACGCCGACATTTGTAATGCGAGCTGTTACGGATTGTTACTTTATATTAGATTTGATGTCCAATCGAACCTTTGGGAATTCCTGGTGGTCACTTTTCGAAGCAGAAGTTGGGTTTCGAAGGGATTTGAGGATCGGGAATTGCTTGTCGGTTGAAAAGTTTCGTTCGGGAGTATTTCGATGTTGTGTTGTGACAACTTTGATGGGCTTGTTGCGCAGTTGAGCCTTTTCAACCAAATGGAGGAGTCATGTTTGAAAGTCAGTGAGTTTATTTCGGTATTTTAAGGTCAGTTAACTCTTCAGTAAGTGCTCTCGTTTCCATTACATTGATTAATACGAGCAGAATAATTTGAACTATAATTTTTACTTTTTGGATCCTTTTTAATTCCACTCGAATTTTCATTCACTAGTGATAAATGATAAAGATATATCAGCTTAATTTTTTAGACAAATTTAAAAAATTAGCGTGATAAATTATTTGATGAATTAGATGATGTTTTGTTTACCGGGCTTAATATAGAGTTTAAGTTAACTATGTAGTTCTGTGCTTAAATTGAAACGATCAAATATAAACACGGTGGTTTTTATTCCATTTTGTATTTTTTAAACAATAATTTAGAATTAATCATAACTTGTTTACTTTATAGTGTCTTCAGTTTTATAAATTTTGTTTCGATTTAGTGAACATTTTATTAAAATTTTACTATTATTGCTTCGAATGAGCATGGTACCTGCAATTAATTTATTTTTTCTTTTAGTTACACTGTTAAAAATTTTGTTCCACCTTGCACCAAAAATTGGTTCCCATTTAGCTGCCACCAACATTTGGTGCTTAGTTTCATGATTTAATGGTGCAACCTCGGACCATAAGCATCACTAAATCGCGAAACTAAGCACCAAATGTTGGTGGCAGCTAAATGGGAACCAAATTTTGGTGCAAGGTGGACACATTTTTTTAACAGTGTAGTTTTTTTAATAGTTTGTCTTTATTATTTCAAACAATATTAGGTTTACAGTGTTATATTGAATTTTTTTCTTGCTACTTGCTGCCAATTGATTCGAGTTAGTTTCTATTTTTTTTTTTTTTTAAATTACCGTCTACTAAATGTATTATAGTAATGATATTATAAAATGATACTAACACATATCCGATAAACAAAAAATAGTTATAAAATTCAGAAACTAAAAAAAAGTTAGTAATATAAAGTCAGGAGGTAAATAAAATCCATTAAATTTTACACTTATTGACAACTCCGTTTCATTATTTACATGTCACAACGGCGGAAAAAGAATTTATACACTTTTTTGTTCATCTCTTTCACAACATTTCACACCAACCTACACCAAGATATTGAAGATGTCAGGAGAAACGTGACGTCATAATCTTTGACATCTGCCATCCGGCTAGAAGAGGTTCTGGAGATGAAAAAAGATGGAAAGAAAAAATAACTTAAGAGGGCAAGATGACAAAACATAGAGAAAGCGAGAAGAGGGTTGAAGCAAAAACTCATTTCGAGTTTGTCATTTTGAATGACGAGCCTCGTCGAATTTGTTGAAGAGATCCTGGCACTGCACGTTCTTTTCTTCTGCTTTTCTTTTGCTATCTGCTGTTGCCACAGCAGCCGGAGAAATAACAGGCGGTACAAACGTGCTGCCAAAAGACGCGGAATAATGACAAAAATGCCGGAGAAAAAACTAGTTTCTCGAAGGGTTGTTTGGGAATTAAAAATTTCCAAGGTGAAGAATGATGGGAAATAGAACTTTTCATCATTGGAGCTTCTATAAGCTGCTTTTGAGTTCGGATTTGGAAGTTGGAATTCGATGCTGATTGCTAGCTTTCTTGAACTCACGGTAGACGATTTGAACATTGAATGGAAATGCCCATTCCTTCACCTAAAAAAATAAAGATATATATATTTTTTTAAATCCGTACCCTAATTGGAAAAGAACTAGTTGTTGAAATGTCTTTTACAATTTGTTATTGTTTATATTTAGTATAACCCCATTTTTTCCACTTCTAAATATAAAGTAAATAAAAATGGCCAGATATTTTTATGTGTTTCCGTATTGTATTTGAAATTAGCACAAAAAAAGTTTAAATCATATATTTAGGATTTCTGCTTCGTTCCTTTAGTACAAATAATAAAGCTAAATGTAGATATTACACAATATCTGAAGTAAGTGTGCCCTCGATGTAAATGTTACTTTGATCTGGATGAACAATATTTTTTGTCATTTGAGGATCTAATGTATTATAATGTATTATGTAGCAAATACTATTGATTTATAATTTACCAGCATTATTTGTATATCCACCAATATATAATCTAAAAGCTTAAACATAATTATTCAGTCACCGACTTATCAATTTTCAAATTTCCATTAAATTCCAACTCTAAATTTTAACATAAAGATCAACAACAAAAAAAGATGAAAAAAAGGCCTTTCCAGATCAAATTAAAAATATAAGAAAACAAAAATGTGTCAATTATTCCAAACGTTGACACATATTTCCAAATAACAAAGTAAAACACATTCCTTAAATGTTCGAAAATAGTATATAGAAATGAGTAAATTGTATTTTATACAATTATCGTCATTGTTAAAAAATTATGTTAACAATGTCTATATTAAAACCAAGCTAATATGACGTCAACTAACCACACAAATCCCTTGAGTAGGTATTAACATGTACCTTTAAAAATGTGAAGAAATCTTACTTGGTTTCATACATTCACATAAAATAATAACTTTATAATGAGTATGTAATAAACTAATTTATTATTATTAACCGAAACAATTAAATATATTTAAAAATATAAATATTTCATGCATTTACGTAAAATAATAACTTTATAATGAGTAAACTAATTTATCATTTCTAACCCAAACAATTAAATATATTTAAAAATATATATATATTATGCGACTTTTTGTATTTTATATAATTATTGTCATTGATAAACTTTGTTAACAATATCTATATTAAAACATTTTCTAATTTATACTGATAACAAGTTTTAATTTATTTTAATAACTACTAAATTTTAAATATAATTGAAATTATGAGCAAAGGTTAATATATATGTTATAGCCAATATGACTAATTTAAATATTATACATAATAAATGCATAGTATACATAATAACTGGTTAAAATACATAATAATACTATACATAATTGCCAGGTACATATATACAACTAATAAATAATGATAATTTATTCTGTGCATAATATCCAAATAAATCATATTTAGCTATCATATAGTGTATTAGCTATCATATTAGGTAGGGCCGAATTTTAATTTTTTTTTTTTTTTTTTTTTTTAATTCTAATAACTCGGAAAAGTTGCGATTTGGTTTCAAAGGAACGAAATAATTTTTATTTACTGTTTTCGATCACGTCTTCAGTTCGAGCTTCTCAGTTGAAATTCGCTATAATTGATGAACATCTCTTATTTTTCATAATTTCTAAACTTAAGTGGAAATGGTTATTTAATATAGATCATGTAATAGTGCGGTTATAATAATATAGTCAGCGTCAGCCACTAGGCGGCCCGCGGGCCGGATCCGGGCCGCGATAGCTTTTTCTCCGGCCCGCCGGCAGTACAGAAGAGCAAAAATCAAATTTTGCAGAAATAATTTTAATTTGTCTACAATAGTATGTGTTTACTACCAAAAACCGCGTTTTCCATTAAGTAGCCAGCGTCAGTAAGTCTGAAAAATCTCTTCTTTTTTTCTGAGACTGCCAACCAAAAAATAAAAAAAAATAAAAAAAGCAATAGTTTGAATTATTACCAATGATGCATTGCTTAGTTTTATACCTAAGATACCCTAGAGAACCTGCATACTGGCATCTTTTGTTTTGACTTTTGACGTGAAAAGAAGAATGGCGATCTTTATGTCTCCAGTGCAATAATGGTGTCGAAGACTAGTTTTAAACGCAAATTAGAGAGTAAAAAGCGGACCGGCCCGTCATCGTCTCGCAATAACATCGACTAAAATGGAAGATTTAGGAGATATGGTTTAAATATCTTTATTGATTATGAGTTTATGTCAAGTCACAATGTAATATTGTCACAAAAGATTAATTTCTTTTATGGCTTTGATTTACGATGTAAAGAATTTTTTTTTAAATTATTTGAAAAGAAAATCAAATATCATTTGTTATTTTATCAATATAAAAAGTTATATTATTATTTCAGTTTTAAAAATTGTTTTATATTGTTGAATCTTTAGTACTTATCACATATCTAAAATTGAACATATGTAGTAAAGCAATATATTTATTGGCGTATTCGGTATAAATCTGCGGCCCGCGGAAAGTTCCAACATAAGTCATGCGGCCCATCTCTGAAAGTTAATGGCGAACGCTGTTATAGATCATCACATGTTCAAATCTAAAAAATATTGTCGAATTGCCTGTGCAATCATCATGGTGTTAACCATCAGACGCAATGAAACCAAAAAATACAACTTTTCAAGAATAAACACTAAAATAATGAAATTTGTAGGAATCCAGAATTGATCATTCCAATTTGTTTGACTAATTGACCTATATTATTAATATGTTTTCGAGAGTAGGGGTCATAACGTAATATTCCGCTCATAAAAGACTTCATCTGCATCTATCTTCATTACAACAGAATTAAAAAAACGTACTAAGGGGACGTTAGAAATTACATTAGACGATTAGAAAATTATTCAGAAACTAATCTGTACTGAGATTTTTGAGTGTAATTTGGCATAATATTTCACGATTTCAGGGTAGATCTTATTTTGCCATTTCTTGATTCGGCTCCGCAGACACTGGTTACTGCTTCCGTCACACAATTTGATGCATCTTTCATCTACTTAAGTATAGCACGGGAAGGTGTCAAGATTCCATCCAGGAATTTCACGAGAGTGAATAAAACACCGAATTTCTTCATCTGTAATCATTCTACGGATGGGTGTAAATGAAATATTAACCGATCCCCAATCAAATGTTTTGAAATATTAATGGGCTTGAGAATTCAGACAAAAGGAACCTTGAAGTATCTGACAGCAATCTTCAGTGAGATATTTCTTTTCCATGCTTTCAAACATCTTCAAGGCCCAACTTCTTCTTGTACACTGGGTCTATAACCTTTTCAATCATAAACAGAAGAAAACTCTCGCAATGGCCAAAAAATGTTTTCCTTTTAATGATGAGGTCAATTGCACCTTTAAGCTCGTCACTCATGTAACGAGAAGTTACAATTGCTTTAAACAAGTTATGAGCGCCTTGAGAAAATCAGCGGTTTTTTCTTCATGTAAAACCATATTGATATGTAAGGTTCCAAAATAAAATGAACAATTTCTTCGAATTTAAATATCTTTTGAACAATCACTATTTCGTAGGGAGAACGATGTGTGATAAGTTGCTGCTTATCTTTATTTTCAATTATTTCACATTCAATTCCAATCCTCTTGAAATCTACCACAAAGAGATTCTGAAAAGATCAGCCTGTTGGTGATCCAGACCCACAAATAAATAATTTGAAATGCGATTGACTGGAGCTCGATTAACTGGATCTTTTGATCTCGATTTGGATCTGTGCATAATATCCAAATAAATCATATTTAGCTATCATATAGTGTATTAGCTATCATATTAGGTAGGGCCGAATTTTAATTTTTTTTTTTTTTTTTTTTTTTAATTCTAATAACTCGGAAAAGTTGCGATTTGGTTTCAAAGGAACGAAATAATTTTTATTTACTGTTTTCGATCACGTCTTCAGTTCGAGCTTCTCAGTTGAAATTCGCTATAATTGATGAACATCTCTTATTTTTCATAATTTCTAAACTTAAGTGGAAATGGTTATTTAATATAGATCATGTAATAGTGCGGTTATAATAATATAGTCAGCGTCAGCCACTAGGCGGCCCGCGGGCCGGATCCGGGCCGCGATAGCTTTTTCTCCGGCCCGCCGGCAGTACAGAAGAGCAAAAATCAAATTTTGCAGAAATAATTTTAATTTGTCTACAATAGTATGTGTTTACTACCAAAAACCGCGTTTTCCATTAAGTAGCCAGCGTCAGTAAGTCTGAAAAATCTCTTCTTTTTTTCTGAGACTGCCAACCAAAAAATAAAAAAAAATAAAAAAAGCAATAGTTTGAATTATTACCAATGATGCATTGCTTAGTTTTATACCTAAGATACCCTAGAGAACCTGCATACTGGCATCTTTTGTTTTGACTTTTGACGTGAAAAGAAGAATGGCGATCTTTATGTCTCCAGTGCAATAATGGTGTCGAAGACTAGTTTTAAACGCAAATTAGAGAGTAAAAAGCGGACCGGCCCGTCATCGTCTCGCAATAACATCGACTAAAATGGAAGATTTAGGAGATATGGTTTAAATATCTTTATTGATTATGAGTTTATGTCAAGTCACAATGTAATATTGTCACAAAAGATTAATTTCTTTTATGGCTTTGATTTACGATGTAAAGAATTTTTTTTTAAATTATTTGAAAAGAAAATCAAATATCATTTGTTATTTTATCAATATAAAAAGTTATATTATTATTTCAGTTTTAAAAATTGTTTTATATTGTTGAATCTTTAGTACTTATCACATATCTAAAATTGAACATATGTAGTAAAGCAATATATTTATTGGCGTATTCGGTATAAATCTGCGGCCCGCGGAAAGTTCCAACATAAGTCATGCGGCCCATCTCTGAAAGTTAATGGCGAACGCTGTTATAGATCATCACATGTTCAAATCTAAAAAATATTGTCGAATTGCCTGTGCAATCATCATGGTGTTAACCATCAGACGCAATGAAACCAAAAAATACAACTTTTCAAGAATAAACACTAAAATAATGAAATTTGTAGGAATCCAGAATTGATCATTCCAATTTGTTTGACTAATTGACCTATATTATTAATATGTTTTCGAGAGTAGGGGTCATAACGTAATATTCCGCTCATAAAAGACTTCATCTGCATCTATCTTCATTACAACAGAATTAAAAAAACGTACTAAGGGGACGTTAGAAATTACATTAGACGATTAGAAAATTATTCAGAAACTAATCTGTACTGAGATTTTTGAGTGTAATTTGGCATAATATTTCACGATTTCAGGGTAGATCTTATTTTGCCATTTCTTGATTCGGCTCCGCAGACACTGGTTACTGCTTCCGTCACACAATTTGATGCATCTTTCATCTACTTAAGTATAGCACGGGAAGGTGTCAAGATTCCATCCAGGAATTTCACGAGAGTGAATAAAACACCGAATTTCTTCATCTGTAATCATTCTACGGATGGGTGTAAATGAAATATTAACCGATCCCCAATCAAATGTTTTGAAATATTAATGGGCTTGAGAATTCAGACAAAAGGAACCTTGAAGTATCTGACAGCAATCTTCAGTGAGATATTTCTTTTCCATGCTTTCAAACATCTTCAAGGCCCAACTTCTTCTTGTACACTGGGTCTATAACCTTTTCAATCATAAACAGAAGAAAACTCTCGCAATGGCCAAAAAATGTTTTCCTTTTAATGATGAGGTCAATTGCACCTTTAAGCTCGTCACTCATGTAACGAGAAGTTACAATTGCTTTAAACAAGTTATGAGCGCCTTGAGAAAATCAGCGGTTTTTTCTTCATGTAAAACCATATTGATATGTAAGGTTCCAAAATAAAATGAACAATTTCTTCGAATTTAAATATCTTTTGAACAATCACTATTTCGTAGGGAGAACGATGTGTGATAAGTTGCTGCTTATCTTTATTTTCAATTATTTCACATTCAATTCCAATCCTCTTGAAATCTACCACAAAGAGATTCTGAAAAGATCAGCCTGTTGGTGATCCAGACCCACAAATAAATAATTTGAAATGCGATTGACTGGAGCTCGATTAACATTTCATCACCAAAAAGATCGCAGATGTAGAAATTCGGTGTTTTATTTGCTCTTCTGAAAAGCCTGTATGGGTTCCTGACGCCTTCCCGTGCTACATTCAAGCAGTTGCAAGATACATGAAATTGGTGACGGAAACCACCCGAGTCTGAGGAGCCGAAAAAAATGGCAAAATAAGATCTACATTGAATCAAGAAAAATTATGCAAAATTTCACTCACAAATTTTGCACAGATTAGTTTCTGAACAACCTATGGAATGTGGTCTCAATTTTCTAACCTTATATGTTGTATTTTTAATTCTGTTGTAATAAAGTTAGATGTCTGTTACAAGTGGAATATTACGTTATGACTTCTACTTCTCAAAACTATATTCAAAATATAGGTCATATGTTCATTCAATCAAGTTAAGGGGGCCTGAGACTCAAAAATTTTTAAATTATCAATTTTGTGTGTGTGTGTGTAAAAAATAAAGCATATATTTTTAAACAAAATGGCATACAAATTCTGTTTCTATCATTAATATAATTATAAATATTTAAGTTTGTGTTATATGACAACTGTATCTCAGACATGCTATGATGAAACTTTGAAACTGTTTTTCTCGGTGATGGCTTTTTTTCTGTTTTTTGAGTTTAAATTGATATAACTTAACAACTACTTGTTATAAATATATGAAACTTTCCACAATTATTTTTTATATATATTTCTTTCTTTTGTCTTTAGGAATTGTGTATTTTGAGTTAACTTTTTTAAAAAAACGTTTTTGGAGTTTAGCATACTGTGGATTTTATACAGTTTTTGCACAAAAGATTTTTTTTTAATTTTTTCTAATTACTTTATTAAAAAATCATGAAGATAATTATTGATATGAATTATAAGAAGCAATTTAATGCAAAAATGAAGTGATTTTTTTTAAAAAGTTTTTTAGATATATCAAATTTAGAAAATACCAAAATGTTGAGGTTTTAAATTAAAAAAAAAAAAAAATATATATATATATATTAAATAAATTTAAAATAGTTTTTTAAGTTTCACAGCATCATACATTACTGCACTAAAAATTTCAGAAAAACAATTTTAAAAATAAAGATTTTAGAATTTTGAGTCCCCTACCCACTTAAAAGAATGAATTTTGATTTCCTACAAATTTCGTTATTTTAGCGTTTTTTCTAGAAAAATTGTATTTTTTGGTTTCATTGCGTCTAATGTTTCCACTAACATTTTGACAGTATTTTTACGATTTGATTTGTACTTTTATTAGATTTGATCTATACTTTTATTACCGCAGGAATAGAACTCAAAATTACGATTTTAAGTTAGGTTTAAAAAATTTAAAAAATAAGCGATTTTTATCATTTATTTCGAATTTCAACTGAGATGCGTGAATTTGATTAAAACAATACAAATTCTTTCGTTCATTTGGAGCCAAATTGCAACTTTTCCACATTATTAGAATTTAAAACAAAAATAAAAGTTTTTTCTGCACACCCTAATAAATATACATTAATTTATAAAATCTTTAAAAAAATATTAATAATGTTATGTAATTCTTACCAAAAAAACAGACCATTTGAGACAGTGGATAAATCAAACATATTCAGCTTCAGACCCAAATATGTATTAAAAACCCTTACTTGGTGTAAAAATTGATTTTGAAATATGTTTTATTTATTTGTAGGTGTTTTGTTTCAATATCCTCTTTTAAAAGGCTATCATGCCTAGTCGGCACATTGAGTTGAAATGTATTTGCAGAATAGACTCTACGTGTATTTTCCATAATGCTTTTTATTCATGTAGCTTCGCCAAAAGCAGTAAAATGAATCCAAAATGTTGAAGTATTATCATAAAGTACCACTCTATAGAAAAGCTAGATTTATTTGAAACATTCGATAGGATTTTTGAGTGGAAATTCGTGGGTATATTTGGATTAAAGTCCATTTTGAATTTAAAAGGATACATTCAAAAACTTCATATGCAAGGCAACAAAGAATAAGGAAGTATTGATATCCATGTTTCTCCATCAAGTGCTAAGTATTAAAATAGTGATTTACAGTAAATGGCACAAGTGCAGATTGTAACAATATTTTAAGTAGCTTACATATATCGACAACCATATAAAAATTGAAATATGGATTTCTCTCAACTTGCAAGTAGTACTTCATTATATGGTGTTGCTATTATTATTAAAAGTTTCTCATATTTCGTATCACTACTGGCATTATATTTACTATATTTAAAAAGAAAATATATCATATAATACTACCTACTAGCCAATTTTAGAAAAATTTATATTGCCTTACATCAGATTAAAATATTAAGTCCCATTCAAGTGTATGTAATACAACTTGACAATATTTAATAACTGAAACCTCTCCCTATTATTGTTGAAGATATGATTAGAAAACCTTTCAATTTTTTAATCTTTTTTAATTAACTTTAATATTATTTGTGACGGGAAAACTCTTCGAAAGGCATATTAACCCCCTTTCTGCCGTAGAATCGAGCTGAAACTTGGCAGAAGGACTCGTTGTCAATGGTAATGCATTCTTTCGGAAACACCCACAGCCACACACACATTTCTATGAATCCTTCATGAAATTCAACTATTTTTTGAAAAATTTAAATCTACTGAACTGAATCGGGTCTGAATATCAAATCTTTTCATTAATCACACTTGAATTAACATCGTGACTTAAATAAATATGTATAACAGTGCTATATGTTCGTATAATGATTCCAACATTGTATGTGCAATTGCACATACAATGTTGGAATGTAAAGCATTTTAATAAAAGCTTTATTTTAATGGGTTAGTTTCTCCACTTTCTCCATTGTTAACCTTCGTGGATTTTGTTAAATTAAAATTAGTTTGTAAATTTTCTTTTTATCTTGAGCTATGGTAGTCAATTGAAGTCCTTGTTAAATATCATGATATAGTCACGTGACCGTATGCTTGAAAATCTAAATTATTTATTTTGGAGTGTTTGCGTATTTTTTATTTTCTTTAGAAAAGACTAAATTGTTACTGCAGGGTATTTTTTTTTATTTTATTAAGTCGCATTTTATCTTAGTTGCATAGTAAGAAATCTGCTTTATAAGTAGCTGGTTTTAACAATTCAGCATCACTTTCAAAGAGACGTAAATCTAGAAAAACTCTCATGGTTAAGAAGATTTTTGCGATAGTTAGTATATTTAGTTAATTAATTAAGAATAATTTTGTAACAATTTTCTAACATATTTATTATCTCTAAGGATATGAAACTTTGTAAATATCGATTGCATAACTAATTTTAAAAATGTATATATGTATATTAAGAAATTTTGTAGCCGACCATTTGCTAGCTATAATTAATAAAATAAAAACATTGAAAGGCCTAAAATATCAGTCTTTTTTTTTTCTTCTTAATCTGCAATTGTACGAATGACTATTTTTCTGGAGGAAATACTTTCCTCTTTCTTTTTTTTTTTTTTTTCTTTCTTTTTTTTTCTTTTTTTTTATTAAATTTAATGAGTAAAGTTACAAATAATTTCTAAATAATAAAATATTTATTTGCAAAAAAATCCTTGATAACATTTAATTATTTGATTCAATCTTATACTCTGGCTTAAAACGATTTGTATTATAAACAAAAATTTAATTTTGCACTTTATTGCGGTTATACTATTTCTAAATGTTTGATTTTTAGAAAACCTAGTTTGAAAAAAGTGTGCCTTTAAAATAACAGAACATTACTTCAATATTATAAATTCAAAGTTTTATTTTATAACATAAAAGTTGAAAACTTGGTTACTTACGATTTATTCCGCAGACCACATTAACGAAACAAAAAGTTTGCTAAACGGTTTCTTTTAGTCCATCGAAACGGTCTTTCTGGACGGGCGACCGTTTCAACGCTCTGTTCAAGCGTTGTTGTCCCAAGCCGGACCTCCAAGGAGGAAAAGCGTTTCGAAATGTTAGTCATTAACAAAAAGTCTACCAACGGTTGACTGGATAGTGCGTAAGTCTCAAAATATGCCCTATCAATTAATTTTAAAAGCAGCAAAACCCTTAATTATTCTAGAAAAATACTTAAATGTCCAATACTTTTTATTATTTTCAACTGGAATATTGATGTTATGGTTCTTGACACATTTTCATTAAATTATATTAAATTAATCTCTATGTTGTGAATTTGTCATAAAATAAAATTTAGTTTTATATGGTAGACCAATTTTATTTATATATCTTTAGCATCTAAACCATCCATACTAAATTGTGCTACAAAATACAATTATTACTGTGCAAAAGTGTTTAACTTATAATTTATCTTATAAATATGGAAATAAACTGGCTTTTCAAACACTTTTCAAATACTAAAAATAAAGCAACATTCAATATCATCGTTAAATAAGATTTTGCAGCATACTAAAAAGCATATGCTCATCGGATACTTTCAGTATATGCAATCAACTAAAGGAACAAAGAACTACACAGAACACAACAACGGACTCACCTTTTTCACCACAAGATTCTTATCGCATTATGGAAGGTTTTTTTCTCCAGAGTATCTTATATCAATTGATGGAAAGAGAGAGAGAGAAAAAAAAACGAGAAATAAATAAGATAGCAGCAAAGGTGGTCCTTCTCCTTCAGTATAAGGGATTGAGATTTTTTCACCGCTTGACTAAACTTCATGTATTATTCATTGCAAAAGGAAAAAGCTCCTGCTCGAAGAATTCGGCATTTTGTTCCTCCGAAGGCTATGTTAGGTTTTAGAAGCGAGATTATTGCTATGAAGATGTGACTATTCCATTTGCAGATGTTTCGGAAAATTGCTCGCCATGCTATTAGGTACGGACCGTTGCATCCGGATATAAGACATGGCTGGGACTGACAGGATCTTATAAGATCTGTCCAATGCTCCCCCTTGTTTTCTTGGCATTTCATTCAAGTTTTTAAATGAGTCTGAGACAGGATATATTCAAATGCCTTTCCAGATTGGGATGTCATTGATGCGAAATATCAGAGGAAATAGCGTTTCGAATTTGTTTAAAATCGATGTTTATACAATTACACGCTGCAGAAGGCATGGGTTGGTTCGAATATTAAATAATTCCAATTTGTTAGTAGAAATATTCATTAGTAATAAGGGAAAAATCTTTAATTTAAGAACATTTGCTCATTTTTGCGTTGTTGTTGTAAAGAAGTATTGTAAAGTAGCGTGGAAATAGTTCAATTGATTTTTCATATTTTCTGATTCAACAAATAATTATTAAGGATATCTAACAACTGCTTAAATAAGGACATATATTATGAAAAAAGAAATTAAAGATAAAGATAACATATATATATATATATATATTATTTTTTTTTGCAATAAAAGACTTATATTGAGGAGCCTAGGCCTAATAACCTCGCACAATCATTGTTAGAAAAATAATTCTGAATTATTGTCAGCGAGCATAGGGAGACGCCATGTAACAAACCTAGCCGGTTTCAACAACTTAGACAATCGTTCAGGGTAATAGATAAGCATAGTATAACCCTAAATTAAGCAACTAAGGTTGAAAAACAGGATTAGAGTTTTATATTGCAAACATTACAGCATGCATAAGATAAATAATAAATGAACGCAGTGATACCCGATCATCAGGGAGGTTCGAAAAAAAAAATATTTTTGAAACGCATAAGGTGAAAAAAGTAGTTACATATCTTGATAATAAAAAACTGTAAAACATTTTTTATAAAATATTATCTTCCGATCATTCATTTACCTCAAAGTTTGGAGAAAATATAAAAAATAACTATTTTTTCTAAATTTTTTTTAAATTTCGAAATTTTATATATTTGAAAGGCAATAGTTTGCAATATGTAGTGAAAAGGTAGTATAACACAAGGAAATACTATTATATGCATTTTTAAAACATATAGTAATGATTAAAAATCGTCACAAGTAAAATTTAAAAAAATAATAATAATTTTTCGGTAAAATGTATACTAACTTTGTTTCTTAAATTAATAAACAAACAAAAAAAACATGCTTTTATTCATGTGGTTCACATTTTTCTCGAGCTTTCTATCCCAGTGATATCCCAGTGATGTACATTCAAAGAAACTTTTGTAGAAAAGTCGACATTATGGAACTTAAAAAAAAAAAAAAAGGTGGGGGGGGGCTAAGTTCTAACGTCTTTGGCGTCAGCGCAACCCACTTTTTGTGTTGTCTCTACACAAGCGTTTCACACCTTGTGAGTGACAAGGAAACGAGTTAAAGACTGATTTCCGTGATCCCCTGTAATGCAGAAACGCTGGCTAATTTCGCCAGACATAGCCCAATTTTGATGTGGAACGTTGTGAATTGGTTTTGGAAACAATATTGACCAATATTGCACAATTCTGGATAAAATATATAGAAGAGGTTTTGAAATGTCGATACACAGTTTTAAAATTGGAATATTGCTTTTATGGGAATGGTCGGAGAACAAAAATATGTGGTGGTTTTGACATGGTTTGTTTGTTAAAAAAATCGTGTATTTCGGAACTATGCTCGGCCAGAATTGGCCAATCTTCCAGTTTTCTCCGGTTTCATTTAATGCAGTTGTGCTACCTCGGGTGCGCCAGTCTTTACTAACAAATGTTTGTTTTTTACTTTCCTTAACAAAGGAGAAGTCCTATTACAAGCATTCCAATTAATTATGTCCACGTAATCAGAGGCAATAAAGTTAAGTTTGGTTGCCTTAAAATGCCTGATTGTCTTTCTCTAGGAAAGTTCTCTAGATTTCAGTACCCGACACCCCAGTTCTCTTATATCTCTCCTTTCTTGAAAAATAAAATTTTGGGGTGAGGGAAGGAAGCATTTCGTTCAATAGCCGATTTTAAAATTTCCAGTAAATATTCAAGTATCGTGACAATCGAATTGCTTCATATATGATCCTAGGTTCTTCAGAAAATAAACTTTTTTTTAAATTCTAAACCAATGTGGCATGTAACAATTTAAAATAAAGAATGCCATTGGTTGAGTTCATCCGATTGCTTACATTCATTCATATATAGTCTAAGTACTCTGTTTTTGTTGTTAGCCATCTGTATTGTGAAAGGGGATTAGATTTGCAAGCTTCCAAGTCATTGACCTGATCTAATCGCTGCAAAGAAGATATAACTGCCCTGTGCTCAGTATTTTCATCTCAACTTGAGGAATTAAACATTCAACAGGTAAAAAACTAGCCAGTGGAAATTTTTCACAGTTCTTCAGTTTTTTATCTATGTTCCCACTGATAGATGTAAGTTAACAGAAATATTGCTTAGAAATATTACAAACAGAAATATTGCTTGACTATACTCTGCCTTAAAATTCAGTTTGTTTAATACTGTTGGTTGGAATGAGTGAGATATGGGTACTTACTAGTGATCTAAGTAGGAATTATGATTAGGCTTTGCCGCTGGATCAGCTAAAACTTCGGCATGCGACCAAGATATAAGAGGGAACGGTTCTTCTGCTTCTGTCTAGAGACTGTTCTTCCTTCCATGCTGTTTTTGTGTGTGTCCTCTCCCCTTAAGTTTCCCTTATTTTTATATTTAAAATATGAATGCTCTAAATCTAATATACTCTTAATTCAAATAATAAATTATATTCGTGGCTTCTAATCCTTCCATGCATGTGATATATATTATTTGTACGCTTATCAGTACTCATTACCCTATATGTCTTTCCTAAAAAAAGAATTGTTCATGAAAACTCTCGAGTGAATTCCAATTACTTGTGTTTGTCCTCAGTAACCGATAAGAATGAGTTGGAACTGTGCCATGGTGTGTGGTTGAATTTTTAAAATTAAAAAACTAATTGCTAAGAACTCCAAACTTTTCAATATAAAGGATAATTAAAATAATTTTTTATTGTTTCGATGATTAAAAGAGTAGAAAATCCAACACTTAGCATATTATTGGTAACATTCATTTGAGTAATATAAGTAAATAATGAGTTTTTAAATTTTCTTTTATATTGAATGCTATGAAAATCATAAATTTTATTTTTTAAATTGTTCATAAGTTGTTTTAAATAAAATAATATAACCAATACAAAAGTTTTAAACATAAATCGTTTACATGCAACAGCAACTTCTTGAGTTCAGATCGAGTTTTCATAGTGTTTGATCACTAAGAACAAAATATTCATTCCGAGTTATTCATTAATTTTTACCTATCAAAACTTGATTGAATACATTGTTATTCACAGCGAGACTATTTGCCAAGTTTAAGCTCTATTGGATGACTGAAGTTGGGTTAATTTGCCCTCTCAAGATTTTGCCTTGCCAACTTTAATAGAAGAAGGTCATATTGATAACAAAAAGTAAGTAAAAACTTATAAGTATGACATAAAGCAATACAAACGTGTGTAAAAGCGACTTTTGCGTGACTGTGTCAAAACTTGATAAAATGCATTGTCATCGACAAATACAGTGCCAGTCAAGTTTCAAAGTTTGAGTTCTATTTGCATGACAGGAAATAGGCTTAGTAGTAAGCACAAGTACCAATTGAAGCATGTATAAAAGCGGCCTTTTAGTGACACTGACAGACCATAAAACTTGATACAAAGCAGTAGTATTATCTACAAACGAATCAGTCGGATTTCAGCTCGGTTGGATGATGACAAGTTGGTTTATTCGTATTGCGAAGTAATAATTGAAGTGTAGAGAAAGCGGCTTTTTAATGACAGTGATATTCCCCAAAACTTGATAAAATGCAACCTTATTGATAACACGGTTCAGATAAATTGCAGCGTGATTGGATGACTGTAAGTTGTTTTATTAGTACTCCGATGATAGAATGCATTGTTATCAAAACTCTCTGCCAAGGGTTAGCCTGATAAGATTACAGCAAGTGGGTTAACTAGGCCTCTGCCCATTTTCCCAGCACACACACACACAGACACACACACACACACATCGTTGGCACAGAGAATTGACTGAAGTTCAGCTTCTAGAAAAATGGTTGGTAAAGCATTTAAATACAAAATCTTTTCTAATGTCCATCGCAAACATGAAAAGAATTTATCGAATGAAAATACCACGCGTGATAAATTATAATGGTTTTGACCATTCCATAGAAATTGTAAATCCTTTGCAATTACATTTCCACTGGCTAAGTGCAAACAACCCAAACTTTACAAATAATAAACGTACTAGACGTCGTACCGGCTAGCATACCAGGATCCCAATTCACTCACCACTTGATGGCAATTAGGAAGTACAACATTCTTTCGATTTCCAATTAAAGTCTTAAATTCCAGCCGATTCCGACGCAGCTATTCGTCTAATTTAAATTAGGCAATTGAAATCTACCGTGGCTTTGTTCGGTAGGAATTTCATCGTAATTAGTCTTCCTTCGTCTGATCGATGGAAAGACAGCCAGCCAGATTGAGACGTGATACACAGATTTTCACATTTCGGTATTGATATGGACTGAAATTTGAGTGGTTGGAATGGCCTTTGAAGATGTCGTGTTTGGTGAATTCTAGAATTCTGTCTAAATAAATCATTTTCGTGCTTTAGGTGGGAAGTTTATTCTTAAATATGATATTTTTTAAATAAAGTTTAGTTTCTATTGGCATACATGTATATTGGTAAAAAGTTACTAATTTTTGTGGACTTTTATTAATGTAAATTATTGCTTGATTTTATAATATAATTTTGAAATGTGTTTAAAACATTGTCAAAGTCTGGTTGTAATAACTAACCAGAAAAAATATCGTTATAGTACAGCAAAGAGTATATACTAGAAAAAATTAGGCAACACGTTTTTTAAATTGTTTCGTTTCTACAAAATTGGTAATTTTACCAATTGATTGAATTGAGTAATCCAAGATGAACTGAAGGTCATTATATTTTATTCAAGGAAAAAGGAAAAATAATTTTGCTAAATACAAGAATAATATGTTGTGAAATACAGTGGCGAGGGGCCCGGTCATCGTTGGATTTGGCGATGAGTGCATTAAACTCATGTAAAAAATTAACAATTCAAGCAAACAAAATTAAATTTTTTTTTGGACGGTTTTTTCAATTTAATAACAATATTCTTAACTAATCTGGGCAGTATTTCATTAAAAAAACACTTTTATAACTGTTTCCTAATAAGTTACACGAGAAAGTGATAAAGAATCCATTATAGGAAATTTCGTTCGTGCTGCCCTCTATATGAGATTCGGTTATACTTAACGAATCCATGTTCTCAATAGTTTTCAGTTTGTGAAGGCATCAATCAGCGAATCTGATTCGTCGACAGGGCTCTTAGGTCATAGGAGATTATACCGAATACGTTTAGGGTTGCGATAATTCTTGTAGGTGAATTCCTGATATTTGGCGTGATATCTCCAAATCGGCGATAAAAGATTTTAAAGTGTTTTTTTAATTTTTATTTTTAATACTATATATTACTTCCATTGTAATTTATTACTTCCATACACAATTTAGATGACTACTAAGTGACATATGATTGGGTAATATACGGATGAAAGTATTTTAATAATTAAAAATATTAGAAATCTGAAACTGTTATTTAGATTAACCGGGACCTCGGTTTGGCGCATTTTTTAGAACGTTTATTATGTCTCCTGCCAGTGAACCTTTCAAATTAGTTTAAATTTACTTTGATTCATCAAATTTGGTTTTGAACTTAACGGGGAGAATATAATTTATACTTTTTTTTTAATTTTATAAATTCTTCTCATGGGCACCTTTTGTTTGAATGTTTGCATTTAAGTTTTTATGTACTTGTGTGACTTTTTTAATTTCATTGATAATATAGGCTTGCGATACGATTTCAATCCACACTCCATACTCTCCAATCGAATGAATTGGGTCTGTATTCAAATTTGTCATTACGCTTTAAACTTTTATTTTGAGAAGCTGAAAAGGAAGGGTTACATATCCCCTCGTGAACGGCAACTAAATTTGGGTATATTTGTTGATCATGATTGTATGTAAATGAATTTAGTATGTATTGATCAAAAACGGAGATGGGGGAGGCGGTAAGGACTTGTAATAAATTACAATAAAAACATTATTATTGTTCAAGTTTTCATTATTTATTGTAATTATGTTTTATTATTCATTATAATTATCTTTCATTATGTATCAGAATTTAATTTATTAAAATGTGTTACTATTTTTTAGATTTTAACAAGCAGTGATTATTTTTCTTCTTTATAAATAATTATTTAATACATAAAAAAACTAGTCAATTAATATTTGTTTCTTTATGTTCGTGGTTCGTTATCGTAATTTTCGCCGATTCCAAATGGGACAGAATCACGAAAAACTCGCTCTACTCAAAATCAAGATCGTTTGAGCAACCTTTCTTTCTTGTCGATTGAAAAAGATATGTTGGTGACACTTCGAAAAAGTGGAAATTTTTATAACCAAATTATAGAAAAGTTTGCAACAAAGACCCGAAACTTGAGTATAAATAAGTGTTTAATTTCAAACTTTACAATAGGGAAATATAGTAGTCGGATTGGCAGACCCAATCTATATGTGTCAAAATATTGATTGGTTATTTTAACCATTTACTTGTTGTTTTTAAATCACTCTCCAAATATAAAATATTATAAATAAAAATGCTCGTACAATTTTTATAAATAATAATATTTAATTTACAATGTTTTACTATGGGTATTTTATTATTATAAGTTTTAGTTTGATAAATACATTTTTTTATGCCATTAATCTTTTGTATCATTATTTTCATTTAAATGTCTTTATTTTTATTCATAACATCCTACTGAAAATTATTTACATTTAGCTACAGAAATAAGCACTAATTTCAGTCATTTGTGGCGAAATTATACAACCAAGTTGGCTAGTTATCAGTAAAAGGAAGATTACTAGTAAAAAGCGCGAAATGCAAAATATTGAAGTGAATGAAATTTAAAATGTTAGCCGGGCTTATTTCGAAAATGTGTTTTAGCTTAACAAGAAGTTTTGTGCCACATCCTTAATACATGTAAAATTTGAGAACATTTGTCTATCACTATTGTATGCAAATGCATGTAGTAACGATTGAGAACAGGGCAATGGGGGGGGGGGGAAAGATTTACCGATGACCACTACGAAAAGTCACGCCTCGCCACTGGTGAAATACATTTTCGAGAAAGGTATAACAACTGCCAAGGCACCCAAAACATAAACTGCATCTACTGCATACTTCAACGAATGCTTTGTTTCTAAACCATGCGTTACAGCGGCGTATGCATACCCTCAACAATTATATACATGATGATGTAGCAAATATTTACGCATGAGCTAATATCTATTAATTCTGCAATGGTTAAACTAATATATTATTGATTAACAACAATACCCAGCCCATTTCCTTATTGATATCAAACTTTCCCAACCAAAATTTCAAATTAAATACTAATAAGAAAATGTTTTGTGGAATTAAATGCAAAAAGTTATTTATTTCATTCATTATAAAAATTGATGTACAATACTATACATCATACATATAATCATAAGCGCATTAGTAGTATACACGGGGATATGGGTCACACAATAGAATCCCCCCACCTCACCCCTTTCCCCCTTTTTTCAAGGGTCCTGCTTCGCGCCAGGAACCCCTCCTCCCCCCCCCCCTTTTCAAGGGTGTCTTTTTCCCGCCCTTTTTCTTTATTTTGCAGGTGTGCATTTCTGGTCTTCTAATCAGAATCCAGTGATGACGATATTTCTATATCTTAACCGAGATGTATATTTTTAAATGGGGGAATTGTTTAGTTGTTAGTGAAGGAAATTTTAAATTTAAAATATTTTGAGATTTTGTGTTGTAAATATTAGGATAGATATTTTTCGTGTATTATCGAATGGTATTTGAAAAATCTATGTGAGAAGTGTAAAATTTTCAGTACTATAAAAAAACATTCCATGGGTAACTTTATCGGTAATTATGAAACAGATCTTTCTTCACTGCAACTAAGATTCATTAGATTAAACCATTAGTTTCAACAAGGCACCATTTTTTAAAAGTAGCTTGAGGTTTGTGCATTATCGAATGGTGTATATTTTTGTTGAAAAATCAGTAGTTAGAATATAGGGCTCCGGAGCTATGGTGCAACCTTAATGGAATGGGACCCCAGTTGTGACCATTTCGCGTTAAAATGCCCGTTACATCCTAGTTATTATTACTTAAATTCTGCACCTAGAGAGTATTCATGTTGTTTATAAGTAAAATTACATAATAACTTTCAAAATGGGGATTAAATTGTATTAATCTAGGAATGAAAAATAGAAATAATCTGATATTCTAGTTTAAGGAATGTATAGATACTTTCACTTTTCGACATTGGAGTTAAATCCATCTAATTGCTGACATTTATCTAATAAAAAATTTCAAGTTTAAAAAACAGGGGTGAAAACCTATAGTTTAGGAAATTGAAGTTATGTTCAGCTAGTTGTTAGTCTTTTTAATAATTAAAAAGTTAGTTTTATAATTTAAGACGGTGTACGAATATATATCTACTTACTTTTCGTTCAACTAATTAAAGCAGATAGATAAAACAATGTATAGTTACGTTTTGAAATTGAAATGATGTTCGGCTACTTGCTTTTTCATTCAACTAATAAAAAGTAGTGAGATAAAGTTAAAGAATCACGTTTTTTTTTTAATTGGAATTAAAGTAATGTTTAGTTAGCTGTTTTTTCTTTAACTAATAAAATTTTTTATTTTCTAGTTAAGGGAATGCATTGTTACGTTTTGTTTGGTTACTGTTTTTTCCTTTCTTCAAATAAAATTAAACAGTTAATAGTTAAAGGAATTAATAGATACTTTCACTTTTCGAAGTTGTAAAAAAAGTGATATTCGTCGAGTTGTTTTTTCAAATAAAAAAGTAAATAGTTAAAGGAATGCATGATTTTTTTTTCTAATAAAAAGTTAATAGTTAAAGGGTTGCGAAGTTACTTTTCAAAGTTGAAGTTTTATTCAGCTAGGTTTTTTTTATTATTATTATTATTATTATTTTTTTTTTTTTTTCAAATAATTAATTTTATGAAAGTTAAAGTAATGAATAGGTCCGTTTCAAAATTAAAATGATGTTCATCTACTTGTTTTTTCTTTCTTCAAATAAAATAAAGTTTACAGTTATATAAATGCGAACTTACATTTTGAAATTAAAATTATGTATTTCTAGTTTCTTTCAACTTAAAGTATCTAGTTTAATAGAATGGGTTATTACTTTTCAAAATTGAAATGATGTTCATTTTTTTTTTTTTTTTTTTTTTTTCTTCTTTTTTCTTCTTCTTCTTTTTAGTAATGAAAAAGTTGATTTGCTAGTTTAAGACAATGTGAGAACAGTTGATTTTTCCTTCAATTAATAAAAAAGTTGAGAGTTAAAATATACTAGTAAAGAAAAGTTATGTTAAAGATACTTTTACTTTTCAAAGTTGTTCACCTAGTTATTTTTCTTTTTAGTAATGAAAATGTAATAGTTAAAGGGATGTATAGTTACTTTTCAAAATTGAAGTTATGTTCACGTAGTTTTTTTTCTTCTACAAATAAAACAGTAGACAATTAAGGTAAGGTATGATTATTTATTTATTATAGTCATATATGCAAATTATAGTCATCTAGTGGTAAACATAGAAATAAGTGGCTTGGTTATAGAAGTAAATTTTAAAAAGTTCTTCTTTCGGTTAAAAATTACCATTTTCTTCTCTCTTTAGTCTTATAGTATTCATATCCTTTTACTAATAATTGTTGAATTAATTGTAAGGCTACTTCTAAAGGTTTGTAGCGAGTATCATCAATACTACAGTTTTCCTTCGAAATAATAAAAAATCAGATAGTTAAAATTCTAATTTAAGTTAAGAGAATGCCTACATACTTCCTCTTTTATCAAAATTGTAATAAAATTCTACTTTTTCAATGGTGAAGTAAGTTCTCTAGTTACAAAAATAATAATTCATGGCAAAAACTCAAATGAATATACAAGTTTTGGAACATCTATCTTTACTTGCAACATAGAATTATAAATTAAACATCAGTAATATTGTAATGACCATAAGCATAGCTTTTCACACCATCTTCTAACAAATAATGCTTATCATCAAAGCTAGATAAAGCAACCTTATTCACTGTAGTGATAAACATTTCATGGTTTTCATTTAAAAAACGAACTTGCTTCGCCCGTGTAAAGGTATTGTTCAACAAACAACCCTTATAATGTTGATGTCTAATGTGCTTCTGTACTATATGACGACAAATTCCCTTTAAGGTTTTCTTCTCTTTATCATCATTTGTTCTAAGACTGTACATTTTGGCGAAGATCGACACACTCAACAACAGACTTTGAATTCATTTCATCCTTAAAACAACCCAATTTCTTCTTATTTACCACACTGTGGTAGGGATGGATTAGTGGATAATCAGAAGTATCATAGATCCTTATTCATAAAAGTCCTCTGTTTCAATGTGATAAGTCAGTGAATCAGTATCAGTGAATAATAAGTTTGCTCGTTCACCATACAACTTCTTGATATAGTTGAAGTGAAATTCATACATTACTTAGCTCCAAAATAACAAATCCTGCATAAATGGGTTTGTTGAGAAGAATTTTACTCTTCATCCTCTGCATAGCTACAAGTTCATGATTGAAGAGCTTGAACGTAGGAGCACAACCAACTTTTCTACGCGTTTCTTTTCGTGTTCACAAAATGCAGATCGATATGCCCAAGGACATATTCCATAGTCTTTCCATACACAGAATTGTTCATCAACTTGAGAAAGTTCTTCTCAAAAGTTGTTTTTGACATCTTTCTCTATTCAACATTAAAATTGACATAGGTTTTAAGCCAAGGTTTCTGACTAATTTTTGCGAACTTTCACAACTTTTAAACCAAGTTATATGTAAAATTGCAAATTTCGATGGTATATAACATAATTCTTCTTATCATTCAAATTCGGAATAAGTTTTATAGAAGAGATAAATTCATATCTCAAGGAATTTAATGCGTAGGATGAGAGGTCTTCTAAATTTCATCTTCTCAAATACTGTAGGAATATCATGTAGATACTTAAATAAACCCCTAAAATGTAACCTTCACTATCATTTCTTAGAGAAGTGTGAGAATTGTTTCATTACAAGACGAACTGTATAGCTGTATTGAAAATGATGCTTTCCTTGTGTTAATTAAAAAAATTGAATCGTTACAATAAAATATTATTTAACTCTGTATTATTTTACTCTATTTCTTATGATTTAAAAGAGGAAATGTGTTGTATTGAATCATTTGTGTGTATGTGATTTCAATAAAAGAATAGTGTAAACACTATCAACTTATTGTATCAACTGAATTGTCACTTAAGAACAGGTTTTACGAAGGAAGTTATAATAACGCGATAGGTATTAATCAATAAGAATACACTTCCGTGTTATCTGAATTATATTCAACCCATAAACTTCTAATATCTATCAAAAACTTGATACAAATGTATTACATACCCTAACCATAAAAATTTATATGATTAAGTTAAAATATCAGTTATCTTCAAGGAAGTTAATTTACTGACAACAATTGAAAAAATTCTAAGTGTACACTTTTTTTTTTATTTTAAGTAATGTCAATAGGTAACCATCTTCAATTAACTTTTAAAATACACAAAGGTAAAAAAAAAATTATTGAATCCTAAACTGATTTATAATATTGAAAATTTTCTAAATATAGCTGAAATTTATCAATATTTATTGAAAAAATTCCAATTATGACACATAAAAGTTAAGACTCACATTCTATAACATATTTAAGCAATTTAATAATGCAGGTTGGTAGTTATCGAATATTTAGATAAATTTAACTAATTTCATATGGCATCCAATAGCACTTTAACAGACAAAAAAATTATAAAATTGATGTCCCATATTGACACACCCATTATGTATTTTCTTTAAAAAGTGTTGAACACCACAACTTTAAGAGATTTCAAAGAAATATTTGAAGAAAAATTAACCTCTATTTTCCAATATGAAAATACAAAAACTTTATAAATACATGCTGACTATTATTATAATTTATACAATTCTTATTGAGTTTACTTAATAACGTTTTTTGTAACCTAAATGGACAAATTTGCAACAGTCGTAATTGATTGAGTTGCTCCTTCTTAAGCGTCATCTTGCTAAATGATACTTTTTTTCAAAGTCATTCACTTTCATATAATTTAAATTAATACACTAATTGCGTTTGAGTAGGTAAAATTTTGGAACGTAATCGTAACTCTTCTGGTGTTTCGGCACGTAAATCTATAAATAAATAGGAATTGGGGTTTTTCGTTGCATCTTCAAAGACTTCTTGAAATAACTTGACATGTCGAGGAAATAATTGTCTTCCAAGGTGTGAGATTTGACTCAAGTCACGTCTATTTTTACACAATACTAAATAGTGTGCATTCAATGTAATATCACGCATTTCTTTCCCTTTATAGAAAAAATTTTGTGTTATGAAGATAACACTCAGGTTTAAATAATGACTGCCGTCTGTAAAAAGGTCAGTTAAATGACTGCATTTGACATTAAATCATCAATTACGAAGAGTGTACTGTCTCCCAAAAATTCTTTAAAACTATAGACCTTCTATAAATGTCACGTTTTTCAATTTCATCATATAGGAGTTGATGTATTCTATAAAACCAAACAATCTTATCGGAAACGATTAAAGTATTTCACGTATCAACCCCCGCACAAAATAGTTTTGCTGCATCCTTCTAGACAAATGAGAGACGAAGCAAAGTGTTACTGTTTAAATACTTTCTTCATTGATAAAATGGTGCTACAATTCTAAAGTTCTTGGTTACAAAATGATGCACTTTGATATCATGACAGTGTTGATTAGGCACAAAAGAGAAGATAATGACCATTGCATTTTTAGAAAAATATATAAAATATACAGTATTGTTCATATATGGGGTTCACATTCCATTGAAGCAATATAGGATTGAACTCATTGCATATTCATAAGGGTTCACACAACATGCTGCTTCTCCAATAAAATACTACTGTGAGTTCTTTGCATTGCCAACTGCACATAGAGAACTAATAATGAGTTAGGGAATGATACATAATCATCTTCACTTCCATGTGTAAAATCTTATCAAGAGACCATTCAGACCCCCCGTTCAATGAATTAATCGAAGGCCAACATGATTTTGGAGAAAGCTTCGTCGATGTGCTGTTTAATCATAGAACTATTCAGTTCAACCTCCATCAAACTCCGAAAGTAGGGAGTTGCATATTCCTCCTCTGCATCAACATTAATACGAATAAATTGGATCTTGGTAACAATATACCATTTGATGGCACGTTTCATCTCCAATTCTCCTTGTAGTATGGTACTCAATGAGTCGTTCGACTGCCGCAGAAACACAAGCAGATCCCAAGCTGCATCTTCACTTGGTACGATATAACGCGTAGTAAAGACATCTGATATCGTCTCTACCTTCTGCCTCTTCGGCGTAGAGGACCTGGCACCAATTTTCTGCTTAGGATGGATAGACTTCATATGTTGTGTTAAGTTTTGCTTGCTAGCAAAGATTTGGTTGCATTGACAATAAGGAAAAGTTCGAAGGTGAGTGGCCTGATGAGTTATCAGATTATCTTTTCTTCCCAATGTCTTACCACACTTTTGGACATTCAAATGTAGCTTTCTTCTCATTCTTGTGAGTCGTTGAATGTCTCGTAAATGCATCTTTTCTATTGAACTTCTTCAGACAAGTTTCGCATCTAAATTCCTTTGCCTTAGAATGAATTTGCAAAATGTCTCACAAGACTACGCTTTTCAGTAAAATTCGTACTATAAATCTGGAAAACCTATTAAAAAAAAAAAAAAAAAAAAAAAAAAAAACAGTATGTACCAAGTTCACAAAAAAATTAGTTTCACAATGAAATACAAAACAAAAAAAAATTATAAAAATGACAAAGTACTTTTCAACTTTAAACCGTTCAGAAAAAGAAGCGATTAATCTAAATAAATGCAACTAACTTTTCACTCATTAAAAAATATATGGAAAGGACACTAATAATCACTACAGAAATGCACTTTTTCAAAAGTAAGTAAAATTTAGTTGTGAAAAAAAAAATTTCTTATAATTTTTTCAAAAGATAAAAATTTATCCAATAACTAAAATATTTCACGCATAATATTTTACACGCTATCTTTAATCAATAAGAAAAACTTACATGCTTATCTTTCTTCCCATTTGAAATCATGTTTAAACTAGATGCAAAATCTACATTTTCCTTAAAAAAAAAAAAAATTAAATAATATGAAACTTCAAATATACACAAATTTAAAAAATAAAGCACAATCAGTAAAAATGTCCTCTCATTTTCGTTAAAAATATTACCAATAAAATATATCATAAGAAAATGAAAGAGTGTATTTCATTAAGTTTTTGTAAGTGTTAATGTGTTTTTTTTTTGTTTTTTTTAACAATATTTCATTAGTTTGATATCTTTTGAAAAAATTATAAGAAAGTTGTTTTTTTCACGACTAAATTTTACTTACTTTTGAAAAAGTGCATTTCTGTAGTGATTTTTAGTGTCCTTTCCATATTTTTTTTAATGAGTGAAAAGTTAGTTGCATTTATTTAGATTAATCGCTTCTTTTTCTGAACGGTTTAAAGTTGAAAAGTACTTTGTCATTTTTATAAATTTTTTTTGTTTTGTATTTCATTGTGAAACTAATTTTTTTGTGAACTTGGTACATACTGTGTTTTTTTTTTTTTTTTTTTTTTTTTTTTTTAATAGGTTTTCCAGATTTATAGTACGAATTTTACTGAAAAGCGTAGTCTTGTGAGACATTTTGCAAATTCATTCTAAGGCAAAGGAATTTAGATGCGAAACTTGTCTGAAGAAGTTCAATAGAAAAGATGCATTTACGAGACATTCAACGACTCACAAGAATGAGAAGAAAACTACATTTGAATGTCCAAAAGTGTGGTAAGACATTGGGAAGAAAAGATAATCTGATAACTCATCAGGCCACTCACCTTCGAACTTTTCCTTATTGTCAATGCAACCAAATCTTTGCTAGCAAGCAAAACTTAACACAACATATGAAGTCTATCCATCCTAAGCAGAAAATTGGTGCCAGGTCCTCTACGCCGAAGAGGCAGAAGGTAGAGACGATATCAGATGTCTTTACTACGCGTTATATCGTACCAAGTGAAGATGCAGCTTGGGATCTGCTTGTGTTTCTGCGGCAGTCGAACGACTCATTGAGTACCATACTACAAGGAGAATTGGAGATGAAACGTGCCATCAAATGGTATATTGTTACCAAGATCCAATTTATTCGTATTAATGTTGATGGAGAGGAGGAATATGCAACTCACTACTTTCGGAGTTTGATGGAGGTTGAACTGAATAGT